>OZ004661.1:15861491-18361491 GCA_963924505.1 Agonopterix alstromeriana
CGGGCGCGTTAGGTATTTCGTAGTTTGTTTCTTTTTTCTAATAATATGTACGTAGATAACTTAAATGTAGATAACACATAATCCGATTTGGTCCAAAATGTGAATGTACCGGCCAGAATCGATGTAACGAGACTCACTGTTGGGAGACTACGTACGGAGACGATCGACGTAAAGGGAATGTTCGAAAAAAATGATGCAATGTTCTGTTAGGACTTCTTCCTCTAAAAATTTATTATTATGGCACCAAAGCTGTAGGTCAATCTGCCTTTTCATACATTTTCGATGAAATTAGCTAAGGCTATATTCTGTTAGAACTTGTCCGTATCAGCTTTTTTAGTATAGCACCAAAGCTGTATGGTCATTTTCCTTGATTAAAATATTAAATATATATAAAAGTTTAAAAGTTCTGCCTTTTAATACATTTTGTGTCCGAATAAAAGAGAACGAAAACGAAAAAAAGAGAACGAATTACGCAACAGTCTTCGTTTGATAGACTGACTACGCGCACGCGTGGGCGCGCGGGGCGCGCCGTGCCCCCATGGAGGTGTGGGACGGCAAAGAATTTCAGCATTTTCAATGTTTTTAGTTGGTTTATATTAGGTTTGTGTATTTTAGTCTCGGACACTTATTTCGAGTATTTTGTACTAGATCCGGCGTCCATAATATTCTACGTCAATAAGGTAAGTAATAAAACTTAAAGCTTTTATGTAATAATAATAAAAATCATAAGTTCTAACAGAATATAGCATTAGTTTTTGTTGGCGCGATTTCACATTTGGACCAAAAATGTATGAATCCCGGATGTCTTTTATTAGTTTTCTTATGCCCGTAGTTTCTCAAAATCCTAAGAAAACGTTGTTTTACGCTACCTGTATAATTTAACGGGAATGGTTTCACCATAGGTTAGATATTCGTTTCTATTCTAGATAGTACGTATCTTCAAAGTTGTATTGAGTTTGATTAGTTAAAGATATACAAAAAAAAAATCATCCAGCTTCGTTTGTATGGAACGCGTTCTCGATATAGTTCTCCTGAAGGTGTATCTTCTGTGCGATGTGTTGCTAAAGAGTTTTTTTTTTAGGGAAGAGGTATGTAACATATTTTTTTAGTATTTCCATCTACACTTAAATATTTAAAAGGTCTTAAAAATATTATAACAAAATACAAAACACTTTAAACTAAATGATGATGAAAATTTAATTACACAATTGCATTTGGATGAGTAACAGGCCCGTAATTTTACGATATATAGTACTTATGGGGTGGGAAGTAATTATGTATCATAGTCGGCAACATTTAGGGTCGAAAACGGAATATGAAAAATAATTTAAAAATATCGCTACATAGAAATATAAATCTTATGTCACGGATGGCTTGTAACTCAATAATAATAATGCTAATGCGCTCATTTTAATTCGATTGAAATAATTTACTTTTTGAAAGAATAAAATTAGACGTTTCATGATGGGTTATTCATTAATTTCTTTTATAAATTAATACAAAAATATTTACTTCGTGTTTGTAGTATGCATAGCCTCAGGAATGTGCAAAACAGTTTCTGTCATAAGCATTTTTAGATCGAGATAAATGCTAAATTTCAGGTTTGGGGCTGACGCAGAAGTTTTTTTTAAATATTTTGTTCTTTCTGGGATTGGTTCTAAAATTATATAACTAAAGTAAAATCCATTGTTAATTAGTTCCGGGTCAGACTGTAGTTTGACTTGGCTATAACGTGATTTCACATCAACAAGATGATATACATACCTATGTTATGGTAATGAGATATGAGTGACATCTAAAATTTGTAATCAAATAGGAGCTAAAAATATTACTTTCTATTTTTTAATTAGATTATTTTCAATTCTTTGTAAAATATGTTGTTTCACACTGGTTAAATGTGGTTTACTCGGTTAACTTAAACAACTTCTTAAACGTTTTGTTACTATAAGAAAGATTCAAAAAAACTGAAATCAGACTTAACCCTCGCTTACAAATAAAATTTGTTAAAATAAATGTACCGAATGAACTGTACATTTATTTAAAAGGACATAACTGTTCAGCGCCCCCGAGCGCGCTGGATACAAACGTTTGATCCTATTTTCAATATTAACTAACATTTTTAAACACGATGATGAAACTAATTTCTGCGTCTATTGTCTGCCAGATTTTCTTTAAAACATAGTTTTAATACTAGGTTGAATTTAAGATTTGTACTGAAACCTGAACCATTGTAACATAGAACCTTTGACTAATTATTATAAGGACTAGCCTTGCGGTAGCATTTCCCCTCTGCCACGGTATAAGCACAATTGATCTTGTGCATTTACATTCAATTATACACCTTATCATTAAATGAGACAGCCTATAATTGCGAGACAATAACTTCGAACTTAGAAAGTTTGGTCTTCACACGAGACTACTTTTCATGATTTTTAACATTCAAAATTAGAATCTAAAGTTGGGGAATAAAATCCAAAGTTGCGGATTTCATGTTACCTCGCCCCCCGCAAAAAGTGGCAGAAATGTTTGTTAGCAGAATTACACGCGTAACCAGTCCACATATAAATAGTCAAAGCATAGAACCTAACCTAACCTGAACCATTGAACATTTTAAGGAAATTCTGCCAAACCACAGCTATCAATATTAGTTTCTGGATCGTCTTTACAAAATTAAATTGATTCAATTGGTTAGTATTCGAAATAGAGTTAAACCGAATTATATTCCCTTAAGAGGATATACCCGTAAGCGCGTTCCACACAAACGAAGTCAGGGGATATTTTCAATACTAACCAATTAAAGTCAATTTAATTTATCAGAAACAATTGAGAAACTAATCTCTATGTTTGTATGAAGTCAGTTTTTCGTTAAAATGTATCGATTTAAAGTTACAGTGCCTCAAAGATGACCATACAAATCTTAAATTAATCCTAGCACTAAAATTACATATTTTAACGAAAATCGGACTTCATACAAACTTACAGATTAGTTTCTAGATTGTTTCTGAAACATTTCATTGACTTTAATTGGTTAGTATTGAAAATATCACCAGATTTCGTTTGAACGCAGCGCGCATTTACGCATTCGGAATAAACATCTCTTAACAACTGATCTCTCTTACGGTCGTATGCGAACATTGCCTAAAGCCGGATTAATACTTTCATAAGTATACTGTAGCGAGTTAACTTGCGAGTATGGCGAGTTAAGTAGAAAGAAACCGTCGTCTAAACTAAACGATCGATGGTGTCTACTTAACTCTCCATGGTTCAAGTTAACATCATATATCATGAAGTACTAACAGTATGAGTATGATTTGCGGATATGTGTAAATTGAACATACAGCGTCCTTCTTAATATGCTGACACTTATTTAAGGGGATGATCAGACCGTCAAACTGAACAACTTTCTCTATGGGACCAACATCGAAATCGCGAAAAAGAAATCACCTGTCCCATACATTTGGCTAGAGTAGGTTTGCAGTTTTGTATGGAACAGGAGTATTTTTTTCGCGATTTCCATGTTGGTGCCATAGTGAAAATTGTTCAGTTTGATGGTCTGATCATTGCCTTAAAAAAGTGTCAGCATATTAAGAAGGACCCTGTATAATTGAAGTTTTGATTAGAGCCAAAACACGATTAAGAGACATTTTCTCGATAGAAAAATAAGCCAAAGTAGCCGTGTCTTTATCGATAAACGCTTGGAACTGCTAAACGGTGAATAATAGAAACACAAGACTTGATTTAAAAAAAGAAATTGATATTTTATAAAGTTTGATTAGAGCAGAAATGAACTTACATAAATAGTACAATCACAATTAAATAAAGTTTGTTTTACGCCCCATCTCTTTCTCCCGCATCAGGCAGCTATATAAGCTATCACACGCCCATTTCGCTTCAATTATTTTTAGACATAGGCCCTTAAATCTCTACTGTAATTGTGGAAGTGAAAATCGAGCTTTACTTTTATCTGGTTAAGCCCTGGTGTCAGAGTTTTTACAGACCGCCTTACGGCCTCTGACGTGGTTTTATGTAACGACGACTACCACCAGAGATGGTAGCCGGGACCAACGGCTTAAAGTGCCATCCGAAGCACGGAATCATCTTTCTTTATCAGACAATCAGGTGATTGCAATGTCCTAACCAACTGGGGAAAAACGCACAAAGTGACATATCACTAGGTGTCCCCCGTGGGAATCGAACCCACGACCTCCGTGTCAAGAGCCCAATGCTCTTAACCATTAGACCACGGAGGCACGTTTAAGCTAATCACTGCCTTAAGGTAGGGTTACCACGGATGGGTAAATCGGTTGCACGCAATAGATCGGATTTAGGTTTTGTAAGGAGTCACGACGAGACGCGACGTTGGTTAATTCGCAGGCTTTCGCAATAGATAGTGCAGCAAGGTAAAGTGGGATTTGATTCGTTAAATGCCGATACCTTGCTATATGCCGATACATATTTAGGCAATATGTGTAATTTTAAGACGCATGATAACTAGAGATCGGATAATCGGATGCATAATTACCTAAAGTTGAGGAGTTGGCCATTATGGAGTGCACTTTTATATCGAAATATTTTATTTTATTTTTCATTTAATAATTTGAAAAAGTCGCTTTCATTCATACTATGCATCCTAGTAGTTTTGCACTCCCTAACTTCCTGACATCCCGGAAAATATTTTTTCCGAAAAACATTTTTTTTTTAAATCAAATAGTTTTAAGAAGTCGCTTCAACACTATGCATCCGATTGGTTATGCATTACCGGATTTCCTGGCATACGGAATTTCTTTAAAAAAGAAAATTTTTAGCTTTCATAATTTCGGAGCCAAAATTGAAGTTTAGGTAAATACGCATCCGAATATCCGATCTCTAATGATAACCTAATAATATTTTAAAATATGTAATTATGTGTCCATCAGTATGTATAATCTTAAGGGTCAATTCACATTGACAGAGCAGCGGCCGGCAGCGCGCGGCATTTTACCTATCACATTGAACTTTATCCACAGTGAGATACGATATAATTTCAATTGACAGTATAGAATAACAGTTTAACCGCCGCGGCTTTCTGTCACTTCAACCTTATTATTAATCAGTGCTTCAACTGACATTTTATCTTATCGCAATGTAGATAAAGTTCAATATGCTAAATAAAATGCCGGTCGCTGCTCTTTCAGTGGGAGTTTTGCCTCAGATAACTTAGGGTGATACTTTCTTAAAAAACATTGTCCGATGCTAAAACACAGAAAAGTTAAGTTTAACTTTCATTTAGTAGGTACATAGTCGCAGAGAGCTAGAAAATGCCATAAAATTAAAGTTAAACAGCTCTGTGTTCTGTGAAATTTTTACAGCAATAAAACAACTACAGGAAGAACATCATAATAAATAATAGGGTAGGATATTTGATTGTGGATAGACTTATCTGTGATGTAATTAATTGCATAACCTGTAAACAATGCATTAGTTATAAAAAAAATGATGAAATCGCTTATTTTTCATTTTTAATACTTCTTTTTTATTATTGTATAACATGAGTGAAGGAGAGGTCTAATGGTTTTAAATGTTGTATCTTAAATAAATGATTCGTCGTAAATTACTAGATTCAGTATTGTTATTTTTAGGGTTCCGTACCCAAAGGTTGAAAACGGGACCCTATTACTTAGCCTACGTTGTCCATCGGTCTGTCTGTCTGTCCTACCTATTTAGAGCTGTAACTTTTAAACCGTAATAGCTAGACAGTTAAAATTATCATAGAGTGTGCGTTATTATGGCGGATTTGCCAACAAATAATACAAATGTCAAAAAGTTAAAATTTAAGGGGGGTTCTTATACGACAAACTAGTTTTTATCAAAATTTTTTGCTCTCGCTCTGTCGTAAAAACGGTCATACATACAAACGTCAAACTTGGTGTCATTATAGAGCAAACTACAGTATAACAACAAATAATAAAAACCGGTCAATTGTGTTTCGGTTTCGCGCTAAAGGTCCCGGAGAAAACAAATTTTTTTTGGAAGTTAAATGTTGTGTGTTACGGAACCCTCGGTGCGCGAGTAGCCCGAATCGCACTTGACCGGTTTTTATTTAATTTATCTTAAAACGAACGAGAAGACTAACGTAACGTATCTATTTAATATTTTGGAATTTGACGCTAAACCAATAGTTGTCGCGCCATCTAGTGGCGCTGGAGGAGACGTGAAGTAGGCCTGCGCTTCGCCGTAGAACCTCGCAGCCCCGCGTGATGTGCCTGCGCCAGCGCTGCGCTCGCGTTGTCGATGTCGCATCACCAACCAGCGAGTAACCTGCCTGAGCAACGCGCGAGGCGAGGCGAGCCGCCACTATTATTCAGTCACAGTTGACGCTACTTTGCGGGCGGTGCTCTTGCGCACCCTTCCTTAATGCCATACAACAACTCGGGGGAAGGTCGAGTGCAAACACATCACCAGAATGTGACTAAATAACAGTGTACTCTATAGTTTAATCAAACTTCCCTTCGTCTTCCCTAGCAACTAACGTTAACAAACTTTTTATTACTTTCTAAAACGTATTTAATTTTCCGCGTGTGTCTCGTTTCAAGCTCGCGCCAACAAAACGTGTGTGTGTATAAATAAATATTAATTTAATAGTGTATTAAATATGACCGTATCATACGCTGGAGAAGTACCGAACGGCAGCAGCTTTGGTTGTTTTTGGAGGATTCTATGCAAGTAAGTGAAGTAGCCTTTGTGGTAGCTGGCGAGTGCGCTGCGAGCTCGAGCTCGGGGTCCGGACTGGCCCGACCTGCGGGGTCAGCCTCAGACGCAGGCGAAACAGCTGTTCGGAGCGATGTCTGTTCTGCTCACTTCTACATGACGAAATCGCATCGCATGCCGATCGTTCGTAGCCACATATTATTCACAACAATAGCACCTCTCCTGCTGCCAGCCTATTGTGACGTACGACTTGCTTAGTTTATAAAATAACGTTTAGTTCTCATCGCCGTATGTTTACGTCGAACAATCGAAAATTACTTTGTTATTAGCTGTCACATTAGTGTGAGGATCGGGTGACCTTGCTTCGAGGTGATGAATGTGACTTGTCTGAGAAGTGAACTAGTACCGATTCAATTGGCCCTGTTGACGAAAGGTGGCGAAAGTAACTGTGACGTATATACACTACGCCAATCGATTACCTACGATACGACTCGCTTCGATCGTTCGCTGCGATTTCCTTGAATTTAATTTACGGAATAATTTAGGCTTTAAGTACTTAAGTCAATTACATCGATTAGGCAGGTTTACTAAGTTAGAGGCGATTTATAAAATATGAATGTACCTAACATAAGTAGGTACCTATTGCGTACTAATTACTTTAGAAGCAGGTAAAAAGTTTTATAACTAACGAGCTTTTACCCGCGACTTCGTCCGCACAAATTATATACCTACCAGATTTTAAGTTAAAACATAAGCTATCAAACCAAAAAAGTTTCATCAAAATCGGTTCAGTAGATTTTGCGTGATGCTCGATGAAACAAACAGAGAGACCAAAATTCTAAAAAAAAAAACATAATTAACGTTATCTTTTTCTTTCAATATAAATATCTTCAATGTACAGAAACACTTCTCTTAGGTACAGTTTAATAATACTTCGTTATTAAGGCGCCATAGGTTGAGACGAATATTTTCTATGAGAAACCGCCATAGGTTCAGACAAATATTTTCTATGAGAAACGCGATTGCCCAGTCCTCCGAAAAGTGGGCCTTTTTATAGATTATTTTTATTATTCCACTAGCTAGATAAGCTAATGGTTAATATGTGAGTATAAATACCTTCCAAATATCGGAAACCAGTTCTTGAAAAACGAGAAAAATGTATAAAATACGTGAAAATACGTCATCTTTGTGAGGATTTTCTGTCGAGTGAAGTAATTCCAATCGTGTATTCAATTTATGATTTCACTAGATAAACTATCCAAGAATACTGACTTAAGACTTTGGTTTCGGTGAATTGTATAAATCTAGTCCAAAAACCAAATAATAAAAGATGCCTCCAAGGTATTTCGTCCTGCTATTGCGCCTTAAGTACTAAAATATCTTCAATGTACAGACACACAACTTCTGTTGTACAGTTTAATAATACTTAGTTATTAAGATAGATAAAAAAATTTAGTAACAAAAATTTTGTTCATCGAATTTTGCTAAGTTTCAGATATACCGCTAAGCACTAACTAGTCAGTGACTGAGTATTTATTTACCTTTACACGTTTTGAAACACTGTATATAAGTATTTCTTAAACGGATAACACGGTATATACAATAAGTCATAATGAAAATAAACTTCGCAAGATAATGTGTTATACTTACTTAGGTACATGCATATAGTTATAATCATAAATTCATAACAGAACGTGTTTTTATTTTACTTTACATCTGTATTTAGGTAGGGTTGCCACCTTTTTTGGGAGGAAATATAGTATTTTTTGAGTATAGGGATATAATATAAAATTTCAATTTTGATTCATACATTATTTTGGCTCTTAGAGAACTAAGGTACATTTTAGGTCCATAACAGGTACATAACATACCCTAAATTCATAATTTCATACATTGACATTTTATTGCAGCCCTATAAATATCTGTTTCAAATTTGCCACTGCAAATGTGTACAGTGAAAGCAGCTGATGTTTCATGAATAGTGGCCTAAAGTCCGTTTAAGGCGACGATTTTTTTTTAAATTCGAAGTTATAAGTTGACGAAACTAATACGAAGAACGAATCGGTCTATTTTTCGGCGAGTCAAGTAGGAAGTCCGCATCGTGTAGACATGAATTATCATAGAAGGATCCGTGGCGTATCGGGCCCGTGGGTTTCTGTCGCACGGGGCACAGACCAATTTTACCGCCCCTTTATCTTTATAAGAATACCTACCTACACAAAAAATAACGGAGCGAGCGAAGCGATCTCGAAATTTTTAGCATAATTATTCCTGTTGTGGTAAAACATCTTTTGGTTTAACCATGCAAAAAAAAACTTACTAGAGTTTACCCGCGACTTTATCCGCACAAATTGTATGCCAGATTTTAAGTTAGATCTTAAGCTATCAAACAAAAAAGTTTCATCAAAATTGGTTCAGTAGTTTTCGGATGATGCTCGCACAAACAAACACGCAAACAGACAGAAAAGAATTCTAATAAAGGTTGATTTGGAGTCAGGGACACCTAAAAACCATATCGTCATCTTTTTTTTAAATATCTTCAATGTACAGACACACTTCTGTTACAGTTTTAGAACGAGCTCGATTTTTCTCCTCAATGTGAATCATTTGGAGCCATGTGCAAAATAACCTTAGCTATGGATCGAGCGATGGAAGCTTGAAATTTTTAGCACCACATTTTAGCTGTGGTCAGAACTTTTTAGGATTATGTGTTGGTACAGTAATAAAACAGAAACTTAGAGCTAGCGAAGCGAGCTCGACTTTTCTCTGCTCTACGTATTATTTCCTTGCCGTCTTTACCGTGGGGACATACGGGACACGAATCCAGGGTCTCGGACTAAAGGGCCTCGAAACTCATGCTCATGTTAATTTGTAAACTCGTTAAATTGATAGAATTCTGGACAAAACGAGAAAACCATCATGCGCGGTCATTTTGGCATGCTACTGCCTGTAACAATGATTTTGTTCTCGTCCTACCTTGAACTACCTATGCCCTACCTTAAAATCTTTTTATAATTTTATGGTATTAGGGGCCTGGTAATGTGTATAATATAGTAAGTACCTATCTACCTATAGGTGCCAACCCTATCTGTAAGTATCTTATTTAATTTAACATTCAATGGAATTGTATATTTTATTTTCTTAGACACGTACTTGGTTCTATTTTTAATAAACCTATATCCGTCTTTCCTCCATTAAATATTTGTTTGTATATGGGCTTAAATTTTAAATGGATAGAATACCTACCTACATAATAGGTAAGTACTTGAGTGGTTATATTTTAGGTTCACTTTAAATCCTTCAGTTATGAATCTTCAACGACTTCTGTTTTTATATTTAACTAGCTGTTGCCCGCGACTCCGTCTGCGTGGACCTTATCTAATCTATAAAGTATCCTATAGGTTAATCCAGTATATATTCCATCTGCGTGCCAAACATCCAAAACCGCTCAACCATTTATGCGTGATAGCCAACATACAATTTATAATATTAGTGAGATTTATATTTTAGGATATTTTTGTAATAGTACTCCCCTTATAGTACTCTGTGGTAATACCATCCCTTATACTGTGGTACGATTAAAATCTGTTAAATTGTCATTTCATTTCACTATGCCACAAGAGAAAACAATGTGCGTGGTACCCACCGCTGCATTGCACCAGAGTGAATGTTCGAAACCACAAGTAGTATAAGAGATAGACGTACTTTTTGTTATCATCAGCTGCAAGGTTGATTCAGTATTCATAGTGTGAAGAGCATCTCTGTGATGGGGATGGACCAGGTCTGCCTGCATAACTCCAGTCGGTTTAGGAGTTACATCCGTTCAAAGGTCAGTTATGGTTGCGAAAAATTAATATTAGGTATTATTGCAATATGCACTGTAGCTATGCCGCAGAGAGAAGTAATAGAGGTCGGAACGAGTTATGTCCTATTCACTCAATAAGAGATGCACGACAAATTTTCTATAGTTAAAAAAGAAGATCGCTACCTTATTGCTGTCCTTATCGACGTAACCACTTTTTTGCACTACGGCCACCTGACTCCAAAATGTCACTTAATATAAATTGTATACGATTTTATGACTATCGCTGTCTCATTCATTTATTTCATGACATTCTGTCTGCTAGTGTAAGCGAGAAAAAAATTCTTCTATGACCTATGCGAACGCGAACGGTACAAAAACTGACATGTTCTGTCAGTCGGTTTAGGAGCTGTAACTCCTAGACCTGGTTCATCCCCATCAGAGAGATGTTCGTCACCCTATGAATACTGAATCAGCCTTGCAGCTGATGATAACAAAAAGTACGTCTAACTCTTATACTAAAGCCGTAAACTTCAGTCGCCTGTCTGGGTTACCTAGGCTAGGTACCTATAAAATAAAACCTAATGCCAGATCCGGCGCTTCAGCATTGACCTAGTATTTATTACTATGGATAAGAAGCTACGTGTACCTGCGGAAAAATTAAACTATTTTCGTCACGTAACCATATGCAGGTGCCGAATTGTTGATAAGCAGGAAAGACAACTTTTATTTGCAAAGTTATTTTTAGTTTGTTCTCCAAAAACGATTCTATTTGTTTCTTTGTGGCGCGTATAAAAACCGAAAGTAAGACCTCGGTAACATCATTGATCCTAGTAATATTTGATCCCATACGAAATAGCTGTCTACCTACTGTCAGCTAAGATAAATTTTAACGTACCACCCACAACCAGTAAGTCAATGACCAGAACAGTCATTGACATACCAACTACTGGACGAAGGGTCCGCTATCAAAAGTGTCCGAACCAAAAGATCACCAAAACGTAAAAAGAGAAGAGATAGTCTTCGTTTGATCGACCGACTAGGCGCACTCGCGTGCGGCGGCACGCTTCGTGCCCCGATGGGGGAGTGGGATGGAAAAAAATGTCAGTATTTTCAATATTTGCTTTATATTAGTACACGCACTTAGGTTTGTGTAGTTTAGTTTCGGACATTTTTATCGAGAATTTGGTACTAGACCCGGTGTCCATAGTATTCTACGTCAATGACAACAGTGCCTGTTTTACAGAAATCGATGCAGCACAACCGTTTTGCAGCTGTACTCGATTTCAATTTACACTTTGTGCTGAATGTGGGATTCAATCCACATGAAGGTTTAGACAGAATTGGACTACGTACAACCATAACTTTTGACTCATTTGGTATTGCGCTAATCGCGGTACTGCTCTTGACCGCCGTTAGAGTCGTTTTGACAGATCGCTCAGACGTTAAGGGCTGTCAGTTAAATAGAGTTTAGAACGATGCGGAATTCAGCACAGTTGAATAGTAATTGGATTGCAATGCGATTAGAACTGAAATTGGATAAGACTATAACTTCGATGTTTTAACTTAGCGCAATCGGGCTCCTTAACTATACGTAAATGTTGAAATAGTGTTCACGATGCTTTTCTTATCATTTCACTTGGATAAATGTTTATAAACCATTCGTAACACATAAATGTTCTTATCAATGCTATACGTGAAGCATAAACTGCAGTAGCAGAGCCTGAATAACTTTTAGGATTTCAAGCAAGCTTGAACAGATTAGGCAATATTTTTAGATCATTAAACGTTACGTAAAGAAGGTCGGCCATAGACATAGAGATAAACTGAATGCTTGTCAACATGCGATGGAGAGAAGTCTCTTAGGGATACAAAGGAGAGACCGCATAAGAAACATTGATATAAGAACAAGAACAAATGTAACAGACATACTAACAAGAATCGATCAGCTGAAGTGGAGATGGACAGGGCATCTACTGAGAATCAAACACGAGAAACGGCGCCAAACCGTGACAAATTGCTACCCCAGAGACGGGAAAAGAGAAAGAGGTAGGCCGTTCAAAAGATGGGAGGACGAAATCAAACTAACAGCTGGCCCACTATGGCGTCGTGTAGCCCTTGATAGAAGACAGTGGAAGGATCTGGAAGAGGCCTTTGCCGAAAGGCACTCTGAACTAAGAGATTTTATAGATTTATAATAACACTGAATTGCGAAATCCTATTTGATAATTGTATTAGAATAACTGCATGTAATTAAGTTAAATAATTCAAATTTCGAATAATGTCATTATAAGTGCTTAAGAATAATTGAAAAAATTAAAATGAAATGATTTAATTATGAGTATTGTAAATGAAAATTATGTTCGGATATAAAGGCTATTTGAATTTGAATTTGAAAGAAGGTCGGGCTACGTTAAAACCAGTAGGTAATTAGTAAGCAATGTTGAGGTGCTCTGTGCGATCGACAAGGTTCAATGAAGGCCGCATTGACAAATTTTGACGGCTTCTAATTTCGTATTCTACGTGTAGATAAACTATCGTTATGTGGGTATCGAATCTGCATTAGCGAATAACTTATTCTTTAATCATGTGACAAAATCATGGTCAGGGTAAAGGAAAATGAATTCGATCCATACATGGTTTAAGTAAGTATACTACTTTTGCAGCAATGTCAATCCTTATTTACACTAGTATTTAACACCTATATGTATCTAATAATATATAATAGCTAGCTTTAGTTCCGTTACGAGAAACCTTTTTAGGGTTCCGTACCCAAAGGGTGAAAACGGGACCCTATTACTAAGCCTACGTTGACGTCCGTCCGTCTGTCCTACCTATTTAGGGCTGTAACAGTTGAAATTACGACGGATTTGAACAAATAATAAAATTGACAATAAGTTAAAATTTACAAGAAACTAGTTTTTATCAACGTTTTTTCTTCTCTCTCTATCGTAAAAACGGTCATATATAAAAACGTAAAAACTTGGTGTGATTATAGAGCAAACTCTAAAGTATAACAATAAATAATAAACACCGGCCAAGTGTGAGTCGGTCTCATGTTAAAGGTCGAGGAAAAAAAATATGTTTTAATTACTTGTTTGTATGGTGGTGTGGTACGGAACCCTCGGTGCGTGAGTAGCCCGACTCGCACTTGACCGGTTTTTAAGTATTTTCTGTGGTCTTAGAGAATCTGTGGTGGCTGAGAGATTCAGAGAGGTTTTTTGAGCGTAAAGTACAGTCTATGTCAGGTCGAAATGAATGAATTTTGACATAGGTACGAGAGTTCGAATTCCAACTTGAAAACCGTTTTTGAATCTCGGCAAGATCTCGGCGTATAAAACTGCTTACGCTGCTCGTATTTCAACACTAATCTATGATGTCAACATTTAAAAGGTTGTGATTTCCGCTTGTGGTGAGACAGGAAGCCAGGTTATCGAGAACCTCGAATTATTGAGTAAATTTGAAACTCAATGTTATTTAATGTTATCCTAAATGCTATATACGCAATGAATAGGCGCTTCGTATCATAATCATCAATTAGTTCTAATGACTAGAGCACTAATTATGTTGATGAATCATCCAAAGCTTGCATTACGCGCGTTTCTAATACAGTAGTCACTAACTTACTTCACTATCAATGACATTCTATTATTCTCGTTTCGATACCTGTACAGGGTCCAACTTAAAATGCTGACCGTTTTTTAAGAGGATGATCAGACCATCAAACTGAACAACTTTCTCTGTGGTACCAATGACGAAATCGCGAAAAAATATAATTACGAAGATATAAAGCTTTGAAATTTTCTATGGATATCTTCAAAGCTTTATATCTTCATTATTATATTATAAATTGCAAATGTTATTTAATTTGCGGCATCTAGATTTTCTAAACTATTTTTCCATATATAAAATATTACTTTTATATGTACCGTCTACGCGTATTAGGCGTCAAACTTTTGTATGAAATTGACAACTCTGCCACCACCTTAAGGGTGGAGCAGCAGTAAAGACGTAAGGCTGATGATGACGAAGTAACGTATTTTGAATTAAGAATTCTGTGCTACAGGACCAATTTATTGTACTTACCTACAATTTATTTTGTCCCATCTTTAGAATTCTACAGAATGAACTCTGAATCTGTTGTATAGATTAGACCAAACATTTTAAAATGTGTTTACTTCGAGAATAATACGAACCACGGTTCAGCAATTAGACATGCAATTAAAACTGAGTTTTTTGTTTATCAATCCTGACTCCAAAGACCAAACAAGTTTCGGTACCTACACGCCCCGGTGCCGCTCGTGTTTTTTATTTAAATTAATAAAACCGACCTTTTATTATCTCAACAGTAGGGCTAGCATGCCACCAGTAGTGCGATTTTTGAAACTCATTCGCTGAGCTCAGCAGTTTAAAATGTCAAAATTACTATGGAGATATGCATCTTTCTACTGCTGATTTGGCTTACAAAAATCATACTTCAGGAGCGGCCAAATAAATTACCAAATAGTAAACTCATATCTGTCGTGTAATTTAAAAATGGAACGATCTTTTACTCCGAAACATTTGCCAAGGAGGTAACTAATCAAAGGTTTTGTTTTAATATTGAACTGGCTTGCAAATAGAAAGCTGTTTTTTTTTTTTTTTAATATTAATACTTTAACGCAGGAAACTTTGTTTTAATTTCCGCGCATTACTTGAGATAAGCACTATATACAAGACTTGGCCACAACTAGGCATTGATGGACTTACGTATGTTTACACGTTCGTCCATCAATGCCTCTTTTGCTGGCCGCTGCTGTACTATAAATGACCTGTGATGGGACCTCTCTTTCTGATATCTAAGCTGTCAAATAGCCAGTATGTTTTCCAAAAGAATGAAAATATTAGTTACTTGGAAGAATGTAGTAATGAAACGACCTGCGATTTCACATATCATCGATTATTTACGTCTTTGTTTTCTCCGAAATAATAATCGTGTGCCACGATGTAAATAAAGTTATGGGCACCGAACTACCAATGTGTTGATAATGTTTCGTTTAATTTTAAAGTATCATTTTATTACCTATTGGTAGAATAGGTACTGATATTATTAAAACTAGGATTTGAAGAAGTTTCAAAACTGGATGCGGTAGGTTGGGAACTTACACAGTTTTATATTTTTAGTGTATCATAAAGATTTAAGGATTACATAAAATACCAAAAACAAAAATGGTAAAATACGCACAACTCATTTATTTATTGCAAATCAAAAGACGACTTTTCAAATTTCGCGCCAAAACGCTCACTGCCATGACGTGACGTCACTTCTTTTCATGACGCGTGACGCTCATCAATAATCATCCGCTATAATATGTTGCCGTACACTTCTAATGCACGCAAGTTGCTAATCGCTTCGTCACTTTGCGCTGATTGGTGTTTGAAATCACGTTGCGATCCACGTAACTTATAATTGAAATATTTCGTAAAAATAAAAATTTTAGACTACCATAATCTTTCAGTAATGTTCTATTCATAACTATTATTATTGAATTATTAAGATCATTTCTCATAATAATTTTGGTGCAAGTTCCCCATTAGTTAAATAGTAGTTTTATTAACGTTAATAAAATAATTATATGTATTAATATTAGAAAAGAATTAAAATAAAGTAATGAATTATTAAATTATTAAATAATATAATACGAAACTTTTATTCCTGTTTTGACCACTACCGAGTAGTGGCGAATATAACAGAAATAGCATAATTTCTCAATGGTTTTCCTTCCTAAATCGAGGATTTACGCTTAGAATTGAATGTGTAGATAAATCTTATACTTTACAGCAATAATGAAACTTTATTAACAGCTACTACGAGAAATTGGCTACGACGGAACAAAAGACTTCAACGTGACTATCACTTTATTGCAATGTACATACATAAATAACTTCGTTATAAGTAAAATGCATAATATTATAGGGTCCTTCTTAATATGCTGACACTTTTTTTAAGGGGATGATCAGATCGTCAAACTGAATAATTTTTTTTATGGGACCGACATCAAAATTTCCAAATTAAAAGTCGCTGTTCCATACAAAACTGCAAACCTACTCGAGTCAAATGTATGGGCTGCAGAATAATCTTGTGAGGAATCTGTGGTGGTTGAGACATATTAATAATGATTTCCGTATTGGGTCTTGGTACGACCAGGAGTGCGATTTTTGCAACTCATTCGGTGAACTCAGCAGTTGAAAATGTCAAAATTACTCTGGAGATATGCATCTTTCTGCTGCTGATTTGACTTTCAAAAATCGCACTCCAGCCCCCCGATTGCGCTAAGTTAAATACATCGAAGTTCTATTCTTATCCAATTTCAGTTCTAATCACATTGCAATCCAATTACTATTCAACTGTGCTGAATTCCGCATCGTTCTAAACTCTATGTAACTGACAGCCCTTAACGTCTGAGCGATCTGTCAAAACGGCTCTAAGGGCTGTCAAGAGCAGTACCGTGACTAGCGCAATACACAAATGTGTCAAAAGTTATGGTTCGTACGTAGTCCAATCATGGTTCAATCACCGAATATTTACCGCGATTGCAGCCCAGCCGCCATTGCAGCCCAGTTGATGCTAGTAGAAAATGACAGAATGTATGGATTTGACATTAGCGATCGAAACATTTTGACGTTTGCTTTCGTCACCATGCGTCAAGTCCATACATTTTTATGTCTTCTACTGTCGTTAACGCTAATCGAAAGATACTTTGTCTATAGGCCCTGGGCTTTTCAAGTTCTGTTTAGCTAGTTCTGTTTAGCTTGTTTAGTGTTGTTTTGTATATTTTAGTTACATTTGTTAGGTAATTTTGTATATTTTGCGCTGATAAAATTATACTTAATAAATTTTATTTATTTATCTTTATTATTAACATGTAAAAGTTCTTTTAAATCAGTTTTATAAAACGCACTTTGTTTTCAGATGGCGAGGCAGTGTTTACAAGCTCGTGTGGCGCGAGCTGCTAGCATATCTCACACTATATTACACGATCAACTTATTATATCGGTTCGCGCTTACAGAACAACAACAAAGGTAAGATTATCCTTAACGAGTACACAATAGGCTACCTGACTCAGTCTACTATTAAATTTTAATGGTACTGATCAATATAAACACGTCGTTCTATACGCAAATGAACTCACGACCATAATTCCTTTCGTTGTAGTCAGAAACGACTACAACTACCAATTACCTAAGTTGCATGCATATGCTCACGACTATATTCCCCGAGGGGGTAGTCAAAGATATTCTGAAACCACAACATTCACGTTTCACTAGTACCGAAACAATATCCAGTGTGACGGGGAGTGAGCCCGTCGCCACCTAAATTTATAAATATAAAATATTTTGATCTGTGATCTCTAAATGCAAATGGTCGCGAGAAAATCTTTCAAACGCCATGCAAACGTATAGGTAATTTTTCTCATAATAATCAAGATAAATAAATAATATAAGTAAGTAAAAACCTTCCAAGTGCGTGTCGGGCCATGCGCAGTGTAGGGTTCAGTAGTTGCCCGTCACAATATACGGACTTAGAATGGGTCTTTTTGTTTTATACTACGGTTTAATGGGTAATAAAGTCTATAAAGTACATTTTATAAGTTGGTCGACCATTACTAGTTAACTTGTAAAGCCTACTTAGCGGTGATAGTTTTCCTTTTAAATTAGTTATATACTCTACTGCCGTGAATTTTTTCACGTATCCAGAAACAACCGTTTAGCTGGCAGTGGGGGGGGGGGGAGGGGGGACGACGACACTTGACTCTAACAAAAATCTTCACTTTAAAGCTTAATATTTCTCTTACGGATCCCTAAATCGAAAAATGGTCTCGGGGCTAACCCGCGGACAGACGAACGGACATGGCGAAACTATAAGGGTTCCTTGTTGACTACGGAACCCTAAAAAATTTGATGTTGTGGATTTATGAATAAAATATTTAATGTAGCCTTGTTTCATAGTTCTATTTCCTCGTACAAATTCACGCGCCTTTTCCAACCGTTCAAATCTTGATGTTATGCATTATTACATTACGTGTCTTGGGAAAAACTCGCTTTTTGCATTGTGTTTGCTAAATTTATGAAGAGTTACATCCGCTCTCCACCTATCGCCAAGGCTGTGAACTAACAACAATATTTTCGGAAGGAATATCAAGCTGAAATAACAATTTTAACTACTTTCAATTTATACAATTTTGAAAAAAAAAATCATTTTTCGCAGTGTCACAGTCAGCGTCAAATGTTTCATCTTTTGACTAATAATTATAAGGACTAGCCTTGCAGTAGCATTTCCCCTCTTGCACGGTATAAGCACAATTGATCTTGTGCATTTACATTCAATTTTACACCTTATCACTAAACGAGACAGTCTATAATTGCGAAATAATAACTTCGAATTTAGAACGTTTGGGGTTCACACGAGACTACTTTTCATGATTTTTAACATTCAAAATTAGAATCTAAAGTTATGGGGAATAAAATCCAAAGTTGCGGATATCATGTTACCTCGCCCCCCGCAAAAAGTGGCAGAAATGTTTGTTAGTAGAATTACACGCGTAACCAGTCCACATATAAATAGTCAAAGGTTTCATCAAAATGATTCTTTTTGAGGCTGATGGAACAGGGAAACGCGCGGTAGTTTAGTAGAATAGTTATTTGTTACTAGCTGTTGCCCGCGACTTCGTCTGCGTAGACCTTAAAAAAGTATCCTATGTGTTAATCCAGATCATATTCTATCTGTGTGCCAAATTTCATTAAAATCCATTTAGTAGTTTTTACTTGATAGAGTAACAAACATCCATCCATACTTACAAACATTCGCGTTTAAAATATTAGTAGGGTACAAGAGTGCAAAGTTGCTTTTGAACCGCGTGCTCAATTTTGATGACCGAGCAAGCGAAGGAATCATAAGAGCACGAGGAGAAAAATCTTTGCACTCTAGTGCAACATGTAATTTTTCATCCCACCTCAGCCAGGAAATGACTAAATGCAAAAAAAAAGGTTGTATGATAAATTTGGCAACATGGAGGGAGAAGTAAATAGGTTTAATGATGTTTTGAATTCACAAACTTAAACAAATTTGAAAATTCATGAAAGTTTATCAAATTTTTCAAATAAAACGGCTAAATTCTAACCGGAGCCACGCGCTCGTTCAGATCGATTAGTATGGAGAGTCGTGTTCCCGGGCGGATACGACTTAAGATTATTAATTAATTTATTATTGCGAACACCTTGTAAACTTACGCATGCTCAGTAAATTGCAGGTTTTGTTTACTCAAAGTATAGTATAATCGTTGATAAATTACACGTAGGTAGGTACTTACTTCATGTTTTTAAAGCTAATATAATTATTTGTTAGATCTTATCTTAGTACTACTAACTAGTAGCACATGGAACTATTCTTTTAGTGGCTTACCAGCTTAATAATATGATGACAGTTTCTTAAGGGAATATAATTCTTAGCGCGTTCTATATAAACGAAGGCTGGTGTTATTTTCAATACTAACCAATTAAAGTCTATGAAATTTTTCAGAAGCAATCTAGGAACTAATCTCTATGCTTGTATGAAGTCAGATTTTCGTTAAAATGTATAATTTTAATGTTACAATGCATTAAAGATTTCCATACAAATCTTAAATTAATACTAGCACTAAAACTGTATATTTGAACGAAAATCTGACTTCATTCAAGCATAGAGATTAGTTTCTAGATTGTTTCTGAAAATTTTCATTGCCTTTAATTGGTTAGTATTGAAAATATCACCAGACTTCGTTTGTATGCAGCGCGCATTTACGTATTCTGAATATACTTCTCTTAAGGAGACCATGAAACTGAACAACTTTCTCTACGGAACCACAGTTGAAATTGCTAAAAAAACTAGAACTATACTTTTGGCTAGAGTAGGAAGTCAAAGTCAAAATTGTTTATTCAAAATAATATCACATAGATAACTTTTTGACGTCATGTTTTTGAATCTACCACCGCGTCGGAAGGTGTTCCGTTGTAGAGAAGATGGGGCCAGAAACTCTACAACACACTTCTTTTAAACAAAACAAAATATACAAAGTACAATTACATAAATTCAATATTAAATTACATAGAGTAACATTGTCAAGACCGGACGAAGGATTGCAGTTTTGTACGGAAGAACTATTTTTTTCGCGATTTCGACTATGATCCCATAGAGAAAGTGCTTCAGTTTCATGGTCTGATCATCTCCTTAGAAAACTGTCACTATACAAGGTGTTACAAAAATACAAATAAACATTTAAGGGGGTGTTAGACCATCAAACTGAACAACTTTTACTATAGTACCAATATCGAAAACGCGAAAAAAAATCTGATGTTCCATAGTAAACTACAAATCTACTCGAGCTACATTTATCATAGTAAACTACAAATCTACTCGAGCTACATTTATGGGGAAGCTTACAAAGCCAGCTATACATTTTAACGAAAATCGGACAACATACAAGCATAGAGATTAGTTTCAAGATTGTTTCTTAATAAATTCACAGGCGTTTTCATTAAAAAAAATTGTTCAAAGACGCTGGAAGGATGGCGTATACATAGAGATAGGAAGTACTACGTCACTTTATACTAACAGTAAGAGTATGATTTGCAGATATGTGTAAATTGAATATATAATTGAAGTTTTGATTAGAGCCCAAACACGATTAAGAGACATTTTCTCGATAGAAAAATAAGCCAAAGTAGCCTCCGTCTTTATTGATAAACGCTTGGAACTGCTAAACGGTAAATAATAGAAACACGAGACTTGATTTAAAAAAAAGAGATTGTCATTTTATTAAGTTTGATTAGAGCAGAAATGAACTTACATAAATAGTACAATAACAATTAAATAAAGTTTGTTTTACGCTTGCGTCGTTTCAGGCGCGCGCGCTGCCCCATCTCTTTCTCTCGCATCAGGCAGTAATATACGCTATCACACGTCCATTTCGCTTCAATTATTTTTCGACATAGGCCCTTAATGTGACAGGTTTTTCTGAACTTTTAATATTGCCATATACTGACTTTTCGATTTACTAGTCTTGGAAAACCCCTCATTGGTTAGTATTGAAAATACCTATAACCAGACTTCGTTTGTGTGCTTTCGCTTAAGACGTATTCTTCATTCGTAAGTTAAGATTGTTCGGCTGAAATAGCTTATTATAGCTACATAATAGGCTCTTGCGAAGGCAAAAACACAATTGCACGCAAATCTCGGTCGTGCAAAATTAATCCTGGACGTAGATTTAATTTGCGTGATCTTTTAATAATTCAATGTAATAGGCGACATAGATTTTCATTATTCTAAAACGATCACAGGATAACTATATCTGGCTGTCATGCGATAGGTCAAGGATTTGTTTGAACCACCTGAATAAAGTATTAAACTTTGTGTGTGAGGACAAATTTGATTTAGATTTTTATCCGTTTACCTTAACAAAGGATTCCTACTCGTATCTTAGATTGGCTCGGATAACTTGGCGTTATAATCAAATGAAACCATTTAGTTAAATATTTTATTTGTTCTTAGGTAAATATTGGCAATACAATTCGGAAATATGCATTCGATCATCCCCTTAAAAAACCGACGCATATTAAGAAGGACCATATATCTTAAAGTTGGGATTATGTGCACAGTACCTAAAATGAAAGATGCAATTGGTTCATACCAGGCCATCCCAAAAAATAATTAATGGATGTACATTCATCACACATTCAGAAATATTAATATCTCAATATCATCTTGTTATGACCTCTAGAACGTTGGTCAGTATTATTTAGTTTACTATGCCTTTGATACGAAGCGAAGGAAAACTACTTGTCAACTGTCTAAAAGGTGAACACAGTCAACTGTTCATTCCATAGATTTAGCATATAATACGTTAGATCGGAAATGCGAAAGAGAAAGGGCATAGCATTAACGTATGTTAGAGCGAGATAGATTGACGAAACCATTCTCGAACACGCCTATGAGCCTGTATGGCCCTAGCGTCAGTTGTCAACGGAAAGAATCTCGCTTTTTTTTTTAATCTCAGGTTTTTTTTGTCTCGCCTTGAAGTATCCGTAGCCGATCTAACATAGTATATGCTACAACTATGATTCATTCTGTTCCATTAGTTACGATTACGAAAAATTAAGTCCAGAAAATATCCCTACCACATTAAATAATTTAGCGGCAATACAATTACAATTGATAATTAATAATGTTTCATTTCATTTTCATTTTTAAGGGTCCTGTTAGGGTTCCGTAGTTCAAAAAAAGGACCTCGAAGGTGTTCGTTAAGTTTACTTATGTTATATGCATACAAGGACAGAGCAAAAATAAATATACACTCGAGAGCAATGAATCCGGGTCACCAACATCTCGGAACTTAAGACTGATAGCTTATTCAAATAACAAGTATTTTATAGAATGCATGCATATGCTCACGACTATATTCCCCGAGGGGGTAGTCAGAGATATTCTGAAACCACAGAACATCCTCGTTTCACCAGTAGTACCGAAACTCTGTCCAGTGAGACGGGGAGTGAGCCCGTCGCCACTTGTAATCGACAGTGGGTACAATACATGCCTCCAAATTGAAGCATGCAGAAAACAACAGGCAGGTGCAGACTAATTAATACTTTTAAATTTATTTTAATAGGATTTCTTAGTTTTCATTTGTTTTACTTAATTAAAATACAAACACATACAAATGTGTCAATTCAATCGCAGAACAAAAAATGGAAAAAAAAAACATTTTTTTGTCACAGATATGATATTACTTCACATTTTAGTGTGTGTGAGTGATATAATTACCACATAAATGTTGAGTACTAAAAATTGTATTTCCAAAAAAAAACTGTTGTTTAGTTTATACTTAGCCATTTTATTGGCATTACTTTACAGCAACCAGAAATTGTAAATAGCCTATAAAATAAGTTTTATTTGAATAAGCTACCTTTTTTAATTTCCGAGATTAAGGTTTATGTTGTAGGTGACCCGTATTCATTGCTCTCGAGTGTATTATGGGCGTGTCCGACACGCTCTTGGCCGGTTCAAATAAAATATAGTTATCTGGCACGCTGTCTATGTAAAAACAAATCTTGATTACTGTTTGATCAGTTAATTTGGAACTACAGAACTTACAGAATTTTCAATTTTTTATCCAAATACTTAATATGAAAATTGACTTCGTCATTTGGTATGAAATTAGATTTTATATTTTAAATATTTTCATATTATACACTTTACCAAATGTTATTTCCACAATGTTCTTAGTAGGTCGGTAGGTACAATAGTACCTAAATAAAGAGACTGAACAAAAATGTAAAGTAATCTAAACGGAAAGCAATAACAAAGAGTACAAATAATAATAGGCATCGTACAGAGATGCCGATGTATTGAGTACTCGATACCAATAGACTACCGTACCGTTATTTGTTACTCACAATGGACTTTACATTGTCATGTTTGTGTTATTTGGTACGCATATGAATCTATATTTGTACATAAATTTGTGTACGAAAGATCTACCTATTGCGAAGGTTCCACCTTACGTAAAATCTTTATTTCTGTTAAATACATAATTAAATTTGAAATCTATGTGTATATTTCAATAATTTATTAATTGCGTGAGGAATTTGTTTAGTGGTTCAGCAGTATTCAATGACGTAGTCGTCTATTTCATGTCATTCATTGGTGCTTTCGGCAACGTCGACTTTGGTACGTCTCTGGAAGAAATCCTTTGATATACTGAGGGAGACTTTGTTAACTCTTCCATTGTGTTAATCCTAAGGTTAATCCATACGTAAAGTGAACAAGAGTATTTTTTTCGATAATATTTTATTTAGGGAAATGACCACATTGAAAATATTCTGAACATAATAACTGTTAATTGCTAGGTATCGTGTCAACTAGAGTCTAGACTGGATTGTACCCAAGCCAAGCTGAGCAGAGGGTGATCGTGTTTTTCAGTCAGATTCTGAAATTATAGTAGAGACTATTACCTACCTATACTCCATTCCAAATAAGGACGACGAGATTTTAAGATTCCTATTTAGCTATTTGAATCGTAACTCCGCTTTACGTATAGGACAAGCGAGATATAGGACAACGAGATAACTCAGCCACAAACCATAGCCTTCGAATTTTGTGTATTCTATTCTTCAAATTATTATATTCTATACTTCATTCGAAATAAGGACGACGAGATTTTAAGATTCCTATTTAGCTTTCTGGCCAATTCTTTTTTTTTACCTTTTTCATTACCAAATGTAATTAATTTATTGGATATATATACTATCCGACATATCTTGGACGTTACTAAAGCTGTTCTAAGAATAAGTCAGAGGAAGTGTTTCAAATCTCTGTTTCTTTAATTCAATATAGCCTTAAAATTTCGTTGCTATTTTGAATGGAGTAATTCCAATTTGAAAAAATCTAACAAAGCAACAAGCAAAGGCTTTTCTAAGATTATAATATTAATAATGAATGATCGACCGAAATCTCAAAATAAATGAATGAAACATTAATTTATCTTCATCTACATATATACAAAATTTTGCGCAGGTTGTTGGTAGGTATGTGTTATATATTTTGCTTGTGTTTCGTGCACTGCATTTCTGTCAATGTTTAGAGTTTGTGGAAGTATCTATCCCAATCTCAAGGATTGGTTTCTTAGCAAACTACATTTGAGAAAAGAGATGGCTGAGCCGCATGGCAAGCTCAAATGCGAACCGCGCGAACACTGCGCGAATGACACAACCGCTCGTGGCCAAACTTGTAACGTGTCTCCATTATACACGGGTAGGTATTAGGTTCGTGTTAAATTATATTAATTAAAAAAGATATTAATCTCAATAAGTAAGAATTATTATTATTATTCCAAAATTGGGAGTGAATTGGTTATTGAGTATTGCGCCCGTATAGGTAACTGCTATCAGCTGTTCTGTATCACCGGCCTTATATGTATAATGTGCAAATTAATATTCTACTAGCCTTTATAATTACATACACGTAAAAAAAATTATGAATCTGTTCAAATATTAAAATCTGTGGTTCACATTCACATCAATAACGGGATACGATATTGTATTTCGTCAAATATGAGTTTTGAAATATCAATACGAGAAATATGCGGATGTTATTTCGTATGTGAGGTATCCGTCTACGTACCTACTTGCCATATAATCCTAGGTGTTAAAATAGAACACATAAATAAATAAATAAATAAATATTAGTGTTATACCCAATATGGCTTTCTACAATTGATTGTTAATATTCGTCTAAATACAAGTATGTTAAAAAAAAAGGTTCGGACAATGAAAATTAAGCCACATAGGATGGCATCAATAGGACGTCATACCACTCGCTCGCAACGAAATTATAGGTATGTTAGGTAACTTACCGATCATACATGACAACGGAAAAAAGCACAATATAACTTCAGCATCGCCTAGAACTAAGTCACATATCTTACCCAAAGCACTTTAGCTGCGGTGTTGACCTAGATAATACATTTTTTTTGTAGTGATCATTCATTAGGTCTTCATTTCAAATAAAATAACACTATGATTGAGCTCTGCGATAATTGCGTAAACAAGAAAATTGCGTCTTAACTCTACTTAACTCGTTGTACAGTCGCTATCAGATATATCGTAGCATACAAGGTGTTATTTTCAATAATTTCTTTAAGTGTTACCAATTATATCTAAACATGTATTTTGTCATATATAAATATCTGAACAGCTAATTTTCATAAAATTATATTCATGTACAACAATGGATTAAGATCTTATTTCCTAAACTGCTCAGATGTTTATGATCACCTGACTGCGTAGATATATTTAATGTTGTAGGCGATCAGATATTTTTGATTGGTTATGTGTAAAGAAATTATTGAAAATAAGAACTGCTTAGAAATATTTGACCACCTTGTTTGTTATGATATATCTGATGGCGACTGTACGTCCAAAATCAATTAAAGGAATACTATCTATCTACCTAGTTTAGATTCAATTGAATAATAGAACTATTTATTATGGTTCCGTAGTCTCGGTGGTTACTTAAACGACCACTGAATTAGTACGATGAACTTTAGTATACCTAGCGAGAAGGAGACAGATTTTTAGGCGAATCATTATACCCAATTAATACCTAGTTCCATAGTCAACAAGGAACCCTCATAGTTTCGCCATGTCCGTCCGTCTGTCCGTCTATCCGCGGCTTAGCTCAGAGATGCTTAGTACTAGAAAGCTGTAATTTGACATCGACAAAGTGGTAAAATAAAATCTTGACAAATATTTTTTTAGGGTGTAAGTGAGGATGATTTTTTTTTCTCATCTATCTCGTGGATGTGGCAAAACCATTTTTCGATTTAGGGATCCGTTAGCGAAATATTAAGTTTTAAAGATAATTATTGTTAGAGTCAAGTGTCCCGTTACAGAAACAGAGATTTGAAATATTTTCTCTCACATATTCTTAGAACAGCTTTAGTACCGTCCATGATATGTCGGATAGTATATCTTTTTGATAAATACATTAGATTTTCCAGAAAGGTATATAGGAATCGGAAAGTCTTTTCGTCCTTATTTGAAATCCAAACTCAAAGCAACCAAGTTTTAAAGTATTCTCAAATTCTTCACAGGGTATTCGAAAAAGTGCGGCAATACTTCGGCGCGCAGAGCGAGTCTATCCCCATGTCCTTCGTGCTCGGTTTCTACGTTAGCCTCATAGTGAAGAGATGGTGGGAGCAGTACAAGCTGCTGCCTTGGCCTGACACCCTCGCCCTTTTCATCTCCGCAGGGATACCTGGAGCGGTCAGTAAAGTAAAGACAAGACAAGTATTATACTATTCAGGCCCCGAACACACGGCAACTTTCTGTAGCGCAACATTCGCGAGATACTCGCAAAAAGTCTGCAATTATTTGCAAAAAAAAAAACATTTGTTGCGAACGGAACGGTCGCTAAAAAGGTCGCTGTGTGTTAAGGGCCATTATGCCTACGTATGTCATAGGAAACCAATATACATAGTAGTGAAATGTAGATACTTGTTTGATCAACTTGGTGACAAACTTTTATTTTTATATGGTTGTCATGATGCTTTTGAACTGCGTTTGAAACAACTAACCACGTGTCGACGATAAATGCTCATGCTATTTTCTAGCTCGATTGTTAAGCCTACGTTTTTGTTAATGTTATAAAAATAGAGGATTTTATAACATGATACCAACATACTAGCCTACCTACAATAATGTATCTGTGTATTTTGCTCTTGCGATTTGTTTGACTACTTTTCATAGCGCATGCATAGCAAAGCAATAGTGACTGTAATGTTTTGTGTTTTTGAACTGAGCGCTTCTATCGTTTTTTATTTATTTTAATAAATGCAGAACTGTGAATTTACTCCATTTTTTAAAAAAGATGTGTTCTGTTTATAAATTGAATTAAAGTGGAATAATATTCAGTCATTATTTTATCATTATTCATAGTATTATTCTACTTGCGAATACGTTTTTTTTCTTATAATTCTACAGATTAACCACCGAACAAGTACTTATGCAGCTGAACGTATCGATTGTTTAAAAATTTTTTAGGAAATAGTTTCAGTTGATTGTTTTTGTAGATATTCTAATTATGGTGTTCCTATGTGTAGAATAGGTACCTCTGACTGCCTCTGGAAACATAGTCATGAGTATGTGTTTACAAACAAATTGTAAAATCAAAAAATTGTCACGATACGGCTCTAATGATAGTGACAGACAGACAGCAATGATTGTTTAGTGACTAAAATCGTCGAAGGTCAAAATCATACTTATTACTTATATCCAAGGCGTGACTTATGTTTTCACAAATGGTCTGTAGGATGTTTCCTCGTCATTTCTTGGAAACATCAATTCATTCTTTACACGGAAAAACATGGGAATACCAAATTTTTTTACTTAACATGTTTTTACATTATTTTTACGTGAATTTCCTAATGTGCTACATACCTACATAAACACACGCCTTGTTCTAGAAGGGTAGGTAGAGACTTTGGATCCCCACCTTTGGCAGTCTTGCTTGATGAACTTGATCTCTGGCTTTCTCAAAAGTCATGGTACGCTACTTTTAACCTGATATTGTTGCATGTATACACGGCGACACATCAAGCTATACAAAACCAACATAACCTGGCCGCGCGACGTTATACGTTACTGGACATACGCGCGGCCAGCTTATGTTGGTTTTGTATAGCTTGATGTGTCGTCGTGTGTACATTCCCTGTATGTTTCAAATAACGCCCACATTCTGTAAGTAACTTAAATCAGATTTGTAAATCACGCACCTAAGTACCTATACAAGGTGTTACAAAAATACAATCAAACATTAAAAGGGGTGGTTTAGACCATCAAACTGAACAACTTTCACTATGGGACCAATATCGAAACCGCGGAAACAAAATCTCATGTTCCATACTAAACTACAAGTCTACTCAAGCTAAATGTATGGGACAGATTACATAGCTAGCTATACAACGCGAAAATCGGACAACATGCAAGCATAGAGATTAGTTTTAAGATTGTTTCTGAATAAATTCACAGACTTTAATGAGGCGTTTTCATTACATAGGTACGAATTGTAAGTAAAAAGTTAGCTAAAAAGAGCATTAGTTAGTTAGCACCAACGAATAAATAAGTATAATATATTATTTGCCAAAAATCATTACAAAAGGCGATTAGCCGAGAGCTTCACATC
This sequence comes from Agonopterix alstromeriana, assembly GCA_963924505.1. NCBI lineage: Eukaryota > Metazoa > Arthropoda > Insecta > Lepidoptera > Depressariidae > Agonopterix > Agonopterix alstromeriana. The sequence continues at coordinate 15,890,736 of OZ004661.1, forward strand.
CAAAATAGAAAAAAAAACGGGAAGTAACCACAAGGTAAATATTTATCATGTGAGTTTTAATTAAGTATCTACCTCTAGTAGTGAAGTTCCTTTATTGTTGTTTTCGTCAATTGTCTTAATTTAAAAAAAAGTGTAGTAACTTAATTGTATATTTTAAAAAGAACGTTTGATGTTTTTACATGGGTAGGTAGGATATTTATTATTACTTATGTGATGCACCAATCTGCCCATACACCCTCCATGAGGGTGGGCCTGTGAAAATCTGCTGCTCCATACAAAACAGCAAACCTACTCGACCCTAATGTATAGGACAACTGTTTTTTTTCGCGATTTCGATGTTAGTCCCATGAAGAAAGTTGTTCGGTTATAAGGTGTGATCATCCCCTTAAAAAAGGGTCAGCATATTAAGAAGGACCCTGTATTTATGTCCCACTTAAATATGAAGACGGTTTTTTAAGAGGATGATCAGAAAATTAAACTGAAAAACTTTCTGTGTCCAAAAGCAAAACCGCTGTTCTATACAGGGTCCTTCTTAATATACTGACACTTTTTAAGGGGATGATCAGACCGCCAAACTGAACAACGTTCTCTATGGCACCAACAACGAAATCGCGAAAAAAAATCAGCTCTTCCATACAAAACTGCAAACCTACTGGAGCCACATATATGGGACAAGTGATTTTTTTAGCGATTCGTCTCATAGAGGAAGTTGTTCTGTTTGACGGTCTGATCATCCCCTTAAAAAAGTGTCTGCATATTAAAAAGGACCCTGTATTTACATCCTACTTAAATATGATGACGGTTTTTTAAGAGGATGATTTTTCAAAACATCAAACTGAACAACTTTATCTATGTGACCAAAAATAAAACAGCTGTCCAACAAAAAATAATACATTTAGGTCGAGTAGAATTGCAGATTTGTATAAAACAGGAGACTTTTTTGCGATTTAGACCTTGGCCCCATAGAGAAATTTACTTACTTAAGTTCGAGACCGGACCAAGAATCCAGTACATTTTCATCGATCGACTGAGACAATTAAAATAAACGGCATATCGAAAAGATACACAAATTTGCTAGTAAACACGGGCATGTTAAAGAAACAAGTGATTAAGCGTGTTTCTACTATCATAATGTGCAATGCTGGTTATATACAGTTATGGCGTCACTCGCGTGCAATTTACGTGTGTAACGGAATAACAATAACAAAGTCATTATTAAAAATATTGTTCTACTAAAACACGTGCGACTGCGATTTAAGGGGCTTTAGGTTCCGACGAATGTTTTTATGAGAAACGCAATTGCCTAGCCCTCCGAAAAGTGCTTGCGTGTGCCGTATTTTCGATTAAAAAGAATTAAGAAAAGTACTTTTCATAGATTTTTTTAATGGTTTTGTATGGGACAGCTGATTTATTTCACGATTTCGATGTTGGTGCCGTAGAAAAAGTTGTTCAGTTTGACGGTCTGATCATCCCCTTAAAAAAGTGTCAGCATATTAAGAAGGACCCTACATACCTATAGCTTTCTGGCCAATTCTGATTTGCAAATATAATTTATTTATCAGAAAGATATAACTATTCGACATATCTTGGACGTTACTGAAGCTGTTAGAACAGTATACGTGAGAGGAAGTGTTTCAAATCTCTGGTTCTGTAATTCAAAATAGCCTTAACATTTCGTTGCTATTTGAAATTAATTATAGGCTAGGTATTATTTTATTAATAAAAATAATACACCTGCACGAAGTATTTATACTAATAATTCAAAAGATTTTAGGCTATAAGTTTTTTAGTTTATACAACCTTCGTGCAAAAGATTGTATGAAACTGAAAATTTCCTGCTATGCCAGAAAGGTTAACCGTCGTCGTGCCATTAAAACTTGCACGTAGGGTACCTAATCAAATTGCACATTAATTTCTATGCTTCAATCTCTACATCGTGTCGTTGTTTATTTGCCGATGAGGCATTTTAATAATGCATACGAAGGTCTTATCATATTAGGGTTACCAAAATCAAGTTTCTAATGATTCGCGAAAAAAGTAGGTACCTTACCTAATCATTCTAGACAGTTTTTCCGACCATTCTGCCCTCTGCTCGTTATCCCTTTCTCAATACTAGATTTTACCTAACCTACGTATATTTTCTTGTCTTGACAATAGTAAGGGCCTGTTTCACCACTTTTGGATAAGTTCTTGTTAGCTTATCTGACAGTTCGTTTGAAATTTTTGTATGAAAAATACGTAAGTCAAATGATCTGTCTAATAAGCTATCAAGAACTTATTCAGAATGATGTATAACAAGTATATCTGGGGGAGTCACGTTGCAGGGTTTGCCCCGAACATTTGTCTTTCGCGTGGTGTTCGCGTTTCAGCCTGCCACGAGGCTCCACAATCCTTCTCAGTTGTGTTCTTACTCAAAAACCATCCTCGAGATTGGATAAATATATCAAACCACTGGACACAAGCAAGAAGTCCATTAATTATTTAAAAAAAAAGTTTCTGGGCGTACCAATTTAATAAGTATACTCATGCACACATAGAAACAATCTGAACATTTATTTGATGAAACTAACTAAACAGTAAACAAAAAAATATTCGTTTTTTAGTTGATTGATTATACTTATATTTTATGAGACGTGGGCTTTACCTTGTACGTCATTATTTTAAAACTTTAAGTTTTTTCTTTTTACAAACGTGTGCATTCCACACCGCACATTTTCCTTATCAAAATTAAGACCAACAGCGGCTACGTAACAGCTTGCTACACAGTAAGAAAGCTCAAGATTTTACACGCGCTAAGCATGTTTATGGTCTGTGACGTCAGACACTTCGACATTTTTAGCGCTTTGTCGCGAGCCGTGGGCTTGGCCCACAGGAAAAGGCAATTACATCATTGACAACCCTAGACGTGATTGTATTTTTATTCGCTAATGTTGAAGCCTTGACCACAATCCCTACACTCATTATTATTAGCACGATTCAATGACATTTGCGTCTATGTGTTGCCATGTCATATTCAAAAGAAAATAAACAGGGTAACAATATTTTTTAAATAAATTTAACATCCTTTTAAACTAATGGTAAGGTAAGGTAAGCCGTGGTGGTCCAGTGCCGAGTAACCTTGCCTGCCGTGCAGGAGGCGATGGTTCGATCCCCGTCCAGGCCGACTCGTACCAATGACTTTTTCGGAATTTATGTACGATTTGTAACACCACTAGCTTTTCGGTGAAGGAAAACATCGTGACGAAACCTGCATGCTTCAATTTCGAGGCATGTATTGTACCCACTGTACATTACAAGTAGCGACAGGCTCACTCCCCGTCACACTGTACTGAGTTTCGGTACTACTGGTGAAACGTGGATGTTCTGAGGTTTCAGAATATCTCTTACTACCCTCGGGGAATATAGTCGTGAGCAAATGCTTATGCTTATGCTTTTAAACTAAAAGTCTACGCATCAAACTGAACAACTTTTACTTTGGGAGCAAACCGACCGAAGCAAAAAAAATCTGCTGTTACGTACATTTTAGTCGAGTAGCCGGTGCATGTAACTTTTTTTTATTGAAGGCTCCCATAGTAATACACAGGTAGACTCTTAGTTTAAAAGGATGCTAATGATATTCACCCTGTATAGGCTGAAGAATTAGACCATATAACTAGGGACCAGCCTCGCGTTAACATTCCCCTCTTCCACGTTAAAGATCAATTAATCATGTGCAGTTACAATCATACAATTTATACATTTTCACAAAACGAGACAGCTTATAATTGAAAAACAAAAACTTCAAACTAGTCTCGTTTTGGGTTCACATCAAACTATTTTTAACAATCAAAATTAGAATCCAAAGTAATGTAATGAAAGCCCAAGTTGCGGATTTCATGCTATCTCATCCTCCCAAAAAGTGGCAGAAAGTTTGTTATTAGAATTACACGCGTAACTCGTCCATAGTTATATTATGGTCTAAGGCTGGTGATGATGATGATGAATGTTAGTTACTTATAAACTAGAAAATTGAGGTCTCTTAGTTTGAGTCCCGTTAACGTAGGTAAGCTGTTGTATAAATATTAGGTACTTGAATTTGCTTAAAAATGTCGGTTTATTAAAAAATGGGCCTTAATTCTGCTCTGTACCTACCATCGTATGTGAATGAAGCTAAAGAGGTGTGTCAGAGTCGTAGAGGATGGGACAATGGGGGTATGTATAGGTATGTACTATTCCTAAGAATAAGTAAATTTTTATTTGTACCAGTTGTAGAGTATAAAAAGGGTATAGTACCTACTTACTTACTTTACTACATACAGTACGGACAGTTCCTGCCCACCCGTAAGGAGGGGGGATAAATCCCAGCTATTCCTCCTAGATACATGCCTGCGACGAACAAATTTGAAAGATTTTTTCGCTATCAAAAAACGAATAATCCGATAATAAATACAAGATTGAGATTTATATTTGATCAACATTGTAAAGCGGATCAGAAAGTGTTTCCGTCTCATAAAAATTACCTAACCCACCTTTGGTTCCGCACCAATCGACAAACTATTCATCTAGATTTTATTCAGCACAATGACACATAACAAAGACAAGAACCAATTTAGTGATTCTGCCTAAAAACAGATCAGGTTATACTTGTGTTCTTATGCTAGACTAGCAGCCCGTCCCGGCTTCGCACGGCGTAGACAAATAAATTTTAAGACTCATTTTTCTACACCTTCGGTTACATTGTTCAAATTTTACCAAGGATCCCTAATTTTTTTCAAAATGAAATGTAGCCTATGTCAAATTGGAAGAATGTAGCATTCTATTGGTGAAAGAATTTTTTAAATCGGCCTAGTACTTTTTGAGCCTATTCATTACAAACATACAAACATACAAAAATAGGTACAAATCTTTCCTCTTTATAATATTAGTGTAGATATATTTGGGAATCCCCAAATAGGTGACCGAATTATTACTTTTAAATGTTTGTTTTTGTTAATTTGTTAAGTTCACAGAACATTATAAGAGGGGTTAGAAATGCAAAGTAGCGCTTTTGCTTCGGAGACAGCTGTCGCCACTTTTCTTCCCGCTCACGCTGCTACAATTACTCATGCCCTCTCGCTCGCAACACGCCGCGCGGCTTATGGTGTTATGCAAATCATTGCATAACCGGTGGCGACACGTTCCACGCCTACTTTGCACTTCTAACCCCTCTTATAATGTTCTGTGCTTAAGTTTATACGTCACTTGTGGTTTTAAAATCAAATCACACAAGTGACATTGACATTTCATTAGTCTCGGTATAAGCTTTACGCCGCGTCAAAATTGGCCGTGTAAAATTTACTCTTGCATCAATCAATTCACACTAGTCAATTCAATGAAATCAGTTTACACTACAGTAACCTGCGACTTAACCTAAGAATAAAATTTACTCTCGTTTGGTCGAAACCGGTCTTAACGGGAGCGCTGAGCGGGCCATATTTCGCGCGTTTCGTTCGTTCGGGCGTTTTTTAAAGGCAAGTAACTAGCTATATGGTCAACTAACTGTCGGAGTAGTTCCAAGCTGCCTCAATAACCTAACAATAGCCTACCTAAATATAAATACAATATAAAATCAGTAGGTATAATAAGCGTCTCGGTCCGCTGAGCGGCTACTTGATCTCAATCTATTATTGTTTGCTTATAATTACTATCTACAAGACTTCGTGCCTAAGGTTAGTGTTAGCAAGATACTTCTAGGAAGTAGGTAGGTGTATATCTAAGCAATAAATCACAAATAATGCCACACTGTGCAAATATTTTAACAGACGTTTCTACGACTATATTTTTGCTTTTCGGTATACTTTAAAGTACTGTATATACAGGGTCCAACTTAATATGCTGACATTTTTTTAAGAGGATGATTAGACCATCAAACTGAACAACTTTCTTGGGACCAATGTCGAAATCGCGAAAAAAAATCAGCTGTTCCATAATAAACTGAAATCTTACTCGACCCAATTGTATGGGAAAGCGGATTTTTTTTGTCTGATCATCCCCTTAAAAAAGTTTTAGCATATTAAGAAGGACCCTATACTTTGCAGTTTATAAGAGTAGGAATAGGTGGTTCTGAATTATGAAAATAATGTTAGTTGTCCTTTCCTAATCCGTGCCTGATGATAACGTATATCTATATAGTAGTTACATACAATGATATCATAGTCGAGTTTATTTTGGACTGGACTTACACCCATTTGCCTCTAAGATTAAACATTGTGTTACTTTGTAAATATGTTGGTGTGAAGTTCAAACAGATAGAGAAACTGAATAAAGGACATAGTACATTATCTTTGTTACCTACATACTAAAACTACCTGTAGTATATTAAAGAGCAAAAAGGTCATTTAAAAACATAAATGTTGTTGAGGAGGCGAGCGAGGTTGCAATGATAAATATCTACCTTTTGTCCTCTCTTTTCACGCTGTAAAAGAAACAATGAATCTCGTGCCGAACTAAACATCCGCTGGTGACACGAACTTGGTAAAAACGCTATTTAAAGAGCAATACCTACTCTGCACCGAGTTTGTGGAACTTTGTGTGGACAAATCTGATTCCATTCTCTTTGGGACAAATGGCGTCAATTTATTTTTTTGCGGTACATGCAGGGCTAAATGTGTTTTGGACTAAATACCTCAAAAAGGTAAGGTTAAGGGTATATTATAGGTACTGTTGGCGCGCTCGATGCAAACGAAGTTTGGCGATATTTTCGATATTAACCAATTAAAGTCAATGAAATTTTGCACAAACAATCTTGAAAGTAATCTCTATGTGTTTATCTTGTCAGATTTTCGTTAAAATTTATAGTTTTAAAGTTACAGGGCATCAAAGATTTTCATACAAATCTTAAATTAATCCTAGCATTGAAACTGTATATTTTAACGAAAATCGGACAAGATACAAGCATAGATATTTTAATCTAGATTGTTCCTGCAAAATTTCATTGATTTTAATTGGTTAGTATTTAAAATATCACCAGACTTCGTTTGTACGCAGCGCGTATTTACGCATTCGGAATAAACATCTCTTAGGTTAGGACGTTTTACGGTACCAGCCCTTAAAGCGCGTCCAAATAAAAAAAATCTTTTATTTTCGACTATCGCCCATATAAATTAGAAACATAGTAAAAAGAAACGAAAGAAAAACACAAAGGAAGAAATCCACCCCTTATGCTCGATGCAGCCTCGATGCTACTTAGGTATTTATATGCTCCAAAGTAAGATTTGTTTCTAAACCTCATCTAAATTTTACTACTTCCATCATTGACCGCGAAAGTACAAAACGACGCCAACTTTACCCAATGGCATTTAGTTGATTCGGTACCTATTTATAAGATATCGGTATGTCAAGTTTTTCTTGGTCTTCATTTTATATTTTTTACGGAAAGAAGACATAATTTTAAGAAATTAATTTAATTTTTATTACGATTCATCGAGTTTAACAATATAAATTTAATTTTTAATTTACTGTAATCTGGAAATGAAAAAATGGTGAAGAGAAAATAATTCAAACTCCATGGAGAAAAAGTTCTGATTTATTTTTAAAAATGTCCTGCCTTCTCTTTCTAACTCTATGCTGGAAACAGAAACGGCAACAAATCGGCAACATCGAATGTCAAATTCTGATATTTAGAATGTATTTTTTTCTTAATGGCCAGTTATTTTAAGTTTACTAAGGAGTTCACTGATTTTCCAGTGACGTCAGTGGACGCACCAAAAATCTGCGTTATTTTATTAAAAATATCTGTAATCCTTTCGTTTTATAATCTCTAACAAAGAAAATATTATTGTTGAGACATTTATCTCGAAATGGTTTTCGATTCAGCCCTCCAAAAAAAAAATTGATATACTGAATTTGAAGTAACATTCATTTGTTGTTGCCCTGTTATGTATTCCGGAGAATTTTGCGATCAACATCACCTTGTAGATACACGAATGCAAACACAAAAACAAAATTATAGCTCAAACCTGTTCACTGCAAAAAATATTACTAGTAACTTCGTTAATGGTAGTTAATTGATACATTGCCTATAATAATCGTATACTAACTTCATAACTACACAGTCGTGTATCGGAGGTCAACTATTATGCGGCGTTTTGTCGAAACATCTATGATTTGTTTTAGTTAGACAATTCAAAGGATACTACTTTGTGTGTGATAATTAAGACGCTCCCACCACTAGGTAAACGCTGGCCCTGACTATATTTTGCTGGTTTTTAGAAGCTATCTTCTCGTTATTTGAAAGACGTACAAATTGATATGAGCAAAGGTATTGTAATTTTTTTAACAGTGGCGGCCAATTAAAGTGTTGTATATAACATATTGTAATAAACACTTATGTTTACACTTGAAAGTAACCTTTAAGAATCAACTCATTTTCAATCAATCAATCGAAACAAATTACCTACCTACTCAGCAAAATATACTGTAAAGAAATACAGAAGATACAAAACAAGGCGGTCTTAGCACTACAAAGCGATAACTCCCATGCAACCTTAGAAGTTATTTGTACCTTAATAGCACAGCTCCGATGCAGCATACCAATGAATGATAATTGTTATAATGTATATTGAAAGGTCCTCTAAAAACCTATGTAAGTTTTACTACGGGCAGATCAACAAAAAAAAATTAAAAATTTTCTCCATACAACCTTCAATATAGCAATCTGCAACATCTCGGCTTTATTTGCTATTGAACAAATTTCTTATTTTTCTATAAAATACATACGAAACCTATGGCCAAAGGAAAGCCTCCATATTGTTTGAAAATGTCTGTATTACGTGCATCTTCTTTATAAGATGAAGTCACTTTTATTGACGAGCGAAACCTGTGTGTAGATAATATTATGATCTAAAATTGTAATTTTGATTTTTTTTAAAGACCAATACTAAATGAGTTAATTACATTACTAAATTTTTAATTTGGTGCGAATTCTTATGATTTTCGAATTTGGTTTCCTTGGATTAGAAGGCACCACAGTGACATATTGAAGTACAAGCCAGTCAAAAATAGGTATACTTACTAAAATGACGTAGTTTAGTAGAGGGGAGGCGGTTCTGAAAGGGTCAAGGTCGTTCAGTGGGGGATACGCCTTAAGGTTGAGTATATAAGTCTGAAGAGGCAGGACACATCAAATTGATATGGAGGCACTGCGCGAGGTGAATGTGTGACGGCGGATAATAAACGCTTTTTAGAAAGGATTCGTTACACTTGTATTGCGCATGCGCATGTATACGGATATCGAAGTTACGGATACGTATCACAACGAGGTATTGTTCGTTTGTGCTCAATTTGATTTTTAGGGTTCCGTAGTCAACAAGGAACCCTTATATTTTCGCCATGTCCGTCTGCCTGTCCGCGGCTTAGCTCAGAGACGCTTAGTACTAGAACGCTGTAATTTGACATGGGTATACATATTAATCTCGCCGACAAGGTAATAAAATAAAATCTTGAAAAATATATTTTTTTAGGGTACCTCCCTGGATACGTGAAAAAAATTCACGGCAGTAGTATTGTGACGGGCAACTACGGAACCCTACCCTGCGCGTGGCCCGACACGCACTTGGTCGGTTTTTTTATTGATCAAAATAATCGCTCGTTTTTATGATGCGTTATTAGTTTGATTGCGCAACTTTTGTTTTTGAAGGCACCACATCCTATTTACTAGTTTTTCTGCAATATTTACCTACGTGATTGATTGACACCGAACCCGTATGGGCATTTTCGCTGACGCCGTAATTGTAATTTGTGTTGAGGAAACAAGCACGGCAGGGTCAAGGCTGTTGTTCTAAATTGTAGGTAACAGTTTTTACTATGTTAGGTGTAGGTACTATTGCGAATAGCAATAGTAATAAATTTTATTTAAAATATTGCATGCATATGCTCACGACTATATTCCCCGAGGGGGTAGACAGAGATATTCTGAAACCTCAGAACATCCACGTTTCACCAGTAGTACCGAAGTAGTAGTAGTATTGGACCGTGGGTACAATACATGCCTCGAAATTGAAGCATGCAGGTTTCCTCACGATGTTTTCCTTCACCGAAAAGCCAGTGGTGTTACAAATCGTACATAAATTCCTAAAACTCATTGGTACGAGTCGGCCTGGACGGGGATCGAACCATCGCCTCCTGCACGGCAGGCGAGGTTACTCGCCATTTAAAATATTAATTAGGTAAACATATTTACCTTTTGTGTTAGGTACCCGTGGAATTGTAAAAATAAGGATCTTAGTTAAGGCGCAATAGTAGGACGAAATAAATACCTTGAAGGTATCTTTTATTTTTAATTTTTCAACTCGGTTTATCGAAACCAAAGTCATACCTCAGTATTCTTGGATAGTTTATCCAGTGAAATCATAAATTGAATACACGATTGGAATTACTGCACTCGATAGAAAATCGCTACAAAGATGATGTATTTTCAAGTATTTTCAAACTTTTTTCTCGTTTTATAGAGCTTAAAATAGTTTCCGATTTTTGGTATTTATACTCACATATTCACCATTAGTTTATCTAGTGAAAATATAATAATAAAAGTAATTTTGATTTTAATCGAAAATACGGCACACACGCACTTTTCGGAGGGCCGGGCAATCGCGTTTCTCATAGAAAATATTCGTCTGAACCTATGGCCCCTTAAACCTGGTCCAAACTATGTCCTAAGTATACAGGGTCCTTCTTAATGTGCTGACACCTTTTAAGGGGATGATTAGACCGTCAAACTGAACAACTTTCTCTATGGCACCAACATCGAATTCGCGAAAAAATAATCAGCTCTTCCATTCAAAACTGTGAATCTACTCTAGCCAAATGTATGATCCAGCTGATTTTTTTTCAGTTTGACGGTCTAATCATCCCCTTAAAAGGTGTCAGCATATTAAACAGCGTCCCTGTATAGATATTAATTTTCCTAGTAGTTTTCATTATGGAAATAAACAATCTATTGCGGTTCGTCACAGATGACTGCTTTTATTTTTGATGCTATCATACATAACAAGTTACTTATTCGTCACACCTTTACGTGCTCGCGTGAAAGAATTTCGCGAGGTTTTCATTTTCAATCCATGCTACGCAATTCTAGCATGTCATGACTATATGAAAATACTACTTGCGTTTTTTACGGGGTGCATTCACTCTCCACGCTAACGATTTGTGCAACAAAATACAAGGCATGCCTTTTAAATCTTGTCGTTCACATAATTACCGCTAATTTTGAATAAAGAACAGTACAAAATTCGAATCTTTTTGAATTTAGAATCGCAAAACAATTAAAATGCATGGAATTAGTACAATAGTTTAGTCACAGCTTCGTCGCAATTTTTTGCTACTATTCAGATTGTTAGGGTAAACAGTTTCACCGGAACAGGCCCACCGAAAGAGCTTCCCCAAGTTATAAAACCTAATAGTCTAGGAAAAATAAGGTTTGAGATTGCATTAAAGACACTTTAGTAAATTGTGTTTGAAATAATATTACTGTTAGTTTATAACACTTTTGTCGAGATTTCGTGGTTATATTGGCTCAGGAACCTGAGAAATACCTTAAAATCGATATTAGTGTACAAAGAGCAAGCTTTTTTCGAAAGATATTTCTTCCCGCATACTAGCAAAATAGACAGTTAATTAAAACAAAGCAAATTTAATGTGTACAAACAAGTAGTAAATAATTTTGTTTTGAAGTTATAATTTTTGAAAACTTACAAAATATTAAATATCTACTCAAATTTACGATATTAACCGGGAATCATTATTGTTATAAATAAAACGTATTGAATGAAGCCATCCTGTACAAAATCACCAGTTTTCCATTTTTTGTTCATACATAAATTTAATGTTTAGTAAATATCTTAGTTATTCAATAATAAACAATAAAAAATCGGGGATTATTGAGAATTTATGTTTTTCAGGTATTTATCTACTATATTCCAAATTATCACCAAAAGTGCAATTAATGCAACCTTCTCCATACAAAAATCCGTAGATTTCCCCGACTATAATAGTAGGTACCGTAGCTCCGGGACTTTTTAATTACCAAAAAGATTACCGATTGCCGTTTAGAAATTGTTTTAAGTTACGAAATTACTAATATAAAAACGTAAGTCTTACATATGGGTTTTTAAAGGGTCAGTTTGGTGGTAGCATTAAAAAAATTTGATCGGTGGGATTTACACCCCACCGAAATCAGAATATTTGTATGGGAAAAGTGACCCCTTCTTCTTTCGTGTCAAGCAATGGTCTTATCGAGGCTAATTGTCCAGGGTGCGCCAGAATATCTTATATTACTATAGCCCCGGGACTTTTTAATTAACAAAAAGATTACCGATTGCCGTTTAGAAATTTTTGTAAGCTACGAAATTACTAATATAAAAACCTAAGGGCCTGTTTCACCGCCTGTGAATAAGTTCTTTTTAGCTTATCTGACAGCTCATTTGACATATTTTGTATGAAGAATATGCCAAACGAGCTGTCAGATAAGCTATTAAGAACTTATTCTGAAGATTTTGAAACGGCCCTTAGAATCGTGCTATACCTATAAAATTCCCATTTTACAAAAACCTTTTGTAGTAACATTAGCTGTTATCGTAAAGCAACGCACACACTCTTATGGCTATTAATTCAGGGCTAATACAAAATAATTAGGTACAGAAGGCCAGCTACGTCCGACCTTGAATTAGAATGATTCTTTTAAAAGCACTTAATTTACATATTAATAGAATATAACAGAAAAGCGTTATTAAAACACTTAATTAATTATATTTAATTCTTAATCTATTTATTTCAAACACAAGTCTTGGTTACTAACAAGTAGGTCGATTACGGCACGTAAGGAAGGCACGATTTTTTATTTTCTTCTTTATAAGAAAGCTTCAATCCTAAACATAATATAATCATAATTTATTGTATTTTATTATTGTCAATTAAATCACAAAAAATAGGGTCCTTCTTAATATGCTGACACTTTTTAAGGGGATGATGAGACCGTCAATCTGAACAACTCTCTCTATGGCACCAAAATCGAAAACGCGAGAAAATAAATCAGCTGTCCCATACATTTGGCTGAAGTAAGTTTGCAGTTTTGTACAGAACAGCTGATTTTTTTTCGCGATTTCGATGTTAGTGCCATAGAGAAAGTTGTTCAGTTTCATGGTCTGATCATCCCCTTATAAAGTGTCAGCATATTAAGAAGGACCCTGTATATTATCACGTGTATCACCAAAGCGCGACAGTCGCAACTGGCGTTCGACTGACTTGATGCGATCTTGGGGGCGGAGGGGTTCGAGCCAAATCTCACGAAATCTTACTAAGGGGGAGGGGGTCGAAAAATCTCCAAAATCACCTCATGTAATTCGGTATGTCAGGTTTTTTTTAGGGCGGAATCGAAAATCATTTCGAGATAATTGTCTCAATAATAATATTTTCTATGTCAGAGATTTTAAAATGAAAGGATTACAGATATTTTAAATAAAATAACGTCGTTTTTCGGTCCGTCCAGTGACGTCCCTGGAAAACCTGTGAACTCCTTGCTAAACTTAAAATTAACTTAAAATAACTGGCCATTATGAAAAAAAAGACATTCACAATGTCAGAATTTGACATTTGATGATGCCGTTTCTGTTTCCAGCATAGAGTTAGAAAGAAAAGGCAGGATTTTTCTTTTTTAATAAAGCAGTAAGTAGTTTTTCTCTATGGAGTTCGAATTATTTTCTCTCCACCATTTTTGCATTTAGAGATTATAGATCAAAGTAATTTAAAAATTAAATTTATATTGATAAACTCTATGAATCGCAATAAAAATTAAATTGGTATCTTAAAATTATGTTCTATCTATCTATCTATCTAACCGTAAAAAATGAAAAATCAAGACCAAAACAAAACTTGACATAACGAATTAATGGACGCCCCTAACCCGCGTGTGCCTGTTTCGCTCGTTTGTATGAAGCTGGCCTTCTGTACCATTCTCTTTTGTGGTGCTAACGACAGCGACATGGACACCTGTACAAATTATTGTTTCTTTGAAATCCTTCATTTATACTACGTATATTAATACGTAGGTAATATAATTATTATAGCGTCCAAATACCTAACATCATTAGTGGCATCGTTAGTGTTCTTTTTATTTACTTTTTTTATCTGTTTAAGAGGTATCCCCCACGAAACGACCTTGACCATTTCAAAGCCGCTTCACCTCTACTAAACTACGTCATTTTAGTAGGTATACTTAATTTGACAGGCATGCCCTTTATTATGTCACTTCTAATCCAAGGAAATTAAATTCGAAAATCATAAGAATTCGCACCAAATTTTACAATTATCTAATTAACTCATTAAAGATTGGACTTAAAAAATTGCGATTCTAGATCACAATATTGTCTACACAATTGTGTGTGCCGTAAGTAAAAGTGACTTTAAATTATAAATTAGATGGGCGTTATAAAGACTTTTTCAAAGATTTAGGTTTTCCTTTGACCACAGGTTTCATATGTATTTTATATAAAAAAGGAAAAATGAAACGTACAAAACAAAGCCGAGATGTTGAAGATCATTACCATATTTTTCATCAATTTGTATGTCTTTCAAATAACGGGCGTAAATGCGTGTCGGGCCACCATGTCGTTTTAAATTCGTTATATCCTACACTACTGCCATGAATTTTTTCACGTATCCAGAAACAACGGCACTTGACTCTAACAAAAATTTGCACTCTTAAGCTTAATATTTCGCTAACGGACCCATATTTTTCAAGATTTTATTTTTGATAAATGTGTATACCCATGTAAAATTACAGCTTTCTAGTACTAAGCGTCTCTGAGCTAAGCCGCGGACAGACGGACAGACGGACGGACATCGCGAAACTATAAGGGTTCCATGTTGTCTACCCTAAAAACCAGCAAAATATGACCCGGCCAAGCGTCTTAATAAGTACTGAAAACTGTTTTAAAGATGATGGAAAAAACGAAGTACCTATTAAACTTACAACTAAATAAGTATTAGTTTGCTTTTCCGATATTTTGTTTGACACATTGCACAAGTGTATGCCGTCATCCTGTCTATCTACCGACTAATTTGTTACAATAGTGTGTTTAAAGCGTTCTTTTGTACAATTCACAATCTTTGTCGTAAATAACATTTATCCTGTAGATGATTGATGACATGTTTTTATTATCATCATTTTCCTACGACCACACCTTAAAATTCTGTCATGTTTGCTCGCGACTTCGTACGCGCGATATCGATCGACCCCATCCTTTATCCAGGGAGATTTTTGGTTCTTAAGTATGGACTTAGGTATTCCAACAGCATCAGAATAGGTTCTGTAATGTTTGCTTTCACGAATAGACAGAGAAACATAATATAGGTACCACTTACTTGGGAATAGGAAGGTACTAGGTAATTAGGAAAAATAAAGTTTGTTTAGGTACGGAGAGTCAAATCCCAAGTATTTTTACTTGAATTGCCTTTGTACAGTTAGTATTTTTTTACTTCGGGCATAGGCCCACCACATTCCCATTCCATAAAGGTTGTAACTCCTGTAAACCAGGATCAATAGTGGCGACCATTCACAACACTAGACAATGAAGTCCAGCGAGACGGGGAATGACTCTAATCTGTCTTGGAACCCGCAATGAATTAATCAAAGAAGATAGTAGGAATAAGAAATATCCGAATTTCCTCCATTGCAAACAGGAGACAGCAATAAGAAAAAAAACATGGCTAATATACATATAGGCTATATTCCAGAGACCATTTATGGCAGTTTGTATAGATAGTAGACGACAGCTCCTTTATAGTTTATAATAATTATCAAAATAAGATGGTTATTAACAACATTGTTCACAGGATGAAACGGGGCGACTGATGCGGAGGAACATAGTGAGGTACGCCATCTTGGCCTACGTCATCACTCTACAGAGGGTCTCACTGAGGGTAAAAAGAAGATTCCCGACTTGGCAGCACGTCGTGGACTCTGGTAAGTCAGCAGGTAGGGTTGCCAGCTCTATCTAAATTGTTGAAAGACCGGATTAGCAAACACAATAATTGCTATTT
Organism: Agonopterix alstromeriana; assembly: GCA_963924505.1. Classification (NCBI taxonomy): domain Eukaryota; kingdom Metazoa; phylum Arthropoda; class Insecta; order Lepidoptera; family Depressariidae; genus Agonopterix; species Agonopterix alstromeriana. Next base: position 15,906,789 of record OZ004661.1, read on the forward strand.
TGACACTTACAGAAGAAAACCGCTGTAAAATCATGAAAGAACCAACATCATTTTACCCTTAGATCTGCGTGTTTGATCTCAGTATTTAAAATGAGTCAAAAAACCCTGGAAATCTGGTGGCTTGGCAACCCTATTGTGAGTCCACCTTTCGATCCGACTCGGTCCAATCAATAGCCGAAGTCAATGTTTGTTTATTTCAGGTCTGATGTTAGAGAGCGAGAGAAAAGTATTTGAGAAGATGGACGGCAAAAGTCCCATGTCAAAGTACTGGATGCCCCTTGTTTGGGCGACAAATATAATAAACAGGGCGCGAAAGGAGGGCCTGATAAGCAGTGATCACATAGTGCAGACGCTGTTGGTCGAACTGTCAGACATCAGGAGGCGGCTGGGTGCCCTGATCGGATACGACACCGTCTGTGTACCATTGGTCTATACTCAGGTAGGTTCAATTATTTAAACGTCTTACCTGTTAAATAAATAAGCGTATAAGAAAAAGCATATGTTCACGACTATATTCCTCGAGGGGTTATTCAGAGATATTCTGAAACCTCAGAACATCCACGTTTTACTATTAGTACCGAAACTCAGTACAGTGTGACGGGGAGTGAGCCCGTCTTCACTTGTAATGGACAGTGGGTACAATACATGCCTCGAAATTGGAGCATGCAGGTTTCCTCACGATGTTTTCCTTCACCGAAAAGGCAGTGGTGTTACATATCTACACTAATATTATAAAGAGGAAAGATTTGTACCTATTTTTGTATGTTTGTAATGAATAGGCTCAAAAAGTACTGAGCCGATTTAAAAAATTCTTTCACTAATAGAATGCTACATTCTTCCAATTTGACATAGGCTTCATTTCATTTTGAAAAAAATTAGGGATCCTTGGTAAAATAGACAATTGTCTACCCCGTGCGAAGCCGGGACGGGCTGCTAGTCGTACATAAATTCAGAAAAACTCGTTGGTATGAGTCGGTCTGGACGGGGATCGAACCATCGCCTCCTGCTCGGCAGGCAAGGTTACTCGCCACTGAACCACCACGGAATGTAAATAAATAATCCTTAGAAATACCTGCAGTGGTGTAATTTTAATTGCGTTACGTATTAAAGGGGGTGCTTTAGACCATCAAACTTTTTCACTATGGAATCAACATAGAAACCGTGAAAATAGACTGTTTGCCGTACATTTGTGTGACGTAGCCATTAACGTTTTCTATGGACTAAAATTGTTTTTACGATTTCAATGTTGGCTCAATTATAAAAGTTGTCCCCTTAAGCAGGTATGTAACGCATTTAAGTTTAAACGTGCTAAGTTTTCAAGGTGGAAACTTAAATGCGTTATATATTTACAGGGACTTTCAGAGCATCAAACTAAAGAAAATTCAGCTCAATCCATACATTTGGGTCGAGTCGCTATTAACGTTTTCTACGGAAGATGATTTGAGAGAAGTTTATTCCGAAAGCGCTAATGCGCGCCGCATACAAACAAAGTCTGGTGATATTTTCAATACTAACCAATTAAAGTCAATGAAATTGTTCAGGAACAATCTAGAAACTAATCTCTATGCTTGTATGAAGTCAGATTTTCGTTACAATATACATTTTTAAGGGTAGCATTAATTTAAGATTTGTATGGAAATCTTTGAGACACTGTAAATTTAAAACTATACATTTTAACAAAAATCTGACTTCATACAAACATAGAGATTAGTTTCTGAAAAATTTAATTGGCTTTAATTGCTTAGTATTGAAAATATCACCAGACTTCGTTTGTATGGAGTGCGCTCCGAATTATATTCCCTTAAACTTTTAAACCGTTTATTAACATGACTCTAGAATTCTCTGCCACGGTACTGATGGATGACACAGCAGGTCGATAATTAAATTAACTCTGTCAGCAAACAGGACTCAGGTTAACGCAATGTTTCCCGTGGGAAATATAAAAGTAACTCCACTCCAAGGTTAGCTACCTGTAGCTTTTTTTTAAACTGTTCTATAAGTAGGTACCTATAGTTACCTAAGCTAAAATAAATGTATAATTTTGAGTAAGTCGGTAATAGGTACTGTATACACACTATTTTTAATGCGTCGATTTTATAAGGCCCGCTCTTAGAAAATTTACACATCTATACAAATCTATACCTATAAAGAATCGTAAACGCAAAAAAGTCTGTACATTAAATATATTCGGAAAAAACCAACCAGAGTGACTTAACATCAGTAACTGAACATGTAAAAAGGTTTTTAATTTTTTTGTTTGTTCGTCTGTCTGTTTGAACGCTCAACACGCAAAAACCACTGAACGGATTTTGACGAAACTTTGTATAGTGACATTTTATATCCCGGAGTAACATAATATATAAAAACATCTCGAAAAATGGCCGAAAAATAGTAATCCTAGTAGTACAAATAATTCTTCCTTGACGCACCGGGAGGCACTGGAAAAACATTTGTCACTGGCATACTTCTGGCGGAAATCAGACGACAAGGCAAGATCGCTCTCGCTGTAGCATATTCGCTATCGCTGCTACATTGCTTCCTGGCGGTAAAACGGCTCATACCACCTTCAAGATTCCCATCGATTTAGACAGCAAGCAAACGCCTGTGTGTGGTGTGTCACGTAAACAGTGACAAAGCCCTGGGGATCCAGGACTGCTGTCTAAACATTTGGGCTGAATTTTCTATGGCGCACAAGAAAGCTGTAGAAGCTGTAAACAGATTACTCCAGGACATCCGGAGGTATAATCGTGCGATGGTATCACATTTCTCTCTTGCGTTGATTTTCGCCGGACGTTGCCGTTGGCGACGCGGGGCACTAGAGCTAATGAGGTGAACGCCTGCCTCAAGCGCTGTGTGCTATGGATGGGAGTACAGAAATTGCGCCTCACACAAAATATGCGGGTCCATCTTGGTGGCAATCCTCACGCTCAAGAGTTTGCCGACGTGCTGCTCAAGATCGGAGAGGGACAATTACCACATACCATCGGACTGGTACGACTAAGAGGAAAGGAAAAAAAGTGTTTTTTTTTTTTAAATCATAGTTCCAGGAAATAGGCGTTGACACGTGAATAGAATAGTCGGTACTCTCGCTAGCTAAGGTGTCTAACTCAAGTCTAACTAAACTAAAATGGCATGTAGTCAATGTCAAGTTAACTGTGGGATATGATACGCGCATTTGATACTTTATTAATATCATCGAATTATTAACATGTTAAATGAAGTGCCGTGCAGTACGACGTTATCCTTCAAGGCTGCATCTATGTTTTGTATAGCTTGTACGTATAGTCAGTACTAGACACTGTTTCTTGTACGGTGGTATTGGCTATGTGCGAAGTGGTGATGGGAACTGTCAGATCGATCGCAGCGCCCGGGGTGGCAGAAATGTGTACTTCTGTTGGACAAGTTGTGTAAAATATGCTTCAATCTATGCAAATAAAACACTAACTCAACACGAAATCTCTATTACCGTACAAACTGCTACAAACTTAAACTTTGGCATGGAAGTTTCTTTTCGTAAAAGGGTTTTTCGAAATGTTGTCTCCAAAGGTGTGAAAACCGGAATAAAAGTTTGTACGGAAATTGGCACTGCAAATATCGTGGATTCTAGCAAATAATTAAAATTTAAATATCGATAATGTTGCAAATTTCTTTAGTTTTGACTTTTTTTAATATAAAAATAACAAACTTTTAACTAACATGTTACTTGAAATAATTCACTGCGGGCGGTCCGACACCGCTACGGGCGCTAGTGTCGTGCACATAGCCAATAGGTAGACTTCCAGGTATATCCCATTTCAGCAGAACTGATATAAACTACTTATATTAAAGGCAAACTGGACCACTTTCACTATGGATGGAGAAAAAAGAGTGTGAACTAATCAGCTGTCCCATACACTTGAATAGAGTAGGTAGTCAGGTACCACAGTTTTGTATGAAACAGTAAGTTTGTTTTATGTTTTCTTTATTGGCTCCATAGTGAAAGTGGTTCAGTTTGATGGTCGAAACTAAACCCCTGTAAATATAAATGGTGTGTTTTTTTTGCACCCTGTAGAAAATGTTATTGCAAAATGTCGATTTCTGGAAATTATGTGGCTCATTTTCAAAGACAGTCCTTTTGAAATAAATATTAGAATAATAAGTACGTATCTAGTGGGGGGTATTTATGGGATTTATCCCCCGGCCCCCTTCCAGAAATCAGAAAATAGCAGGGCCGTAGCTAGAACTGAATTTAAGGTAGGGCATAGGAAGTTTTAGGTAGAGCGGAAACAGGGCTGCCAGACAGATTTGGGGTCTCCCGTACGAGGATGCTGTTAGCCTCGTGCAAATATGTACGAGGGTATGACTTTTAGGGAAAATATGGCATGATTTTCCGTTGCAAGCGTCGATTTGTAGAATAAAGGAATATTTTAACTATCAAAGACTATTTTATGTTTATGGTTAGATCGTAGTTCGCTAAAAATCCTCAAGAAACCGATCACTGCTCAGATTTGTTCCTTATATTAGCTGCTATTAAAAATTTTCTACTTCTGGCAATTATGTGACCCATTCAATGCTTCCGATTGGATGGGTCACATAATTTTGTCTGGGAAAATCTTGATGCGTCTAACTATACCGCGCTATAGCTACGTACGAGTATACGATCCTGTGTCTAAGTTAATTCTTTCCGTTGATAACACATCGCATAACAATAATGTTAATGTGCGCATAAGCGTACGATGCGGGCGAAGCCTCATGCGACATGAATAAATACCCGACAGAGACAAATCTTCAGCTAGTAGTCAATCTATGGGACACATTTGGCGAGCGCGTCACATGATCATTTTGTGCGCTCGCTCCTAAAAACTTTTAGTATAAGAGATAGACGTACTTTTTGTTATCATCAGCTGCAAGACTGATTCAGTATTCATAGGGTAAAGAGCATCTCTGTGATGGGGATGGAACAGTCGGTTTAGGAGTTACAGCCGTTCAAAGGTCTTTTATGGTTGCTAAAAATGAATATGCATGAATATACAGGTATTATTATAATGTGCAACAGTACAAAAATTGGCATGGCTTGTCAGTTGGTTTAGGGTATACAGCCGTTCAAAGGTCGGTAGGTAGGTTCAAAGGTTACAATCGAAAACTTAGCTGTCAGATCGAAAGTGTTCCGTGTTTTTCACAGGTTTTTCTCGATTCCCTAATTTTAGGGAGCATTTCCCTTATTTTGTTGTATAAGATTATGATGGTTTTAATATGAAAAACGTTTTGATACTTTGATTCATCGGCCCTTTGTACAGTGAATGTTTAGTTATGTATAACAAACTAACATTTTCGGTGAAATTGCGTATTTATTGGTAGTGAATTTTATCCTATCCTTTCTAAACTTCTAATATTGCCAGCAGATTTTTCGGACTTCTTGGAAAACGCCTCATTGTACAAAGCTTTGTCTCTGTGTGTTATTTATTCATGTGCTCATGCTCCTTAGGTATACGTGCCGTTTCGCACTAATTGTCCCAGTTTACTACTCTCTGCCCATAGATTATTTTATTCTATTTGAAAAGTAAATTTTACTGTTTTGCATGCATGTAAAATTTATTTTGATAACCGTAACAGCGTTATACAATAAGTATTTTGCGGTGACATGATGTTAATTGCACACTGTGTTGTGTTAGACAAAGTTTGAATGTTCCTTTTATATTTTTCTACTTGGATGTCAAATAAGTGTCGAATTTTCTATGCCTGTATTGTTTGAAAATTATTTTTTACTGATTCAAGGTAACGCTTGCTTATGAAGTATAAATTTACCTAAGCACAATACTAGCACAATATAATACCTAGTTTAAAACAGAGAAGGATGGCGAAATGGGGGAAACTTTATGCCCTGCAGTGGGTGGATGCGGGCTGATGATGATGATTGTCTAAACTATAATAATACTGTAATAGAAGTGTCATGTGGGACTAAATTCCATATTTGGGAGGAAAAATAACCATAAGTTCATCAGTTCAAGGTCGCTCAGCGAGCTATAGAGAGAGCTATGCTCGGTGTTTCTCTGAGAGATCACATCAGAAATGAAGTGATACGTCAGAGAACTAAAGTGGTTGACATAGCTTAGAAAATTAGCAAGCTGAAGTGGCAATGGGCTGGTCATATCTGCCGAAGAACTGACAACCGGTGGGGTGTCAGAGTTCTAGAGTGGAGGTCGCGAACTGGTAGGCGTAGTGTGTGACGCCCTGCTGCCCGCTGGACAGACGACCTAAAAAGTACTGGAGCGATTGGATGAGGAAGGCCGAGGACAGAGTTTTGTGGCGCGCCTTGGGAGAGGCCTATGTTCAGCACTGGACGATGATGGGCTGATGATGATGATGATGAATAGAAGTGTGTCTGTACATTGAAGATATTTACAAGAAAAAGAATATGGTTTTAGGTATCCCTGACTCCAAATCAGCATCACGCAAAAACTACTGAACCGAAAATCTGGTGTAATTTGTGCGGACGAAGTCCCGGGTAAACGCTCGTTATTTATTATTTGTGGATTTGGGGGCTTGATTAGCTTGCGCCTGTGCCACTTAGACCATCGCTGGTCCTTTGTGAACACCCTTTTTACAGTTCTTTACCAATCCCTAATACGGCCAGAAATCATAGTAGGTACGGACGGTTTGTATCTTAACTGGTGTCAATACCTATCTACTTAGACGCGTATGTACATCAGGGGGCCACAGTCACATAGAAGGTGCAGAGGAGTTTCCATCTGCTCCTTGCAGAATCTGCAGCCGGTCGTATCACTTAGTTTCAGTGTGTGCATGTGCTTGTTTAATTTGCAGTGCCCTCGCTATTGATCCTTGCTGAGGACAAGGAGACTGTTCGCAACTTTGCGGTTGTAGTCTTTGATAAGTGCTTAAAGGGGCCCATTCACTGCAGTCCGACGTGTAGTACTACAGACACAGTTTCAAACATTTTGCTTAAGATTGTCAGACGCCATGCAAATTCACGATCTGATATTGGCGTCGGACTGCAAGACTGCAGTGAATGGGCCCCTTTAGAGTGGCGCATAGTTCAAAGGCCTTATTTTAAAAATTTACGATTTAAAAAAATATATATCCATAAAAGATACTAATTATGATTCAAATATCGAATCCGAGATGAGTTCTAAGTATAGAGCAGCGTGCCATTTCTATAGTTCCATACAAAAAAAATTATCTGTTTCTCATCTTTTTCTCCTCCTAGTACCTATACCTACTTACCACCTGATATAATAATATTAAGAATATTTATCTTATCTTATAATAAATGTTATATCGTACCTATAGGTTAAATAAAATAATTCACAAATCTTCTCTCAACTATTATTTATCAAATCAAACTCTACACCCACCCACATAAGTTAGTTTATTAAATACCTTTTAACTTCCGTTAATCGAATATATATTTACTTACACTAACACACAAAAACATTTTTTAATTGAGTTACGAATGTAATGATATCAATGAATGCACCAAAATCACGAATTATGTTTTAATTCGATTGTATGTTTTAGACCATCACTACCTATTTTTATTAATGGTAGAAATATTTCTCTTTATTTTCAGGTGGTAACACTTGCCCTCTACACATACTTCGTAGCCGCTTTGATGGGCAGGCAGTTGGTGCCGCCTGCCCCAGGCAGCACCTCCAAATATGAACCAGACGTATACTTTCCTCTGTTCACGGCTTTACAGGTAACTTATAATAGTTATACATAAATTTAGGTTGTTACACAATAACAACTACATCGTCTTCGATATACCTACCGTGTGGCTTAGAAAATGTATGTTCGGGTCCAACTTAATATGCTGACACTTTTTTAAGGGGATGATCAGACCGTCAAACTGAACAACTTTCTCTATGGGACCGACATCGAAATCGCGAAAAAAAAATCTGCTGTCCCATACATTTGGCTCAAGTAGGTTTGTATGGAAGAGCAGATTTTTTTTTCGCGATTTCGATGTCGGTCCCATAGAGAAAGTTGCTCAGTTTGACGGTCTGATCATGGCCTTAAAAAAGTGTCAGCATATTAAGAAGGACTCTGTATAATATATGGTTTCTATTTTAGGCTAAAGATTGTACTCTTAAATATTCGGTGTAAATATTAAAGTATTATATTTTTGATGCTTATTTCCATTTTGCAACTTTAAATGCCTATACAGGGTGTAGGGAAAGGTTTAATTAACCTTTTAACCACATACTCTACCCATCAAACTTAACAACTTTTACTATGGGAGCAAACCTGTCAGAAAAAAACAGTAAATAATCAGCTGTCCCATACGTTTGAATCTAGTAGGTATTGCAGTTTAGTATGGGACAGCTGATATTTTTTTTTTGTCATGACAGGTTTGCTCCCATAGTAAATGTTGTTCAGTTTGATGGGTAGAGTATGTGGTTTAAAGGTTAATTTAATGATACTTTTCTTTACACCCTGTATAGGGTACTTCCAAATATGCTGACACTTTTTTAAGGGGATGGTCACACCGTCAAACTGAACTTATTGGCCATTGACGAGCGAGTGGTGTGAAAAAATAATTAATGGATTTAAATAATATGTTTATTTAGACATAATTTTTCTTGTTATGACCTCTAGTAGAATCTTGGTACATTAAGTAATTATGTACCTACGTACTGAAAATACTTTTTCACACCACGCGACAATGGCCTATTATATGTCAAGAATCTGAGCTAAAGTAAGTCATTCTAGTCCTACGGTGTAGCCGGACAATACCTAATGTAATTAGAATTTGGAACCGCACACAGATTATTTATCGCCTCTGGGATACAGTACAGGTGTACTGGACTACTTGGGCGAACTTGAACCCCTAGCTGCGCTCGGGAGTTAACCCTAGAATCCTTAGTTAGGCTCGGCCCGAGCTCCCATATTAAAAGTTGTTCAGTTTGATGGGTAAAGTAAATGGTTTAAAGGTTAATGATACTTTTCCTTACACCCTGTATAGTTCTACACACCCTTGGCAGAGTATAAGAGAAAGAGTAGGTATCCAGTATATACCCCTTGGTGCATAATCTACTATTGTTAAAATATAAAATACCTACTTATAGGACTATAGGTTAATGATGAGTGACTGATTATGAATTAACAAAAGTTACTTTTCGCAGTTTTGTTTCTACGTCGGGTGGTTGAAAGTTGCGGAAGTGCTCATAAATCCATTCGGCGAAGACGACGATGACATTGAGTTGAATTGGCTCATAGACAGGCATATAAAGGTGCGTATTTTTTCATTTCTTAATAGTGGTCTAGCATATGCTCACGACTATATTCCCAGAGAGGTTAGTCAGAGATATTCTGAAACCACATAACACCACGTTTCACAAGTACCGAAACTCTGTCCAGTGCGACGGGGAGTGAGCCCGTCGCCACTTGTAATGGACAGTGGGTACAATACATGCCTCGAAATTGAAGCATGCAGGTTTCCTCACGATGTTTCCCTCACCAAAAAACGACTGGTGTTACAAATCGTACATAAATTCCGAAAAAACTCATTGGTACGTTTCGGCTTGGACGGGGATCGAAACATCGTCGCCTCCCGCACGGCAGACATGGTTACTCGCCACTGGACCACGACGTCTTGTTTATTGGTCTAACTCTATATTATTAACTATTTATGTTTCGTACCAAGTTGGTACTACCAACATGTAAAAAAGTAAAAAATGAATGTTTTTAGTGTTTTTATAAACGTTAAAGTAGTTAAAAACGTTAGTATTGAAATCGGAATTGATTTAAGACAATTGCACCTAATGCAGAATTCTATCTACAACTACTAAATGAAAAATTTATATAAGGTCTAATAAATTTAGCTGAAACTATTTTAAGGTTATGTTCAGACCATCAAACTGGATAACTTTCTCTATGGGACCAATATCGAAATCGAGAAAAAAAAAATCTGCTGTCCCATAAAAAACTGCAAACATAACTCTACTCAAATGTATGGAACAGCTGATTATTTTTTCGCGATTTAGATATTGGTCCCATATAGAAAGTTTTTCAGAATAATGGTCTGATTATAGCTATTTTTTTTAGACTTTATTATATTTTACTTATCTACTAATCGAGGAAATTATAACATTAGGTAATATTATTTCCTAATGTTATAATTACTTCGAGTAGTATGATTACGGAACATTAGCGTACAGATAGATTCGCATCCTCTGCAAGGTTTTATAAAACCGTTCACGTGTTATTGGAAATAGAAAACGTTTTAAAATATTGTTCTTTGTACCACCAACCGCTGGCTTTCATTAATAAGCAGAAATAGGCGGCTATATTATAGGCAGGAAGATCTATCAGGAAATTAACGTCTTTTATAATCGTCATCATCATCTCAGCAAACCTACACGTAACGATTACCTATTTAATAATTTATTATTTTCACAACACAGGCAGCCTATATGATAGTAGACGAAATGCATGAAGAGCATCCTGAACTCCTCAAAGACCAGTATTGGGAGGAGGTGGTGCCAAAAGACTTGCCATACACAGTCGCCTCGGAGCACTACAGGCGACATGAGCCCGCCTGCTCCGCGGACCATTACAAAGTGAAAGCGGAGGACGCCGTGTACGCCAACGTCCAGTCGCCGAGGAAGAGCCACGACGAAACTTATGCGGACTATGTAAGTACTGGTCTTAAGAGGTATATCCCCCACTGAATGACCTTATGGAGGAACTGAGGTGGAAGGTTCCTCCATTGAAAAGCGAAGTACTTCCGCCAGGCTAGGTGTGATGCCTGGGGTCCGGCCGTGGTCCTACTGATGTTTGTCGGAACCTTGTATACAACATGTTAATGAACTAACGCAAAGCTAGAAAGTAGTTTGTTTAGAATCGAGAGCAGAATCAAATTATCATGGTTTTAACATAGGTTTTTTTTTTTTTTCAAAATAATTAAAAGGTAATAGTATATGCTCACGACTATATTCCCGGAGAGGTTAGTCAGAGATATTCTGAAAATTCAGAACATCCACGTTTCACTAGTAGTACCGAAACTGTCCAGTGTGACGGGTATCGAGCCCGTCGCCACTTGTAATGGACAGTGGGTACAATACATGCCTCGAAACTGAAGCATGCAGGTTTCCTCACGATGTTTTCCTTCACCGAAAAGCCAGTGGTGTTACAAATCGTACATAAATTCCGAAAAACTCATTGCTACGAGTCGGCCTGGACAAGGATCGAACCATCTCCGCCTGCACGGCAGGCAAGGTAACTCGCTACTGGACCGTGGTGGTCAATAAAGAAGATATTCGAACATAGCAAGGTACCCCAAGTGAAGTGCGGAGTGCGTCAAGCTATTGCACAATCAGCATAAACTGGCGACGCGACGTTGTACATGATTCAACCTAAGCAGAGTGTGTGATACCTTCTCTCAAAACATACATTATCAATTCGATATCGATCGATCTTCAGAATGCTACCATAAAAGCTACCAAGTGGGTAATACGCTACACAATCGCCCTAACGATATTTCACAATTTCAGGAGAGCGTCGACACCCCATTAGTAGAACGACGAAAAAACTGGTTCCAAAGACAAATATCAAGAATGGGATCGGTGCGGTCCGCATCGACTGCTTACTCTTCGGGCGGGCTGTTCGGACGGAATCGTCACAACTCCGTGGTCTACTCAAGTCCCGAAGCGGGACAGCCGATGCCGCAGCCGCAGCAACACCACAAGATGTCGCTTTACGAACGTCTGGTCGGACGCAAGTCCGGTCGAGGTCAACATCGACAGAATTCCAGACATGGTACTTTTGTTTTAATGTTTAAACTCCAACAAGAGCCGTACAGAAAGAATAACTTCGAAAACAGATTTAAATAAATAGCGACTCTCTGTACGGCAATAAGGTGGACTCTAGTTAAAGTTAACTATATTTATAGTAACAGAACAGTCTTTTAGGGCCGATTTTTCAATCGCCAGATGAAATTTGTTTCTATGAATAAAATGTATCGATTTCATAAATATAAGGTGATTGCCAAAATCACCGACCTCATAATATATATAAATCAAGAGGAGTAAAAACATTTAGGAAATCCAAAAAGTTTTTATTTCACTGCATATTTTTCATACAGCCAAAGATGTTTCATTACATCTAAGAAATACAGAACTGGCAGCTATCTGTCAGAAAAAAATTACGTTGTGCCAAATACTTAAATTAAAAAGAAAAAAGATTTCTTCATTTTTATTTTATAGCTTTTTTGTTTTCCAAGTCATCTTGCTAGTTCACATTTTTTTTAAAATATAATTTTAAATAGTTTTTATTTTGAAATCCCAAACAATCCCGATAATGTCTCTTTGGTGCCTATTTTGAAAATGAATTAAAATATTTAAAAATCAACGAGAGTTTTTCCAGCAACTTTCCTGGTTCGCTGGTGTATGGTAAATTATATTTTGTTGCTTCGACAAATATGATTTATTCATAGGAATTATCTTACAATTGAAAAATCGGTGTTTATTGAATTGATTTGATTGATTTTTTGAAATCGCTTTACGTGATAAGACCGCCCTTTGTACCCTTCTCATTCTTGTTCTAAATTGTATTTGTGTATTCTTGGTGTGCAAATAACCAAAGAGAATAAAAGTGGAGTGATAAAAGAATATTTATGTTATGTTGATTTCTCGAGTTGTTGAGACATTTTTTCTCGTCTCAACTAAGGCCAGATTTCTCGAGAATTCTCGCTTCGAGAAAAATCGAGCAGAAACCCTAATCATCAAATCTCATCCCACTGCTTGGCATAGGCCTCCTTTTTATTGCGCCACACCTCACGGTCCTGTGCCAATCTGATCCATCAATTATAATAATTAGGTATAATTAACGAATGCATTATATTTATTCGTTGGTATTTTATGCAGGACGCTATAAGAAACGTAGTAGCTTAATCTACATCGAATTTTAATACTAGGTCGTATATTTTTCAGGAGGTCAAAAAAGCAACGGTTCCGCTGTACCGATTACGCTGCGCAACCGTCCTCGCATTCCCACGCCGGACGTGACCAAAGAAGTAATGGATCGCGAGAACCGCATCGCCATGGGCATGCAGAATATGGGAGTGATTATGGCCCACCAGGGCTACCAGAACGAAGTGCCCGTGCTGGGCGCGCTGGTGCTCTCGCCGATACAGGAGTTGGACAGCGGGTCCGTGAATAACACGCTGCACGCGGGGCAGCCGGGGACGACGGCGCTAGCGCAGGCCGTGTTGTCCCCGGGCGGGATCGGGCCCTTGCTGACGGCCTCGCCGGTGACGCTTTCGTCGATGGGCGTGCCGCAGCTGACGCTGGTCGGTTCCGCGCCGTCGACGCCCCACACGGAGCGCGCCGCCCCCTCCGTGTCCGTCATCTCGGGGGCCGCGACCCCGCCGCCCCGTGCCACCGTCACCGAGCTGCCTCCCTCCGACCGCGACAGCAACCACAGCGCCAGCACCGGCACCCCCCCAGAGTTCAACCGCAAACCCAACGGGTCCAAACGAGGGGAAGTCTATGTGTAAACGATATCCGTCCAATATGTGGTGCTTATGAAATTGTGATTGTTAATTTGTACAGAATCTCTTTTGACTGATGATTTTAGAAATAAAATAACTATATCGAGATAGCTCATTTAATATAAGACGACTATTTGTGTAACTAAATTGAATTTACGCACAAACAGGGATTGAATTGTATATCTTTCTATAAAGTGTTTTTTATTTAAAATATTTTATTGTTTAATCTTACTAATTCTACTCCTTAACTCGAGTAGTTTACCTATACCTACCGCTGTGTGTGCTGGCAACAAAAATTTAAGTTCCAAACCTCAAAATTAAATTATGTTTTAGTTATATTGTTTGCCATTGAAGAAAAATATTGTCTTAACAAAGTCTTTCACAATCACATACCCAATTACCTATATTTCCTATTATTATTTTACTTCAATTACATCTACTACAACCAGGTAGGTAGGTATCCTATACTTCATTCCATATAAGGGCGGAAAGATTTAGCGATTGCTATTTAGCTTTCTGGCCAATTCTGATTAGCAAATATAATTTATTTATCAGAACGATATACTAACCGACATATGCACGTTACTAAAGCTGTTCTAAGAATAACTGAGAGTAGGTAAGTGTTTCAAATCTCTGTTTCTGTAAAATGGTCTTAAAATGTCGTTGCTATTAGGAATGGACTATAGGCACAGATTAATAATAAGGGAATAGGTAACACCTATTCAGCTCAGTTCCTTCAATGGGTATAAATAAGATAGATAATAACAATATTTTGTATGTCTGAGATTTTAAATTGAGAGGATTACATAATCAGATATTAAGTATAATAAAATAACGTCGTTTTGTGACTTAGACTAAAGTAAAATTAATGGATAGGCATACAGCGCGTTAAGTTGAAGCACGTTTTTCAGACCGTCGAGTGACGTCACTCGAAGGACTGTAAACTCTTTGGTAAGAAATAGTACATGTTTAGTCTCCGGTTTCTGTTGCCGTGCGTGAGGACGTGTCTTGTTTTGTTAGTCCGACGTGTAGGACTACAGAGGCAGTTTAAGGACTACGACAACATTCACGATCCGATATTAGCATCGGACTGCAAGACGGACTGTACACTGTAGTGAATGGGCCCCTTAAGAGTTAAGACAGTCTGCTCTCCATACCATCAAAAACATTTCATGTAAAAAAGTTGCCAAGACGCACAAAAGTTATGACATCCAATTTTAAGCGAAGTCTTGAGTAAGTGTTCATCTCGGCCAAGTAAAGGTAAAAGGCTTGGCCGCCATCGTCATCCCATGTAGAGCCTTGGCTACTTTTTTACATGAAATGTTTTTGATGGGATCACCAATCTTTTTGTAGATTGCTCTTGCTTTTTAATTATTTATTATAAGCAGATTCCCAAGTCTTACGGGTTATGTACCTAACCCTGCAACACCAGGGCAGAGACGATTTTAAGGCTTCGTCGCAAAATGACCCTTTCTCAAAATGTCCCTCGTTCGCAAAACTTCCCTTTTTCAAGATGCCCTTATACTCGTGTATAAATATTCATATATTTGGGGAAAATAACTATGCTCATAGATTTAAAATGACATACATACATATGCTCACGACTATATGTCGCGAGGATTTAAAACTCCCGTATGTCCAAATCCATACATTTTCGCCACGCTTAGCTCGAGCTAAGACTAAAAAAATCGTCTCTGAATCTCAGTCTTAGAACCCAGAGATCACTGACAAAGTATTTGCTTGATATCCACAATACTAATTTAAAATCAGCAGATCCTCAAACGGCATTGTTTATTTTTATTTTATTGGATTAGAGATTAACGAATTAGCCAATTTCCAGTTATAGTTGCCAGTTTCCAGTTATAGAAATTACAGCAGATGTTTGGCTTATAGAAATTACAGTAGATACATTGTTTGGTTGATGGTTTAAGTGGGTAGTGCCTCTGCAGCATCAGGACTGAGAAATTAGAAACAGAAATTTTATGCATAAGTATTTGCCTAAAAGCTAAAACCAACAATTAAAAATTAAAATCAGCAGATTCTCAAGTATCACGGTTTAGGTAGGCAGTACCAGCATCAGGACAGAAGAGTTGGGACCTGAAATTTTATGACGTAGTTTCTGCTTGATATTAACAATACTTATTCAAAATGAGCAGAATCTCAAATCTCACTGTTAAGGTAGGCAGTACCACTGCAGCATCAGGATTTGAGGATCGAGTTGGAATTGACATATTGTTATAGTATCATTTCATGAGAATCAGTTAATTTAAGCTAGTACAGTGGGTTCCAGAACCTTTTTACCTATACAAATTTGCACCCTTTAAAGGGTTGGAGGGGTAAAATTAAAAATTTTTTAGTTTGTTATTAAGTTTTACGCTAAACCTAGTTGTCATGCTAAATTTCAGCTTTCTAGGACTTCGATAAGTACCTGTTACGTTTTGATGGTCAACAGTGCGTGAGTGAACGAGGGATTTACGAAATCAAGGAAGTTTGCGTGTCAATAAAATCTAAATGACCAGTAGCATAGCGGGGGGGGGGCAAATGCCCCTGGCTGCACTTTACCAGGGGTGGCAAATTCGGGAAAATATAGATAGATTGAGCTCTGTCTCTAAGTTTCTGTTTTAGTTACTTTTTACTTTGCTTACTTTGCACATGTTTTGTACGTAAAAAACGCCAATGATCCAGACCGAAGTAATAAACGTTTAAAATAAAAATACGCCGAATCTCGCCGAGAAAGAGTACGGTAGTGCGCCGCGATTTGGCTCGTCTTGGCGGGAGCCACTGCCGTGCTCCCAGATTCAAACTTCCTGTTACAATAACAACTCCATGTAAAGAGCAATGAGATGGGAAAACTCAGTGAGGTCATCCAAGTTCTTCGTTTTGGTTTCAGAGAATGTTTGCCATACAATCTCCACTAATCAAAACAACTATTTACTTGGATTATAGAAACATACTCAGTTGCAGAAACGCTCATTAATGTTAATCCTCTATTAAATCTCTTGCTAGCTTTTACTACGTCAACAAGACAAAAAGTGACAGCAAGAGATTTAATGGAGGATTAACTTTAATGAGCTCTTCTGCAATTAACTATTTGACTTGGAATAATAATAACAAATTTAACACAGATCAGGCACATAGTGCCCTTTAAAATACATAATTATATGAAAAGAAGCCAAGAACAGACTTGGCTGCATGGGCTATGTACCCTTTGCCTTTCCAATTTTTTTAAATAGTTTAGCCTTTCGGAAAGGCAATGAGAACTAGTCCTTACAGCCGTGGTCTTTAGTTATATTTTTCTTTGTACTAACTCTAACCTAACTCTTGAAATGCGAGGGTGGTACACACATTCTAATGTTCAGGGTAGTTTTACGCGAGGATCAATCCGAATTAAACGGGAGCGCCTTCTTTATTTCTCACTTTTACTATAAAGTTTTCCATTAATGGTACATTATTAAACTAATTTAGAAAATAAAGAAACAAAGCCCGTCCTTTTCTTCACGATTCCCGCGCAAAACACTCTTCTCAGAAATCAGTGATTTTTGAAATCACACGTTGAAGATAGCAGATAGATAGAAAGAAATATATAATCTCCATAGTAATTTCGACATTATCTACTGCTGATTTTGAACGTGTGACTTCGCACTCCGGTTTTTTTTTTTTAAATGTCTTTAACGGCTCTGGATACTAGTCCTTTTGAGCCATTCGTTATTTTTTTCTTTATTTGGATGATGGGATGATAGATGACGATGAATCTATGGTCAATTTGTAAGCTCGCGCGTTGCCGCCAAAATGACCATGTACGAGTTAACTTGAACCAAAACTTATGTTCTGTTATCGTATTTATTTCAGATTCCTGTTACGTCGGTCGCTTTACGCAACTGTTTGGTACACAATCCGCACGAAATTATGTCACAAATATCACTAAAACCAACTTTTTACGAATTTCAAATAACACGAAACACAACAAGAGCAATGGCGCCAAGCAAACTCCTCGCACTCCGGTCACATCTAGTGCTGCCAGACGTGGGATAATTATCCTAGATCCACGAAATTTTTGAGCGGCATGCGATTGTAAATAAAAGTCGAGTATCGCACGATAATTCATAAAATTCCACGGTAATTTTGAAAAATTCTGTATTTCCTATTATTTCAACCATATTTTCCGTTAAATTCTAGCTATACACCGATTAGTTTTGGGTAAAACAGTGTTCAAATTTTACTAAAATTGAAGTTCTAATGAGAAAAATTGAGAAAGCAGTATTTCTCCACCGTGTCGTTTCAATCAAGAGTTTTTAGTAAGTTTTATGGGATCTTATAAAAACTAGGTAAATACCGGCATGAAATGTAGGCAGGTAAGAAAAATGATTGCTTTTCATGCATCATTTGGACATTCTGTTCTCTTTTAGACTCTTAAAAAACGATAATTTTACGAATTTGTAATGCGATATAAACACGATAATTTTGCTATCAATCTGGGTTGGGATAATTCTTAACTCATGGATCACACTAGTGTGAGTGTGAGTGAGTGACAGACAGTAATACATAAAATAATGAAACAAAAAGTTAAGTTGGAACAGAAAATAAAGAGCTAATTTTATTAATTGTCTGGGCATTATTCTCGCAAGTTTCCAATTTCTTCGCTAATTTAGAGCGATGTTTTGGGTCAGGTCACTCCAAAATAGATAAAGCATTTAAAAAAGTCTGTAGATTTACGGATTTTTCTAGAAGTAGTCTACGGACTTCTCCAGATTTTTCAACCATGACCTACAGATTTCTAAAAATTGGATTTGGCAACACTGGTGAGCGCGCCATTTTGTTATTGAGAAGAGTGCGAGTGAGCGGGTATCGAATCGAGGAATAAAGTGAACGAAAGGTCGTCAAAAACTGTTCTATTTTGGTGAAATAATGTTGAAAATAAGATTTAATTAATGTATTATCTACAAATTATTTTAAAAGATGTTAAAGTACTACCATCTCTGTTGGAGCAAAACATTTAAGTTGACATAAAACAAAAGCTTTCTGTGTCTTGAACGCAGTTAAATGCAGGTTACGCAGGCAGGTAAGAGTTAACTTATTCTGTTTAGTATTTTGCCCAAATTGTCCGTGAAGTTGGCGGTTTTGAGCTTATCTTCGTAAGAAAGGTGAATTCTAGCCCAAGGCGTCCTGCCATTCGCAAACGGCCATACAGGTATGAATGCCGAGCCTGCAATCCAAAGATGCCCTCAATTTTTTCACTATTACCCAAAAACCAAGTGTCATGTAAACTATTATAAAACTGTAACATAAGTGTGTCTGTACATTATAGATATTTACAAGAAAAAGATTATGATATGGTTTTTAGTTGTCCCAGACTCCGAATCAACCTTTTAGAATTTTTGTCCGTCTGTTTGTTTTTCGAGCATCACGCAAAAACTACAGAACCGATTTTGATGAAACGTTTTTTGTTTGATAGCTTATGATTTGACTTAAAATCGGGTACATAATTTGTGCGGTTGAAGTTGCGGGTAAACTCTAGAAATATATAATTTTAAAACCAGTACTGAATTTGTCCATGATCCTACTCTAGTAGTAGGCTACACGCAAGGGCAACATTTTGACAATTGGACATTCGGTTTTGGAAATGTCTGTTATATATGGACAAGTTACACGCCACTGCCACTTTTTGCGGGGGGCGAAGTAGCATGAAATCTGCAACTTTATTCCATTACTTTCGATTCTAATTTTGAATGTTAAAAATCATGAAAAACAGTGTCGTGTGAACCCAAAGTGATTAGTTAGAAATTATTGTTCTGCAATTATAGGCTGTTGCGTTTAGTGATAAGGTATAAAATTTTATGTAAATGTGTAAGATTTTTTGATCTTGCAAATTGGCAGAGGGGAAATGCCAAGGCGAGGCGGGTCCCTATACAACGTGTTAATGAATAAGCGCAAAACCTCATCACCCCAACTGATTTATAACAAAATAATTAGATTGTAACAATAATTTCATTATTTTGATAGTTAAAATTTAACGTTATACACATTATAAGTTTAGAGGCAAAAATGTTTTGTTATCATTTCAGCAATGAATCAAAGCGCTAACGTGCTCATGGATACATTTTAAGAATCTTGTTTTGGTAGTCAGTAGGGTGAGTGTGCCCGTGCGGTGGTTTGAGATCGAGTTCAGTAAATTTCAAACCTTAAAAACTAATTATTTAATATTTTGAAAAAAATTACCTATGTTGAAACCATGATAATTCGATTCTGCTCTCGATTCCAAACAAACTACTTTCTAGTTTTGCGTTAATTCATTAACACATTGTATACATCATCTAAGGAAATGTCATATAATTGTTAAAAATTATAACGGTCTAAGTGCGAGTCAGACTCACACGCCAAGGGTTCTTTACCAACAGATTTGCATAAATAATTCTCTCTGGTATCCTAAGCGTGAATCCGATAGACACTTGGTTGGTTTTATTATTTTTTGTTTTACTTAAATGTATTGCTCTATAATCAAACCAAATTTGATGCTTGTATGTATTTTTTTAATTTTTTACTTTTTGTTCTTTTTAATAATTGATAGCAAATCGCTTAGAAATAGGGTCCTGTTGGCATCCTTTGGGTTTGAAACCCCAAAAATACCATTGAGGGAAGGATGCCCTGGATGCCTACGAGGGTTCGAAAATATCAGATATTTATAATAAAATCCCATATATTTGTATCATTTCCAGCCGAACATTTTACTTTACAAAGTAAAATTTGTTGGTACAAATAGTATTTATACAGGGTGTAATCTTAAATGCGTAACATACTTAAGGGTTGTGCTTCAGGCCATCAAATTGATCAACTTAACTATGGGACCAAAATTGAAATCGACTGTGTAGGATCACAGTTTTGAATGAAATTCATCTGAATTATTTTCACTATTTACATGTGGGTGCCATAGAGGTGTTCAGATTGATGGTCTGATCTTCCGTTAAAAAACTTCTGCTTATTAAGAAGGACATAATGTGAAAAAATATACAATATCAGTAGAGATCGAATGATTTTCTTGCAAACATTTTTGAATTTTCTTTTTCAATTTTTGTCTGTCTGTTTGTTTGTTTGTTTGTAACAGCATCACTTAATAACTACTCAATTGATGTTGATGAAACTTTTTTTGTTTGATTGCTTATGATCTGACTTAAAATCTGGTAATATAATTTGTGTGGACGAAGTCACGGGTAAACTCTAGTAAAGTAAAAAATCAATTACATCACGATTGTTTTGTAAACTCTGTGTGGCTTAATAAAAATGAAAAAAAATCATAATTTTTTATCATCTCCGCATTTTTAATTATTTAAAATTAAATTTTAAAGCCCAAGTGCGAATCATTGACAGCGACTTCTATGAAACTAATTAGTGTTCCTGTAGATTTTAATTAAAAAGTTATCTTGTTACTTTTGAAGTAGGTTTTTAGTTCTTGTTAATATTAATTTGTCTCTTGATAAAATCTTAGGCCATTTAATGCCGATGATGGCCAGAAAAAGAGGATGTCCAAAAAAAATCAAGGCCTGGCGAAATTTTATATGTATCTTGCATGTATTTGATGTTAGAAAAAAACTGTAGTTACAGATTTTTGATTTTTTGCCCGGACAAGTTTCCGCGTTCATAACAAAAATTAATTTTTAATAATTTTAACTACTTTTATTATCATTCGACTACATTACACTATGACACAACCATTGACATAAATACTATAGACTCCAAGTCTAATACAAAATCTTAGCAAATTTTTATCCGACTGACACATAACCGACACAAATCAAGTATGCATGCTGTTGGGTAGTACGAATAAGTTGTTTTTGATTCATAAACTTAGTAATATTTGGCATGTTCAGCTCTTATTTTTTTTGTTTTTTTTTGTTTTGAATCTGCACCGTGGCAATCTGTTTTTTAAAACAATAAGCCACTACAATGAGTGAAAATTTCAGCTCTTATGAGCTCTTTTAGTTCTGCCATTTCTCAAATGTTGATTGTGAATCTAGTTCAGTTATACAGGGTGTAACAAAACACCCTAGTAATATTTAAGGGGGTGCTTCAGACCATCAAACTGAACAACAATCACTATGGAGCCAACGTTGAGAAAAAATAAAAAATCTGCTGTCCCATACATTTGAGTAGAGACAGTTCTGCAGTTTTGTTTGAAAGAGTGGATTTTTAATTTTTGTCATCGTTGGCTCCATAGTGAAAGTTTGATAGTCTGAAGCACTCCCTTAAGTATTACTAGGTTGTTTTTTTACACCCTGTATTAAGATTTCACTGCACATAATAGATAACGTCCGCCATATTTCATTTTCCGTGACCCTATCTATTTACTGATCTAACCTAAGCTATTTATTAGTAAGTAACTCAATTGCGAATTGGTATTAAGGACGTATTTAATGTAAATAAATATGCTTCAAACCATTTCATATTTATTTATGTGTCATCATTATACTAAAATAACACATGGTGATTTTGTATTTTTAATACCATGGTCGTTGTGGTACAGTCTGTGAGCCCTTAGAATAGGATTCGGCTGTCGGGGTAAAATCGGTTAATATTCGTATTTGGGCGTTTATAAAAAAAAAAAGTGACGAAATTGAAGTCATATTTTTTTTAAAGTTTTAAAATAGGCATAATGTCTGATTTATTCGAATAAATACAGTCTAAATATAGCAATGAGCTTCAACATCTCGGCTTTATTTGTCATTGTTTATAATTCTGATTTTTCTATAAAACACAAATGAAACCTGTGTTCAAATGAAAGCCTGAATATTTGAATTATTCTGTATTACGTGCATCTACATTATAACATCACTTTTACTTGCAATACATACCATTGTGTACACAATTTATTATGATCTAAAAATGACATTTAAATATATTTTAAGACCATTTTTTAATGAGTTAATTAGATAGATAATTTTAAAAATTTGGTGCTTTTGGCATTTGGTTTCCTTGGATTAGAAGGAACCAAAGTGACATAATAAAAGACAAGCCAGTCAAAAATGGGTATACCTACTAAAATAACGTAGTTTAGTAGAGGTGAGGCGGTTCTGAAAGGGTCAAGGTCCTAAAGTACAGACAGCTCGCTGTAGTTACCTGCGCGTTTGCGCTTTGCTATCATTTTTCTCTTTTATCTCACAGTGAATAATTTTCTCTAAAAATATATTATTAATATTTATGGGCCAATCGGCCCTACTCATAAATATTTAGTTGTAATTTAGTTCCTACATAATAATCTATTGCTCCGTATTTCTGGCCCCCTACCACCAGCTCATTCATTGAGTCCATACAAGTCCGATCCAAAGTTTAGTCAGAATTCGGAAATTCATTTCAGTCTGCGTGCGTCCGCGAGTGACTAGTGTCGGTTGTCGAGAGGGTTTTTTGTTGCTGTGATTATTCGTGTTTATTTATTAAAAGTATCGGTGTAAATCGTGTATATGTATTAAAATACTATTCCGGACCCCAAAAACTAAAACATTGGTAAGTAATTAAAAGGGTTGTTCCTCGGCAGGCTTTGTTCAAGATGTTTGTCGACCATTATACTACAATTTTTATGATTGTTTCTGCCCTTTCTGATATGGACCCGTTTAAACACCCAGGGCTAATAAATAAGCTGAAGCACGGCTATGGCAGAGCAGTTTTTTCAAAGTGACCATTTGGAAAAAAATTTGTTTTTATACCCAAGGTTAAAGCTGAGACTGAGCCAATGGTGTTAAGTAAATCTTGCAGCTCCTAAAAACTCATTGAGTCATTGGTTTGACCTGGGCACTGGGTTGGAATCATGGTCATGGAAGGCATTGCTACTAGACAAGCAAGCCTTTACAAATGTTTCTTTAAAATCACCACGTGGCGATAAATGCTGTAAATACGTCAAACCATTATGATTACAAAAGTATATACATATGCTCACGCCTATTGTCCCTCTGGCTGGGGCAGGCAGAGACAATAGTTCACGCTAAGATTCTGCGCTACGCCTCTAGTTTTCAACAACTACAGTGTTTCTTAATATGCTGAAATTTTTTTCAGGTGATGACGAGACTATCAAACTGAACAACTTTCTCTATGGGACCAACATCGAAATCACGAAAAAAAAATCTGTCCTATACATTTGGCTCGAGTGGGTTTGCAGTTTTGTATGGAACAGCAGATTTTTTTCTCGATTTCGATGTTGGTGCCATAGAGAAAGTTGTTCAATTTGACGGTCTGATCATCCCCTGAAAAAAGTGTCAACAGATTAAGAAGGATCCAATATAAGTCTTCATACATGCTCTTTGATACCTGTTACATTTTACTTGGCCCTTCTTCATAACGCATCTGATATGATCAGCGAACGTGCGTGCGATTATAATAGTTATTTATTATACAAAAGTGCGAAGTTGCTTTTTAACCGCGTGCTCAATTTTGATGACTGAGCAAGCGAAGGATTCTAAAATAAATTAGATTCCTGAGCGTTAGCGAGGGAATCAAAAGAGCACGAGGTGAAAAATCTTTGCACTCGAGTGCAACACGTAACTTTTCATCCCACCTCAGCGAGGAAATGACTAAATGAAAAAAAAAAAGTTGTATGATAAATTCGGCACCATGGAGGGAGAAGTAAATAGGTTTAATGATGTTTTGAATTCACAAACTTATTTTAGTGCACACGATGTTCTAAATTCAATTTACTGATTATCCTCTAGAGGCTAAAAACGACTTTTGCACTCAGATATCGAAGAGTAAAAATACTCTCCGAGATGGGGGGATGAAAAAATATTTAAAACAAAAAACGATTTTAGCCAACCACATTCGGCGGTGGCGATGGTTTAGAATTTGATTACCATTTTTGCTTTATAATCTGATATCTACTTTTGTGTATTTTTTCTATGGGATTTGGTATTTTGGTCAGTCTCCTTTTGTTTCAATATGTGCAAAAATGATAGAGTAATTGAGGTGGTGTATAGTGCATACAGACAGATGCGTATATAAAGTCTACCAATCCGCATTGGGCATGCGTGGTGGATTAACGCTCATACACTCTCCTTGAAGGTAGACCCGTGCCTACTCCAACTTCCTGGTATAAATAAATATCTTGAAAGTTAAGTAAGTTGGAATAGGTAGTGTCTAAACCTGAAGAGCAGACTGCCTTACATGCGATAAAACATGAAAATACTCTTTGGCGGGGCGGTAATGTTCGACCTTCTTTTGTAAATTCCCGTCGTTGTTTCTGAGGTCAACTTTGACCCTTTCTAATCCAACGACAAAATTGATAGAAAAGGACAAACATTAAATCAGAAACGACGACGGACACGTACGAAAGAAGGACGAACATTACCGACCGCCATGGTCAATTTTCGTGTTTCCATGCTTGTATTTAGATTCAAAATGCGGGTGTATAAAAAACCGACAATCTGTAATTTGTATTATCACTTGTGGCCAGTAGTGACAAAGCAGTGGTGAAGACTGGGAACATTTCTTTTCATATGTCCCCACTGGTGACAATTGGGAATAAAATTCACGATTGTCGCCAGTGGGGCCGAAGCTAATGGTGACGACTTGGAATTAGCGCACCCGCCATAGAGAACCCTCGCCGAGGAAATTTACACTCACGCACATCTCGATGCTAGGCCTATTATACTGTTTTTTTTAGGTACAATTGATAAAATTATCATCGGTGCAGTGAACGGGTAGAATGGGGACCCCATTCAAATATGCATTTAGATACCTAATACTAAATTTATTTAATCTTTGACTTGAATATTTTTATGACTTTGTAAATTATTTAGGTTTTGATTGTGTAACTCAAAGAAATGAATTATTTTAGATTCAACAAAATTTCAAAGAGTCGGCGAGGAAGACATAATAAAATTCCGGCCATCACCTAACTTTAAGAACATGAAGAAGTTTTTAAAGAACAGGAGTGATTATAATGAGACCACAACTTTGGCATCAAGCCATGTGGTCACAGATCCTGTCACACCAAAAAAGGATTTCCAACTAAACGAAGTAAAACCGGTGGTACAACCACCTCTACCGCCATACCCTCCCCCTCCAGACAGTCCCCTTGATATCAATATCACCATAAAACAGGAGAAAGAAGATGTTGAAACTCCTGCTAACAATGGGGATGAGTCGGAACAAAATCTAAGTGCAGAGCAACCTCAATCAAAGCCTGACAGTCATTTAGAAGAAAGGCCGAAAAGGACCATGTGTAAAGAATTTATACGTGGAGATTGCAAAAGATCTGTATGCAGGTTTTCACACGAAGTAGATATTTCACAATTACGTGGAGTGTTTACCTTCTGCTGGAATTATCAGAATGCAGTTTGTACATATCCGAACTGCAAATTCGTTCATGCCACGGTATTCGAGGAGGCAGAATTTTACAGAACGGGTACCCTACCACCGCATGCTCGGGCTCATCTCATAAGACCCCTGCCACCGCCTCCGCCCCCTGAAGGTATTTTTCTAATTATCTAGTAATTCATATCAATAACTTAAGTATTAACCATTAGTAAACTAACTAATTTATTAGGTATTTACCAAAGTTAATTGCAAATTATGATTATGATAATTGATAATAGAGCTAAAAATAATTCCCGGTTCTGGGTTCGAATCCCGGTTCGGAATCTTTGTGCTGTTGTTGTCGAACTACGAACGGTTCGCCGAAATACCCTTCACCAATATCGCCGTTCGACGATGTCTGGCTTCGTAGGTTTAGTTTCAGATAAGAACGATGTATGTGTTTATGAGCGCAAATCGTTATCATCAACGAGTATTTATTTTACTACTTACAAAAGATATATATATTTTTATGTGGCCTTAAATAATGTTTTATTAATTATGAATACAAGTACATTTGTTCATTTAATTCGTCTTTGCGTGTCTAGTATAGAATTCAGTCTATAATTGTAATTATTTTCTTTCAGAAATCCAACCAGAAATGCCTTCCAACTTTGTAAATCCGCCGCCTTCACGTCATTCAGTGTAAGCATCTAGTTTCTCCCTTGCATTGGTGAATTTTAATAGTGATTTTCTGTGATCTGAGTAAATTTGTTATTATTTGGTAATAAATAACTGTATGCATGTCGGACTGCGCGTAGTGAAGGGTTCCGTGCACATAACTCGAATAGTCTCCATGACAGGCTTGTTCACATGGGTGATTGTGTTGACGACTTAATAGGATACAATTTCGCAAAATGTACGACTGATGAGGTTGACAAAAATTGTGTCGTGCTTTTACATGTTTTGGGAGGTACATATCCCTAAAATTTCACGTATTTGTATTCATGGCTTTAGAAGTTATGATAGACTGGGACGGAGATGGACGGACCTACTAAACGCCCTAATAACGAAAAAACGCAAATACAATGGAACCTAATAAAAATAAAAAATCTGATTTAGCAGCTGCACAAAATTGCATTTAATGTACCTGACATAAATTGTTACCTATAATGGAAAAAAAACACGCTTCAAACAAAAAAGGTTGTAAGTATAATTATTTATTTGTTTGATGATTGATTGATTTATGATTTCAGTGTGGAAAAACTGATGCCCGTTATAAGCTGCATACCGGCTAGTGTCATAGAAGCTCGATCAGGAGAGGTAGAGAGAGATGAATTGAGAAT
The DNA here is from genome assembly GCA_963924505.1 of Agonopterix alstromeriana. Classification (NCBI taxonomy): domain Eukaryota; kingdom Metazoa; phylum Arthropoda; class Insecta; order Lepidoptera; family Depressariidae; genus Agonopterix; species Agonopterix alstromeriana. The sequence goes on from OZ004661.1 coordinate 15,933,894, forward strand.
TACACGAAGCAATTCTCCCCTAAAACGAGAATGGAGTGAAGTTGATGACTGTACGTATGACAATGTTTTTTTTTAAATTGTTATATTGCAAAAGCTTAATGTTTTTGAAACGAATAGGATAATTTTGATTCAATATAAGATTTGCTTCAAACATACATTCTTATAACTTTAACCCAAGTGAGAGGTTGACTGAGGAGTTGATCAACTAGTTAAGTAAACCTCTGGGTGTAGGTATTATTCTACTTCATTTCATACAAATATACACTGAGAAAAAAATGCTACGTATACGTAGCCCGTCGCAGCTTACGTACTTCATAATGAAGCTTCATTATGAAGTACGAACCACCTTAAATACTGATGCAACACTCGTAATCAGTATCGCGTTGTAAACTACGTGGTACGTAAGCTGCGACGGGCTACGTAAACGTAGCATTTTTTTCTCAGTGTAAATGTTTTTAAGTTTGTGATTCAATTACGCATACGGCTGAACCGATTTGGATGTAGTTTGGCACAAAGATGGAATATATTCTTGATTAACAAAGGATACTAGCCAGGCCGCGATGACATCGGCTTGATTGAATCGTGTTTACCACTGTAACAATTTTTAGTAACATATTTAATAATGTAAATTTACTTTCGTAATCAAATGAAACTTTAGCAAATGCTCATCTTCATAAACGAAACTTATGTTGTATTTAGCCTATTAATGCATTTGTACTAACATCATCCAACTTGCCCGTTATTTGGAGTTGTCGCAAATGTTATTATTCTTCAATAATATGAATTTGCGGTTATTCACCTCTTTCTTACACACTTTGTTTTTCACACAATCCATCCATTAGTATTTCTTTTTATTCCTCTTCTTTATGTCGCTCATATTTATTAACACTTTTAATACGATACTCTTCCTTGTGCATCCCATGTAACAACCACAATAAGCGATAACCTCTTAGGAATCAATGAAAGGAAGTCTCAAAGTACTGTCTTAATCTATGCCTGGGATACGCGAGGCTAGCTTTTCAAAGCTAGAATAACAAGCTAATATCCCGGTGTTCTATCCGAGCGTGGCACAAACAGAGCCGTCGACACGATGACCGGAAATTTTAAGTCAGTAATGTTAATTAGAGTTTCTGGCCACATCTTCTCTGCAACGGAACACCTTCCGACGCAGTGGTAGAGTCAAAAATGACGTGAGAAAGCTATCCATGTGATATTATTTTGAATAAAACATTTTGAGTTTGAGTTTAATTACATCGGAGACATTCTAAAATTCTCTAGCTGTTCTGATACTGCACGAAGCTAGTACGCAAGCCAGGAGTGTACAATCAGTGGTGGGGGGGTGCCCCCAAGACAGCAGGTCGGGTATCCTTGGCCGCTGTCCCCCACCAAGAGAAGAAAGGCATATAAATTAAATGAATGTTAATGTTTTTCTGCACGGGCGCCGTTGCCGCTGTAGCGCTTCGAAGGTTATTCGCGAATGGTAGGATAGAACGGGTGCAAATAACATTGCACCTTATTGTCGCGCAGAGAGATTAGCTATTTATGATTCTTCTGTACAGGTAGTACTAGTATTTATTCTGTGGTGCTACTAGCTTAAAAAGTAAAACCCCATCTTATTAAAGTCTCCTAGCTTGAGACACTAGGTTACTAACCTAGATATTAAGCTAGTTCTGTATACACGAAGAGTTAGGTTACTAGCACCAGCTTGCAATCCCAGCTCGAAAAACTAGCCTCGTGTATTCCGGGCATAAGGAGAAGTTTATTCCGAATGCGTAAATGCGCGCTGCATACAAACGAAGTCTGGTGATATTTTCAATACTAACCTATTAAAGTCAATGAATTTCTTCAGAATCAATCTAGATACTAATCTCTATGTTTGTATGAACCACTATGTTTGTATGAAGCACCATGCTCTATGTTTGTATTTGTATTAATCCTAGCACTAAAACTGTATATGTTAACAAAAATCGGACTTCATACAAACATAGAGATTAGTTTGTAGATTGATTCTGAAAAATGTAATTGACTTTAATTGGTTAGTATTGAAAATATCACCAGACTTTGTTTGTATGGAGCGCGCTCCGAATTTATATTCCCTTAATGCATGTTACTTAACAGACAAGTTATGTTATATACAGTTACAATATATGTAATTAGGTATTATCTATAATTGTGTCATCTTGCTTGGCTTTATGATGTTTCAGTTAAGACTATAGGTACCTACTAACCACCACTATATCAAAGTAGATGTTAAAGTGCATGACAAAGTGTTACCAATTCGTTATGAATTACTTATATTAAAGTAATGTAATGTATTAAATTGCTATTGCGTATGTTTTAATGACAGTATGAAGATTATCAAACAGAAAACTACACATTGATATTTAATGTTGCAGTTAAATTTACCATTCTCTGTTATGATTTTATATAAGTATGTTTTTAATCGTTAATACTTTTTATGATATTGCATGAGATAATAAAAAAAATCAACCATTTTTAGCAAATTTTCATACTGTGTATAACTTAAATTGGAAATAATATATTTGATTTGTATAATGTGAAAAGCCAAGCGATTGTCAAATTTATAGCGTAATGATTTTGTCTCCAGTCAGCAGTTCGCCGCGCGACATTGACCCCAAAGAACACTTGGCGAAAAAATGCAAAAATTGCGATCTTATGGAGTTCAGGTATCATGCATCAAACTTTAGTTCCATTTAAACTGTGTAAACATTAACGAGGACAACTGCAAAAGTGAACAGAGCGAACAGTCGTTCGGTTTGTCAATTATTAAATTAAAGCAATCGCCCTTTTTAATGTTTCTTCTAAGTTACTTGTGAAATTTTTTGCGATACTTTCGTCAAACTTTTAAAAATCGTATTACCAAATCAAGATAGTTATGTGATAGGTCCCGACTTCGCTCGCGTACCCACCTCTCTTTTTTGATTAATATAGGGTGTTTCTTTCTAAATTGCTCGCGACGGCGATGTCAATATTATATAACTTTCGGAACAAGTTATGCTTATTCTTATGCAGAAATTGCATATCAGTTCCTTTTTTTTGCGCAATTTTGAATGAATATAAAAGAACGTGCTTATAATATGTTCCATGTGATTTATTATGTCACTGATCCGATAAACAAACGTTGGAATGGAATAATTTTTGTCTTGACAACTAGCCAGGCCGCGATGACATCGGCTTGATTGAATCGTGTTTACCACTGTAACAATGTAAACCAATGAGAAATATTGGAGAACCTGCCAAGAAAAGATTTCTGTCAATCCGCTTGAAGAGGTACCTTATAGGTGGTTGGTGGTAATTGCAATGATAATATCTTCAGAGGAATCGAAACAAACGTTGCATCTACCACCCATACAGTCGACATCGAAAGTTAATTAATATTTGTCATCTTTATTGCTGTGAGAATAAGGTTCAGAAGTGTTTAATTGCCTTTTCATGTGGATTAATACAATGATATTCCGTGAAATGAAAAACCTTCATTGTTAGGGACATTTACACTCAGTTGCAGAAATGCTCATTAAAGTTAGTCCTCCATTAAATCTCTTGCTAACTTTTACCACGTCAACAAGACAAAAAGTGACAGCAAGAGATTTAATGGAGGATTAACTTTAACGAGCGCTTCTGCAACAGAGTGTAAGTCTCACTCATCCTTCTTAAAATGGCACTGAACTGAAGTTTGAGAATATTGTATACGAATAGCAGATGTGATTTTATGACATGCACGCGAGCGAAGCTGTGGCCTAAAATTACTGTATCTATTGGCCATAAAGTACCTTGCCATAACCATTGATCTGTTACCAAATAAAGTGTCTTAAATTAACGTTTTTTTAAAGTGTAAAACGCATCTTGAATTTGTTGTTGCAAAATAGCATTAGCGATATGTTATTGCAGTACATACCTACATTATGAAAGCAATGTCCTTCTAATGAAGTGGAAATGTTAAACTTTCAACACTACTTTCCTAAACAGTTTTATTTATTGCAGTTTGCAAGTACATAAGGAAAAAGTTGAGAATATGACGCATTCGACAGAGGAATTAAATAAAAAAATGGGGCAATTGAACAAAAGAAGCCTCAAGCTTACTACAGTTCTGCAGACTCTGATGAAACCTGCGGTAAGATTTTCATGACTATAATATTGTACAGGTCGCTCAGCTGCTTTTACGAGCGCTTGGGGAAAGTGTAAAAAGTCGTAAAAGTCGACTGATTACTTAGACTATTTATATAGGGTAGTTCGTAATATGCTGACACTTTTTAAGGGAATGATCAGACCTTCAAACTTAACAACTTTCTCTATGGCACCAATATCGAAATCGCGATAAAAAAATCAGCTGTTCCATACAGAACTGCAAACCTACTTGAGCCAAATGTATGGGACAGCTGATTTTATTTTCGCGATTTCGATGGTTGCCCCATAGAAAATGGTCAGTTTGACGGTCTGATCATCCTCTTAAAAAGTGCCACGTTTAGCGGGGGCCGAGGTAACATGAAATCCGCAACTTTGGATTTTATCCTCCATAACTTTAGATTCGAATTTTTATTGTTAAAGTCATGATAAGTAGTCTCGCGTGAACCCCAAACGTAAAAAGTTCGAAGTTATTGTTCCGCAATTATAGGCTCTCTCGTTTAGTGATAAGGTATAAAATTGTATGTTAATGCACATGATTAATTGATTTTGTAACGTGGCAGAGGGGAAATACTAACGCGAGGCTGGTCCCTATATAAGTGTAAGACTGATTGGCAAATGGTGCTGGCGCGCGAATTTAGTTTTTGCGCTTTTAAGGTCAGCACTCTTTGGACTCACTCTTTTGGACACTATTTGGACATAAGATTACTTCAAACTAGAATAAAAGTTAAACAGATAATTTATAGTTTGGTTCTAATCTATCTTAACTACTGTTAAATATAACAGAAGTACAAGATATTTACAAGAAAAAGATTACGATTTAGTTTTTAGGTGTCCCTGACTCCGAATCAACCTTTTTTAGATCTTTGTCTGTCTGTTTGGTTTGTTCGAGCGTCATCTGGATACAACTTTTTTTGCTTGTAGCTTATGATTTGACTTAAAATCTGGTATATAATTTGTGCGAACGAAGTCGCGGGTAAACTCTAGTGGCAAATAAAAGTAGTGATAGCTGGCTAGCTTTTCGCCCTTAAAAGCACTGCAAAAATCCCTTCCCTTAGTCGCCTCGTTCGTCTCCCACAAGAGTACTGAGAGAGAGTGTATTGTAAGCAGGAAACCTTGCGGCGTTCTGGAAGTTTGTTTTTTGAAAATAACTAAAAGGAGTTTGGCCCACTCCCTCTCACCCTTATACGTGAGAGGAGACCTGCGACCTGCAGTGGGATCCTACAAGCTATAACTTCTTAATCTTTTTCATGTATTACTGCTGATGTAACAAAGTTTTATAATCATCAATATAATATTCCAGATCACAGCGAAAACCGGCGGGGTCAATGGAATTATTGGCGGTGAAAAAGAAAAGGTAATTTAAAGTGTAACATTTTTGTTCATCCTATACTCGTAATAACCAACGAGTTATATTAAGCACATAAGTTAGTTAATAAATGGCTAACAAATACTTTTTGTGAGTTAAAACGTGGTGTGGTACGGAACCGACCGGTTTTATTTACAATAAAATAGCCCTCGTGATGGTATATTTCATTTTCAGATATTGGAACGGCTCAACAGTTTCATAAGCTCTAGTAACAGATTGTCATCAGTTATAAATGAAGACAGTGTAAAGGTAATAACTTATATTAATATTTGGCTAGCTAACTAGCTATCAAATTCATTGTATTCTACAATTTTCATAAAATACAATAAAATTCGTCGAACAAGTCGTGGTGGTCTAGTAGCGAGTAACCATGCATGCCGTGCGTCGATCCCCGTCCAGGCCGATTCGTACACAAAGAGTTTTTCGGAATTTATGTACGATTTGTCACACCACTGGCTGTTCGGTGATGGAAAAAATCGTGTGGGAACGTGCATGCTTCAATTTCGAGGCATGTATTGTATCCACTGTCTTTTATAAGTGGCGACCTTTGACTATTTATGTGTGGACTGGTTACGCGTGTAATTGTATTCTATTCTAGGGGCGAGGCAACATGAAATCCGCAACTTTGGATTTTATTCCCCATAACTTTAGATTCTAATTTTGAATGTTAAAAATTATGAAAAGTAGTCTCGTGTGAACCCCAAACGTTCTAAGTTCGAAGTTATTATTTCGCAATTATAGGCTGTCTCGTTTAGTGATAAGGTGTAAAATTGAATGTAAATGCACAAGATCAATTGTGCTTATACCGTGGCAGAGGGGAAATGCTACCGCAAGGCTAGTCCTTATAATAATTAGTCAAAGGTGGCGACGGGCTCACTCCCCCCCATGTTTCGATATTAGTGGAACTTGGTTGTTCTGAGTTTTCTGAACATCTCTGACTGCCACACTCTCGGGGAATATAGTCGTGAACATATGCTATGCTATGTTACAATAAAATTCAATGTACATATTTTCCATTTTCAGAACATAATGGGAAGTAACATGAACCTCGCCAACTTAATGGCGAAACTGCTACGCAGCACGGCAGAGCAGTCATTATCACCAGATAATTCACGGGAGACTTGAAATCTGAAGATGGTGACTTGGGTAGGCTAGGTATTGTTAACTTAAGTATATAATAACCCTTTCTGTGCTAAGATCATTTTCGTATTTGGAGAATAATGCTTTAAGAGACAAGCTTAACTGTCTGGGGAGGTATAGAAATATAGAAATATAACTGTAAGCGTTCATACAACTTTGGGGTTCTGCAAAAAATTTAAACAGAAATTCTGCAGCGATATCAAAACAGTGTCTGTCAAATAGCATTGCTCCATGGTTCAGGAAGAAGTTCATGAGTATATAAATATCCCCTCTGTGAAAGACGAAGTGAACAGCTCTATCAAGGCCTACAGAGATAGTTTACTTAGGGCCTGTTTCAACATTTTTTGATAAATTCTTGTTAGCTTATCCGACAGCTCATTTGACATATTTTGTATGAAGAATATGTCAAGTGAGCTGTCGGATAAGCTAACAAGAACTTATTCGGAAATGGTGATACAGGCCATTAGACTCTAGAAACTACTTAGAATAAATAAGATTGCTTTTCCCCCTAAGTCTAAAGCAATCTTATTTATATTACTCTTGCTTTGCCTCTTAAGTGAACCTCTCTGAATAAGGCGTCGTAAACGACGACAAATTTGGGATAACTTATACCCTGTAGTGACCAAATGAAGGCAGTCTAACTGTGGGAAGGCACGCCTGCAACCATCGATACAAACAAATAAACTGCTCATGGTCCTCAGGATGATAGCATGCTATAAAATTACAGTAAAAACCTTAACAAAATCGGTTTATAACCGCTTTCTCAAAGAATGCTTGCTTGCAATTATATTTAAATAAATCTTATAATATGGTCCTTCTTAATATGCAGACGGTTTTTTTGGGTATGATCAGACCATCAAACAAAATAATGTTCTCTATGGCTATGGATAACTTCGAAATTGCGAAAAAAAATCTGCTGTCCCCGTAAATTTCACTCGGGCTGGTTTGCAGTTTTGCATCGAACCACTCTGATTTTCTTTTGCGATTTAGATGTTGGTCCCATAAAGTTGTTTCCTACTACTTTCGCGTTGCGCGACCTGTACTGTGGTACAGTCAGCGCCAGATCAAAACAGCATAGAAAGGGTATAGTTTTAAAGATTTTAATTTAACAAAAAAAATAATGCCTGACTTTGCTCTGTACAGTAATCATTTCAGACAAATAATTTTAAGTTTATTTCAATAAGTGTTAAACTCGCATGCTGCGAATAGGCGTGTACTAAAAATTATCTGAGCTGCTGACACATTCGATTCAGAGTCGATTCACATTGAAAGATCAACGGCGCGCAGCGGCCGGAGGAACATTTTCGGTGCAATATTTTACTTAACATTTAGAATCTTACTACTAGTGAGTAAAGTCCAAATTGATTTGAAGCGACAGACGCGTGGAGCCCGAGCAGCTGCGCGGCAAAAGTCGAACTCAAGTCAAAAAAATATTCAATATAGGAGCTTTTGAAGCTAACACCGCGTCAGAACGTGTTGTGAAACTCTACAACATAAGACACGAGTGCTCGACGCAAGCCGCGCGCTGCCGACACATAGTTAAAAGCAGTTTCCGATATTATCAAGATACTTAAATATTTTCATTGATAATTATCCAAGCTGATTCTTAGTTTTGACTAAAGTTTGTAATTAATAGTTCTGAAATTGCTGTTTTTGCTTTAGTTTACTCGTATCCAGACCAAACAGCGTCTTCTTTTTTTGCGATTCGTGGTCGGATACACATGGCTTGACGTTGCTAATGCAGTTGGTTTTTCAAATGAATTGTCTATTTATAAAGATAATTATCAACGTATATTTATCAAGATAATTTTTAATGATGATTATCCTTTCGAACCCTGGTTAAAAGTGAGAAAAGGCTGCCAGCGAAGCCACGTTTCGTGTGAATTGACCCTTAATACTAAAAAATCCCCCATTTGTTTTTGTGTATTTTGCATTGCTGAGATTTAATTAATATTGCAAGGGAATTAATATCGAAATAGTAATAACCAATTGTTTTAAATTACGACAGCTGATTTGTTACATACAACTTGAGTTAGAATATAAGTTAGTTAGGACTACTTAGGGCGTACATTTTTCTGATTTATTTTTAATTAATACATGTTGTATTTTATTCTTATAGGAATATTAATTATATTGATAACCGGTTTGTACCTGTAATTCTTACTTGCCTACAAAGATTTTAGACGAGGATCCAAACAAAACCTACATAAGATTTAATAGCTTTTTATAAAGTAGGTAAATATTAACTGATGGTAATTTACAAAATGTGGTAAAAACAGGATCAACAATCTAGTCATTTTATTATCTCACAAGCAAATTTATGATATTGCTGTCCCATCAATAGTGGTCAATCCGTTGCTGCCTCTAGCCTCATGGGTTAGCATATTCCCCCTGGCGCATATGCGCGTTATGCAGACTTTATAACCGGTGTCCAGACCGCATATAGGCAAATCGTGGGCGAGTAATGTTGCCTGCCGTGCAGGAGGCGATAGTTCGATCCCCGTCCAGGCCGACTCGTACCAATGACTTTTTCGGAATTTGTGTATGATTTGTAACACCTCTTTTCGGTGAAGGAAAACATCGTGAGGAAACCTGCATGCTTGAGTTTCGAGGCATGTATTGTACCCACTGTCTATTACAAGTGGCAACGGGTTCACTCCCCGTCACACTGGACAGAGATTCGGTATTAGTGAAACGTGGATATTCTGTGGTTTCAGAATATCTCTGACTACCACCTCGGGGAATATAGTCGTGAGTATATGCAATTGCTTTGCTTTGCTTGAATGAACTAAAAGTGGGCACCGAGTGAATAAGAGTAGGTAACGAATGTGGTAATCAAATGTGTCCACTCCCTATACAATGCGAGACTTTCAACTGTTTCCAGTTCGTCCACCAATTGTATAATAATTTATTGAGGTTGTGACCAAACCATTTTTTAATTGTGACATTTCTTTGTTCACATATATAGTCCAGTATTTTACCTATTAGAATGGGAGGCGGTAACCAAGTCGTCAACCAACCAGCTAATGAAAATTCTAATAATCGTTTCGGGGTACATTTTGCAACCACCGACTGCAATTTCGTACGAGTAATAAATCGACGACAAGGCTTTCGTTAAAGGACTCGGTTGCATGAAAACGGAATTTTTCATCATAATAGCTAGAATGGTTATAGCGACTTGGTTACCACCTCCCAATGTATATTAATTCTGTCAATTCCCTTTTCTTATTTAGATTTAAAATTTCTAAAATACTACGGGGTGAAATTTATATCATTAGCTTCCTTTTCAACAAAGAGTCTACCCATCAAACTGAACAACTTTTACTATGGGAGCAAAATGACGGAACAAAAATAAAACTGCTGTTGCATACATCTGAGTCGAGTAGGCAATGCAGTTTAGTATAGAACAGCAGATTTTTTTTTGTTCCGGTCGGCTTGCTCCCGTAGTAAAAGTTCTTCATTTTGATGGGTAGACTCTTCTACTCGAGTACTAACTACAAACATTTAATTGCCTATTTATTTTTTCATTTATAGTTGCACTCTGCCGAAGAACTTATCGGCAGAGTGCAACTATAAATGAAAAAATATATTCTTCACAAAAATCAAATTTAGGAGGAAAGTATATTATTCACTTTCTATATTTTAAATGACTTTAGGTAGAATATTTAACGTTTCACCACTGTTTCTCCTCCGTTTAGACTAAAATCTTTTTGGGTAAGTACTATTATGTGCTTTCACATATTTGTTAAATACTTCAACAAGTTATTGTATAAAAATCTACATTTCTTTAATCTAGAGTTCATCGTTTTTAACGGGTTCTAGGAACTAACACGAAATAAATGTACTTTTTTATTTTATTTTGACATTGTCCTTGATATCTTGAAATAAGCACCTTTATTTTGTAGGAATAAAAATCTAGAACTATTTAGTTCTAGATTTTACAGTTCAGTGTCGCCCTCATTATAATATTAGAGATTTCTCAATAATGAAAACCCAAAATGAAAAAGCGCCACTTCAACCTAAGCCTAAAGCAATTTTTTGTAGAATAATTAGGTAGTAGTAATTTTAAGAATATCGAAATAATTGTAAGAGTAATTAATTGAATCAGGCGTTACTTTGCGGAAATCCATGACTAATAGGTAGATAACAATATTGAATCGAGACCTCCGCTTCTAAATACCTAGTAGACAAAGTTGTATTACGTTATGCAATTTAACCTGCCCACCAAGTAATTTCTACTCTACACGTGTTTCGCTCCACCAAGGAGCATCCTCAGGAGGTTAGACCGATGAACGTTCGCAACAGTATATTAGCAATATTTAGAAGCGGAGGTCTATATACAATCTTGTTATCTACCTATTAAATGTTAAAGAGGCCGTATATTTTACTTCTTTCAAATTTGGATGCGTAACTGTCACGTGTCACGTGTCACGTCACTGGTTTAGACCTCTAAGGGCCTGTTTCACCACTTCTCAGTAAGTTCTTGTTAGCTTATCTGACAGGTCGTTCAACATATTTTTTATGAAAGATATGTCAAACGATCTGTGAGATAGGCTAACAAGAGCTTATCCGCAACTTGTGTAACGGGCCCTCTTCAGGCCCTAAATTAAAAAGTTTTTAACGTAGGCTTTCTCGATTGAGAAATCTTAAACATTGTGTTGAGGGCGCCACTGAACGGTAAAAGGAGCCAGTTTTGGATTCAAAAAATATGATGGGTAATTTCACCTCTTTGATTTTTCGGGGCGGTCGCCTTATACCGTTGCGTTTTGAGGTCGCACGTGATCCTCCCCTCTTCCCTCTGCTCCTTGGCTCCATATAATCTACGAATCGATGGTGACTTTTGAATCCAGTCGGTTAAAATGAGCCCCGAACTTCACACATATTTTTCTTAAGAAAACCATCGATTTGCATGCGAGTATACCCCTATCCTGTAGGTATCGAACACAATTCATAAACTATGGTAAAAATCGCCAAGTATACAGCATTAGATATCGATTATCTAGAATCTAGATAGACTAAACTACGGAAAATACTATCGTTGAAGTTAATGATTTTTGACAGAATTTTTTGTTTTAACTTTATTTATATGGTGATTTTTCTGGAATAGTTTTACTGGCACGGTAATTTTATCTTACATTTTCAGAAAAGGGATTATTCAGGCGTATGGAATGCGAATGTAAAAGTTAATGGTAGCACGGTCATTAGAGACCATATGCAAATGAGACCATTTGCGAAAGAGTGACTATTTGCAAATGGGACATACTGCTACTTAACCTGTCAGCTAACCTCTAACGATTTTTCAAAGTGCACATAAATCAAACTAAGTATTTATCCGCGTCTGACCCCAGCATTTCTATTTCTTCGCTTACTACTTCGAAACCACGCAACGGATTTTGATACAGTTTTCACTGTCATATAAAAAATGCATAATCAATTCATATTCAAAATGTCATATAAAGAATTTCTTCCTGAAGGTGTATAATATATTGGTAGATCCCTCCGAGCGGAGCTAGGGTGGGTCGCTAGTTGAGTTATAAAAGGCAGCGTAAAGTGAAATAATAAACAAAAACAAACACGAAATCCAACGTTTAGATGTCAAGATCTTAGAAAGTAATGTAATGATTCTGACATAAATCTATGTGACTTTATTTATTTATAGACAAAATTTTGTTTTTCGAGGCTGTCCTACAGGATAGAACATGTTAACCCGTTTAGTATCTTGTTATCATTCACATCTTTTCCTTTTCTACCACTAAGTGTGATGACACAACTGCCGAATTTACGCAGCCGAAAATACATGTGATTTAATTTTCAGTACCAATGATATTTTACACAAGATATGTTACCTTCATAGAAAATGGTAAAAATCGTAAAATTGTGTCGCGCCACAGCCGTCATGCATGTAGTATTGTTTGACGCGGACAATTGAAAGTCATCCTAATTAGGTCTTTTTCGAGTCTTCACTTTGCACGCGCTAGTAACATATCTGATTCTTTTTGATATATAATATCATTGGTGATGACATATCTGCCGAATTTACGCGATGTAATTTACACGCCATTTGTCGTAGCAGACGCGGAATTTACGTCGCGTAGCAGATTTGTCGTCACACTTTGGGTAAACGAAAAAGAAAAATTTTAACGCTGCAAACAATAAGAAAATCCATTAGTTGATAAAACTAGTTTCAGATTTGATAAAAAATTTTTTTAGCTTTGAACCTTCTCAAAATTTAACTGTCATAATAAAATTGCGTCGTCTTTGTAAAGGTAAAATTCCCGCGCAAATGAGCTTATTAAAATCCTATCACGATTATTGAATTAATATTGTAATTGTTTTTATATTAATTTGTGCAATTATTTACTAAGGCATATTTGATACCGATATCACAATTTTGTATAATTTTACTGCTCCATCCAGAGAAATATGTATTTTATAAATATTGATGCTGTATTGTTAGTTGTAAGTTAACCCGAGTTTGTAATAAACAATTTTTATTCCGGTATAAAAACGTTTTTTAATCAAATTAGATAAATCTAGGCTGTGGAGATGTCAGTCATTGGTTTTGAACATGTCGACATCCGAAATTGTACAACATAGGGAATCAAAATTCACTAGAGGCGAAAAATGTATTTTTACTCATTTGGTTGTTACTTTTGTAATTTTATTGGCATTGATAATAACCTATTTCGTGCATTTATGTTTCGTCCACCACACTAAAGAAGATGTTTTGAGCATCAGTCGACGGATATCAACTGACGAGGAAAGTGAGTTTGCACCTTTTTAATTTTTGTCATTTTTATTTATTTATTAACCGCATATTCTTTGAAAATTTCAACTGTCTAGCCATTACGGCTCAAAAGTTACAGCCCTAAATAGGTGGGACGGACGGACGGACAACGTAGGCTTAGTAATAGGGTCCCGTTTTCTCCCTTTGGGTATGGAACCCTAAAACAATCACGATAAACCGTCTCTTTTCTAGGTACAGAACCGTCGCACCTGGCTGTAGGACTCATTTATTTAGATATAATGCCAATTAGGACCGTTTGCAACTCTCTAATGCTTAAACAGAGATGGTCGGCTGCTCCTGCGCACTGTACCTCGATGCGATCGGACCCCGAAATGTCACATTTGCTACGAACGTGGAGGATCAAATACCAAACTGAAGATTTTACCTTTATGGGTCTGTAAATTAGGGGGCGCCACGGTGTGAGGAGCCACGATCAAAGTATTGTATCTTTCTCAGTTTTAGTGGTACAGAGCTTTATCTTTTTTCAACTCCTACTAAACTCTAAAAAATTCCAAAAGATTCATCTTGTACTTTCTGAGTTCCCGGTACCTTTTTGTTCATGTAACTTCTCTATACTTTTGCTACAAATTCCAGAATTGGGCCTACGAAATCTACTAATTTCCTACAAAATGGGCATAGAACCCTTTTTTCAATAACAAATGTGGCTCCTCAATCCATACGCAAAATAATGTAACATCACATTTCGATATGCCCAGACTTTTATAACAAATGATTGATTGATTTAGAGTCGAAAATAAAGAGAAGCATTCCGCATCCCCACTTCAACAGAGATGATTTCAGCAATAACATTGGATTGTTCGAACATATGGACGCGATCGGTACATATCAATATATCTGTAAGTGAATAAAGTTCATTATATAAATTTACTTTTTTTTAAATCATTATTAAAGACCTTGGCCTGAGGCCATGTCGCATGGTACACTTCTCAAGTATCAGGGTGTAAGGAAAAGTATCATTAACCTTTAAACCACATGCTCTACCCATCAAACTGAATAATGTTTACTATGGGAGCAAACCTGTGGGAACAAAAAAAATATCTGCTGTCCTATATGTTTGAATCGAGTAGCTATTGCAGTTTAGTGTGGGACAGCTGATATTTTTTTGTTCTGACAGGTTTGCTCCCATAGTAAGTTGTTCAGTTTGATGGGTAGAGTATGTGGTTTAAAGGTTAGTTATACTTTTCCTTACACCCTGTATAGGACCCTTCTTAATATGCCGACACTTTCTTAAGGGGACGATCATACCGTCAAACTGAACGACTGTCTCAAAGGCGCCAACATCAAAATCGCGAAGAAAAATCATCTGTTCCATGCAAAACTGCAAATCTACTCGAGCCTAATGTATGGGACGGCAGATTTTTTTTCGCGATTTCGACCTAGGTCCCATAGAGAAAGTTGTTCAGTTTGATGGTCTGAAAATCCTCTTAAAAACTTTCAGCATATTAAGCTGGACCCTGTATAGGTCCACAGACATATTTTTTTTATGCGTATTTTCTGTAAGTTTCATAGGGAAAGTTGATCAGTATCATGGGTACAATCACCCCTTAAAGCAGTGCAACACCCTGTATACTTGAGTCAAGAAGTGTGCGACAGGACAGGACAGTAATTATAACAATTTAATTTTCATAGTCCCCGTCTTCACAGTTAGCGATGACATGTTGAATGAGTATGCTAATGGAATGGAGATGGTTGGCTGGGAACAAGATGCGACACAACACGGAGGTATTGTCAATAAGGGGATATTACCGTTGGCGCGCTCCATACAAACGAAGTCTGGTTATACTGGGTGAAGCCCTCTCTTTACATTAGCATCCTTTTAAACTAAGAGTCTATACATCAAACTAAAAAAAATTTACTATGGGAGTAAACCGATCGGAGCAAAAAAATAATTGCTGTTCCATACTAAACTCCAGTGCCTACTCGACTCAAATGTTTGCAACAGCTGATTTATTTTGCTCCGATCGGTTTGCTCCCATATTAAACGTTGTTCAGTTTGATGGGTAGACTCTTAGTTTAAAAGGATGCTAATGATATCAACTTCACCTTATTTTCAATACTAATGAATTCAAGTAAATACCAATATCTGTGCTTTAAATTTGTCAGATTTCCGTTAAAATATATAGTTTTAAAGTGATCATGGCTCAACGTTTTCCATACAATTCTTAAATTAATCCTAGCATTGAAACTATATATTTTTACTGAAATAGAAAATCTGTAAAACCAGTGTAAAGCACAGATATTGGTTTCTAGATCGTGTTTAAAAAAATCTATTGACTTAAATAGTTTTGAAAATACAAACCAGACTTCATTTGGATGGAGCGCGCCAACGGTAATATACTCGGTATAGAGGACATTATAGGTACACCTCTTATTTATAATAACAAACAAAATTGTAATGATAGATAATGAAATTAAACAACTTTCCTAAGGAACATGGGACAAAAAACGAGAAAGTTGGACCTCCCATAGAAAATCGATCGGTTGATGAAACTTTTGTATGGACGCGGAAGGTCCAAACATTTTTCTCTATTTTCGAATTTTTTAATCTGAGATTTTCGACCCATGCCCATGTTCATTGGGGAAAGTTGTTTAGTTTCATTATCTATCGTTGGAAAGTTTAGATTAATTATTTGATTAAACCCTTAAATTTTTTAATTAAAAATAGGGGTAAAACATAAAAACATGTATGTATTACCGTTTTTACGAATGAGTTAAATAAAATACCTTGAAAAAGATGTTACATAGTTTTAATTTTTTTTTATTATTTGTTAGCAAATACGCTATTATATGTTGTTCGGTTAGAGTTAATTAGAAACAAGAGCCCCTTTTTTTCAAAATTTTGAAGTAAAAATAGGGGTAATGCATAAAAACATGTATGTATTACCGTTTTTACGCATGAGAAAAAATAAAAACCTTTTAAAAAAGATGTTACCTAGTCTTAATTTTTGTTTAATTATTTATTAGCAAAACGCCATAATATGTTCTTCGGTTAGAGTCTTTGACTATTTATATGTGGACTGGTTACGCGTGTAATTCTACTAACAAACATTTCTGCCGCTTTTTGCGGTGGGCGAGGTAACATGAAATCCGCAACTTAGGATTTTATTAACTTTAGATTCTAATTTTGAATGTTAAAAATCATGAAAAGTAGTCTCGTGTGAACCCCAAACGTTCTAAGTTCGAAGTTATTATTTCGCAATTATAGGCTGTCTCGTTAATTGATAAGGTGTATAATTGAATGTAAATGCACAAGATCAATTGTGCTTATACCGTGGCAGAGGGGAAATGCTACCGCAAGGCTAGTCCTTTTAATAATTAGTCAAAGGCTAGAGTTAGCTAGAAACAAGAGCCCCTTTGTTTTTTCTTTGCTATATGTACAACATAATAAATAACTTACTGGTTTTTAATTTGTATCTCGAATTTAGGTCGCCGTCTAAACATAAACAATTACTTGGTGCGACCTGTACCTTTACAAAAATGCCACCGCTTCGTCTCCCCTCTAGTTGATCTGAGGAGCTACGAGTTTTGTGTAACATCCGGAAAAGGATACCAAGCTTTCCCAGGTAATTTAATGCATTGGAAACATCCAAAACAAGAGGTACCTTTAGTAGGTATGGGGGCAGGCGCGGTCGCAGCCTGCAATTTGGGGGGGTCACTAATAATAAAATATGAAGAGTAAATTAGACTTCAATGCACATTGCACAATTTTATTGCACACATTATGATGATTTTGTGGGGGTCGTGTCCCCTCCCCTCCCTTCGGACCGCGCCTGTATGGGGGCGTCTACAACGTGTAAATGAATATGCGCAAAACCTCATACACCCCAACTGATTTATAACAAAATAATTAGATTGAGACAATAATTTCATTATTTTGATAGTAAAAATTTTAAGTTATTCGCATTTTGAGTTTTGAGGCAAAAATGATTTGTTATCATTTCAGCAATGAATTAAAGCGCTAATGTGGTCATGGATGCATTTTAAGAACCTTGTTTTGGCAGTAAGTAGGGTGAGAGTGCCCGAGCGGTGGGATGAGATCAGGTTCAGTAAATTTAAAATTTTACTATCAAATTATTTAATATTCTGAAAAAAATTACCTATGTTGAAAACATGATAATTAGATTCAGCTCTCGATTCCAAACAAACTACTTTCTAGTTTTGCGTTAATTCATTAACACGTTGTATAAATTACGTGAGGCGTTTAGGCGGAGGTGGTCGAGCCGAATCTCACCCAGTCTCACGTTGGATGAGAGTGGGCGGTCTCGGAAAATATAACGTAATTTTTTTTCTGCTTGAAACAGTCTAGAAATTGCTAGAAAACTGGGTTAAATTAAGTGAGCCATGTTCTTAGTAGTTTTAAATTTCATTTTTGAATAAATCCAACGCAATCAAGCACACATTAAAGTTGCAGCTCGTAGGTACCTAGGAGTATTTTAAATTCCCATACAACCATTTGTTACCATTTCTGTCGACGTGTAGTATGTTACTACATGTGTAGGAATGTTACTAAACTTATGTAGTAACATTACACGTCAACCGAACTGGTAACAAATGGTTGTATGGGTTTGGGCCAACAATGCCATTTCTGGCCCAGCTTTACGGGCTTCGTCCCAATATTTATAGGTTTATAGGTCCGAAAATCAACGGTGTCATTAATTTTCAGCGCATGGCTCATTGGTCGTATCGAATTCGAAAATATTTGGAATCTTTTCATGGGGTGAAAAAGGAGGAAAAGGTGTTCCCTATATAATACTTAGCATTGTTGACTTCAAAATTTGGTTAGAAGATATAATTTCATTGTAATAACAACAAATAGTATTTTCTTTACAATCCATACCTACTCGTTAAGTATTCCTTACCATTTATTTATACTACTAGCAACACCTTAGTAGTAGAATTGCAGTTAGTAAGTAGCCTGTGACCCCGTCTGCGTGATCCTTAAATAAAACCGGTCAAGTGCGAGTTCTCGCGCACCGAGGGTTCCGTACCACAACACAGCAGATTAACTTGAAAAAAAATTGTTTTTCTCCGGGACCTTTAGCACGAGACGAGACGAGGCTTTATTTGTTATTATACTGTAGAGTTTGCTCTATAATCACACCAAGTTTAACGCTTGTATTTAGTATTACCGTTTTTACGATAGAGCGAGAAGAAAAACTAGTTTTGAAATTTATACTATTTGTTAACAAATCCGCCGTAATAACGCATATTCGGTGAAAATTTCAACTATCTAGCTATTACGGTTCAAAAGTTATATCCCTAAATAGGTAGGACGGACGGACGGACAACGTAGGCTTAGTAATAGGGTCTCACATAGGTTTCACCCTTTGGTTACAGAACCCTAAAAAGTATCATATGTGTTAATCTAGAACATATTTTATCTGCGTCCCAAATTTCATCGAAATCCGTTCATCCGTTTTGAGTGAGAAACATCCAATGATTTAAATCTCGAGATCTTTGTCTGTTTATCTGTTTGTTTGTGCACGTATCACTGACGAACTACTGAACCGATTTGGTTAGATTCCTCAAAATAGGGCTTAGTTTAGATTTAGGCTTTATTTCACCGCAATCGGTTCATTAAAATAATACGGTAGGATAGATTAGAGTTCCGGTCCTGTAATCGGACTGACCAACTGACATATCGCTGGAGAGACTGCAGTACAGCAAAAGCACAGGTAAGTATAAGATAGTACTCTGTGGTATAAGAATGAGTATCTAATACTATATACAGTAGGTACGGACACTCCCTGTCACTTTAAACCTCACCACCTCTGGCAGGAAGCGTGGCGGAAAATGTAGACAATGACGTATTCCTGTCTCGCTCGTACTCATTCAGTATCGCAAATGCTAACCCTTGTAATTTTTTTCAATTTGTATTGAAATGAAAGTCCAAAGGTGTGGCCCAAGTTTCGATCGTATCGAAGGCTTTCTTGTAGTCCTCCAACGCTAAACAAAGAGGCAGATCATACTCTTCCGTCTTCTGTAAACCTGCCGGAATGTATGTGTGGTCTACAGTATTGATAGCCTTATAGGAACCCGGCTTGTCTTTAACGCTAACCCGACACACACTTGCCGGTTTTTACCAAGTATTAATTTTACTTTACAATATGCCTATAATCAATATATATTTATGTATTCTGTTATATTAACTTCTTTTCCATCTATAATTTTATTTTGATTATTATAATTTTTTATTAACACCGACCCGTTCTTTGTTATATTTCCTCTACCCTAAGGTTGTCTGGAAGAAATCGCTTTTTAGCGATAAGACCGCCTTATTTGTACCATCATCAGTTTTGTTTCCTATTGTGCATTGTATTTTGTTTGGTGTAAATAAAGTATATTTCATTCATTCATTCATTCAAGAAATCTAAATAGTATGGACACTCAATGTGGAGGGTACGGGTTCAAATCCGCATGAACGACATGCCGGGTTCCGTAGTCAACAAGGAACCCTTATAGTTTCGCTATGTCCGTCCGTCTGTCCGTGGCTTAGCACAGAGACGCTTAGTACTAGAAAGCTGTAATTTTGCAGCATTTTGGTATACTTCATATAGTGCAGTAGAATTAAATTATCAATTTGCATAAATTGTGGTACTAATGATAATTTCCCCATCAACAGAGTTATGTATGGATATGATTACCTTAAATTTGCAACCGATTTGGAATTACGGAAAATGGTGAAAATTGGGAAAAACCTTAATTATTTAATAACTCCAAAACAAAAATTGTGGTACTAGTTGCGATTATACCATTTATTTAGAGAACCAGTACCTACCTTCTCAGGAAATTTGGAGCGGTTGCGACATACGGAACCTACCTAAACTTGTAAAACAGATTTTTCGTCTTTAACTCCTAGGCATAATTTGTGGTACTAGTTGCGAACTCTTTGACAACTTGTATTAGCCTTCGACATTTAGTTTTAAGTTCGCAACCGGTTGCGACCTACGGAACCCTAAAAAAATACTTTTTTCGAAATTCTACTTCGGGCAAAATTCGCGTAGTCTGGATTATTGCTTCTATCATATTTATAAGTCGAATTCTATCTACCTTGTAATCGCAACTTAAGAAAACATTACGGAACATTGTCTATTTCATAAATAAAAACCGCGGGTGATGCGAGGGGAATGCGTGCGGCGCGCGGGGGCGGGTTGCAGCTTGTGCGTGTACGCGGGTGTTTCTACTGATTTTCGTTCGATTTCTAACAAAAATTTCTCGATTCGAGCGCTCGACGCAATTGGCCAACTTTTAAAATAACTTGCCAGGTTAGGACGATACATTTTGATACAGGGTGTAAACTCAAAGTTGACATAGAAAACAAAATGTACCGCAGAGGTCTGATGGAAAACGGTGTTTTCTGTAAAAAGTATGGAACTAATTCTTTATTTTTGAATTGTCGACTGTAAAGTTTATTCAGGATTGACAATATAAATTTTTTATAACCACTTATTTTTAATAAAAATATAAAATAGGTTAAAAAATAAGAGATACGTATTTTTCTGATTTTATTTTTGACCGATATTTCTATTTTTAATTTACTTTTGAATTTTATGAAAATCGTAGGATTTATGCCTAAGATACCTTGGCAGCAATAACATTAAAAATAAAAACTGTCAAATACAATAGAAAAGCCCAGCAGGCAAAGGAATAAAATCTCATTCAACCTCTAAAATAATTAAGTAAAATAATGGATAGAAAAATCTGATAATTTTGATACAAGCTTTGAATCACTTAATCTCCAAACGGTTTCCTTATTTTGATACCTTTCTTAAAATGAAATGTTGTCAAATGCGTAACAAGTATTTTCATGAAAAAATTTACAAATTTGTAGTAACTACATCTAAAAGTTTAGCGCGGGGTGGCGAAATTTTCAAATGTAAAAAATTATTCAAAATCTCTAAAACTATTAAACTTTGATTTTTTATTGTATTTTTCTCTGAACAGTTATAAACTCACCTATCTTCTGTATTCGGCTTGACGTTGAATTTTGGGACACCATGTATACATTATGTACGTATAAACACAATGTAATTAATTAATTATGTATACGTACGCGTATGTTATTATGTATATATGTGTGTATATACATTTTGTACGTGCGCACTTTATCAACGTGTTAATGAATAAGCGCAAAACCTCATACACCCCATCTGATTAATAACAAAATAATTAGAATGAAGCAATAATTTCATTATTTTGATACTTAACATTTAAAGTTATTCGCATTTTAAGTTTTGAGGCAAAAAGGATTTATTATCATTTCAGCAATGAATGAAATCGTGCTCATAGATACATTTTAAGAATCTTGTTTTGGTAGTAAGTCGGGTGAGGGTAGAGGTGGGCGCCGCGCCGGGTTACCCGTGCCGCCGCCGCCGCCTCCGCCGAGTTAAGGTACTGCCGGCGTTAGTTGCCGGGCTAAACTGTACTTTACATGGGCTCTCCACTGGTTGCCAAGCTAGCTGCCGGCGCTGGTTGCCAAGCTTGCTGCCGGCAGCCAGGTTGGGTGTCGGTGCTAGTTACTGTCATAATGTTAAATGAGGTTTTATGTTTTTAAAATGAATAAAGGTCTTCTGGAACTGGACTTCAAACATGTCAATGGTGTTTTAATAATTATCTCCAATTGAAATCATATAACAGTTACATGCCTAAACTGGGCTGCAATCGCAGGAAATATTCTGTGATTGAACCGTGACTGGACAACGTACGAACACTTACTTTTGACACATTTGGTATTGCGCTAATCGCGGTACATCTCATCATCTCAGCTCATGGCAGCCGTTATAGCCGTTTTGACAGATCGCTCAGACGTTAAAGGCTGTCAGTTACATAGAGTTTAGCGCGATGCGAAATTCAGCACAGTTGAATAGTAATTGGATTGCAATGTGATTAGAACTGAAATTGGATAAGAATAGAACTTCGATGTTTTAACTTAGCGCAATCGGGCTCCAGTACTTTACATGGGCTACTCCACATGCGAAAACTTATCATTTAAAATTGAAATTGTGACACTTTAATTGTTGTATGTTTCTTCGCCCCATATCACGAGAACCGGGACGAGTTGGGATTTAGTTCTTATTGTGATAGATTCTGGAAAAGTCCGTCTATAAACTACTTTAAGAGAGAGGCGTCCCAAATGAATCAGTTTTTCTGAAATGTAATAAATAGTTCACGTTTAATACAAAAAAATCCTATAAGTTATAATATCTTTGAAACTGTAGCTTTTTTGAAAAGTGTGTCATACAAACGTTGTAGGAAATGATAAATTGCATAGGATGCCAGCCAAAAAAAGGTTCAAAATCCCTAAGTCCACTTTTTATCCATTTGAAAACAGTGTGCGGCGCTGGTTATCCATATAGCTAGCTTGCCAAGCTAGCTGGCGGCAGCGCCCCGGTTGCCAAGTTAGGTGCCGGCGGCGCCGGTTGCCGAGATACCTGCTGGCGCCAACAGCCAAGTTTGCTACAGGCCTAAACTACTTTACAAGGGCTACTCCTTCGCTGACGGCGCGAGTCACTCATTTTCTTGCCGACGCTGGTTATCCATATCAGTGCCGGTTCTGCTTGCCAAGCTAGCTGCCGGCAGCACCCTGGTTGCCGAGTTAGGTGCAGGTGTCGCTGGTTGCCGAGATTACTGCTAGCGCCGACAGCCAAGTTGGCTGCTTACAGGCCTAAACTACTTTATAAGGGCCACTCTCCGCTGACAGCGCTAGTCGCTCATTTGGTTGCCGACGCTGGTTTTCCATATCAGTGCCGGCGCTGCTTGCCAAGCTAAATGCTGGCAGCGCCCCGGTTGCCGAGTTAAGTGCCGGCGGCGCGGGTTGCCGAGCTGGCTGCCAGCGCTGACCGCCAAGCCAAGCCAGCGCTTATTACCGGTTTAAACTGTAGAGCGGGGTTTCTACACATACCGGGATTAGTCTAGCGATTCCTGCTAATACGAACCCCGTTATTTTTTTTTACAGTCAGATTGGTTTTTTTGAATGCTGAGAGATCGCGTTTGTAGTTGTAATAACATGAGCACGTTTTTTTCTTTTTGTTCTCGTTATATTTCTGGCTCCTGGAGCTTCTAGATAAACATTTTACACCTATAGTGTGAATTTTCAACAAAAAAAAATATTGTCGCCACGGCGTAGAGCCGCCGCGCCGCCGCCGGCAAATTTCAGGTCGGCGCCCACCTCTGGGTGAGAGTGCCCGAGCGGTGGGTTTTTTTTATTTTTTTTTTATTTTAATGTTATAAAGCGGCTATTTGAGTTTTCTGCAGACTAGTATCACTTCGACCTTATTTAGATCTTTTGTGATCGCCACAATAGTTACAGTTCACTGCTAATACCCACTTCCTTTAGGAATTTTAGGATTTCTTTGGCAGTGAAAGATTTTACTTCACTCGGATGAACAAAGTGTTTACCCAAGTGTGCATATCGTTTGTGCATTAGTGGGCCACATTCACAAAGGATGTGAATGGGGGGTTCGTCCTCCTCCAGACATAATCTGCAGAGTTTCGTGTCCCTGATGCCTAGGATTGTAAGGTGTTTGTTCAGCCTACAGTGCCCCGTCAGCGCCCTCATTATAATGCGCAAGTTTGTCGTGCTGAGCGCGATTCTCTCCTTTGCCATTTTGCAGTCATATGCCGCAATTAGTGCCTTGGAATGGTTTAGTCCTGGCGTATCCATCCAGTGATCAGTCGATTTTTTAAGACATTAGTTCCTAAGCGTTAAATTGAATAGGCTTTTAGGGACCCCACAGAACGGCTCTGGTCCATACTGCGTGCCACCAGCACCATCTCTCGCTAGCTCGTCGGCCCTTTCATTGCCTACGATGCCCGAGTGCCCAGGAACCCATCTTAAAATTACCTTGTTCAATGCACCCAAGGTATTGAGGAGAGTCAAGCAGTTTTCCACTAGCTTCGAACTTATTGTGTCGGAAGCCAGCGCTAATAGAGCTGCTTGACTATCGGAGTTTATGTAGATAGTATGGTTGACGTAGCGCTTTTGCAGATTTGCCTCCGCACATTTTAGGATGGCATATACCTCTGCCTGGAATATTGAGGCGTACTTTCCGAGATTTGTTCTTTTCATAAACCTCGGACGCTCTCCATATACTCCACAGCCTACTAGTCGGGGAAATCTACGGATTTATGTATGGAGAAGGTTGCATTAATTGGACTTTTGGTGATCATTTGGAAAATAGTAGATAAATACCTGAAAAACATAAATTCTCAATAATCCCCGATTTTTTATTGTTTATTATTGAATAATTAAGACATTTACAAAACATTAAATTTAGGTATGAACAAAAAATGGAAAACTGGTGATTTTGTACAGGATGGCTCCATTCAATACTTTTTACTTAAAACAATAATAATCCCCGGTTAATATCGTAAATTTGAGTAGATTTTAATATTTTGTAAGTCTTCAAAAATTATAACCTCAAAACAAAATTATTTACTGTTTGTTTGTACACATTAAATTTGCCTTGTGATAATTAACTGTCTCTTTTGCTAGTATGCTGGAAGAAATATTTATCGAAATAAGCCTGCCCTTTGTACATTTATATCGAGATAAGGGTATTTTTCAGGATCCTGAGCCAATATAACCAAAAAATCTCGACATAAATGTTATAAACTAACAGTAATATTATTTCAAACACAATTTACTAAAGTGTCTTTAATGCAATCTCAAACCTTATTTTTCCTAGACTATACGTCATTTCTAGACTTGGAGCCATCAGTGAACCATATAAGACTGCCGGCTTTCCAGTGCACATTGTCACTTAGCCAGTCAGTTCTGGATGGTAGCTCCACAGTAAAGCGTTATATACATATGTTCTTAGGTTGCATAACATCTGTTATCATGCCTAGAATAGGAATTGCCATGACTGAGTCTTTAAAAGATCTCAATCCTTCGGAAAGCCAGTTCGCTGTGGTCTGAGAGGCGATTCTGTGCATACTGGCCATTGCCACTCTTTGCACGTGTAAATGCAAGGGCGGCAGCCCCAACAGTGCATTTAGCGCCTCCCCAGGCGAGGTGGACATGGCTCTGGTTGCTATTAAGCAGGCGGTTCTTTGTAGACTGCTTAGCTGGGTGATTGCAGTCCGCTGTTTGGTCTTCCTCCACCATACCACAGAGGCGTATGTTACTACCGGCCTCACAATGGCGGTGTACAGCCACAAGGTTGTTCTGGGTCTTAGTCCCCAGTTCAGCCCTGCCATACGACTGCATTTGCCCAAGGCAATTTTGGCCTTCTGCAGTACATTTTCTAAGTGAGGGTTCCAGGTAAGCTTCTGGTCAAAGGTTACGCCCAGATATTTAACTTCCGTGGAAAATTGTATTTGATTGCCATTCAGTGTAGGCTGCACAAGCCTGTCAAGCTTTCGCTTGTTCGTAAACGGCACTATAACAGTTTTACCAGGATTAACCGATAATTCGTTTTCTCTACACCATGCACTTATGGTATTGAAAAGCTCTTTGTATAATGGTTGATATCATGTATTGGCTATTGCCCCTTACTGTGATCACTAAGTCATCAGCGTAGCCTTGAGTGTCAATTCTGAGGTCAGCCATCTTATGCAACAGCTGGTCCACAGCAAGGGTCCATAATAGGGGCGATAACACCCCACCTTGCGGACAGCCCCTTGTCGTGGCCACTTCCACCGTGGTAGAATGAAGAGTAAGTTTTACTCTTCGGTTTGAGAGCATTGACTTAACCCATCTGATCGTGATCGGGTCTACCTGTTTCAGTTGGAGTCCCCTGACCAGTGTTCTGATCGGTGTATTGTCAAAAGCTCCCTCAATATCTAGGAATGCACACAGTGCAATTTGTTTGTCCTCCAGTGCCCTTTCTATTCTGTCGGTCAGGTCGAGCAGAGCAGATTCCGTAGATTTACCTCTGCGGTGGGCATGTTGGTTGGGGTGGATGGGTCTGCTAATTAAGACCCCATCTCTGATGTGTCTGTCCAGTACCTTTTCCATTGTTTTCAAAAGAAAAGAGGAGAGGCTTATTGGTTTAAATGACTTCGGCAATGAGAAGTCTTTTTTTCCAGCCTTAGGTATGAATATAACCTTACTCCACTGTTCCGGTATGGGACCGCAGGCATAGCTTGCTCTGAAGATCTGGAGCGGTGGGTTGAGATCGAGTTCAGTAAATTTTAAATTTTACAAACATATTATTTAATATTTTGATAAAATTGAAAAGTTGAAAACATGATAATTCGATTCTGCTCTCGATTCTAAACAAACTACTTTCGTTCTGCGTTAATTCATTAACACGTTGTATAATGTGACTATGTACACGTTTTCTGTAACTGACTATACGTACGAACGATGTGTGCTGGCTGCGTACAATAACGGTTTTAATCCGTCCATGTGTAGTATAAGGTAAGTCTAGTAAAGTCACAGAATAGGTAATAAAGAGTAGTAGTAACGAGCCGTGAACCCCCGCGACATACCGCGCGTCTCACAACACCCGCGTACACGCACAAGCTGCAACCCGCCCCCGCGCGCCGCACGCATTCCCCTCGCATCACCCGCGGTTTTTATTTATGAAATAGACAATGTTCCGTAATGTTTTCTTAAGTTGCGATTACAAGGTAGATAGAATTCGACTTATAAATATGATAGAAGCAATAATCCAGACTACGCGAATTTTGCCCGAAGTAGAATTTCGAAAAAAGTATTTTTTTAGGGTTCCGTAGGTCGCAACCGGTTGCGAACTTAAAACTAAATGTCGAAGGCTAATACAAGTTGTCAAAGAGTTCGCAACTAGTACCACAAATTATGCCTAGGAGTTAAAGACGAAAAATCTGTTTTACAAGTTTAGGTAGGTTCCGTATGTCGCAACCGCTCCAAATTTCCTGAGAAGGTAGGTACTGGTTCTCTAAATAAATGGTATAATCGCAACTAGTACCACAATTTTTGTTTTGGAGTTATTAAATAATTAAGGTTTTTCCCAATTTTCACCATTTTCCGTAATTCCAAATTGGTTGCAAATTTAAGGTAATCATATCCATACATAACTCTGTTGATGGGGAAATTATCATTAGTACCACAATTAATGTGAAATGATGCTTTATTTCGTGCTAATTCTACTGCACTAATATTAATCACGCCGCTAAAGGGTAAAATAAAATCATGATTTTATTTTGTAGTTTTCCGTAAACCGTAAAATAAAAACAAGCCCCCTTCTAAGTCTGTATATTGTGACGGGCAACTACGGAACCCTACCCGGTGCGTGGCGCGACAAGCACTTGGCCGGTTTTTTCCAACTTATTTATGTAAATACCGACTGCTCTAAAACGGTGAAGGAAAAAGAAAGATCGTGAGGATCCTGCGCCCGCGGCATGGTGCCTCGATAAACGTTTTATCGCGCCTGCTAACTCGTTCGTTCCCGCGCAAAAAGAAGGGGAATTAGGGCGCGATATAAATTGTGTATTAAAGAAGCAATAAAGCAGGCAAGGTAACTATGGTGTGCCAAACCAAAAAAAGGAAGTAAATACCTAAAGATAATTTACCAATTCACTTGTTCTACAGGGTGTAACAAAACACCTTAGTAATACTTAAGGGGATGCATCAGACCATCAAACTGAACAACTTTCACTATGGAGCCAACATCGAAATCTAGAAAAAAAATCCGCTCTTTCATACAAAACTGCAGTACAGTCTCGACTCTATTTTTTACTATTTTTTCTCGACGTTGTTGGCTCCATAGTGAAAGTTGTTCAGTTTGATAGTCTGAAGCACACTCTCAAGTATTGTGTTTATAAGTCTAGTTAGTAACAGGTAAAATACTAGCTATTATATGGGTGGAAAGAGTGGGCAGTAAGGCTAATCTAGACTCGGACAGAGAGTATCGATCTACGGGGTTCACTTTCACGAAGCTTGCACAGAGTCGGCGCGGGACAATCCGTATTAGATTCTATGCTCAAAGACTGTTATCCAGTGCCGGAAAATAAAAATCAACGTTAAATTGACATTTAGGTCAGTGTTGCTAGTTGCATTTACTTTTCTCCCAAAATGGTAAAGTTAAGGAAATTTTAATCATTACAAACTAATTTTTTTTTCTGTTAATGTTATGACTAAATGTTCTGCTTGAAATATTCATATAGTATTTCTTATGATCAGAATTAATTTTTCTGCTAGAGATTTCCAGTTTCTTTTTCATAAGCAATTAAATATTGGCCACTTAACCGATTTGTTGACTGCAGGCGATTGCCATTTGCCATAAAATAGAAGAAAACTCAAATCAAATGACTGACTTTCGCCTTTAGACAAAAAAATAAGCACAAAATTAAAAAAATCTGGTTATTTATTGAAGTTATATTTAAATAAATCTTTCCATGAAAATTTCAAATAAAAGATTCCGCACCAATATTTTGTACGGCTGGATCAAAGTCGTGATTATGTTGACATTCAATATGGCGGTATGTCGTCAGTGCTATGCTGTGTCGTGGTGAGATTTGATAATTTCATGGTTTCGTATTCGCCTATTTCCATCCATATATTCGTTTAACGTCTTTACAAAATTGTAAACCAGTGTGTAGATTCGAATGCAATATGCTATTTGCCTTATTGGGAGTTGTGAAAAGAGTCGGCCCTTGGCGTTACAATTTGTGCATATCGCCGTCAGTCTAGTCTAGTCTGATCGGGCGGCCGATATCTACCTAGATAGCAATAATGAAATGTAGAACGATACTCGGACGCGACGCTTTGTTGTAATCCGGCGTTATTTAAGGCAATGATTTGTGATGCTATTGAAGCATATTTTTACTAAACCAAAGTGTCTGTTCCAGCTTGTGATTATCGGTAAAGGTATACATAGATAGAATTATACTACTACCTTCAAGCAAGCCGATGCAACACAGAGCTCCGATTCAGCAAGCATTGAAGACATCTGAGGATCTATTTTATCATATACCTAAGTAGTTTTATTTTCAACATTAGTGGTTTTGGTGTTAAAATTGTGACTTTGACGTTAAAGACTTGACTGTGTTCGTATGAACACATATACTGAAGAAAATGTGATTTTGATTTAAAATTTGTAACCTCTTTATAAAAACTTTGACACCACACGATTTTCTGTGATATATTGGTACATAATACTGACATTTTCGACCTATATACAAGGAAGTTTGAATCAAGGAATAATGTCCAGTAATCCTCAGTGGAAAATGTTCCAGCCGCCAGATTCACACTCGTCACCTCTGCAGGATATTCTAGATCTCCAGCACTCCAACATGCAGGCTAAACAGGCTTACCGAAATGGTAAGTCTTCTCATTCATATCCGTCCATTGCCTCTCGGAGAGAGTTGTCTAACTGAGAGTGTTGTCTAACTGAGAATGTTGTCTAACTGAGAGTGTTGTTGAAGGTACATACAGCAGTGAGTACCCGAGTTCTCCGAGGGATAACTATAATAATATGGGGAAGACGAGCAGTGGGAATCGCTTCTCCCTTGGCAACTACAATTTAGATGGATGTCCCATGGGTGACTCTGCCGGAGTCTACTCATCCGGTTCTACCAACAATTCATCATCTCAGTACGATTCGACGAACCACCCACCTATTAGAGAGACAGGCATTATTGAAAAATTACTGGTATGTATTTGATTCTTGTTGGAATTTGACTTTATTGACATCTTCTGAAACTTGTTTAGAAATTTTACTGACTGCAATCTTATGATATATAAAATAATCTCCATACAGTAAATAGTTATGAACCATATTATGATAAATGTGTAGTTTGGAAAGATTATAAAGTAGTGATTCTGAATTACAATATAGCTTGACCATGAGAATTGTTGTTTTATACACTAGCTATGCCCGGCATGCGTTGCATTGCGGTTTCTTTTTTTGTCAGGAACCTTCCCATTCTTACAACACCCACTAAGGTTTTATCGCAATAGGATGAATGGTATAGGAATGCATAAGGGACAAACAGATAGGCATTGATTTTTATACAGGGTGTTAGAAAAAGTATCATTAACCTATAAACCACATACTCTACCCATCAAACTGAACATCTTTTACTATGGGAGTAAACCTGCCAGAACAAAAAAAATATCAGCTGTCCCATACTAAACTGCAATACCTACTCGATTGGACAGTATGGGACAGCTGATTTTTTTTTGTTCTGACAGAATTGCTCCCATAGTAAAAGTTCTTCAGTTTGATGGGGAGAGTATGTGGTTTAAAGGTTAATGATACTTTTCCTTATGGGTGTTTTTCTGATTCACTGCCAGTTGCACGTACGTTCATTATTGTTACATTAACATTAGTTAATCCTCCATTAAATCTCTTGCTGTCACTTTACCAGTGTCACTGTACCACTTTACACTGCTAGCAAGAGATTTAATGAAGGATTAACTTTAATGAATGTATGTGCAACTGACCGTTACAGAACTTTTTAACTATTGTATTTTGAAATTGAATGTGTGTGCATTTTATAAAATCAAGTAAAAATATTTATATTGTTTTAGCACTCGTATGGCTTTATTCAGTGCTGCGAGAGGCAAGCCCGCTTATTTTTCCACTTTAGTCAATTCAGTGGTAATATTGAACATCTCAAAATTGGTGACCCTGTTGAATTTGAAATGACATACGATAGACGCACTGGAAAGCCAATTGCTTCGACTGTTACCAAGATTGCACCTGAAGTGGTATGTTTACTGTCTATTATTTATTATGTTTGTAGGTCTTCTATAAAACCCACAATGATCCATACAATAGTGTTGAATGAGCTTCTACAATTAAATCAACTGGAATAATAAATATTAATGATTTCCATAATGGACAACATTTCATTTTAATAATGTACCAAAATTCGAAAACCATTTGATTGATTTGATTGATGATTCAATCCATTGTTTCTCGAGTTATTTAAAAAATTAAAAGCCACACTGAATGAGATGGAAATCCATCATGGATTACTTTGCCTGGCTGCCTTATCTATTGACTTTGATAGTTTTTTAGAGTTCCGTACCCAAAGGTTGAAAAATGGGACCATATTACTAAGCCTACATTGTCCATCCGTTCTTCCTACCTATTTAGGGCTGTAACTTTTGAACCATAATAGCTAGACAGTTGAAATTTTCACATAATGTGCGGCGGATTTGCTAACAAATAATAAAAATGACAAAAAGTAAAAAATTAAGGGGGTCCTCATAAAAGAAACTAGCTTTTATCAACGTTTTTTCTTGCTCTATTGTAAAAACCATAATACATAATGGTGTGATTATAGAGCAAACTCTACAGTATACCAACAAATAATAAAAACCAGCCAAGTGAGTCGGTGTCGCGCTGAAGGTCCCGGGGAAAACACAACTTTTTTGTAAGTACCACCACCACATAACATACTAATTATGTGGTGGTGTGGCACGTAACCCTCGGTGCTCGAGTAGCCCCACTCGCACTTGACCGGTTTTTATTTAAAATTGCTACAAGGTATTATACAGCCATATAACCTATCTTTATCAAAATAAATTAAATAGGAATATCAGCCAAAATTTTAATCAGAAAAATATATAACCTCAATAAAAATAAGTGGTTTAAAAAATGAAATGATGTACATTATGTGATTTATTATTTATTTTTAAATAAATATCAATGACATTGTCACACCCAATTGTCACATTTATTTATATGGTCCCATTTAAAGTACACCTACCAATACTTGTATTATGATGACCAGACAACATATATACACAAATACATACATTCATGACTTGGGTATAAATATTTGTATTCACCATACCATACAAATATTTGCCCCTTGCGGGATTCGGACCGGCGGCGACCCTCGGCACAGCAGGCAGGTTCACTACTGACTATTTATTAATGCTAATTACTTAATTCAGCAAAATTATAACAATTATAATAATACTTAATGTTTAAATGTGAAAAACTATTATAATAAAACTACAATGACAATGACGCATGTACATTGTGGTAGTCAGAACTTAGTTTACAATCAATCTATTAATTATAGTTTTCTATTTTCTGAAACATGTACTCTACCCTATTTTTATGTCAACTGAAGTTGTTAACAGCACACATTCATAGCTTTGAAACATAATATAGACGTGAACAATTTTTTGAAGGTGTATTGCCTCAATCTGAACAACTTTCACTATGGAGCAAACAACGAAATCGCGAAGAAAGAATCAGCAGTTCCATATAAAACTGCAGGACCTACTCTACTTCATCATCAGCTTATCATCGTCTGAACATAGGCCTCTCCCAAAGCGCGCCACAAAACTCTGTCCTCGGCCCTCCTCATCCAGTCGCTCCCCGCTACTTTTTATAGGTCGTCTGTCCAGCGGGCAGCAGGGCGTCACACACTACGCCTACCAGTACGCGGTCTCCACTCTAGAACTCTGACATCCCACCGGTTGTCAGTTCTTCGGCAAATATGACAAGTTGACCAACCCATTGCCACTTCAGCTTGCTAATTTTCTGGGCTATGTCAACCACTTTAGTTCTCCGACGTATCACTTTATTTCTGATGTGATCTCTCAGAGAAACACCGATCATAGCTTTCTCCATAGCTCGCTGAGCGACCTTGAGTAGATGAACAAGTCCTATCATCAGGGTCTACGTTTCCGCACCATAGGTCATCACTGGCAGGACGCACTGATTGAACACCTTCGTTTTGAGGCATTGTGGTAGGGCCGAGGAGAAAATATTATGACGAAGTTTCTTGAAAGCAGCCCATCCTAGTTGGATATGCCTAGCGGCCTCCTTCTCGACGTTCTTTCTACCTAGTCTTATAGTCTGTCCAAGGAAGACATAGTCTTGGTCTCGACTTAAATGTATGGAAATGCTATTCTTTTTTGATTTACATGTTTGCTACATAGTAAAAGTTGTAAGTTTGACCTACTCTACCCAAAAAACTAACTTTTAACTTTAACTTTTAACTACCTATGTTCTGGCACCCTGTATATTAAGAAAAATAAAATAATGATAAGTATCTGATGTATTCTTTCCATTTAAATGAAGGTATTGAGCGAAGCACGTGTCACGGGCACTGTAACAACCGAAGTTAAAGGCGAAGGCTCCGGTGACAATACTGGACGAATTTCATATGAGAACCGTGGAGAATGCTTCTTTCTGCCCTACACAAAGGATGATGTCGAGGGCAATGTCACTCTGCACACCGGTGATGCTGTTAGTTTTCAGATCGCTACTAATCAAAGGTAACTTTCAGTGTTATGTAACTCTACAAGGTGTTACAAAAGTAAAAATAAACATTTCAAACTTTTATGGGCGTTGTTTAGACCATAAAACTGAAAAACTTTCACTATGGGACCAACATCGAAATCGCGAAAACAAAAAAAACTGCTCTCTCGAGCTCGAGTAGATTTGTAGTTTAGTATGGGACATCAATTTATTTTATCACGATTCAGTTATGGTCTAAACCACCCCCTTAAATGTTTATTTGTATTTTTGTAACACCTTGTATACAGGGCGTTAGGGTAGACCATACAGTTACTAATCAAGTGACTAACAGCTGAGAGAGCGAGATGTACCTAGCAGCAACACTGTATAATAGAAATAGATATGTGACGCGAGGCAATAGAACCGTTTTTTGTTGATCTTATCGCAGGGTAAAAATTCGGTTTCTGTGAATAAAATTGTGAATCTAAAGTGTAATCGTAGATAATTTATTATATACTAACACTATTTCATAAAATTATCCACGATTGCACGTTAGATTCAGAATTATACAGAACTCGATTTTTTAATAATCTCCTGAAAACCTCAAAAAACGTTTTCATTTGACAACTCATGTCATTTCTCCTCTACTCCTGTAAGGTATAACTTTATGGAGTAAACAGATGCATTACTTTAATAGGTTCAAATCATGATACTGAACAACTTTCCCAAAGTAACATAAGGGAAATTATCAACAAAAAAATATATTTTTCATACAAACATTCGATCAGCTGATTGCATTTAGTAGGCTTCTTAGGGAAAGTTGTTCAGTATCATGGGTACATTGATCCTTTAAAGTAATGCAACTTTTTACTCTAACACCCTGTAATTCTCCAAGTCTTTCTAAAGAAGATATATGAAAAGTGCGTATTCATTTTCAGAGGCACTCTGGGTGCGTGTCATGTCCGCTTCGAAAATCCTGTACATCCAGTGAAATACCATGGAGTTGTATGCTCTATGAAAGAAAATTTTGGGTTCATCGAGCGAGCAGATGTCGTGAAGGAGATATTTTTCCACTACTCTGAGGCCAAGACTAAGGAAGAGCTGATATTGGGAGATGACGTCGAGTTTATCATACAAACTAGAAATGTGAGTTTTATACATGTTGCCAGCATACACTGGAGAGCAACGAATGTGGGTCACCAACATAAACCTTAATATCTCGGAAACTAAGAATGATAGCTTATTCAAATAAAAAGTAATTTATGGACTATTTAATCATCATCAGCCTATATACGTCCCACTGCAGGGCACAGGCCTAACCTCAGGGTGTATGGGCGGTTAGTCCACCACGCGTGGTCAATGCGGATTGTTAGACTATATGATACTAATACTTAAATTAATAAAATTTGTGGTTGCTGTCAAGTAATGCCAATAAAGAGGCTATAATTAGTTTATGTCTACACATAATTTTTTGAAAAAAAATAAATAAACGTATTTAACATTTATTATTAATGTGGTAATTATATCACTCACACTAAAATGTGAAAAACATAACACACAAACATTTCTCTTCTTGATGAATCGTTCAATGTATCTGGTGAAAGGTATTTATTACTAGTTGTGTTATATCTGTGACAAAAAAAATGATATTTTCAATTTTTTTCTGCGATAGAATTGCAGATTTTGTATTTATGTATTTTATTTAATTAAGTACAACAAACGAAAGCTAAGAAATGTTAGTAATTTTATTTAAGGAGTGTTAAAAAGGCTATAAAGCATTATTTTTATTTGAATAAGCTATCATTCTTAGTTTCAGAGATATTAAGGTATGTTGGTGACCCGGATTCATTGCTCTCGAGTGTATTACGATTGTTTTTTCTTCCCCATTTCTTTTATTTTAGTATTATCTTTCCAGTATCGGTGGTCAAAGTACATGCGCTATTAGCGCGACTATACGACAGTCATTGTTGCAGGGCAAAGAGGTTGCTTGTAACATAACGAAGCTGCCGAGCGGCTCAGTGGTGTTCGAAGATGTGAGCCCGGAAATAATGCGCGGGCAGGTGCTGAAGCCTCTCGAGCGGGGCAGCATGGTTCGTGCACAGAATGACCCTCTGCCGGGTAGGATCAGGTATCGCGCCGCTGACCATTCTGAAGTTGAGGTATGATATTTGTTCACTATACAAATACACTATACATATACGAGTTTTTCTCCAGTTTATCAGGAACTAAATAGCCCAGTTGTTTTACGGAGTTTGGTTAGGCGGGGTAAGAGTAATTATGAATGGCATTTTATAACTGTAACCGGCACCATTTAGTGACAAAAAACTATCTGAAAACATAATTTTAAAAAATCGCTACGCATCATACAAACTTATATCTCCCAGAAGACTTTTAACTTATATTATTAATACCAATGCACTCATTTTAATTAGATTCAACAATATAAATGACTTGAGCAATAAAATAGCCATCGACATTTACAAAATGTATTTTTCAAAGTTTTCTGAGTAGACAAAAATATTTTCTTCATGTTTGAAGTGTGTATAATGGTATAAAGCCTTAAAATTAAAAAAAAAAAAATTAATAGCCTGGTTTTTCAGAACGAGATAAATGTAAAATTTTAAATTTGGTGCTGATGGTGACGTGTTTTTTTTTAAATTTTGGTATAATTCTAGGCTCAAATTTGCTTATAAATGAAGTACCGAAAAAAAACAATTCTTAATTAGTTCCGGCTCAAACCGTAAAATGACTGGGCTAAAAACAAATTATTCATTAATACATGGCAAACTCAATAACATAAGTAGGAGATTTTATTATTCTACTAGTTTCATTGCTTATTGTACAATGATATGATTTTCGGTTATTAAAAATAATTTTAATAATTTGGAACCTGTATATTATTAGGTTACATTAATTAATACTAGTGAAACGAGGATTTTCTGAGTTTTCGGAATATCTCTGACTACCCCCTCGGAGAATATAGTGAGCATATGCGTGCATGCACATTAATTAATTTTTGCACACAGATATAAAAAAAATAACGGAGTAGACATGAACGAAGAGCAAGCAAAGAGCTTGATTTGAATTATTAAATTGACTTGAAATTAAAGAGGTGTTTTCCAGCAGATTACACAAACATTTTTGTTTATAAATATACTTACCACACTTATTTCTATGGATGCTGTGTTTATATTATAAGTAGAGGTCGGATTCGACCGGCAGAATCCGACCTCTGATTATAATATAATACAACACACCTTCCATTGCAATAAGTGTGGCATCCTTTCAGGGTCGCATTGTTGTTATGTTGACATGGACCCTATCTTTTTAAAATGTGAATGCGACAAATTGTGAAAAATTAACAATGCTATTAAATATTACACACAGTAGTGGATGTTAGAGTAACGTCGTCATATTTGAGCTCTCGGTCGTCCTGAAGCACAAAACAATAAACAAATGTTTTGTTGTTGCCGGACTAAACGAAGGGGCTTGCTTAAACATAATAAAAGGATTGTTGGAATGAATTTCCGTAAATTGTGATGTCAATCGGACGTAATATTTTTTAACCATAAATCATAAATTGATTGCGAATGGGGTTGAAGGTTTATTTTGTTGAAGAGTACGCTTATTTGCTAGTTTTCATAGAGATTTGATGCCAAGGAGATAAGTTTTCTGTCTTTCATTCTTTGTCACATTATAATTTCTAAAAGAGGGTCCATTTTATCATTTTAATGCAGCCCTGGAATGACCGGCAGAATCTGACTTCTGATTATAATGCAGTGAATTTTTGTCTTTGTATTGTTTACTTCAATACTGTGGATTATATTCAGGTGCCTTTTGGCGACAAAGATCAATGTGGAGAGTTCACCCTACGGCATGGGGACTGGGTTCAATTTCAAGTGGCTACTGATAGGAGGGACCAGTTGAAGCGTGCTACAAACATTTCTCTTCTTGATGAATCGTTCAATGTATCTGGTGAAAGGTATTTTGTTTATAGTTTTTTTTTCGTTCATAATTCGGTAT
Source organism: Agonopterix alstromeriana (assembly GCA_963924505.1). Taxonomy (NCBI): domain Eukaryota; kingdom Metazoa; phylum Arthropoda; class Insecta; order Lepidoptera; family Depressariidae; genus Agonopterix; species Agonopterix alstromeriana. The sequence continues at coordinate 15,971,515 of OZ004661.1, forward strand.
GTCAAGTATTTTTTGTATTTATTTAATTTTTTTAGGGATAGTTGACATTATTTTATTTGTTGAAACAAATATTTTTTTATGGCGATTAAAAGAGTTAATAAATAAAAGTTAAGTTTTAAAATATTTTGATTTTTTGATCTGATACCGCTTAAGTGAATATAATTCAGAGTGTGCTCCATACAACTTGTGTCTGGTGATATTTTCAATACTAACCAATTAAAGTCAAGAAATTTAATTTTTTATAATGAAACAATCTAGAGAATGAGAGAATCTGATGTTTGTCGTTAAAATGTTTTAAAGTTACAGTGCCTCAAAGATTTCCTTACTAATCTTTAATTAATCTTGGCACTAAAACTGTATATTACGAAAATCGGACTTCTTACAAACTTAGAGATTAGTTTGTAGATTGTCACTAAAAAATGTCAATGACTTTAATTGGTTAGTATTGAAAATATAGCCAGACTTCGTTTGTATGCAGCGCGCATTTACGCATGAGGAATAAACTTCTCTTAATGCAAATGGCCGCGGGAAAATATTTTGAACTCCATGGAGGAAACCTTTATAAAAAATATCAAAAAACATCGGTCTTCTCTTTAGAGCATCGGCATAGAGCTCTATGCCTGAAACGACAAACATCAAATGTCAGATTCTGATATAGTAAATATTGATTTATGTTCATGGAGTTTAAAAACCGACAAGTGACGTCACAAAGGTAAAATGAAGACAACATTAATTTGTTAAAATATCTGAAATCTTTTCATTTTAAAATCTCTTAACTGAAAATATAGTTATTGAGATATTTGTCTTGAAATAGTTTTCGATTCAGCCATAAAAAAAAACTTGACGTACCGAATTAGGTATACCTATTATGCTTTTCAGTTTTACTTATACCTCCTTAGAACTCGCATGCAAACCCCCGAGAAAACGATAAAAATCGAGATGAGCCCCCAGGTTTGTTATTTTATATCTATATACCAAAAAAGTACGCATGACGATTTTCTCGTTTTGTCGCTTTGTCGTGGGTGGCATGCTAGTCGTGCTAACCTTTGGAATGTGTCAAACAAAAGCTTGAATTGATTGCTGATGTTATTTTCTGTAATAGTGAGTTATCTTGTCTAGTACAGTCGAGTTATATTGTTCAATGTTTAATAGGAGGGAACAAGGCGTGGTGTGCTCCCTGCGGGATGGTTTCGGGTTCATCCGTTGCGTAGAAAGGGAACAAACTATGTTCTTTCATTTTGCTGAAGTGCTTCGCCTCGGACACGAGCTGAGTGTGCGCGATGAGGTGAGTTATTTTTAATGTTGTTCAAGTTGTAGTAGTAGTCCGTCCAACATAGGATCGTGATCACGTTTCACGTTAACTTAAACTAGAGCGAGCAAAATTTAACATTTTAGAGCACAATGAGTTTCTGTTTCCTGTACGTACACACGGCGACACATCATGCTATACAAAACCAACATAAGCTGGCCGCGCGTAGGTCGAGTAACGTGTAACGTCGCGCGGCCAGGTTATGTTGGTTTTGTACAGCTTGATGTGTCGCCGTGTGTACACCCCCTCTTTAGGAAGCGTAGCAGAAAATGTAGGTATGTTGTATTTTTGTCTCACTCTCAATATCACACATGCTCACCTTTCGTCAGTTTATTCCATATGTGTGAAGTAACAGCCAAGTGTCAAGGTGTGCCTTTATTGTAAAACCAGGGTCTATTCTAGGCAATAGGATCCTACATGCTATTTTTTATGGTTTAGGTGGAGTTCACGGTGGACCCAGTGACGACGTTCTCCAACATGAACACGCGGCAGTCTGCTATCCGCATCAAGCACCTGCCCCCGGGCTCGGTGCTCTTCGAGACGCTCATAGAGCGCGGCGTGCGCGGCGTCGTCACCAAGGAGGCACAGCTCTTCTCCTCGTCGTCCTCATCGAGCCCCACGCGCCTCGCACCTACTGTAAGTGTATCGGCATCAAAATAATACACTGAATACGCCAATTTTTTAATTTTTCTTACAAATTGATTTACTATTTTCACATGCCTCAAAATAGAGGACCTTTTTTTAAATATTTGAGAAATATAATGACGGAGTAATCGGCGTAATCAGTGTTTTATTCTGGAACAGCTGATAGGCTGTTATTTACTGGAAACAAGATAGGATAATGAATAAAGCAAGCAAGCAGCGATTTGACCACTAACTTGCCTCCGCTAATCCTCACTGGGCCCGCGTCGTGGAGTATGACCCACTCTCACCGCTATTCGTGAGGAGGTCTTTGCCCTGCGGTGCGATTCTTTAATCTACTAGAGTTAACCCGCGACTTCGCACAAATTATATACCAGATTTTAAGTCAGGTCATAAGCTATCAAACAAAAAAGTTTCATCAATATCGGTTCAGTAGTTTTTGCGTGATGCTGTTACAAACATACAAACAAACAGACAAAAATTCTAATAAAAGGTTGATTTCGAGTCCGGGATACCTAAACCATATCGTAATCTTTTTCATGTAAATATCTTTAATGTACAGACACACTTCTGTTACAGTTTTATAATAGTTAAGAAAACTTACTGCTAATTTTCCATTCGAAAATTGACATTTTGACAGTGACACTTCTAGAATAGAGCGCAATCAATGGAGATAGATAGGTAGATTAATATAAAGGTGTCACATCAAAGTCGCCGTCCCGTTGTGTATAAGACATTGTCGCCGACATGTCGCCGTGTAGACCACGCGCGTGCATGTCGCCGACAAAGCTTGATCCACACTGAACCTGGGTCGGCGACTTAGGTTTGTAGACACCATTGCATCCAGCCTCTCTAGTATGGCTTCTCTACTCGCGTGCGACGCGACTTCGTTACCTATAAAATATACCTCGTCTCGCGCTTTTCAGGGAGCGAAAGTCCCGCTTGCCGTAACATGTAGTATGGAAATCTTACACTCAGTTGCGGAAACGCTCATTAGTGTTAATTCTCAATTAAGTCTATTGCTAGCTTTTACTACGTCAACTAGTCAGAAAGAGACAGCAAGAGATTTATTGGAGGATTAGCATTAATGAGCGTTTCTGCAACTGAGTGTCCATCAATCAACTAGAATTTACTAGCTGTAAACCAGGACTTAGTCTGCGTGGAATTTTTATGCTTATGTGCTTCCTCAGGGTTGAAGTTATCTACCAAATTCCATAAAAATTGGTTCAGCGGTTTTGCCGTGAAAACATAACGAAATGAAAACGACAAACAAACTTAATACATAATATTAGTATAGATTGGTATCGATTGCAAACCTAAAAAAATAGAAATTAGGAACAAATAAGGCGGCCTTTTCAATAAAATGTCTTCCTACAACCTTAGGGTACACGAATTAGTATTTATAAAATCATAGATGTAACAGAACCTTTGCTTACGCAGTTATGTTTTGTACAGGAATCTAACGGCGTTATCACCTGTCAAATCAACGGTGCAAAGAAAACGTTGTCATTCATGGCCAAGAAATGCGAGTCTAAGATGCTACCCCGTGTCGGAGACAAAGTAACCTTCGATATCTATCAGGTTTGTGTGCAAGAGTAATACTTTCGATTTAAATAATATTTACTTCACTTGAGAAATTTACAGCAAGAATAAAAATATCTGTGTTACTAACTACTAACTAACTCACACAAAATTTGAACAAGATAATATTGATTTAGTTCAGGAATCTTTATCTTTAAAAGCGTTAAATAAATATCCGTCAGTTGCAGAAACGCTCATTAGAGTTAATCCTCGATTAAATATCTTGCTAGCTTTTACTACGTCAACAAGACAAAAAGTGACAGCAAGAGATTTAATCGAGGATTAACTTTAATGAGCGTTTCTGCAACTGAGCATATGACTTTTTTATTAAATTGGTTAATGCTTTATAAATCTTTGGTCCTTAAAATCTTATGTTTCTTTACCCGTAATTTGGTCGCGGTGGAGTAAAATAATTGATGACCTCTACGGTTGTGACGTTTACCTACTTCACAATTGGTGTTTTATGTCAAAATGTAGGTGAAGAGAACCAAGGAGCTAATCGCGATGTCAGTTCAAGTGCAGCACAGCCTGACCAACGGCAGCTCCAGCAACGGCGGCAACAACGTGCGCCCCGTCATGCAGGGCTTCATCGCTGCCCTCAAAGACGGCTTTGGGTTCATCGAAACTTCCGATCATACAAAGGAGGTGTTCTTCCATTTCAGGTAAGTTGAATACAAATTAGCGCGGTGAGAACCCGTTGGAAATGTTTAATTTTAGATTGAATGAAAATTGTCTCTGAGTTTTAATTCATCGACAATTCACGCTCGCTTAATTATGTATAGTTTATCAATCGATGCATTAAATGCATCGTCCTTGACAGTAATTTGATTCAATTGCACGTTCCGTGACATTCACCTGTGAAGCAGAAAATATTAAAAATTATCGCTCGTTTGTGATGATAATAATGTGAATGGTAATGGCCGATACTATTCTACTAATACTATTCTTCTTCATATTTCTAGATATGAAAAAACTGACGCAAATAATGTCCCTCGTCATCTTTAATTGAAAACTATGTTTATTCTTTGCTTATAAACTTAACACGAGAACCATTGATTGGTTTTAAGAATGTAACTGTTTAAATAGGCGACAGACACTCAAACATCAATCAATTTATAAGCTTGAAAGGTTCTATTATAATTTGTTAATTATATGTAAATGCGGAGCGAATGTGTCAAATAATTGCGAAAACAAAATGTTTATTAATAACTCTAGCTTTTGCCCTTGACTTCGTCTGCATAGAACAGCGAAATATATTCATCGACTTTAAATTGTTTTCTTTTTATCTATTTGCAAAATTTCATCCTAATGTATTCAGCTTTGCGTGATTGAGTAACAAATATCCAAACATTGCATCTTTACGAACTTCCACTTTTATAATATTAGCGGGATATAATATGGCATAACAGTAGTGCATTAATTGTATTGAGATAATTAATACTACTTTGCTTTACTTCCTACTAAAGACATAACCAAACAATATTAATGCCTATACGCAATACATTGTCTTAACCTGTTGAATTGTTATTTAAGTGTTACTAGCTTTTTTGTATCTCTGACTACCTCTCGGGTAATATAGTCGTGAGTATATGCTATGCTATGCTACTAGCTTTTTATACGTCCAAACCAAAGGCTTTGAGGAATAGCTCGTTCTGATATATCGTGTTTTAAACAGCTTTTATAATAACAATAACACTTGGAGATTCTTCTGTACTTAAATGTAATATGGCAACAGATAGCTTGGGTACTTCTCTTCAATTATCTCCCCTATGTCATGATATGATCGTTATTATCATATTGTACTGGTCTCGCTTCTCCGTTTATAGATGAATGAAACGTAATAGCATTGCAGTTGGCTGAATGCTCTCATGCGCCCGACGTAACTCGTCATTGTATAGCTAAACTATGCTTATACGCGAATTTTACATTATTCTTTTTGCATTTGCGACTGCTTTTCTCGCGTCAGAGCATCTAGAGCGGTATGGAAAAATTCATCAATCTTGAGGTCACGTCACGGTAACGACATGCCATGTACCCATGAGTTTTTCCAACTCAAGTACGTAATGAATGCTCTCAAACGGTGAAGGAAAGCATCGTGAGGAAACCGGCAAACGCTGAAGAAGAAATTCTATGCAAATTCGCATCGGGTGCTCGTGGTGGACTAACGCCCATCACCCTCCCTGAGGGTTGGCCTGTGTCCTGCAGTGGGAGTCTGACGACTGCTTTCTTTGAAATTCGTCGCTTTTTTTAAGCACCTTCTCATTTTGGTGTGGGGATAGTACAGCTTGTAATAAGTATAAACTACATCTCGCTCGATCAAGTTTTAAAACCTGTCAGTGAGGTTGCTATCGAGATTTATATCAGTTTAATTATGTATGGAATGTGTAGTCATTGATTGTAAAACAATGCTTTACGGATCATCGCATTGAGCGAGACGATATAGGGAAAAAATACGGTTTTATTGTTATACCTCCTTCGGCATCGTAGCGAGATAAAATATACCAGGTTTTAAGTCTATTCATAAGCATTATACTACAAAGTTTCATCAAAATCGGTCCAGTTGTTTTTTCGGCGCGTTGCTTGAACAAACAGACAGCCAAATAAGAAAAAATCTCTGAATTGGAGTTAGGGATACCTAAACAAATATCAAATTTTTATTGTATTTTTCTTCAATGTGACAAGTGTAACAGATACACTTCTGTTACACTTGTATTGGTATATCTTCCGATTACTTTTCCGAAATACCGATACATATACAGGGTCCTTCTTAATATGCTGACACATTTTTAAGGGGATGATCAGACCATCAAACTGAACAACTTTCTCTGTGGGAAAAAATCGGTGGTCCTATACATTTGGCTCTTATAGGTTTGCTGTTTTGTATGGAACAGAAAATATTTTTTCTTGATTATGATGTTGGTCCCGTAGAGAAAGTTGTTCAGTTCGATGGTCTGATCATCCCCTTAAATAAGTATCAGCGTAATAAGAAGGACCTATATAAAAAAAAAGTTTATTCGTAATGCTTGTGGATTCGTATTCTTATAGATAATATTTCGTACATGTAGCGATCGCATCAATAACCACAATTACAGAAACATGCGAAGGACGATTTTGTTGCGGTTTGCGATGTATACGTATTATAATAGTGCAGTAGTTTTAAGATCATATTATGCATGTTCGTAGAAACTGTAGAACATTCGATGTAAGATGTAATTTAGTCACCTAGTTATGTTTCAATGAGAACCAGATTCATCTTAAACTAGATTTTGCCCGCGACTCCGTCCGCACCGGTTCCCCTCATCGTAGCCAGATAAAATATGTACCGGTTTTTGAGTCTTATTATGAGCTCTTAGGGTTGAGCCTCATCTGGCAGCTCGGAATCGCATTTTTTCACACTATACTTTTCTGTCGCTCAGGAACGTCATTTGCTAGAGCTTAAAAGGTCGCAGCATTGGCGGTGCTGCCGCGTGCTGTCGCATTCCCGCTATTTTACTCGCAAAAAACGTTCCTGAACGACAGAAAAGGATGGAGCATAAAAAAATAAGATTCCGTGCTGCCAGATGAGGCTCAACCCTACATCACCAAAATTTTATCTAAATCGGTCCAGTAGTTTTTGCGTGATGCTCGCAATCACAAAATTAAAAATATTATGATTTGGGATATCTAAGATAACCGAACGAAAGAAGATAACCGTAATCTTTTTTTTCGTAGTACCTTCAATGTATAGACACACTTCTGGTACAGTTTTATAATAGTGTAGATAGTAAAGTTTTTGAGAGTTACGCGGTTATTATTTAATCTAAAATTTAACATTTTAACGGGTTCTTATATACCGCGTTTTGGTATATTTGAGTACTGTCATGATCATTGGATGACTGAGGAACTGAGTTCCTAGATTAAATAGTGTAGGTACTTTCAAAATTTGTTTAGTAAATTAACAACAAAACTAATCGTACTATACTCGGACTATACAAAAACGTGAAAACCAAAATGTACGCTATTTAATTTCATATGTTACCAAGATCACTGTAATTTTGCAGCAATCTGGAAGGCAACGCTGACAATTTGGAGCTGGGCTCAGAGGTGGAGTACACCCTGGGCCGCGTGAACGGTTCCGGCGGCGGCTGTGCCAGCGCGGAGTTCGTGCGCGTCCTGTCCCGCGGCACAATACCGATCGCCAAGCCGCTGGAGCCCTCGCTCAACGGCACCGTCACGAGGACTCTGCGAGCTCTAAACCCTGACCAAGCTCAGTATTCTGGTTTGTGAATACCTTTTCGATCTTTTAAGGGGCTTATTCGGGTGCTTCAGACCATCAAACCGAACAACTTTCACCATGGGACCAACATTTAATCTGCTGCATGAAAAACGTTAATGGCGACTCGACCCAAATGTATGGAGCAGTAGATTTTTTATTTGCGACTTCAATGTAGGTCTCATAGTATATGTTGCTTTGTTTGATGGTCTGAAGCGCCCCCTTAAGGGACCATACGTCCCGGAATTATTTGGGAAGGGGTCTCTTATTTTTCGTTTTTCTACAACATTTATACAAGTTACCGAAACGAAAAAATACACAGTATTCTTGGATAGTTTATCTTGTGAAATCATAAATTGAATACACGATTGAAATTACTTCACACCATAGATTTTTTTTTAGAAACTTACCATTTTAAATGTGATCAGTAGTAACCTGACGCTGCTGCTAAATATAATTAGGCCCTTAAGGTTCCCTAGTCGACCAAGAAACCCTTATACTTTCGTCCATTCTGTCTGTATGGGCCTCAATTACTCCCTCATTTTTGTACCTATTAAAATACAGACAATAATAACCCAAAAACAGAAATGAGATCATAATTTTAAAACACATTTTTTTACAACCTACTACGAATCGGGGGATGGAAAAAAACGTTTACCTACCCCATGTAATTGTCAGGTTTGTCTAAAAAGATGAATACATTGTGATTTGTAGGAATGATACAAGTAGAGGGCGGCACAACATACGAGTTCGGCATAATGGGTCTGGCGTGCAAGCGCGAGATCCTGCAGGTCGGCGACCCGGTCACGTTCCAAGCAGACATGGAGGGCCGCGCCACCAACATTGTGCCAATACGCAAAAAACGACGCGCTACCGTAGACGCTATCAAAGGTATCATTTATTATTTATACAATAGAGTAAAAGACAAGAGTGCTATACTGCATACTAAATGGCGTACGTCAGAAAATGCTAAAAAGCCTAGATGGCGCTGACTCATTGCCCGCGAGTAGATGAATTGCGGAAATACGCTAATATATTTTGATTAGTCTTCCAATATTATGAACCAAACCAACTACGTAAGAGAGGTAGCAAATTAGCTTGAATGTATGCAAATGTACGCGCTCACTCACCACCACCTCGGCGCTCACTTAAACCCCCGTAACCCCCAAAGGTGTTAAAACGAGGGTTTGTATGTAAATTTCGTTGTAAAGAACGAGGATTCCAGGTAATAGGTAATATTTTCAATATCGATTATGTTGCTCATTTCTTTCAGTTCTACTTTATTATAAAAAAACTATGTATATTTACCTTAAATACATTGACATAATAAATAATGGACGCCGGGTCTAGTACAAAATTTCTCGAAAAAAGTGTTACAGACTAAACCTAACCTACACAAACGTAAGTCCGTGTTAGTAATAGAAGCCAACTAAAAAACATTGAAACTGTTAAAATTCTGTTTCACTTTGCTTGCGTAGTTTATACAAATTGACAGCACCGAAGCACGGCATTATAGACGTGCACGTAGTACGTCGATCAAATGAAAACCGACGCGTAATTGTTACTCTATGCGTTTTGTTACTCTTTTAGTTCGGACACTTTTAAGTGCAGACCCGGCGTACAGTGGTTGGTAAGTCAATGCTTAGCTATAAATAGTTGAAGGTGGTCCGGAACCGCTCGATGGTGCTTGAAATTAATCCTACTCTCATTATAGAACTGGCTAATGAACAGAATATTTGGCCACAGGTGGTTTCGGGTTCTTGTCGCTGGAGGCGGAAGACAACCGGCGGTTGTTTTTCCACATGTCGGAGGTGCGCGGCAACCCCGCCGAGCTCCAGCCGGGCGACACCGTAGAGTTCGTGATGCTGACCAACCCGCGCAACGGCAAATGCTCTGCTTGCAACGTCGTCAAAATTGGGTGATCTTATACTTCATTACTTATGCTGCCCACTAATTTTTATCTCACCTCTTCTTGGTAGACTACAAAGTGAGCGAGACAAAATCTATGTTGTTTGTCCCTTTCTACGTATGAGATAATTTTGTTTGACTTGGTAAAAGTTCATGTTAGCTTATATAACAGCTCGTTTGACATATTTTTTATGAAAAGCTGCCAGAAGCTAACAAGAACTTTTCCAAAAGTGGTGAAGCAGGCCCCAAGTCAAACAAAAGCACGATTTTTCACGACGAGTAGCCCGCCTCGCACTTGACCGGTTTTATTGTGTTCTATGGAGACTTAAATCCAAAGCAGGCACTACATTCTCGCCGGAACGGACGAGACGGGAAAAGAATGAGAGTGGATGATGCCCTTCATTGTTCTCGCGGTGTCGTAAGCCATATGAATTTCCCTTGGAAGTTCTTGCCGAGAATTCGGTATGTCAAGTTTTTTTTGGTCTTCATTTTATATTTTTTACGGATAGAAGACATGATTTTAAGAAACCAATTATTATTTGATTGCGATTTTTATCAATATAAATTTAATTTTTAAATAACTTTGATGTAATTCGAACCCCATAGAGAACAAGTACTGCTTTATATAAAAAAATTAAAATTTCTTGCTTTCTCTTTCTAACTTTATGCTGGAAACAGAAACGGCAACATCAAATTTGAAATTCTGACATTGTGAATGTATTTTTGTTTCTTAATGGCCAGTTATTTTATGTTGGTTTTAAGTTTACCAAGGAGTTCACAGGTTTTTCCAGTGACGTCACTGGACAGACCGAAAAACGACGTTATTTTATTAAAAATATCTGTAATCCTTCCATTTTAAAATCTCTGACATAGAAAATATTATTATTGAGACAATTATCTCGAAATGGTTTTCGATTCAGCCCTCCAAAAATAACTTGACATACCGAATTCTCGCCGAGAAGTTCTCGCGAGAGTGTAGTGCCTGCCTAAGACGCAGCTGTATGAAGGTAGTACTAATAATGTTTGTGTGGTGTGTGCAGCGGTAAAGGTTCGAGCGGCGGCAAGGCGCGGAGCGAGCGGCCGGAGCGGCTGCTGGCGCGGCTGCGCACCGCGTCGCTGGAGGAGGCGGGCGCGCCGCGCGTCGTGATCACGCGGCCGCCGCGCGGCCCCGACGGCAGCCGCGGCTTTCGCCCGCGTCGCCCTCTCGCCGGTACCTTACTTATACATACCCATACCAAAGTACATATAAGATATAGTAGGCGCGCTTCTAATAAAAATCGCGCGATGCGACAAGATGGCGGCCATGCTAAGGGTTGTTACAATCATGTTTAGGGGAAATGAAATAAATTTAAGATAATCAATACGATATAAGTCTAATCGTTTAATATTTTATTAATTTGTAGTGATCATAATATCTACCTAGGTATTTATTTTTGGTATGAACTATTATTTACGTTTTTAATTCAACGTTTTGTAAGAAAAACACATTATTTTTCAATTAATAACATGTATTATGTACAAAAACAATTATGTAGCAGCGTAGCTTACCTTTTTATAGTATTGCAGTTTCAAACGGTATCTACAGTAAAAACAACAAAGTTTCAAATCGCGTAAAAAATTTTTCAAACCACTTTATTTCCAACAAATCTTTATTTTGATTCAATGTGGAATCACATCCGTATACAATACAACCAGTTTGAACCATTGTGGTACGTGCGCGTTCGCAAGTATACATTTTGACACTGCTGCCGGCGCGTACCCCAAGTCTCTGTTGACTTAGGGTACTGCCCGCAGGCAGAGCGGGCCGCGACGCGCTCCTCCCGCGCCCCGCACCCCGCGCACGATAGACCTGTCGCGACCCGAGAGCGCGCTCACTATTATTATAATATTCACTTTGCCCATACCTACAGCCATACCCCTGGTTTTTGAATAGATAATAATACACTATACACCGTGTTCCTGAGGATATGCATTAACTTTGGCCCGTTGTTTAGACCATTAAATTGAAAATTTTTCACTATGAGACCAACATTGAAATCACGAAAATAATATTATAGGATCCTTCTTAATATAATGACGGCTTTTGAAGAGGATGATCAGACCATAAAACTGAACAACTTTCTCCATGGGACCAACATAGAAATCTACGAACCTACTCGATGCCTATCTCTGCGAACTTATGCGATTTCGATTTTGGTCCTATACAGAAAGTTGTTCAGTTTGATCATCCTCTTCAAAAACCGTAAGCATATTAAGAAGGATCCCATAATATATATATTCTTGATTTCAATGTTGGTCCCAAAGTGAAAAATTTCTAATTTAATGGTCTGAACAACAGGCCAAAGTTAATGCATATCCTCAGGAACACGGTTTAGAAACGAAACTCCCGCGTTAAATGTCAAAAAATGCCTACCGTCTCGTGTTGATTTAACCCAGGAAGTTGGAATAGGTATTGTCTATACCTGGAGAGCAGACTGCCGTACAAGCAATGAAACATGAAAATGCTCCTTGGCGGGCGGTAAGTAATGTTCGTCCTTGTTTCGTAAATTCCCGACGTTGTTTCTGACGTCAACTTTATCCCTTTCTAATCCAACGACAAAAATTGATAGAAAAGTACAAACGTAAAATCAGAAACGTCGACGACGGACACGTACGAAAGAAGGGTGAACATTACCCGACCGCCGTGATCAATTTTCGTGTTTCTATGCTTGTAAGGAGGCTATGGATCCATTGGTTATACAAATCCCTTTACAAACTGCGACTTTTTTCAGCTAAAAAAAAAAAACACGTTTGTTAAATATTGTCAGGCGCGTGTTAATAAGTTGCTGATTTGACCAGTGGCTATTCATTTATTACGTAAGACAATTTTAAGCTCTTTATAACTAAAAAAAGGACTTAGATGGTGTTCAGAAAAATGTATATTACGAACTTTAGCCCGCGGCTTCATCCACATGGAATCGATCAATCCCGTTGTCCGGTTCTGATAATATAACAGCATTTAAGCTGGACAGCCTTTTAAATAGTTAAGGTCATTCCAAAATATATTCAGTAGTTTTCGCTTGAGGTTCGAACTGAAAGAAAAGCTGATAATACTCGTACACTAATTTTTAGACTTAATGCTACCCGAGAATTTTTCTGGAATGTATAATCAGTGTTACAGTTTAACCTTTGACTATTTATATGTGGACTGGTAACGCGTGTAATTCTACTAAAAAACATTTCTGCCACTTTTTGCGGGGGGCGAGGTAACATGAAATCCGCCACTTTGGATTTTATTCCCCATAACTTTAGATTCTAATTTTGAATGTTAAAAATCATGAAAAGTGGTCTCGTGTGAACCCCAAACGTTATAAGTTCGAAGTTATTATTTCGCAATTATAGGCTGTCTCGTTTAGTGATAAGGTGTAAAATTGAATGTAAATGCACAAGATCAATTGTGCTTATACCGTGGCAGAGGGGAAATGCTACCGCAAGGCTAGTCCTTATAATAATTAGTCAAAGAGTTTAACAGTATACAGGTTGTTGCGGTAAACAGTTGCATTACTTTAATGGGTGATTGTACTCATGATACTGAACATTTTCCCAAGGGAACTATACAGGGTGTAATAAAACACCCTAGTAATACTTAAGAGGGTGCTTCAGACCATCAAATTGAACAACTTTCACTATGGAGCCAACGTGGAGAAAACATTAAAAAAAAAACTGCGTTCCCATACATTTGAGTCGAGACGGTACTGCAGTTTTGTATGAAAGAACTGATTTCGATGTTCGCTACATAGTGAAAGTTGTTCAGTTTGATGGTATTACTAGGGTGTATTATTAGACCTGTAGAGAAATTCGCAAAAACAAAATTTTCTTTTCATATAAACGTTCGAATAGCTGATTGCATTAGTATGAAAACTCCAAATAGGTTTCTTAGGCAACGTTGTCCAGTATCATATGGGAACAATCAGCCCTCGTAAGTAATGCAACTAGGACAAAAACCTTAACACCATGTGGATACCAAATACTATACGTATCATCTAATAATAAATATAAAATTTCAGATCTGCTGGCTGAGTGAACCAACACGTCGACTACTATACCACGGCCTGAACACTACAGCTACGTAAACAGAGCTATATACCTAGGTAACATCCTAATGGTTTGATTTTATAATTCAAATTGTTTCATGTAATCATGAGAGACTGACTGATCCTCTTTTCTTTAGCAGCATTTAGAAAATTGTTTTGTTATTTTTACTATTTCTAGGAATGAAATCATAATTAAATTATTGTCAGCTGTCACACACCGATCAATTGTACGTCACCATTTATGGCTTATGATCAATGAGCAAGGAACATATCAAGTTTAATCGAACCGATTTTAGTTGCTTTTTTTATATATATTTCATTTATATAAGAGGTTCTTTTTCGCATAGATGCGTTGTTCAAAATTCCGTTTTTACCATTCCCAAGCCAAGTGTATTATTACTATGGTTTGCCAAGTTCTGTTTCTTTTTATATTAATAATTGTTTTAAATTATTCATCTGGTGACACCTATCAAATGAAGATGTTTGTTTTTATATATGATACGGTTAGCGTAGCGGTGTTTGGATTCGTAGTTTTGTATAACTGACAACGAAAAGCCGCTGGGGCGGTGAACCTACACACAACATAACACGCTCATTCAAACTGACATTTGTAAATATGTTTTAGAAATAGTTGTAGTGTATAATGCAATACCTCATCATCGAACTAGCACAATTCTCTCGTTTGATTTAAAAGTGTGACTTTAAATTGTAGTTTTATATTTGTAATACATACACAGTGAACTAAGTGTGTTATTGTGTCAAAACATTGTTATATTAACGGAATGTGTCCATTTGTCAGTGAACACTTGGTAACACTTGAAACGTGCCTACCATACTTGCCGTCATCATTCGTTTTATACCATCCATCTTCCAGTTTCATCGTATTTTATCTATTTAATAATCTAATATTTATTTACATACTTGACATTGACATGACATACCTCATAATGTAACTTATAATTTTCCATAGATTTAGCAACGGTAGATCGGAAATGCGATAGAGAAAGGGCATAGCATTAACGTATGTTAGAGCGAGATAGATAGACGAGACTATTCTCGAACACGCTATGAGCCTGTATGGCCCTAGCGTCAGTTGTCAACGGAACGAATCCCGCTTTTTTTTCCCAAAATCTCAGGTTTTTTTGGTCTTGCCTTGGATAATCCGAAGCCGATCTAACGTATATATGCTAAATCTATGTAATTTTCAGTGTGAAGCGTTTGTTATCGACCTTTTCCCTAACCTGCGAAGACATTATACGTTCTTCTCGAGAAACGATCCTAGCCATGTATCTCTACGTTACTTTTATATTTGTTCAAAATTAAAATTGGATTAAGGACAGTCACGTTAGAAATGGTAGGAAAAATATAACTTGCTATAATTTTATTCTAATTCTTATTATTATGATCATTTATTTCAAATTGTAATTCAATAATCTAACTATAACTGAAAAATAAAAAAAATGTCACAAAAGAGACAGCGGAATGGGCCACGCGAAGAAAGGTTTCGTTGCGATCAGCTGGAAGGCGTAAGATTTCATGCACAAGTCGAAGATGTTTTCATATACAATTAGAGGGAAGTGTTCTGCTTCCCGTACGTATTATGTGCAAGAATATGGGGAAGATATTTGTTATTTTTCCAAACATTGTCTGGTCATGTATCAACATCGATAAATAAATAAAAATCTAGAAAAACTCAGCACTTTGGCGAAAGTGATGAAAAAATTTGCAAATTAATATCATGTTAAAAAAACACGAAAAGTTAAAATGACTTGTATATTTCATTGATTGACTTTTATTTGGAGCTTAACTTATTATAGCTTAGCTTATTATTCATCTTTATTTTGCATTATTTTGTACGGTTTTTTTTAGTTTTACATTATAACGCAAGTTAGGTTAGCTCGCTTCGCACATTAGAGAAAAAGTCGATAACAAACTCCATGGCCGAAAATACTGAAAATTAAAAGTTAAGTTATGAGTGATGTCAATGTCTTGTATGTAAATAAATATTACATTATAAAATAGATAAAATACGATGAAACTAGAAGACAGATGATATAAAATTGCTATAAAAATGATGATGATAAGTATGGTAGGCACGTTACACACTTCCTGTTAAACATTTATTGAAGTGCGTGTGTTACAAGCACTGACATATACTCTAGCGATAGACAAGCACGTTCAAACAAACGACATGTCACACAAACCAACACAAAAATGACACATTGCGGTCTGTCATTGCCATAGTAACGAAGTAAACTCGGGAACATAAATGCGGTGCGGGTACCGTATTCAAGTGGAACATGTTGTTTCTATGAAAGGGTTTGTCTATCGCTAGGGTATATGTCAGTGGTTACAAGTGTATTTTAGTTGACGGGCGTTTGTTGCGTTTATTGTTACGTATAGTAGATCTCGTTATGCGAAATATTCTGTGATTTGTGAAAATTTCATGTGCAATAAATTAAAATCAATAAAATTATACTCTGGTCCTCTTAGGGCAGTACTAGTCTTAGTATTATTCGAGTCCTGTTTGTCGAGTCGCGTACCTTCATTTGATATCTGTCGCCAAAAGCCAATGCCTAAAAGTGAAGCCTTTTTTTTCGCCTATTTTTTTAGCGCGGCCACCAATCAAACTTGAATATTATAATTCAGAATAAAGCTAAAAACAAAACTTGTTATGACAAGTATATCTCTGAACTCAGTCCGAACGGAGATATAAAGGCTTGAAATAAACGTAACGAATATACATTTTCAACTTCAAGACTTTATATCTCCGTTCGGACTGAGTTTAGGGATATACATGTCATAACAAGTTTTGTTTGTTACTTTATTCTGAACTAAAATATTCAAGTTTGGTTGAGGACCGCGCCAAAAACAACGGCGAAGAATAAGGTGCCAACTTTCCATACAAAACCCGCAATGTCCTTTAACACTTCTGTGACATTTGCTTTCTTATGTTTTGCTAAGAGAACAACAATTTTAACTAATGTGCGAGAAAGCATTTAATAAAAGTATGCAATGTACTGGAATGGAACCAAAGACTGACAACATATTTATTACAATAACAATAATATTGGTATTAGATTATTTAATTAACAGTACGTTGTGAACATTCGTGGTACTACAAGCGCCCCGACGTCGGGGACACTGTAAGAGAGCTTTCCTTTCCCTTATTTAAACTCCATTTCACTGTTACAAACGGAAATGTACTGTTTAACTAAACGTTAGAACAGCGTAATCTCATAAAATTAATTCAGCACTTCTCAATAATAATACTATATTTTTCGGTTGGATAAACTTGAACATTAATACTGTTGTACATCGTCCACTCAAAATGGCGAGTCTGATTAGAAATTATTTTAATTAGCTATTTATATTAATAAACCAATGAGACCATAAAGAAGCTGATATGTTACTAGCGCGCGCAAAGTGAAGACTCGAATTAGACCTAATTAGGATGACTTCCAATAATCCGCGTCAAACGTGAATGAGGGCTGTGGCGCGGAACAATTTTACGTGCCGTTTTCTATAAAGGTAAAATATCTTGTGTAAAATATCATTGAATGATGAATTGTACTCGTCTTCTGGCAGTCCGGTTAGCGCACTCGCTCGTAGCGCACATGCCTAACGATAAGGAGGAAGTATATAGCTTGCCCTCTGCCATTATTCGCGTTGTTGAATCTTACCGCTGCTCTAGGAGTAAGTCAATCTGTTAGTGACCTCTATGTAAATAAAATGCACCACAAGTTATGAAACAAAAACAATGAATTGCTTGGTAAAATTAAACATTGCAAACAAAAATAATGTAGTTTTTTGCAACAGCTGGTGTCTGTTAGAAAAATTTTCGTCACATTAGCTACATTCATTTATGCCAAAGACATTTTTTCATCTTCAGAACTTTATTTTGAGTTCTGCCGCCAGATAAAAAAAAACGATGTGATTAAAATTGAATTTTAAACATGTCTATAGATTCTCATAAAATATCTCACGATCGAAGTTTTACTCATAGACGAGGTGTAAATAAATGTTCAGGATTGTCAATAAATATCTCGTGTCGTATCGTCGGTTTGTCAAGCGCTAGGCGTGCTTAAATATAGTTTAGAGGGTGTGACCAAGATGTACAGGCTGTTAGGGTAAACAGTTGCATTACTTTAAGGGGTGATTATACATATGACACTGAACGAATTCTTAAGAAAATTTTAGGTTTCTTAGGGAAAGTCGTTCAGTATCATGAGTACAATCACCCCTTAAAGTAATGCAACTGTTTACCCTAATACCCTGAATATTCGCCATCGAAAAGGGTGCATCTGTTGTTCTTCGTGCTGACGTTTGCACCTCGCAGCAAACGACGGAAAGTTCGGTGTCTATCAAATATTTTAAATATTGTTCTGACTTGTTTTATGAAGGATACCCCAGCAAAGCTGACACTTGAGTACAGATATTAAAATTGTGTTCTCTCATACCTGGTTATTCTATAATATACATAATTTTCAGACGATTTGATTCTGAATGCCGATTGTGCTCTCTTATCATGTGAAATTTTATTGTGATATGAAATTCGAAACCCGAATTAGATTAGTAAATTTTTCTTTAAATTTTACTAAATAAATGGTACTGTTTCTTTATCAGTTCTACAAGTTAAATCAACTATTCACTATAATTTCTAAATATTTATATAATATAGTTCTCTCTATAAGTATTATAGTACCTGCATGTAAATAAGAACGTTTAAGTATTTTTTTCCGATTCGGGTGTCGAATTATGTATGAAATATGTTATAAAACAAATTATGCTTATTGATTGCTTATTATTATCAACAATCCCAAAGAAAAGGAGGAATTTTGAACAATCGTTATTATGCTATACGCTTTATAACTACAGACTCTAATTTGCTGTATCATATTATGTATGCTCATGTAACCATAACATAGTAATAGTGGAAATGATATAATCAGGATATTGATGTTGTAGTGTACGAGAGTAACCCCCGTATCGTTTCGGGAATAGGTATTATTGTAAACTAGTCTTAAACATTTCGTGCCCGGTGACTGTCTGCAGATGTATAATGCTAACAGGTACAGTCTTCTTCAGATCTGAAATTCGATACTAAGTTCTCATCAGTCACTCGATTTTCCTATGTAGCTATGAATTTGGCGAACCACTTAAAAATGTATGTAAATTACAGTGCCTAAAAGAACCTCTGGAACATAAACCAAACAAAACGATGTTAAAAATTATTTAAGCCTTTCAGAATTACAAACTTTGGAATAATCATTAGAGTTTATTTTTATTTAGTTCATCAAAATGTATTCATTAAACAAGTTATATACGCCAAATGTTTATACACCCTGTACATTTTAATAATTGTGATTAAACAAGGTACACTACGTATTCCGACTTCTACTGGTCCCTTATTTCTGTTCTGTATGTTCTCCGTAACGTAAGTGAAGTGACCACCCACCCTCACTATACCACCTAGTTCACGTTTGTAAATGTTCCATCAAATGTTATCGATTAAATTAGAATTTTTATTATGTGGTAAAATCTTAGTTTATTTAGTCACTTTAAAATTTTTACTACCCAGCAGTTGGTATTGTTGTTCTGAAGTACTGTGCCATTGGAAAACATTTCTTTACCGATGGTATAACTGCCTTGTTAAGAACAATGAATACAAAGTGGTCCTTAGGTAGTTGTTGGGTTGTATTTTCCCTTGTCCGTATTGAAGTGCGACTCTTGCCAGTGTATAATTAATTACATAGTGGGTATGAAACGTTTCCGCCGAGGGTCGTCATGCCAATTAATAGATAAAAAAACAAATAGCTTTGTACCAGTCCTGAAGTTACACTGATTTAATAATAAACTATGTGATTATACTATGTAACAATCCTCTTATTTATCCATCGGTTTCACTTGTTTAGAAACATATTGACAGTGTCGGTTTCGGCCCACAATATAAGATCATGTTACTTCCTAGGGGATAAGGGTTGCTTTTGCAGTGTTACTATTGGCGAAGAGCTAGACCATTACCACCACTGGTTACATCCTGAAACCCTAAAAATGCTAAATGTTGGTTACTACATATTACAATATTTTTATTAAATTACGTAGTGAGAAGATAATTTATAAATTATTTTGTGCGTATGCCATTGTGGCGTATGTAATTACCTTTATCCTTGGGCTGCCGGTCAACTAAGATTCGCGAGGAGAAAAGCGTGCTCGGTCTATTACATCGAGGAGACTGCCGTCCACCAGCAATGCGCGCGAAGAATAGCGCGCACGATCTATCACGTCATCAGGATATTTCCGTACACCAGAGATGCGCGAGAAGAAAAGCGCGCTCGATCTATGACGTCATAAGGAAACTAACGTCCACCAGCGACGCGCGCGAAAAATAGTGCGCTTGATCTATCACGTCATAATGGGACTGCCGTCCACCAGAGATGCGCGCGAAGAATAGCGCGCTTGATCTATCACATCATAAGGAAACTGACGTTCACCAGAGATGCGCGCGAAGAATAGCGCGCCTGATCTATCACGTCATAAAGATACTGCTGTTCACCAGAGATGCGCGCGAAGAATAGCGCGCTCGCTTTATCAGGTAACTAAAACGCGTAGGCCATTATAGAACCTTGTCAGTCACGTGTAGTAAACGTCATTAAGCTTTTGCGAAACACAACGATACTCCATGTCAAACAAAATTTTAAGGCTATTTTGAATTACAGAACCAGAGATTTGAAACACTTCCTCTTACTTATTCTTAGAACAGCTTTAGTAACGCCCAAGATATGTCAGATAGTATATCTTGCTGATAAATAAATTATATTTGCAAATCAGAATTGGCCAGAAAGCTATAATAGGAGTCGGAAAATCTTTTCGTCCCTATTTGAAATGAAGTTTTTTATTGATTAGGCCCCACTATCTAAATACCTAGATTTGGTGTGACAAGATTCTAAGATGACCTACATTTCTAATTTGTTAACTGTACAGTCGCCATCAGATATATCGTAGGTTACAATGAGGTCACATTTCTGAGCAGTGCTAGTTTTCAATAAATTCTTTACAGTAAATGTTACCAATAATATCTAAACCTGTATTGTGTCATATATATCTGAACAGCTAATTTTCAATTAATTCTTTACTATTTAATTTAAAATTGAAATGTATATTAACGGAATAAGGTCTTTTTTCCTAAACTGCTCAGATGTTTATGACTGCGTAGATGTATTTGATGTTCTAGACGTTTAGATATTTTTGATTGGTTATGTGTAAGGAAATTATAGAAAATAAGAACTGCTTAGAAATATTTGACCACCTTGTTTGCTATGATATATCCGAGGGTGACTGTACCTAGTTTCGGTTTGGGATCAGAACAACGAAACGATGTGGTTATGAGAGTTATTATTTATTTATTTCTTATAAAATTGTAAAAAAGATATAATCTTAACGGAGGTTTATAACATGCGTTAACCATGTTACATTTAACATTAAGGGTTGAGATAGATTTACCGACGGCGGTCCCATACAAAACTGTAATTTAGTATGGGAAGCCGTCCGCCATCGCGCCGTCGGTAAATTTCTCTCAACCGGGACTTGCCCGTGGTCCCCCAGCCTAGTCACTCGTGGGGTACCACGACCAATTTGTTTTGCCTGAGTAACCCCTTGTATAACAATACATTCTTATTTAATATATTTTTATTGCCCGTGGTACCACGCATGAAACCTTTTTGACAAAAAAAGAAGCGGGGTACCACGGGCCAAATAATTTGCCCATTTTACACCATTGTCCCCCTTGGGGGATCCTCGGGCAAAAATAAATTGGTTGTGGTACCCAACGGGGGACTAGGCTGGGGGACCACGGGCAAGTCGCGGTCTTAACCCTAAGCGAATATGTAATATACCTAGCACAGGATTTCGTCACAGCTCTGCACCTTTGACCTGCAGACATCAATTGAAAGGGTTCTCTTTCCGAACGGTTAGACTCGCTTGCTTTCAGTTTACACCACTCTTGCCAATCAAATTACGTGACTAGATATCACATTTAGTTACAAAGTAACCACTTTAGTCTCTTGTTCAAACTTTCACATTTCACTTAACACTTAAGTTGAATGGTATCCAAACTTATTCTAGAGCCTATTCAGTCGTTGTGATGGGTGAAGCAATTATTTGAGTACAATTCTTTCCTTTATATCGATTCTCATGATCGTAGTGTGTCCATTTCTTGATCGCGGCGTAAAGGTTGGAGCCAGGACTTTCGGAAGCCTGTAGATCCTTGGCACCGACCACTACATACGACGGGTGTAGATATCCTGCCTTAACGCCTTCATCTAACAGCATTTGAGTCCTATTCAACTGCGCTTTTGTCACTTTAGTATGACCCTCTTTTTCTTCTCTGTAGTCACCTGGTAAACAAAATGAGAAGTTACTTCCCCAGTTATCCGATTAGTCAACAACATATTCTAACTACTTCGCAAATAAGTAAATACCCCACAAAGAAATACAAACGCGCTACGATAGGTAGGTACACTGCGCCTTGTAGTGTGTGACCTCTGACCGTCGTGATCACATACAGTCGCAGTCAGAAACATTGTAGCATACGAGTACGTGGTGTTCAAATATTTCTGAGCAGTGCTTATTTTCAATAATTTATTTACACATTACTAATCAAAAATAATCTACGCAGTCAGGTTTATCATAAACATCTGAGCAATTTAGGAAAAAAAGACCTTATCTGTTCTTATACATTTCAATTTTAAATAACATTGTAAAGACATTATTGAAAATTAGGTGTTCAGATATTTATGACAAAATACAGATTTACATATAATTGGTAACATTTACTGTAAATAATTAATTGAAAATTAGCACTGCTCAGAAATATTTGAACACCTTGTATGCTACGATATATCTGATGGCGACTGTACACGCCGCCCGTGGACAAATCCGTTCTGGCCGGTGGACATTCTCAGGACGAGGGCGTCATGTAATATCTTTGTTTCTGGAGGTTTCTGGGGTATTTACTTATGTCACTCATGATTATGATTGAAATGAAATGAGGCATGAAAATCTTCAAAGCGATTTAAAATAAAAAAAGATACAAATCAAAATGGTTATCGACTTTGGTCTAAGATCGACTTATTATCACGGCTCGCTAGATGCGTTCTATTTTACGAAAGCAAAAGCAGTAGGTAAATCATTTATTGTCAACCTTTTGTTTACGATGGTTAATGTTAATACCTAACCGGTTCCAAAAAAGACAGTCGGATCAGTTTTTGTTCCGGAACATCGATAACTTCTGATGTAGGTCAAAAGATAAATCGATACTGATAAATATGTTTTGATTTATGAGGTGTATTTTGTGTCACAGGCTGCCACGATTAGTATATAGAAGCTGATATTCATGCTCGCGATTTTATTATTATTTTATTTTGTGATAGAGAAGTGGTCTGAATCTTAAGCACACTAAGGGACCCATATCTGACAGCACGAAATCGCATTATTTCATGCTCTATCCTTTTGTGTCGCACAGGAACGTCATTTGCTAGAGCGAGAAAAATAGCGTGAGTGCTATTGCGCACATGAGATCGCCGGCAAATGAGATCGCCGGCAGGAAGGCGATTGAGTACTGTAGCATGCTATCGTATGCTTTCGGCGCCGATCGCTTATAGCAACACGATAGCACGCGGCAGCACATAAAGCATGAACGCGATTCCGTGGTGACAAATATGGGTCAACCTTTAATAACTTACCAATAAAACCTATGCCGAGCGAACATAGATTGAAGCCTTTGGTGTGGGCTCCCACGATGTGCCATCCACGTCCTTCGTAAACTCTACCATCATTGCCGATCATGAAGTTGTAGCTAAAATTATGCAATTTATGATTGTTTAGAAAGTACCTATCTAATTTAGGGCGTTCGTTCCCACTAGTTCTATTGACCAGTTCCACAATAGGACTAGTGGGAATTATTTTTACCACAAGTACCAGTAAAGATGTTATGTGTACGGTACAGTACGACCAGGAAAATAATTAACCTGGTCAATCTTCGTTTGTCCGAAGTCATTTAGTGATCAAAGGATGCAAAGTTGGATAGCAGCGAAAAGGGCGCGAAAACAATCAGCCAATCGTGGCAAAGCATTGAAGGCACATCCTGATTGGTCAAGATAACTTCGCGCGCTATTAAAATTTGTCAACTGCGCAGGTCAATCGGGGGAACGTATAAAACTGGTACTACTGTAACTAGTGAGAATTTACCAAGAATTTACCTAATTATCATTAGTCCATCACCTACATATTTTTAAATAATTATCAGCTAAATAAGCACCTACTTCTCTATCTAATATAGAATTCTTCACCGACTCGCACATTGGATAGCGGACTTAAAAAGTGGAGTTCGTGTTATCTTATTCTTTCTTATTTATGTCCATATTATTTCAACGTATAATGTAGTTAGGGTAAACAGTTGTATTACTGGGTGATTGCGGGTAGTACTAGTAGTTATTCTGTGGTGATTGTACCTACCCATGATAATGAACAACTGTCCCTAAGAAACAGATTCAGCTGATCGAGCGTTTGATCCAAAAGTTTTTTGCGAATTTCCATTATGTTCCCTTGGGAAAGTTGTTTTTCTTCGCTCGCTTTTATCTTTTGCTGTCATGCGGTCAGTTGCACGTACGTTCATTAAGACGCTCACCATAGGTAAACGCAGGGCCGTGCCATATTTTGCTGGTTTTTAGAAGCTATCTTCTCGTTATTTGAAACAAGTAAAAATTAATGAAAAATATAGCAATGGTCTTCAACATCTGGGCTTTATTTGCTATGAAGTAAATTTCTTATTTTTCTTTAAAATACATATGAAACCTTAGTTCAAAGGAAAACCTAAATATTGTAAGAAATCTGTATTATGTGAATCTACTTTATAAGTTGAAGTCACTGTTACTTGCGACATACACTATTGTGTAGACAATATTAAGTTCTAAAAATGCTATGAAGTAAGTTTTTTAACCTATATTTAATGAGTTCATTGAATTCTTATGATTTTTGAATTTTATTTCCTTGGATTCACCACAGTGACATAATGAAGGACAAACCAGTCAATAGGTATACCTACTAAAATGATGTAGATTAGTAGAGGTGAGGCGGCTCTGAAAGGGTCAAGGTCGTTCGGTTGGGGATACCTCTTTACGTCAACAAGACAAAAAGTGACAGCAAGAGAGTTAATGGAGGGTTAACTTTAATGAACGTACGTGCAGCTGACAGATAGTCTTCTTTACAAGGTACTCACGGTATGTCATAGTCATTATCCTTTATGAAGGATTTCTGCATATTGCGTAGTTCTGCAGCACAGATGACGAACTCGCGACAAGGCGAGCTGACCGAGTGCTGGATAATCACTAGTCTCAACGGCTCATACTTCTCTGTCGAGTCTGTATCGTTGTAATCCTGCGCCAGCCACATCTTGCGCGTTATTTTCCATTCGTGCGGAGCTGAAAAATGCATAGGACATCATTAAGAGAAGTTTATTCCGAACACGCTAATGCGCGCTGCATACAAACGAAATCTGGTGATATTTTCAATACTAACCAATTAAAGTCAATGAAATTTTGCAGAAACAATCTACAAACAAATCTCTATGCTTGTATCTTGTCTGATTTTAGTTAAAATATACAGTTTCAATGCTACTATTAATTTAAGATTTGTATGGAAATCTTTGAAGCACTGTAACTTTAAAACTATATATTTTAACGAAAATCTGGCATGATACAAGCATAGATATTACTTTCTAGATTGTATCTGAAAAATGTCACTGACTTAAATTGGTTAGTATTATAAATAAAACCGGACTTCGTTTGAATGGAACGCGCCAACGGTAATATACCAACTCCATACAAAACGATGTTTGGTTATATTTTCTATTAAAATTTTCAGAAACATTCTAGAAACTAATCTCTATGCTTGTATGTTGTCAGATTTTCTTTAAAAAGTCGTCGTCGTCGTTTTCGTTTTAAAGTTACAGCGCCTCAAAGATTTCCATACAAATCTTAAATTATTCGTAGCATTGAAACTGTATATTTTAACGACAAAATTTCATTGACTTGAATTGGTTAGTATTGAAAATATAACCAGACTTCGTTTGTATGGAGCGCGCCAACGGTAATATCCCCTTAAAATGTAAACTATACCAGTCTTCTTCTGTAGAGTCGAGTGAACGAAATGTGATTTAAGTGAATGTTTTTACAGAGGTGACTAAGAGGTGGTAACCCTAGTTTTTCCAGTTAGGCTAGGCAACCCGGCGGCGTTGTATGAACCTCTGTATAAACATTCACTTAACTAAATCACATTTCGTTCACCAAACAAATAGGTGCATAATTTTGCGGTCGGATCTTGGTATATATTACTCACCAATATCAACGGAATCGGTCTGTGTCTGGGCTGTGATCGTGAAATAAGTGATAAGGACCGCACATATCAGGATCAGGAGGACGGCTACAGCACAGGACAGTCTCTCGGCTCTTGTGGTGTTCTTAATCACCGACCATAGGTACCGTGGAAATCCCAATTCTGTCAACAATAGTACGTCTTCGTCATAACGTCTTAATTGATGGGTCTGTAACCCACTGTTGGTCCCACTACTACCACAAGTGGGTCCAATTGTTTGCTCTGTAGTATACTACAGTAGTCTTACTGTAGTTTACTACAGCTTTTGTATTGAGTTTCGTACAGCGCTCCTAGTCCTTACGTTGAGAACGAATTCTTAGTAACTTACAGCGATAACTCTTGGTAGGCCTACTGATGTTACAGATTATTTTCTTTTGCATGTTCTTGCCGAGTATTCTCGCCGAGAAGTTCTCGCGAGAGTGTAGTGCCTGCATTGGAAGATGCAGGCTGTCAAACCTAAATATCGCAGCTGTCAAACGTGAGTGTCGGTGCACTGCCTGGACCTATATTGAGTTCCTACTAATACCCACGACCATAAATGCACTTTATGCCCACGACCAAAATCTCTCTCGGGGAGTGGAGAATCATTGCTAACTTTCAAAAATATCACTTGTGCACTTTTAAGGCAGTATCTTTTCAACAAGAGTGGAGACAATAGTAATAGTAGATTGTTAACCAAGGCTTAAAAGTCACCCATTGCACACGAGATTTTTCAACCTGTTTCTGTTTAGGTACAAGATCTCGCTTTCCAGCCCTTTTTTAATTTTTCTTGCAACTATTTGGCTTTTATTTTTTAAATCAGAAGTTTTTTGTGGTTTTTAATCGAGGTCACTTTTTTCTGTCTGTTTAAAATGGCAAAAACATTGTTATTTAAATTAACTACTATTATAATTCAAATATTTTCTTAATAACAATAAAAAAGATTAAGAATTAGTTAATATAATTTGATCGAATTGTGGCTGTATAGGTTTCTGCCTTTGCTTAGTATAGAATAGACTACTGTAAATAGACGTAATTTTTTTTAAATTGCATCACTTTCCAATATACCTATTTCCAGCTTCCTGCTTTCCACCAATTCCACCCTCTTCTTAGATAAACAATGACCTTCATACTTTCAGAGTATGAGAAATGAAAAAGTATTCACAAGTGAAGCACCGTAGTACCACAGAGTACTGTGTAGTACAGTCACCATCAGATACATCGTAGCCTACAAGGTGTTCAAATATTTCTGAGCAGTGCTGATTTTCAATAAATTCTTTACAGTAAATGTTACCAATTATATCTAAACGTGTATTTCGTCATAAATATCGGAACAATTTATTTTCAATTATTTCTTTACTATGTTATTTAAAATTGAATTGTTTAACAACAGAGTAAGGTCTTTTATCCTAAACTACTCAGATATTTATGATCACCATGACTGCGTAGATAAATTTGATGTTCTAGGCGTTCAGATATTTTTGATTGGTTATGTGTAAATAAATTATTGAAAATTAGAACTGCTTAGAAATATTTGACCACCTTCTTTGCTATGATTTATCTGATGGTGACTGTACTTCCTATCTCTATGGTCAAGCATTGGTGACTTCAGTACTTGAAAATCCTACTGGACCCACTAGTGGGACCAACAGTCCGTAAGGGATTGATGTACTTACTACGAGTACATATTGTATACGTATATTTATACTGGGTTTTCCCGGGTTCTGTTATATAAGTTGGTAATATTTTTCCGTATTAACTAGGCAGATGACATTTTCACATAATGTGCGTTATTATAGCGGATTTGCTAACAAATAATAAAATGTCAACACGTTAAAAATTAAGGAGGGAAACTAGTTTTTACCATAGATTTTTCTTCTCGCTATATCGTAAAAACGGTAATACATACAAGCGTCTAACTTGGTGTGATTATTGAGCAAACTCTACAGTTTAACAAAAAATTATTAAAATCGGCCAAGTGTGAGTCCGTCTCGCGCGTAAGGTCCCGGAGAGATCCATACTCTTTTGTAAGTTAATAATATGTATGCTTACCTATGCCTATGTGTTTTGGTAGTGCGCGAGTAGCCCGACTCGCACTTGACTGGTTTTTATCCTTGATGTCTTCTTGTCTTAGGCCGAGATTTAGAGACGATTTTTAAGTCATAGTTCAAACTCCCGGATGTCAAAATCCATACATTTTCGCCCTGCTTAGCTTGAGCTAAGACTAAAAAAATCCTCTCTGAATCTCGGCCTCAGTCTTGTTGTCCTGAGCTGTTCTTGCCCCATTTGAGAACGAAGCCTAGTTTTACATTCATTTACAATAAATCCGGTTTGTATTTTGTTATCTTTGTCATTATGTAGAGCAGGTAGGTATTCAGATGCACATACCAACTTTTTTCGGCGAACTCAATATAGGAATTGTAATATTTTCAACTTAAAATTATCACAAACTTAAACTCAGAATCATCGTTACTCAGCATTTAATTGAAAAAATCCTCTTATTAGGATAGGTGGGTATTCCCAAAATATACAGGATGTTAGTGACAGCCTAGCAAATACTGAAACGGTGAACTCAGACCATAAAACTGAACAACTTTCACTATGGAGCCTACCTCAGGAAACGCGTAAAAATCTACTGTTCCATACATTTGAATCGGATAGGTACCTATAGCAGTTTTGTATGGGACAGCTGATTTTTTTTCGCGTTTTCTGAGTTAGGCTTCATAGTGAAAGTTGTTCAGTTTGATGGTCTGAGTTCACCGTTTCAGTATTTGCTAAGCTGTCACTTAGACCCTGTATAGTTGGTCCTATTGCTTATGTGAAATATTACGAAACATAGGTAACTATAAGTAGGACCTATTAAGTTCCAATCCAAGACAATGTTTATAATTTAGCTTGCCAAATAATGAATTAATTAATCATTGGAAAGATACAACCCAGGTGGAGAAGCTAGGTGGAGCACGAATCCGAACCTAAATTCACAAAATAGGTTAATAATATAATAATTTCAGTAAATCATAATAATGTATATTGCATTAGTTACAGGAGATCTTAGAAATATAATAGGTACAGCATACAACAAACCCTATAAGGGCACAGTTGAAATTAATTAATTTAGCAAAAGTGGGGTGTTATAAGTTTGACGCCAATGTCTGTGTGTCTGTCTGTGGCATCGTAGCTCTCGAACGGGTGAACCGATTTCGTTGCGTTTTTTTATATAGAAAGCTAATTTTTGTGAGAGTGTTCTTAGCTTTGTTTCATGAAAATCGGTTCAGTAGTTTTCATGTAACTTTAAAAATTATGAAATAATATTAAATTACGAATTTAATAATCCCCCAACACCAAAAACAAACGTTTAAAAATTAAAAACTAATTCGGTCACCCATTATTTTAGAGGTCAATTAATGTGTCGGGGACCGCAAGTGATTGTAAAAAATCAATAGTCATTACATAGCGGTCCCCTACGCATTAATTAACCTAAAATATCTTAAAGAGAGTTAAGAAGTAAAACATACATTTGCTTACATCAAAAATAATAGGTGACCGAATTATTTTTTACTTTTTAAATGTTTGTTTTTGGCGTTGGGGGCTTTTAAAGTGATTTGGGTCTGAATCAAATTTTATAGGTTGGTTTCAGAGCAATGTGATGCGGTTTCAAATACATTATGCATAGGTATTGCATAGCAACTATAGTTGCCTACAGAGTTATATTGAGATATTATTTAATTACGTTGAGTAGTTAAATGCGTCAAATTATCATGATACACTATCAGCATAATCTCATTGCAATAAAAGTGAAAACTGCTAATAATCCTCCATGAACATTCTTTATAATTACCTACACTAAAAAAACTAAATTAAAAAGTATAACAGTTAATAAAGGGTCCTTCTTAATATGCTGACATTTTTTTAAGGGGGTGATCAGACCATCAAACTGATCAAATTTCTCTATGGGACCAACATCTAAATCGCGAAAAAAAATCATCAATCACATTTGGCTCGAGTAGGTTTGCAATTTTGTATGGAAAAGCTGATATTTTTTCGCGATTTTGATGTTGGTGCCATAGAGAAAGTGGTTCAGTTTGACGATCTGATCATCCCCTTAAAAAAGTGTCAGCATATTAAGAAGGACCCTGTATACATGGTGTGAACTTAAATGCGATACATGCTTAAAGGGACGCTTCAGACTATCATCAAACTGAAGAATCTGTGTATAAGTCATTTAAGTTTACACCTTGTGTAATAGATAGTTGGGTACTACCTTACGTACGTGCAGTCTCCATCAGATATATCGTAGCATACAAGGTGTTCAAATATTTCTGAGCAGTGCTAATTTTCAATAAGTTATTTACAGTAAATGTTAACAATCTTAACTATTATAAAACTGTAACAGGTGTGCGATTTTTGAATGTCACCGGTGTGCTTGAGCGGTTTTTAAATCTCATACAATAGCCTTCTTATACCCATGAGTTTAATACGAGTCTACCCACTCTTCAGTCGCCATCAGATATATCATAGCAAACAAGGTGGTCAAATATTTCTAAGCAGTTCCAATTTTAAATAATTGGTTTACACAAAACCAATCAAAAATATCTGAACGCCGAGAACATAAAATATATCCACGCAGTCATTGTCAATCTGAACAGCCCCCCTAGACAAAGTGACATTCTATTAGCGTTGACGCTAGTAGAAAATGACAGAATGTATGCATTTGACATTAGCGATCGAAACATTTTGAAGATCGCTAATGTCAAATCCATACATCCTGTCATTTTCTACTAGCGTCAACGCCAATAGAATGTCACTTTGTCTAGAGGGGCAGTTTAGGAATAGCGACTCTACTCTGTTGTTTTACATTTCAATTTTAAATGACGTTGTAAAGAAATTATTGAAAATTATCTGTTCAGATATTTATGACAAAATACACGTTTACATTCATATATAATTGGCAACATTTACTGTAAAGAATTTATTGAAAATTAGCACTGCTCAGATACATATATACGATAGATAGATATTTATATACGATATACTTCATATTTGAACACCTTGTATGCTACGATATATCTGATGGCAACTGCTATGAAACCAAGTGAACACAAAAAGAAACAAATGAATATATGTACCTAGGTTAGGTAGTTCTCACATAATTACTATGAGTGCCTATGTAATACCTAATTGTATTTAGGTCACTCTTCGTGTACCTACCTTAACAGATAACATAAATAATAAGGATTGAAAATCCTACTGGACCCACTTGTGGTATAATTAGCAGTGGGACCAACAGTCCGTAAGGAATATTTTGAATACAGTCAGTAACGAAAGGATGTAGGTAGTTATACAACTGACGTGGAACAGAAGTGTATTATTACTAAAAATTTTTCGTTGTAGACTGTACCTACATACACCAAAAACATGAATATTTGGAATGTTGTTTTTATCTTGTCTTTATCACAAAAAGCGTTTTTTAAGTCTCCCACAATATCAACAGTTCTCTTACGCACGTATTTAGGTATTTTGATGATAATGTACGCTACATTATACAACACAATTTATCATCAATCAAAGTTTCAGGATAAACAATTCGCACTATTCAGCCAAGTATTAGATCACCACCTCGTTTGGCAGTTCAATCATCCTGGAAGGCACTTATCTTCATATTCAGAGCTCCAATGCGTTACATTGCCAAGTCCCTTCATTACATTGGGACCTGGACTTATGGTGTAATGGCTCACTTGACAATGTCCGTACACGACGTAGTCATCCTGTAAGACCTTTATCTTCACGAGCACTTCCAACAGCGTGTTTACGTCATCGAACGCTTCTTGCTTCGGGCTGTCATGGACATAGTTGCCGAGGAACATTATCGAGATGCTCTTCTGGTTCCATGACCCCGTCATTGCGCCGATGACGTTTGCTCCTCTCCCTTCGAATACCAGTCCATCGCCAGATACTAGATAATTTGGACCGATATCATTATAACCTCTTCTCAAATGGTTCTGCTGAATTGCTACCATTTGTGCAATGCATTTGTATTTATCCGTGCAATAAGGGGTTACAGAATGTCCGATTAGGATATACTTGACCGGTAAATTAAGGAATTCAGTTTTGTAGGCAGGCATCGCTTGCCAGTCTCCTCGACGCAGGTACCATGTCTCGTTCATACCTAGCCGAAAGAAGATAACCAAACAGTTATGCATGTTTTGAAAGCAGGTAACTAGATAAAGCAAATGTTTGTTACGTTATAAGTTTGTTATCACGTTTTGGTGAGAAGAAAAAAGGACTAAAAAGCTACTAAATAAGACATAGTATTTATTTACCTATGTCAAGTCTCGTCATCTGCATATGTGTAATAAAGTGGAAGAGGTAGAAGGCGAGCCCGGAGGCGACCACGAGCGCCCAACACACGAAGACAGCCACGCTACAGCGGAGCCTGCGCGCCTGCTTAGGCGACACTATCTCGAGGCCCAGAAATCGGCCTGGAACATGAACAATTGAATGATCAACTTCGACGGTCTACGGATGAAGCTCAAAGGCCTAGAGTTGTCGAGACATTTATTTCCATTAGTAATTTAATAGTGAAATCAGCTGGATGCTAGTTGGTGCTGTTTTCTGTTGCCTAATGAACGAAGAATCAGTAAGAAGAAATTTCATTCCATTACAGGGATTTTATTACCAGGATTATGTGAAAAACGTCACAGTGAATTAGTTCATCTTTATTGCTAAACATTACCTGCTTTCAAAACTGTGTGTTGATTGTTACCTATCTAGGTAATATTTTACTCTTATTTTTCATAAATTAATTAGCAAAATCGGAGGTTTGAAAAATGCATATGTCCCTTAGGTCAGGCCCCTATTCTGACGTAGGCACCGAGATAAGTATCTACATTTTGGAGCATTGTAAGCGATGCGCTTGCTTGATTTCTGCCACTCGGTCCAGACGACAATGTCGTATACGTCGCGCGTAGTAACAACGTTGTGGCAAGCTTCATTCGGTACATTTTTGCGCGTAACATCTGGTAGTTTCATTAAATCGTGAGAATTTATCGTTTTCTAAGGAAGTGGTGTATCTGTTACGAAGTATCAGTAATCTGTGCTTAGGTAGATACCTACCTACACTTACATGACATAGGTACTAAAATAAATAAGACTGATAAGTAGGTACTCTGTATGACAATTGCTTAAAATATCGCGATTGGATTATAAATAGATATAAATAGATATCGTTCGATGAACTAAGTCTGTCAGAATATTTATCGTTAAATCTGGATCAAGGGCATTGTTTTTATGTTTGTTATCAATCCATCCAATACTATTAAAGGAGTAATATTTGTTTGCAAGTATGCCTGCTTACATACTTATAATATATTATTATGTACCTATATCAGTAATTAAGGATATTATATTACCATCGGCACGCTCCATACAAACGAAGTCTGGTTATATTTTCAACAATAATCAATGAAAGTCAATGAAATTTCGCAGAAATAATCTAGAAACTAATTTCTATGCTTGTATGTTGTCCGATTTTCGTTGACAACAGAATTGAAAAAATTGTACACAAGCGATATTCCTACTGCCATAGAATACCCATACAAAATTATCTAATGAATTAATAATACATACTGTCGCTGGGTGAATACAACAACGGCACAAGTCAAAAAAGTTGATTTTGAGAAAAATTACATTAAAGTTGGCGCGAGAGAGTGCGCACGAACAAATTCGTCTGTAGTTACTACACAGCAAGGGTTAGATTCAGTGAAATATCGAGTTGGGTCTTTATTACTCAAGATAAAGTATGCGATGTAGAACTAGAATATGCGTGCTATCTCAAATTTGCCAATTTTTGAGTTGTGCCGTTGTTGTATTCACCCAGCGCTGTATCCGTATGAAACAAGGGAGTGTCGCTAATCAATGATATAACAGATTAGTCATTAAGTACATTAATGCATTAATAAGTACTAACTTACTAAGTTGGTTCGTATTATTGTTAAGTTTAAATGGATTGTTGTTGAATTAGCTGTAGGCGTGACGTTCGACCCACGACCCCCCTACCCCCCCCCCCCCAACTAGCGTCGTCGTCGTGCCAGCAGCGTCCGCGCTGCGACGACCCGGCAGCGCTGGCCGGCTGCCAAACACCGGGCTTACGCAGCGCTGGCGTCGCGTTACCGCGTGGCGCCGTGTCGACGCAGTACGGACGCTGGCATGACGACGACGCTCGAAAGACGCTTGTGTGGGGGTCTCGATGGTGTCACGGTGAACTGCCTATTCAAGTGTGCTAGGTTGCAATCCCCTTTCTGCCCTGTAGTTATGTCATTACATGTCCTTGGAAACTAGACTACAGAGGTACCAGATCAGTCGTAGTCTGGTCTGGTCCCTATAATAAAAAAATTGTTGTTTCGATTTGGGTCTAGACAACTAATAAGCCTGCGAGATTAAGGCCTGTATGCGTTATTTATTCATTTAATTACATATGAACACAAATACCTATTAATAGAAGTTTGCCTTGATTGTGTTGTTATCAAATGAGGGCAAACAAAAAACCCGAAAATGGGGACTTTTTACACATTAGCGAAACGTTCTTGAGAATTCGCGTCGTAATCCGCGAGTTTCCAACTAGTCAAATTAACAACTCTTTATGAAACGTCAAAATGCGTGCTTTGTATAAAATATTGTACTAAAAATTGAAGAGTGACGTCATTCTTTTTCGTTGTTGTTTTGATACTTTTTATAGTTTATCCAGTTATTAAAAATTGAATTCAAGCAACAGAATTACTGAAAATGTGAGTTAAGCGTTATTTTCAAACGGTTTATTTACTGAGCAGTTAAAATTAAAATATATTTTATGTAGTCAAGACAACTCCCCTTATCAACAGTACCTAATATTATTATAATTTGCTGTACTTACTTGTTATAATTTGCCTTTAATGTTTTGTCTAAAATATAATATCATTAGTGAAAGTTGTTCAGTTTGATGGTCGAAACCACAACCACCCCTTTAAATATTACCTTGTAGCAGATAGGTACCTACCTAACTTTTTTAGTTCGAATATATTATAGGTAGTATTAATATGTATGTATTTGATACTGACTCTGTATGTTTGTATATCTCCAAAACGTAATCAGTTTGTACCTATTACCTAGTTAATCGCATCAACAGCATAAACTTTCATGTTATTAGGTTCCTAATCTTATTTTATTACTTGTAACAACATTAATTGAAAAAATAATTGTAATTGTTAGGATAGTCAGCTCTGCTAGTAAACTAGTATTATGTTTTAGACAGGTACCTAGGTACCTAGGTACCTACATGGGTTTATGTAGGTAATTATGATTCTATGACGCGAGCATATTACATACAATCATACTTGTTTGTTTCACATACAGACCACAATATTATTATCTACAAAAGATATTCGTTTGACTCATTGTTTTACGACTATACCTAATATTTATAATATATAGGGTCCTTCTTAATATGCTGACACTTTTTTAAGGGGATGATCAGACTATAAAACTGAACCTCTTTTTCTATGGCACCATCATCAAAAACGCAAAAAAATAAACAGCTGTTCAATACAAAACTGCTAACCAATTTAAGTGAATGAAATTTTGTAGAAACAATCTAGAAACAAATCTCTATGCTTGTATGGTGTCAGATTTTCGTGAAAATATACCTATAGTTTCAATGCTAGGATTAATTTAAGATATGTATGAAAATCTTTGAGGCACTGTAACTTTAAAACTATACATTGTAACGAAAATCTGACAACATACAAGCATAAAGATTAGTTTCTAGATTGTTTCTGAAAAATTTCAATAACCTTAATTGGTTAGTTTTGCAAAAATAACCAGACTTCGTTTGTATGGAGCGCGCCAACGGTAACATGCCCTTAAGGTCTATTTTCACTTTTACTGATGCTGTCCTTATCATTAATCGTGGTGACGTCATGCTTTACTCCAAGCTACGAGCAATGATTTTAGTTCTTTTAAGTAGGTATATTTTATGTAGGTTTCTATTTTGGCTGCGAGTTCCTCATGCGTTCCTAGTTTGAATGTTCAATTGACTGAACTAGGGTTGAGCCTCATCTGGCAGCACGGAATCGCATTTTTTCACTCTCTATCCTTTTCCGTGGCTCAGGAACGTCATTTGCTAGAGCGAGAAAGGTAGCGGGAATACGATCGCTCGTGACAGCACCGGCAGTGCTGCGACCTTTCTCGCTCTAGCCAATGACGTACCTGAGCGACCGAAAAGGATAGAGCGTGAAAAAATGCGATTCCGTGCTGCCAGATGAGGCTCAATCTCTTAACTGATACCTAATAATTTATTCAGGTGCATTTTTGTTTTTTAATTCAAATGGTCAACTTTAACTATATTTTCATTTGCTACAACTTTCTATGCCGACCGTACCTATTACGCATATGTGTTAAGAGGCTAGACTAGTACCCTTTTTTCCATTCAAACATATTCCCCCGTTTCCTCCCTGAATTATGTCACTAGAGCATCAATTTTTCAATTTTGCAATAGATGTTATCTCTGCTATGTCCGTATTTTTTGCTTTTTTGCATAAATTAATTACTGTAAGAACTAGGGACCTTCGAAAATACCCAATTTTACCAACCGTTTTCAGGTATACAGCAAACCAATTTGATGAATATAAACAAAAAAAGCCATTTAAATCGGTGCAATTTTGGAGGAGGAAACAGGGCAATACGAAATGCAGATTTCGTCTATTTGATATAGATAAAAGTTTGAGCTGCAGTTGTCTCTTTCGCACTGTAGTCGGCGGGGTGTGCGGGAGGGGAGGAACGGACAAACACGTAAAACAGTCGGAAAAGTTACCTATTCTCAAAATTTCTTCGAGAGCCAATCCTCTTAATCTAAGATGTTAATTAAGCAAATTGACTTTTGATTCAAAATGGCGAGTTTAAGGGCCTGTTTCACCACTTCTTAGTAAATTCTTGTTAGCTTATCCAACAGATATTTTGACATATCTTTCATACAAAATCTGTCAAACTATCTGTCGGATAAGCTAACAAGAACTTACTAAGAAGTGGTGAAACAGGCCCTAATTATAACTGCTATACATATATGGCAGTTATTTTTATAGTGATGCGCGAGCTTCACTTCAGTATCAGTTGAATAGGTACCTAAGTATTACATTTACTTATTTATTATTACCTTTATCTATCTACCAGGGTAGACTGTATTACAAAGCTATATATAGGTAGGCTAAGTGTAGCTTTGTAGAAATATGTTGGATGTTATATAGGGTCCTTCTTAATATGCTGACACTTTTTATATGGCACCAACATTGACATCGCGAAAACAAAAACAGCTCTTCCATACAAAATTGCAAACCTACTTGAGCCAAATGTATGGGACAGCAGATTTTTTTTTTGCGATTAACTATGATGTTGTTCCCATAGAAAGTTGTTCAGTTTGATGGTCTGATCATCCTCTTAAAAAAGTGTCAGCATATTTAGAAGGACTCTGTATACTTAGTTCTATTTTTGTTAGGTTCGTTAGTAAAAATCTTTGACTAATTATTATAAGGACTAGCCTTGCGGTAGCATTTCCCCTCTGCCACAGTATAAGCACAATTGATCTTGTGCATTTAAATTAAATTTTACACCTTATCACTAAACGAGACAGCCTATAATTGCGAAATAATAACTTCGAACTTAGAACGTTTGGGGTTCACACGAGACTACTTTTCATGATTTTTAACATTCAAAATTAGAATCTAAAGTTATGCGGAATAAAATCCAAAGTTGCGGATTTCATGTTACCTCGCCCTCCGCAAAAAGTGACAGAAATATTTGTTAGTAGAATTACACGCGTAACGAGTCCACATATAAATAGTCAAAGGTAAAAATAAATATATATTGGATAGATAATTATTATAATCACTCGCTAAGAAGATGTATCTATTGCGCCTTAATGTTTAATTAGTTTACAAGATAATCAGAAGTAAAATAACAACTAGAATGTGAAATAAAACAGATAAGTATAGTTACCTATAATATAAGGCTAGTCGCATAAGGAAAACGGATTTCGCAGAACCAATATCTTGCTAAGCGGAAAAAATAATAAACAGTATAACATACCTTTGATCACCTCGCTATTCTGTATGTTCTGCGTAACGGAAACGAATTTTGGACCGACATGGACGCGAGAAGAGTTGGTGACATTCAGCTGGGAGACCGCGGCGGGAGCCTGGCTGGCCGCCACGGCGTGCTCGTCGACAACCACCAGCCCGTTCTGTCCAAGACCTTCACTGTCCGGCCACATCACTAACGCTAACTAAACATAAAAACTCGTGTTTAAATGACTCGAATGGTGACTAATAAACAAGATCGGAGACGACTAGCTTCGTGCCGCGGACGGAGCGCAACTAACTTAACTCCGCACTCGCATGGCTTGCAAAACATTGATAAAGGGCACTTTAGACGAGCAGTCGATTGTGTGCTTCCTGCCAAGGCCGAATCGTCCGGCAGCAAAATTGCCCGTCTAAAAGCCGATCGCACGATCGCAAATCCGGTCTCGGCCAGTAGCACGCGCTGCTCCCAGACCACAGGTCCGGCACTCTAAAGAACGTTTTTGATTTTCGAAATGGCGTCTGCACATGCGCACTTTGTGCAAACCGTCCATGACATTGCTTGTAGGGTTGAAAGCCACGCTTTGCATTTCACGTCATCGACATTTCAATACTTTTAATTGTTCGTTCTATTATTAAAAACAGTATTTAAGCTAAAGAATTATAGAAAATGTGAATTTACCGTAATTTTTCAACGTTTTTTATGCACTGAAAAGATATAATTTGTGCGCGCGGGTGACTGCATTCCCTTGCTTGGCTTCCCTCAAGTTTCCCAGAAAGTGTGAGGTGAGGTGGGGTATCTGAAGTCAGAGGGGGGCGGGGAGTGGCCGTTCTGTATATATAGAACTATATACTATCACTTATACTGTGCCTTGACAGAAAGCAGCGATCAGTTGCCCGTCTAAAAGGCACTTAAGTGAACATCGGACACAGATTTGCAAAGTTTGCTTGTAGTCGAATGTCCTTTTTCACATGTTTGTCAAGTCATATCGTCTAGTTGCGAAGGTTGAATTTGTTGTCCCGCTCACATTTTATCGCAATATCGCAATCAAATTCACAATGTAGTTTAATAAAGATGGCCGCTACGTAAATCCTTTGTTTGGATCACAGGACACTCCTTGTGTTTTCAGCTGTAGCTAAGTATACAAAACATTGTGTTATGCTGATTGCAACATTTACCTACCTAATCTCTTTTCAAAACTTTATATTTCGGGTCTTTCTTGGTTTGTATATGGATCTTTATTACTTCCTTTTACAATAACTACACTATAAACTATGCCCCAAAACAAAAAAACTATCTGTACGGCTGAATATTTAAAGTACTAAATAGTACCCATTCCGACGAAGTTTATAATTTATTTAGATTTTTTATTAGTAGGTAAGTAGGTATTGAATCGCTGATCATGGTATCATCAGTCATCCCGTGATCATGGCAGTTGTAATCACTACCGAACATTGACCAAGAATTTTTCGCTAATCTGCCGAAATATCGGGAACTCAAAAACAATAAGAAGTTCTTACCGCGTATTTTATTGTTCTTGAGTTCCCGATTTTAAGACTGGCTTGCACCAAAAAGTATTTAGGCAATATGATGATGTCACAGCATTTGTATGAGCAGTGTGAAAGATAGAACTATCATTAAATACTTTTTGGTGCAAGCTGTTAGCTTAATTAATAACCGCATAACTCTCAAATACTTTCAGGTAAGTATTTCATAATTTTGTCATTATTTATCACTTTAATGTACAAAAAAAAACAGCGTGGTTGGATCTTAGGCCGAGATTCAGAAACGATTTTTAAGTCATAGTTCGAACTCCCGTGTGTCAAAATCCATACATTTTCGCTACGCTTAGCTCGAGCTAAGACTAAAAAAATCGTCTCTGAATCTCAGCCTTAGTATCAATGTGTTTTTCTCAGATTTCCACATATTACCTATCATATACAAAAAAATATGTTACCTATTGAATACAAAAACAAGTTTGTGATATTTTTGTTTGACTTACCTCGTCCGACATTATCAGAAATACGACTGTAATATTATTAATGGTTATTCATTTTACTTCTGAATGCAATCATCCACTTAACTGAGGTTGTTGACTTTGTTTGATTCATTTTTGCAGTGGATGCCGATAAGGTACCTATCCTATAGCACATAATGTGCCGGGTTGGAATAATTTGAATGAAAGTTTATTAGTGCTCCGTACCAAAATTGAAAAAAAAAACAGCCAAGTGCGTGTCGGGCCACGCGCAGGGTAGGCTTCCGTAGTTGCCCGTCACAATATACGGACTTAGAAGGGATTAGGCTTTTTGTTTTATACTACGGTTAAACGTCTAATAAACTCTAAAAAGTACATTTTACAAGTTTTTCGACTATTACTCGTTAACTTGTAAAGCCTACTTAGCTGTGATAGTTTTCCTTTTAATTTCGTTTCATACACTACGGCCGTGAATTTTTTCACGTATCCAGAAACAACCGTTTAGCTGGCAGGGGGTGGGGACACTTGACTCTAACAAAAAATTTCATTTTAAAGCTTAATATTTCGCAAACAAAATTTTCCATCCCCACTTTTTGTGTAGGGGTAAAAAAAAAAACAAGTTTTTATTCTACCACTTTGTCGGCGTGATTAATATGTACACCCATGTCAAATTACAGCTTTCTAGTACTAAGCGTCTCTGAGCTGAGCCGCGGACAGACGGACAGACGGTAACGGACATGGCGAAACTATAAGGGTTCCTTGATGACTACGGAACCCTAAAAAACGGAACATTTATGGAATCAGCTCGGTATCTGTCAGTCCGTCTGTCACAGGCATTTTTATTGTGACGTGCCGAAATTGGAAAAACGGAACACTTACGGCTATTGTGTAAATTTTCGATTACTTGTATCGATACAAGATTTAATAGTAATAATTACATATCTGTCTTAGGTCGAGATTCAGATACTTTTTTAAGTCTTAGTTCTAACTCCCGTATTTCAAAATCCATAAATTTTTGACCCTACTTAGTTCGAACTATGATTTAAAAATCGTCTAAACGTTTAATCGTTTAAGAGCAAGTATTTAGGCTTAAATGTATCGTGAATCTCGGCCTTAGACTGGAGTGCGATT
The DNA here is from genome assembly GCA_963924505.1 of Agonopterix alstromeriana. Taxonomy (NCBI): domain Eukaryota; kingdom Metazoa; phylum Arthropoda; class Insecta; order Lepidoptera; family Depressariidae; genus Agonopterix; species Agonopterix alstromeriana. Next base: position 16,012,899 of record OZ004661.1, read on the forward strand.
TTTGAAAGTCCACTTTCAAAATCCTTATCGAACAATGCATAATCTCCATAGTGATTTTGACATTTTATACTACTTTTTGACATTATTCTACATATGTGATATTTTTCTACATAAACTCACTACCGTAATGCCTTTCGGGATGCCCACAAACATTGCTACAACTAACTACTAACTTTCTGTTTAAGAACGTAGTTATAGCAATGCTCGCATTTAGCAATTTAAGTTTCAGAATAGAATGACGTGTCAAGTAGTGAGAGGTGGAGGATCCCTTAGTCGTCTCGTCGGTACCACAACACTTCGAGTTTAAAAATTGCACTCCAGGTCAATTTTTAAGTAATATTGTGTTTCTCCGATCATTTTTATCGATTGTCTGCAAGTATTTATTAAATGTTAAGAAGCAAAATCAACAAGAATGATCGAAAAACATGTCGATTTGATAGCGATCGAATCGGGTAGTTACACAATAAGACCCCAGGAAACCATGACATTAATTTAGTAGTTCGTTATGCTCGATCTTCTTTCGCGCTCTATCTCGAAAACGGCAATTTTTACAAAATACTGCTTCAGCTCAAATTTATAGGAAATTGTATGCTCTATAATTTATGTAATAACTTTAAAAGTCATTTAGAGCGTAGGAAAGAAGATATTACCAAAAAACCTGTTTTTATGACATTTGACCTTGAATATCTTGACTTGCGTACACGACATTTTATGTGACTTTTGACCTAACGTATGGGATGTCATAACGATGATTTAATACAAGTTTGTAGCTTATTATCTCTCATTTCGAAGTTTACCCCTTCTTTCATTTATTTTTCCTGGGAAGATAAGAAGTTTCAATCCGATCAGAATTTATGGACTTTTTCGTTCATTTTTGGTGTAAGAATCGCGGAATTTATAGCATAAATAATGATTGTCGGTTTGTGAGGAGGAACTTTACACAACGTTCTCATTTGTCACTCTCGTTGATGTCTTTTGTTTGAAGAAACTAAATGGAACCAAATTGCATTTTAATGGCCGGCAAACAACTTGAGCAACACGCCTTGAATGCGCAGAAACAAAATTTGTAGGCGATAGCGCTAACTGCACAGACACTTCCCCGATTTTTCAAGATTTCAAGAAGTTTGCCGGGTACAGTACATATACATTCAGTACAATGTAGTTTCAGTCCGCCGAGATCTTCTTCTTATCGTGTGGGCAGCAAGCCCTGGTGTCAGTTTTTTTCAGATCGCCTTACGGCCTCTGACGTGGTTTTTATGTAACGACTACTACCACGAGATATAGTAGCCGGGACCAACGGCTTATCGTGCCGACGCACGGAATCATCTTTCTTTTCAGACAATCAGGTGATTCGGCCTGCAATGTTATAACCAACTGGGGAAAACGCAAAAAGTGACATGTCACTAGGTGTCCCCCGTGGGAATCGAACCCAAGAGCCCAATGCTCACGGAGGCAGTTTGGCAGGACGAGATTAAAAACGTAGTTGTTCAGTGGCCGAGATTCAGAGACCTTTTTAGGGTTTCGTAGTTAAACAAGGAACCTTTATACTTTCGTCTATTCTCTCTGCATTTTGTATTAGGCAGGTAATCTAAAAAATACCAGCACAACAGCACCTAAAAGGACAAAGTCAGCTTCAAAGATATATTTTTTTCCATAGAGTACCTAAATTCTACATTCTTATATACTCTCTTTGTTCTTATATTACGTTTGTCAATTTTACAAAATGAGAAATTCGTTTTGGTTGTTTACCAAATTGATTACTTCGAAAAAAAATAATACATATTTAAGTAAGTAGGTACATGAAATTATATTTATTCAGAAACAAAAATCAGAAAGAATTTGAACACATCAACCAACGAACCTATGTACCTCACCTGCCTCTACCTGAACACAATCAAGAATTTGGAGTAACAGCAAACTTCATTGAATTTCCTGTTCTATTATTCAGTTTGCTCTATTCATGGAGACTATAGTCATGATAAGATGGCCCACTGCATCCTTTCTGCTTCTTGTTACCGCCTTGACAAAAGTCACTTTAAATACTGAATGTTTCAGATTTACGAAACCTATCCAGTTCTTTACAAAATGAACCATCTGAGCCAAATGTTAAGACACCTGTTCCAGGGCCAAAGTCGAAAAAGTTGCTTGAAGAACTCAATAGTTTGCAGGTAAAAATACATACTTATAATATATAATGGTCGTGTCATACTTTATGACCTAGGCACAGACCAGTATTATAGTACCTACTTCATTTCAAATAAGGAGGAAAATATGACAACTTTTTAAGGGGATGATCAGACCTTCAAACTGAACCACTTTCTATATGGCACAAACATCGAAATCGCTAAAAATAATCAGCTGTTCCATACAAAACTGCAAACATACTCGAGCCAAATGTTGGGACAGCAGATTTTTTTTTCGCGATTTTGATTTTGGTCTGATAGAGGAAGTTGTTCAGTTTGATGGTCTGATCATCCTCTCAAAAACCGGTCAGCATATTAAGTTGGACCCTGTATTTTGGATTTTTTCCAATTCAATTTCGGTGCTTATGCTTATGCCATTTTTTTAATACGATGTTAGTAAAACTAGTCTCTGTGCCTGTGGTCTGCCATTTTTGTTAAAATGTATTAGAGTTTCAATAAGTACAAAGGCACAGAGATTATTAAAGTAGGTATCTAGATTGTGTTTAAAAAAGTTCATTGACTTTAATTTGTTAGTATTGAAAATAGGACGCTCAAGAACTATTCTCTTAAGTTTATTTTTACTCGACTGCGACAGAAGGAGGGTTATTAAATTTTATTTTATTTATTTGGAAAACATACAGCGTTATAAATGTGATTATGTTAACTTACAGTGCTAATAGAATGGCCGATTACAGATTTCCACTTTTATACAGTCAAAAATTCTCGGTCTAATGGTATTCGTAGTAACAGTTAAATAATCTATGCTATTGTGCTAATAATTGTACATTTCTTAAACCAAATTGTGTGTTTGTGTGTGTGTGTGTGTGTGGGGATGTGTGTTTGTGTGATCTTTTCTTTGGCAGTGAAGGAAACAGGAGAGGGATAGGGTAGATTACGGCTATTTTTCGTCAAATACAACCTTAATTTTAGATTTAAAAAGTCTATTGATGCAATCAAGTTCAAGAGTGTATAAAGGTTGCACGTTTACGCTTTTTGTATGGAGATTGGCTAGACAATACGTTTGCCAGCTTCCTGGAGATTAGCAGCTTCGCAATCTTTTAATTCTTTTACTGTAGCAAGCAGGTTCCGTCCAAATGTTTGCAGACTATGACAAAAGCTTCGGTAATTACTTCGTGGATGCAGACGGCAATGAGTTCTTGGATACTTATACACAAATATCTTCAACACCCATCGGTTATAACCACCCAGAGTTGTTAAATGCTTTTAAGGATGAACATAATCTTGTGAGTACATATACTTTCAGCATTTTCTGATTATGTTTAGACCGAGGTGGGATTTGCCAACGAAAATCTTTAAATAAAACCGGTCAAGTGCGAGTAGGGCTACTCGCACACCGAAGGTTACTTACCACACCACCACACAACATAATAACTAAAAAAACATTTTTTTGACCTTTAACACGAGACCGGCTCACACTTGGCCGGTTTTAATTATTTATTAGTGTACTGTACAGTTTGATTTATAATCACAACAAGTTTGACGCTTGTATTTATTACCGTTTTAACGATAGAGCACGAAGAAAAAACGTAGATAATAACTAGTTTCTTGTATGAGGACCCCCCTTAAATTTTTTATTATTTGTTATCAGATCGATACCCAATCCTTACAAGCATGGAAACACGAAAATTGGGCATGTCAGTCGGCAATGTTCAACCTTCTTTCGTACGTCGATGTGTCAAACTTGAGGTTTGCCCTTTCTGTCAGAAAATTCAATTCAATTAAAAACTTTTTTTCTTTTACTAATTATTATAAGGACTAGCCTTGCGGTAACATTTCCCCTCTGCCACGGTATAAGCACCATTGATCTTGTGCATTTACATTCAATTTTACACCTTATCACTAAACGAGACAGCCTATAATTGCGAAATAATAACTTCGAACTTATAACGTTTGGGGTTCACACGAGACTACTTTTCATGATTTTTAACATTCAAAATTAGAATCTAAAGTTATGGGGAATAAAATCCAAAGTTGCGGATTTCATGTTACCTCGCCCCCCGTAAAAAGTGGCAGAAATGTTTGTTAGTAGAATTACACGCGTAACCAGTCCACATATAAATAGTCAAAGCTTTTTTTATATTTTCGTCGTATGATTAGAAAGGGACAGACCAACAAAGACGATGAAAACGTACGAATGAAGGTTGAACATTACCGCCCACCAACGAGTATTTTCATGTTTCACCGCTTGTTAGGCAGTTTGTACTCCTGGTAAAGACAATACATATTTCAAGTTTCCTGGAAAGTACTTATTTAAAAAATTAATCAATTTTATTTCAGATTTGTTTGACTCGCAAAAGGACAATAGATCAAATTCTTATTAGGCCACAAACTGGACTCAACTTTTGTAATGTACCTACTTAGTACATAAGTAAATTTTGCGCGTGTGAATTCGTTCGTGTTTAAAATGTTTCGGGTTCCTTATGTTCCTTAACTACTTTATCACACTATTCAAATTTCGTTTGACTAAATCAGAGAAATGAAGACAATTTAATCATAAAATTAGTAGGACAAGGATTTGCTTATTATTTTATGTACAGGTCCGGCACTTCAAACAACGTTTTGGATTTGACATGATGGCGTTCGGACATGCACACTTGGTGCAAATTGTCTTTGACATATGTGTAGGGTTGACTTAACACGCATCGTATGAACATTATCTACATTTCGTTACTTTTTATTGTTTGTTCTGTTATTAAAAAGTATTTGAGCTAAAGAATTACTAAAAATGTGTTATTTTTCAACGTTTTATATGTACTGAAAAGACTCAATTTTATGTAGTCAAATACTTCGGGTGCGTGCGCCTGACTGCGTTCCCTTGCTCGGCTTCCCTCTAGTTTCCCAGAAAGTGTGAGGAGAGGTGGGGTATCTGAAGTCAGAGGGAGGCGGGGACTATTACCAATTCTGTGGTATCGTATGAATGATTAACATTGTAGAAATCGTTGATTAATCGGCCGGCGCTGGGAGTGTTTCCTGCAGCAAACTGGCCAGCACAACTGAAGCAGGTGCTGATGAGAGTGGCACCGTCGGGCATGACGCAGGTCGTCACGATGATGTGCGGATCCTGCTCCATAGAGAACGCCCTCAAACTCGCCTTCATTCGATATCGGACGAAAGAGCGCGGTACCGAACATTTCACGCCGGAAGAATTGCGTTCGGTCTTGTGTAATATGCCGCCTGGGTCGCCCAATTTATCAATATTGTCCTTTGAGGTAATTGATGCGATTTAGATTATTAAAAAACAAACGAAAGATGCACCCTTCTTTAATACGTCGCCAAGGTATAATGGACCGGATAATTATGATGGTAGCAGCGAAAAATCCATCCAGCGTGCAGGAGCCCGATTGCGCTAAGTTAAAACATCGAAGTTCTATTCTTATCCAATTTCAGTTCTAATCACATTGCAATCCAATTATTAATCAACTTTGCTGAATTCCGCATCGGGCTAAACTGTATGTAACTGACAGCCTCTAACTTCTGAGCGATCTGTCAAAACGGCTCTAATGGCTGTCAAGAGCAGTACCGCGATTAGCGCAATACCAAATGTATCAAAATGTCGTACGTAGCCCAATCACGGTTCAATCACCGAATATTTACCGCGATTGCAGCCCAGTTGTTTTAGTGCAGCGACAAGTCAAGTCAAGTCAAGTCAATATAATTTATTCAATATAGGAGCTTACAGCACACTTATCAAACGTCAAATCTTTTTTAAAGCTACCACCGCGTCGGAACGTGTTGTCGCTGTAGAGAAGATGCGGCCAGAAACTCTACAACATAACACGACTTAATAACTATTACAATATAAACCACACCTGTGGAGCATACGGCCCCGAACGTTCGGTTGAATACGCTGGCATGGTTTTTCCCTATACAGGTGACACACCAGCACGCGCCATTTTTCCTAGTAGACGCGTATTCAACTGAAGGTCCAGCAGATGTGTCCCTACACTTAGGCCGAGATTTAGAGACGATTTTTTTAGTCTTAGTTCGAACTAAGTAGGGCGAAAATGTATTGACATAGTTGGGAGTTCGAACTAAGACTTAAAACCCGTCACTGAATCTCGGCCTTAGAGTCATTAGCATACCAGTGGACCGATATAGGTAATAGATAATATATTTAATACTCAACATTTTTACTAATATAAAGTATTGTCTTCCAGGGTGGTTTCCACGGCCGAACACTTGGTTCCTTGTCAGCTACGAGATCAAAACCAATACATAAGTTGGACTTTCCTGCTTTCGGTTGGCCCGTAGCACGTTTCCCTCGTTACTCATATCCACTCTCCATTTGGCAGTGCGAGAACGAACTGGAAGACGAGTGGTACCCTTTTTGAAATCTATACTTATAATTCGGTATGTCAAGTTTTTTTTTGAGGGCTGAATCGGAAATCATAAAACAATATTTTCTATGTCATAAAATAACGTCGTTTTTCGGTCCAACTAGTGACGTAACTCCTTGGTGAAAATAAAATCAACTTAAAATGACTGGCCATCAAGAAAAAAAGGATATTTACAATGTCCGAATTTGACATTTTCATGTTGCCGTTTCTGTCTCCAGCCTAGAGTTAGAAAGATAGGGCAGGAGATTTTAATTTTTTTTAAATTAAGCAATATTTTTTCTCCATTGAGTTCGAAGGTTTTTTCGCGACCACTTTTACCATTGAGAGATAACCGTTAAGAATTTAATTAAATTAATAAACTCGATAAATTACAAATTAAATGCAATTAGTTTCTTAAAAAAATGATGTCTTCTATCCGTAAAAAATACAAAATAAAGACAACAACAAAAATTTTTATACTGAATTACTGTTATATCGTTTACGAGCGTTTACCCGCAACTTGTCCGCACAAATTATTCACCAGATTTTAAGTCAGATCGTAAGCTACCAAATAAAGTTTCATAAAAATGCTGTTACAAACATACAAACAATCTACTTCATCCAAGAAACTAGTTTTTATCAAAGTTTTTTCTTCTCGCTCTATCTTAAAAACGGTATTACATAAAAAACGTCGTTGTGATTATAGAGCAAACTCTACAGTATAACAACAAATAATAAAAACCGGCCAAGTGTGAGTCTGTCTCGCGCTAAAGATCCCGGAGAAAAAAGTTGTTGTGTTGTGTGGTGGTTTGGTACGAAACCCTCAGTGCTCGAGTATGATTCAGTCGGGGCTAGAACTGCCATCCTTGGTACGGGAGGCTAGCCTCGAGCGAACTAGTATCTGACAAAACTAAAATAGTGCCTAAAATACCTATGTCTCGATTATTTTCAGCTCCCTCGCAAATGTTGCAGAACTAATAGACAGCTACAAGAAAATGGAAAACCCTGTGGCTGGTGTCATTGTAGAACCAATCCAATCTGAAGGTGGGGACAAAGAGGCTTCTCCGGAATTCTTCAGAAGACTTCAGACATTATGTAAAGAGGTAAGAAAAGATATCCCATGTATAATGTTGAATTATTTAAAACAAATTGACAGTAGCAATGTTTAGTGATGAATAATTAGATGAATAATCTATCTAGACTATTATAAAACTGTAACAGAAGTGTGTCTGTACATTGAAGATATTTAGAAAAAAAGATTACGATCTATATAATTACGTTATGGTTTTTAGGTGCCCCTGACTACAAATCCACCTTTTTTTAGAATTTTTGTGTCTGTGTGTTTGTTTGTGAGAGCATCACGCGAAAACTACTGACTCGATTTTGATGAAACTTCTGATAGCTTATGATCTGACTTAAAATCTGGTATATCGCGGGGTAACTCTAGTCCTAACTATTATAAAACTGTAACAGAAGTGTGTACATTGATGATATTTACAAAAAAATATGAAGATATGGTTATTAGGTGTCCCTGCCTCGAAACCAACCTTTTTAGAATTTTTGTCTGTCTGTTTTTGTGTGCTTGTCGGTTTGTGTGTTTTTTTGTGCGAGCATCACGCGAAAACTACTGAACCGATTTTGATGAACCTTTTTTTTTTTTGGATAGCTTATAATCTGACTTAAAATCTGGTATATAATTTCCAGAATGATGTAGCTCTTATTATGGATGAGGTTCAGACAGGGTGTGGACCTACCGGCAAAATGTGGGGACACGAACATTTTGACCTCCCGCTTCCTCCCGACATTCTCACATTCAGCAAGAAAATGTTGACTGGAGGAGTTTATTATACGAGTGAATATAAGTATGTAAGAAATAGTGCGTTTTTTTTTTGATAACTACCGTTTCTTCCGACTGCTTTTTATACTGGTTATTAATTTCAGAGTCCCACAAGCCTTTAGAATTTTCAATACATGGTTGGGAGACCCAGGGAAATTGATACTTTTGGAAAAAGTTCTCAATGTAATTGATGATCAGCATTTGCTTGATTTGGTGACTGAAACCGGCCTTATGCTAATAACCGGCCTTTATACAATGGAATGCCAATTTCCGACTTTAATAAACAGCGTTCGAGGTCGCGGCACTTTCCTTGCTTTCAATGCTGTTACTGCTGAAGTAAGAGACAAAATAATCTACAAATTGAAACAAAACGGTATGTAGATTACAACACACTTTGCCATCAAATTTCACCTACTGCGTTTTGAGCTTGTGATGGTATGCAAGAAGAACGATGTTAACGTTCGGGGAAGATATTCTGAGAAGTGGCCATCCGATTGTATGACCTCCCATACAACCAAATCCGGCCGTTTAAGGGAATATAACTGTTAGCGAGCTTCATACAAACGAAGTGTTGTTATATTTTCAATAGTAACCAATTAAAGTCAGTGAAATTTTTCAGAAACATTCTAGAAAGTAATATCTATGCTTGAATTTTGCCTCAAAGATTTCCATAAAAATCTTAAATTAATCCTAGCATTGAAACTGTATATTTTAACGAAAATCGGACAAGATACAAGCATAGAGATTTGATTCTAGATTGTTTCAGCTAAATTTCATTGACTTTAATTGGTTAGTATTGAAAATATCACCAGACTTCGTTTGCATGAAGCGCGCATTTACGCATTCGGAATAAATTTCTCTTAAATTCTGGTCGTTGAGTTGACTTATTACTACTCTTTGCGGGCTGGAAATGGCAGGCTGACTGAGGGCGTGGTAGGAATTAGTCTGTCAGTTCGTAACTACTGAACATGGGAATCCTACCGTCATGCAGTTTCTTTTGTTTTTATGTGTATGTTCCTACATGGTTTGGTCATGTGGAGAGGATGAATTACAGCATATGTACGAAAAAGATAATAATGTGTTAGGTATATGAATGGAAGTGTATGTCGGTAGATATGGCACGCCCTAGTCTGCTCATCCCACTGAGAAAGACGCGTGACGTTATACAACGTGTTAATGAATAAACGCAAAACTAGAAAGTAGTTTATTTAGAATCGAATTATCGTGGTTTCAACATTGGTAATTTCGTTCAATATATTATTTAATTTGTTTGTAAAATTTAAAATTTATTTAACTCGATGCTAACCCACCGCACAGGCACACTCACTCTACTTAATACCAAAACAAGATTCTAAAAATGTAGCCATGAGCATTGAGCACGTTAGCGCTTTCATTCATTGCTGAAATAACAAATCATTTTGCCTGAAAACTTAAAATGCGAATAACTTTATATTTTAACTTAGTATCAAATAATGAAATTATTGTTTCAATCTAATTATTTTGACATAAATCAGTTGGGGTATATGAGGTTTTGCGCTTATTCATTAACACGTTGTAGATGGAGAGATTTCCTCTGCTTTGGTATTTTTAGGTCAATAATGTAGTTATTGTCATTTACCTTTCAATGTATCTAATTACACTGAAATTTTTTAATCGACAGGTGTGCTCACTGGAGCCTGCGGTGCAACTACGATTCGTCTCAGACCGGCTTTGATATTTGGTAAGCGACATGCCAATATTTATTTGGATACGTTATTTAGAGTTCTGATGGAGATATCTAAAAAGTAATCGATTTTGTACAGGTTAATTGAACGTTAAATTAATAGGTATTGTTTCATTTTTAAGAAACTAACATTTTATAAAATAATGTTGTTATCGACATCCATCTATTGGATATCTTAACTATTATAAAACTGTAACAGAAGTGTGTCTTTACATTGAAGATATTTACATGAAAAAGATTACGATATGGTTTTTAGGTACCTATCCCGGACTCCAAATCAACCTTTTTTAGAATTTTTGTCTGTGTGATGGTTTGTTTGTTTGTATGTTTGTAACAGCATCACGCAAAAACTACTGAACCGATTTTGATGAATCTTTTTTGTTTGCTTATGATCTGACATAAAATCTGGTATATTATTTGTGCGGACGAAGTCGCGGGTTAACTCTAGTAAACAATAAAATGAACTTCAATTTTTATTAAGTACTAGAGTTAACCCGCGACTTCGTCCGCACAAATGATACACCAAATTTTAAGTCAGATCATAAGCTGTCAAACAAAAAAACTTTCATCAAAATCGGTTCAGTAGTTGTTCAAACCATTAGACAAACAAAATTTCGAAAAAAGGTTGAGTTGGGAGTCCGGGATACCTAAAAACCATATCGTAATCTTCAATGTACATACACACTTCTGTTACAATTTTATAATACTTAAGATTTATATTATAATTTGATAGAAACAGTTTATTTAATATGTGGGAAATTTTGTTATTGGTCCGTTTTATAAACACATACCTATTTTATAAGGTACACATTTAAAAAAATCTATTTCTATTTTTCATAATGTGAAAGACCATAAAGATTTTTTTTTATCTTTTGTATTTCTAACTATTGTGTGTTTTAGAAATATTTTAATAAAGAATAAATTTATGAAAATCTAAATGACATGCTGTTTATTTAAGCCACGGTTTATACAGAAGAGACGTGTGGCGGTGGCGCATAATCTAAGTAACACAATATAAACCTTACATTACGTAGCATAGCGTCGTTTTTGTCGTAAATGAGAATCGCGCCCGCGCCTCCAGGGGAGATGCGCGGGCGTAATTCTCCAAACGACGCAATTTTGCAATTGATTTGTGAATCTGGCTGAATTCTCTTGGTAATATTAACATGTAGCCTACTGATTTGCTGTTAAGTAAATTTTATAAAAATTATAATCGGATTTTATGGAAACACAAAATGATTTCAATGTTTATATTTTCATCACAAACTCATATGACATCATTAATAAAATAACATAATTTTAATTAAACAATAATAAGTGTTATCTCAAAAATAGAGCAATTTAATTTATATTATAGCCTTATCACATACTACATTTGAATTTACATTATCAAAATGCTTATATTTATACATTTCTACTGTTAATTATCACGTGGTTTTGTTACCCTACCAATGGTACATACCTCGTGTACCTTCCTTATTGTTTGTACCTAACCAAGAAAAATTTATCTTGAAGATCTGATCTTAGTTTCGACTTCATTGTCTAGTGATCGGAGAGTACAATTTTCGGAGACTACTCTTTCTTGGAGTATACTTACAAGAATCTAATTAAAACGTGCCTCCTTTGTCACATCAAAGGTAGGATTTTGTATGACATACTTATATGGTTTGATTAGTATAAACACTGGCTGCCTCAAAATCACAAGATCTATAAATACAGTCCATGTCTAGATAAAACAGAATTTATACCCTGCAAAGGGCGCAATAGTTTACAGCTCGGCAGCAGCGCCGCAGCAGTTACAAAAATGAGGGATCATCTCATGTTCAATTAGTTAAGAAATAAACCCATCTATCGGTTTGCGACGGTCAGATATTTTAATAGCATTGGTACAGGTGTGATTCAATTTATAGCTGGTACAAATTTGGAAAGATGTGAGGCTATTATGATAATAATTTAGTCCAATGGCATACCAAGTCGTGTTAAGTACCTACTTACTTTTTCATTGTGTTATGTACTTTGATGCAAATAGACATTGCCAATCTTTTTGAATTAAATATTGTAGGCGTCTAAATACTGGTGAAGTATAAGATGCAACAATGTTTAAATTACAGATATGTATACATAATACTTAAAACAATACCGTACTACAAAATTGTAATGCAGAAGAGATGATGTTTTTAAAACGTCTCAACTTATTTCCATAAATATGAGCTGAATTCCTCCTAAACATTACAATTTTAAGTAACGTGTGTACTAATCTCTAAGCAATCTTAAAAACCTACCTATCATATTTATATACTTGATTTAACATTATTAATTCATTTGATCTAGGTACCTACATAATACGAATTTTCTACTGTGATTTTAATTAATATAATAATATCATATTTAAAACAAACTAACATTTTTACATGATATAATAAATTTTCATTTAAACGATAAGATTTGTTTTCACATAGGTTATTCAAATAAAATATTTAAATCAACAAATGTATACGTATGATCAGTTAACATATTATTTTATCACGTCCAGTATGTTCATACAGCACACCATCTCTGAGACGTACTTTACTTGCCTTGCTCTTACATTTGTGGCAACAATTTTAATTATTCACAAAATGATACCGAAGTTATCTCTCAAAAATAAAACAAGTTACTTTACAAGAACCAAAACGAAAGTCAATCAGGTGACAGAGATTTATTTTTTTGAAATCTTATATATCCTAGCTATCAGCAGTAAAGTTTGCTACCATCTTTATTCTTACATAAATATATATTACTAGTAGTGTTATTATTATGTATAGTATTTAAGTAATACTCAACAATTTGCTTTTCAAATAATAAGTCATGATAATAAAGTGCTTTCTGAACCAACTAGATTGTTAACTGACGACACAAGAACAGAACAATAGAGTCGGAAGGTTCAGAGACCATGCATAGCAGTGCAGTGCAGTCAGAACATAACAAAGCGTTTAATTACTGGTGAGACGATATCAAATACAGATGTTTTTATTTTAGTCAATCAGAATCAATTTAATTACACATAATGTACCATTACAGCAGACACCTCGTTGTTACAAGGATATCACAGCATTTCAAGATTAATATTTATTAAGATCTTAAACATCGCTTTTGATAAATTCTGAGCAAGTAACGCTTCTAAAAACCTCACAAATTTCAGGTTTTTCTAAAGTGTGTCCGTATGGGTTATCTGATACGGTACGAATCATTTAAACGTTTGTACTTGTAAAGTCTTATATTTTTGCTTCAAACTCATTACCTAACTATTGGATACATAAATAGATCTAATTAAATTCGAGATTAAAATGGAAATGTCAAATTTTCTAGCGTGGTTTATTTGTACCTACTAAATGTGTGTATGGCATACGTGTCGCGCCAGCGCTGCGCGAGCGCGGACATCCGCGCCGCCTGTCATTGAGTGGGAGTGTGGACGCGGGCGCGGGCGCGGGCGCGGCGGGCCTGGCCCGGCTGCGGCTGCCCTGGGGCCGGCATCCGTCGAGCGACGCTTAAAGATGCGTGATGACAATCTCGTCGTCGATTTCGTCCTTCTCGTCATCCTCCTCTGGAGGCTGTTTGGCGGCTTCTGCTGCGATTGCTGGATCCTCGGCGATAGCTTTGAGCCGACGGGCCTGAAAGCAAACGTTTTCTCAATTATTGTCTCAATATGGGCGGCAATCTGCTTAGGTGTCATGGAGGTCTGTTCGCCACTTGCCTTGGTACACTCGTTGTGTATACTATCTCTCATCATCCATACAAATTGTAGATTTTGGTTGTAGGACGAGAATACGATGGCTCGCACCATCGAGGAGTAAATCAAAAGTCACAGAAATCCGTCTATTGTGGAGCCAATTCATCAAAGGTAAAAAATGTGGGCGTCCACGCAAAAAGTGTCCAGTTGTCGGTATTTAACCAAGCTTTTTTATTATTACATATAATCATGTGACTGATCTAGATGCCGAATCTTATCATAACACAACTGGACTGGTGTTTTGGTGTGTTTGAAGAGAAGGTTGATTTCATTAGTTTCTCCTTAATCGACAATTCCCTTTTTGTCATAGGTAGAGATAGCTACCTTGTAAGTTATATGGCTTCTTCCTATCGTGCGGGTAGCAAGCCCTGGTGTCAGATATTTCAAACCGGTTTTTTGTAATTATGGTGCATAGTAAGTATACTTATAATAGTAGGGTACCTTTCTCTTGTGTAATATCTCGACGACAATGTACCCTGCGACACCGATCAGCAGCACCACCATCATGACATAAAGCTTCATCTTGGCGCACAGGTGCGTGGAGTATGCGTACGCGACGACAAAACCAGCGCTCTCCCATAGCCTGTAGTTGGAGAATGCCGCCTCCTTGTTGCGCCTGAACAACACCCCATAAAGACCTGGAATTAAAAGCACGGTTCATGAGTTTAACGAAAAATGTAATTGCTGGAAGGAAGCAAAGATGTTAATTTGTCTTCGGAGAGCAGGGAAGACCAAATAACATCTTTGGGAAAGAGGTTTAAAGGAGTTGAAAAAATATTTTTACTATTTATTTAAATGGCAAACTATAAAATCTGCATAAAAATATCTTCGTATACTTTTGATCATTCGAATTTTGAGGCACGCCGAGTGTTTCCAAAAATTATCAAACGTTTTTAACGTAGTATCTGTCTAAAATTAAATCATCGAGCGATTCAGGAATAGATTTTGCCCATACTGGCATTAATGGCATGATCTGGCTTTTGTTTACTGTCCTCGTAGTCGAAATGAAAAGCAGAGTGTTTAACTCGGGTGAAAGTTACCAATTTCACACTCCGACTGTGGCGCCCCGAACGAAGTGAGGTGGCACACTTGTGTGAAATGGGTGACTTTCATCCCTTCGTTAACAATCTACTATTAATTATATGAAGATAAATTATCTTCAATTAATGTTTTTAAATATTTAGGTACTGTAAAATTATCGTATTGTATTATCATTTAAAAACTATTCAGTTTATATTCGGTTTAAACATTTCAAATAATTATTTGATAAGGCACGTCAGCTTATTCACGTTTTGTGTCGTAAAATGACTCAATTACAAAGTTATTTGACAAGATAAAATTAAATTATTACCGGGATAATTTTTCATGCAAGTACATTCGGTAGTTAGTAGAACAATTTACAGAATCGAGCGACAGAACTATGATAAAAACGTGCTTTTTACTCGACACGTGATTTCTAAGTTCCTTATGAAATTCCACATCTTTATAAATGATTGAATAAGAATTGCACCTGTAATATCTTATAATTGATGAGATATCATCTATCGGACTATTAAAAACGTCACTATTGTGTGTTAATTATAGTATATATTAAATAGCTGGTACAACGTGGTAATGAATAAGCGCAAAACCTCATACACCCCAACCTTAGAATACTTATATGAGGACAAGTTACGCGTGTAATTCTACTAACAAACTTTTCTGCCACTTTTTACAGGGGGTGAGGTAGCACGAGATACGCAACTTTGAATTTTATTCCTCTAGTTTAGATTCTAATTTTGAATGTTAAAAATCATGAAAAACAGTGTCATGTGAACCCCAAACGTCAATAGTTCGAAATTATTGTTCCGCAATTATAGGCTGTCGCGTTTAGTGATAAGGTATAAAATTGTATGTAAATGCGTAAGATCTTTTGATCTTGCACGTTGGCAGAGGGTCGTCTAAATCGTCTAAGTAGCAAACAGAATAGCAGAGATATACACGTTGTTAGAAGAAAACATGCTAACAAATGAACGCAAGAAACAGAATGAACAAAGTAACAACTTTTTTGTGTTATTTTAGAGAATATAAGTAAATAAAAATATATACCTTTTTGTAATCGCAAGATAACTGTCTGAAAATTGACACAAGGCCACATAGTCGCTGAAATGATGGTATTGGTATCAGAAATGGAGATGATGAAGATGTTAGGAAAGCATGTGAACATAATCAATTTGCAAGGTTGCTGTACCCAAGAAGGCCCACTATACGTTATTGTAGAGTATTCGCCTACTTATTATGTAAATAAGTTAATTATTTAAATTGAAATAAATTCAATCAAAGATCCAGCGATGGCATGCAATCCATGAACAAACATATATCACACATCTAGAAACTTCTGTAATGTGTGTATGGAATAAGTACACTTCAATAAGACAATTTTGATTATGTAGGTCTAATAATGAACCATGCAATATCTGTTAATTAATGTTATTAAATCTGAAAACCTCAGGTTTGTAACTACCTATACATGAACAGTGTGTTACGTATGCTACAATAGGTAAATACATTTCCAGTTAATAAAGAAAAAACTGGTCAAGTGCGTGTCGGGCCACGCGCAGGGTAGGGTTCAGAAGTTGCCCGTCACAATATATGAACTTAGAAGGGGGCTTTTTGTTTTATACTGCGATTTAACGGCTAATAAAGTGTAAAAAGTACATTTATCAAGTTGGTCGACTATTAATCGTTAACTTGTAAAGCCTACTTAACAGTGATAGTTTATCTTTTAACTTCGTTATATACACTACTGCCGTGAATTTTTTCACGTATCCAGAAACGACAGAGGGGCTTGACGCTAGAAAAAATTAGGTACCCTAAAAACATTTTTCTAGATTTTATTTTACCACTTTGTCGGCGTGATTAATATCTTTCTAGTAGGTACTAAGGCGTCTCTGAGCTAAGCAGCAGACAGACGGAAATGGCGAAACTATAAAGGTTCCTTGTTGACTACGGAACCCTAAAAAATTATATTATTTGAGAGTTGATAACGTATCGTACCTATCAATAGTTAGCGCTCATAATAGTGAGATAGCATTATTGTGATAGTCTTATAAGGGGTCTTGTGTAGTCTTACATAATACCCCTTTAAAAACTAACGTTCAGTTGCAGAAACACTCAGTATAGTTAATCCTCCATTAAATCTCTTGCTAGCTTTATCTACGTCAACAAGACAAAAAGTGACAGCAAGAGATTTAATGGAGGAATAACTCTAATGAGCATTTCTGCAATTGAGCGTTTGTCATGAAAATGTCGATTCAATAACTATCCGGTAGCCCTTAGATTCCATCAATAATAAAATTTACGATTAAGTATTTGTAGGTAAGGTAAAATGAGAAAATAAAGGCATAAGCTATAAACTTAAAGAGTAAAGATTTCCAACTTTATAATAATTGGAAATGGAAATAAGTCTGCGGCATGCATGAATCAACCGCGCGTTTGAGGCAATATTACCTGCATTTAAAAGCAAAAACTTGTTCTGTAGGCTCTACAAACTGCGTTTAGCGAACCCATGTTTAATTTGGTAGATTCTCTCGCAATACACGAGCTTATTGAGAGAAGAAAATTTGGTAAAATGATCTACAAAAACATCATGTTTATTTTCTTTATTTATAAAACCATTAGGTACATGACGCTTTTGCCCGTGCCTTTAAAAAGAATCAGTTGTGTTAATTCAGAATATCATTCTATTTTTTGTGCCAAATTTCATATTTGCATTTCATGCAAATATATTCAGCCACAAACTTTCATATTTCTTCATATTGGCAACTTCGTTTCCGTCGACAGACAGTAATCGTACTGTTTTTGTACAGGTGTACCAAGGTGTACCCAAAAAAGAAAATCGATGAACATCACACAACAGTAAGCTAGCGTTGAAGTAGATGAGGGATGGTGACTCCGAAGAGAGCTATATAACCGAACCTGACGAGTGTTGAACATAATATACACTGATTAATTTTTGTAACAAAGGCTTTGAAATTATTGCAACAATAGGTGTGCCAAGATTTTTTTTGGTATCGATTTTAAATGGATATAGACATCATTTTAAGAAACTATTATTTGTTCTGCGAAATAAAAATTTTTATTTAATTTGATTTGTAATCTCTAATCTCTAAACGTTAAAGTGATCGCGAGAAAATAATTCCAACTCCATGGAGAAAAACCTACGCTTAATTTAAAAAATAAAAATCACCTGCCTTCTCTTTCTAACTCTATGCTGAAAACAGAAATGGCAATATCAAATGTCAAATTCGATGTTTTGAATGTTTTGAATTTATATTTGTTCTTAGTGGCCAGTTATTTTATGTTTACCAAGGAGTTTTTCATAAAATGAAATATTTCATTTTATGAAAAACTCCTTGGTAAACATAAAATAACTGGCATATAATAAATAAACATCGATTCAAATTTTCGTTAACCGAAAAACGACGTTGTTTTATTAAAAATACCAGTAATTCTTTCATTTTAAAATTTCTGACATACAAAATATTGTTATTGGGACAATTATCTCGAAATGGTTTTGGATTCAGCCCTCCAAAAAAGAACTTGACATACCGAATTATTTAGTTCGCGCATGCTTAGCTAAATTAATGTAGGTACCTAAACCTAATAACGTGCTCGTACATCTTGGCAACATGTAAAGAAAGACGGACGCTGTCCCATCTTTGCTGCAATAATGATGTTTAGGTCAATAATACCATAAGTTCAAACGTGCTAAAACTAAACTAAAATCACAGAATAGGTAATAGTATATAGTTCTACATACTAAAATGTTAAACTCTTATTTAACATGGTAGAAGGTGAAAACAATGTATGATAATCTTAAGAATGCTTAGCTTTGTTAAACATTATAAAGTATTCATGTAAATGTCCACGGTATTACGAGCATTTCAATTTAGTTATGGATGACAAAATTATTTCTTTCAACACGAAGTGATTTTAAAGTAAAATAGAAACCTATAAACCTAGTAAGTAGGTTTAAAGTGTACTGAATCAAACGAGACCCGAACCATCGATTTTTGTAAGGTTTTAGTCGGGTAAAATCGGTTTCGCTTTTTGCATGGAGTGTACCAACTACACCGTCCTCTTATGGATCCAAAATCATCGTAGCCTGCGGCAAATTCGCACAAGCCGTACCGAGTCGGTTGCTTCAGAGTTGATTCCGTCTAAAAATAACCTGGCTTCCCAGAATCATTCCGTGGAAGCGCAAAAAGTTATACAGCGGCCATAACATATTCGATTAAGCGAATGGGTACTTACAATTTATCTGTTACCATCGTATAAAAAGATAGCTAACTATAATGTTGGGAGTAGATTTAAACGAATGAACTTATAAGTAGATGCAATTTCTCACTATAAATAAAATATGATTTTTTTTTACTATACTTATTGAAAGCACCTACATTATTATGCTAAACCGTTATAAGGTTCCGTTTCCAAAGGGAACCAACGGGACTCTATTGACTGAATGATTGACAACGGACAGATTAAACCACATGACATTTGGAAGATGTCGGTGTGCACTAAGAAAGGGTTTTTCGAAAATTTTCCCCTATAACGGTGCATCAAGGTGTTAATGTTTTCCAAAATCAAGGCGGACAAAGTCAAACAAAAGCTGGTTAAAAATAAATTGATATTTAAGTAACTCACCATTGATTTGTGTCTGCCAAACGGCGTCTCCGACTCCCCACAATCCCGATATCACAAAGAATACTGAAGGGGAATCAGGATTTGGTCTCCAGATCAACAGCCAGACAATCAGCCCCAAGTGTAGCGCTGCTCCCATTACTAGGATCGGAAATCTTCCGATGTACTTCATCGCAGACCCAAATACCAGGGAGCATAGAGCGTTGACAACCCCGAAGCAAATCATAACGTAACCGATCGAACGGATACCGAGTGCGCAAGAGACATAAGCCTGGAACAAAAAAAATTAATGAAAGTCGTTCTTCCTGAGGGGCTAGCATGGCAGCACGACATATAAAGCCACGCCTTACTCTTCGTTCATTTGGCGAGTTACAAAATGACAAAAAAGGCACGGGATATGTCGCGCACATCATGCGCTCACGTGAGCAAAATAGTCTCTCGAGGTTTTATGTCTACAAAAGCTTTTTGCAGAACTTTTAATAGTGATTAAAATGAAGTGAACTATCGTAGTTGGGATAAAAAATAAATAATCATTCCCTCGAGTAAAAAGATGTTTTGTATGAAAAGCATTTAATTAACCGCACTGCCCCGTACAGTACTTGTAAACTTTTTGTTGGACAAAGTATTAAATTACCTGCGTGAAGTCTGCCCCGATGAAGGCTTGTTCCATTCCTATCCACAGAGTGATAGGGATGAGGAGCTGCTGATTGGGCTTCTTCAGCTGGTAGGCTGTTGCCGACAGTAACTGGATACCAGTTAATTCCTTCGACGGGTCACTGACTCGCTGTTTTTCTCCGTACCTGCACGGAAAAAAAAGATCATTCAGTATACAGTCACCATCAGATATATCGTAGCATACAAGGTTTTCAAATATTTCTGAGCAGTGCTAATTTTCAATAAGTTTACAGTACATGTTACCATTTATATCGAAACGTGTATTGTGTCATAAATATGTGAAAAGCTAATTTTCAAAAATTTCTTTACAATGTTATTTAAAATTGAAATGTATAACAACAGAGTAAGGTCTTTTTTCGTAAACTGCTCCGATGTTTATGATCACCCTGACTGCGTTGGCTATTTGATGTTCTAGGCGTTCAGATATTTTTGACTGGTTATGTGTAAAGAAATTATTGAAAATAAGAACTGCTTAGAAATATTTGACCACCTTGTTTGCTGTGATATATCTGAAGGCGACTGTACTTACTGGCAAAATTATTATTTAGAACCGCAAAAAAACTTTTGGTTTTCAAAATTAAAACCTGCATCGATTAAGGATTTGAGTTGTGGATATTAAAAGTTTTAATATCGGTTAGATAGAAAGTATTTCATTGAACCGGTATCCGGCAAATTACAACGTCCGTTTTTACTACTTACTTTCCTAAAATTAATCGGAGACTCGAAAAGTTATAATTCGGTATGTCAAATTTTTTTTTGTCTTCTTTTTATGTTTTTTACGGATAGATGACATAATTTAAGAAACCAATTTAATTTTTATTGCGATTCATCGCGTTTATCAATATAAATTAAATTTTTAAAATACTTTGATCTGTAATCTCTTAATGCAAAAATGGTGGAAAGAAAATAATACAAACTCCATAAAGAAAAATTAATTAATTAATAAAAAAAAAAAAAAAAAAATAAAATGTTTTGCCTTCTCTTTCTAACTATATGCTGGAAACAGAAACGGCAACATCAAATGTCAAGTTCTGACATTGTAAATGTATTTTTTTTAATGGCCACAGTTATTTTATGTTGATTTTAAGTTTACCAAGGAGTTCACAGGTTTTCCAGTGACGTCACTTTACAGACCGAAAAACGCCGCAATTTTATTAAAAATATCTGTAACCCTTTCATTTTAAAATCTCAGACATAGAAAATATTATTATTGAGACAATTATCTCGAAATGGTTTTCAATTCAGCCCTCCAAAAATAAACTTGTCATACCGAATTGTTGCTAGACCTTTTTTCACTTCAGGGCTTGCTCTTAGTACGTTTTTAATTGTTTTATAATAATTAATTCATTTAGTAAAATAAAATAAATAAATATCTTGGACATTGTCACACAAATTATCTAGTCACATTTAAAGTACCAGAATCTAGCCTGGACTTGTATTATGATGACTAGACAACGATATAGAATACAGATATAGATGCTAGATATAGTATCGGCTTTGACTAATTATTATAAGGACTAGCCTTGCGGTGGCATTTCCCCTCTGCCACGGTATAAGCACAATTGATCTTGTGCATTTACATTCAATTTTACACCTTATTACTAAACGAGACAGCCTATATTTGCGAAATAATAACATCGAACTTAGAACGTTTGGGGTTCACACGAGACTACTTTTCATGATTTTTAACATTCAAAATTAGAATCTAAAGTTATGGGGACTAAAATCCAAAGTTGCTGATTTCATGTTACCTCGCCCCCCGCAATAAGTGGCAGAAATGATTGTTAGTAGAATTACACACGTAACCAGTCCACATATAAATAGTCAAAGTATCGCGGTGACCATGTATATGCTTGTACAGTTGTAGGTCCATAAAAACTATAAATATACGTGAATGTGCTAAGGCAATGACATGACTTGACGTCTGGAATTCAAGAGTTCAGCAAAAAACGCGCGGCGGCCTCTGAGCTCGGAAAATATCAATCAATGTTACAAATGGCTTATACAAAGCAAAAACTTGAAGACAATGCTAAAGTTATATTTAAAGATGACGTAAATCCTATAAGATTAGTTAGATTGAAACCAGTATGCCCTTCACCTGTAAACGAACCAACCTAAATCCATAAGATAAAAAACATCAATTTTTTTTTAAAATTTAAACATAAAGTACATACGACCAGGAAAATAATTCCGGTCGTCAATCTTCGTTTGCGCAGAGCCGGACCGAGTCCCCGTCAAAATCCGAAGTCGTTTAGTAATAGTACAAAGTATCAAAGGAGTTCCAGCCCTCGAAGGTACAACATGATTGGTTAATACAAGGTGTTACAAAAATACAAATAAACATTTAAGGGGGTGGTTTAGATACATCAAACTGAACCACTTTCGCTATGAATATCGAAATCGCGAGAAAATAATCCGATATTCCATACTTAACTACAAATCTACTTGAGCTATTTAGCTTTGTATGGGACATTTACATTTCGTCGACTAAAGTGTCAGACCTCGTGACTCCATTAGATAATTTTACAGGAGGCACAAAAAACTTCACCATGAAAAATGACAGCATAGAGTTATACGGTTCTCTATTTATCATTTTAAATTGTAACGGCTTATCTAAAAGGATTTAAGAGTTGTGCCATGGATGCATTCAGAAATTAGTAATAAAATTGTATAAATGTAATTTGAAAATAAAATGGAGTTACGAGGTTTGACACTTTAGCCAACGATTTGCATGGGACAGCGGATTTATTTTCACGATTTCGATGTTTGATGGTCTAAACATTAAAAGTTTCAAATGTTTATTTTTACTTATGTAGTACCTTGTTTAATTTCGTGCGCTATTAAAAATTTTTCAACTGCGCAAGTACATCGGTGAGACTTATAAACCTGGTACAGTAGTAAATCGTTACTTATTATTGGTCTGCATGACACATTACTGTTTTAATATATCGCTGGGTGAATACAACAATAGTACAACTCAAAAATTGGCAAATTTGAGTTAGCACCGTATTCTAGTTCTACATCGCATACTTTATCTTGTGCAAAATAGACCTAACTCGATATTTCACTGAATCTAACCCTTGCTGTGTAGTAACTACAGACGAATTTGTTCGCACGCACTCTCTCGCGCCAACTTTAATGTAATTTTTATCAAAATCAACTTTTTTGACTTGTGCCGTTGTTGTATTCACCCAGCGATATGTACATACAAAAATGAGGTGAGATGACAGAGTCAGGATAGAATGGACGAAAATACAGGGTCCTTCATAATTTATGCTGACACTTTTTTAAGGGCATGATCAGACCGACAAACTGAACAACTTTTTCTAAAAAATCTGCTGTCCCATACATTTGACTCGAGTAGGTTTGCGGTTTTGTATGGAACAGCTGATAATTTTTTCGCGATTTCGATGTTGGTGCCATTGAGAAAGTTGTTCAGTTTGAAGGTCTGATCATCCCCTTAAAAAAATGTCAGCATATTAAGAAGAGCCCTATATAAGGGTTCGTTTGAATGTTTGAATACGGAACCCGAAAAACTAGGCCTTTTAAAAAAGTTGATTAAAGGTAAGTACCGCTTTTGTTCCAAATTTTTGACCGAAGTCCTACCTAAAAGTACATAAAATATAATATTTTATTATATCCTGCAAGAGTATTATTTCGTTGTTCGATTATTTGCTACAACTGCCAATCAATATGCAAAATACTATAGACTCGCCGTCGTAATGAATACATATTTCGTTTATTTATTCGAATATTTTTACTGTCAATACAATTACATTTTGTTTAAGTAGCAGGTACCGTGTCTGTCAAAAATATTCATATCAAATTCATGTATAAAAATACGTTAGTCATAATTTTAGCAGCTGCCGTGCTGTCAATTATGTGTTATTAAATATTGTCTTAAATAAATAAGAAATAATTATTATAATAGGAATTCCACATTTACAACGTAAAATTTAACGCAATATGTTTTGATTGACTGCGTGTGAGACAATAAATATTACAAGCAGTAATGATATCCCGTATATCAGTAAAAATATACAGGGTGTAACAAAACAACCTTGTAATACACACTACTTTCACATGGAGTCAACTTCGAAATCGCGAGAAATAAATCATCTGTTCCATATAAAGCAGCACTCGACTAAGTTGAATGGGACAGCAGAATTTTTTTCGCGTGTTCGGTGTTGGCTCCATAGTGAAAGTTGTTCAGTTTGATGATCTGAAGCACCACCTTAAGAATTAAGCTCTGAATAAACATCGAAAAAGCGAAAAAAAACGGATGTGTTTTGGCATCCAGGTTTGCAGTTTTGTATGGAACAAGATTTTTATTTCCGTGATTCGACGTTGGTCCTATTTTACTTTGATCTAAGTTGGTCCCATAGTAAAAGCTGTTCAGTTTGATGTTCTGATCATCCCCTTAAAATAGTTTCAGCTAATTTTGTTAGACTAATATATACATAATGCTTACCTTGAAAGTGGGTCAACAAGCAGAGCCACCATAAGCACGGCAACGACAACACACGCGAGGTATATGGCACTAATTTCATATATCTCGCTGTCCGGCGGGCGGTGCAGGTTCTGGTTGTCATGGTGACCGCCGCCGATCATACAGAAGTTAGCGCCGCACGACAACAGCGTCTTGCTCTTGTTCTCAGTGGATACATTCCCGTTGTGCACTCCCGACGAGAATACTGCAGAAGGAGACGGACATAGATCACACCTTAACCCGAAATACTTTTTATAACGGACGAGAGACTTTATACGCGACTTCGTCCGCATGGGTTCCCGTCATCGTAGCGAGATAAATGATATACCAGATAAGGTTTCAAGCAAAAAAAGTTACATCGAAATCGGTCCTGCAGTTTCCGCGTGATGCGCGAACAAACGAACGGTTAAATTATATTATATAATAGTGTGTATGTTTATGTTTTGTTGTAGGTATGTTCCTAGAAAAGAATAAATCTTACCTAAACTGGAGATGAGGTTTCCCCAAAGTTCGGCCGTCTGCCAAGCGAGGAAGAAGAAGCCGAAGAACCGCACAATAATGCCGTCCACGGCTTGATCAGTCAGCTTTGCGTAAACACTACCAGCTTGCGTCAAGTAGGTAGCCTTCGACGTCCACATGGGCGCCGCTCCCAGCCCCACCACCACGCCGGCGGGGACTAGCGTGTAGAAGGCTGGGTAGAACTGTGCGCCGATGTACGGCGCGTAGCACAGCATGGAAAGGCACAGGGTCCATTTGACTGTTAGCCTCTTGATAAGGAATGTCGGCACAAATATACAGGAAACGACGAGTGCCGCGTAAATAGAGCTCAGCGAGACGGTGCCCAGCCCGTCCGCCGCGTTGATCGTCGACTGCAAGTTCGCCGTCCCCTGGAAGGCGGTGAATTGCACCATGAAAGCGGCACTGACTGCCGCAACATTTTTCAATATTCTCCATTTCTCGTTTCTTGATAGCTCGACTTTGCCCGTTGGATAGGTGTCTTCTTCGGTGGGTAGTGGCGGTGGTTTGACGATGTCGTCGTTCGAGTCTCTGTCGTGCTGGTAGCCATCGTTCTTAAATCCTGTTTTGATAGTGTATACAGAATCCTTGTCCGGACGGTCGTCCTCACGTCCGCCGCCGTGCGTAGCAGTCATGCCGTGTTACCTCGTTTTTTGCCCTGTAAAGAAAATATATTTTTTTAATCTGCCCTTCTAGAATTACATCTTACTCGTATAGTGGTGCCTCCAAGATAAGCTCCGTGATTTTGACGGGCGGTTTTTGAGATTTAATATTACTTTTTAAAGCTGTTTGAGACTAAAAATAAACAAAATGTATTAACATTTATTTAACTAAAGGTTCCAACATTGTCAGAAAGTCAAATAATCGCTCTAAAACGATGTCAAAATCTTGGACGCACTACAGCTACTTAATTTTGGAAATGGGTATGAGCTGTGGTATGAGTAAGGTATGGAGAAAAATTTCCATTTTTTTTTGTTGAGTGGCCAATAAAACTTGCCTACATATGATTTTAGAGGACCGTTCAAAATAAATAAATAATAAAAAGCGACACATTCATTGTTAGGCCGCATCGGAGCTGTGCTATTATTTTAAGGTACAAATAACTTCTAAGATTGTAAGGAACTTCTATTGAGAAAATTCACATAAATATATTGTTTCGGAAATAAATCTTCAACATCAACGTTGAGGCCATGAGAAAACAGAAGTCATTATTTCGCTGTATACCTACCTATCAATGAGAATCTTTTAAACGAGAAATATCTAAAGAAAGATGTCAAAGACAGCACTGCGGCGCTGCATATGACTGTTACAAGGAGATTGCCAGTTGAATGTGAGTATTAAATATTCAAATTCATGTAAAAGGCACACCGAAGAGACAGTGACATGAAATGCGCTTTTGAAAGGAAGACGTCGGACGTTTGGTTCAAAATATACATTCAGATTTAATCATGTCTAACAAGCTCTACTTGTGGCCAAAAAGTAATAACCACGTAATTACGTTTATTCTTATAAAGGGCATCTTGTCGTAGCGAATTGTTGGTCTTATAAACTCTTTGCCGTCATAATAATCATATTCTATAAGAAACTTTGCTGCTAATATTATTCATGCATCAGTCCTAGTACTACCTCCGTGGTCTAATGGTAAAGAGCATTGAGCTCTTGACCCGGAGGTCGTGGTTTCGATTTCCACGGGGGACACCTAGTGATATGTCACTTTGTGCGTTTAAGGTAGGACATTGCAGGCTGAATCACAATCATCAGAGTCATCTTTCTTTGACAATCAGGTTTGTCAATGATTCTGTGCTTCAGATGGCACGTTAAGCTGTTGGTCCCGGCTACTATCTCTGGTACTAGTTGTTCCATAAAAAACACGTCAGAGGCGTAAGGCGATCTGAAAAAACTCTGACACCAGGGCTTGCTGCCCACACGATAAGAAGTAGGTACTTCCTATTACTATGGCATCAGTAGATTGCCAACAGCCATACCTACAGGTTGAAAACGGATTAATTTGTCACGGAAAAAAAATCCTTTTAGTACTCGTTTTAGAACAAAATATAATGCGCATGTTTTAATATAAGTAATCATTAAATCTGAAAGCAATGATTTTTAAGATACATAATTTAGGTCGGTAGTTGTTACAATCGGCTTAAATCTTTTTGAATTAGTTTACTTAGTTGACTTAGACACTCAAAATCATTATTTCCATGAAATGTTCTTTCATTTTGTCTGTAATTTTTTTGGATGTAGTTTTAGCTAACTTAGTATTTTTCAATATTGGTGTGTAATTGGTAGGTAATTAGGTATGGTAAGTCCTTGTGCTAAAATTTAATATCGTAAAGTTAAAAACGAACCTTCACTAACACTTGTTGCGGAGGTTAACGACATTCTGTTTCAAATTATGAAACCTAAGTGATCGTAGTTTACAAACTTTCTTGCTACCTTGCTACAAGCAGACACCCGACCCGTCCAGCCAACATGCCATTCAATTGGTAATGAAAGTGACATTTTACTAGAAAGTTCAAGACTTTACTCCGCTTGTAAAACATTACAATGACGAGAATTCTCGCTTACAATTGATAAGAATAAATTCTATAAACGACATACTATTTGTACTGGATTTCCATATTTCAGTAAATATCCTGCAGGCAATGCTCAGTGAGTCATAAATGGTCGAATATAAGAAGAAGACTTCATTCGATCACATCATTCGTCCAGTACAGGCTAGAATTTATTCTGATGAGACGGTACGTGATTAATGCGATTACCTACGTGCCTAAGCAGCAGTGTGGACGAGAAAGGACAGAATTAAATTAAAAGGAAACTGATGTTTGCCTCCGAGTGACCGCCGCGTTGCGGCCATGTCGCAATTACTGCACAGATATTCTGATGGTGTAGACACCCAAATCAGCCAGCTATTGAATGTTCCATTGTGCAACTTAATGAGTACGAACGACGGCCGTGTTTGTTGTTAGATCTGTAACACGAGTTAGGCATTGTGCTTCTCGTACACTCTACCTCGACAGTTTAAAGACATCCCACCCCGCTGAAAATAAAACGTTACGGAATGAAAACCGGTCAAGTGCGATTCGGGCTATTCGCGCACCGAGAGTTCCGACCACACCACCACACAACATATTAACTTAAAAAAAAGTTTTGTTTTCTCCGGGATTGACTCACACTTGACCGGTTTTTATTATTTGTTGTTATACTGCAGAGTTTGCTCTATAATCACACCAAGTTTGTGGCTTGTGTTTATTACCGTTTTTACGATAGGGCGACAAGAAAAAACGTTGATAAAAACTAGTTTCTTGTATGAGGACCCCCTTTAATTTTTAACTTTTTTTTATTATTTGGTATCAGATCGCGCCGTATAATATATTCCCCGTAATAACGTGAAAATTTCAACTGTCTTGCTATTACGGTTTAAAAGTTACAGCCCTTAATAGGTAAGACGGACGGACGGCCAGCGTAGGCTAAGTAATAGAGGGTCTCGTTTTCACCCTTTGGGTACGTACGAACCCTAAAAAATGTTCAGTTTTAAGAAGCGAATGATCTCATTGCATTCAACCTACCATTCAACACTTACTTGTTTACAAAGGAATTTTAAAAAACCAAAAATTATGGATTAACAACGCTGCCGAAATACCTACAAACAAGGAAATAGCTCCTACATTGTATCTAATAATATACTATTAGGAACCCACTACAAAAGCATAATCAGTATTAATAGCCCGATTTTAAATCAGTATAACTTAATGAGACGCTATATACACCATTGTTCTGTCAGATAACTTTATTCCCATAGTTCGTTGTCATGTTCATATTTATGCATCTAGATTTCATGGAAGCGATGCTGATTTGCATGACTTATGGTAACACAAACGATGGATACGCGTGACTTATGCTCAATCGCTCATATATTTTAATGGGCCTGTCAGTTTCACTTATTGCCACCTTATAAAGTAAAGGGGTACCTCGAATTTGCAATAAATGTTTAACTGCTGAATAAACAAGCAACACTTACAATATAGCTCTTTGTTATCACTTCGGAAAATACAATAATAATATATTAATGAGGCGTAGAACAATGATATTTATTTAGATGGGTAAAATGTATATACAGCCATCATTACATTAGGGATACGCGTTACGGGAGTAACAGCGGATTTATGACGAATAAGATGTCGTAGTCAAAACAAATGTGTTTTACATGTCGAATAAGTATGTTAATACTTAATATACAGGATGTAAGGAAGCATAAGCATAAGCATATGATCACGACTATTTTCCCCGAGGGGGTAGTCAGAGATATTCTGAAACCTCAGAACATCCACGTTTCACCAGTAGTACCGAAACTCTGTACAGTGTGACGGGGGGTGAGCCCGTCGCCACTTATAATGGACAGTGTGTAAGGTGGGGTAGTGGGTGGGTCAGTGTAAGGAAAAGCATCATTAATCTTTAAACCACTCTACCCATCAAACTGAAAAACTTTTACTGTGCGAGCAAACCTGTCAGAACAAAAAAAAATCAGCTGTCTCATACATTTTAGTCTATAAGGCATGCAGTTTATGGAACAGCAGATTTTTTATGCGTTGACAGGTTTGCTCCCATAGTAAAAGTTGTTCAGTTCGATGGGTAGTGTATGTGGTTTAAAGGTTAATGATACTTTTCCTTACAACCTGTAAGCGTTGGCTTAATAAAAATGAGTCTTCAACGACTTGCAAGACCTAGATCTATCAATATAGCTTTGCATTTTGTACGATGTAGGTACTTATTATTTCTATTATTACGAAGAGTAGTACGTAGTTCGTGGTAGGTTTTAGTTTAGTATAGGATAGGTAGTATAGATAATACGCTTGAATGTTTCAGTACAAGATGAACAATCCACATGAAGGAATGAACTAGGTATATTAATCGTAACAGAATCTAAAAACATTAATTTTAAATTATTCTACATCGTCAAAATAAAATGAACGGTTAAATATGAACGGTCAAAGGTAATATGGAGCGAACGATGAACTGCAGACTAACGATCTGTGCAAATGACAAAATTTCATGTTAGGTTGGAAATATAAATAAAAACCGGTCAAGTGCGAGTTGGACTACTCGCACACCGCACCAAACCACCACACAACACAACATATTAACTTAGCAAAAAAACTTTTTTTTCCGGGACCTTAAGCGCGAGACCGACTCACACTTGGCCGGTTTTTATTATTTGTAGTTATACTGTAGAGTTTGCTCTATAATCACAACCAGTTTGACGCTTGTATGTATTACCGTTTTTACTATAGAGCGAGAAGAAAAAGCCTTGATAAAAAATAGTTTCTTGTTGAGAACCCCCCATAATTTTAAATTTTTGTCGTTTTTATTATTTATCAACTTTCTAGTTTTACGGTTCAAAAGTGACGGCCATAAATAGGTAGGACGGACTGACGGACGGACAACGTAGGCTTAGTAATAGGGTCCCGTTTCATCCTTTGGGTACGGAACCCTAAAAAATATACATAAAGCAGTACCAACAAGTTCCCACGATATTGCTTCTATGGTTTGAGTACATTTTCACTTCCTGTAAGTCCATCCCTGTCATCGTCACATCGCGATGAACACAAGGTCCCTTCAATTTGCTTTCGTCATCTACCAACCACATGACTCTATTGTTAAGCCTTATTCATTGAACTATTATGGATGGCACTAAAACCATCTGTCAAAATATTAATTACTCATCGAAAACATCTAGTCTGTCTGTAGTTGTAAGTACGTACCTACACATACATGATCCTTCTTTAAATGCTGTCATTTTTAAGGGGATGATCAGACCATCTAACTGAACCACTTTCTCTATGAGACCAACATGGAAATCACAAAAAAAACAGCTGTACATTTGGCTCCAGTAGATTTGCAGTTTTGAATGGAACAGCTGATTTTTTTCTCGCGATTTCGATATTGGTGCCATAGAGAAAGTGGTTCAGTTTGCCGGTCTAATCATCCTCTTAAATATATTACGAAGAGTTCGAGCATCGAAATAAATCATTCAACAATGTACAACTACAAAATTATGCTCTTCTCTTTCATTGCTATGTTTTGGAATCATGTTAGAAATTATTATAAAATGGTATTGAATAAGAGATATAAAAATACAAGACTTCCAAACAACAGCAACGAGGAAAGAAAAGATATGCTTTTAATCACATTCTTTAATTTTTCATACGAAATACGCTGCCAATTTGTAAGGAAGTAAGTATATTTAAACTGTTGTCTTTCTGTGAATTTCAAAATTAACGTCGCGAACAAGCACATGCGTCACTCATGGCTGTTATGATATACATACCCTACCTACCATTTATTATACGTTGCGAATAATATTTTCGTATAATTATGTAGTACACTATGCCACGTGCCGACGGTTAAAAGTCTAATTTCGAACTAAATCAGACATTAAAAAAACAATTACTGCGATTATATCTGAATTATTAGTCGCATGCAATTAATAATTGATGGATTCTAATTCTGTACAATGCAGTTTCTAGTGAGTTTTAATTAATAATTATAATTTACTTACGAATTGAATCAATTATTAGAATCATCTCTCAGCCTTCGAACTTGTTATTAATTTGTATTGGCCTCCATTAATGAAGTAAAGAGTGCATATTTACATAATTGTAAAGCAAGTAGACCTTACTATGTTTTTGTTTAGTTTTTACTTTGCCATTATGGGCGATCTATTCAAATACTATGATCATAGATTAATATGAATATTGGAAGCCTTTAAACCCTCACATTTTTTATTTATTCTTTGATCGATAGTTCTCTTTGACCTGTTTGCAAAACTGGTGATCTTGGGTTGGAATCGAATAGTTATTAAAACCTAGGCCCCCGTCCAAGACTTATATTAGATCACAACAATTTTAGTTGTTAGATAGGAGAGCAGCCCATCGAGGCTGGAGTAGAGGTCCTTTTAGTGCATCAAGCTCGAATCAGCAATCGAAGGAACATCTTTCGATGTTCCTTACCTTTTAAAACGTAGACCACTGATCTCCGGGAGGTGAAGCGTCTTTCAGGGTGGCAGAGAGTCAGAGGTCAGAGAGGGAGGTACGAACCTCCGCTTAGGGAAGTTCTGGGACTTCGCGGCAATTTGAGTGTAGGCACACAGGCATTGTTCGCGAGGCAGTGCATCGTTGCAGCCAGTTTGCTGGGTGCCGTTCCCCCTTTCGGTCGCTTATAATTGTAACCTAATTAGTCGTGAAATATACGATTCAACTTCAAGTATAGTATTAATTAAATATCCTTCTGAGAACAATAGAACACAATACCTTTAAAGTGGTGACTTTCGACGATAAAAGTGAACTTAGAACGTGCAATTAAATATTATCTAAAGTGTTTGACCCGAACTTGAGTAGTTAATTATCCCAGTGAACTCAAATCAAGACATACGATGGCAGAAGAAAGGGACGAAGAAGCACTGCAGGCTCAAAAGGACCTGGCAGCTATATCGATCTCGGCCAGAATGCCAGAGTTTTGGCCAGACCACCCTAGAGCCTGGTTTATACAAATAGAAGCAGTGTTACTTCCACAGAGGCTGAGCGATTTGGCAAAATATAATGTAGTCGTTGCCAAAATGGGAAAACAAGCTATACAACAAGTTACAGATATTCTGACTAACCCACCCGATACGCTAAAATATGAAACACTCAAAACGCGATTACTCACCTTATATGAGGAAAGTGAGAATCGTCAAGTGCAGAAGCTCATCGGGGAGATGGAGCTAGGCGGACAAAAGCCGACACAGCTCTTACGTAAGATGCAGGCTTTGGCGAAGGGCAAAATAACTGACGACACACTCATAATATTATGGCAAAATCACTTACCTGCCTCTGTCCGAGCGGTACTCGCAGTAGCTGAAACAAAGGACCCAACAACGTTGGCATCGATTGCTGACAAGGTCATGGAATCTGTATCACCAATCCATGTTGCGGAGGTGAACCAGCAGCCATCAACGAGTAGCTCCAACGCTGAAACTGCTAAGATTATTGCCGAAATTGCTAAGATCAGCGTGCGACTGAACAACATGGAAAAAGAGAGGTCAAGGCCAAGGTACCGAAATTATTCAAGGAGTGTTTCAAGGTCGCAGTCGCGAGGCCGACAATCCAGGTCTCAGTCCATCAGGCGTACACCTGAATCCCCAGACTGGTTGTGCTATTACCATTTTAATTATGGAGAGAGAGCGCATAAGTGTATCCTGCCCTGCGCATGGAAGAAACAGGAAAACTAGATGCCGTGCAGCCACCAGAGGCGGGAAGCTGCGGCGGCATTGATAACCACCGTCTGTGCGTCACGGATAAGGATAGCGGGTTACGATTTCTTGTGGACACTGGTGCGAACATTTCAGTCATTCCGAAGAACATTGTAAGTAAAAAGCTGCAGTGCGAACCGCAAGATTATACATTATACGCCGCCAATGGTTCTGTCATTAATACTTACGGAGTTAAAAGTTTAGTGCTAGACTTAGGTTTACGGCGCGCATTGCGTTGGACTTTCGTAATAGCCGACGTACGGCAGCCTATCATCGGAGCAGATTTTTTAGCGCACTACAGACTATTAGTAGATTTGAGCTCACGAAAATTAATTGACCAGATTACAAATTTGAATGTTTTAGCTACGATTGTGAATTATGACGAACAGTCAGTAAAAACTATCGATGATGGTCACCCATTTTTTGATCTTTTATCTAGGTACCCAGACATTACTAAACCTATGTCTTTCAAGGAGCCTTCGAAGCATTCCGTACAACATCATATTGAGACAGCAGGTCCACCGGTCCACGCGCGAGCAAGGCCGTTACCGCCGGACCGATATAATAAGGTAAAGAATGAATTTAAGGTTATGCAAGAACTGGGAATTTGTAGGCCGTCGAAAGGAGCTTGGGCTAGTCCACTTCATGTTGTTCCCAAAAAAGACGGACAGATTCGACCTTGTGGAGACTATCGTGCTCTAAATACGATAACAAAACCGGATAGGTATCCTATTCCAAGGTTACAAGATTTTACATACTTATTAGCAAATAAAAAAGTTTTTTCGCGTATTGACATAAATAGAGCATTCCACAACATCCCGGTCACCCCAGAAGACATAGAAAAAACTGCCATAATCACCCCTACAGTGGTGACCACCGACAAAGAACACGCAACCTTCAAGAAAATTTCGGCGGAACGACTCTCCTGCGTAAAGCGGATGGCAGGATAGACCTAGCGGCGTGCCGACTCAGCTCAACGTGACACCAACATGGAAACCACACGTGACTACCGAGAAATACAAGTGATTTGCGGGTCCCAGAGAGACGTCAAGATAAGAGGAATAGAATTTTGCTCCTCATGGCGAATGACGACGTGAGTACGGTACAGCAGCTGTCGCCGTTCGAGGTTTGCTGGCTTCCCTCCGGGACGGGCGCCTGCTCCTGCTCGACGTTTCCTCGCACGCACCGAGTTTATGACGTTGACCCAGTCCAGTACATGTGGTGCACGCCTTGGAAGGTATGGATACCAAGCTGTACGCACATCATGGACGTTCAAAAAGACGACTTCGACTCACGCTACGTACCTACGCTACAGGGAAACAGCGTTGAATCTCAAAAGTGTCGTATATAGTGTGTTAAAGTGTTTCGTGTATTAAAATCTTTTTTTTCGGTTCTCATGTCGTTCAAATTTTTGTATGTACATGATAACGTATGTAAGCTTACAATATAGCGAATTATGTTGATCATATTTTGTACGAGTATAAGTAAAATTATTTAGAGTTCATTATCTAAGGCTGTAATTGATAGTTTGTAACAGTAACTTCCGTCATTTGTTATAAACACTTGGATCAAATTTCATTTTAACTGTAATGTGCAATGTGCAACTTATGCTGATTTAGCATTGAGATTGTTTTGTTATACTTTGTCACCTATTGTAATTTAATGTGAAGTATGATTTATGATTGTTGAAATATTTTAGATTATATTTTAATACTGTTTGTTAAAAAAAATTAAATTAAATGCTAGTTCATGGGTCGAAGAGCTACCTACCGTATTGTTAGGGTTGCGCACAGCAGTTCGAAGCGATACTGGTGTTAGCGCCGCAGAGTTGACATATGGACAGACCTTAAGGTTACCGGGAGATTTCTATGATACCGTGGATAAAGAGATACATGATTCATATCAATATGTAGAGCAACTTAGAGAATTCATAAATAATCTAAAGCCTAAACCATTGCCCCACAAAAACACTCGAGCAATGTTTGTACACCCAGATCTGAAGGACTGTTCACACGTTTTTATCAGAAATGACATGTTAAAAAAATCTCTACTACCGCCCTATAATGGTCCGTATAGAGTAATTAGTAAACAGAATAAAGTTTATAATATTCAACTGCCAGATAGGCAGACATGCGTTTCAATCGATAGATTAAAACCTGCATTCATTTTAGACGATGATGTTCCAAATAATTTGAACTTAACAACGTCAAATAATTTAAATAAAGAAAAAAATTTAGAATCTTCTGCTGACAATTCAGCAGGCAGCTATGTAACGCGCCGGGGTCGCGTCAGCAAGAAACCTGTACGTTTCGCTTAGCCGTTAGTAAGTATTTAGGTTAATTTACAGCTATATATATTATAAGCTTAAAACTCAATCGATCATTTAGTAATCAA
Organism: Agonopterix alstromeriana; assembly: GCA_963924505.1. Classification (NCBI taxonomy): domain Eukaryota; kingdom Metazoa; phylum Arthropoda; class Insecta; order Lepidoptera; family Depressariidae; genus Agonopterix; species Agonopterix alstromeriana. The sequence goes on from OZ004661.1 coordinate 16,048,797, forward strand.
CACGTGTCTTACTAATTGAATCAGTAATTATTTACAAATCAAATTTTCGAAATCGCATAATGGGCAGTTCACCGAGCAAGGACCAGATTGTGGTAGCTCAGGCCAGTGCCAGTGCATCCAATAATATGCAGGTGCAGATGAACCAATATTTCATCGCACTAATAATTATTTTGGCATTCTTGGGAATAATTATTACTTACTTTGTGTATCGTCGTTGTTACAAAGGCGCGAGAAAATGGATCAGGAAGCAAATGGTAGCGCTGCAACCGCAGCCACTGTCTCATAATCATCATGCTCCACCTAAGGTAATCATCTCGTAATTACTGGTGATCATCATAATTATAAAATCATAATTTGCAATAGTACCGATTTATAACAATCCAGTGTTTTTATACATAAGTAAATTCAGTGTTAGACGTACGTAAGGTATGTGCCAATACCTATATCTGAAATGTTTTATGTTAGAGTAATAATTAGATTTAAGTGAAGCATTTTTATTTGTCAAAGAATTTAATAACATACTTTCGAGGCTCCAAAAGAGAAGCCAATGTAAAAAAAAAACACACTCTCGATACAAATCAAATGTATTTTTATCTAAAATTTGAAATACTTAAATCATTACACAGAAGAAATAATATGTTAAATCACATAAAGAATAGGTACCAATTGTAACATGCCTAATTGCATTATTGTGTTGCAGTGCACGGCAACATGATCTAGTTAGGAGTCCGAGTATTATCAATATTGTTTTGATTAACAAACAAATTCCTTTCAACTGCACTCATGTAGAGCGCACCTTTCTGTTGGTTTAATGAAATATAATTTTAGCTTCACAAATTAATATTGTTTTAGAGTTTAAGAAAAATCAAAATTTTTTTTCAAATACCGAGGGGAATATTGTAGGCACACAGGCATTGTTCGCGAGGCAGTGCATCGTTGCAGCCAGTTTGCTGGGTGCCGTTCCCCCTTTCGGTCGCTTATAATTGTAACCTAATTAGTCGTGAAATATACGATTCAACTTCAAGTATAGTATTAATTAAATATCCTTCTGAGAACAATAGAACACAATACCTTTAAATGAGTATCTATTATACGTATTTCATAGTTAATTTATCTGTTGTCTTTTCTACTGTACAGACTGTTATTAAAATATCTGAAATGATAATATCCCCGACTAGGTATGTCCTCGATGAGTATTGGCTTAGATACGCCGATGATATGCTGCATTCAGACTGCGACGGAAAATTGTTAGAGTGTAAACTCGTGGGGATTTTGGAAATCACTTATTTTAATTCCAGTTTCACATAGACCTAGGCTTTTTGCTGACTCAACTTTCACGCCAATTAAATCAAATGCAATATATAATTTTCAGATATAATGTAGGGATACCAAGTTTTAGTCTTGAAAATTATTTCCAGTCGTGCGAAGCTGTATTGCGAACTATTCAGTATTAAGTAGTAAATTTAATATCCATGTAAATCTGTGTTTTTAATAACAAGATTGTAATGTAAGAAATAAAAGGAAAATTTAAACAAAGTTCCTACGAAATAAGTAACGCGTTATCGAACAAACGATTACTGGCATTTTGTTATCGTATCGGTCAGTGCAATGTGCATTTTATGTTGAACGACCGGCACTAATGCCCCAATCTATGAGTCATGTTCTACCATTTTACAGCTAGACTACCTCCTTCGATTGGTTGTAAATTATGTAGCAAATAACATTGACATGATGTGTAGACCTACCGCGGCTACTTTCTACTCGTTACCATGTAGGTATGTCCATTTAATTAAAGTTTTAGTAAATAGTTAACTTAACATTATTTGTATATGTTACAGTCAAAACTCATAACCGATCAAAACCTGCCTGATTTTTTCAGTCAAAAGTGGTTTTGACCGATGCCCTTAGTTATAATTATATTTTCGAGTAAACAGTAGCAATTAGGTTCTGGTACTCGCCGGCCGAGCTGCCGCGGCACGCTCTCTACGCGCGGCTCGTTTGCTGTGGTCTCTGAGATAGATCTGGGTCAAAAACTCGTTAAAACCACTTTTGTCTGATTTTTGTAGTCAAAACTGGTTTTCATCGGTTATGAGTTTTGACTGTAACATGTATTTATTCAAACTGATTAACGCTATAAAAAATGCAAAATAAAGCATTGCGGAAAAACTAAGAAATTGACATTAAATTTTTAAGTCGGTAAGTATTGTATCCTATGTTAGTGTTTTTCAACCTTCTTGAATACGCAACCCTTTATGTAGGTCCACCTACAACCCTTGCATTTTACTTTTACCTGACTTGCGACCGTGACCCCCCAAAGCAAGACTGCGTCTTCGTAGTCCGGTCGTAGAATTAGCTAGATCGTGATCTGCCTGGGCATTTCATTGCGATTGATATGACTACGACATAATGCATCAACTCCGAGGCGTGTAGGTATTGTGTCGAAGGTGTTGACGAGCTCACTACCTGTCACTCTTGAAATGCAAAATGGAGTTAACAATGTCAGAATATATTTAAAGATTCATAGCATTACGTAAATTTTAAATAAAATGTATTAATTACTTCTTGATTTAAAGGCATATTCTTGGATTGAACGTTATTTTAAACTTTAAACGCGTTTCCTGTAAATTTGCGATTTTACAGGTAGGTCATTGTGGTGTATAAATGCTAGGTATATTTAGAATTATTCGAAATGTAGTCGTAAAAATGCGTTGCACAAATTCATGTTATGAATAACATAATGCACTTAACTGTAAGAATTACTTGTAATGTATGAAAATAATAACATGTTGTTATTTGTTGAGCTTGCCTGAAGCACAAGGACGTCAACTTTAGCGGCGATTACATCTGCAAATCTTTTCTCTTGACCGATTTTCGAATCTATCTGCATTACGTAACCTTCAATTCGTCTTTGAAACAGCTATAATATATTATGTTCATTTGTACTTATAATGATTCAATTAATTTGTATATTTAGTATTTCTAACCTATACAACACTATAAAATTGTCACGGTCTTTTGAATAGGTACTCAAAGGAATTTCACAGAGGGAATTTTGACTTCTCATACAAATTGGCTGCATTCGCTTTCAAGATTATATGTTGTTGAAACTCAAAAACAATTTACCTATTTAAAACAAATACGAGTATGTCTCACTGTTTACTTGTTGACACGTTGCATAAAGCGTAAGCGCAAATAACGACTGGTCTTTTCGGGGCGGAGCGGGTCGCATCGCAGCGGAAAATGCTTACTTCGCACACTAGGGATTGCCGGGTCGCAACACATTGACAGATTTTTAGTTTGACGCAATACTGCAGACGTAATAAGTTCTGCCTGGTAGGACGAGTCTCATCGGGGCGGAGCGAAATCCTCCGCCCAATAATGCGATCCGCTCCAGCCCGGCACTATGCGATAGTTCATGTAAATTGTAAGCATAGAAGCGATTTGGGTGGAATTTTGCGCTAAGGCCCAGCTCGATGCGTTCCATCGTAATATTATTATGCTTACATTTATTGGACCTTGGGGCTTCCTTGCTTTAAGGTAATGTATCAAACAAAACAAATTAACGCTTACCCTACTCGTTTTGTGGGCATGCTTGTGATCAACAAGCATGCCCACAAAACAAGCCCTGGAATGACTCACTCCTTTTGACCTGTTTATGCTTAAAATGTAACTAAAGCGCTCAATACAAAACTAAGTTACGTCCTAGTTTGAACATTTAGTAACTAAAGTAAAAAAAAGAAGTTAAAATCTAGTCAGACGTCTGTTAGTTTTTAGTGGTTCAAAGGTTTTCAGACAAATCTTAAATTAATGCTAGCATTGAAACTATGTAATAGGATAACTATATAGGAAATCTGACAAAATACCGACACAGAGATTCGATTTGACTCTTGTTTAAAAATTTCACTGACTTAAATTGGTTAATATTGAAAATAAGACGAAACTTTATTTAAATGCAATGCGATTGGGCGCCCTGACGAGTGTATTCTCAGTGTCAAGCAAAACCTAAAAGCTATTAAGTGATGAGTAAATTATAATAATGACACAAATTTCATTTTATATCCCGGAAATGGAGGCTTATTATCGTGCATTAGGTAGCACGCTGTATTAATTGGTGGCCAAGGTTGAAACACAATGGGTACAGGCGGAGGCAACAATCGCGTACCTACGCAACTAATAGTGGTGGATGTAGCAAGGAAAAAACAATCAAAGAGAATCGCTGACGTTTCTATGATGTACACGTGAGACAACGTAAATACCATCATTATAGCGGGGGCTAATAAATATTACGTTCTGTACAATGGACTCTAGATCGTGACTGAACAAAGTTAGTTAGTATGCTTATACAGGATGGCACTTCGAGATGAGTCAGTATGGGGTGCTGCCCTTCCTACCTGGACATCAGCACGCGAACAGAGCTTTTGCTAGCCGAGTGTTAAAATACTGGGCTAGAAATGTTTTTAATGAAGTGCCATCGTCTCGTTAAATAAGAGTATGGGGACATCTGGAACTGAGTATAAGAGATATATGGAAACCTTGTCGTCGAATTTAGAGAAAAGAAAAACTGCATTCAACGATTTTAAAAAAACGCATTCTCTATTCCGGAATCGAACCCGGTCCTAACAAAAAAACAATATATCGTGTATGAGTTTTTTGAAAATCGATGAATTCAGTTTTTCTTATCATTGACGACATGGTTTTTATCTCTTACACTTAGTTCCCCAAGAGGTCGCCATACTCTTCTTCTGGCGAGTCGATTGCATGTCATTATATATTTTTCCAGCCCGGTATAGTATAATCACGTTACTTATTTTATTTTTATATCTCTTATTGCTTCGGATATTTCCATACTGACCCATCTCGATGTGTCAGCCTGTATACAGAGTGTAAACTGAAATGCATTTTTCATATAAAATTTCAACAGCGACTCGACGAAAATTATGAATCCGATGTTTTTCCCGATTATGTTTTCATCCGGTATGTTTTACTAAATAAATATTTACTTCGAATTAAATGACTATTTTCGAATTGCTTACGAATGAACTAATCCTCTATTACGGCCTGCTTCTTCCACTATGGGAGTCTAGTCTAGACCAATGTGAAATGTAAAATAATTTGCTCTTTACGTATTATGTTCGATTATTAAGATTATATATACGATTCATTGTAATATTTCTTTATGTTTACTAAAATTAATTTCTCCACGTGTCCCTCAGATTAGCAGAGACAACTCATCATTGATGAAATCATCGGCACCGGCACCACGATATGGAACCATTATTTTAACATTTTTAAAAATAATGTGTTCCAGTTTGGTGGTCCGAATCACCCGCTAAGGCGCAGTTTATACAGAAGAGACGTGTTGCGGTGGCGGATAGTCAAAGTAACACAATTATAAACCTTATAGTACGTAGCATAGCGTCGTTTGGAGAATTGCGCCTCCAGGCGACGTCACCTGGAGGCGCGAGCGCGATTTTCCTTTACGACAAAAACGACGCTATGCTACGTACTTATAAGATTTATACTGTGTTACTTAGATTATCCGCCACCGCCACACGTTTCTTTTGTATAAACCGTGGCTATGGTGTGAAACTCATTTTAAACACTGTATTATATTCTGAGTTTAGGTTAATCGTTCACTAATGTTGGTTGATCTCCCTATCTGGGCCAGGGACTTTTAATCGCGTTAATTTAAAAGTTGCTGTTGGACACGAGATCTGTACATTTAGCGATGGATTATTCAGGAAAAAATATCACTGCGTCCCTCCGTCAATTAAATTCGTCACGCGATTGTAGTTTTACGTAGCCGTCATCGTCATGCCTGCTGCTACAGGTAGGTACTATACCAATGACATTCTATACACATGGACTCAACACGTCGTACAATAAAACCAAAAAATGGCACATGTCTCTAATGCCATCTTAGTATGACTCAGTTAGGGTGCCTGTCTATTGAAGCGGAGCGAGGCTGCGGAGCGGAGAAATTGATAAATATTAACTGAATAAAACTGAAAACAACTTTATGGGAAATGGGAATAAAATCGAAATTGCGGGTGATCTGCTGTCTCATATATTTTGTTGAACATCAGGTTTGCCGTTTTGTATGGAACAGCAGATATTTTAAAATAAAGTTGGACTCTATATTACCTTTCCAAGAATTCTTTTAAGTTCGTAAAGTATTACACTTAGGGATCGTTTTAATTTTAAACGTGACAAGACTTGCTTCGAATCCAGTTCTTGCATTTAACCACTTAACGGATGTTCCTCGAACTTCAACCGGTTACATTTCGTTATTTATTTGTTAAATTCATTTCCAAATGTATTTCTAGAGATGTTAATTGCTGGTATTCAAGAACGCTACCTAGTTTTATCTGTGAAAATGTACTTTCAAATTAAAGTTTTGTACATACATATCCTCACGGCTATATCTATTCCCTGAGGGGGTGGTCAAAGATATTGTGAAACCCCAGAACATGCACGTTAAAGTTTTGTAAGTGGAACTTTCTAAGCACGACTTATAAAAAAGTACAGTTGTACTTTTAATTACTAATTCATTTGATCGAGCTTTAATAAAGCAAGCGAAAAATCAAAGGCCTGGTCTTTTTTTACATAAAAATACCAGTTATTTTGATAGGTATATAACAATTTAGTGCGTCGTTTGCATTCAATATTGGCAATTGTAACATTTGTATTCAAAAGTTTCTCAGTAAGTAACGGGTCGGGTCGCAACTCCCGCACTAAGGCAATCACCCGCACCAATGCTGAATCTAAAACAAGCATATATCGCACACATGCGATCTGTTATGTTTCGCGACAATTAATCCACTGGCTTCAGCTGGTTCCAACCGAATTGATCCGATGTGATACGTGAGATCGAGACAAAGTCGGTTTTTCTTGGAGTCGTTGATCCTTTACACTAAAGAGAAGCTAAAGAGTCGACGTGCGACTTTTCTTGCATTCTAAGATCAATGTCGTCGTTTGACGACACGATAGCACAGGCGGTAGTGAACCTGCCTGCTGTGCCGAGGGTCGCGGGTTCGCATCCGGTAAGGGACAAATATTTGTATGATGAATATGAATATTTGTACCTGAATCATGGATGTTTGTATCTAAATATGTATCCTTTATCGTTGTCTAGTCATCATAATACAAGTCCAGGCTAGATTCTGGGACTTTAAATGTGACTACATAATTGTGTGACAGTGTCCAAGATATTTATATTAATGTCACAATTTAAAACTAATGGAAACATTATGCTTCTTCTTCAAAACAAAGCTCTCCGAAATCGAGTGTAATACGGAATCTCGAAAACAATATTTAATTACCGGTAAGAAAAATAAACAAGAAACTTATAAAAGTTATTGCGCTGTTTTGTGGATTTTTTGTGGATGCCGCGAATTTATACCGAATTAATACATACAATTTTTATTTTTTGAAGGGGGGATTTCGAATTGGGAAAATTCAAGGTCGTGTACGTGAATGATCTTGTGAAAAAGGTTTGAAGCATTGATAAAGATTTAATGTGTGACTGCGAGGCATGACGTCCGGTGAATGATTTGTCAGCCAGCAGCGGAAACATTACGTAGATATTTTCAGAGCGACATCGACAGTACACCAGTGATGATGACACTTAATACACCTGTATTAAGCGCAGACTAAGTAGGTATATAAAGTCAGATAGTAAGTAACTGAAGATCAGTTTATATTCGTTTTTCTTTTTTTGAATATAAAAATAAAACAATCGATGTTTGCATCAATAACAATCTAAGTAAATAATCTGATAATTTCCCTTCATTCTGTACCTCATTTCAAATTTTCATGATTTTTTTCAGATTTTACTAAGCTTTATAGCTTCTGAAATACCAGGTGAGCAGAGCATTTTTCCGAATTAATTGTAAAATTTGCTAAACAAATACAATATTATTATATATGACTAGCATTTAGAAAAGCTTCAATTGATCACATAATAGAAAAACAAAAAATGTGGTAGCCCGTTCTTCTCACAAAACTGCCTCCAAAAATTGGTTTCCAAATTAGAAATTCAGTTTTTGGAATTCATTTATGTGATTGGATTTACTATTAGCTGCTAGATAATTCTGCTAAGTTTCAGCTTCCTATGTCTAACCGTATCTGAGAAAAACGCGTGTGACACACAGACGGACATACACCGGGTGATTCCAATAAGTGCTCCGCCAATTTTGTTACGGAACACTAATAACAACACAGTGATTTGAACAAGACACGGCGCGGCGCCTCTCGGAAATAATTATCTTTATCTTAATTAGTGTTTCTAGAGTTTTCTGAAGCCTGATTTCCTTCTAAAGTTATTTAGTAAGTAAATTAAATTATACGTATCTAGAAGAATCTTCGTGAGGTACAATCATAGGTTAGGTTTGAATGTATTTTATTTAGATGCTTACCTAAAATTGTTGAGGTGGTCTTACCTATAATTTATTAGAAGTTGGTACGAGGGAAAATTATCCACGTGATAGCAACCATCATTGTCAAACGTATATACTTACCTAAGGAAGTTGTTTTGGCTCAGACCTAAACAATCTGAACACCCTTTTGTTTAATTGTAACTTTATAAACATTGTTAGAATCATGACTGTGACTAGTTAGTACCTATACTTCATTCCAAATAAGGACGACGAGATTTTCCGATTCCTATTTAGCTTTCTGGCCAATTCTGATTACTAAATGTAATTATTTTATTGGATACATATACTATCTAACATATCTTGGACGTTACTAAAGCTGTTCCAAGAATAAGTGAGAGGAAGTGTTTCAAATCTCTGTTTCTGTAATGCAAAATAGCCTTAAAATTTCGTTGCTATTTTGAATGGAGTATAGTAGTAGCTAGCTTTATATAAAAACAGCCACGGATATGGACTGTAAATGTGGTGACTGCTTTTACAAATATAAACAAACAATAATGTGAATGTCGTGGTGGTCCTACCTAACAATGAGTACCCTACAAATGAGTTTTTCGGAGTTTATGTACGATTTAATATGCTGACGGTTTATAAGGGGATAATCTGACCAACGATCTGAATAAAGTTCACTACGGGACCACTGTCGAAATCGCAAAAAAAAAATCAGCTGTTCCATACAAAACTGCAATCGTACTCGACACGAATGTGTGGGACATGCAGCAGATTTTTTTTTTCGCGATTACGATGATGGTCCAATAGAGAAAGTTGTTCAGTTTCATGATCTGATCATCCCCTTAAAAAGTATCAGCATATTAAGAAGGACCCTATATAACTAGGAGCGCGCTCCATACAAACGAAGTCTGCTTCTTTTTTCAATACTAACCAATAAAAGACAATGACATTTTTCAGAAACAATCTAGAAAGTAGTAAGCATAGAGATTAGTTTCAAGATTGTTTCTGAAAAATTTCATTGACTTTAATTGGTTAGTATTGAAAATATAAGCAGACTTCGTTTATATGGAGCGCGCTCCGAATTATATCGAGCGTAGTGTGAGTGATTGCGACGATGTTTTTAAAACACGTAACATACGCGTATGAACCATAAAATAACTATAAATTGTAGCTCAGTAAAACATAAACACAAGTGCCCGCGTAATTAAAAAAATTGATTCGAAATCATCACAATTACGAGATATGTAACAAAATGTGACAAAATCATGAATATTTGCTCCCTAGCGCCATCTAGTTAGCTGTGGCCAGTTTTGTTTCCTCTGAAACCACCTTAAGGGTATATTACCATTGACGCGCTCCATACAAACGAAGTCTGGTGATATTTTCAATACTAACCAATTAAACTCGATGAAATTTTGCAGAAACAATCTAGAAACAAATCTCTATGCTTGTATCGTGCCAGATTTTCCTTAAAATGTACAGTTTTAAAGTTACAGTGCCTCAAATATTTCCATACAAATCTTAAATTAATCCTAGCATTGAAACTGTATATTTTAACGAAAATCGGACACGATACAAGCATAGAGATTTGTTTCTAGATTGTTTATGCAAAATTTCATTGAGTTTAATTGGTTAGTATCGAAAATATCAGCAGACTTCGTTTGTATGCAGCGCGCATTTACGCATTCGGAATAAACTTCTCTTAAATGTGGAAACTAGCGTCCGAGCGTGGCGTGGCCTGCAGAGCGCCGGCGCGCCGCACCTAGACGTTTAGGCATGCAAGGTTTGCATATTTTCTGTTTACAAACAAATAAGGAAAATATTGAATTTACATTTTGTTGAGCAATCTAAATAAATACCACGCCAGTGTTGCCATATTTACAGATTTAGTTATCTATACAGGTTTTGGATTTCCGATACCTACAGTAGATTTAATTGGTACAGAAAACAGAGTTTATTTATGCAAATGCATACCATTTCAATAACTGAAGAGGATAGGCCTTGCAATCAATAACATTTTTAAATACGTTCAAAATACTAATCTCTGTGCCTACGGTTTGTCAGATTTCCGTCTAAATATGCAGCTTCAATGCTAGGATTAAGATTTGTATAGAAATCTTTGGGCCACTGAACTTTGATACTATACATTTTAACAAAAATCTGATTACCACAGCGACAGAAATTCGTTTCTAGAACGTGTTTCAGAAAACTCATTGACTCTAAAATATTATTAAACATCGTTTGTATGGAGCCTGCTATAGGACATATCCTCTTAATAAGAAAGAAATAGGATAACCCGGCGCCAGACTTAGCTTCAAAATATGCAAATTAACTACAAAATCTTGCATTCTAGTAAAGTTCAGTGTTGCAAAAGTGACTTTTATAAAATCGGTATAATCCGCGACTAAAAATCGATAGATTGTCTTAGTTAAGTTTGTAACGTTCTGATTTTTTTCTGAACTATGAGGCATGCTGACACTTGATCATTTTGTTCCCGTGCCAGCTGCGTGTTGACCAAAACTTGAGTAAATTGCATGACTTTTGTGTCACTTTATAAAATATTGTCATTGAGGTTTTCTCCGCAGGGATTTAAAAAGCATGCAGTTTATTCCACAACTTTCAATGATATCTTATTAGAATGTTGGGAAAGTCCCAACATTATAATTCATAACTAACCCTAATTTCTTAGAATCTGCCACACAAAAAGGCAAAATACTTCTAGTTTTGGCTAAAACATCTGCTGTAAAATCCATCGGTAGATCACAGCCTAAAATCGGTATATCGGTAGACAGTGCCAGAAATCTGTATGTTTTGCAACACTGGTAAAGTTATTTGAGTATTTGTATACCAAGTTTGAACCATTTGCCATCAAGTATTGGTTTATCCTCACGATACAACCACAATCCCCTCATACTTCAAGGCCTGTACACATTTTTTGAAATATTTGAACAAATTATAAGCGTTTGTTCCTGGCAACACTGATGCCTTTGAACTGCCAACTGTAAGCGTTTAAAACAAATTTATCCTGTCCCAAGATGTTATACCTACCTACATACACTTTTTACTGAAGGGAATGCAATTTGAATGCTCTCGTAAAAGCAACCCGTTATAGTCGTCATTACATTGGAATTTTGTATTATACGTATATCCTTCGTTTACGAACTTCATAAAGTAAAGTCAATGGCATTGTTTTTGTAAGTCAATATATTATTTACATGTTCGTTCGTATTTTGGGCATAGAGTTTTACAAAGAATGTTTCGTACCAAAAAAAGAATAACGTTCGACTGTTGGTTTTTATTATTGGAAAATTTAACATCAGAAACTATATTACCTATAGATTTAATGAAATATTATAATGTTTTTCCCAAAGTATGCATAAATTGATTATGATTAGATAACGTTATAATTACATTATCGGCAGGTAGGATGAAGCAAGAGTGAGGTTGCGGTTGGTGCGGAATGAATTTGAACGCGCGGCGTAATAGCACAGTATAAAAGGTCAATAAAATACAGGGTATAAACTTAAATGCGTTACATATGATAAGGGATGTTTCAGAACATTAAACTGAACAACTTTCACTATGGGACTAACATTGAATACGCGAAAAAATTGAGTCACTAATTAGATACCTACCTAATAGTAGGTAGGTACTACTAGGTACCAATATAAGTAGTTGAGTAGCCATTGACGCTTTCTACGGAAAAAATTATATTTTCTTTCGCGATTTCACTATTGGTGCCATAATAAAAGTTTAGTTTGATGATCTAAACTTCTGAAGCACCCTTTTAAGCATAACGTATTTTAATTTACAACCTGTATAAATTTTATTCTCAAATTCCATTAGAAATATCACAAAATATAAACATGATCCACTAGGTACTTGTTTTGACGCCATGCGTGGCTATATTTTATGATAGAACTTCGACAGTGGATAATTTCTGAAATTACGTTCGTTAGGTTAGTTTTTGTTTACATATGTTATACCATTTCTAATAAGTATAAAAGAATAAAGGGCCTGTTTCATTGCTTCTGGATAAGTCATTGTTAGCTTATCCAACAGCTCATTTGACATATTCGTCATACAAAATATGTCAAATGAGCTGTCGGATAGGCTAACAAGAACTTATTCGGAAGTGGTGAAACAGGCCCTAAGTAAGGCAGTTTACTAAATACATGTAATGTAAGTAAATAGCCTGTGTTTCTCTTTGCTTCGGCGCCAATAATTCTGAATGACAATAAAATTGTTGGTCGACGTTATTTATCACCTGTTGCAATTTCCGCTGTTTACTGCAGATAATTTGTTCGAGATTACTTAATTAACAGATTATAAATTTTACTTTATTTGAATAATTAATCTACATTGGCAATGTAATTTTTACTGACGTGCGAAGCGCCAGCTTTTGTCAAACCAAGACTTGCAGGATAGCTTCAAGACATTCCATAAAATTTACATTAACAGTAGGTATAGGTATGTATCCAAGGTCCGAACTCACAGGCTACAAAGTAACATACTTTATACTTTTTGTCGATCTGTACCTTGGTTCAATTAAATACTGATTACTCCAGTCTATTTATATCTGATACTTTCTTGTGGTGACTCGAACGCTTTTTACAGCATGCTCAGCGAGGCGTGATCAAGTTTTTCTAGTTTCTAGACCGGCCTGGGCCCCTGGGATAACTGTCAAGTCAAGCTATTCTGAGACAGACCCGCGTTCTCACATTTCAGTAACTAACTAAATGATGTAGGGTACTTAGGTACCTAAGTTATGCCTTTAAAAAACGAAATCCTTTTTTTATATCTACAGATAGGTATTCTAGCCAGAGAGTATAAAACCCAATGGAAGATTTGCAAAGAAAAGCAGCACAGAAAAACTGTTTGTTACGCCAACAACGATTTAGTGAAAGTGACCGCAGTCCGGCGACCGCTTTAGTTTAAGAAAGCCTTAACCGTTCAATAATATGTAATTTATATATTTAAGGAAACCCAGAGCTATTTATCAATGTATTGGAATGTAATACTTTCCATACAAATTGTGAATAAAACCGGTATTGGTAACATGGAGCTAACAATAACGGCTCGTTTGGTCGAATCGAGTTCGTATGTGCAGCCACGCCCGCTCGGGGCCCAGGGTCCGGGTCTACACTCATACCACTAGCACAGGCCCGGCACTTCAAACAACGTTTTGGATTTGACATGATGGCGTTCGCACATGCGCACTTGGTGCAAATTGTCTTTGACATATGTGTAGGGTTGACTTACCACGCATCGTATAAACATCATCTACATTTCGTTACTTTTATTGTTCGTTCGTATTTGAGCTAAAGAATTACTGAAAATGTGAATTAAGCGCTATTATACAACGTTTTTATGCACTGAAAAAAACTAAATTTTATGTAGTCAAATACTACGGGTGCGCGCTCCTGACTGCATTCCCTTGCTCGGCTTCCCTCAAGTTTCCCAGAAGGTGTGAGGTGAGGTGGGGGATCTGAAGTCAGTGGCCGCATCTTCTCTTTTCGCGTTTCCTGAGGTAGGCTCCATAGTGAAAGTTGTTCAGTTTGATGGTCTGAGTTGACCGTTTCAGTATTTGCTAGGCTGTTTTAATAAACCTGCACTCCTTTTCAAAATAGATGTGTTTGTAAAAACTGATGCCAAGTTAGGTATAAACAAACTTTAATAGTCAGGCACGATTCAAGAAAAGGTTTTGCATGGACTTGAATTATTAAAACATCGTGACAATGAATTTTCCTTTTACTACGACGCTTTTAGAATTTGAAGCGGCTGCATAAGAAATTGAATCCATCTAGTTAGAATGTTGTAGTTACTTAATCGTTGGTATAATTTTTGTATTTCTATTATCTAAGTATGTTTGACGCCCATACAGGGCCCTTGAGGGTTAAAGGTGCTCAGACCATCAAACTGAACAACTTTATCTATGGAACCAATATCGAAATCGCGAAAAAAGAAAACTGTTTTTCTATTCAAAACTGCAAACCTACTCGACATTTTGTAAACGTTCTTTGTAGGAATGTAAAGTATCGATCGTAAGCGAGTCTGTAGTCCGACTCGCACTTGGCGCATTTTTGGGTGGCCGACCACAACTTATGCTTTGCGATACCTCAGCGTCTTTCTTCCCTCTTGGCCCATTAAAAACGGATAATTCCCCAAACACCTCTATTAGTAGCTCCGAGCATAATTTGTTTCGATTTAAGGCGCAATAGTAGGACGAAATATCTTGGAGGCATTTTTCGACTAGATTTATACAATTTACCGAAACCAAAGTATTCTTGGATAGTTTATCTAGTGTAATCATAAATTGAATACATATTATGAATATCATTCGATGAATCGTAAAACATAATTTTTTTAAATAGTTTATTTAGTGGCGAGAAAATCATTCTAACTCCATGGAAAAAAACCTAACCTAAAAAACTGCTTTCTCTTTCTAACTCTATGCTGGAAACAGAAACGGCAACATCAAATGTCAATTTTGGACATTGTGAATAGGTTTTTTTTTTCATAATGACCAGTTATTTTAAGTTTAGCATGGAGTTTCAGGCCGAAAAACGACGCTATTTTATTAAAAATATAATCCTTTCATTTAAAATCTCTTCACACATAGAAAATATTGTTACTGAGACCAAATGGTTTTCGGTTCAGCCTTAAAAAAAAATACATTCCGAATTGTGTACCTAATTGATTACGAAAACGTTTTCCGAATTGCGAATTATTTTGTTTATCAAAGTTATCGCTCAATGAAACATCATTCGATGACGCACTCAAGATTAGTATGCTGATTACCAAGATTCAATAAAATGTTATTTTTTATTAAAAGTTTGACAACCTTAAGATGTTTGGTAAGTTGAAATAATTAATGAGTATTGATTTATAAAGGGTGTGAGGAAAAGTATCATTAACCTTTAAACCACATACTCTACCCATCAAAAGACATCGTATCTATAAAGTAAGTCAATGATAAAGACATAAATACTATGGATGTAAATGAGCTGAAAGACTATTTATAAGACTAAGTGCCGGCTCGCTATATTTTCTGCCTATCCTACTGGGAAAAAGGCGTGACGTTATAAATACCTAAATTGATAGTTAATTAAAACGATACGGGGCGGTTTATTTGTGGTTTTTTATTCTTTTGTTTCTCTTAATTCGTTTTGTTTATTATGTTGTATTATTGTATATTGCTATAAATAAATAACTATAATAAAATAATAATATCTATTTATCTTTGATAAAAATGAAATATCGAAAATAAGCTTTCTTTCGCGGTGTGAAGTGCTATTTTTAAACATCACACGTAGTCCTAACCGAATCAGCACTTCCTGGTACGGAAAACTTATTGTGCAAGTTTGATTTTCACTTAGCCGGTTTTAAGAGAATACACTCATCAGGGCGCCCAAGCGCGCTGCATACAAACAAAGATTCGTCCTATGTTTGTTAAAAGGAGTATTCAGGGTCCTTCTTAATATGCTGACACTTTTTGAAGGAGATGATCAGACCATCATACTGAACAACTTTATCTATGGGACCAACATCAAAAACGCGAAAAAAAAATCTGTTGTCCCATACATTTGGCTCGAGTAGGTTTGCAGCTTTGTATGGAAGAGCCGATTTTTTGCAACGATTTTGATGTTGGTGCCATAGAGAAAGTTTTTCAGTTTGACGGTCTGATCATCCCCTTAAAAAAGTGTCAGCATATTAGGAAGGATCCTGTATATTGTGTTAACAACTTTTTTTACTTTAATTACAAAAAGTCCAAACTAGGACGGAACTTCGTTTTGTTTGGAGCGCTTTAACAGGAATATCATCTTAAGAGAAGTTTATTCCGAATGAGTAAATGCGCGCTGCATACAAACGAAGTCTGTTTATATTTTCCATACTAACCAATTAAAGTCAATGACATTTTTCAGAAACAATCAAGAAACTAATCTCTATGTTTGTATGAAGTCCGATTTTCGTTAAAATGTATAGTTTACCCGGAGAAAAGCTTTAAACTTTTTTTGAGTTAATATGTTGTGTTGTGGTATGGTACGGAACCCTCGGTGCGCGAGTAGCCCGACTCGCACCTGACCGGTTTTATTTATAAAATATCATAATAACATTATCCATACTAGGATAAACAAAGATTTGCAAAACAAAAAATCTTCTAAATGTAATAACAGACTGAATGTTTCAGGCATGGTCTAGATCACGTCTGTGTGAGGCAAATGTTATTTATTATCTAGTGAATAAATAATAATTTCGCCACAAATGTATAGTATAGCCGACAACTGACAAAAGAGGTCACTCGTGACGACACAATGTTTGTTTATGTACCGCAATCGCTTTCCAACTTGCTGTATTTCACCATGTGTCTGTCTGTATTGTGTTCAATTTAATATTTATATATTATATTGAAACATGTTTAACTCTGGGCTTTCTGAAATACTCTATTAAAGCCTGGCCAGAAATATAAATGAAAATCGGTTAAGTGCGAGTCCGGCTACTCGCGCACCGAGGGTTCCGTACTACACCACCACACAACACAACAGATTAACTTACAAAAAAAACTTTTTCTTCGGGATGTTTAGTGCGAGACCGACTCACACTTGGCCGGTTTTTATTACTTGTTGTTACACTGTAGAGTTTGTTCTATAATCATACCAAGTTTGACGCTTGTATGTATTACCGTTTTTACAATCGAGCGATAAGAAAACACGTTGATAAAAACTAGTTTCTTGTATGAGGACCCCCCTTCAAATTTAACTTTTTGACATTTATTATTTGTTAACAAATTCGCCGTAATAACGCATATTCTGTGAAAATTTTAACTGTCTTGCTATGACGGTTTAAAAGTTACAGACCTAAATATGTAAGACGGACGGACGGCCAACGTAGGCTAGGTAATAGGGTCCCGTTTTCACCCTTTGGGTACGTACGAACCCTAAAAAAGGTTCAGTTATTGCATTCAACCTACCATATAGGGGATAGACCACCAAACTGAACAATTTTCACTTTAGAGAATGGAGAAAAAATAAAAATTCGGCTGTTTCATATAAAACTGCAGTACCTACCTATACTTGATTAATTTGTTATTTTTTACTAATTTGTTTTTTGCCTCTGCTGGACAAAGGTCTCCCCTAAACTCTTCCACATACTACTGAAAATAATAAGATAAAATAATGAACCTTCTATGAGCTTAATTTTACACTCTGTATTGTCGACAATGTCAGGGTTACCAAAGAGTGGTGAGCCAACAGCCTGTTTTCTCTTTAAGTTCTGTATCGTATGGTAATTACTATTGTATAATAACTAAATAATGAGTAAGAAAAATTTACTACGAGATAATGTAATTTTTCCTTTAAAAGTTTGTTTTTCTGGGTTTAAATTGTATTTTTCATCAGCATAATTATGAAAGTACTCGCCCTACAGGTCACTGGCATCGCTCTTCGATTAAGATTAGACAGATTTTTAAAATCTTTTATAATGTTTAGGATGAATTCAGTTAGCCCTGCCACATACATGCGGAATCCTGTATAATAAGTATCTTTCTTATGCTGTCTGATCGAAAACGCGACAAAAATCTGCTGTCACATACATTTGGGTCGAGCAGACCCTGATCAACCCCTTAAAAAGACGTCAACAGGAAGGAACGAAAAGTCTGAGGACGTAAATGAAGAGTAAATATTTATCATCTTAAAAACACAAAGGTTTAAAACAATGTGGCAACCATTAGCAATTATTCGCGACTAGTGCCGGGCTCGAGCTCGAACTATTGTTTTTTTTTAATTGCGGCAATTTCCGTGCCGGCGAGTCTCATCGCCATACACGCGAGAGCTAAAAATATATTCTAACTTAGCCTTAGTTTTTATTAACCACTTCATGAGCTACCTCCGAGATTCCCATGAGATGTTTATTGAATTGTTAGTAGGTATTTTGCTTTTTGTTTGCTACAAGAGGACGAATAAAGTGTAATTTGTATAATCGAGCGTAAAATGTTTGTGCTTGAACAGTAGAATATAATTTTTAAATAGTTGTTTTCTAATAATAAGTATTTCTAGGCTATTCACTAACAATTAAGAGGATAGGCGGGCTGAAATGCTAATTTGGAGAATAGGTCACTTTTCCGACTGTATACATATTTGTCCTATCCGCCCCACCCATACACCCCACTGACTAGAGTGCGAAAGAGACAACTGCAGCTCGGACCAATTTTATCTACATAAAATCGACAAAAACAGCGTTTCGTATTCCCCTGTTTCCTCCTCCAAAACCGATTAACCGATTTTAATAATTCTTTCAAGAATAATTTGAGAAAGACTTTGACTATGTCTGTTAGTTTTACTTTTTTTGTTTTTATTCATCAAATTTGTTTGTTGGATGTCTGAAAACGGGTGGTAAAATTGGTCATTTTCGAAGGTCCCTAGTTCATACAGTAATTAATCAATGCAAAAAAGAGACATAGCAGAGGTAACATAGATTGTATGGTAAAAAATGTTTTGCTCTAGTGTCATTATCCAGGGAGGAAACAGGGGAATACGTTTGTATGGAAACAACGGTTCTCGCCTTTCCTCTTAAGTCTTCAATTTATTGGCGAACCTCCCGAGACGCTGACCCTAGTGTGTCATAATGTTTGTTTTCATTAACTCTTGTTATTTATAAAGAAACCGTTAAATCTGCCATCGTTTGCTATTTATAAACTAATAAACTACCTACCGCTTAATTAACATGGAAATTGGAAAACGATTGAATTAATATCATTAACTTGAGGTAAGATTGCAGATAAATCAATATGAAAACCAACATAGTGATTCATCAATAGTTAAAGAACTATTTTCTTGTATTAACTATACAAATTGTTGCATAAATAGTCACGCTATACAGCTTAAAACCGACTTTGATGAAATTTGGTTTACGTATTTAAATTTTTTTTGACGATATTTAACTAATGTTAGCCATACGAAAAAAAGTTTTTTTTCTTAGCGGATTTTTCACTTATTTAACTTTTGAAGCCGATTCCAGCCCACCCCTATTTAACTTGTATCTTGTAAAAGTGTTTCCAGACGATCGCTTGGAAAGGCAAAATTTTCAAAAATTATTTTAATGAAAAAAAATTTTGATCTTCTTATGTACTATAATGTTTCTTTCTTAAATAAATACAAATATCTACTCATCACGATACAAGCCTAGACTAGATTTTGTTTCTTCAAGAGTTCATAATACACTCGAGAGCAATGCATCCGGATCACCAACATACCTTAATATCTGGGAAACTAAGAATGATATCTTATTCAAATAAAAAGTAGTTTATTGAATATTTGATACCTTCTTCTTAAATTTTGATTTACTTAAGACATAAATACAAATGCGTCAATTCCATCGCAGAGCAAAAATTGAAAATAACCATTTTTTGTCACAGATATAACATTTCCTCACATTTTAGTGTGTGTTAGTGATATAATTACCACATTAATAATAAATGTTGAACACTAATTTGTTTTTAGTTTGTTCAAAAAATCATTTGTTTAGTTTATAGCTTTTTATTGGGATTACTTTACAGCAACCAGACACTTTATTAATTTAAGTAGAAGTATTTCAAATAGTCATTAAAATTCTTTTTAATTGAATAAGCTATATTCTTAGTTACCGAGATATTACGGTTTATGTTGTAGTTGACCCGTATTCATTGCTCTCGAGTGTATATGACAATGTCCACAATAATTATATTATACATATTTATTATTACTATAGATACTTGTTCCACCCATATCGAAATTTGTAACGGCCATGGCCGTGACGCCATGTGACGAGTGTATGACAAGATTGTGTACTGACGTACTTATAGACAAAGCACACCGGAATATACTTCGCAAGCTTTTTTTATAACATTTTTTTGTCGAGGATAACCAGTTGATATGTCTTCCTGTAGCCCTACCTTACATTCCTGCGTATGAGTTAACGCCGGACGACAGCAGCAGTATCGTAAAAAAGGTGTAAAGAAAAGTACCCACAATTTAAAATAAACAAAAAATCGGTCAAGTGCGAATCGGGCCACTCGCGCACCGAGGCCCGAGGGTTCAGTACCACAATACAACATATCAACTTACAAAAAAAATTTATTTCTGCGGTACCTTTAGCGCGAGACCAACTGACACTTGGCCATGTTTTATTATTTGTTGTTATACTGCAGAGTTTGCTCTATAATCACACCAAGTTTGACGCTTGTATGTATTACCGTTTTTACGATAGAGCGAGAAGAAAAAACGTTGATAAAACTAGTTTCTTGTTGAGAACCCCCCTTAATTTTGAACTTTTTGCCATTTTTATTATTTGTTAACAAATTCGCCGTAATAACTCATAAAAATGAAAAAAATTCAACTGCAAATATTACGGTTCAAAAGTTACACCCCTAAATAGGTAGGGCGGACGGACGCACGTACGGACAACGTAGGCTTAGTAATAGAGTCCCGTTTTCACCCTTTGGGTACGGAACCCTAAAAAGCGAATATCAAATGGGGATGTAATCCACTAAATTCAGAATGCGGTAAAGTGGCGTCCGTCGTGTCGGTGGCGTAGACATTGTGTGGAACCCTCGGTGCGCGAGTAGCCCGACTCGCACTTGACCGGTTTTTATTAAATATACGCCACATCTTGTCAGTGTATTTGAATCAATACAACCGCCTAATCATATCAAGGCTGCAGTAAATGTCTAGCTGTTACATCAAGTATGTAAATTAATAAAAAACCCACGAATGTAGCGCCGCGTTTGGATTATAAGGAAGGTAAATAAGCAAGACAATATTATACGAGCAAGCGAACAGAGAGGGGCTCAAATAATCATACTTTTAAAGGTCCTCCGCATATCCTACCTACTTTAGGACTGTTTAAGTTTCCATATACAAATACAAGCCTCGGTTCCATTTCATCTGATTTATTTCGATAACACGCAAATAATAATTGATTCTTAAAAGCAATGGTTATTTCTACTATATTAACACATTCGTTAGGTACTCCTTTGATTAAATTAAAATAACGAAAGATAGGTGACTAGCCTATAGCGCATGGACCGCATAAATTGAGCCCCAGTCGCCTAATTTATACTACAAGCGACGTTGCGTGATTGAGATACTTTTGGGATTTTAGGCGGCATAAAGGTACCATAATGCTTTCGTGTGCTTTTACTCGTACAAATCATTTAAAAAGAAAATACAAATCACACGTCATTACTTTTCACTCGTAAGTCATGAAAAGCAGGTCCATTGTTCGAGTACGTAATGCAAGAACGTCACCAATCTTCCGCTATTTTTTATTTAATTTAATCAAAGAGGTACCTGAACCGAACGTATATACAGGGTCCAACTTAATATGCTGACAATTTTTTAAGGGGATGATCAGACCATCAAACTGAACACCTTTCACTATAGAACAAACAAGGAAATCGCGAAAAAAAATCTGCTGTCCCATACAATTGGCTAAAGTAGGTTTGAAGTTTTGGATGGAGCAGTTGATTTTTTTTCGCGTTTTCGATGTTGGTTGTTCAGTTTTCGCAAAAACAAAAAACAGCTGTTCCATACACAAATTTTAACATACTCGAGCCACTTGTATGGGACAGCTGATGTTTTTTTCACGATTTCGATGTTGGTTTCATTGTCGAAGGTTGTTCAGTTTGGTGGTCTGATCATCCCCTTAAAAAAGTGTCAGCATATTAAGAAGAACACTATAGGTACGTACAAATGTGTTTTTTTTCATACTTTTTTTTTTATTTTTTATTGGGTCTTTTAACCCTGAGGTTATGCCAGCCGTACGAATGTGTTAAAGGTGAATGTACACACAAATCCTATAAATAATTAATAAACAAGTGTAATTTTGTATTAATTAATTTCAGTTTGATTAATTTTGTTCAATTAGTCATTATCATTAGATATTAGTCATTCAATACCTACTCGTTTCATTATATAATATTATATGATTGCGAAATTACAACACGAAAGCGGAACTATTCACGGGCGGAACTATTCAATAATCTTACCAAAAAATACTTCACGCTGATAATTTAAATTCAATTCAATCTTCTCTTTTCAGTATTGGTTTGTTTTAGAACATTACGCAGGTAGATATGCCGCATTTACGCATCGATAAAATGTTTGCCGTCAAATAAAATATTTGTGTTTAGTACTCATAAAATTCAATATTAAACGTTTTCGTTAAATTCAACTTGAGATAAGCAGTATGTTTGTATAATGAGTATGTCAGTACTCACTATGTTTGTTGTTGTGGTGAGACGTGCAGGACCCCGCGGGCGGGAGCGGGCCGGGCGAGTGGCAGGCCAGCACTCGGTAGCTACAACCAGACAGAGGCGGTCAGTGCCTAATGGATCCGCTTCGCACAGCACACAACCACTTCGCTTTGCTTCGCTCAGCAACACATTACATCGCCAGCAATTAAGCACAGCAAGGGGACGTTATTAAATGTTTTTTTCTTGTATGACTGTTTCTTTTTAGTCTTCAAGATAATTAAGTATTATGGTTTATTTCAATTTCCTTTTTTAAACTGTTTTTTTTTGTCGTATCCTAAGTTAATGCCAGCAGAATTGCCATCGCCTTAGATCTTTAAACTGAATATTTAAAATTTAAATGTGTATACAATGAAACGTTTAGCATAATTATCAATTGTTATCCTTATTTTGTTAATTTTTATCTTAAAAATGTCTATTAAACTGCTGGATTTTAAGTCATTGAGTCTATTAGATAAGT
This sequence comes from Agonopterix alstromeriana, assembly GCA_963924505.1. Lineage (NCBI taxonomy): Eukaryota > Metazoa > Arthropoda > Insecta > Lepidoptera > Depressariidae > Agonopterix > Agonopterix alstromeriana. The sequence continues at coordinate 16,071,928 of OZ004661.1, forward strand.
TGAATTCAATCGAGTTAGTCATGTTATGTACCTACCTACATAAATAGTGACGATTTTTTGTCAAAACATTCGCCTTTAAACTATATTAAATATCATTATGAAACAAAGCGTTTTACCATGATGGTCTGAACGTCGTACACACGGACAAAAATTCGATTAAACTAGACTCCTAATTACTCAATTATCCTAATTAATGGTGTTTCTAACGATCAAAACGCAAACAAAACAATTGAATCCGGTTTTAAGATTTCATTAAAATTATAATTTATAATAAAACTGCCTTGGCAAATGACTTTGTGGCGCAGAATTCGATTTGGCATAAACTAATTAACATTTTACGGTTTTATTTCCTTCAACAAAGTTTTAAAATACCTAATATGATTTTCCTCAAAGTTAAATTAAAATCTATATAACAGATAATACAGAGCTTTCGTTCTGAAGAGTCAAAGCGGTAACGATAAAAAAACAAGCAATGATCGGACTGTTTTACGATTGTAATTAAAACATTAACTCTGAACATTTGTTTAGTGAGATGCCGGTCGACTTTTATAATTAGGCACTCAATATAAACTAAGTGGCGCGGGGTGGAGGTGGCCTTTGCTCAAACTTGGCCAATCCAATAAAAAAACGTATTTGTTAGATGCATGAATACTAAAGATAATTAATACCTACTTATTGATAGGTTACCTACCTGTTGTTAAAGATTTTTTTTATTGAATACAAAATGTACTCTACATTTAATAGTATATTCTGTTCTCTATCTACCTAGTCTAAATAATCGTCGGCCGCTAATCGCGGTACTGCTCTTGACAGCCGTTAGAGCCGTTTTGACAGATCGCTCAGACGTTTAGGGCTGTCAGTTACATAGAGTTTAGCGCGATGCGTAATTCAGCAAATTTGAATAGTACCTAACTGATTTGCAACTTCGATGTCTTAAGTTAGCGCAATCGGACTCAGAAGTCCATTTAATGTTAAACTATATATCGAGTATAGATGGAAAAATATATGTATAATATAGGTAGTATACGATTTGCAAGAGCACAATAAACAATTGTAAGTTAATTGAGTTGGGTTTCTATTGCACAAAGACCGTAGATAGCAGTGTTAAGTGGTATCATCAGTGGTGACGGCCACCATCCTCTATGCAGCCGGCAAGTGCGGAAATCATCGTGTTTAATGCACGGTCATGGCGGCCGGTGCATCTGATAACATCGCGAGACAATTCATGACGGCATTCAGTTCCGCTTCTCTAAGGCGCGGTTTATACAGAAGAGACGTGTGGCTCTGGCGGATAGTCAAAGTAACACAATTATAAACGTTATAGTACGTAGCTTTGCGTCTTTGGAGAATTACGCCCGCGCCTCCAGGCGACGTCACCTGGAGGCGCGGGCACGATTCTCCTTTACGACAAAAACGACGCTATGCTACTCGTACGTACTATAAGGTTAATATTGTGTTACTTAGATTATCCGCCAGCGTCACACGTCTCTTCTGTATAAACCGTGGCTAAGGGAACGGCCACGCGGCCTGCGGTCGTGCTCGCAATCGCTCCTGATGTTTGACATTTTAGTTAATTTGGATAAAAATCTAATTTAACGACAGTTAACGAATAAAATATGGTTTAAAGGTCTAAAATGGTTTAAAACTCCAAACCATACATTTTGGAATTTTTGGCGTGTTGTGCGAACGTTTGTTCGCCTACTTGACCGATTTTGAAGAAACTTTTTGTATTCGAAAGCTTACTTCAAATCTGGTATATCATTTATCTCGCTACGATGACGGGAACCCGTGCGGACGAATTCGCGTGTAAACTATAGTACTGTATAAAATAGTTACCTACTTCGGAACCGAGAAGAACATTTTTGTTTTCGATACGGCGTTTTCTGATAGAAATGTTGCAAACTGCTTTTTGAACCATACGCAGTCCTTAAGCTCCACTAGGCAAGCATTCACATGATTGTTAGCCCTTCAGCTATATTTCGCCCTATCAGAATGCTATAACCAATTATATCGAGAAAAAAAACGTCAAAGTCGTCAAATAGACATGGACTTATAGGTATGTACTACATTACATATCATAGGTATCCATACTTGTGGTTAAATATTTGACACGCGTCTGCGATGGTTATTTCGGTGGGTAGGCCAAGGTCGAGATGTAGAGACGTTTTTCAACTCTTGATTCAAATTCTCGTTTGTCAAAATCCATACATTTTCGATCCTACTTAGAATAAGTTCACGCTCAAAAGACGCCTCTGTTTCTCGTTTACGAAGAATCTAAAGTTGTACGCCGATGAGTATAGATAACTTCATTAAATCTCTTCTAATTAATGTGGCATAACGGCTGACGCAAGGTCATCATCATCAGCAGAGAGATCTTGGTTTCATCTTCTATCGGCACTGAACATTATTATAAACGTTATAAAATAAAGTGCTGTGCAATTGCAGCCTAAGTAGTATTCACGCCCGTATCATAAATTGATATTAAATATTTCGATGTCAAAGCTCAATTACCTTATATCGGAGCAACGACATGTTTGAACACCAATGAATAGTAATTCGTATGACATAAACATTATGCAGAAATCTATCACATTTCGGTGTGATATTACTAATAATGTATTCAATACAACTTATAGTTTCTTTAGAAAAGTTAGCCAGTTACCTGCCTACAACATCATTTGTTTTGGTAATCAAGTTCGATTGGAGACATCTTATCCAAGCGCCTTTCAGAATCTTTTATAATGCGCACAGCCAAGGAGTGGAATGCCCTGCCTGTGTCAGTATTTCCAAGTGGTTACAAACCGAATTTCTTTAAAGTACGAGTGAATAGGCTTCTTCTGGGTAAGCTGGCTACAGCTTCGACCCCATCTATGTCCTAAGGACTGGATTGAGGCCAAGAGCAAACAATATGACGTAAAAAAAAACTTTTTAAGTTCAACACAAATATCATTCTGTTTTGTTGTGATTTTATACGAATTTACAAACGCAACACAGGGTAGGTAGGGAAGTATTTGAAGATATTTCGAAGCATCCATTTTAAAACGAGATTTCGGTATAGAAAATTCGAGTAAGAAATTAGATAATTACAATAAGGCACAATGCGGTTACAATTTTTTTTATAGTAAATACCGTTAACAGGATCCTGTCAAACGGAAAATTACGATTTACAGGCCAGACATCGTCTTGTTAGGCTATCTCAGACTTTATCAGGAAGTGATGAAACAGTCCCTAAAAGAATTACGTAAATAAACATAAGAAGGAAGAAAATACATCAACGTAAGCGGTTTCCCGAGTTGTTTCTGTCTGCGCGTGCGCACTCGTTGATGTCTTTAGCTAGGAGAGTCTCACGTGCTGCGCCGTATCGATGTAAATAGTACGTTTAGAACAATTACCATGATATTTTATTCTTCATAATTTATTGACACGATCATTTATCGATAATTTGCTCGTCATTATAACTATGAGAAAATTACTTTATTATTCTTTCAAATCAGAATCATGACTTGTAGGTATTTTTCATTTTAAAATTCAAGACTGAAATAAAATCGGGTTAAAAGTAGTTTAAAACGGTAGTTTAAAATAAGCGCTAAATAAGATTATTAAACTGAATATTAAACATCAGTACAGTACGCGCTCACGAAGTTAAGTAATTATCAAAATAATCCGGTTTGTAAATTTTTTTTACCAGCAGCGACGTAAATAATAATATACCTACTTAATAACATACATGTAGGTTGTACAATGTCGTCGTATAGTGTTCTTTTTGACGAAAACAATCTTCGTTTAATATATCTACCTACCTCTACCTAAATACAACTAAAATATTCATTAACCTCTATATTGTGCCAAATAATAAGCTGTGTAAACACAATGTACTTAAACGTAATTTACCCCATTCAGTTCACTTGTGTTATTACATACATACGTATGTGTATATTGATATAATACATACTTTTTATAGTTGGATATGTATATGTGTTGACTTATTCTTGTTGTTGAAAATATTCATTCATGCAAACCGTCTTTCTACTCGTTTTTAAAACTCAGACAAAGACTTAAAGAAACAGTTTTTTCTACAATATAATCTATATTAACATAAAATAGGAAATTAAGATTTTGCCACAAATTCTACATCTATCCATTCTATACATATAGGGTCCTTTTTAATATGCTGACAGTTTTTTAAGGGGATGCTCAGACCCTCAAACTAAACCACTTTCTCTATGGGCCCAAAATCGAAACGAAATCGTTTGATGGTCTGATTCTCTTTGAAAAACTGACATTATATTAAGAAGGACCCTGTATAAAACAGTTTCGTATCTAACTGACAGCCAACGCACAGCCTAAAAGCTGAAGACAGAAACATGAAATTCTGAATTTATATTCAACAGAACAGGTAAATCAACGCCTAAAGGGATGCAACTGGGTGTTGAAGTTTTCGAAATTCACGCGGACAAAGTCACGGGTAAAAGCTAGTTCTCTACATAGGTAACTAGGTGTGGGTAGCATTACAAATGAACGCAAAAAGCGGAAACGGAAACAAAATCTACAACACAGAACAACATTTGATGGGCACTCAGAATTGAAATTCGAAAACCGACGATGCATATATTGGTACGTTAAGTATACTATAAAGAGGTATCTGTTCGTTTAAATAGTTAATTTCAGGATATTTTGTCGAATGTATCTCTATATTCTATAAAGAGAATAATATTTTTTACAAATAGTATAGGCATCGAACTGATAATAATAGATCTAAGTTCATGCCTGGAGCGTGTTGAAGGAAGAACGGTTTTAGGTTTAGACTTCATTTAAATTAAAAGTATAAAGATATAAAGCTAAAAAAATATTATAACTTATAAGAACACCATATACAACACTTTTTTGTCAAAAAATTAAACCACTTGTGTTAAAAGTAAGGATGACGCAATAATTATAAATTGTATTACTCGGCATGCTCCTAATTGATGCGGTCATTTGCTAGATCCGCCATACCTACCAAAAAACTCGCAAAATAAAAACAATTAAGACTATTTATTTGCTTAAGCTGATGGGGTCATTAAACAGTTTTTATGCTAAATATTTGTGCAAAAAAACGTGTTGGGACTCTACCATTAAAATAAATAATTACCTTGCAATGGAAACAATTCGGAAAACTAACAAAAAAACGGTTTGAGCTTACGATTTGACAGTTGCGTTTCGATGCCCACGAATAAACACCTACCTAACTTAAGATGCCATGCCAAATATGTTAACAATTAGCAATACCTTACTTAAGGTATTCTAAAGATATAATTAGTTATGCAAAAATGTGCAGAAATAAATATGATGATATGATAAAATAAATGAAATCGTGGTGGGTTATTCACTTGTTACAATAACTGGGCTTGAGAGATTCTCTATTTTTCCTATTATTGTTCTGTCGACGGCATATCTTTGAGTGTGACTTATTGTTTGATTTTCCCTCATATGTTTTGACTATACGTACAGTCAATGTAAATCTTTTGCAGCCGAAAGGGAAGCCTGTTTATTGATCCACTAAGAAGCAAGATATTCAAAGGAAAAGGCGGCACATAACATTTTGGCTTTAGCTTAAAATGTTTACCTATCATCTAGCAATCTATATAAGTCCAGTTGTCCTAAGTGAGGTAACAAGTATCCTCTTGTAGTCCTGTGTGCGATCGCCAGTGACGCTCAGTTATCCTCATGGAACGATCACGTGTTAAATTAACCGGTTTATTTGATTGTGTATCGGTGACATAGCACAAATATGTGCTATTATATCAAATAGTATATAATTATCTAAGTATATATAGTCATTAAAGATATTTTCTGACGTTTTGTCATTAGAACACCAATTATAAGTACTAAGAGTAAAACATACTCTTATGTATTACCTATTTACATCTCTTGTTAAACTATGTTTTGTGTCTTTTGTTAGAAACCTCCGTAGTACGACTAGGTTACCATTAGTAAGTTCATTTTCCACTCTTTATAGCACACTAGAAAAAGAAGGGTGCAAAGTCCAGAGTGTTAAGCTTTTCGTAGCTCTCACTTACCATTTACACATTATAATTTTTCTCATAACAGCAGACTGAAGAGATTCGCCATATTATGCGAATCATCTCACAGTTACGTACAGTGCGTGTCAATAAAGCTGACATTATAAACGATTCAAAACAAAAGCTTGTGTGAAATCGATTTACCTGTTCAAAGTCGCTCAGCTATAGAAAGAGCAATGCTCGGTATTTCTCTGAGAGAGAATGAAGTGATACGTCAGAGAACTAAAGTGGTTGGCCTAGGTCGGAAAATTAACTAACTAAAGTGGTAATGATCTGGTCATATCTTCCGAAGAACTGACAACCGATGGGGTGTCAGAGTTCTAGAGTGGACTACGGACTGGCAGACGTAGTGTGGGACACCCTGTGGCCTGCTGGAATGGCGACCTAAAAAAGGTAGCTGGGAGCGACTGGATGAGGAAGGTCGAGGATAGAGTTTTGTGGCGCGCCTTGGGAGAGGCTTATGTTCATGTATACTGATGATACATAAAAGACGAATCCTAAGTAATTAATTAGTTATAGGAGAAAATAACGACCGTAAGTGTTCCCTTGTATTACTATTTATTCACTTTTATTTTAACGGGAAGATTGGAAAATTGCTTAACAGCTGAGAAACTTAGAAATTATAAAAAAGCGGTCAAGTACGAGTCGGTCTCGCGCCCTCAGGGAAATTTTTTTTCCACTGCATAGTTAAGTTTGTCATTCATAATTAAGTTTGTTACAATTTCAATTTGTACGGGACAAATTGAAATTGTAACAAACTTAATTATGAATGACAAACTTAACTATGCAGTGGAAAAAAAAATGTCACCCCTACAAGCTACATCACGGCCGATGTTCCAACTGAAAATGTAAGACGGAAATTGACAAAAAAAATTATTTGTCTTAGGTAAACCTAACTAAAAATAAAAGATTTTCGGATTTATTCATTTACTTGTGTTGACAGACCTTGCTTCATGCCAGATTTCATGATTCTAGGTCAACCGTAAGTATATAGGTTTTGATTTGCGATGTACGACTTGCGAGTATCAAAAGATGACATAAACGGGCGTATTTTTTATAGCGTTAACTTAGAAGCTTGCATTTTTTACACCTCCAAGGTACTGTCCCTTAGACCTTAGTATTTGGTATTAATTTTAACATGATACCTCTTCTCGTTTCTGAGAAAAAGGGTCTTGACAGACGAGCATACATACTGATAGACAGGCAGACAGACGGACAACAAAGTGATCTTAGAAGAGTTCAGTTTTTTCCTTTTGAGGTACGGAAAGGGTTCCGTACCTCGAATATATACGTTTTTAGGGAAAAACGTATATATTTATAAGTAGGACAGACGTACCTACGATAATAGTACCTGTAATAAAACCGTTCTACATTACCAAATCGCATATTCAGTTTTGATTATAATAAAATTTCATTCATCCAGTATGTAACATTTGAATTAAAAATAAATTTGTTAAGGGGTTCAGACGAATATTTTCTTCGAGAAACGCGATTGCCCAGCCCTCCTATATAATTAGTTTATATAGTGAACATGTAACTATTTTAAGTTATTCTAAAACAAGAAAAATATTTAAAAAACATGAAAATACGATTCAGATTTTCTATCGAGTGAAGTAATTTCAATCGTGTATTCAATTTATGATTCCACTAGATAAACTATCCAAGAATCCTGAGGTATGACTGACTTTGGTTTCGGCAAATTGTATATAAATCTAGTCGACAATGAAAAATAAAAGATGCCTCCAAGGCATCTCGTCCTACTATTGCGCCTTAATTAGAAAATAGTATGTCTTTCAAATTATGTATCTTCACTTCATTAGGTGAAATCGTGATCGTATAGAGCGGTAAATGGGATTCTTGATAATAAATTAACATTTTACCGTGTTTATTTAAATATTGTCGTGTCTACTCGGGTTGTTTCGGTGTCAAGAGGTTTATAAAAGGTTCCACGAATCAAGCTAATTTGATATTTAACTCGTAGACATAAAACTTCAGACAGGGGTTTTCTTATTTTGATGGTTAGTTTCTGATCACTTGCAACAAGACTGCGCAAGCGCATAGTGAGTTGGTAACAGAATAATTTATTTCCAACCAACTAGTCTACTTATAATATAGGTAAATAGGTATACTTATATTACTGAAATCATCTCACATGCTAATAAAGGCGAGTAACTAAATTTTGTAGACTTCATTTAAATACTTCCTTTTTTATTTACATCAATAATTTTAAGATTTTTTTTTTAATTTTAGATAATAAACTAGACTTATACAGTAATTAAGGAACAAGTGTCGGAAAAAATTGCTAGATTTAGCATATATCATATAAGATTTCACAAAAAAAAACCTCAGGATCCCCCGATAGAAGATAGACTGCACTTTTATATGGAAGGACATACATAAACTCATGACCATAATCCCATCAAGAATGGTATGAAGCTATACATATAACAGCAATATATTTCTTAGGAGTGCAGTTGTAGCAAAGCTCACCTTTAGGAAAGAGGCAGGTACAGAAATGCGGCTTCGTAAACACGAGCGACACCAGCTAATCAGACTCACTCACACACAAATGCGCTGGTACGGCGATCTCGCATCAAGTCAGGCGACCTGCCGTAGTATGGCAGCGTGATACAGCGCTATCGCGCCCTCGCTCTCTTCCTATTTGCGGGCGAACGAACGAGATAAAAGACGTGATATAGCCATATCACGCGTAGCATGCTATGGTGACTATCTATTAATTTTGCGTCCGTTGTGTGAGCGCCTGCTTCGCTCGTTGCGTGGAGCAGACCTTTTGTACCCTGTCTTTTTTTAGACATAGGTATCAGGATATAATGGACGTGTCAAGTAGTGATAGGTAGTACGCCCACAATGTAGAAATACAACATTATAATAATGTTCTCTCTACTACTACTCGCGCACCGAGGGTTCCGTACCACTCAACATATTAAATTAGGAAAACAGTTTATTTTTCTCCGGGACCTTTGCCGACTGACACTTTGCCGGTTTCTATTATTTGTTGTAGTATGCTTGTTGTAATACTGTAGAGTTTGCTCTATAATCACACCAAGTTTGACGCTTGTATGTATTACCATTTTTACGATAGAGCGAGAAGAAAAAACGTCAAAAAAAATAGTTTCTTGTATGAGGAACCCCCTTATAATTATTACCTTTTTGAAATTTTTTATTATTTGTTATCAAATCCGCCATAACAACGCACATTCTGTCTGAGGTAACAGTTTTATAAGTATAGATAGATGAAATACTTTTTGTCAAAAATGAGTCACAGTGGGAGAAGCTACGGAATATGACAGTGTTAGTTAATTGTTTTTGTCCTTTTGAGTTATTGTAATTGATAACCTCCACATGAATGCAAAATAAAATCCAGTGGTCAGTGTGACACCATTACTAACCACAATATCGCTACGGTACCCACATGAGCATTTGTTTTCTAATACTGATTCATCACATATGAATAAATAAGTCTGCACCCACCTTTTCTCATTTTAAAGTGTCCGTAATGTGTAAAAACAGTATGCTAAATACCCAAGTTTTCTTTAGTCGCACAGTTCAAAATTGTTCTATTAGCAGCCATATCAACAAGGCCAAAACGTAGCATCTCTGACCTTCAATATATTTTCTAAACATTCAGAATATTTCTGAGGTAATTTAACAAAGAGCAAGTTAAATAAAGGATACTCAACAACGACACTTCCGTAAGCGGCCAAAAATCATTTCGACGGAGAAAGTAAAATGTGAAATTTTTGTCAATGAGAGTCGCTTGCTTACCTTCTGAACTTGACAACGAAGTGACTATAATGATTTTATTGAATATCTACCTGCCATTGATTTTGCAGATATAATTAAAGTACTAAATAAATACCTGCTTATCCGATTAACATAACCAAGGTAAACTAGAAAAATTTACGACCAAACGGCAAATTTCGGGCCATATATTTAGAGCTCATTTTAAGGGTCAGTATTTCGAGGTTGATCTTAAACCAAAAAAGTAGGTACATTAACAGGAAACATTCAAAAACACACGCATTTCGATTAAGAATTTAAGTGGTATTGTGACTGAAAATTTTTCACGTTTTACTAATGATCGAAACTTTAATAACTTAAGGCGGTACCGATATAATAGTAAAGACTTGACAAATATATTTGGTTTTTGCAACGTCTACTTCGGACCCAACGATGTATAGACTTCCAGCATTTTTCTTTAGGAGGACTTATGTAATTTGGCAGCCAGTTTTGGATTAAAAATAATTATATCATCATCATAACAATGAACCAAAATAAAATACTAACTAGGTAACTACATTTTATTAATGCAATCTAAATTGAGAGAAATCGATGAAGATTGCGAGAGAGCAGATGCCTCTAGTTGTGGTAATTGGGTATGGGTTTTACGCCTCAATGCAAAACATATCACCATTTTATAACAACAGCCGTTGAATTGGATCGAAAACAAAACTTAGCTTCTTGCCACGCGTGTCTACGTAATCGTTGTTAAAATTAGTATTCTGCACGTTCGAAGTCACGAAACTGCGATATTCTAATGAAATCAAAACTAGTTTTAATCGTTGCATAATAAGAAAGCATTTTATGTGCACATCCGCGCCAATCTTCACGGCCGGACCTGTTCACTTATTTACTGGCTGCACATATTCTCAGAGGATGTAGCCAGCGCAGCGTCCGCACATTAAAATTTCAGTGACCTTTGTTTTCATACATACTTACATATTCTCACGCCTGTCTCCCACTGGGGTAGGCAGAGACAACGCCACCTGCTACGATCCTGACAAACCTCTCTACATTCATTAGTCCTTTCATGCATGCTCGTCGGTTTCGGGTAGATCTGACCTGGCTATTTTTAAGCATGTCGCCAATTTGGTCCGTATATGTACGTCTCGGCCGTCCCCTTCCAACATTTCCAATTACGCTTGCCTTATAGATTGCACTCATCAATCTGCTCTCATCCATTCTTTCCAGATGACTAAACCATTTCAACATACCTTTCTCTATCTTTGTCACTATATCCTCTTTCAGACCACAACGTTCTCTAATTAAACTATTTTTCAATTTGTCCATCACAGTTACACCACAGATACTTTTCAATGAGCGCATTTCCACAGCGTTAATCCTACTTTCGTGCGTCTTCTGCCATACCCAAGATTCACTTTCATACATCAATGTTGGGACTAACACTCCTTTATGAACTCCCATCCGTGCCTTTTTGGACACGTATTGACTTTTCACAAAAGAATGCAGAGCTCCGTTTACCCTATTTCCTGGTTTCACTCTTCTCTCAATATCACCCTCATACTTACCGTTTCTGGTAAACATGCATCCCAAGTACATAAACTCATTCACCTGTTCAAATTTTTCATCACCTATCCTAATACTGCAAACAGTACGTTCGTCATCATCATTCCTCTCTAGCACCATTTTTCAAACGTACTTAATATTATAATTTTACGTAATACTGTATAATGTCTACTAGGGAAAACCTAAAGTCTTAATAAACAAACATTAAAATATGAGACTAAACATTTTTAAGGTTTTAGCATTGGATTTTCCCGTTATCGCTTACGGCCATTAACGATGGTCGCGTGCACATGCATTTTCAATAACTGCGACACTTCTATTTTGCCACTGCAGTTAAAATTACTGAAACTGACATAAGTTGGATAAACAATACCTATTCTATTATACAGGGTGTTAGGGTAAACAGTTTAAGGGGTGATTGTACCTATGATAGTGAACAACTTTCCCTAAGAAACAAATAGGAAATTCGCAATAAAATTTCGGACTTTCCATACTAAATGCAATCAGCTGATCGATCGACTGTATGAAAAGTCGATGTTTTTTTTCTCTAATATTCTATACAGGGTTTTTCTTAATATGCTGACACTTTTTTAAGGGGATGATCAGACCATCAAACTGAACAACTTTCTCTATGGCACCAACATCGAAATCGTGAAAAAAAAATCAGGTCTTCCATACAAAACTGCAAACCTACTTGAGTCAAATGTATGGGACAGCTGATATTTTTTTCACGATTTCGATGTTGGTCCCATAGAGAAAGTTGTTCATTTTGATGGTCTGATCATCTCCTTTATAAAGTGTCAGCATATTAAGTTGAACCCTATAGGTTTCTTTGGGAAAGTTGTTTAATATCATGGGTACAATCACCCCTTAAAGTAATGCAACTGTTTACCCTAACACCCTGTAAATATATGGTACCTAAGATTACCGAAAGTTATGCTCGAGAAACATTTCATCTACGTACCTCCAACTGGGAACATTGTTTTATATCGGCACGTTTAGATCAGCACTATAATTATAATATAGGTAAAAGCACCTGACAATTTAATAACTTTAGAAATAACATCTGTCATACTCTTAGACCATACAACTAGGGAGTAGACTCGCCTTACCATTTCCCCTCTGTCACGGCCACGTTACAATATCAATTAATCATGTGTATTTACATACAATTTTAAACCTTATCGCTAAACGTGACAGCCTATAATTGCGGAACAACAACTTCAAACTAGTCTCGTTTGGGGTTCACACGAGACTTTTTTTAACAATCAAAATTAGAAAAGTAATGGAATAAAATCAATCTTCATGCTTCCTCGTCCCCGCAAAAAGTGGCAGAAAAGTGTAATAGTAGAATTACACGCGTAAGTAACTCGTCCATAGTTATAATGGTCTAAGGTCAGAGTCATACATTACAAGTGATATGCCATGTTTAGCATAATTTAACAACAAATATTCTTTTGTTCCGTTGCTTTACCTATCAGACGCGTAAAAGTAAGTTAAGATATGTTATAGATTAGGTATAGAAAACAAAATTATAGCAGTGTAGCGAATATTCTGAAGCTTTTAGTCGGCTATATCAAAAACTGAAAACATGAAAAAAGTCGCCGTTGGTGACTCAATACATTACCAAGACAAACATAAAACAATTTTCGTTAAGTGCATACCTATTTGTTCATTATGATCTGCAGTAATTAATAATGAGGCATTTTCATTAAAAAAAAATGGTTCAAAGACACTGGAAGGATGGCGTTTCAATCGTGCCAAATTAGCTGTCAGATCGAAAGTGTTACGTGTTTTTTTGGATTCCCTAATTTTAGGGAGCAATTTGTTAATTCGTTAATAGGATTATGAAGGTTTAATTTAATTATGAATGAAGGTTTAATTTAATTTAATTATAAAGGTTAATAGATTATGATGTGAAAGACGTTTTGATACTTTGAATTAATTGACTTTTTGTGCAGTTAAAGTTCATTTTACATAATTATAACAAACTAACATTTTCGTTACTATTGCGTATTAATTGTTTGTGAACAATTTATCCATTGGCAACACCACCTGTCAGACTAGATGCAAACCATAGACTAAAAACACTTTTTACTGTTAATGTGACAGGTTTATGAGTAACTTTAACATTGCTATCTAGTGATTTTTCGATTTACTAGTCTTAGAAAACGCCTCATTGCAAAGTTTGCATAAACAAATATTCACGTATTGTTCATCACTTGTCATTTAATTTATTAGGGCTTTATTAACTAAAGCGAGTCTTGTCACAGCATGACAAGACAATGACTTCACATTTCTTGGCTAATCACCACTCGCTCGTCAGTGAGGCCCTTATTGTATTTTTTTTTCTAAATTACTAATAATGCTTGTTTACATGAAGTAATAAATAATGATAGACAACGCGGCGCGACATCGACCGCTCCATCAAATTGACGCAAACAGCGATGATACCTGATTTCCTGATACAAAACTAAGAATAGATGTATAAATGATGTTTGGTAATTATATGGTTAAAAAAAAGGGTTTGATGATTTATTTTCGTAGTGACATTAAATGTTTTGGTGTTCCGTACCTGTACGTCGTACTCAAAAGGGCTGTGGGCTGATCTTAGGTAGCGATTTGAAATGTTCACAGAATATGAGTTATAATTTTACAAATAATAACGAAAAATAACCCCCATAAACGTGTTTTTTCTTCAGGATCCTGGACTTTCATGTATAATTGGATACAAACCAAATATTTTCAACTGAAAAGTTCTGCTCAAGTCGGTAAAAAGAAAAGTAAGATTGTTGAGATTGTTAAGGCTGTTTCGTTCAAGTTTAGTAACAAAGAAATCTGACTCTATAAATAAAAAAATTATCATTTTATTAATAAAAACTAAAATATGAAATTTAGTTAAATTAATAAAGTCGTAAATAAAGTAAATTTATATCATAATATGTTTAAACGATCTAGCAAAAAAATTGCTTTATATAAATTATTTCCTTTCGACCCGTATTTTTACTGGGCTAACGCCGCACCGGCGCCGGCGCCGCTGCGTTCGTTCATCCATCTTACAGAGCAGAGTCGCAAACTCGTTTGAGATACCGTTTATGTGTTGCTTATTCCAAACAACTTGGTCTGCATATCGATTTGGTCAGCCTCATGTCGTCGCACTCGTATTACCTATATTCGACTAAGACGGCAAAACATGTTAAGAGAAGTTTATTCCAAAAGCGCTAATGCGCGCTGCATACAAACGAAGTCTGGTTATATTTTTAGTACCAACCAATTAAAGTGAATGAAATTTTGCAGAAAAAATCTTGAAACAAATCTCTATGCTTGTATGGTTTCAGATTTTTGTTAAAATATAGTCTCAATGCTAGGATTATTTTAAGATGGGATGCAAATCTTTGAGGCACTGTAACTTTAAAAAAATACATTTTAACGTAAATCTGACAACATACAAGCATAGAGATAGTTTCTAGATGGTTTTTTATTGTCTTTAATAAGCGTTGGAACTTTGAGTACGAGCAATAACGTGTTCAGTTTAATGGTGTGAAGCACCCCTAAAAATTTGGAAGGTGTGCTAATTCGTCGACCTCGGTTGACCCCATGGAGACATGTTCCTTTTTAGTAAGAGGATCGAATGGGATGAAAAAAAAAGTTTTGTGAAAATTGCAGTTTTTCTCGATGAATGTAATTGTTTTTATAAATCTGTGAATGCGGTTAGTCTCTTAAGAAAATTTTCTTGTAGCTATAATGCTTCTGGTAGTTGCGATTTGTGCCCCATCTCAACTTTCGACCCTGTACAGGGTCCTTCTTGATATGCTGACGGTTTTTTAAGGGGACGATCAGACCATCAAACTGAACAACTTTGTCTATTGGACCAAGGTCGAAATCGCGAAAAAAAACTGCTGTTCCACATAAAACTGCAATCCTACTCGACCAAGATGTATGGGCCAGCAGATACTTTTTTTTGCCGTTTTCGATGTTGGTCCAATACAGAATGTTGTTCAGTTTGATGATCTAATCATTCTCTTAAAAAGCCCTGTATAAATATGTGAATCACAATGCGGCAAACCTAGCACCTTCGTTTTCTGACATTACCTACTTCGATGTCCCAAATCGTATAAAGGTACATATCACACTTTGGTGCAAAGTAAATAGTTATAGGTCAATGGTACATGCTCTGAATCAGTGTTTTCTTTATTTAAACAATTTAGAAATTAACGGCATTTTGTTGTCACAAGACCTCCGATATAGTCCTCGTTAGTTGGATGTTTACTGTTTTGGAGATAGACCGTCATTTGTTAGCGACGCGACGTCAGGGCCTATAGACAAAGTGACATTTCTATTGGCGTAGACGCTAGTAGAAATGACAGAATATGTGGATTTGACATTAGCGATCGAAACATTTTGACGTTTGCTTTCGTCACCATACGTCAATTCCATACATTTTTATGTTTTCTACTGTCGTTAACGCTAATCTAATACTTTGTCTAGGGCCCCAGTATTGTCACAGACTATTCAATAGTTACTTCGCTGTGCTATCAAATCCAATATAATAGGAGAGACCTAAAAACCTGCGATTTTTGGGAAAAAAAGCGGGATTCGTTCCCCTGACAATTGACGCTAGGTCCATACAGGCTCATAGCGTGTTCGTGAATGGTCTCGTCTATCTATCTCGCTCTAACATAAGTTAGTTCTATGCCCTTTCTCTTTCGCATTTCCGATCTAAAGTAGTATATACTAACTCTAAAATTTCAACCGGCTACCTATTATGATTAAAAGATCAAGCCATTTAAAGTTAAGACAGACGGATGGTGCGTAGTCTAAGCAATTAGGGTCCCGTTGGCATCCTTTGGGTACCGAACCCTAAAATGTTATACCCGACCTGCGCTCGCGCACGACCGGTCCGCCTTCTCACCTCATTCGCACTTTTCGCGCACCTTGGTGAAAACGTTCATAGCTGCAAGAAGTGTATTGAATAACATCTGCGCATAAATAGCTTTAGGTTTTCTTATACCTACCTATATAGGGTCCTTCTTAATATGCTGACACTTTTTAACGGGATGATCAGACTTTTAAACTGAATAACTTTCTCTATGGGACCAACATCGAAATCGCGAAAATAAATCAACTGCTCCATACAAAACTGCAAACCTACTTTAGCCAATTGTATGGGACAGCTGACTTTTTTTCGCGATTTCGATGTTGGTCCAATAGTGAAAGTTGTTCACTTTGATGGTCTGATCATCCCCTTAAAAAGTGACAGCATATTAACTTGGACCCTGTATAGGGTCCTTCTTAATTTGCTGATGGTTTAGGGGATGATCAGACCATCAAACCGTTTTTTTTTGTTTAAATTTCCTCTAGGCTAGAGGTTGTCTGGAAGAAATAGCTTTTAGCGATAAGACCGCCTTATTTGTACCATTATCTTTTCTGTTCCTGTTTAATGTATCTGTGTGTTTTGTGTATGTTAAAGTATATTTCATTCATTCATTCATTGAAACATTCCCTCTTTGTGAAAAAATCTGTTTGATACAAAACTGCTACTCAACCCAAATGTAGGGGACAGCTGATTTTTTTCTGCGTTTTAGATGTTTTCCCCATAGAGAAAGTTGTTCAGTTTGATGGTCTGATCATCCACTTAAAAAACCGTCAGCGTATTAAGTTGGACCCTGTATAGTAGGTACATGCGTTATATAAACAAATATAATGTAAGTGTATGCCTTTGACCTCGTTATTAAACTATTCGGATTTCAACTTTGCTTCGGGTTCAATACAGATAATTATTTTGTATCACGAACTGTACTCAAGTCTTATTGCACCGATAATAACTATTAGTTGTTACACAAATATGCCCGTCTACCTTTAGGTGTAATATTTACTTTTGTTGCCTAAGAAATATTTAGACAGGGATTAGTCACAAACAATATTAACGAATTTTAAATGATTTGTTGACACATTCTCAGAGCGTTATAAAACTATAATAAAGGACAAGAATTTGTTTGTATACTAATCCAACACGTTAACTCATAACACTGAGGCGTTTTCCAAGAATCGAAAAACCTGTCACATTGACAGTAAAAAGTGCCGTTTGTCTATGGATTGCATCATTCAAATGACGTTTGATAGTGGTGGTGTTGGCAATGGATAATTTTTCACTACAAATAAATACGCAATAGCACCGCAAATTTTCGTTTGTTGTACATAAACGAATATTTACTGCACAAAAAGTTAATCAATTTGAGGTATAAAAACGTTTTTCATATTAAAACCATAATAATCATATTAATTAAAAAGAAATTGCCCCTTAAAATTAGGGAATCGAGAAGAACACGTAACACTTTCGATCTGACAGCTGAATTGGCACGATTTTAACGCCATGTTGTTCCAGTGTCTTTGAACAATTTTTTTTAACGAAAACGCCTTATTCTAAATTATTTTTTGTGAGCTCAAATTGAAGTATTAACAAAATACATATAACAAACAAACCAAATTCAACGTCAAAATGACCCAATGATGAAAAGCGACAAAATAGCGGGATTGTAACAAAAATAACTGCCTAGGTTTAGAATAGTCGGTCGATTCCGATTCATAAAAATAATTGAAAATACATAATGGTAAATGATGGCAGGTATACAAGGCTATTATGGATTCTGCACACGGCAGCTTCGCTCCGATATAACCTTGCCGCAAGGCTCTTTGGGCAGTTTACCGCATACCGACCGCGCCGCACGAAACATAATTGACATACGAGCTCATCCTAGTTGATGACACTCGGCCAGGGCTGCAATCGCTGTAAATATTCGCTGATTGAACCGTGACTGGACTACGTACGAACCATAACTTTTGACTCTTTTGGTATTGCGCTAATTGCGGCACTGCTCTTGATCCTGCACAGATCGCTGAGACGTTATAGTTACATAGAGTTTAGCGCGATGCGGAATTCAGCACAGTTGAATAGTAATTGGATTGCAATGTGATTAGAACTGAAATTGGATAAGAATAGAAATTAGATGTTTTAAATTAGCGCAATCGGTCTCCAGGGCAATCGACGCGTGCGGTTGAAAAGTACATATGCAGGGAAAAAATGCTTATAACAATGAGATGATGCAGATATATTTTTGTTTTAAAAATTGCATACAAAGTTCGCCGATTATTTTCATTAACATTTTTTATTTATGAGTATAAATAAAACTCTCTGACAATTCAGTTAGAACAATAAAAAGTAAAAAGTTGAGTGTACACACACGGAGACACAAGCTAGGCAAAACCAAAATAAGCTGGCCGCGCGTAGTTAGAGTAATGTATAACATCGCGCGGCCAGCTTATGTTTGTTTTGCGTAGCTTGATGTGTCGCCGTGTGTAAGTGTAATGTTTTAATATATGTTTTCTACACTGGTTTTGGAGGATTTTGTTTGACAATCACGATTTTTAATTTTTATCAATTACGAGTAGGTAATATGAACCGATCTTTCGAGAAGATAAATGTGCGTATTCATAGGTACTTACGGACATACACGTGTTTAAAAATGTATCTGTGAAAAACTATGTTAGTTATAATTGATATTATATTTTTCTTTTCACCAGACGAGCAATAGCAGACTATACAGGGTGTAACAAAACACCCAAGTAGGTAATATTTAAGGTGGTGCTTCAGACCATCAAACTGAACAACTTTCACTAGGGAGCCAACATCAAGAAAAATTCTAAAAATTCTAAAAGTCCCGTCCAAAATTGCAGTACCAACTCGATTAAAATGTATGAGACAGCAGATTTTTTTTTCTCGATGTTGGCTCCATAGTGAAAGTTGTTAAGTTTGATGGTCTAAACCACCCCCTTAAGTATTACTATGGTGTTTTGTTACACCCTGTATATCGCCGAAAGAAAAATAGACAAAAAATCTAATTTATTGCAAGCATATAAAGTGTAGGTACCTACTTATATATACTTAACAATGACTCTACATCGTATTTCCCTGAGTTTTTAAGGTGTTGACGATTATATCAGTAAAGTTAGGTACCATTGTTTTCCACGTAATGTTAATGGCAAAAAATATAATGAAGTATCAGCCAGCACATTACACGCTCATTTAACACGTGGAATTTTCAAGAATACTTTGACGTACATACCAGCACCCAATATTAGGCTGTAATCAATTTTTTACGGAAGACAAAAGACTCCTAAACCACTCTAGAAACATGTATGTCTGATTACTATATTAAGACTTAAATAATTGAGCAGAGTTAAAATTATACTTGGACACCATTTGGGCATCTTTATAATTCAACTAGAGCTAACCCTCGAAACTAAATACCAAATTTTAAGTCACAAGCTATCACACAAATAAAGTGTCATCAAAATCGGTTCAGTAGTTTTTGCGTGATGCTCGCACAAACAAACAGAGAGACAAAAATTCTAAAAAAGGTTGATTTGGAGTCAAGAGACATCTAAAAACCATATCAACCATACAGCCATTTCTGTTACAGTTTTATAATAGTTAAGATTGCAAATAAAGTTCTATTTTACTGGAACGTTTTATGTAAACAAACGCGATGTCCATGTGTAGCAGTTACAAGCCCCTCCTATTGTAACACGGTAGCGGCCCGGAAGTCGAGAATCAGTGTCTAAATTGCGGCCATCATTATTGTCGTCAAATAAATGGTAATTTTGTCGAATTTCTCACAGGATTGTGTATGACACGTGTCTGAATACGCGCTGGTTTTTAGGGTTCCGTACCCAAAGGGTGAAAACGGGACCTACACTATTACGGGAGTCCGTCCGTCCTACCTATTTAGGGCTGTAACTTTTGAACCGTAATAGCTCGACAGTTGAAATTTTCACCGAATGTTTGCGGCGGATTTGTTAACAAATAATAAAAATATCAAAAAGTTTAAATTTAATGATCCTTATAAAAGAAACTAGATTTTATCAACGTTTTTCTTCTCGCTCTATCGTAAAAACGGTAATACATACAAGCGTCACACTTGGTATGATTATAGACTCTACAGTTTAACAACTAATAATAAAAACCGGCCAAGTGTGAGTCGGTCTCGCGTTAAAGGTCCCGGAGAAAAAAGTTGTTTTTTGTAAGTTAATATATTGTGTTGTGGTACTGAATCCTCGGGCCTCGGTGCGCGAGTAGCCCGACTCGCACTTGACCGGTTTTATTAGTAAAACTATAAATAATGTAATTGTAAACACGCGGAAACTCATCGAACCCGAGTTGTTCTTATTTGTTATTATAATATAAATTGATGCAAATATTTATGTAATCAAAGGTATTTACTTTTTAATTAATGAATTAGGTCATTCAGATTTCTATTGTACGGTCCTTCTTAATATAGTGACGGCTTTTTAAGGGGATGATCAGACCATTTTAGCAACTTTCTCTATGATCCGAAGGTCGAAATCGCGCAAAAATCTGCTGTTCACAAGCAAACTGAAGTTCTTATTTTTTTGTTACGTTCAAGGCAAAGGGATCTAGCTCGTACAACCGATGTCTTCAGTAATTTTTTCAATATTGGCAGCACTGACCTTCCAAGCACGCGCGTTGCCGCCAAAATCAACACGTACGAGTTATCTTGAACCAAAGCTAAAGTTCTGTTTTCGTGTTTATTTCAGATTCCCGTTATGTTATGACACAATCCGCACGATAATGTCACAAATATCACTAAAAACAATTTTTCACGGATTTCAAATAACACGAAACACATCTAGAGCAATAGCGCCAAGCAAACCACAAACCGTAGTCCTGTGCAAGCCCGTTGATGTTTTTTGCTCCGAAAAACATTTACTGGATGTGATGGTGCATCTTTGTAGCCACAAAAAGAAAAAAAAACAAATCCACAAAAGAAAAAAAAAAGAGTAAAATTATTTTATTAACTTTTATAATAATAGGTAGGTATATTTACTATGTAAAACTTAATTGATTAGTGAATAGGTAACCCTGTTATTTGATAAAACACGCTTTCAGTTAATAACAATCCTTATTTGCTCGCTTTAAAACGTCATCTTTTGTGACGTTTGTTTTTCGATGATCTTTGTGTAACGAACAAAGCAAAATAATATTACCGCAAATGTTTAATATGCCATAATTCTTGGGAGCGTGGCGTAGCCACTTAGGTAAATATTTTATTTATAATGTAGTTGGATACTGCTAACTTACAATAATAGATTTAGGCCATAGATTATTAGAGTTTGATTAGTATTATTTCAAGTGTGCCTTTGGAATATGCGTAGTCGTTGCGTAGGTACATCATGAAAGTTATAATCGGGTAAAGTTAACCAAAGCATAATTGAATTAAAAAGGACCTACGCAAAGGAAGTATACAATTTTTGTTCGTTTTTGTCTTATCTTGTCGCAAATAAAATAAAGAAACAAACCGCATAAATTATAAATACTTACCTACTTACCGAAATAAACGGTTTCAGTCACTAATACAATATGTAAAATGATTGAAAACATATAATATATTATACAAAATGTACACGAAACCAAATTTTTATACCAATAGGTAATATAATTTGTGATGAGCGCTATATCACTCTGCCATACTACGACGGCATTCTGAAGGAAGGTTGTCATAGGTATACTCACACGAAAGAGTAAAATGTCCGTCCGTCCGTCCGTCAGCCTCTATTGAACCGTCATAGGTAGAGAGTTGATTGTAATACGTAAAGTACGCAGTATATATGTTATTATTTTGGATGTGCTAACAAATAATAAAAGTAGGAAAAAGAAAGAAATTAAGGGGGGTCTCCATATAGAAGAAACGTGTTTTTTCAAGGTTTATTGTTTTTGCTTGATCGTAAAAACGTCAATACATAAGAGCGTGAAACTTGGTATGATTATAGTGCATACTATAAGGTAAAAAAACAAATAATAAAAACCGGCCAAGTGTGTCGGGCTCGCACTGAGGGTCCCGGTGAAAACACAATTTTTTGGTAATATTGTATAGTGTACGGAATCCTACGTGCGTGAGTCCGACTCTCTCTTAAACGTTTTTTTTTCATTAATATGACATCGTTTGACTTTATCTTTTGCTCGTGATTAGCACTGCATTTCTGCCAATGTCAAGTAGTGTTTTGTTGTAACCCGATAATTTTGTTGTTACAACCCAATGCTTGGACAATGTCTTGTTTATACAGTCTTGTAAATTATCATATCGATGTTCATATTATTACAAAACAAATACGATCACTAAAAACCAGTCGTTGACTAATCACAGACAAGGCAACCGACACTGACACTTCATTTTTTTTCAACAACAAGGGGCAAAACAGTCAATAAAACCGGTCAAGTGCGAGTCGGGCTACTACACATATAGGTACGAAACATATTAACTTGCAAGAAAATTTTGTTTTCTCCGGGACCTTTAGCGCGAAACCGACTCACATTTGGCCGATTTTTATGATTTGTTGTTATACTGTAGAGTTTTCTCTATAATCACACCAAGTTTGACGCTTGTATGTATGACTGTTTTTACGATAGAGCGAGGAGAACAAATGATATGATGAATGATAAAAACTAGTTTCTTTTATGAGGACCCCCGTTAATTTTTAGCTTTTTGATATTTTTTATTATTTGTCGGCAAATCCGCCATAATAACGCACATTCTGTGAAAATGTCAACTGTGTAGCTATTACGGTGCAAAATTTACAGCCCTAAATAGTTAGGACAGACAGACGGATGGACGGACCGCCAACGTAGGCTTCTTAATGGGTACCGTTTTCACCCTTTGGGTACGGAACGCTAAAAATAAAGAGATAACAAGTCGTTCTCGGGGACTTATGCTTCATACTTTCTCATGGAAATTAAAAATACAACCTTTTACTTGGTTATTTAGTAGGTATTTCTTATTTATAGATTTATTTAGAAGTAATGTAATTCACAGTTTAATAAACATTCCCTTTGATTCAGACACCAACAGACAAATCACAGAGATTAATTAAGAAATAAATAGGTACCTAGGCTCCAATAGCCTAGCTATAAAACCCTGATTTGAAATCCGGTCTATTTAAATTGATAAGGTTAAAATGTAGAAATATCACATTCTCTAAAATTCTGTTATTGACAAAATCGTCATAGGTTGAGGCTTTTAGGGTTCCGTATCCAAAGGGTGCCAACGGGACATTAACAAGCCTACGCCGTACCTTTAAAGGGTATTTCCTGTATCTTTTGAACCGCTTTATTAGTAGTTGGTTGAAATTTTCACAGAATACGTGTTATTATGGCAATAGTAAAAAAAATAAAAGGGGTCCGTATACAAATAGGTTGTACCCCTTTTGTTCGAGGATACCTTAATTTTTTAGAAGAAAATGACTTTATTAGCTGTTAAACCGTAGTATAAAACAAAAAGCCCCCTTCTAAGTACGTATTGACGGGCAACTACGGAACCCTACCCTGCGCGTGGGCCGACGCGCACTTGGCCGGTTTTTAAATGTCATCCTGTGCGCTGCAAATGCTACTCACATAGGTAAACGTAATTAAATATTATAGATCGTATATTGTATCAGACGTCGGCGGTGACCTTTACACGGCACGGCAGAATACACCGAAACGCTTTGAACTTCGAAATTAGAGAAGCTATATTGTATGTTTTTGGCAAGGTCTTTTACTGACCTCACTAATTTGGCTTTTTTAGTAGGTATTCAACTTTTGCTTGCTTTCGTCACAGATTATTTAATAGTTACCGTTCGTGCTCGGAGAATATCTAGTAGAAGGTATTTATAATGCGAGAACTATTTATTTTTTTGCTACATTCCGTGTGGTGCCGGCTAAGAATAGCATCATCCTATTTCGTTCTGTGGGTGTCGTTAAAGGCGACTAAGGGCTCTACCAGAGGATGGGCAGCAGCATCCTCTGAGTATACATATCCAACCAACTGCGATCGCCAACCCGCTTGCCAAGCGTGGCGATTATGGCAAAACCCCCAACATGGACCGGCCGTTGTAGCAGTCCTTGGGGGAGGCCTATGTCCAGCAGTGGACGTCCATCGGCTGAGATGATGATGATGAACTATTTAGTTTAGCAGACTTTACTAGAAATGAATCGAATTCTGGTATATTTAACTAAAATCAACTCATAACTGTAAATTTCCTAGTAATTAAAGTATGCTAAAATAAACAGTTGTCTAAAATAAACTGGCTTACTACTGGGTACTTTTCTCATTGTGTTTTTCTAAACAAAATCGTACAATATTTGAAGAGACGTGCTTATCAAATGCATCCAATTTTATCCAATTCTTAAAAAAACGTTACCTTTAAATATAATATACCTACACGACATCTGTATTTTACAAAGAGAAAGGTACTTTTGACACGATCAAAAGGTGTAAATAATTTGTTATTTTCTAATATCATTATAATAAATGCTAGTGAAAACAAGCAGTTCCTATTAATTCGGCTGAAATCCACTATAGCCAGAACTAACCGGCTGCGGCGACGTGTTCATAAAACTTTATCACATTTCTGAATGATTTTTTTAATTCCGTCAATTTCCTACAGTAGTCGTACCTTTTAAGTTTTAAGTAACCACGACGGTCAGCACGTGACCATTCCACATATATGAAAGAGCGTAGAAGTTAAATCATATAATACAGATAGATTTTATTCGACAAAAGTCAAAAAGATATTTTTTCATAATAAACTCTAAAATAAAAAACGTTAAAATGTTGTTTTCATTGATAATGAGAAAACTCCTCTTTTTTAAATGTTTGAACAATAGTACCTACCTATAGTTCTAATATCTCTAGGTGTTATCAGGCTCTATATCGACGCCTTAGAGTCAAGAACTCGTAAGTGCAAAAGAGAAAATTTTTCAGGAGGAAGAAAAAACTGCATCCTATAACTTTTTTACAAGTTCGGGAGTATTTGCGAGGTTCTTATTACACGCTATAGATGGCGTTACGAGTATCAGATTATTTTTGGAGTGAAATCAGGACACTGTTTGTGAGATTTTCTTTCCAGAAACGTACTAATAAAAAATACCAAAATTTCATTCCCGAGGTCTTCACTCTAAGGCGACGATATCGAGACGAGTGATAAATTCTGACCGGATCGGAGTGTGTCGCTTTATCCATTCTCAATCTCCACGAGAGTAGGTCTGTCCATCCGTCGGTCTAACTAAACGATGTCAGCCAATGTATGTGTGCCAACTTAACGGTTTCCCATCCTTGGATATTTACTTTGTCAGCCTCGAAATGACCACACTGGTTGCTGACTGAACAAGTCTCTCGGAAGTGTCACAATAACATAAAAGTGATACAGGATAATTTAGAGTTTTAACGACTATTCGACTAGATAAGCTTGGCGATTTTTTAATTAATTAAGTTGCCAAGTTGGAACTAAATACTTTTTATAACTTTGGAAAGGAATCAACAAGGATCGCTATGATGTTTGACAGAAAAATGAAAAAAACCAGAGCATCTTTTAACTTACAAACTTGCATTGACGTTCAATGTGTGATGTTCTGGTGTTATTTTATTTTAATATTTTGGGTCAGTAAACAATTTATTTTCGTCATTTTTGTTAAAGCTTGTTTGTTGTTGTTGCTTAATTGAAATGACCATTGGTTTTCTTGTAAACTCGGCTTTTGTAAACTGTTTTTCGAATTTATTTTTCATTATATTATATTTATTCCACTACTGGGGAGACTAATCCACTAATCCTTTGGTTTTCTATATTTTTTTTATTGACGTTTTAAAAGAAGTTTATTCCAAAAGCGCTAATGCGCGCTGCATACAAACGAAGCCGGTTATATTTTCAATACTAACCAATTAAAGTCACTGAAATTTTGTAGAAACAATCTAGAAACAAATCTCTATGTTTTTATATGGTGTCAGATTTTCGTTAAAATATACAGTTTCAATGCTAGGATTAATATAAGATTTGTATGGAATCTTTGAGGCACTTCAATTTTAAAACTATACATTTTAACGAAAATCTGGCAACATACAAGCCTAGAGATTAGTTTCTAGATTGTTTTCGAAAAATTTCATTCACTTTAATTGGTTAGTATTGAAAATATTACCAGACTTCGTTTGTATGGAATGCGCCAACGGTAGTATACGTGCTAAATTAAAGGATGTAGACATATAAAGCAAATTAGATTTATACATTAGGTAATGAAAGTGTGTAATCAATGTTATGGAAAATAATATTTATAACAATAGTTGTCATAACAACGCTAAAGATGTCGTTTAGATAGTTAATGATTAATTTATGACAATCTTTTTCCTGGTTTACAATGCAATCGGAATAGTTACTTTACGATTCAGGAAGTTCGCGTCGGAAGAAAAATAAGAAGATATCTTTGTTGCCAATGTTTACAAGATACACGTTAGGTATACAACACATTACTCGGATCGTTAAAAAGAGTGGATAATGGATAAATGGACCTTATTGTCACACAACTAAGATGTTTATACCTATACCTGTACGTCTAGCATGATTTCTCTTCTTGCGCGCGACTCGGCTTTTTCCCATAGGTACTACTCCTACAAGTCGCGGCAAGCGCAGCTTTCGCTCTCCGAAAAGCGCGGGAAGAGTTTATATTCTATGCAGCGAAGGCGCGTCGTCGCGCGCATGTAAAGAAATAATGCTAGACATGCTGTAAAGTTTAACTAAAACTATGTTATAGGTAAAAAAAATCTTAAACTCAGAATTAAACGTATTAAAATGATTTTAACCACAGTAAGGGCCTGCTTCACCACTTCTGAGTAAGTTCTTGTTAGCTTACCGACATATAGTTTGAAATATTTTGTATGAAAGATATGTCAAAATATCTGTCGGATAAACTAACAAGAACTTACTAAGAAGCGGTGAAACAGGCCCTAAGTGTTAAATAATATGTTGTAAAAAGTGCAATTAGGTCAACTTTCGATCAAATACGTTCAGTAGTTTCGGTTAATTCGTTTCAGTAGTTTTCGCGTGATGCTCGCACAAACAAACACACAAACAGTCAGACAAAAATCTTTTTTTGTCAATATCATCAATGTACAGACACATATCTGTTACAGTTTTATAATAGTTAAGATAAGTTTTAAGATTATGAAACTAATTCAGAACTTGTACCTAAATAGGAACTTGTACCATAAGTTTGCCTTGTAATTATTAACTGTCTCTTTTGCGGGTCTGCTGGAAGAAATCTCTTCAGAGATAAGCTCGCCCTTTGTACATGTTTTCTCAACTTTGTATATTATTATCTCTTTGTGTACAATAAAGTGTTATAATATATATAATAAATAAAGAAGACCAAATACCTAAAAGAGTGCCTTTTTCTAATTCATCTGGACGTACCTAATTCTTTTAACAATTTGTCTAAATATTAAATTAAAAAGCTCGCGATGAATAAGATGATCTATTTAGACGAATTGTATAATAACAACGTCCAGATTAATTAGTCAAACACACCCTATTATAAGTATTCACCTTAAAACAATGCTTTATTCATAAAAGAAAGGTCTGCATATAATTAGCTTTTAATTGACTTCTAGGCTTTATTTTTCTAGAATGAAACCAGGAAACAGCGACATTATCCGAGGAAATATTCTGAAGCAATGATATTATATGTTCTGAAGCAACAACCAGGAATTACATTCTACTAGATTCTTGTACATGGTACGGAGAATCAGTAGGTAATTTGAATTTCAAATCTCTTTGGATTATTTGAAGCAGTTATTACTAATAACGTTAGTATAATTTATAGATTCTACCGAAAATCATATTAACATTCAACTAAGTTCAAATGGTAATATTTATAAAAATATTTGAGTAGACCAGAAACGAACCGCGAGGAATTTTCAGAATAGTTAGGATTTACCCACTAGTACTGTCTTTCCCTTATATGAAATATAGTTAGGTATTTTTTAGCTAATATAATATTAGATATTATTAAGTAATTTCTACAGGAAATAATGTCTAAATTGTTTATGCAGGGTGAAATTGATATAATTTAGAATCATTTCGAACTAAGAATCTACCCATCAAACTGAACAACTTTTAATATGGGAGCAAGCCGAGCAAAAAAAAACAGCTGTTGCATACATTTGAGTCGAGTAGGCACTGCAATAAAAGTTGTTCAGTTTGATGGGTAGACTCTTAGTTTAAAAGGATGCTAATGATATCAATTTCACCCGTTATATTTCAGTTTTCCCTAATAAAGATCATTCAATGATTTCAATTAACCACAACAGCTTGCAGTAAACAAACACCTAGTAACCTGTAAACTTTGTATTCATTCAAACCACTTAATGTCCATTTAGCAGGAAACATCGCGTTCTGATTAAATTATAATATTAATTGCAACGGCAGCAGTTGACCTCAGGGGAAGATTATAAGGATAGATTCACACTGGTCTCAACATCCTCAATGCTACAGCATCACAAATTACTCGTACATTCAGCAATACCTACAGCCTATTCATTTACTACGACAGACGACAAAAAAAAACGTACGTTATTGTTGTGTAATAGTTTCTGCACTTTTTATAAGAATTCCAAATAACTCATGTATTGTTTCATATTACGTGCCTTTCGGTCCGATTTGAAAAATGTAGCGTGAAATGATATTTCTTATGACTTAGAAGTACCGTTGCACCAGTGTTTTCAAGAAAATATTACATTTTAGTATCGGAGCTCTATTCTTACACGTAATAGTCTCGTTTAATTGAGAAAAAATTTGTAATTTTCCTCCACAGACTCAATTCACTTAATTCCTAGAATCAAACAATACAATTACTCAGTGTTTCTACTCTTTATCTTTACTTTTGTGTAAAACAATAATTATTTATTAAGTCACCGTGTGCGGAAAAGCAATGCTACTGTACTCTGTTATTAGTATCGTATTATTTAAATAAATTCTAACATTGGGTTACAAGAATGTTATTGACTTTTGCCTCAATAATCTATCTAATAAATGAATAAAATTATTTCTGAAGCCGTAAATATTTGTTGGAAATATCATTTTAATGTTTACACTGCGCTCTCGAAGTACCGAAACAGCAAAATGAATGGGGCCTATCGGCAAACAAAACCAACTCACGTAATGGCATATACCATTAGGCGCGAGATAAAGTGGAGACAAGACATACTTCTAATTTTAGACATTTTATCCGTCTATCAAAAACTCATCTAGGTATCTAAAAATAATAAAAAATGTTCATTATTGTATTATTCAACAATTTATCCTTCTATAACTAATGCTACTTATAAGCATAGCAAAAAGGTGAATTGAAATATTCCTACGTAGTAATTGAATATTTCAATATGTACCTACGTATGCGTAGGTATTTTTAGGGTTCTTCTAAATAGATAGGTATATACATAGTAACGAATAGGTACCAGAATAGGTACCTTTTGAGTACCTGGTCTACGTTAATAATACTACTATGTACCTGTCTCCCGCCTATTTTAGCCTATACCCTTCTCGTACAAGAGTTTGTACTAGGTACGTTTTAAGAGTCTGGAGTTCCATACGAAAAACTAATGCTAACATTCTAAAAAATGTATGGAATTAGTGCACGTTTCATAGGTATAAATTTTTTTAATTAAATCTATTGTCCACTGTTATCTTAGCTACAATTTGCGGTCATAGCATAGAATAGGTGATAGTATACAGGGTCCATTTTAATATGCTGACACTTTTTAAGGGGATGATCAGACCATAAAACTGAACAACTTTCTCTATGAACATCGAAATCGCGAAAAAAAATCTGCTGTTCCATACTAAACTGCAAAACTACTTGAGCCAAATGTATAGGACAGCTGATTTTTTTTTCGCGATTTCGATGTTGATCCCATAGAGAAAGCTGTTCAGTTTCATGGTCTGATCATCCCCTTAAAAAAGTGTCAGCATATTAAGAAGGACCCTGTATAGTTCTACATACAGAACGGCCACTCCCTGAACGTCATCATGTCAAATCTAAAACGTTGTTTGAAGTGCCGGACCTGTGCCCGTGGTCATAGGTACTTCAATTAACATTTTTAAGGAAGTGGAATGTAGGTTGAGAAAAATCCACATTAAAAAAATAGTGTGCAAGAGATAAACAATCAATTAAGAACCAGACCGAAGCAGTTAGATCCTAAAAACTATTACAAAGAAGCGATCCGACCACTCATTGAAGCAATTAAATCTTTTTAATGCCACGTAGCACTGAAACCGAGATCCTATAGTTGCGTGATGATCCATATCTATTTCAGCACGCTACTATAGTATTTACCGGGGAATGTAAGTAAGCGACTTACGATTTATTAAATATGTATCGACCATTTTCTCTTTTCTGATAAATAAGGAGGTACCAAATTATTTGAACTTTAATACAGGGTGTAAGGAAAAGTATCAATAACTATTAAACCACGTACTCTACCCATCAAACTGAACAACTTTTACTATGGGAGCAAACCTGTCAGAACAAAAAAATATCAGCCGTCCCATACGTACGTACAGCTGATAATTTTTTTGTTTTGATATGTTTGCTCCTATAGTAAAAGTTATTCAGTTTGATGGATACTTTTCCTTACACCCTGTACAGAGAACTTCTTGATATGCTGACAGTTTTTTAAGGGGACGATCAGACGATTAAACTTGGCAACTTTCTCTAAGCGACCAACAGCGAAATCTCGAAAATAACTGCGATGCAACTCGACCCTAATGTATAGGATAGCTGATTTTTTTGGCGATTTCGGTATAGGTCCCATAGAGAAAGTTGTTCAATTTTATGATCTGATCATCCCGTTAAAAAAAACGGTCAGCATACCCTGTATAAACTGCTGCCACATGCGATTAGGTCCCATTTATCATTTGAAGACTATGTTAAAATTAATAACTCTCAGCTTTGGGTTTGTACGGTGCGCCACTTGACACAGAAACGGAGCTCGGCGTGAAAATTCGTCGCAAATAAACAATACTTAACTAAGCATAACCGAGCTGCCATTGAAAACAAACGTGTCTATTCGTAGCGAACGCTTGAACCTTCTCAATGTTTAGCCGGAACGTTCGAACGTACATAAATTATTTTTAAATGTCCACACTACTGTATTAGCTACAGTTTTTCGTCTATTCATATCTCATTATAGAAACCGAAGAGGGGACTGAACGACTAACATGTAGGCAAATGCATATTAGGATATAAATTCACATAAGATTTGTATTGCAAGTGGTAGTTTTAATTTGTTAACAAAAAGAACTCCATACATCCCATAGAATCAATAACATAGCACTGTTTTATAGCAAGTATTGTATTACATACATTTTCATTCGTTTGGTGTTAAAATTAAAAATTTTAATTTCGTTAAGTAAATATCTTAACTATACGCGTTTGCATAATTTTTTTGTCGTATGTTGTTATAATATAATATAAATGTTACATTTTTCTCAAAGTAATGTTTCATAAATAATTTTGTAATTTAAATCACTGTCTCATATTAATTTACCTACCTATAAGGCAAATGTTAGAAGTAATTATATTATAACTGTCACGAAGTGAGTCATTTAAACACAGTTATGATTTGGCCATTCATGCAAATGATAAAACTTGTTAGTTTTTCATCTATAACATTTTTATTCTGTGCTTTGACTGGTAGTACAGTCTGGTGTCATAAACAATATTAAGGTAACCTACCTAAGCTAATTTCTTTTCGCAAAACCGAATATTTATTTGCACATTATCTACCTGGAGACCAATAAAATTTAATGAATACCTAATTCGAATTTTGATCGTACGTATAAAGACTAATTCGGTTTTATTAAAAATTATACCACACAAAATTTGTATCTCCATCTTTCTGCCCCTTACCCATTATGTAAGTACTTCAGCTGGACTATTGTGTATGTTACAGATTATATCGTGAACAATATCGGTAACGAATTGTGACTGTACTAGGAAATTTTTAAGTCATATTTTGTTTCCGCCATCATCAATTATCCATTGTCCGAAATTAATTAAATAAATTTTGAGAAGCAGAAACGAAAGAACTGCCAAAAACATCACGTCAACTTTTACTATGGACACAGAATAGGTATAGTAGGTATACAACGTGTTAATGAATTAACGCAAAACTAGAAAGCAGTTTGTTAAGAATCGAGAGCAGAATCTAATTATCACATTTTCAACATAGGTAATTTTTTTCAAAATATTAAATAATTTCTTTGAAAAATTTAAAGTTTACTGAACTCGATCTCAACCCACCGTCGGGCACTCTCACCCTACTTATTACCAATACAAGATTCTGAAAATGTGTCCACGAGCACGTTAGCGATTTCATTCATTGCTGAAATGATAACAAATCATTTTTGCCTGAAAACTTAAAATGTGAATAACTTTAAATTTTAACTATCAAAATAATGAAATTATTGTTTCAATCCAATTATTTTGCTATAAATCTGTTGGGGTGTATGAGGTTTTGCGCTTATTTATTAACACGTTGTATAGTTCTACATACTATGGGACCAAACCGATTAAAGCAAGGCAAAAAATTTGCTGTTCCATAATAAACTGCAACGCAGACTCGACTCAGATCTATGCAACAGCAGATTTTTTTAGCTCTTATGTTAGCTCCGATAGTAAAAGTTGTTCAGTTTGATGGGTAGAAATGATATCAATTTCACCCTGTAGTTAACAAGTATAGTACCTGGGCAATTGAACTTTGTTCAGCGTCTTCCGAGTTAATCTCGTGGAAACTCGAGAAATAAAAAGGTCGAGAAATCAGAAACCCTAGACCCACGGGAAGTCTATTCTATGCCGTAACCACACGGCAGATCTAAATAGAGAAATGTTAATCAACTTTTGATGTCGCCCGCACTTACAGCTTTGACACAATCGCGCTAGTGGATAATCTATGGGAGTCGTTGGGTGACCACGTCTCCTCCTGAAACTGAAACCTGAAGAAGAAATTGTTCAACCTACACCGTCCTTGAGGGTAGGCCTGTGCCCTGCAGTGATTCGGAAACGATCGGGTTTTGTTGTTTTTCGACAATATCCGCGAAAAAATATTCTTCTGTGGATATAGGTATGATGTATACAACGTGTTAATGAATTGACACAAAACTAGAAAGTAGTTTGTTAAGAATCGAGAGCAGAATCGAATTATCATGGTTTCAACATAGGTAATTTTTTTTTAAATATTAAATAATTTGTTTGTAAAATTTACTGAATTCGATCTCAACCATTAACCGTTTAACATTACCGAAATTACAACAAATCATTATTGCCTCAAAACTTAAAATGCGAATAACTTTAAATTTTAACAATTAAAATAATGAAACTATCAATATAATGTTTCAATCGAATTATTTTGTTATAAATCAGTTGGGGTGTATGAGGTTTTGCGTTTATTCATTAACACGTATATACTGCGTGTGCGGTCCCATACATTTGGCTCAAGTAGGTTCACAGTTTTGTATGGGACAGCTGATTTTTTTTTCGCGATTTCGATGTTGGTCCCATAGACAAAGTTGTTCAGTTCGATGGTCTGATCATCCCCTTAATAAAGTGTCAGCATATTAACAAGGACCCTGTATACATATTTTATATACTGTAAGTATGTATTAGTATTAGGTACCGAACGAGCTCCCGCCCCATATTAGGATTTCAACTTGTTTGCGTTCTTTTGGTCAGGCTATTTCGTATTATTTTTACCAGCTTTTAAAAATTTTAAGTAGTGAAGGCAGTTCCAATAATTTGCAGTTCAAATATACCTGTAGTTATTAACATAAATGTATATTTTGTAGTCTATTCATTTCGCACATTGTGAATAATGTCCATGACGTGACAATGTTAACAGAATATTGTACTACATACCAATAGAATGAGTACTGACCATGCCTACATCATACAAAACCGAAGTGCACTTGCTTATATTGCCAAATAGCAGCGCCGGCGCAGACGCGCACCGATGTAAATCAGAGAACCGTCGGAAAACCAGTTTCTTCGCTTATCTCGGAATCCGTTTCCAAGACCGGTTCGCACTAGCAAAGTGTATCTAAGTAGGAACCTACTCGGCTATAGCCAACTGAAAAAAATTTGGTACTGTAGATGACCTGAAATTGTTAGATACACAATGGAGTTTATCTGATTTGTGCTCAATATTAAATGTCAGCTATATTTTGAAGTCAATCTACAGTTATGGTTGATTGATATAATTTATTTGGTCTTAGGTCTTAGCACAAACGAATTGAAGATTTTTTTTTCCGGATACGTAACCAGAATTAGGTGTTCAGTTCAATCCTAATCTTCAATTCGATTCAATTATTGTCAATTTGAATAAATAATTGATGAGAGTTAATACGTATCGATTTAGAAGTTATCACACGATCGAAGGATTAATATAAGGTTACTTTAACACTTAAAAGTTATTATGAGGCACTTGTAAATTTATGGCATCGATGGCAACTAAACATAGATAAAATCACGCCTGTGTTCGCATTTGGGGTGGTCAGAAACTAAACACAACATTAAATGTTATTTAAACTCGGTTTAAACTTCCCAGCTAAGTTATGCAACATACCGACGTACACCTTCCACGTTTCTTCATACCACCAAGAGAGCTGACATCGGCTTACTAGAAAATACTAGTTATATCCAGTTAATTTCAAATAACGACGCACTATTTTAAACATTTCGTTTTGTCGTTTACTATACTTCGCCAGTCGGCATTCATTAAATAGGTAGCTATAAATTTTTATACTCGTATTTTTATTGCAATCGTGTACGAAATGAGTTATTAAAAACTACTGTTATCCATGTGAAATGGATAATTATGTTTCAATCGTTAAGTAAAAACAACACGACCGATGTTCGTAAAACAGAAGGATAAATGTTTAAATCCTTGATATTCAAGTAAACATATTAAGTTTATGTAATTTTTCCAAACTACCTGCTTATATTGCCAAAGGATTTCCCCAAAGACTTGCAGATTCTCGGTATGCGGATTTCGAAATGGAAACGAACGTAAACACGTCCTCAGTCCTCTTAGTTGCGACACGTTGCGTACAATAATAGACCCATAACCGAACTAGGCTGAGGACCTGTGCAAACAGTCGTCGCCAAACTGACACCTGAAAATATATACAGGTAAATAGTGATACATTTAAATTAATGATATATTAAGTTAGATTCCATTAAATTATGCTGCAAAAATTCATTAGACAGAAACAAATATCTTGAAGTAAAAATACCTATTAATTGACAACATGATACCAAGATAGATATACTATTAGTACAGTTGCTAATGATCATCTTCAAAGGATGAGAGCAAGATCAAGAATTGACTAGACTTTTCTTTATTTTCATAATTAAAAAAGTCAGCGTTTCCTTAGTCTTCGAAGATAGAAGAAAAGGACTACAAATTAAAAACGCACGCGAGCTCAAAAGAGGAAAATGTCGAAGGATAATTTGTTTCCATTGTAGTTCGATCATAGGTAATTAAAAATTAATCACAAACAAACCTGACCATCACTTTTGTGTTATAAGATGTAAGTAAGTACTTAAAGAAAGGACAGGATATTTTGAATTGCATAGAATAAAACACATTGATTTGCCAGATTATGGTACATTAAGCTCTTAAATATAGAATGCATTGTTACTGCACTGGATAAAAATGTTTCTTATGTAAATATGAGATTTATTAGCAAGGTAAGGGCTATTGAGACGTATAATCAATGATCATACATTCTTACCTGAGAATATACCACGAAGCAAGACATATTCCGTCACACATGGCGGCGTGAAAATTTTAAGGTCAATACGTTTGCAAATGTAGTGTTTGCATCTTTTAATTTCTAATTATCCAACATTTTAATAAAACGCAAAGATCGAGACTTAACTCTTTAAGTAACAGTTTAAACCATTGATGTCTTATAAAAGAACAAGATGCACAGTCTCATATAAAATCTTAGCTAATTTTTATCCGAATTGGCACATACTTTTGAAACTTTTGCAATGAGATTGAAACCACTAGCCTTTTTTTTTCTGTTACATTTTCACATAATACCTACGTATTAATGGAACATTTATACCTTATTTTCCAAGTTGTAAATACTTCTATGTAAGAAGTGTGTCGCAAAAAAGAAATAAGTCTGAAATACATTTTATTTCTAAAACGGTATTTTAAAAAAGGAACAAGATGTCAACTATCACACGATGACAGGAGTGGTATTTTTGAAAGTCACACATTCAAATCTGCAGTAGAAAATGTAAATATTACTATGGAAATCTTTCTACTGCGGATTTGAACGTGTGACTTTCAAAAATCGCACTCTAGTACAGAGACAAATTATAAGCCACACAATATTAGTATGAATGCGGTAGGGTGATACTAACACGTCATAATTATTTGATTATTAAACTTAGTCGTATTTGGTATTTTTGCAGTCAGAGAGTTGGCGCGGTACACAGGCAAAAATAGGTACTTTTATTCGTTAAGTACCTGTTATGGGTCTGCTTTTTGGACCGCTGATTGTGTATCTTGTTCTGTATAAGAAGTCAATGGTTTAAACCCATTTTACGGAGCGGAAGTTAACTTAAAACACTGTTGGAGGTACCTTTACCTAACCAGTAAGAGCTGTAACTGTTGATATATTGAAACCTAAACATTTAAACATTATTGTCCTGAAGTCTATGTACCCGTAGTGATGAGCACTTACATTGTTTCAAGGAAGTGGGTATTGAGGTTTGTGCTGTTGCCATTTATTCACAAACCGGCCAAGTGCGAGCCGGGACTAGGGCAAATAGTGTTCCGTACTATTAGTTGTTTTACATGGGACGTAGCTAAAACTAGTATCAAATGATACTTAATAAGTATGTAGGCTCATAGTAACAGTTTACAGTGGTAGTACTTTTTTGGTAAAACCATTCACGTTAATTCCAACCTGATAATTTTCATTTGAAAATCTACACCTTATTTCTATTCTACTGTAAATGATTTTTTTTTCAGATTTTACATGGCTCTAGTTTTTAAAATATTGGTGGGGACAGCAGTTTTTCTGAGTTTATGGGGAGCGTCTTAACTAATACTTTATGTTTCAAAATCTCGATAGACTATCAGTATATTTAGGCATCAAAATCTATTTGCAATGTTCGATATTTGGGTCAAGCCAACGTTATTGTATCTAAATCACAATTATCTTCGTTATTTGATCGTGTTTAATTGGTTTTATTTTACGAAACTGTACCTTCAAGTAATCATTAAGTTCCAGTTAGTTCGTATAGCTTCGACAAGTACCTGCTACTACCTGCAATAGCATTCTAGCGTAATAAAATATATATTTCTCTTGGTTTCTGGGCCATATCGGTTATATACATTTTCTATAAGTATATAAAATTATGGGGGGAAGTCGGATATTTCTTTTTCCTACTCCTCCTATCTTCTTTGATTAATTCATTGCGGGTTTGAGACAGATTAGAGTCATCCCCCGGGCTCGCTGGACTTCATTGTCTAGTGTTGTGAATGGTTGCCGCTGTTGATCCTGGTTCACAGGAGTTACAGCGGTGGGAATGTTTGGTGGGCCTAGACCCGAAAAAAAATACATAAATTTAGGATTTATGAACTTAAGAGGATATAATTCGGAGCGCGCTCCATACAAACGTACTATGGTGATATTTTCAATACTAACCAATCAAACTCAATGAAATTTTTCAGAATCAATCTAAAAACAAATTTCTATGCTTGTATAGAGTCAGATTTTCGTTATAATGTATAGTTATAAAGTTACAGTGCCTTAAAGATTTCCATACAAATCTTAAAGAAATCTTAGCATTGAAACTGTATATTTTTACGAAAATCTGACTCCATACAAGCATAGATATTTGTTTCAAGATTGTTTCTGCAAAATTTCATTGAGTTTAATTGGTTAGTATTGAAAATATCACCATAGTACGTTTGTATGGAGCGCGCTCCGAATTATATCCCCTTAAGGGCAGGATCTTCCAAATCTACCTGTTTTTGGTTGAGTTTTAAGGCATGAAATAGTCGTTTTTATCCATAAAAAATGTATGTTGTAGTTCATGAACTGTTCTTGATTATTATGTGGCTCAAAACACGATAGTTATTACTTCTCTCGATCATAACAGCATGCAAAGATAGGTAAGTTTATTACGATTTTTCAAGTTTTACTTAAAAATTATTAACACTACAAATAAAAAAAATACACTGAAAAATAGGAAATGCTATTGTCTAAATTATTATCAAGCTAGTTTTCCCCCACCACCCAAGAGAAAAGATATTGATGAAAAATACGTTTTTTTTGCGGACCTGCCTTCAATTGGAGCGGGATGGCTAATTGCAAACTTATGCTTGTAAGAAAGAGACGTTTGCACTCGAATAACCGGGCCTTAAATTTACACTTTGCCTAATTTGTGTACCTGTGCCCGAGCAGTTCATACCTACTTTGTTCATAGGAATCTTACAAACTACCTACTTCTAAAATGAACTCCCGTAGACGAATTATATCAAACGAATGCGGATCTAATGTCAATTAATTGGTTCATTAATTCCGTTATTTCGCGATTCATTTATCTAATTTGATTACTTACTTAACTAATTATTGCTTTAAACATCGTAATTATCTGGTTTCGTTTTTCTGTTACGTTCAAAAGTATTTACGAGAAGATAGTTAGGTTTTAGTTTATTTCTATTTTATTGTGGCAATAGGTATTATTGAACATATATATTAGGTAGGTATATATTATTAATCAAGATTTAATATAACGGGTATAAACTTATATGCACATACAACGTGTTAATAAATAAGCGCAAACCCCATACACCCCAACTGATTTATAACGAAATAATGACATTGAAACAATGATTTCATAATTTTATTAAATAAAATTGAACGTTATTCGCATTTTAAATTTTCATGCATAAATGATTTGTTATTATTTCAGCAATGAATGAAAGCGCTAGCGTACTCATCTTGTTTTGGTAGTAAGTAGGGTGAGTATTCCTGTGTGGTGGGTTGGCATCGAGTTCAGTAAATTTTAAATTATACGAAAAAAATATTTAATATTTTGAAAAAAATGTTACCTATGTTCTAACCATGATAATTCGATTCTGCTCTCGGTTCTAAACAAACTATTTCCTATTTTTGCGTTTATTCATTAACACGTTGTATATTGTAAGGTAGTGCACTTGGTCATACAAAGTAGCACACTTGGTCTGTCATCTCTGTATGTATTTGAAGTAGGTATACCTGCCATTTGTTATGACTTATTTTTCTGATTTGAAATGTAGGCACATCCTTAATTTCAGTAAGAAATCGGCCGGTTCTATATTATATGTTAATAATTACCTACTTATTACACGGTTGCAGGTTCTAAGACTGGATGTAGTATAACCATTCTTAGAAACTGCAGTGTAGTGCCAAATCATTTTTCATTTAGTTGGTTCGTCAGTATGTTAAGATTTATTTATTTATTTTTTATTTTACGGATAGTAGACATAATTTTAAGAAACTAGTTTCATTTTTTGCGATTCATCGAGTTAATCAAAATATTTTTTTTTAATTATTTTGATTTGTGAATTATGATCTCAAAAAGCAAAAATGGTTGAGAGAAAATCATTCTAACTCAACGGAGAAAACGTTTGCAATTATAAAATTAAAATCTCCGGTCTCCTCTTTCTAAATCCATACTGGAAACAGAAGCGGCAAACATTACATTCTGACATTGTAAATTTATTTTTTCTTAACGGCCAGTTATTTTAAGATTACCATGGATTTTACATTATATTATTAAAAATATCTGTACCTAATCCATTCATTTTACAATCTCTATAGAAAATATTTTTATTGAGACAATTATCTCGAAATGGTTTTCGATTCAACCCTCCACAAAAAACTTGACATACCGAATTGCAAGTATTTACCTATTTTTAAATGAAGGTATTGGACTAGATAGGTACTCTTTCTTATACTTTGGTATAGGTAGGTAGTTATGTTCCAATATGAAAGTATCGAATAGACACGTTTTATTGATAAATAGATTCTTGCATGTGTTTATTTCACGTCACAAATTAAACATAATATTCTATGTAATAATCGAAACAATGCGCCAGACAATTTATTCACAGCATTAATTTGATAAACCAATGTTAGATAAAGAAAGTGTCTTCCTAATATTTTGTAAGTTAATACATTTAATAACATTGATAAGGTGGTGTAGTGTTTCTGCCCACCCTAGAGAAGTACGGTCATGAGTTTATTCTATGTAGGTAAGTAATTAATATTATTAAGCATACGTCTTTTTTAGGGTTCTGTACCCAAAGGGTGCCAACGGGACCCTTATTAACTACTAAGCCTCCGCTGTCCGTCCGTTCGTTCGTCCGTCCTAACTCTCAAGAGCTGTATCTTTTGAACAGTAATAGGTAGCGAGTTGGAAATTTTCACACACAAATTGTTATTATTTTGGATTAGCTAAACAAAATAAAAAAAAGTATAAGACTATGCGTGTCCTTACAATATTTTTATTATGGTGTGTCCCCATGAAAGAAACGTGTATTTTCAAGATATTTTTTTTCTCTCGTAAATACGGCAATACATACAAGCGTCAAACTTGGTGTGATTATAGAATAAAAACCGGCCAAGTGTGTGTCGGGGTCGCGCTAAGGATCCCGTAAAAATATTTTTGTTAAATGTACGGAATCCTCGGTGCGCAGTCCGACTGGCACTTGGACGATTTTTATAGTTCCTAATTACTAGATAGAAAACATACCAAATTATAAAATCTATTAAACGTTGACCATGTCAACCTATTACATACATACCTCCCTTACTTATTTCTATTTTCTCATTACCTAAGAACTTTACGTTTCAGCATAGGTAGGTGTTATTAAAACCTCAACTGTGCTCAACACCAGCCGCCGATGAATAATGCGCGAACAAAAGAACCAAACATACCGAGTCGAATCGAGAGCCGCTTTTCACTGTGACATGGATATGAAATGTTATGCAAAAATGCCTATAAATTCTACAATGAACAGCCAACACACCGACACACGTCGTTGTATAACATTTACGACGATCCTTAATATTTACAAATACCGTCAAAGCTGTGCAGCTTAGGTAAGGTACCTATCAGCAAGCGTGCACTTAGTGCTAGTAATTCGTGTCAAAGGGAACGGCGAGCGACGAAACGCCAACGCATAATCTGCGAATGTATCGTAGGCCGTTCGAAGGCGCCCGCGCAGTTTCCACCGCCGTGCCGCTCAAGGAGCGAGCCTTTTGGAAAGTCCGACCGAAATACTTGCACTCCGACGTCAACTCGCAATGCAGAAACACTCGCAATGCCTAAAAGAAAATATAAAAATATTCTAAACTGACCTGTAAAATTTAACAGAGGTCCAAACCGCTGCGGATTCCTTGTCGGAGTCTCGTGTCAAGAGTGTAGTCCGGTTTTGCATTCACGTACCGAAGCACGATCACACTGCGTGAGAGAAAGGGCGGGCAACTCGTTCACAAGTGAACACTATCGCGTGTTGAGCCTCGGCGGTGCGGTGCGGGAGTGGGCGTCGTCGCGAGCGTGTCGGCGGTCGCGGCTCTCCGGTTGGACTGAAGGCCGCGAGGAGCGGGGGCGACTTTATGGCAGCGCCGGCGCACCCCGCTGCCTGCCTGCCTGCCTGACTGCACCCTTCAACAACAAGTTCGGCTAGACTTGGACTGCCCTGGACCATTACCTATGACAGATCTGTTTTAAATAATTTAAGGAGACAAGTATACATGTCTTGGAGTTGTAATGAAGCAGGCTTCACGACGCCCTTGGTGGTTGAAAAGGATAATTCTAAGAGTTTTTTGTAAATTTGTCGACACATGTTGCTGAAGGGAGATTTGTAGGAGATTTTACGACGCATGTTGCCGAAGCAGATTATGTTTCTTTAAGTTGGTTGACGACGCATGTTGCTGAAGTGGATTGTGTAATTTTTAAATTTAATATGAATTTTAATAAATGTTTTTTTTAATCTATTAATCCTAATTCTAACAGTTTAGAGTTTAAATTATTCAATCATCAAATACCTAAGTGTATATATACTTTCGTTAAATGAATTAAACCGCAAGTTCAGAAAACAAACCGAAATCCATTGTTCTGGGTGGCAACAAATTTTCCTTATTATGCAAATGATATCAGACTGCAAATGGAACATTAATGATTTGAATCTTATACCACAACAATAAGGAGTAAATTGCTTTAACTTCACCATGTCTCCAAGTTAATAAAGATGCTCGCGTCTCATACAAAAGACTTCAACGCGTGAACTTTGAACAACTAATAATTATACACAGAGCATATTAATTATGCATTTAAGTTTTCTTTGGTTTTATTAATGTAATTTTATAAGTACAGCTTGGCTAGAAACAAAGGTGTGGTCATATTTAAAGGGGTCGTCATCAGATTAGACAGATGATTATACGTCCCACGCAGGGCACAGGCCTACCGACAAGGAGGTGTATGGGTGATAGTCCTCCACGCGTGCCCAATGCGGATTGGTAGACTTTACATCCGCATCAGAATTTCTTCTTTCATTATTCCTCTTTTTGTATTTAGTGGGGTGCTTCAGACGAATTGAGTAGATACTCGATTTCAATATTGGCTCCATAGTGAAAGTTAACCACACCTTTCTGTTACACCCTGTATAGTGTGCAAACTCTGTCCAACGCAACGTATGACAGGATATTAACCTACTATAAAGTAAAGTAGTACCTAAATAAATTGGTATTTATTTCACTCAAGAATCTAAATTTGATACGTCCATGATTTTACGAAACTATTTTTACAAATATCTAAGTGCCTACCTACACATACCTCCTAAACTATTTGTAAAAACAATAGTTCGGTTTGTTTCGGTGTAAGTAGGTAGGTAAACCGTGTACGTCCGTTTAGTTTCTCTAAAAGCTTTTACTAATGTATTACATAATTATCATGTTTGTTGATTAGACCTTGCGTTCAACCATAATATGTCAAAGCAAACAAACAAACATCGACCTTGCTGGATGGAACATTATAATAAAATATGCTATTATTTTGCTAAGCTCTTGATCAATGACAAATGACATTGAGGCATTGATTAATGCGATGACCACAAATCACTACGTTTTCTAAATACGAGGGCAGAGTGATAAGTCTGGTAAAAAGTAAGCAAGGAATTAAAAAATTCTAAAAGTTATTATTTATTTTTCGACATAGTCTCCGCTCAATACACTTCATCCAACATTTCTCCAGCTTTTCTATCCCTTCAATATAATGAGATTTTGGTAACCCTCCAACCCCTGGTTTCGTGTATGATCTCTTCATTGGAGCTAAATCGGTTCACTAATGTTTGTCCAAAAACTTTTTGGCAAATTATTACTTAACAAGCAACGTTTCATGTAATATTCATTTTACAAACACCTTGTTCCGCAAATTGATCATTTTACAAATAATCGCTTAACAAAAATATTTTTTGCAAAAGCTTGTCTTTACAAATGTACCTAATGTATTTTTTTCTTTTATGTATTTTTCATGTAATATTGTTACTATTTTACAAAATCACGTATTAACAAAATAGATAGCTTATAGAATATGGAACAGAAAATAACATTGATTTCAAACCAAAAGTCTGCATATTAGACTTTGAAAAAGCAGCTATCTTAAGCTTGCGATCAAATTTTGAAAACACAGTCCTGCACGGTTGCAATTTCCATTTGGGCCAAATAATTTACAGGTAAGTAAGTACTAAAGTTTTTTTTTTCTAAAAACAAAAATGGTTTCTGGCATCATTGTTGTCGCAAGTCAAACCTAACCTAACCTTCTCATTTTACTTTGGATAGCCTAGTGAAGTCGGCTAAACTAGTTTAACACGAGCGATTCGGTTCTGGCACTCGCCGGCCGCTGCCGCGGCACGCTCGCTCCGCTCGCTCGGCTCTTGCGGCGTGGTCGCAAGTCAAACCTAACCTAACCGACTCATTTTACTTTGGATAGCCTAGTGGAGTCGGCTAAACTAGTTTAACACGAGCGATTCGGTTCTGGCACTCGCCGGCCGCTGCCGCGGCACGCTCGCTCGGCTCGTGCGGCGTGGTCGCAAGTCAAACCTAACCTAACCGACTTAATATATTTTACTTTGGATTGGAAAACTATTAAGATCGTTAGCAATCCATTTGAAATTAAAATAGGCTGTTGTTAATTTTTACTTTTGTTGATTTATTAAAATTACGAATGATAATGATGTTTTTTTTATTAATTATTTTGGTTGACATTAGTAAAATGTGTGCCTAATAATAATGCAACATGTCAAATAATGCAATACACCAAGTGTTGTTTGTTTAAATAACATGAATGATAAATGAATCGTTTGTAAAATGATATGTC
Organism: Agonopterix alstromeriana; assembly: GCA_963924505.1. Lineage (NCBI taxonomy): Eukaryota > Metazoa > Arthropoda > Insecta > Lepidoptera > Depressariidae > Agonopterix > Agonopterix alstromeriana. The sequence continues at coordinate 16,116,646 of OZ004661.1, forward strand.
GCAAAATGAAAATAAGTCAGGTGATTAGTTTAATACTTGAATAATTTGTAAAATCAGTAATTGTGTAAAGATGAAATAACGATTCATTTTTTTGCCAGTAGTTGGTTGTCAAGTAAAAATTTGCAAATTGACTGTCGGTGAAATGACAGGACACCAGCTAAATCTTTTCCCACCCAGCCATTTTTTCAAATTCGGGAACTGAAAATAGTCGCAGGGGGCTAAATCTGGCGAATATGGTGGGTGAGAAAGCAACTCGTAGCGTAACTCATGAAATTTTGCCATGGCGACTGCGCAGGTGTGCACTCGTGTATTGTCTTGTCACCAAGGATTTTCTTCTTAGTTAGTTAAGGCCATTGTTCTTGTAAAACTTTGTTGAAATCGTCCAATAAATTGGCATAATATTGGCCAGTAACCGTTTTACCCTTCTCTAGTTAGTCTATAAGGATTATGCCACGTGCATCCCAGAAAACGTTAAGTTTTAAGTGGTACAGTTATTAACCAGGACAGTAATTATTTCGAAAACAAATTATGACGAGGTGACTTAGGGACCCGTTTTCTTACGCATTATTTTAGTGTCCGAAAGACTACCCACCTTACCAACATTTGGCACGACATGATATCCTGAAATCTTAAGCATGCTAAAAGTGTGCCTCGATACAAATAGTTATAACAATGTTTCTGACCACTCGAAGAGATTATAGTCGTGAGTTTATGTGTTTGTATGATGTAGTTGTTTACATCAAAAATCTTTTATTCTTAGCCCATTTATTATCTTCGCACGTTTTCATCATCTCTTTTCTGTTTCTTTTTTGGACCGAATAAAAGCGAGGTTGGGAGTTGACGCATTAGAAAGAATAGGGAAATTAGAAGACCTAGTCTCCGCTCCCAACATCTTATAGGAGAAATAAAATCTGCGAGGCGCGCTGCCGCTGAAACTGGAATAGAACGGTTGGGAGACGTTCGTGCGGTGTCGATAGCACATCTGGGGCGACCCCAGACTCCAGGTACCGCTGGATAAATCAGGTCAACGAGGATCTCGAGGAGTTGGAGGTGCCCATCCGGCACAAGCTAACTTTACTATCAATAAAATAAAAAACCGGACCAGTGCGAGTAGGGTTCACGCCCTGAGGGTTCCATACAAACTTAATTATGTATGTAGATAAGTACCACCTGTAAATGCAAATTTTTAATAGCAAAAACAATTTTTCATTTGTCGTTGTGCTGCCACATGTCATAATTATTAATCATTTACAGAGATTGAAAAAAACCTTTTGAAAGCTAAAATATCGAGCAAAATCCGAAAACGCCTAATTAAAGTGTACATCTGTAGCATTGCACTGTACCTACGGTAGCGAGACGTGGACATTGACTAAACGAGATCGAGACAGGCTGGAAGTTTTTGAGATGTGGTGTTGGAGGAGAATGGAGGCGATAAGTTGGATAGAACGAATAACAAATGTAGAGGTGTTAAGAATGGTTAAGGAAAAGAGAAATGTTCTAAAAACAATCGAAAACCGGAGAGGAAAAATGATCGGACACTTGATACGAAACGACAATTTCTTTAAAACCATACTGCAAGGGAAGATAGAGGGGAAGAGAGGCAGATGAAGACCTAGACAGAGATATGTAGCCCAAATGAAGGAAATGGTTGATGTCGTGTCGTATCAAGAACTCAAGACACTAGCGGAATAGAGACAAGATTGGCGAATACTCCACCGACAAGAGCATAAGATGATCTTGATACAGAGATTGAAATAAAGGATTTCCTACACAAATTAGTATTTTCCATCCGACCTATTATAATCATTAGATTTATTAGATAGGCAGCACTTATGTTTACAAAGCCGGTGTTCCGACGTTTTCAAGTAACATCTTATTAACTAAGGTAACAATGTGCAGAAGGCGGATCACCATAATTTTTAATGTAGCAACGTGCTAGGAACTTGACAATCAAATATACGCAGTGGAAGCACAAACACGTGACGACCGGCACCGCGTGCTTCATTCAACGTCGCTAACAACTGACATAATGCACAATAACGTTAATTCATTAGGATTAAATATGTATCTGTCAAAAAGAAAATTATGGTAGATGGTATGGCAGTGTGTGGGAATGTTCCGCATTGATGCACATTGTTAACTATGAATCAACGTAATATGTTCGCTTATTACGTCCAAGTTCACAGCAATGATCTGTTTTACGCAGATTTATCTAATATTCACGTGCCCCTGATCGTGTAGGTTAAGCTTCTCTCGCACAATTATTTAGGTTCAAATTGTTGACAAGGCTTCTGCCATCCTGAGTTTATACGATCAGAGATCTATAAATGGGGCAGTCCAGCAAATTGATTGTCAAGAAGTTGACACTACTCAGAAACAGACCGGATCTACGATATTTCCGACGCGCAGGCAAACACTTGACATTAGCGCCCCTCTCCTCCATTGACGTAACAAAATTTTCTTCCTGAAGTGGCCAGCAGGTCCAGGCTACGTCGTTGCAATAAAATCTAAAACCTGAAGCGAGCAAAGCGACCCCGTGATTTATAAGTAAGTATGATAAAATCTGTAACGACTTCTGCAATACGACAAGGTAGTTTCAAAACAATAAATATCAGGAGCGAGCTCGAGATTATATTACAATATTATTAGGTCATTGCAATCCAGCAATACCATCAAAATTCAATGCGTCTGTTTTTGCGATAGAGTCATAAGCTCGAGATTTAACTGCAATATAATAAGATCACTGCTAATTGATCTAAAACCATGAGCGAGCAAAGCGAGCGAGGAGCGAGCTACATTATCCTTTATTATCAGGTTATTAAGCTTTAGTGAAACACATTTTGTTTTCAAACACTCAAAGTGACATAGGCGTGAGTATATATAATGCCTGTGCCATTATATCGACCGCATAATATCGGTGATTATATGCATCAATCGCTACCAATGCTGCAACTATATACCTTTCGCCTATGTCAGAAAATGAGGCGTATAACTAGGTCTTATCGGTTTAAAATATCCCAACTGTTGGTTATAATAATTACGCGTTAGTTAGTAGTTAGCAAGTTACGCGAATAATAAAGGAAACATCATCACTGATCTCATTACATCTTACTTAGGTATATACTTAATGTATCTTTAGAGACGAAAAAGTACTCATCACAATTAAAATTATCCATCGAGAAACCTTTGTTCAAAAAGGGGGACGAAGATGACTTAGGTAATTACAGACCTGTGACTTTGATACCCGTATTTTCAATACTATTCGAACACATTATCGTGAAGAGATAAGTTAGTTTTTATATACCTTGGGTTTGATTGTAAATGAACAAAATGGTTTTCGTAAGAATAGATCAACAGATCTGGATATTTACCAACTGTTAAAACCTATCCATCAATGCATTGATAAAATAGTAGATATCTTGGCAATATTTACTGATATGTCAAAAGCATTTCAGAGTATTCGTTACGAGGTGCTCTTAAGTAAATTAGAACGATACGGATCACCACGACGTAAAGCTTTGAATTTGATAGGGTTATATTAGAATGATAAAGAGAAATTAGAAATTTAATAAACGATAGTCAAACAATCACTGATATAGGCCTGTTTACAGAGTTAATACTAGTGGCGTTCCTCAAGGTAGTATCTTGGGACTGCTTCTATTTTTATTCTGTATTAACGACTTAACAAGGAGCATAAGTCAACAAACGATCTTGCATAAATGCTGAAAATAGTACGGTTTTAGTAAGGCATAATTCGAAAGATCAATACGAATGTGGTGTTACTAATACTTCGAATGACATGATAAAATGGATGGGCAGAAATAGTATTCATATAAAATCGCACTGGGGACATGACACCCCCCCCCCCCCCCCCTCCATAATAAAATTGTGTATTGTGCAATAAAGTCTAATTTGCTGGTCATATTTAATTATTAGTGACCCCCCAATTTCAGGCTGCGACCGCGCCTGGTAGGTATAGTACCGAAATTGCACAAAAATAGTCAGAGTAAACTGCTTAACTTGTGCCAAATCTATAGGGTGTTAGGTTAAACAGTTGCATTACTGTAAGGGATGGTTGTACCCGTGATACTGAACAACTTTCCCAATGAAACCTACATACAGGAAATTCATAATTTTTTTTTCAGTTGGTGTCTGATCATCCTCCTAAAAAACTGTCAGCACATTAAGTCGGACCCAGTATAAAAGAAGTGGCAGTCTTTACAAAGAAATAAGTAGGTAAATAAATTTCTATGGAACCAAATGGAAATATAAAAGGAACTTAAGACGTAATCACCACTTCATTCACTCAGGTGCGCATATAAATCTTTTTTTTCCATCGGAGTATTTATTACATGGTCATTGAAGTGTACAACGACATTCCTGATTGTTTCAAAAATCTTAATCATCAACAGTTTAAGACTGCTGTATCAAAATTTTTACATAACTGGCTCTAACTACGGCGTAAAATATTTTTTTATGATAAGGATAAAAATGTTGATATGGCTTACACTTAATAGTTTATAAGGTACCCTAACGATACATTCATAAATTTGATTTAAAGTTATAAAAAAATATAACCCTCAGCATCTATATAGCAGCAGCAATATAAAGCATCAGGTCTTCAATGTTAACGAATACACGTAAAACAAAAAATAGTTTGTTTAGAATCGAAAGCTGTATCAAATTATCAAGGTTTCATCATAGGTAACATTTTTTAAAAATATTAAATAACTAATTTGTTTGTATAATATAAACTGAACTCGATGATTCGATGTCAACCCACCACAACGGCACAATAGGGTATTTACTATAATGGTAAAACAATTCATTAATTGCTGTTAATAATGACAAATAATTTTTGCCTGAAAACATAATTTTTTATTAATAAAACAATTAAATTATTGTTTCAATGCAATTATTTATCTTTTATTTATAAATCAGTTTGGATGTATGAGGTTTTGCGGACGATATTTGGTTAGTAAAGATAGCACAGCGTATAGCATTCAATATAATTGGATTGAATTGATGAATTGACGTGTTTGAGGGAATTTTTTATTAATTCATAATTTGGTGTGTTTGGTAGGAATGTTATTTTTAATGGATGATGTTTTATTAGATATACTTACTTAATAATAATGATTACATTTAAAATTTTAAAGTAACTCTTCTTTGTTAAAGCCTGACAAGAAAAAAAAACATGTTATGGGGGCGCTGCAATCGAATATTACCTTTAATGACAATATTGCCAATATTGCAAGTAGAAACATTAGTTCCAACGATTTTCCGCAACATGGCGATGTTTTTATTTTTCTGTTCGGGCTTTGTATGATTATTGTGGTATGCCTCTCATATTGTAACAACTTTTTCAACATACTTGCTCGTAAAGTGGCTCTTATTGTACCGCTTTTAGGTACATAATGCGGCTTATAGAACACGCGTGCGAAAATGATTATATTATCGCACTAGTGCGGTAATGTAACTTCTTTTTTCTTTAGTTTGTTTTTAAATCTCAGCAAAGATGTATCTGAATGAATTAATCTGTGTTAATTAAAATATGATAAATAAATGTTTCATTTCATCAAACAATTTATTTTAGTTTACAAATTAACATTAATTCGTGTTATAAATATTTAAATATTAAGTTTATAACGTTTTAATATTAGGTTGTTTGCAACAAGATGTCGTTGGTTAAATGTCAGCTAAGTCATTGCCTCTTCGTCGACCTGCGCGCGCATAGCTATCTCAACCAAATGGACGACCGTAAAAAAAAGAAGCCAAGCTCAGCTCGATTTTCCACACACATTTTGTCTAAAATAGTCGTGTTTTACGATTTTTTTACTTTTTCCTCGCAAGTATGTTGATCTCCATTAAATCTCTTGCTAGCTTTTACTACGTCAACAAGACAGAAAGTGACAGCAAAGAAATTTAAGGGAGGATTAACTTTAATGAACGTTTCTGCAACCGAGTGAGACTCACAGAGTTATTTGGCACAAGTGAAAAAAAAAGATAGACTTGGCGTTGTATCAAGATATTCAGTCGGTTAGAAAAAAATGCTCGTCGTCAAATTATTTTATCTACATAATACAGGGTGTAAGGAAAAGTATCATAAACCTATAAACCCCTTACTCTACCCATCAACGTGAACAACTTATACTATGGGAGCAAACCTAACAGAACAAAGAAAATATCAGCAGTCCCATACTAAAATGCAATACCTACTCGATTCAAACGTATGGGACAGCTGATTTTTTTTTGTTCTGACAGGATTGCTCCCATAGTAAAAGTTTTTCACGTTGATGTAGAGTATGTGGTTTAAAGGTTAATGATACTTTTCCTTACACCCTGTATATGCGTCGGGATCGCTATAAAATGATCATTGTCTTTTAATTTGGCAATCATTAGCGATGCCCGGCACATTAATTGACCTAATTTCTTATAGAGAGTTAAAAAGTTAAAAACAAACATCTGCTTATTTACATCACAGATAAATAGGTGCCCGAATAGTTTTTAGGGTTCCGTAGTCAACAAGGAACCCTTATACTTTCGTCCATTCTGTCTGTCTGCCTGTACCCCGCCCCAATAACTCGCTCATTTTTGCACTTATTGAATCGAAATTTGGCATGAAAACAGATAACAATAACACATAAACAGAAATATACTAGTTATGAAGAAAAGGATTTTTTTTTAAATCGTGTGATAGGTCTTGTCCAATGGAACAACACTCCCAAAAATAATAAAGCGATATAATGCTTCTGTCTCGAGATATCTGCGCTCAAAGTCATCAATATTATAGTTTAAAATACTAAAAAACACGCTTCGCATATCCATCCTTCTGTCCGTTTGTGCGCGGCCTAGCTCAGAGACGCTTAGTACTAAAAAGCTGTAATTTGACATGGGTATACATATTATTCAACCCGACAAAGTAGTAAAATAAAATCATGAAAAATATGTTTTTTTAGGGTACATCCTCTACACGAAAAGTGGTGATGAAAATTTTTTTTCTCGTCCATCCCATGGTGTGGGGTATCGTTTGGATAGGCATTTTAAAAACATTGTAGGTGTGGGAAAACCATTTTTCGATTTAGGGATCCGTTAGTAAAATATTAAGCTTTAAAGAGAAAATTTTTGTAAGAGTCAAGTTCAATGGTCTATAAATGAACTCTAACAAATGTCAGTAACCCACAAAAATTCTTCGAAAACCAATTTCCCAAAAATGGATCGCAGAGTGATTCTACCCGGAAACACGAGCTATAGCAGATTTTTCCGCACTTGTCGCCATTCCGGCCTCGATTGTATTTGTATGCTGAGACCGATTAACCCTTTGGTGTCACGTAAAGAGAAAAAATACCCTCTTTAGATTCATGCTGTATATTGTCTTATCATCATAATTTTTGAGCTTGTAAGTAGGTATTATCCAGACCGAAGTGATTCGGTGTATTTTTGAACTCACGTAAGTTCAAAATACACCGAAGCATTTCAAGAAAAGGTATGGATGTGCCTAGAGATTAACCTAGAATAGAAGTCTAAGCTACGGTTTATACAGAAGAGCGTTTACACAGTTTAAAGCCAGCTTTTCGTTCATGTAACTTCTCTATACTTTTGCTACAAATTCCAGAATTGGGCCTACAAAATCTAATAATTTCCTACAAAATATTCATAGAATCCTTTTTTCAATAGCAAATGTGGCTCCTCAATCCATCCGCACATTTGGAAATATACCTATATGTAAATGCATAAACATGAGTTTGTTTTGTCAGCGGATCATTGTCAATCGTTGTAGGTGGCAAAACAGGAAACGTCCCCTTTTAATAATATGTGATAATGCTATTGTATAGATGGATATTTAAGTAGATAACTTGAATGTGCATCTAATTGCAACGGCTAATTGAAGTACGGCATATCGATAATAGCAATAAATGTGATGAGTCTTTGTAAACATTGGCTAGTTTTACTTGTAATTTTTTGTTTATTTAAAAGCATATGCTCACGGCTATATTCCTCGAGGGGGTAGTCAGAGATATTCTGAAACCTCAGAACATCCACGTTTTACCGGTAGTACCGAAACTCTGTCCAGTGTGACGGGGGGTGAGCCCGTCGCCACATAATGGACAGTGGGTAAAATACATGCCTCGAAATTGAAGCATGCAGGTTTTCTCACGATGTTTTCCTTCACCGAAAAGCCAGTGGTGTTACAAATCGTACATAAATTTCGAAAAACTCATTGGTACGAGTCGGTCTGGACGGGGATCGAACCATCGCCTCCTGCACGGCAGGCAAGGTTACTCGCCACTGGACCACCACGGCTTTTTAAATATTGCTTTTTGTTTATTTAAAGAATAGCTATAATCGTATACACCCGTGCTACAGTAGCTTGATGTGTCACCGTGTGTACAATACGATGTGTGGAAAGTCAACCCTACTACACATATGTCAAAGACAATTTGCACCAAGTGCGCATGTGCGAACGCCATCATGTCAAATCCAAAACGTTGTTTGAAAGTCCGGACCTGTGCCTAAGGTCCCCATTCTGACACCCACTGTCCCATGTAAAGAAAAAAATAACACAACCGATGTATTACATTTGCAATTTACATTTAAACTGTAACAGAAGTGTCTGTACATTGAAGATATTTACATAAAAAGATTAAGATATGGATTTTAGGTGTCCCTGACACCAAATCAACCTTTTTTAGAATTTTTATGTCTGTTTGTATGTTTGTAAGAGCATCACGCAAAAACTACTGAACCGATTTTGATGAAACTAATTTTGTTTGATAGCTTATGATCTGACTTAAAATCTGGTAGGTATATAATTTGTGTGGACGAAATCGCGGGTTAACTCTAGAATTATTATAAAACTGTAACAGGAGTGTGTCTGTACATCAAAGATATTTACAAAAAAAAGATAACGATATGGTTTTTAGATGTCCCTGACTCCTAATCCACCTTTTATTAGAATTTTTGTCTGTCTGTGTGTTTTTTGTACGAACATCACGGCCTGTGGGGCCGTCTTCCCTTCTAGCCAAGTGTTCCGCCCAACAAACTTATTAAAACGGATCAACTAAACTTATTGGTACTTGACTTCATAAAATAACAAAGCAAATAAGAAAATAACTGTATTATTATAAGTCCGAGAGTTCTTCACAAGCCCACCCACATACATAGTAATGGTGTACGTATTATTTGCATTTAAGACGAAGTTCTTCTTGCGTTATTAATTCAAGAGATTCTTCTAAGTAAACGTCCTTCGTTATATTTTATACGTCAACGTTAGGCCATAATGTCGTACCTACTATAAAATCCGCTAACGACCTTTCGGACCATCCATACCAGCTCATTACAACAGCGATTTTAAATATGTGCTTTGCGAATAATGTTTAATTGCAATTACACGAGGATCTTAGAATGAGAATAAAACCGGTCAAGTGCGAGTCGGGCTACTCGCGCACCGAGGGTTCCGTACCATACTACCACACAACATATTACCAAAAAATTTTTTTTTGTCCTTGACCTTTAACACGAGACCGATTCACACTTGACTGATTTCTGTTATTTGTTGTTATAATGTAGAGTTTGCTCTATAATCACACCAAGTTTGACGCTTTTATGTATTATCGTTTTTACGATAGAGCGAAAAGAAAAAAACCTTGATAAAAACTAGTTTCATGTATGAGGAATATTAACTTTTTGAAATTACTTGTTAACAAATCCGCCGTAATATAAATATTCTGTGAAAATTTCAACTGTCTAGCTATTACGGTTCAAAAGTTACAGCCCTAAATAGGTAGAACGGACGGACGGACAATGTAAGCAATGTAGTAATAGGGTCCCGTTTTCACCCTTTGGGTACGGAATCCTAAAAAATATTATAGTCGATGTAAAGGTCATTTGATAACAATCTATAAAAAAAAGAAACAACAAAAAATTCATCGCACTTCGCATGCTGCCACTAAACAGTTTCATAATCATAACGATAAATTGGCATGCGACCCAATCGCATACTTACGACCGCTTCGCGCCGTTCGCGGATTTATTGGCCATTGTTCTTTAGTACAAAAGCACAGCATAAATGCAAAAAGGATAAATTATCTCGCGTACCCCACTATGTCGTTTGGTGCTTAGTCGTGTGGAGGCACGGGACCAATACTTCGACTATCTTTATGCGCGTCGATTGCCGGAGCAGGCGGCGGCGTGAAGTGACGTCATGGTCAACTCTCTTCGCGCTTTTCTATGAAATACGATTCAAGGTTAAAACTATTGACTTCCCTGATACATTTATTAATCTATATGTATGACTACGCACCAGGAACCAGATATCAGTAAGCTGGCACCTAAATGGGTCTATATGACTAACTACAAGATTTCCTTGCCAAGACTAGCTGCTATTTTAATAAGTTTATTCAAAGAAACAACGTCATTCCAAATATTATTGTTGTTATAAAATATAGGATGTAGAACCTTTTGACTTGCCGTAGGTACTAAATGCAATCAGCTGGTCAACAGTTAGTATGAAAAGCTGAGTTTGTTTTGCGAATTTCCCATTGGGTCCTTGGGGAAAGCTGTTCAGTATCATGATTGACATCACCATATAACGTAATGCATCTGTTTACACTGACATCCTGTAACAGCTGTATTACTTTAAGGGGTGATTGTACCCATTATACTGAACAACTTTTCTTAAGTAACCTATAGGAAACCTGCCCCCCTAGACAAAGTGACATTCTATTGGCGTTGACGCTAGTAGAAAATTACAGAATGTATGGATTTGCCATAAGCGATCGAAACATTTTGACGATCGCTAATGTCAATCCCATACATTCTGTCATTTTCTACTAGCGTGAACGCCAATAGAATGTCACTTTGTCTAGGGGGACTGGTCACATTTAGTACGGAAAATCAATTTTTTTTTTCCAAGTTTCTTATTGGTTTATTGGGTAAATTTGTTCAGTATAATGGGTATAATATCCCTTTAAAGAAATGCAACTGTTTACCGTGACACCATGTATAAATGTAGTCATTAAATACAGAATAAGAATAATGATTGGAAGATGTACATATCATGTCAAGAAAACCAGTTAAATAAACAACACGGCTTTATTTTTCAGTAGATATTCTTAAGGTATGCCGATAACAAATAAAGAATAGCACTGATAACGAACTTTCTAAATCGAAATCTAATTATAATATTACCATAAATATATTTTAGAACTAGTACGAACCAAAACAAAACATAAGTATTTTACAAAAATTTTACAAACGAAGAAAATCAATACTAAGTCTGTGACTGATAAAAGAACCATTATTACCGGCTTAAAACTGGGGGGCCTAAGACAGGGGCAAATTAAACGTTGATGCAAGGAGATGTAATACCATTGTGGATGTTCATACATATTTATTTATTAAATAGTTAAAAAATTAGGAAATTTAAACAATTTCATTTCATTTACAGTTCTAACTATTACCGGTGAGCAGCTTTTGCCCGTTTCTGGCCGCATCTAGTCTACAACGGATCACCTTCTGACGCGGTGGTAGAGTCAAAAATGACGTCAGAAAACTATCCATGTGATATTATTTTAACTATTATAAAACTGTAACAGAAGTGTGTGTACATTGAAGATATTTAGAAAGAAAAAAGATTACGATATATGATTTTAAGGTGTCCCTGACTCCAAACCAACCTTTTTTTAGAATTCTTGGATGTCTGTTTGTGTCTTTGTTTGTGCCAGCATCACGCGAAAACTACTGAACCGATTTTGATGATTTTTTATATCGTAGCTTATGATCTGACTTAAAATCTGGTATATAATTTGTGCGGACGAAATTTGCGGGTTAACTCTAGTTTTGAATAAAACATTTTGAGTTAGGGTTTTCCGATGTTGTTTTATATAAGACTAGAGTTACCCGCAACTTCGTCCGCACAAATTATGTACCGGATTTTAAGTCAGATCATAAGCTATCAAACAAAAACAGTTTCATCAAAATCGGGTCAGTAGTTTTCGCGTGATGCTCGCACAAACAAATACACAGACAGACAAAAATTCGTATAAAGGTTGATTTGGAGTCAGGGACACCTAAAAACCATATCTTCATCTTTTATTTTCAAATATCTTCAATGTACAGACCATAGAGAAATTACACGCTCCCCTAGTACAGACATACACATGTCTGTTAAAGTTTTATAATAGTTAGGATATCAATGTTGCCGATCATCAAAGTAATGTTACTCTTCAGCATAATAATTTATATCTGCACAAATATTATTTATGTTTGTAATCACATTTCTTAGTCAAAATCCAGGAAATTTTTTAACCTTTACAGACCAACATTATATTGCGAATGCTATCAAGAATACTTATTTGATCACCTAAGCACAAAACATACTAATATAAAATAATAAGCCACTACAATGTACTTTTTAAAACAATATCTCAACCAAATGGGTATGAGTAAAGATATTGTAATTTTTTTAACAGTCGTGACCACTAATCAAAGTATTGTATAATTATAGTACTATAAAAAAAAAATTTGTTATAAACACTTATGGCCTAGCTCGCATCGGACAGATATATTTTTATGAAAGAAGTAACCAAAGCCTATAAGAATAAACTCATTTTCAATCGATCAATCGAAACATATTACCTACTCCTCAAAATATACCGTAAAGAAATGTATTATGTACAAGGCTGTCTTAGCGCTAAAAAGCAATTTCTCTCATACAACCTTAGAATTTTACCTTATTGGACCTTAATATCACAACTCCGATGCAGCCTAGCAATGAATGTATTGTTTGTTATGTATTTTGAGGGTTCTCTAAAAACCTAAGTAAGTTTTATTACTGGACGATCAACAAAACAAATGAAAACGTTTCTCCATATACAACCTTACTCATACCCATTTATAGTGACATTTTTTGTTCGTTTCGATATCCTACTAATATAATAAAAGCGAAATCTATCCCTCCCGATCCAAGCAGGAAGACAAAAATGCCACACGACATGATGATGATAATAAAAGCAAATTTTCCATACAATTGGATAGCTGTTACTTCATCGGACTGAAAAGGCTGAATGGATTTTGACACCAAAATTAACAATACTTAATATTTCTCGCGAGTAAAAGCAAGTAACACAATACAAGTATGATTCCTGGCATCTAGCTAAATGTTGGGATTTTTACAATAAACTGGCAAATGTGATATACATATGTTTTTATTATAATACACAATACAACAGGAATATCAAGCAAGCGCAGTAAATATAACATTGAACTAACATTCAATTAATCAAAATGTTTACGTGTACAACATTTATAACATTTGTAGATATTCTTCAGAAAAACTACACGGAAAAACATTTCCTTTGTTCCAGTAAATTAAAATAAAATAGTATATACACGTACTATTTAGAAAATATAAAATATCATTATTAACAAACTTTTAAAGTAATGATCTGCGAAATCTGCCCCACCATTCAGTAAAGCCACGCAACATATCTTCAAATGGTTCAATGCTAAAGCCCTTAAACACAGAAGATAACGTAACCGACAAACCGCAAACAACCTATTAAAAATCATGCGTTTTTAAAGTCCTTATCCATTACAAAGATTGCGACGTGATGTAAGTAATGAGGCACCTACCATCTCTTCGCAATCTTTGTGACATAGTAACAAACTTTCACCTTAGCCAAACTCTCTAACAGTAATAAAAACAACAGGCATCTATTAGCAGGATTATAAAATGCATTAATTATATCGGTAATCTCGGACAACTATTATTTACAATGCCTAGTTAAGAATTTAAGATAACTGTAGCCAGGCCGCACGGGAGCGTTATTTATTTCGTACTCCAATTTGATGTTCATTGAAATAATATGGTAGATTTTTAGATAAAACTTTTAAATACAAGAAATGCGTTATTTTACCTATGCCCGTGGATTTTCTAAATACATCAGGGACAAAACAGTTTACACTGTATAATTTAACGGGAAACTGACAAACGCCAGAACTAGATTTCAGGACCAAGCGTCACACCAATTCAAGGAACAGTCACATACACATACAGTATAAATACATCATTAACAAAGTTAATTAGTCATTGGCATATTATAGAAACATTTTAAATCCACTTTAAACCCAGCCAACCCAATGATTGTGTCTATCTTAGAGCAACGAAATTCGTTACAATCAGGCGGAGATTCTTAGTTTCATCTCACGTAAGTCAAAATCTAAGAATCATTGGAATAGTATTCACTGGGAATAAAAGTTGGTGGCAATTTCTCGTCTCTCTAACTCGCGCGCGGGAAGTGTCAACAGTTAAGTAGTAACTACTTGTGACTAGCATGAACTGATTCAATTCCAATGACAACATGTTTAAAATGGAATGTTTGTAGCTGCCTGCTACATCTCTACTACAGCAACACAGGTTTATAATTTTTCTGGATATTGGTAGTCGCTGAATTTCAACGTAGATGTTACAATAAATAATCTATGCACTTGCATTGTTACGCATTCGAGTTCAGGATGCAGAATGGTAGTCGTACATCACGGAAGTTAACACTTGCGCCAGGTCTGTAATTTTCAGGATCTATTCTTTATTCTATGATCTGAAATAAAACAAAGATATGAAACATATACACTATTGAACTAATGTGAATACAGTCTGTACATTGATTTGTTGGCTGGGCTATTGCAAGCAAGGTCCTTTATGTAGCACTGAGACCATCGCTGGTCCTTTGTGTTCGCCCCAAGCTCACCCATATTTTACGCATACCTCCGAAGTTATGGTATTTTCTATTAATTCTCGGGAATGCCGGTTTCCTTGCGATGTTTTCCCTCACCGCCGAGCTAGTAAATGATAAATACAACCGTACATAAATTCCGTAGAACTTAGTGGTACAGGCCAGGAATCGAACCGCCGCCTTATGATTGAGGCACTAGCTCTCTTCCGTGTGGGCTATCATCGCTCTTAAACTGTACATAGTTTATACTTAAAATACAATCAAATAAAATTTAAAGTTTTTCAACATGTTCACATTCATATGTATTAATTACTAGCCATCCTTTCTCGTGAATCAGTCTATCTATAAGTGGAAACCGTATCCCTTCAGTAGAGTCTGGGATGAGCACTATACATTCAGATAGATACAATAGAAAACCACGGCGGGAGACTTTTATGCAAGGATCCACGAACAGGCAGGCGGTGTGTGGGATGGCCTTTGGCTTGCAACGACACCCCGAGACCGGTATCTGATAGCGACTTGATGAGGAAGGTCGAGGGTCGAAGGTCCACTGCAGGGCAAAGGCCTCCTCTCACGAATAAGGGTGAGAGGGAGTGGGCCATACTCCACCCAGCCCAGTGCGTGTTGTTGGAGGCAAGTTAGTGGTCAACTTGTTGTCAGAGAATTTTCAAGCCGCCTTAATAGGCCTCTGACCTGGCTTAACGAACGGCTTGCTATAGCGAAAAAGGTAGCATAACTGCCTGTGCTGTCGCATTCCCGCTATCTTCCTCGCTCTAGCAAATGACGTTTTTGAGCGACAGAAAGGGATGGAGCGTGAAAAAATGCGATTCCGTGCTGCCAGATGAGGCTCAAACTTAAGTCGGTTCGGGGTCGCATTCCCCTCGGCGCTCACACCGCGCCGATTGACCTGTCCCTACCGCCGAGCTGAACTACTATATTGCTTTTCGCTATGTCAGAATGGCCTCACGATGCTTGTATAGTTCTGCTACAGAACCAAGATGGCGTCGGCATACTTGTCGTCCCGCTCGCACGCGCGCGTATATTTGCTTTTTGCTCGGCTCCTCTAAAACTACCTCTAAAGTGTGTGGTGAAGTGAGGTATCTGATGTTAAGGAGGGACAGGGAATGATCTTTTCTGTGATATTAGCCCAGTATAGTCACAGAGTAATAATAGAAAAAGTAACAGATAAATCACTTCATACCTGTTTCATATTATGTTGACAATTTTAATAAACGTAGTCTCTAGTTCCCTTATAAGTTATCGCATGAAACTTTTAACCTTCCGTAAAAGAATATGTTTTTGAATGCTTTAAAATGCATGCGTGCGCGTCTCGCTGCTGTCGACAGCTTTCTGCGTTTTGGGGATTTCCCGGCGGCCGGAGGTAATTAACCGCGCGCAAGTACATGGACTGGCTTGGAATAGATCAGTGAAGATACTAACTGTTGCGCGGCAGGACAACGGCTTGGTGATCGGAGATGCAGCAGCGATGCAGGTTGTTGTGGAACATGTACTGCACGGTGAGGTGTTTGTCTTCGCCCACGCACGGGTCGAAGAATCCAGGTAGTTCAGACTGTCAACAAAATTGAGGGTTATTAAAAGTTTAATGCAGCTGGTAAATTATGGCTGCTTCTTTTGTGTCGGTATGAGCTACATCGCATAATAATTACGCATGATATCTATTTATTACGTGTTGCTCGAACAAACACAGACTTTTAGGGCCCTCATCTGTCTTCTTCTGTGTCATCTGTGTTTTTCTGTCGCGTCATAAACGTCATTTGCTAGAGCGAGGAAGGTCGTAGCACTGCCGGTGTTGCCGCGTGCTGTCGCGTTCCCGCTATCTTTCTCATTCTAGCAAATTATGTTCCTGAGCGACCGAAAACATTTGAAATTCTGGTTTGAAATGTTTGCGTAAGGCCTATCCATTAATTTTACTTTGATCTAAGGCTAAATGTATAGAGATCAAAATAGTACGTACCTTACTAGCCTCTAGCAACTCTAACCGCGAGTCTTTTACGAGGCATTGAACGGGTATAGTGACGTCGATCACTTCGCTGTAAGCGGTGGGTGTGTCAGGCGATGCGGCTGCGTCCCCTGCTTGCTCGGCGGACACGTCGTGGTATGACGCACCTGCGTACATAAGCAATAAATAGTCATAAACAAATATCTTGGACACAAATTATCTAGTCACATTTAGGCCCACTTGCGCCAAATGCTTGGTTAAATGCGTAAACTCGTTTTTAGTAACACAGGCCTGATATCGAAAATTTTCTTGCGCCGCTGTCAACATGCTAAATGACCATCGATTTTTATGTAATCCGACAAAATAGTAAATATTATAATGATGAATGTAACATGTATGCACGTCTCTTTCGCACTGCATTTCTTTGTATCTGTCTCTCTCATTTGCTTTATTTTCACGATGACATTTCGTTTTCATCGTTTAGTTTTGAAATCATTCATTCAGTTTCAATCATGTTATTGTCAAATTAAACTGATAGGTAATTTGTGTTTATTATATTTTAAGTACTTGAAATGGAAAAGAAGACATATTTAAGTGGTCCTAATTTCACAAAGAGAGAAAACATATTATTGTGTGACACATTCACCAAGATTAAAAATTGTATCGAAAATCAGAAGGCGGTAAAGCCAAGCTTTACCAATGTTTTTGGTGGAGGTGGTGCTTGGCCCAAGCGGGCCTTAAGGTACCAGAATCTAACCTGGACTTATGATGTTTAGACAAATATACAGAATACATACATCAGTAGCATATTTCGCAGGGATATGATAAGAACTGATTTGGTCAAAGTGATTTGAACAAATCTTGAAGTGATTTGATCAAATCATGGAGTATGTTAAAATAGCAACACGATTTTATCATTTCCTTCAGAAATCTATTGTTATGGTGTTAAATACCAAAACTTGTTCAGTGAAATGACGAAAATAACAATAGTTTTTAGAGCCTTTTTATTACTACAGATTTATTAGAGCATCTCGATGAAGCAACTAAACAGGCTACCGTACCTTGTGGCAGCTTGCCGTGCACAACCCGCAGTATGTCTAGACCCTTATTACTACATATTTATTGGAGCATATCGATGAAGAAACTAAACAGGCTACCGTACCTTGTGGCAGCTTGCCGTACACAGCCCGCAGTTTGACTAGACCCTTATTACTACATATTTATTGGAGCATCTCGATGAAGAAGCTAAACAGGCTTCCGTACCTTGTGGCAGCTTGCCGTACACAGCCTGCAATATGACTAGACCATTATTACTACATATTTATTGGAGCATCTCGATGAAACAACTAAACAGGCTACCGTACCTTGTGGCAGCTTGCCGTAAACAGCCCGCAGTATGACTAGTCCCTTTTTCTTATCCTCGTCGTTCCTGATCCTCGAATACGTCTCCCGCATCAACTCTACTGTCGCTCGCGCTTGACGTTGCATCTCCTGTAATCTGTTAATTTTATTGTGTTTTAGAGCATTTCAAATTAAGTTTATCACATTTGATTTACGTAGAAATTTTTCAAAGTCCTTTCGTTTATTTGATGAAAAGAAAAATCTAAGATCTTGTGGTCTACACAACCTTCGGGTACATTGACAATGAATTCAATAAATGTGAAATAAGATAAGACAACAATAATAATTATTCATGAAACGACCAATTTAAAAATTAATTACTCCAAAAATGATCATCGTTTTCCAAAAATGAAAAACATCTCTGGGTATGGAACCAAAGTATAATATTCTAGAGTTTCCCCGTGACTTTTTCCGCACAAATTACATACCAGATTTTAAGTCAGATCATAAGCTATCAAACAAAAAAAGTTTCATCAAAATCGGTTCAGTAGTTTTTGCGTGATGCTGTTACAAACATACATACAAAAAATCTAAAAAAGGTTGATTTGAAGGCCGGGATACCTAAAAACCATGTCGAAATCTTTTTCATTTCATGTAAATATCATCACTGTTTACAGACACTTCTGTTACAGTTTTATAATAGTTTAGAAAAACTTTAAAAATTAATATTTAAATGGGTTAAAAAGTGCCCTATAGACATCTCCTAACCTGACCCCCTCTTGTCGACCATATTGTATTGATCTTTGTC
The DNA here is from genome assembly GCA_963924505.1 of Agonopterix alstromeriana. Lineage (NCBI taxonomy): Eukaryota > Metazoa > Arthropoda > Insecta > Lepidoptera > Depressariidae > Agonopterix > Agonopterix alstromeriana. The sequence goes on from OZ004661.1 coordinate 16,135,490, forward strand.
TTTTGACACCGAAATCATTCTTCTAGTATTTCTTATTCGTAGATATAGCCTGAAAACTTACGATTCCTGGTCGAATTAGCACTTCCGCTGAAAACGGGACCCGAAGCGATCGAAACACCGAAATCGCGAAAAAAATCTGCTGTTCCATACATTATCGAGTTTCAAATATTACAACAAATTTTCCATGTCCTTCACTACAGATTTTCCACTGTTTGGACGATTCATTCTACCACATAATCTCTATTACCCAAATACAGTTTTAATCATTAACTTAACAACTACCTGGACGTCGGATTCGTGCTCAAAAGTGTCCGAACCAAAAGAGTAACAAAAGGCATAAAGAGTAACAATTACGATCCAGTCTTCGTTTGATCGACCGACTCCGCGCACGTCTATGGTGCCGTGCCACTGCGCTGTAAGAATGTGTAAAAAGATTTTCAACTGTTTCATTGTTTTTACTAAAACGTACTTACGTTTACGTAGGTTAGTCTGGGACAATTTTGAATGGGACCCGTCGTCCATTAGTTTGTACGTCGAGGGGTTTAATGGTGTTTTTGAGATAACGATGTGTTCGAAACCGACAATTCGGCAAACACCGCTCCGGATAAATGTTGCGATTGCAGGAGAGTCATAAGAATCAGTGCAGTACATCGTTTGTCGAGTCGATGGCGTCTTCTTCTTATCGCATGGGTAAGCCATGGTGTCAGAGTTTTTTCAGACCGCCTTATGGCCTCTGACGTGGTTTTTATGTAACAACTACTATACCACGAGAGGTAGTAGCCGGGGCCAACGGTTTAACGTGCCATCCGAAGCACGGAGTCATCTTTCTTTTCAGACAATCAAGTGATTCGGCCTGCAATGTCCTAACCAACGGGGGAAAAACGCACAAAGTGACAAATCACTGTCCCCCGTGAGAATCGAACCCACGACCTCCGTGTCAAGAGCCCAATGCTCTTAACCATTGAGTTGAACATCTCGACATCTCGCCATCTCAGCTAACAGATAGTTTTATGTAGTTACTACACTTATGTAGTTCAGATGTACTCATATTTGTAAAATATGGGTGAGCTTGAGGCGAACACAATATACTAGAAATAATCGCAGTGTTAAATAACGAACTTTACTTGCAATAGCCCAGCCAACAAGAATAATAATACTGCACTGATTTCAATGAAAAAATTACTCTTTCGCTCGTGAAATCGTCTTTTAAAGTAATGTTCAGGGCATTATAGATTAAGGCTGCCTACCCGACGCCATGAGCGACCTGGCCGCCACGGCCAGTGAATTCTAGGATTTGAAAGCGTTCGCCTAATATCCCACGCACTTAGCTACCATTGGCCGGGTGTGAAATACTAAGCAATCGCTTGCAAATCCCAGAATTCAGTGGCCGCCGCGACCTGGCCGTGTGGCGGCCGGCAGTAAGCGGCATCTGTGCTCACTTTCAGCTATTAGATTTTAGAAGAAAACCTACCTTTCATAATTAGCTTCCATAGACCGTTGCCGGTCTCGTTCCCTTCGATCCCTCGCAATGGGGTCCAGCACAAGGTTCTTCAGGACCAGCCAAGAGACCAGTGGCACCATGGTCGCGTAGAACACCGGCGAAGGCAAAATTTCCTCACATAGGTGTATAGGTACTACTATGGTTTGGGAAGAACACGTCCATCTGGAATTAACAAGAATATTAAAAACATTAATAATAGCGTTTTAATAAAATGTTTGTAGGCGAGTTTTGCATTAGAAACTAATTACCTAGTCATGTTATTGACTTTCTTGCTAGAAATATTATTTGAATAGCGTTTTATGCCGAATTATACAACGTGTTAATGAATAAGAGCAAAACCTTATACACTCCAACTGATTTATAACAAAATAATTAGACTGAAATAATAATTTCATTATTTTGATAGTTAAATTTTAAAGTTATTCGCATTTTAAGTTTTCAGGCAAAAATTATTTGTTATCATTTCAGCAATGAATGAAACCGCCCGTACTCGTGGATACATTTTAAGAATCTTGTGTTGGTAGTAAGTAGTGTGAGAGTGCCCGAGCGGTGGATTGAGATCGAGTTCAGTAAATTTTAAATTTTACAAACAAATTATTTAATATTTTGAAGAAAAAAACCTATGTTGAAAACATGATAATTCGATTCTGCTCTAGATTCTAAACAAAGTACTTTCTAGTTTTGCGTTAATTCATTAATCAACTTATGAATGGCTTCATGGTGATCGCACGCCTGTCCGTGCCGAATTCGGAATTAGTATGAACAACTTAGGCTGAGATTCAGAGACGATTTTTTTTTGTCTTAGCTCGAGCTAAGCGTGGCGAAAATGTATGGATTTTGACATACGGGAGTGCGAACTATGACTTAAAAATCGTTTCTGAATCTCGGCCTTAGAGTCGGACGAACGCGTTGGCGCGGACAGGTGTGAGATCACAATTAGACACATTTTTACTCGACCTACATACAATAGCGTATACAGTAGCAAGTAGCAGTAGCGTATACAGTTCAATTGCAATTAGACTTACTTAAGTTTGAGCATGACGCCGCTTGGGACGCCTAGCATGACAGCGGCTGAGACACTGCTATTTTGTGACACCTTTTTTTCTGCCCCGTATTCGGCTATGGCCCCAAATGTACCGAATCTAAAAGTAACAGTAAAATGTCGAATAAAAAGAGTAATCTCATACTACCCCCTCGGGGAATACAGTCATGAGTATATGCTATGCATAAAGCATAAGAACAGCAACAGAAAAAAATTGTTGTAGATATCTACAAAATGTCGCATGACTTTGCTTATTGAAGTATGGTTTATTATTATTTATGATGAATACTAGTTTCTAAAATAATCAATAGTGCATTCACACATCCATCAAAAATATTCGCATAGCATGTTTTTACATTTTTAGCATTCGTAAATTACAAGTTATATCATAAAATATAAACTGAGTTGGAATATTTAAAAATAAATAAATTTGATGCTGGTCTGAGATGATGAGATAATTGTAGATTAAAAACATTGATTGAGTATTTTATAGATTCGCCAAGCGCATATACTGGAAAGTGATGGAGATATGACAAAAATACCGTCACAGTCGCCGGTAGTCGTTTCATAAAAATCACGTCAGAGGCCGTAAGGCGGTCTGAAAAAACTCTGACACCAGGGCTTGCTGCCCACACGATAAGAAGATGACAAAAATGTATGAAAATTCGTGCCTTTGTTTGATTTAGTTGCAAGATTTTGTATGTAATTTCAATTAAGTCAAGCAAAAATACCGCATACGCAGAAAGGGACAAACAACATAGATTTTCTCTTGCTCACTCAAAGCTATTAGCGTATAAGCCTGTCTCGTTTTCGCACCTATTATTACTTTAATGCCTTTCTAGTCATTCTCTTTCTAAGCTTAAAACAGTCTACTTCAAAAAAGTACAACAACGCAAGTCAAGCCTACCCCAAATTATTACTATGTGTGCTGGGAAGTCAATAGTCAATCTTGATACAAAATATTACTATCAGCGCAGTACAATTTACATTGCTCTCAATATCAATAGTGGTAGCAAACATAAGTCACTAAGAAGAAAAGAAGGATGCAGCCACATATAACTTTAAAATGACCTTATTAACATACTTACTTAAATGCAAGTCTCAACTTCATATCATGCTGAGGTAGTTTCCTCATGATGTTGAGAGAAATGAATGAGTGTGGGTTTCCAATCTGCACCGCGGTGTTGGTGTGGTATTTCTCAGAGTCTCTCACGTAAATGGAAGTCATTGAGGAGCCGCCTTGTCCACCAGCTCGGTACGTCAGGTAGCCTACCGAATGAGCATCTAGCTGAAGAGCCATTGCTGTAGAACAATAATAATTGTTAAAATACTACAATGGTTATTTGTTTTTTCAGATATGATGTGGAGATTTGAGAACGATCGGGATATAATAACTGATTCGAGGTACTGTTTATTTTTAATTCTTGTAGCTTTCTAAAACTGCGACTTTGAAACGAAATAGATATATTGTGACAGCACTGAAAGTTTAAGAGTCTTTTGGGAATAGGTTTGCCAGGCGTCTGGCTTTACCCAGAAATGTTTGGCTTTTTGTTACGGTCGTGTCCGGGCTAAATAGTAACAAGTCCGGCCGGTATCTCCCAGGCTTTTGTCAATGACATTTCAGGAACTACTAATCAAAATCACACGCAGAGCAAGCGAGGTAGAGTGGAATTTAGCAAATCAGGCGGCTCCACCGATTTTGATGATATTTACAGTGTCTTAACAAGGTGCAAAAATCCGATCTACTTGGCTCATAGCTCGGTAAAGACCAAAGCAATGTCTGACATTGATCCAATATGAATGAAAAATCAGCTGGCGACCCTACTAGGAGTGTTTCATTAAAATCCTATATTCTATTGAACAATTATTATTTATATGCTCACGATAAATATAATTTTTTAGATACGTACTTGATATCAGGCTTGGTGATATTCCTCTAGGCGTAAACTGCAGCACAGTGCCACAATTTAAAAACATAAGTCGCGACAATGTCCTAAAAATCTTGAATCCAACCAGAGGACCATTTCCAATGCCAAATTCACATTCAGTCCACCCTTTTTCGGAACTAAGATGACGGTTAGACATATTGACTGATCCAGTACCTGAAATGTAAAAGAAATTATTTGACTGAATCAGTAAACATTTAAAGTACACTCTTTCGTCTACTCTACACCCCTAGTTTTTAATTACTAACATAACTTTGGGAGTATTCACACCATGAATGTAAACAAATTTCCCTGTAGAACATAGGTCGAAAAATGAGATTTTTATTGGACCTTCCGTACAAAAGTGCGGATCGATTTTCTAATAGGAGGTCCAAAAAATTGTCTCGCTTTTCGACCCATGTTCCTTAGGGAAAGTTGGTTAGATTCATGGTCTGAATACACCATGTTAGTACTTAAAAACTAGTGGTGTATAATTCGAATCAATGTTAATACATTATTGTTTTATAATTAAATTGTTAATTTTAATATTATTATCATAGAAAGCCCCTAAGTTCCTCCTACAAATGCTTCCTCCATTCTCAACGTCGAAGTCGTTGTGTCGATGGACATAAATCAGTAGTCAGTAGCGTTTCTAGAATATAGTTTAACTAATGGGTACCATCATTTTATGGCACTATCCAGGGCCAACTCTTCTCAAAAAGTCATCTGTCCAAGATATCCTTTGATCACCACTTGACCAGTCAGACCAGTGTCTGAGATCCTTAACTTTCAATATTACAAACACCAAAGCACAGTATAAGATTAAGCAAGAGTATCTAGTACTCCATACAGTATGGGACACTCCCTGCCCCCCGTATTCTTTTTACCTCACCCCCTCTGGTTACTTCGTGGTTACCTCTTAAGGAAATGCGTATTCCTGTCTCGCTCTCACTCCTCATTATCGATAATGCTTAACTCTTCTTTTAAATTTTCCCTATTTGTATGCAATGACAGCTATCAGCTGACAGTGACCAAGGTTTGACCAAATCTTCATAAAAGAACATCATCTATAATATTAAAAATCTTAAAAAATATAAATGATCACTTAAAAGTATACCAACCAATGCCATTTTGTGTAGATATATTTCCGGACAATGTCATCGTATTTCTTAAAGTAACTGGAGCGTCAATGGATTGTTGAATTGTCATGCCCGACACTTCGATATTTGGTATAAATGTAGAATCTTCTTCCCTAACAGAAACACAAAATGTATTTAGAAAGGCATTAGGGCATTAGGTAATATCTTAGAGTATGTTTAAGCATGCTATAGAGCGCGCCTATCCGAACCGTAAACATGGATATGAACAACAAAACGTGTCATTTTCTTGTACAATTAGTAGCAAATTAAAACGCATCCTGTTTGTGTAGGCGCATTCAATAACAATATTCAAGCATCTACAGTTTTGCATTACGTCTGTGTATCATGGAAATTGTAAAGAAAATTCTAGACTAACGTTATTGAAACACTATGAAATTTGACAATCATTTTCTAATCCGCCAAGGACTGTGGCATATGCGCGCGCTCTATATACATATACATACTCTAGGGGTACTATTTAAGACAATATGATACAATTTTAATATCACTTACAAAATTTCATATTGATCATAATATTTCATGAACATGTCCGTTGCGTTTATAGATAAAGTGATGGTACCCCTCGGGTTGGCACTTTGTTGTAGCCTCCTTTCTTCTCTTTCTTTCTTAAGCCTGTAAAATTTAACATTTATAACTATTCTATAAAAGTAACAAAAGTTTATTATTCTATAAACATTTCTTCCTATTTAAATTTGATCTTTTACACTAAAACTTTGAAATTTAAAACATTGTTATCTGAATGAAAATGAAATTTCATACCTTTCATATTCCTCTCGGATTTCTCTAGGTGTACGTGTACGGAATATAACTTCCCAGCCGTCAACTTCCAATCCTCTTTTACCTTTTAATGAAAAGCAAGAAGTAAGCTAAGTAAAATTTTTATCATAGCTTTGATTACGTGTTTAATTAATTATATTATAAGGCACAGGCAGCAATAAGAGTAACTCATTATTATTATTTATGATACACAGCAACATAGAGCTGATGCGTGTATATCACTGTACTTGTTTAGTTTCTTATATGTTGGTAATATGAGTTCACTGAAGGTGCACTTATTACAGTCTCTGGCAATTTGTTCCACTCGCAATCTATACGATTGGGCAATAAATGTTTCCGGGGGTTGCTTGTACACAACGAGCCAACAATTTTAAGGGAGTGACCTCTGAGATTGTGGTTCATCCTGTATAGATGTTAAATTCCTTGGACATCATAACATCCATTAATTATGTTATGATACAAAGAAGAGAGAACTCCGGCGTCGCCTTAATAGAAATAGCATGTAGGTGCATGCGCAGCTCACGTGCCAATGTTATGGTCAATACACCATACCTGTTCATAAATTCCGTTCACAAAAAGATCATAATCAGCAGCCCGATAGCTCAGTCGGTAATGAACCTGCCTGCTGTGCCGACGGTCTCGGGTTTGAATCCCATAAGGGACAAATATTTGTATGATGACATTGAATATTTGTACCCGTGTCATAGATATTTATATCTATAATATACAATGTGTTAATGAAAAAGCGCAAAACCTCAGACACCCCAACTGTTTTATAACAAAATAATTAGATGGTACAATAATTTCATTATTTTGATAGATAAAATGTAGTTATTCACATTTTAGTTTTCAGGCAAAAATGATTTGTTATCATTTCAGCAATGAATGAAAGCACTAACGTGCTCATGGATACATTTTAAAATGACCTATGTTGAAAACATGATAATTCGATTCTGCTCTTGATTCTTAACAAACTACTTTCTAGTTTTGCGTTAATTCATTAACATGTTGTATTTACCAACATATTTGTTATTAAAAAAAAACAGAAACAAACCTAGTGTATCGTAAATAGCCCTCTTGTGTGAGTCGGAGAGCACTTCATATGCCTCTTTGACTTTATTGAAGATTTGCTCAGCCCATTTCTGCTTGCTTGGGTCCGTACTATGCTTGTCAGGGTGGAACATACGTGAGAATCGACGGTATGCACTGTTAATTTCTTCGGGTGTTGCCTGTTAAAATGTTTATGAGTTAAGGTGGTTGCAGAGTTGTCAATTTCATACAAAAGTTTGACGCATAATATGCGTAGACCATATTAATAATAGTCATATGGAAAATTTGCATATGCTCACGACTATATTCCCTGAGGGGGTAGTCAGAGATATTCATAAACCTCAGAACATCCGTGTTTCACCAGTAGTACCAAAGCTCTGTCCAGTGTGACGGGGGGTGAGCCCGTCGCCACATAATGGACAGTGGGTACAATACATGCCTCGAAATTGAAGCATGCAGGTTTCCTCCCGATGTTTTCCTTCACTGAAAAGCCAGTGGTTTTACAAATCATACATAACTTCCGAAAAACTCATTGGTACAAGTAGGTCTGGACTGGGATCAAACCATCGCCTCCTGCACGGCTGGCAAGGTTTCTCTCCACTGGACCACCACGGTTAGCGAAGATATAAAGCTATGAAATTTTATCCTTATATCCTCATAATTATATTGTAAACTGCAAATGTTATTTGATATGTGGCATCTAGATTTTCCAAAAAATTTTTCCATTTATAAAATTTTAGTTTTAATTGTACCGTCTACGCGTATTACGCGTCGAACTTTTGTATGAAATTGACAACTCTGCAACCACCATGGAATGCTACAACAATAGGTACAATTATGTATTGACATTATACTCACTCAATCAAAACAAACATTTAGTGAACTTTAAATTACAATTACCATTTATTTAAATTTTGTTTTAACATTGAGTGGGTTTATTTTATTTCAGAAAGAGCGGTTTGTTAGAAAGTTCAGATAAATTTTGGAAATGGTTGGATGCGCCGCTTCTAACCTAAAAGTTTATGACATGCTGCCGAATGCATTTATTGTACATACAGAAATAAAACAATAATAAGCAAATATGTTTATTGTCTAACCGCTTGGCTAATTAATAAATTTAGTTTTGAAACAATTTTGACGTTATATAATAATGATAAAGCAAAAATTAACATGTTGTAATAAATGTGTCATTTCATATTTACCGTTTTTGATACATTCAACAACTGATAGTAATTTTCCTCCAATAAAATACTTTCTCCTTCTTCGTCCATTTTAGATAATTTATAATATTTTTCAAATCAAAAATTTCGTCAGCCCGTTCAATGAAAGAAATTAATTTATTTTACTGCCGCACTGTCCTGTCATTCAGTGTCGCTACTGTCGCCAGCTGTGTTGCCACTTGCCAGCAAAATATTTACCCTTTTCTCGCTTTTCTCTGTTTAACATTCGTAGTCAATGGATTTTGTAGATGGACTCAGAAGCAGCCTACTTAGCATGTTACACGTGATACGGCTGTATCACGTCTTTTATCTCGTTCGTTCGTACGCAAATAGAAAGAGAGCGAAGGTGTGATAGCGCTATATCACGGTGCCATGCTACCTATGCTGAGCCGACAATAAAAAAAAACCTTATCAAATACCAGAGACAATGAACAAAAACTTCATGCTTCTCTCTCTTCGCTTCAGTTCAGTCAAGCAAGAAGTCAAGTTCAGAATTTGTTCGTCTTTTTGTATCTGTGTGTGTTTGTGCTACTCTCTCCTATAACGAAAATGTAAAAATTGAATAAATTTCTCTCAAATGTTCCGTTAAAGTATTGCTCTAGATGAAGGATTATAATTTTATATATCGGTTGATTACTTGCTGCTGGGAATAGTATTATACAACAAGGTAAAAACAAAACGTTATTTTTGCTCCCAATGTTTGAAAACTTGGCTATTTTGCTAACTGTAAAAGAGACGAATTACTTTTCTTCAAAATATTTGAGTAAACGCGACTATTTAGGTGATACGCATTGATTAGAATATCATTAACTCCGAAGGCTTTTATGGTAATCGAACCGTATGTTGTGTAGGAGGTACCGAAATAATTGTGATTCAGATATTGGGCCAATAAAATGGCAGGCTGCCTGGTACAACTATTCAAACGAAAATATTTTAACAAAAATTCAAGATTTCACTTGGTTGTTTGTGAGTAGTGTCAGAGATGCACCAATAATTTCACTAAGTATATATCTATCACATCTATTGGGCTTTCCCCTGGCTTCAGAATAAATTACCTCAATTGCTTACATTTTTGTGGAATTCATAGTGTGGTAAACATAGTTAAGGAAAGTGTCTGATGATGGACTGATCAAGGGCTGTGATTCCTAGATGAAAGTGCAACAGAAATATTTATTTTCATGAGGGATGTTTATAATTAACCACTTAATCTATACATATAATAAAATCGTTGACGCAAAATGTTTAAACGCTTATCACGCAGAAACCATTGAACGGATTTTTGATGAATTTTGGCACACAGATAGAATATGATCTGGATTAACATATAGGATACTTTTTTTAAGATTTGAGTCACGGACAGCTAGTATTGAAATATAACTCTACAGCAGTTTAATAGTTTACAAACATTTTTAAAGATTGGTTGTTCAAATAAAATAACCTGAGACCTTAGGTCCCAATTATACCCAGAATTGCAATTAGATGTACTTTTTGTAGTGTGATTGATTTAGAATAAATAATATCAAAGGGTTTTATTTTAATGATCATACACATAGCACATACACAAGCTTTGAGGTCTTATCAAGTTATAATTTTTTCGTCCGATCTTGCTAGGAAAACACTAGTCTCAGCATTTAGGCTGCGTTCCGGGCATGTTCCAGTTAATTAGTTTTATCATCTAATGGGTATTAAATCCTCCCCACTATGCACAGTGTGCAATAAGGTGGAGGACCTTATGCATGTTATGCTGGAATGTGTACAGAATGTGGATCTGAGAGTTAGGTTTATAGCAACAAACAACTGTTACAATGGGCATCTCAACTGCTGGTTTGCTGACCCTCTGTCAAGCAGAACGGTAGGCTTATACCAGTTTTTTGGGCTGTCCCTTGCCCTAGATAGGTAAAAAAAAAATCGTATAAGCCTATGAGCCATTGTCACCACGGGTGACAAAAGACTTGCAAAAAAGTGAAAATTATTTTTAATTGTAGCAATATGCTGACAGAATTTAGTACCTATTTAACAAACTATTCTTCCATAATCCATAATGAAGTTTCTTTTAATTAATAATGTACTGAAAAAACAAATTTGATTGTCCCTTATTTGACTAAGTACCATCTGAAGGTAAATGTGATTTCCTTAGGTTTTTTCCACATTTTGTAGGTAGGAGCTACTCTGTAAAATTTTTATTTATATTTATTTTGTTTTGTTTTGTTACGGACAGTGTATGCTTACTTCTATTGGGGATACAGTTTAAAGATAATATAATTAATGAATCTTAACTATTATAAAACTGTAACAGAAGTGTGTCTGTACATTGAAGATATTTATGTGAAAAAGATTATGATATGGTTTTTAGGTATCCCGGATTCCAAATCAACCTTTTTTAGAATTTTGTCTGTCTGTTTGTTTGTATCGGTTGAACAGATGAAAAACGATTGCATGCAGCAGAAATGTGAATATTGAGATGGATGTATGGTGACAATCATCTAGAATGGACAAGATTAGGAATTAGTATATTAGAGAAAGTTTGAAAGTAGCTCCCGTGAATGAAAAACTGTGCGGTAATTGATTATCATGATATGGGCATGTGATGAGAAGAGATTAGTGTCATATTACAAGACGAGTGTTTAATATTAATGTGGATGGGCTGCATGAAGAGAGGACGACCAAAGAAAAGATGGATGGATTGTGTGAAAGATGACATGTGTAGAAAAGGAGTGAACGCTGAAATGACGGCTATAAGAGATGAATGGAGGAAGACTACATATTGCGCTGACCCAAGTAAAGCAGGGAGATGATGATTTCTAATAAGAGTGTTTTTTCTACTAATTCTGGGTTTCTAAAACAACATACCATATTTCAAACAAATAACACTTCTACACAAATTAATTTTAATAAAACATTGGCATAAGCATGCACAACATTCAAAATTCGCATCATACCAGTATTACAATCAAGAGTTTCAACAACAGCTGCCGATATAAATCTTACCACAAGCAATCTTTGACTAATTATTATAAGGACCTTGCGGTAGCATTTCCCCTCTGCCACGGTATAAGCACAATTGATCTTGTGTATTTACATTCAATTTTACACCTTATCACTAAATGAGACAGCCTATAATTGCGAAATAATAACTTCGAACTTAGAACGTTTGGGGTTCACATGAGACTACTTTTCATGATTTTTAACATTCAAAATTAGAATCTAAAGTTATGGGGAATAAAATCCAAAGTTGCGGATTTCATGTTACCTCGCCCCCCGCAAAAAGTGGCAGAAATGTTTGTTAGTAGAATCACACGCGTAACCAGTCCACATATAAATAGTCAAAGCAAGCAATACATGTAACATTTTTCCATACTTCGTCTAAATACTTTAAGCAATAGATTTTTCCGTTGTCCATAAAGCATTCACCAATGAAAATAGTAGTAGACTTGTAAATCTACGAATCGAATAATATAGGCATTTAGGACATGCGGGATACATTAGACGTTTTGCGGGACTATTATATTACATCGCGGGTCCATAACTGCCATTACGGGACAGTCCCGCATGATTGGCCGCCCTAATTAGAACATTATATTAGTGTCTTGAATACAAATTTAACGAAACACCCTACAAGTTTAATGAGGTTAGTGAAAGGAGCATACTCAAGGAACAATAGTTTTGACGATGAGAAAAACCAGTTAGTTAACTATTAGAAACAATAAAATTAACAATGTAAGGAAAACAAACTCTCTGTACACGCTGTATATTTTGGCCAAAACAGTTGATTTAGGATAATTCAAAGTTTTTAATATACATCATTTTTGTTAAAGGTGATAAGTAGCAGTTATCGAAATGCCATCGACACATCTAAACCTACGGGAGGACGACGTAGTACGTTTATCCCTCGAGTTTCTACACAACCGAGATTTGCATATAACGCAACTGTCACTGGAGCGAGAAACTGGCGTCATCAACGGAAATTACGCTGATGACGTCCTATTTTTGCGTCAACTCATCCTCGATGGACAGTGGGATGATGTCCTGGAGTTCATTCAGCCACTTAGTGCTCTCAAATCTTTTGAAGCTGATAAATTTAACTATGCTATCCTTAGACACAAATACATTGAATTATTATGCATCAGATCTGAAATAAAAGCCTATAATAATGTAGAAAACATTGTGGACGAGGTTGTTAAAGTATTGAGCGATTTGGAGAAGTTAGCACCATCTAAAGAAGAATACTCAAATTTATGTTTACTCCTGACTTTACCTAGTATTACTGATCATGCACAATTCAAGAAATGGAATCCGAGCAATGCTCGCGTCCAGTGCTTTAGAGAAGTATATCCCCTCGTAGAACAATTCTTACCATGCGACAAGAAGTCTGGTGGAACTGTATCAAAGTGCGCCAAAAATGATCGCCTAATGCAGTTACTAATCAAAGGAATACTGTACGAATCATGTGTTAATTACTGTCAGGCTAAAGCGACAGGCTCTAAGGAGGCGCAATCAAACGAAGTAAATTTTTCAAGACTGCTTGATGGATCTGGATTTGACGAATCTGACTTGAGCTTACTGTCCTGGTTGCAGTCAATACCAGCGGAAACATTCAGCGTGCCCTTTGAACAAAGAATGTTGAATGTTGATGTAGAAAAGTTGGAGCGTCCATCATTGCATACGTCATGGACCGAGCACATGCTTGTAACACCAATAAAGCCGCGTACATTCCCCCACTTAGCTATGCCGTTTAGAAGACCACGGTCAGCCGCAGACGCCATGACCAGATCACTTCGCCCGCTTCCTGACGGTGCACCGCGGCATCCCGCAGTCATGGCTCTCTCAGCTATCGACTACGGACCTTCCTCTTCCTGTTTCGCTGGTTTCCATCTGACCGGAATCAAAGGCAGCAAGTTGATGAACACGTCTGTAGATAGACTATTTGATAATAAAAATGGGGATAGTATTTTCAATGGCTTGAACGAGTCTTTGAAGCCGATCGACGAGCAATTGAAGCCAATTGGCGAGTTCACGACGTCCACAAAGACTAACGAGACGAGCAGTATCGGTGCTTCAAATGCAACCACGCCAGAGCATAGAGGGCATGACTATTCGGCTTCTACGTCGATATCTACCACGGCGGCGTCGACAGAGCGCTCGTCCCTCGCAGAGCGCACGCCGGTGCCGGCCGAAGCAGCAATAGGACCAGTCGGTGCACAGGGAGACTTCAGGAGAGAGTTGCTAAAAGAGTATCAGATACAGAAACAACGCGAATGTGATGACTACCTTCGCAATCTTGGCTCTTCTGATTTGAGGCAACCGAAAACGTTAGTATACATTGTACTCAAATACAAAACAGACTGCTGATGAGTTTTTAGGTATTGATTAAAAACGTATTAATGCTACATTTCAGGATGGAGCAAATTGGAGATGCTGCATCGGCTATTTCGTCGGCTGTCAAATACCCACAACCAGTGATCGACAAGCCGCGCGACGCGCAGTTCATGAGGTAAATTAAATAAATAAAGATTATAATTATTACTTAGAAATACAAACGTAATGAGCACGAATGAAAGAACAATACAGTATACAAAAACTGGACTCATAATATTTTTTTAGTTAATATTTATCAACTGCCGATGCTAACTCCAACACTATTGAATGAAATGATACAAATACCACATCAGTAGGCAGTGCAATGTATGCACGGCAACCGTCCAACAGCAATCATTTTCTTACGGTGCACTTTCATCGGTAGAGTGAGCAGGCAATTTGTTCTGAATGTTTGGCCACGACTATTCGTGCGCCGTTTTCTCTAACGAGCCGGCAAATTACAATGCTCTAGAAGAAAATGTATATTGTAGTACAATAAAAGTATGCAATCAATATTAAATATTTATCCTAATAACTTGTAATTGCACTCGTAATATTGCATACGCACATACATAAACTCACGACCGAAATCCTTTTCAGTCAGGTCAGAAACATTGCTACAACTACCAACTTTCTTAAGAATGTAGTTGTAGCAATGCTCACATTTAGCTATTTAAGTTTAAGGATTTAATGACGTGTCATGTGGCCTTTCGTCCAAATAAACACTGCATAAGAAACCTTTAATTCTTTAGTCGCCATACGACCCCCACGGGGAGAATTGGGGTGGTCCAATTCAAAGCCCTCACGGCTAACATTTATGGGTTTAAAATATATTTTCTAAAACATGCATAGCATATGCTCACGACTATATTCCCCGAGGGGGTAGTCAGGGATATTCTGAAACCTCAGAACATCCACGTTTCCCTAGTAGCACCGATACTCTGTCCAGTGTGACGGGGAGTGTGCCCGCCTCCACTTATAATGGACAGTAGGTACAATACATGTCTCGAAATTGAAGCATGCAGGTTTCCTCGCGATGTTTTCCTTCACCGAAAAGCCAGTGGTGTTACAAATCGTACATAAATATATTTTCTAACTGTGATTTAAATTTGATTTCAGGGAGAGCGAAATCCACGAGACGCCGGAGTCAGCGGACCTAGCAAATGTGAGTATATATCGCAAGTTTAGCTAGTGTAACAGACTCGACGCTCCTTTCCTTCCGAGGCGGTCGCTCTTGACTGAGCACGGTTGCTTCGACCGAGTTTTTCACTTGTGCACCATCACGTGTTGCATTCTATGCGCATTTCTGTGCTCTTGTGTGTATCTTTGAAATAAATGGAAGAATCGACTTTGCTAACTTGGGTGAGTACAGTACATACACGCTTTAAACAGTCTTTGTTTAGTTTGTAACTTAAGAATTTGCGTTGTACCTATTGTAAGTATTTTAAGACTTGTTTCTACGCGAAAAAAACAGTGTAGGTATTTTAAGAGCTATAAAAAAACGGTGTTCAGTTTTAACAAATATGGCTAACGATTATGTTCATGTGTTGAATTTCTGAGCTAATATTAGATTTTCTATTAATATTTTTCAAAAGCATACATTACATAAGACTCTCCTTTCCTTTCGAATCCTGAACATTTAAGTTTATATCATAGGTATGTCTGTACATTGAAGATATTTCCAAATAACCCTCCTGGTGCAGTCGGTTAAAAAGTGAACGATAAGGTGTCCCTGACTGCTTCCCTGACTGCTTCCCTGACTCCAAATCACAAATTATTGGATTTCTTGTCAGTCTGTTTGTTTGTTGGTTTGTTCAATAATCGCGCAAAAACTACTAGACCGATTTTGCTGAAACTTTTAAATTTAAAGCTTATTAGACATGAAAACTGGTATATATTTTATCTAGTCAGCTACGATGATGGCAAAAACCGATGCAGACGAAGTCGCGGGCAAACTAGTAATGAATAAAGATGTCCTATTTACTTCAACTAAGAAAACTATGATTTATAAAGAGAAAAATAAAGGGCATTTCGAAAAGTGTTACATATCTATATAAAGTGTGTTTTTTTATAATGTATGTGGATTTCGAAAAACTAAACCAAAGGAGTGCACCCTTTGGGGGTACATTTTCGAAATCCATGCATGGAAAATGGTCACTAATGTCAGTAAGAGTCCTTTTTTTTGGCTAAGGTCAGTAAAAGTCAGTTTTTTCGAAAAATGGTCAATAAAGTCAGTATTTTGAGGATTCCTACGTTCCCATAAAAGTGGTCTGGTTTCAGTAGGTTGATGTGAAAAAAAATGTCGTTTTGGAGTGGGAGTCCCTTAACATGTCTTTTTCTTTTCGGTAGGTCCCTAAACTTACCTTTAATTAAGAATTTGTGCTCTTAATCCTTTTTTCATACTCAATACACTATCACTTTCGAGCAAGCATGTGATGATTTTTCATCCTTATTCACAAACATGCTCCAAATATTATTAACATACTTAACTAACAGCAACTAACATTCGTATTTCGATGTCATGTTGACAGGTCAAGGGTCAGTATTATATAGATTTGGTCAGTAAATGGTCAGCATGTTAGAGGGTTTTAGTCAGTAAAATCAATATTTTTGGCTATGGAATCAGTTTCCCCTTCCAATCCTTTCTTAACCACCCCTACATACTCTGTAGAGTGTACAATATAGTTTGTTGATCTGTGCGTTGTCTGTCAGTCAGTCAGTCACGGAACTGTTTTATGAGTGTAGAGATAGATTTATGAGTAAGTTTATGGGCAATTATGGTTTTATATCCATTGCGTTTAGTTTACTAAACATAAGCATTTACTTCAACTATTATTGATTATAAACATGTTACAGTCATGTTGTGCTATTTCGAATCAAATTAAACATTAAAAAGTTTAGCTAAAGTTAAATATTTTAACGGGTTCTTACCGCGTTTTTATTGTTTTTGGAGTTCCCGATATTTCAGCAGTGTTGCAACTGCCATGATCACGGGATGACTGTAGAACTGCAGGTAGATTTTTAAGAGCAAACAAATCTGTCTACCCTCATTCTTCTTCGTTTGCAACTTGGGCAAGTGTGGCATTAAATAGTATAAACCGAGAAAACAGTGACGATGACTTTCGAGTGAGTTCCGATAGTGGTCGGTGATGATTTGTTTGCTCTTAAAAATCTACCTGCAGTTCTACAGTCATCCCGTGATCATGGCAGTTGTAACACTGCTGAAATATCGTGAATTCCAAAAACAATAAAAACGCGGTAAGAATCCGTTAAAATGATTAACTTTAGTTTAATTAATAACCGCGTAACTCTCAAAAATTGAAAAGTTTGTCTCGGGCGGGACTTAAGACGCAATAGATTGAAAATTTCGTTCTCTGGCTAGTGGACTAAGTAGCGAAATTGGATAACGCACTTCCCCGGTTTGGAAGAGTGCGGGTTCAAGTCCCGCCCGAGACAAATTTTTCAATCTTTTATGTGATAAGAATTTACTATCAAGTCTCGTTTATTATGGTATTTAGTAGAGTAAGTACTAGCTAGGTAAGGTACTGGCCGACACGCTTGACATTAGTTTCATTTATAATTTTGGTTCCATCCTTATATAGGGTCCTTCTTAATATGCTGACACTTTTTTAAGGGGATGATCAGACTGTCAAACTGAACAACTTTCTCTATTGCACCAACATCGAAATCGGGAAAAAATATCAGCTGTTCCATACAAAACTGCAAACATACTCGAGCTAAATGTATGGGACAGCTGTTTTTTTTCGCGATTTCGATGTTGGTCCCCTTAAAAAAGTGTCAGCATATTAAGAAGGACCCTGTATGTAACTTAAATATTATTTAGTATTTGACGGATTCCGAACATTTTAAGCTGATGTTGTTCTTAAGAGGATATAATTCGGAGCGCATTCCATATAAACGTAGCCTGGTTATATTTTCAATACTAACCAATTCGAATCTATGCTTGTATGTTGTTTAGTTTTGAAAGTTGGGTTGCAATTTGGAAGTTACAGTGCCTCAAATATTTTCGTACAAATCTTAAATTAATAATAGCATTGAAACTATATATTTGAACGACAATCTGATAACATAATTGAAATGGAACCAGAGTTTGTTTGTATGGAGCGCGCTCCGAATTATATCTCCTTAAGTTTTCCTTTGTTTTTGCAAGTTGCAGGTTTTTTACAGTCGTGCAAATAGGTTGGACTCTAAAACCTGCCAGATTGAAGACTGAGAGTCCAGATGATTTATTATCACGTTGGTCGAGGCTAAAATATCAACTTAATTTGATGATGACTCGGTGACGTAAAAAGTAGTAAATTTTACGTCATTATCTATTTTTTAACTTAACCAGAGATGAACGAGATGGTTTCATGCTGGCACACGATGACGTAGGGTTACTGACGGTGGTCTCTCGGTCAAAAACGGATTTAGTTCCGATTCTCACCATTCAATAATGAATTAGATAATATTTTCAGACTATCGGTGTACTATTAATTTCTGGTTGGCAAATCTTCACCACAATGGCAATTGGGTAGTTGACTGCTTACATTATATTATCGTTTGCTTCTCGGTAAAAAAAAATAGTATGTAACGCTAAACTTTAATATTCAGTAAATCTTTAGCTTCAATACTATTTTTAATGACGACAGTATACACTATTAATGTTATGAAATGTTGATGACACTACTATGCACTATTTCATAGAAAGTGCGCGTTTTGACTTCCTAGAAAGAGCTGCTGATTTGACTAGTTGTCGACTAGCGGATTAACAAGTTGAACTAAATATACCTTCGACCCGATAGAAGAAGAAACGTAGGTAGTATAACGGGACATAGCTCAGCTGCGAGAGGCTGTCTAAAACAATTTACTTGAAGACTTTATATAAGATTATATTTATTAGATGATACGTTAATTCCCAAAATTTCGATATGTATTCCAAACTCAATCTAACGTGGTCAGTACGACACCCCGCGATATACCATCTCTACAGTAGTAATCACCAGCGCCTGCGACATGATGGTGCGATAAAGCGTTATCGCGCCCTAGCTCCCTTTCTTTTTGCGCGCGAACGAACGAGTTAGCAGGCGCGATAAAACGTTTATCGAGTCACCATGCCGCGGGCGCAGGCCTGAACTGGCCATACGGGCACACCGGGCAAATGCCCGGTAGGTCGCCGCTCTGGTGGGCCGGTCGTCTGACCCTCGGGTCTCTGCGACCTTTCGGCCATTAGAACGGCCTCATAAATTAAAAAGAAATACTCCACAATCTAGTTATAATGTAGCGAATTTCGAGCTCGCTTCGCTTGCTCCTGATTACAGATCGTATTCCTGCGATCAACCTGGACCTCGCCAGATTTGCGAGGGCCGACTGTCTCGAAAATGCCCGGGCCGTTATCAGATCCCAATTGATCCCTGATAATCTCTCTTTTAATTTGACAATAAACTGATGTCCAACAACTCACATTTTCAGCAGTTTAACTTTAATACTTTGTTTATAAGCAGGTGAAATGAAATGTACATAGCGTGGTTTTATAGCCCTAGACACATATGTCATGCATAATTTGCAAAAATTGCGCCTTGTCAATGCCAACGATTTGTATGAAGTGCCAAAATCCTGCTAATGCACATTTACCGTAAACGATCAACGATTAACTGCGTGCAGTTGAAGACTACGGCTGCACGTTATTTATCATACCAATAAAATTTATTCTATTCTATACAAACAGGGTCCTTCTTAATATGCTGACAGTTTTTAAGGGGAGGGCTGGACCATCAAACTGAAAAACTTTCTGTATGAGACGAAAATTAAAATCGCGGATATAAAATTAGATGTTCCATACAAAATTGTAAACTTACTTGAGCCAAATGTATGGGACAGCTGATTTTTTTTTTGCGATTTCGGTGTTGGTCCCAGAGAAAGTTGTTCAGTTTGATCATCCACGTAAAAAACTGTCGGCATATTAAGTTGGACCCTGTATAATCAAATTGTAAATTTGGCGCGGATGTACATAGGAGATATTAGGAAAAATAATCGGGGCGGGTTAGAATACGTTATTAATCCGACTACGAACTTTAGATTTTTTTTGTCTTTTTATTTGTGAACGCATCACTTAATAAAAACGACTGCATCGATTTGGATGGGGTTTTCACAAAAGTATAGGGCTTAGTTTGGATTAACATATATGCTTTGGTTTATCGAAATCGGTTCACTCAATCAAAAGTTATGAGTATTCAAAGTCAGTGCGTCTGCGCGTACGGAGTCGCGGGTGCAGCTAATATTAATGTAATAAAATTGGAATACATAATCGTTTTCGCTTTGTATGGCGACTACTTGCTTCACTATCCTCTAGAGATGAGTTGCGCATCAGCATACCTATACATTGGTATGTCATAGTAATTCAAGTCTTCGTCTTTTTACGACTTTGAATTAATTATAAAACCATTAGCTATGTGTCTCTATACTTCTTTTTAGGAGTTTGTAAAATATATTTTGATATGTTGAAACTTGTTTTGTAAATACAAATATAAAATGCCTTTTATATTTCTAAATTAAAAATAACTAAATTATTATGCAGTTGAGCTAAAATAAATGGAAATAAGAGTTTAGAGCAGGCAGCAGCCTGTATTAAGGTGCACTTCCGATGCCAGTGGCCGATGCGACTGACGCGTGGTTCTCACGCACGCGTCAGTCGCTGGCATCGGAAGCGGCACCATACGTTTTCATAGGCCGTCGGCCGCGAGCCGCGCGCATCAGTCGCATCGGCCGCTGGCATCGGAAGTACACCTTTACCAAGATAAACGCTCAGTTGCACGTACGTTGATTAAAGTTAATCTTCCATTAAATCTCTGACTGTGTCTTTTTGTCTCGTTAACATAGTAAAAGCTAGCAAGAGATTTAATGGATAATTAACTTTAATGAACGTACGTGTAACTTGCAGATAGCTAAAGTCTGTCACACTTTGATATAATACCTTTTAGTTATATTACACTGTGGTAATACCTAAATCTTCATTTAGAGTTTTTTTATTTGGACCATTTCTGTTCGATCTATCGACTATTTCAGTGATTTAAATTTTCATTTAGTCTTTTTAGTGTTCCGTACCAAAATTGGCAAAACGGAACGCTTCTGGAATCACCTCGGTGTCTGTCCGTCCGTCACAGACATTTTTCTCAGAGACCGTAATTATTATATATTATATTTACAGGTTATCAATTGAACGCTTATGAAAATGCGAGTCCGCAATTCTTTTTTTCATACTTTTCATTAGAACTGTTTAACAATTTTTTCAATTAACTCAGAAAAACTTCTGCCTTTATTTCAAAAAACACTAAGCACTTAAAATAAACTAATCGGACACCAATCGGACCGCTTTTCTTGTTGCGAGAGGGAAGTTAACAAGTAAACACAGGGAGAAAAAATTCAACAGAGATGCTCAAATAAATTTTTGTTGTAATCCAGTAATTAACAAAATATTTATTATAACCATCTGGTCTGGACCACCCTGTACATGGTGTTACAAAATTACAAATAAACATTTAACGGGGTGGTTTAGACCATCAAACTGAACAATTTTCACTATGGGACCAATATCTAAATCGCGAAAAAAAAAACAGATGTTCCATATTAAACTACAATTTTACTCGAGCTAAATGAATGGGACAGCTGATTTTTATCTTCCGCGAATTCGATGTTGGTCGCATAGTGAAGGTTGTTCAGTTTGATGTTTATTTATTTATTATTACTTTTGTAACACCTTGTATAACCCCTCGCCCACCCACAGTATGTATTACCAATTGTACTTTTATAGTAGTTACCGGGCATTATCAATATTATGTATACCTGAATCACAACTGGGTTGGAAAACGTCAAGCTTTATTTATTGCTCTATAATAATTATGACCTTCAAATGGACTTTGTTTTACACCCACTTGAAGTTTATAAAATACATATTCACATAAAATAATGCTTAGAATATATTACGTTTCAAGATAAGTTTGACTAAGCTGTGATCTGTAATAATTTGTAAATATCCGTGCTATAAAATTCAGAATATTCACTTATCGCTAGCAGTTCCCAAATTAATAAATAAATAAATATCTTGAATCGTCAGACAAATTATCTAGTCACATTTAAAGTACCAGAATCTAGCCTGGACTTGTATTATGATGACTAGACAACGATATAGAATACATATATAGATACAAACACCCTTGACTCGGGTACAAATATTCATATTCATCATACAAATATTTGTCCCTTACCCTTTGATTCGAACCCGCGACCCCCGGCACAGCAGGCAGGTTCACTACAGACTGTGCTATCGGGCCGTCACAGCCTCAAATTCGGTATGTCAAGTTTTTTTTTAGGGTTGAATCGACAACCATTTCGAGATAATTGTCTCAATAACTTTTACGTTTAGAGATTACACATCAAATTTATTAAAAAATTAAATTTATATTGACAAACTCAATGAATCGCAAAAAAAACTTAAATTTGTTTCAATAATAAAAAATATATAGAATCGATACCGAAAAAAAAAATTGACAAAGGTACCAAATTATGTCCATAGCACGATAGGTAGTGAGCCCGACGCCAATTTTTAACACTAGAGTAAACGCGCCCCTTTTTTCACACCAGTGGACGCGTGGCGTGCTATATGTATAGCGGGCTATTTCGACATGTCATTGTATTGATTGGTGACCATGAAATTGTAATACGTAGCCCACGTTTTAAAATGTCATGCCTTTTTTATAGCAGCGAGACCTATTTCATCGTAGAAAATGTTTTCTTTCGTATAGTACTATGGATAAAGATAGCAGGCACGAGGTTTTGGTGGAAAATTGTCAACCCCAGAGTATGTCGTTTGTTCGCATGAGTACAACTTTTTCAGGATTCCAACCGTTGTGTTATTCTGTGGGCTATGTCTATACTACGGCGTTTCAACGCGTTGTAAAACCACTTACCAAAAATGAATGAGGCTTCGCTTGAACTAACCCACTTCATTATCATCATCAGCCATCATCAGGGTGTAAGACAAGGCTACCGAAAACTCAAAGGGTTGAAAGTACCCGTCAATAAGAAGAACTTTAACTAAGGAACCGACTACGAGAAATAAAACTAAATCTGCTGTTCCATACGTTTTGCGCGGTAGGTATTTAATTTTAATATGCGAAAACCGATTTTCATTTTGAGTTCTCATAGAGTTGGTCCCATTCCCATAGTAAAAGTAGTTCATATTGAACTAAAAAAAATCTGCTGCCCATACATTTGGCCCAAGTAGGTTAGCAGGTTTGTATGGAACAGCTGTTTTTTTTTTCGCGATTTCGATGTTGGTGCCATAGAGAAAGTTGTTCAGTTTGACGGTCTACGGACGGAGCCAACATCGAAAAAAAATCTTCTGTCCCATACAAAACTGCAGTACCGACTGGACTGAAATGTATGGGACAGGAGATTTTTTTTGGAGGGCTGAATCGAAAACCATTTCGAGATAATTGTCTCATAATCAGAGTCAGACTCATAAGTCAGACATTTTAAAATGAAAGGATTACAGATATTTTTAATAAAATAACGTCGTTTTTCGGTACGTCCAGTGACGTCAATAGAAAACCTGTGAACTCCTTGGTAATCTTAAATCAACTTAAAATAACTGGCAATAACAAAAAAAACAATACATTCACAATGTCAGAATTTGATGTTGCCGTTTCTGTTTCCAGGTGGCCTAGGATGCCACCCCCGAGAAAACGACCAAAATCGAGACGTGCCCCTGTCTTTGTTTCTTTGCGTATGCGAAAACGAGCGCGCATGACCTTTTTTTCGTTTTGTCGTGCTTGGAATGCTAGCCCTACAGCATAGAGTCAGAAAGAGAAGGCAGGAAAGTTTTTATTTTTTTAATAAAGCAGTAATTTTTCTCTATGGAGTTCGAATTATTTTCCTTCACCATTTTTGCATTTAGAGATTACAGATCAAAGTAATTTCAAAATTAAATTTATATTGATAAACTCGATGAATCGCAATAAAAATTAAATTAATTTCTTAAAATTATGTCCCTTATCCGTTAGAAATATAAAATGAAGACCAAAAAAACCGAATTACTACAGAGCCCAAATATCGTACAACAAGTAGCAATATCACGCCATTTGTTTGCTAACCATAGTAAAACAAACAAAATATTTACACACTCAGCTTATCTCAATGTTTACGTGTTCAATGTCGTCATCGGCATGCCGAAGTAATTAACTTGAAAGTTTTCCTAGAGAGGGGTGTCCGCACAGCGCGTATAAATCATTATAAACGATTGTATCGGTCCCTGCCCTGTTCCTTCCTTTCTGTACTTTCCCTTTTCCTATGAAAATAAAATAAATAAATAAATATTTTGGACATTGTCACACAAATTATCTAGGCACATTTAAACTACCAGAATCTAGACTGGACTTGTGTTATGATGACTAGGCAACGATATAGAATACATATACAGGGTCCTTCTTAATATGCTGACACTTTTTTGTGAGAATGATCAGACCATCAAACTAAACAAGTTTCTCTATGGGACCAACATCGAAATCGCGAAAAAAAACAGCTGTCCCATACATTTGCCTCAAATAGGTTTGCAGTTTTGTATGGGACAGCAGATTTTTTTTCGCGATTTCGTTGTTGGTTCCAGAGAGAAAGTGGTTCAGTTTGATGGTCTGATCATCCCCTTAAAAGAGTGTCAGCTTAATATTAAGTAGGACCCTATGTAGTTACAAACATCCATGACTCGGGTACAAATATTCATATTCATCATACAAATATTTGTCCCTTACGGGATTCGAACCCGTGACCCTCAGCACAGCAGGCAGGATCACTACCGCCTGGCACACAATTTGAATAATTGGCTTTCGCCTTAGATCTCGATTGAAAATGGAAAACAATTTTTGTAAAGACGAAAACATTTGTCATCTCATCGGATTCAATAAAATAAACGTTTTCAAACCGGCCAAGTGTGAGTCGGTCTCGCGCTTATGGTTCCGGAGAAAAAAACGGTGAACTGAAATAGCTAGACAGTTGCAAATTTTCACACAATGCGCGTTATTATGGCGGATTTAAATTAGTTGAAATTTTCACAGAATATGTGTTATTGCGGCGGATTTGTTAACAAATAATAAAAATTACAAAAAGTTAAAAATTAAGGGTTCTCGTACAAGAAACTAGTTTTATCAACGTTTTTTCTTCTCGCTCTATCGTCCAGTAATACATAAAAACTTTAAACTTGGTATGATTATAGAGCAAACTCTACAGTATAACAACAAATAATAAAAACCGGACAAGTGTGAGTCGGTCTCGCGCTAAAGGTTCCGGAGAAATCAAGTTTTTTGTATGTGAATATGTTGTGTGGTGATGTGGTGCGGAACCCTCGGTGCGCTAGTAGCCCGACTCGCACTTGACCGGTTTTATTATTTATTCTTTCATGGATGACTCGGAGATGTTTGTATTTAGATCATAAATTTTCAATTACGTAAAAAGCCGTTACTAAACTGACTAGTCTAAATTAACCGAGACCTGCGGCCCCGTTAAGGAACCGTGAAATCATCCAACTCGATTATCCACATCAGTTAATATAGTTAATTACATTTGTAGAAACGACCGTAAAATTACAAACCAACATAATTATAATCTCATATTATAAGTTAAGTTAACGCTATATAAGTTATGACCAATTGGATAAACAAATAATCCTGTATGATACAGGCAGTTTGAAAAATGAAATGGAATATTCAATATAAACTAGCTTGTGGTTTCACTTGCGTGGATTTTGTTTCTGTAACCATCCTCGTTCGTCTCCATGTCATAAGCTATCTGCTTAAGAAATGTAATGATCGGTTGAGGGGTAGAACAAACAAATAAATAGTGATGGAACGATTATCACTTAACCATTACGATTTCGATAAATGGTCCAAATAATCGTCCATTACGATTATTTCAAACCCATACTCACTAGGTTTTTAAAATAAATCAATGAAATGATAGAAAACACATAACATTAAAATTGAAGTATTGCGTATTTTGTTTCAATAACATGACATTTCTTAGTTGTTTGATGTCAGTCTATTTATTTTTTGAATTTTATTAAACCGGCAGTAGAAAACAGCCTCCGTTACAATCGCCGATTACGATTATCGTAATCGTGTCATCACTACAAATAAACTCACTTTCACGAATATAATATTTGTTGGGATGATTAATATTGTGTTTTATTAGTTGAAATTAGTAAATATTTGATCAGATTTTTAGTCATCGATTTATAAGTAGTTAAGGTATGCAGTCGGAGAGTGACGGAATTGCTCAAATCGTGTGAGATACGTTAGCTTAGATTCAGAAATAATAATAAACAACAAATGAGCAAAGACTTCTTCATTACTCCACTTAATGTACTTCTTATTAAAAAACATCGTGTTTTTCTTCGTAGATGGAAGAGACCTTGGCATGGACTTGAGTAACGCCTACATGCGAAACCGTCCTTGTTTATTATTGATGGTTGAATGTTGTACTTGTCTATTATTTACCTCCTTGTCACCTATATTTATATATATTCTATGTAATTGTAGGACACGCCGATAATCGTAGTCTCGTTGCGCGCGCGCCTGTAATGAGTCATCGGTAAGCGTTCTGCGCACAATGCCGTCCGAGCAGTCCAGTCGCGTCGCGGCATACTTAGAGGACATACATGTCACTTAATTCACGGATTTGTACTTTTGCGATCGAAGAACTTTTCTTGACTGAAGTTGTGACTTAAAAAATTAATACAGAAAGAAGTGATTTTTTGTGATAATGACGGCGGTCAAGAAGGCTTTGGCTATGCGTCAGCTGGACTCGATGTTTGGAAACATGACGCTGGAAAGGGAAGGCCGACATTCCCCGGTGGTCAGCTCTATAATCGAGCACGACCCTCGCTGTGACGTACATGGACGTTGCAGCACTCCGTACCGTTCGTCACTTTACCTTCACAGTAGAGAGTCCACGCCGAGCTATTACAGAGATTCAGTATCGCCCTGTAATGGGCTCATCATCAGGTCTGTAATTATATTATCTATAAATTAAAGTTATTTTGTAATTTTTGATTTATGTAATAATGGAATTGTGATGGAACAGGCGTCGTGATTCGCTGGTTCTAACGGGGTCGCCGGCTCGAGAAATGGAGCACCCATCAACATTCCCGAGCACACTCCGGCGCGAGCGTCACAGCCCCTCCGTGACGCCCCCTCGCCGCGATACTCCCAGCCCTACTCACAGATACAACAACAAAAGGCATTCGATGGGCTCCTTCACGAACCTCTCCCGAAGCAATGTTGTCAACTACAACAGACGTGATTCGCTATCCAGCAGCGGAATCCGAGATATGAAACGTGATTACGTCGGTTCTACCAACTCGTTATCCAGGAAGAGTTCAATCGACACAAAGAAGTCTTCGACGGATTCTTTAGATGCGTGGCACGTCACTTGGGAATCGGACAGAAATAACTCGATCTCATCGCTTATGAATGACGACAGACTATCGTATGGTCTTAATAAGGTAATTATTTAGGACAGTAATCTACTGTTTCTGTGCTTGGTCCGATAAATATCGACAGGAAGAAACAATAAACATCTGTGTTCAACCTTAGCGCTCTTTTTCCATTCGGTCATCGCATAAAGCAGTTTAATTATAAGGAAAATGCACAATGTTATTCACATAAACACAGTATTTTAAATGACATACTTCTCGTTTCAAGTCATTGTTTTAAGAAATTGATTAGCTCATTGAATTTATTTATACCGTCATTTAAAACTAAAAACACATTTGTATATAACCGCTTTGGATTACTTTGAAATACGAAACAAATCTTAATATTCGGTAAGGTCTTCAATGAGCGTGAACACTGCATTTATGGGCGTATCGATTTTATTCTGTGATTGCATGATGGTACAGTTTATACAATGCTATCACGCCACGGATATAATTATTTTCCGAATGTAATTTTCACGTAACACCAACATGTAACGAACTATAGTGGCGAAGTATTCGAGAAAGTCTACGTCGAAGGAACAATTAATTGCTCGCGTCATTTGGATGACTGACTCCACTTTGATGCTAACAAGCACAGTAAACTTTGTTCATTAGCATTAGGTGCCTGTGTTGAAAGAAATATAATGTACATTATGTTATTGAGGTCTGTTTTGAATTTACCGTTCTTTAAATAAAATTCTCCCTCAAATAGCGAACACTGCATAAGTGGATTAATAATGTAATTTAGAAATGGTCGGAAAGCGAAGTGGGACGTCTCCACTAGGTCGCTCTACATGGCTTGCTAGCTGGGAGCGCGCTCCGAGCGTCGCGTCGTCAGCGCCGACCCGTACACCCAAACATGGACATGACGCCGCCAACTGCCACCCGGCACGACTAAATCATTACACTATTTACATATATCTCACACAATACTGCAATATTTGTGTAGTAGACGGCAGTCTATTGTTTGATCATCGTTAGAACTAATAACACTACTTCGTTTACTTTAAACATGGCTTGAAATATAGTATGTTTCGCTCTTTTTGAGCCGATTTATTCCTATATCTCTACCATCTGTTTGTTATCTCACTTATGGAACCGGCTTGAAAATAGCAACAAAAACTACTTACCGTTTAATAGCTAATAATCTTAATGAAATGTAAACTAATGGTTATTTATTTAAAATTTTGCGATTGATACGTTTTGTGTTGATTTGGATATAACTTATTCGGATAAATACCTATATATTGAGTGGAAGGAAATTTTATCACAACTGGCAACTTTATAAGAGTACTCTGTAATCTGAACAAGATTTACTTTTAGAATATTTAGGGTGTCAGATTGAGATGAAGAAGTCATTAGGTATACTGATAAGTATCTAATTTGCGCTAGCCTTTTGCCCAGAAAACATTTAATTTCGCTTTGATACGGTATGCCGTATTGAAAAGAAATAAAACCGATGCAGATGCCGATGCGATACATGGTTCAGTCGCCAAAATAAATCCATTTAAAAACGAAAGAAATAAAATATTCATTCTCTTTTGTATTTTTTGTATGAATTGATCTGTTATTTTTCTGTTTTAAAAGACTCCTGATTTCTTGCGGCATCTTCTGTAAGGTCTAACAAAACTAGCTGAAACTATTTTAGGGGATGATCAGACTATAAAACTGAACAACTTTCTCTTTGGGCCTAAAATCGAAATCGCGAAATAAAAAGTGCTGTCCCATACATTTGCCTCGAGTACGTTTGCAGTTTTGTATGGGACAACAGATTTTTTTTCGCGATTTAGATTTTGGTCCCAAAGAGAAAGTAGTTCAGTTTGATGGTCTGATCATCCCCTTAAAATAGTTCAGCTAATTTTGTTAGACCTCATATACAGTCATAAGTGTCTGAAGAAGCAGTGAGAGAGAGTCACTAAAATACTATTCCAAAACGATGATGTAGGCGATGTACGTACTATTCTAAATAAATTGCTCTGATGTTTGACTAGTCAATGCACTTGCTTTGATGAATAGCAATCTACTGAAACACGACCCCCTCGTAAATCTACAGTTTGACCTGCGCCCCACTTCGTTAATCAGTCAATAAGTTCCAATTGATTGCAATTGCAACATAAAGCTTGTTAGGAAATGATTCAGTTAAATATTTGTTAGTTGGAACTGTGTCAATGTTTACCTTCCAACATACTTCGCTTCGGGAATTTCGGAGTACAATCTGACTCACCATGAAGTCATGGACTCACGAAGCTTGTTGTGAATTAACTTTACGTAACGGTTGCGTCTTATAATATTCCATTGTATTAATTGCGTTATCGTTTGTTATTGTTTTGTTGATCGCGCTTTTATTAACTTAGAAAGAAAAAGTCTTTGATATTCACACCGGATTCTTAAGAGCTAATCTATACATTTTAAATCATTAGGCGAAAACCGTGTATTGCAAATAGCTTTGGATCCGGCAGTAACATTTATTGTTCTCTTTCATATTTTAGCGCAATGCGCTTTAAATGAAAGCATACCACCCTGGTTCAACCCTGCGCTGGTTACCTAGTAAATACCAACCTATCCAACAGAATCCAACTACTTTGAATCATTTGATTTTCTTCCAAACGTTTGAACATTGATGTTTAAACATCTTTTTTGTTTAAAATTTTCTTTCGTATCATAGCCCTATAGGGCTCATAATGGCTATCCCATGGCTACTTTTGCATTATTACAAACTGGCCGATTCATTACAAAAGTAAGATTATTTCATTGAATTTAACAGATAATTGCTTAGTTTATTGTTGCAGGTTCTGACCCGAGAACTTGTCTCGCGTGTTGTCCGCCCGTCGCGTCTTTGCCTGCCACGAGGCTCCGCATTCCTTAATCTCTTCTTGTTCTTTATCAAAAACAATCCCTATGATTGGGATAGATACTCCCACAAACTACTTGACATTGGCGGAAATGCGGTGCTAACGCACAAGCAAAAAGTCCATTAATTATAAATAAAAAAAGAGTTGAAAATAGCGTGCAAGAGATAAATCACTGTGTTCGCTTTATCGAAAACTGCTCGAGCATTTTTCCGCCTGATAGGAACTGACCCTTATTGATATCGAATCGTATGGTTCTTATTATTAGAACTTATAAAGAAGGATCTGCGTATTGTTTTGCTCTATCTTTTGTTTGTAATTATGATTAATGACTCATTCATGATACAAGGCACAAGCCGCAGAGGATCTAGCGGTTAGGTTTTACGTACGATGTTAATAATTGTACCGTCAACAATAAAATTGAGAAGGAACTGAGAGGACGTCTAGTATTCCGTAATTGTTAAGTCTACCAATCTTTATAATAAGTCTTCCCATGCTGACTCGAAAGGACTCGTATAATATCTATCTCTAATATCTAAATAGTTCAAAACAAAGTCGCTATCTGCGGTTTCCCTCATCATTTCTGTTTCTCCGCTTATACTTCTTCTAAACCACGAAAATGTATTTCGGAAGGTTTATCTGTATAATATACTAGAGTTAACCCGCGGCTTCGTCCGCACAAATAATATACCAGATTTTAAGTCAGATCATAAGCTGTCAAACAAAAGTTTCATCAAAATCGGTTCAGTAGTTTTTGCGTGATGCTGTTACAAACCAACAAACAGACGGACAAAAATTCTAAAAAAGGTTGATTTGGAGTCCGGGATACCTAAAAATCATATCGTAATCTTTTTCATGTAAATATCTTCAATGTACAGACACACTTCTGTTACAGTATTACAATAGTTGAGATTTACTTATAGATCCCACCCGGGCGAATCTGGGGCAGGTCGCTAGTCTGTACATAATTCGTCGCTGACGATGCAAACTGCCCTTTATCATTTTTGATAAATGTTCAGGTTAGCTCAAAAAACATTTTTCTCCCCCGATTGTTAAATTAATTAGGATGTAACTATAAAATTATCAGTTTAATTAAAAAAAAACTAAACATAAACGCATTCTCAAGACATGAATTATAATAATGTATCAAAATAGAACATGAAAATTCGAGATTATCAGTGAAAACTGCCAATGTTCTATTGGCCAGTCTGCATTGTAAAAAATTGCGTGCTTGATGTCAACATTTTTGGGAAGGATAAGCGATGGAATGCGATAAGATCATTTTTGACAGTTTGTTGATACACGCATTGCATGTAAAAATTACTTACATCAAACCCGATGTCAGTGGGTCGGTGAGTTTGGTGTGTAGACACCTTTAGACAACAATTAGTTATTGTTTCATCGCGATCGGCTCATTCAATCAGAAGATATGAAAACAAGTTTTCATAAAGTATTGCAAATTATCATGCGCTTATTGTTAACTGTACCTCCTCTTGAGCTTAATTATTTATTCGTTTTCCATGTGTAGGCTGAAATTAAGATTATGATGAGTTTCTTTTGACATAAACTTGTTTATTATATGGTCTGTATATGGTATAGCCTTGAGTCCCATCGTTACGTATATGGTGACTAATTAAATGTTTAATTTTCCTTCGTTATTTCTAGACTGGTGTGGGTGTTTGTCTATATAATACGTAATATTTATGTGATTTATTGTAGATATGTGTTATATGCGTATCATCTTATCATTAGTCCCATTGCTGACCAAATTTGCATGCTTCTTTGATCAGTAGGTCCCTACGACGTACACGACCACGTGATAATTAATAAAATACATACTATAATCGGGTAGGTATAATAAACGAGCGAAAGTTTGCATGCACGCATGACGAAACTTCTTCTAAAATGTGCGATTTGTCTGTATATACAACGTTTAACACGTTGTATAATCAGACTGTATTTTTTTATTTATTACGTTTCTATTTAAAAATTATTAGTGATCGATATTCTTTGGTTATTTTTTACGGGCATAGGCCCACCACACATTCCCACCGCTGTAACTCCTGTGAACCAGAATCAAGATTCATTAGTACCATGAATGAATATGTATACATACAAGAACCAGAATATAGAATTAGTAGCGCATATGCTGTTGAATGAAAAGGCCTCCTATCTTCGCGAGAAAGTCGAAACGCAAGTATAATCTACTGCCTACTCGGCACGTGCGATGCTGACAATGTACGTAAATGCAAAAGCATTTGTCGACGGTCGCGTCTAACCTATCTCAGCGTAGTAATAAACGAAGAGATATCTACTCGCTAGTTACGACTTACGAGCAGTATCTGAGCGTGTTCGACGCGTTGACCGCGCATGGGCTACCCCTTTCACTTGTATTCGCATTCAACGGATCGAGCGGAACGCAAGTGCGCCTTTCTCTATGTTCTCATCTCTGTCTAACGCGCGGCATGGTGGTGCAACATCGGTGGTGGGCCGGCGCACGCGCACGGCGCTCGCCGCCCGTGACAACAGTAGCGCAGTTTCCTCGACTACATCCGCACGGAACCGACTCCGCCGCGCTCGGATGCTCTATCGCGATCTGACATGAAGTCCAAACCGGCACACTACGTAGAAGCGCCGTTTAGACCCTGGCCGCCGCTTTCCCGACAGGCCCAGCCTAATTTTTACTTCAGACCGCCGGATCAAATGGATTTGAGGAATTTTAACAAAACGTCATCCTCAAAAGGCTCTACGTACTCTGATTTCTCCGGGATGAGTGCTTACAGCAATAAGTCGCGGGACTACTACTTTTTGTCTCCGAGCTATCGGTCTGCCGGTGCGCCGACGCCAAGTAATCATGCAGATTTATACCTCGGTCGGGACAGACCTCGGCAGATACGACACGCCAACCCTGCGCCCTCGGCTGCCGCCTGCCCCTGCAGTCGTTCACGTTCCCTCGAGGATGTACGCACAGAAGTCGTCACCGAGTGGGAGGATGACGACGAAAACGGCAATCGAATCGTTGCGCCCGCCACCAAATTCAATCGTACCTCGTACAAAGCCAACACAGCTTTCCAAAAGCAAAGTTTTCTCACTCGTCATTCCATGGAAAATCTAGTCGATAGACCGCCTCAAGTTCTACCACCCAAACGCATTTCTGCTTTTCAGGTAATTGAACTAACTTTCTAATGAAACTGAGTTTATTATAGGTTGATTTTATAGCATTTCTTTTTGTTACGTGACAGTAGAATCAGTTTTGTGATATTAGCACTTAAGAGTGTGATTTGTGGGCTATAATATAAATGATGTTGCTTTCTAGTTCTCTATTTACATTATTACCTCATTGACGCTGTGCGAAGTGTATAATTAATGTGTGTGGCGCTAAAGCGAAATACATGTGATAAATGGTACATGGATCGACGCAGTGCTATGGGAACACAAGCGTCGGCGGCAGCTCCCCGTTCAGCTCCGGTGAACCGCAACGCTCCGTCCTGCGTGTAACGGATGTGTTCAATACTTCTATCGTGTACCTATACAGGGTACTTGACTTGCTTGACTGATACAATATGTAACACGAGGCAATATGCGCAAACTAGTTTCGTATTTCACTCACTCAGTCATACCTAATGCATGCGAATTGGGGTTTCCAGGTAATTCGGACGGTTTTTGTTCTGTTACAAGTCCGTTTTGTGCAATGCGAATGAGAATTCTATTGTGGAAATTTAATTGTTTATAAAATTCGTGTCACAAAAGTTGTATGGTTGTGTAATTGAATCATCATGAGAATTTCATAAAGCAGTGCGTTTGTCATGTAATCCGTAAACAACAGTTCAAGTACCTAGATATCTTCGCTGAGTCTTTCATTATTTCACCTACGCTACGTAATTCTAGAGTTTACTGATTTCGCCGTTATTCGAGATCGACTTTCACTGCAAAATTGTCTAAAGAATTTCGCAACATTGTCTTACATAATCCACATGACTTTACAAATCACTATTAATTTGATTACATATTAAAAGATAATTATTGTTAAAATAATCTTAACATTCTGAATAGAAAGCTTTCGTTTAATTTGACTTGCAAATGGCGTCGTCGTGCGCGACAAATTTACGGGAACTAAATTCGATAAACATTACGCAACTTCCAGATTCAAGTCTGAACACCAATATTGCAATGTAAACTGATAGTAAAGATCGGTCTTATAACGAGACTCATTTATAAGATGTTAGGAACTTAGCCATTTATTGTAAGAAACTGTAGAGTTCAAAATAGGTATCAAATAAGACTTTTGAACGTCATCGCCTTAACCACAGTTCATAATAAACTAGACAGTAACAAAGAATATGATTAACATCTTGCCCTAAAATAGCATGTACAGTCGAAACACGTTTGTCAACATAACGCAATAGGAAAGAATCGACATAAAAGTAACATATAGCGATAGTACAGTATTAGTCACTTTAGTTAGTAACGTAGATGACGCAAACATTTAATAAGCACATTAAAACTTCCTAAAAGTGGCAACTCACGAACAAGTTTCGTCTTTATTTCGGCCATTCGTCGTCGAGCAAACACTCGTAAATGTGAATGAAAAGGCAGTTACACTTTCTACAACTTGAGACTAACACAAGTGATACAATTAAATTAAAAGTTTTGGCATTTACCTAATTAAAATATAAACGAACCAAAAAGTATTTCATCTATTTACATCCTGATTTGGTATTAAAATAGTTCCACTTGTTATGTCTATATCAGATCAACTTTCTTATCGGTCAAGCGGTTGATTGGACTAGTTGTGCTTGTTAGAAACTAGTCTTCTCTCTTCGCTTCTCTTTCTCGCATCGAATTCACGATGATATAATTCTTTTTATGTGAATCAGTTAATTCACTTTGTATTGTATTTTAACAAGTCATGTCGTCGAATGCCATTAATTTTCTATGCAAGTTATTTCCAGTTACATAATACAATCAGCTGAGCTCGCACGCTTTCGAGAATCTTCGATCTTGAATCGTTTAATTTAGAGTGACTAGGTTTTTATTGATCACCTTTTATGATGTCATCCTCTAGCTGTTTTATGCAGGTTTTTTTTTGCTATGACTTATACCATTACATATTTTATGTCAACATTATGATTTAAGACGGTATTTGTAATAATTCAATGTTTGTATCCATACTACCCGGGAAGACATTTAATTAGTTATATGAATGCAAAATATAGTAGCATTATAATTATGGTTGTTCTTCTGTAATGCAACAATATGTTTCAAGGATCTGTGTGTTTTAGTAAACAATCTAGTCAGTGGCGTAGCGTCGGTTTCCGTCGCCCGGGGCACAAACCGATTTTGCCGTCCCCATAGCTTTATAAGAAGACCTAACCAAAAGATAACGGAGCGAGCGAAGCAAGCTCGCAATTTGTTGCACATTGAATCAGGTTGTGATATACATCTTTTGGTTTATGTATGCAAAAATATATATAGTGCAATGTGCAAATAGATGTATAAATAGATAGAGCGAAGCGACCTCGACTTTTCCCCTCAACACGAGTCTATTAGAGCCAGAGCTTTTAGCAAAGAGTAGCCTAACAGAAAGCTATGGATCGAGTGAAGCAAGCTCGAAATTGTTTGCACCATGTCTTAGCTGTGTAGTCAAAACTCTTTAGGATTATGTGTAGGCAATTTGCCGCCCCAGTAAAGTGCCGCCCGGGGTATTTTGCAAAGTTACAGTGCCTCAAAGATTTCCATACAAATCTTAAATTAATCCTAGCACTAAAACTGTATATTTTAACGAAAATCTGACTTCATACAAACATAGAGATTAGTTTCAAGATTGTTTCTGAAAAAAATCATTGAATTTAATTGGTTAGTATTGAAAATATCACCAGACGTCATTTCTATGCAGCGCACATCAACGCATTCGGAATAAACTTCTCTTTTCTGACGTAAATATACTCGTATCGTATGCAGGTATCCGTGTGGCACGTTTTGAAAGCGTGATCTAGTATTGTATGTTATTGAACACCTTGGCAGCAAACGGTGTCATAAGTACGTGTTATAGAGTTGCCACGACCGCAAGCGCATCTCGTCTTGCAGGTACTTGCACTACTTGTGGAAGCAGTGTCATTGTCGCGCTTGCGTCGCTATCGTTGATATCTCAGATCTAAGAATGCGAGGCTGTTATTGTCCCGTCATTTTGCTGTTACAGAACAGGGTACTCGACACACACGGAACTGTAGTTTTTATTTCATTATTATGTCGTGAACTTTTATCATTTGTGTTAACCCTGAAGTAAGTCGTCCATGAGAATCCGTCCATCCATGTTTTATGATGTTTTGTACGGTTAAAAAATATACAATATCACGGTAACGATATATATAACATTGATCTTTAGTGACATATGGTTTTAGTATTAATTAATATCTTGGACATTGTTACACTAATTATCTAGTCACATTTAAACTACTTACCAGAATCTAGCCTGGACTTATATTATGATGACTAGACAACGATATAGAATGCATATATAGTTACAAACGCCCATGACTCGGGTAACAAATATTCATATTCATCATACAAATATTTCTCCCTTACGGGATTCGAACCCACTACCCTCGTCACAGCAAGGATTTTCACTACCGACTGTGGTATCGTGCCGTCAAATCCGTCCTTGCAACGATTTCATGTTTAAGAGGATATAATTCGGAGCGCGCTACATACAAACGTACTATGGTGATATTTTCAATACTAACCAATTAAACTCAATGAAACTTTTCAGAATGAATCTAAAAACAAATTTCTATGCTTGTATAGAGTCAGATTTTCGTTAAAATGTATTGTTTTAAAGTTACAGTGCCTTTAAGATTTCCATACAAATCTTAAATTAATCCTAGCATTGAAACTGTATATTTTAACGATAATCGGACTCCATACGAGCATAGATATTTGTTTCAAGATTGTTTCAGCAAAATACATTGACTTTAATTGTTTAGTATTGAAAATATCACCATAGTACGTTTGTATGGAGCGCGCTCCGAATTATATCCCCTTAAAGGCTGTAGTCAGAAATATTTTTTGTAAGCTGTTTTAATTTTCAATAATTTCTTTACACATAACAGATCAAAAATATCTGAACGCCTAACATCAAATGTATCTACGCAGTCAGGGTGATCAATGATCATAAACATATGAACAGTTTAGGAAAAAAAGAATTTACGGTATTGTTATACATTTCAATTTTAAATAACATTGTAAAGAAATTATTGAAAATTAGCTGTTTAGATATTTATAACAAAACCAAAGTTTTAGATATAATTGGTAACATTTGCTGTAAAAATTTATTGAAAATCAGCACTGCTTAGAAATATTTGAATACCTTGTATACTAATATACACATTTTTTATTACTAACATAACTTTAAGGGTGTATTCAGACAATGAAACTAAACAACTTTCCCTCAGGAACACTGGTCGAAAAGCGCAAAAAATTTTTGGTCCATAGTAAATCGATCGGCCGATCCGCAATTTCGAATGAAAGAACCTAAATAAATTCTCGTTTTTCGACCCATGTTCCTTAGAGAAAGCTGTTTAGATTCATGGTCTGAATACACCCTTAAAGCTATGTTAGTAATTAAAAACTATGGTGTACCTGATGGCGACTGTATTTTTTTTTATCATATGGCAAATGTAATTTTCCCAAAATATAAGTTTCTGAAGGCTTTAACTCAAATAAAATCGGTTTTGGGACTCTTAAGCCTAACCAACACATTTTCCACAGGCACAAAATCGTAATGGTGGTCACCAAGGGCTCCCGCTGTCCACTGCCGGCGGCGTCGGTGTTGGTGCAGATGTCAACGGCTCCAGGCCCACCTTCAAACCAGTCACAGTACTGGAAGACCTACAGGCGGTGCGATGTGCCGAGTTTCACCCTAATGGGAAACTGTACGCAGTCGGATCCAACACGAAGACTTTGAGGATATGCACGTATCCGAAAATCGAGGATGTCAAGTGAGTATCGGTTTTATAAAATAACTTTACTGTTTTTTTTGGAGAGCTGAATCGAAAAACATTTCAAGATAATTGTCTTATTAACTATATTTTCCATGTCAGAAATGTTTAAAATGAAAGGATTACAGACTTCCTTGGTAAACTTAAAATCAACATAAAATATTTGTCATTTGCCAGAATTTGTCATTTGATCTCAGAGGAAGGATACTTTACAATTGGTATGGCTCACTCTATTAGGTATAATCTCTTTGCATTTGATGTTGCCGTTTCTGTTTCCAGCATAGAGTTAGAAAGAGGTTTTTTTTTTTTTATATAAGCAGGCTTTTCTCCGTGGAGATCGAATCGAATGATTATCTCGCAAGATTAAAAATCCAATTAACGTAAAAATTTAATTTTTATTGATAAACTCGATGAATCGTAAAAAAATTTTATAAGTTTCTTAAAATTATGTCTACTATCCGTAAAAAATATAAAATCGATACGAAACACAAAACTTGATATACAGAATTCGTTAAGGATTAATCGTAAATGAGAAAATGAATCGCGGATTACACCCTTTTCCGTAGCCCTTAAAAGAAACTTACGGCCAAAATGGTTGTTATAATCCTTCTGTAAGGTAATTTTAGAAACGTCGCGATTATTATTTCACAGGAGTTAACCCGCGATTTCGTCCGCATACCTACCAGATATTAAGTCAGATGATTACCAATAAAAAAAAAGTTTTTTTCATCAAAATCGGTTCAGTAGTTTTTGCGTGATGCTGTTACAAACATACAAACAAACTAACAGACAGACAACAATTCTAAGAAAGGTTGATTAGTATTCCGGGATACCTAAAAACCATATCGTAATAATCTTTTTCAAGTAAATATCTTCAATGTACAGACACACTTCTGTTACAGTTTTATAATAGTTAAGATTACACACCACATACCTTCCCAAACTTATCTAGCATGCAAATGCCACATGAAGTCTTCATTAACCGCGAGTAAGTTATTACACCTGTAATTGTAGCGAAGTCGACTAGTTGTCAGCGTTGTCGTAAACTAACTTGTTGCTGCTTTTGTTCTGTTAACTCGGTAACTGATCTAAAATGTA
Organism: Agonopterix alstromeriana; assembly: GCA_963924505.1. NCBI lineage: Eukaryota > Metazoa > Arthropoda > Insecta > Lepidoptera > Depressariidae > Agonopterix > Agonopterix alstromeriana. The sequence goes on from OZ004661.1 coordinate 16,174,989, forward strand.
GCTAAATGACATTTATATTCTCTTTACAACCATGTTTATCTTATGTGTTATTCATACTTTTGAGAGAGAAACTTATCAAATTATAAGGTTTCCGAAAGCTTATTTTAGAAAAAAAAGTTCCAGATGGCTCGTTAGATGGCGTTGACGCGATATGGATGAGTATTCTTGTAGCAAATAAAATATGTTCCACTGCGATGGAACGAATATAGGCTGATGGCGATGATGATGAAAATACGTATTTGTTTCTTCCAATTTTATCAGCTTAAATATCAGTTTAGATTTAATAATAAGTGTCTTGTGGTTCCGGCTTAGAATGTATCAATTCTTCCCGTGGTTGTCGTACGAGGCGACTAAGGGATTAAAGGTTTCTTGTGCAGTGTTTATGTGGGCGAAAGGCTAGCCACCTCTCACCACTTGACACGTCATTCCATCCTGAAACTTAAATTGCTAAATGTGAGCATTGGTACAATTACGTTCTTATACAAAAAGTTGGTAGTTGCATGGGTGGAAAATGGTCAGTAAAGTCAGTAAGATTCAGTTTTTTTGGCTAAGGCTAATGTTAGTAAAAGTCAGTATTTTGTAGATTAAGAGCTAAGTTCCCACAAAAGTGGTCTGGTTTCAGTAGATTGAGGTGAAAAAAAATCCGTTTTGGAGGGGGGCTTCCTTAAATTATCTTAACATATCTTTTTATTTTCGGCAGGTCCCTAAACTTACCTTTAATTTAGAAATTTTGTTTAATCCTTTTATTTTAATATCACTTTCGAACAAGCATGTGACCCACGTGCTCCAGTGATGATTTTTCTTACTTATTTACAAACATGCTCCATATACAGGGTCCAACATAATATCCTGACACTTTTTTAAGGGGATGATCAGACCATCAAACTGAACAACTTTCACTATTGGACCAACATCGAAATCGCGAAAAAAAAATCTGCTGTCCCATACATTTGGCTAAAGTAGGTTTGCAGTTTTGTATGGAGCAGTTGATTTTTTTTTCGCGATGTCGATGTTGGTCCCATAGAGAAAGTTGTTCAATTCGATGGTCTGATCATCCCCTTAAAAAAGTGTCAGCATATTAAGAAGGACCCTGTATAAACAGCAACTAACATTCGTATTTCGATGTCATGTTGATAGACCAAGGTTCAGTATTATAGAGATTTAGTCAGTAAATGGTCAGTATTTTAGAGGGTGTTAGTCAGTAAAATCAGTATTTTTGGCCATAGAATCAGTTTCCACCCCTGTAGTTGTAGCAATGTTTCTGACCACACCGAAAGGGAATTACGGTCATGAGTTTTTGTATGTATTAAATAATAAATAGTTTCAGCTTATAGTGGTTAAAACGTAGAAATGGATGAACATAAGCATAAGCATTCTCTGCCAAAATGTAGTAACCTTAATATTAATTTTGTGTTCCCACATAATTCTAAGCAGATAAACGTGCCAAGGAAACTTGCGACCTTATTAATCGCTAACTTATATTAGTTTGTGTATCTTCCATGGTAAATTTTCGATATGTGATTGCGTTGTGATTTACTTTCATATATCTTTAATTAATGACATCTATACAGGGCCCTTCTTAATATGCTGACACTTTTTTTAAGGTGACTAGACCATCGAGTATGTTTGCAGTTTTTTCTTTCGTGTTTTCGAGATTGTTGCCATGGAGAAAATGGTTCAGTTCGACGGTCTGATCATCCCCTTAAAAGTGTTAGCATATTAAGAAGGACCATTTACTCGTATGAGTAATATATCTATACCAGTTTTTTAGTGTAATTATAATCATCAACATCGGTCCAGTAGATTTTGCGTGATGCTCGAACAAACAAATATAAAGTGGTAGATAGCAAAGTTGCGGAATTTATAAACAAATATTTATCAAACATGATTTTTCCTTTATTTCACGAATATTATACAGGTGTAAGAAAACGTATCATTAATCTTTAAACTACATACTCTACCCATCAAACTGAACAACTTTTACTATGGGAACAAACCTGTCAGCGCAAAAAAATCTGCTGTTCCATACTAAACTGCAATGCCTACACGACTCAAATATATGAAATAGCAAATTTTTTTTTTGTTCTGACAATATGGTACTTGACAACTAGTCAAATCAACTACTCTTTATTGGACGTCAAAACGTGCGCTTGGTATGAAATTTGTACTCAATTCTGAGTTGTGACGTCATCAACATTTCATTACTTTATAAAGTTTATCTTGTTATTAAAAATAGTATTCAAGCTAAAAACTAAATGAAAATGGGAGTTTAGCGTTATTTTCTAACCTTTAATAAATTGCATGTAGTCAAATACCCAATTATGCTCCCATAAAAAAGTTGTTTCAGTTTGATGGGTAGAGTATGTGGTTTAAAGGTTAATAATGCTTTTCCTTACACCTGTATAATATTCCTGTATATGCTACGATGCAAATACACCCGTAGGCAATCACTTTAGACTGGTAAAAATAAAAATTTAGCTTTTATTTCGGATTGGAACTTGTCCGACAAAGTCATCTTTCTTTGCTTTTTTATAACATGTTCTGCAGCTAGAAAATCGTTCAATAGTAGTGTGCCGATTTATATTGCAAAAATAATGTTTTAACCATCACCATCTCACGGCATCTGACGTGGTTTTTATGTAACGACTATTACCACCAGACAGGACCAATGGCTTAACGTGCCACCTGAACCACGACATTATCTTTCTTTTCATACAGTCAGGTGATTCAGCCTGCAATGTCCTAACCAACTGGGGAAAAAGCAAAAAGTTACATTTCACTAGGTGTACCCCGTGGGAATCGAACCCACGAACTCCATGTCAAGAGCCAAATGCTCTTAACGTAGACTACTTGTATGAGGACAAGTTACGCGTGTAATTCTACTAAAAAACTTTTCTGCCACTTTCTGCGGGGGGCGAGGTAGCACGAGATACGCAACTTTGAATTTTAATCCATTAGTTTGGATTCTAATTTTGAATGTTAAAAATCATGAAAAACAGTGTCGTGAGAACCCCAAACGTCATAAGTTCGAAATTATTGTTCCTCAATTATAGGTTGTCGCGTTTAGTGATAAGGTATAAAATTTTATGTAAATGCGTAAGATCTTTTGATCTTGCACGTTGGCAGAGGGGAAATGCTAAGGCGAGGCGGGTCCGTATATAACGTGTTAATGAATAAGCGCAAAACCTCATACACCACAACTGATTTATAACAAAATAATGAGATTGAAACAATAATTTCATTATTTTGATAGTTACAATTTAAAGTTATTTGCATTTTAAGTTTTGAGGCAAAAATGATTTGTTATCATTTCAGCAATGAATGAAAGCGCTATCGTACTCTTGGATACTGTTTAAGAATCTTGTTTTGTCAGTGAATAGGCTGAGTGTGCCTGTGCTAGAGTTGCCGAGTTCAGAAAATTTTAAATTTTACAAACAAATTATTTAATATTTTGAAAAATGTAACCTGTGTTGAAACCTTGATAATTCGATTTTGCTCTCGATTCTAAACAAACTACTTTCTAGTTTTGCGTTAATTCATTAACACGTTGTATAATTCTTCTAAGGCTCTTAACTATTAGACCACGGAGGTTTAATACAATAAAACTAAAGTCTTAGTTGTTACTAAGACCCCACTCGCTAAGGTCGGCGATCTTGTAAAAGCCTGGGTTCACTGAATTAACAAATAGTACATTATTTATTGAGCAGAAAACAGATTACCAAGTTTCTGAAGCAATGACTCCTGAGAATTGTTTTTATTTACCTGTATTTGCTAGATAAATAGCTAAGATAAGCTCAACTTTTAACAGCTTTGGGGTTAAAAGTTCATTATAGTTTATTCCGAACGAATTTAATAATGGGATTGGTAGTTGTTGGTAGTCCTAACTACCAAAACCCATAAACAGTCTTGAACTCTGCCATAAATGATCAAACTCAAAATGTTTTATTCAAAATAATATCACATGGATAGGTTTCTGAAGGCGTCGGCGTCGGAAGGTGCTCCGTTGTAGAGACGATGCGGCCAGAAACTCTACAACACATATCTTTAAAAAAAAAAAATACAAAGTACACTTACAAATACAATATTGAATTACATAGTGTAACATTGTCAAGACCAGATATTTTGGTCATTCATATAATCGTCGAGATCTCTGGAAATTTGATAAGTTATATGTCAAGATAGACAGTGGAGGCTACGAACACGTCAAGAAAAATTGCAACCAGGTATGGCCGCTAAGCCCTATTCATATACACGCACACCGAGATAATTTGTATGACGCCTCACCCACACCAACCCCAGAAAGTTTTCCCGTTTTGTTTTATACGGTAGAAACGTGAGGCTCAATCTAGACATATACTTTATCTAAGCTCTGGAATTGGCTCTCTAATAGATTATAGAATAAATATGCGTTTTCTTATTACTGTTTCCCGTGTACACTGCAAGGAAGTAGGATATTTGTTATTCCTACTCCTCCTATCTTCTTTGATTAATTCATTGCGGGTTTCAAGACAGATTAGAGTCATCCCCCGGCCTCGCTGGACTTCATTGTCTAGTGTTGTGAATGGTCGCCTCTGTTGATCCTGGTTTACAGGAGTTACAGCGGTGGGAAGGTGTGGTGGGCCAGTGCCCGAAAAAAAAAAACGATGTGTATGGTTTACAATTCCGTAAGTCAAATTTTTGTTTATTTATTTTATAGTTTTTATTCGGTTAGTAGACAATAATTTTAAAGAAACTAATTTCATTTTCTTTTGCGATCCATAGAGTTTATTAATTTAATTTAAATTTTTATATTATTTTGAGTTTCTTGATCACACATCTCGAAATGTTAAATGATCGCGAGAAAATCATTCGAACGCCACGGTGAAAATCTTTGCATTGATAAAAGAAATAAAAAAATTAAAAAAAAGAAACGGCAAACGTCAAATTCTGACATTGCGATTTTTTTTCGTATGGCCAGTTATTTCAAGTTTAGTCGTCGAGTGACGTCACTTGGTTTTAACGAGAATCGACATTATTTTATTAAAAATAAGCTTTCATAAAACAAAACCCCCTTAAAAAAACTTGACATACCGAATTATGCGCATAAATGATAGATTCGTTAAACATTACCTCAGTCAGTTTCCCGCAGGTGACCTTCCAGTGACCCTGGACTTTCTTCGCGGTTGTCGCGCGCAGTTAACCTTTCCTTATTCCTTGCGTAATTATATCTCAGAGATTTTTCTGTGTACATATTTTGTTATTTTATAAAATCAGGTTTCTTGGACCTTGCGTTTTTATTACAAGAGCAACAACAGTATGCTTAACTTTAACCAATAATTTAAAACTGTAGACCATCCTACTTCCTACTAATATTATAAATATCAACGTTTGTGACGATGTTTTTGGCTTAATCACGCATAAACGGCTAAACGGATTTGGATGAAAGGACATCATCGGATTTGGACCAAAATAATGCGATATTCTGATAGGACTTGCCCGTCTAAACATTTATTATTATGGCACCAAAGCTGTATGCCCATTGTTCTTGGTTTTATTTGGGTTCGAAAAACCTGCCTTTTCATACATTTTCAACGAAATTAGCTAAGGCTACGTTCTGTTCGAATTTTCCCGTCTCAGCATTTTTTAGTATGGCACCAAAGCTGTAGGGCAATTTTCCTTGGTTTTAATAAGGTTTGAAAAATCTGCCTTTTCATAAATTTTGGATGAAATAAAACTTACAGCTACAGCTTTCGTGTCATAACAATAAATGTTTAGACGGACAAGTTCTAGCAAAATATAGCGTTAGTTTTTGTTACTTTCACATTTGGACCAAAAATGTATGAAACGCCTATGATGTCTTTTGGCACACTGATAGTTCTGGATTCACGCATCGGATACTTTTTTAAAGTCCACGCAGACGAATTCGCGGGCAACAGCTATATACTAATGAGTACTAACTATAATTGCTCAACATGACAGAATATGCCTCAGCTGGTAATAGATTTGCTGTTCACGTGTCGCTCACGCTATTGGATTAAAGGACGTTATTATGTAGGCTGTCAGCGACTACAACATCGTTCTAAGTCGATGACCTAAGCCTGGGCCATCATTATTCTGCGCGGGATATGCTTTTGTTATTTCGCATTATGTATTTGCTAAGTCTAGTGATCGAATTCACTGTCATTTGTCAGTTGTACGCCTATTAGCCTAAAACCATAACGTTAATGACTACTAACCATGATTTAGAATGTAAAAAATAATAGGAAGTCAGACAGATACGATCTTATACAGGTAATGTTCGTATGCAACAGCAGATTTTTTTTCGTGATTTCGATGTTAGTTCCGTAGAGAAAGTTGTTCAGTATGATCAATAGTATGATAGTCGGATCATCCCTTTAAAATACCGTCAACATATTAAAGGACTATAGGTTCAGAAGAATATTTTCTATGAGAAACGCGATTGCCCAGCCTTCCGAAAAGTGCGTGCGTGGCACACAGCCACACACGTAGTTTCGATTAAAAAGAATTAACAAAAGTACTTTTTAGTAGATTATTTTAATGATTTCACTTTTCTTCTAAAACGAGAAAAATGTTTAAAAATACATGTAATATGTCATCTTTGTGACGATTTTATATACAGTGAAGTAATTCCAATCTTGTATTCAATTTATGATTTCACTAGATAAACTATCCAAGAATACTGAGGTATGACTTTGGTTTCGGTAAATTGTTTAAATCCAGTCGAAAAATATTGCGCCTTAAGAAGGATCCTATACAGGGTGTAACAAAAGACCCTAGTAATGTTTCTCAGCTATTTAGTTCTAGTTACGGCCCTGGTTACATAAAGTAAAAAAAAACGGAGACGCGCTCGTGTTATTTCTGTGTACGTCTCAACGTGCTCTTACAGAGCGTCGTCTATCGATTAATTTATTTACAAAGAGCCGATAGGGCGTTAATTTGTTTGCATATTTGATGTGATGGATGAGATTGTAAATGTATGTACCATAATGCTGAATTTATTAACCAGACCTCGCCGAAATCCGTATCAAATTTGCAAAATCTTTTATAATTTCACTGACATAATTCGGTATGTCAAGTTACTTTGTGGTCTTTATTTTATATTTTTTACCGATAGAAGACATCATTTTATGAAACTACATAGGTAGTTACATTTTTTTTTGCGATTCATTGAGTTTATCTCTATAGAGGTGGTAAAAGTGGTCGCGAAATAATCATCAGAACTGCTTGGAAAAAAACTGTTGCTTAAAAGTTTTTTTTTTCTTAATGGCCAGTTATTTTAAATTGATTTATCTTTACCAAGGAATTTACAGGTCCGACGTTATTATATTAAAAAAATGGTAATCCTTTCATTTTAAAATCTCAGACATATAAAAATGGTTTTTGATTCAGCCCTCAAAAAAAAAACTTGTCACACCGTATTTCGCAAGACTCCATTATTTCTAGATATAGCATTTACATTTATAGTATTCCAGGAATCCGTTTAACACTAAGTACCTTTGAACTTGATTATGTACTCAATATTGCTAGCATATAATGACATGTAATGGAGAATCCGTCCAAACCGCAATTAATTTGCACTATTCACTGAATACCCATCTCAGCTGTTGCTCGGCGTATTGATTGTGAGGGTGGAGCATCCCTCAAGTAAGAGGGGTCTCTCCTTTAAACTAACTTATTTAATAGCCTTGTCGGCGAAGTTACGAAAAACCGTTGCTATTTTGTAGCTTAAACATACATTATAGTGCGTCCAAGATAGCTCCGTGATTTTAACAGGCGGATTTAGAGATTTTGTAGTACTTTTTCAAGCTGTTTGAGTCGTCTAAACCTTATAATACACTAAACATATGCAAGAATACTAAATTAAAACTAAACTAACATCTAAACTATTATAAAACTGTAAAAGAAGTCTGTACATTGAAGATATTTACAAAAAAAAACTATTAACTAAAAAGAGAAAAACAAGCTCTTTAATTATCAATAAGCTGTACCAACTTTGTTTGTGAAAATGTAATGTGAATGTTATAAGATAGGTATCGCAAACGGGATAAAGAAAAATTACAAAACCTACCTATTTGTTTGTTATTGGTTTGTCCCTTTGACTAATTATTATAAGGACTAGCCTTGCGGTAGCATTTCCCCTCTGCCACGGTATAAGCACAATTGATCTTGTGCATTTACATTCAATTTTACACCTTATCACTAAACGAGACAGCCTATAATTGCGAAATAATAACTTCGAACTTGTGAGTTTGGGGTTCACACGAGACAACTTTTCATGATTTTTAACATTCAAAATTAGAATCTAAAGTTATGGGGAATAAAATCCAAAGTTGCGGATTTCATGTTACCTCGCCCCCCGCAAAAAGTGGCAGAAATGTTTGTTAGTAGAACTACACGCGTAACCAGTCCACATATAAATAGTCAAAGGTTTGTACCCGCCTGCAATACCTACCTGATAACATTCAAATTAGGTTTGCACAAACAAAGTTGGTATAGCTAAATAATAATTAGAGCTTTTTTTTATCTTTTCAGTTAATAATTTTTTCATGCAGTCCTGTTTTTGTTTTTCTTAATAATTAAGTTTATTTGATAATTTTTACTCTTGTGCCAAAATGGTAACAAATTTACTAAAACTTTTTGGAATCTGCTAGTCACTAGCTTTCATTTGATACCAATATTTTATTTTTTGACCAAACAATTTTTTATTCTCCCTCTCTTTTTAATTCGTAGACGCCATCTAGAAATAATATTTTTTTTTTGACCAGAAAAATTGTTAATCCCCTCTTTTTTTCATTCGCTATCTTGAAATAAAATACCCTATATCACTCTCACGATTTTTACGAATCTAATGACACCTCATATATTAAAATCCGTCAAGACGTTTAGGCTGTAGGGCGTGACAAAGAAATAGACATACATACACACGCACGAAAAACATAACCGTCCTTCTGGGGCAGTCGGATAAAAAATTGGCTAAATGCGTGTAAAAAGCTTGTCTTTGCTAAAGGTTAGTATTCTCCTCAGAACCGGAGCCCTGGCATTAAATTTTGTAAGCAAAAGTTTCTCCATCACGATTATCTATTATTGAGATTACTCCAAAGTAAGCTTACGCTTTAACAGCTTGTAAATGTTAACTTGAAATTGCGTGTGAAAGTGAACAACCAGTGTCGTGTCAATTTAACACGAGCTCTTACGACATCCAATAGTAAACTAACGAGTTTTACGACGTCGCTTCTGTCAATTCTTGTTACCAAATTCACAAATGTAGCATAGCATGCATAGCATATGCTCACGACTATATTCCCCGAAGGGGTAGTCAGATATATTTCACCAGTAGTACCGAAACTGTCCAGTGTGACGGGGGGTGAGTCCGTCGCCACATAATGGACAGTGGGTATGCAGTGGTGAAACATGCAGTTTTTTTAATAATAACCAATTAAAGTCAATGAAATATTTCAGAAACAATCTTGAAACTAATCTCTATGTTTCTATGAAGTCAAATTTTCGTTAAAATGTATTGTTTTAAGTTACAGTCAGTACAACTTAAATTAATCCTAGCGATAAAACTGTATATTTAACGTAAATCTGACTTCATACAAACATATAGATTAGTTTCTAGATTGTTTCAGAAAAAAATCATTGACTTAAATTTTTTAGTATTGAAATTACCACCGGAATTCGTTTGTATGCAGCGCGCATTTACACATTCGGAATAAACTTCTCTTAAACGATGTGACAAAGCATACGACTAATAGTGCCAAGCGATATGAATGGATATGATAATGTCTCCGTATTCTATTATTCTTGTTAAGAATTGCTATTTTAACGATTTAAATTAAAACCGGTCAAGTGTGAGTCGGGACCTTCGCACCAAGGGTTCCCTTAAGGGGTACTACACCACCATACAACATAATTATTAACGTACAAAAAAGTTTTGTTTCCTTCAGGACAAAGAGCGAGAAGAATAAACGTTGATAAAAACTAGTTTCTTGTATGAGGACTTAATTTTTAACTTTTTGTCATTTTTATTATTGGTTTGCAAATCCGCCATAATAACGCAGATTCTGTGAAAATTTCAACTGTCTAGCTATTACGGTTCTAAAGTTACAGTCCTAAATAGGTAGTACAGACGGACGGACGAACGGACCGCGTAGGCTTATGAATAGGGTCCCGCTTTCACCCTTTGGGTACGGAACCCTAAAAATCACCGACTATTCTATATCAAGCGTTATGAACGTAATGCAGGTTTCTTTGTTGTAGCAATCCAATTAAAGTAATTGTCAAAGTGTAAAAACACAGTTGACTTTGAATTTTTCCGCGTGTTTAAAACAATGTAAATTGAAACTAAAACGGTTTAATTAATTGCTTTATTTTTTTATCTCAAAGCCCGTGGGCAGAAATAATAGTCGTAACGTAATACAATATCATACAACTTGACAACATGACATTTACAAAAGTAGCCGATGGCCTCATTTGAACAAGAAGTCAGAAACGTTTTCCATTAAATTTGAATGCCTCGATTAGTGCGAAATCAGTTTGCAAGGTTCCAGCGATATTTTGAATAATGAATGTGCTAATCTATCTCTGTCTGTGTGGCAAGTTGCAACTGTTCGGGAACTCTAGTTAGTAGAAATGTCTACATTTAGACATGTTGCGAAATTGAAGTCAAGGGGCTATAGGTTCAGACGAATATTTTCTATGAGAAACGCGATTGCCCAGCCCTCGGAATAGTGTGTGCGTGTGCCGTATTTTAGATTAAAAAGAATTAACAAAAAAACTTTTTAAAGATTTTTTTATTATTTCACTAGATAAACTAATGGTGTGTTTATACTCACATAGAGTATAAATCGGAACTTAAAATCGGAAACTATTTTAAGTTTTTTTAAAACCATAAAATTTTTTAAAATAAATGAAAGTATGTCATGTTTGTGACGATTTTCTATCTATTGAATTAATTCCAATCGTGTATTCAATTTATGATTTCGCTAGATAAACTATCCAAGAATACCTCAGTATTCTATGACTTTGGTTTCGGTAAATTGTATAAATCATGTCAAAAAATAAAAATAAAAAATTTCCTCCAAGGTAGTTTAGTCCTACTATTGCGCCTTAAGAGGATATCATCTTTGGCGCGCTCCATACAAACGAAGTTTGATTATATTTTCCAATATAAATTCAATTAATGTCAATGAATTTTTTTCCCAAAAATCTAGAAACCAATATCTGTGCTTTACATTAGTCAGACTTCCGTTATAATTATATAGGTTCAATGCTAGGATTACTTTAAGTATGGAGAACTTTGAGCCACGATAATTTGGCATTATTAACTATGTATTTTAACGGATTAATTTACTTTTTTAAACTGTTTGATATCTTAAGCACTAAAGTTAACTACCTTTTTGAATGTCTTTAAAACTAACTGAAATGTAAATGTTTAAAATTTACGATTAGAGCGAGAGGCATATACAACGTGTTAATGAATTAACGCAAAACTAGAAAGTAGTTTGTTTAGAATCGAGAGCAGAATCGAATTATCATGTTTTCAACATACGTAATTTTTTTCAAAATATTAAATAATTTGTTTGTAAAATTTTAAATTTACCGAACTTGATCACAATCCACCGATCGGGCACTCTCACCCTACTTACTACCAAAACAAGATTCTTAAAATGTATACATGAGCACGTTAGCGCTTTCAGTCATTGCTGAAATGATGACAAATCATTTTTGCCTCAAAACTTAAAATGCGATTAACTTTAAATTTTAAATATGAAAATAATGAAATTATTGTTTCAACCTAATAATTTTGTTATAAATCAGTTGGGGTGTATGAGGTTTTGCGCTTATTTATTAACACGTTGTATAAGAGAAGTGACGTCATTCTCGTATTTGCGTACAAATCATGACGAAGTGTCATACAAACACGTGTTTTGCATGAAAGAGATAGAGAATGATAAAAAAACGTTTTTCAATATCTCATAACTTTTTGGCTTTCTATTCGATTGTAATTTCGTTTGAAAATATTGATCTTAAAATTAGCCTTTTTTTAAATTCGTTATATAAAATATGAATTTTCAGGATCAGTCATCCTCCCAATTATCTAATTAACTCATTAAATATTGGACTTCAAAAATATATTTTAATCGTACCATTTTTGGATCATAACATTATCTACACAATGTCTGGACGATGTCGCGGGTAAAATCTCCTTGTTTTATAAAAATGCTTTTGTCAACAGGGACACAAGTGCTCCTACTGCACCCACCGTGCTTCTCAAACGCACTAAACATCACAAAGGAAGCATCTACTGTCTCGCATGGAGTCCCGCCGGAGACCTCCTCGCCACCGGCTCCAACGACAAAACTGTCAAGATGATGAGGTTCAATAGTCACAGCTGCAATCTTGAGGGACAGGAGGTTAGTTACGAGGTGGAACATGACCGTACCAGCTCCTATTTAATTCGAAGCGCGCTCCATACAAACGAAGTCTGGTTATATTTTCAATACTAACCAATTAAATATGAATGAAATTTTTCAGAAATAATCTAGAAACTAATCTCTATGCTTGTATTGTAGTTTCAATGATTGATTGAAGATTTTGATGGAGATCTTTGGGGCACTGTAACTTTAAAACTATTCATTTGAACGAAAATCTGACGTACTACAAGCATAGAGATTAGATTCTAGATTGTTTCTGAAAAAATTCATTGACTTTAATTGATTAGTATTTTCTTTGAATGGAGCGCGCTCCGAATTATATTTCCCTAATGTTCCATAGTAAATCAGCAAATAGACTTCATAGCCACTTGTGTTCACTTTTGGCACAGGTCCGGCACTTCAAACAACGTTTAGATTTGACATGATGAAGTTCGCACATGCGCACTTTGCGCAAATTGTGCATGACATATGTGTAGGGTTGACTTACCACGCATCGTATGAACATCATTATACATTTCGTTACTTTTCATAGATTCTGTTATTAAAAATAGTATTTAAGCTAAAGAATCATTGAAAATGTGAATTTAGCGTTATTTTCCAACGTTTATTTTTACTGAGAGGATAAAAATAAAATAAATTTTATGTAGTTAAATCCAACGGGCGGCCTCAAGCCTCGGCTCGGCTCCCCTCAATTTTCCCTTGAAAGTATGAGGTGAGGTGGGGAAAGTCAGAGGGGGGCGGGGAGTAGCCGTTCTGTATGTAGAACTATACAGGGTCCAACTTAATATGCTGACACTTTTTTAAGGGGATGATCAGACCATGAAACTGAACAAATTTCTCTATGGGACCAACATGGATTTCGATGTTGGTGCCATAGAGAAAGTTGTTCAGTTTTGACGGTCTGACGGTCCCCTTAAAAAAGTGTCAGCATATTAAGAAGGACCCTATATACTATCACCTATTCTATGCTTGTGGCTTATTATTATTGTAGGTGGGAATGACGAGTGTGATGATAGGTTGACTAGTCTTCCGGCCCCATAACACGAACCAACGACAACAAAAATACCTGGCAAGACCCACGTACTATCCGTTACACCATCATAGTGTGTGATTGTGTAATTCCTTCGATTACCGAACTCGACACCAAGTGGAAACGAGACCGATTAAATCAATTTGGATAAATTGATCAGTTTGTTAAGAGTTGTCAATCACCATCGGCTGTACGACCTACTTGTTCGAGGGCTTGTAAACGTGGGAACACAGTTTATTTCGTTCGCTTCGCGTTAATTCACTTCAATTAATTAACCTTTAACAAACATGTTTGATCGGCTAAATATATCAATCTAAAACTACAAAGACCACATCCTTACTGACGTTTTTCATATGCATTTTATTTAGCCTACTTCTTCCTTTGGTGATATAAACGAACAATTATCTAAATCTTTCCTCGTAATATTTACAGGAAGTATCAATACGTAATCTAATAATTCATAAATATTTTTTATTTATAACGAGTGTAAATGTTTTACATATCTTATCCAAAATCAACCTTCCTATGCCGATATGAGACCTACGTTCATAGAAAAAGTAATAAATTGTTATTCTATAACACGATAATGTTTCATCGGCTTATAGAGATTGTTCGAAATGCTTGGATCTTTACAAATTGGTTGTTAATATTAGTTACTTATGTCAAGACGCGTTCGTATCTAGATTTATTTTCCATTATAGTTACTTTTGGTCCGAGATCCGACCGCAAAATTATGCACCTATTTGTTTGGTGAACGAAATGTGATTTAAGTGAATGTTTATACAAAGGTTCATACAACGCCACCGGGTTGCCTAGCCAAATCTTGCCGCAATTGCCTTGACCATGATAATTTATGGTACCATTTTTTCCACCGATCTGTTTGGGAAGTAAATGAGGTGCCATCTGAAGGAGACCAATCTAAAGAACTGGAAAAACTAGGGTTGCCACCTCTCAGTCTGCCACAACTTCGCAACTCTAAGGGTTAAAAATTACTTTTTTGAACCTACAGTTACAGCAACCCTAGAGTTGCGGCAGACTGAGAGGTGGCAACCCTACTTTTACCAGTTCTATACATCGGTCTCCTTCAGATGGCACCTCATTTACTTCCCAAACAGATCGGTGAAAAAAATTGTACTATAAAATATCACGGTAAAGGCACTTGCGGCAAGATTTTATACGGTGTAGAATCTCTGTATAAAAGTTCACTTATATCACATTTCGTTCACCAAAAACAAATACTGATGCATAATTTTGCGGTCGGATCTTGGTATATTTACTACGTGTAACGCTCGTAATTGTGGTCTATGAATACGATGCTTTAAAACATTATGAGTTACCTACATAAATCCTGAAAACAGTACAGAATCAATAACAGATCAACATTTTATATACAACTTCTCGTATAAAACATTACGTACAAAAAAGTGTCATTACATTTCTTGTTTTATGTAAAAAATTAGAAAAATTTCTTCGTGATAGACGTCGACTGATGGAGAAAGCACTTCTTTAAAGTGTTGTTCATAAATTATGCTCATATTTTTCCATTTATAAACGGTAACACAATTGTTATCTAAGATTTCTTTCGCATTTAGTTATTTTATACAGTTTAGCGGTTGTTTTCTGACATCTGCGGCCGCGACACAGACAGAAGAGATGTTGTTCTATTTAGCGGGACCATAGGGTAAATAATAATAAAGTGAACACGCTCGGCGGTCGCGACAGGCCCATCGTGCGCGGGGTGTGGGAGGCGGGGGGAGCGCGTCCCGGCCCCGTCTGCCTGCATGATGCGGTACCGACAATTTCGATGAGTCGGTATGCTCCGGCAGCACTTTCAAAACTTACTCAAACGTGTACATCCCAAAATGGTTCGAACAGTTCTCCAAACGACGCTATGCTAAGTACTAAGAGGTTTATATTGTGTTACTTACATTATCCGCCACCTCCACACGTCTCTTCTGTATAAACCGTGGCTAACATATACTTTACCCAGACCCAGGATGATAAAACCGATGAGAACGATTAGTCCCTTCCAGATCGAACGTTACCTCCACGGCAATGACAAAAACAGCTTCTAAACTCAGTATCTATCGAGCGGATCATCCCACTGGTGTATTGAGGCCGAGAGACTTATTGAGAGAGATTATGAGAGAGTTATAATTGCCTTCCAATCAATATACCTCTCGAATTGTAAATTTAAACTAATCTATCTACAGGGTGAAATTGATATCATTTGCATCCTTTTAAACTAAGAGTCTACCCATTAAACAACCACTTTTACAGGGGAACAAAACGATCTTAGCAAAAAAAATCTGCTGTTCCATACTAAACTGCAGTGCCTACTTGACTCAAATGTATGCAACAGTAGATTTTTTTTTGCTACGATTGGTTTGCTCCCATAGTAAAAGTTGTTAAGTTTGATGGGTAGACTCTTAGTTTAAAAGGATGCCAATGATATGATTTAACACTTTGGCCGCTGACGACCTACGTCGTGCGCAGGAACCCACGTAGCGAGTCAGTTCTATAGCATTTCGCCTAGGGGCATTGACTTGTCAACTACTGGACGTAGGGTCTGTGCTTAAAAGTGTCCGAACCAAAAGAGCACCAAAACTTATAAAGAGAACCAATTACGCAACAGTCTTCCATTGACCGGGCGACAACGCGCGCACGTGCGGCGCGCGCCTTGCCGATGGGGTAAAAACTACGCAAGCCCTTTTTTAGATAATTTGGTACTAGACCGGCGTCCATTATTTTGTATGTTAATGCCTAGGGGCGTCAATTTCAGCACTGCGCGAGTATCATTGATTTGAGCTTTTAACAGTTAAAGCACATTAACCAGATACAAGCATAAATTTCATACCAATTGATAGCTTTTTGATTGTTTCTGTAAGATTATCATATTTTTTATTTATAACATCAGCTATCCTTAATAACCTTGCTCGTGGTATCTCGCAAGTAAAAATAAATAATAATAAAAAAATTAAAAAACTTTAAAAAGTTTGCGTTACACAACCGCATATAATATATGCAGTAACACACTATGCGCTCTATATAAACGTACATACTAAGAAGGTGATAGGCCCATTTAGGCAGTGATATAGGTGAGGGAATCTGCTAGTTATATCAAAATCAATATGCTATTTTGATAATCCCATTTGCTATGCCTACCACTGCAAGCTCTGAAAATGCTCTTAATTAATTATTAACAATATCTGGTAGCTTTAATGACTTTCCGGTTTACAGAAGTAACATTTAGGATAATGATGCAACTTTGACCTGCAGGTGGAGCTAGCTATGCACGATGGCACGGTCCGTGATGTCTGCTTCATCGAGGACACGTCCAACAAGACCAGTCTGCTGGTCAGTGGTGGTGCAGGGGACTGCAAAATATACGTCACAGACTGCGCCACGGGAAAAACATTCCAGGTATAATATACCTACTTAAGTACTGGCTTTTCGGTGAAGGAAAACATCGTGAGGAAACCTGCATGCTTCAATTTCGAGGCATGTATTTTACGTACTGTCCATTACAAGTGGCGGCGGGCTCACTCACCGTCACACTGGACAGAGTTTCGGTACTACTAGTGGAACGTGGATGTTCTGTGTTTTCAGAATATCTCTGACTACCACCTCGGGGAACATAGTCGTGAGCATATGCTAAGTACTAAATATTCAAGATGTTATTTACCTACCTACTTCAGTGTTACCGTCAGACTAACGCAGGTACGACTAGAAAATTTTGCGGTTTCTAATCCAAAAGTGTACCAACGAAAATGTTCAATAAATATTCATGAAATGTACGCCGCAAAACGTATTCAAAACATTTTCAATTTCATCTACGACGCATGCACGCTTGCAATGACACTTGACACAAAACTAATGCATTGTTCGCAGGCACTGAGCGGTCACTCCGGTCATGTGCTCTCTCTCTACAACTGGGGTGGCGCCATGTTCGTGTCTGGAAGCCAGGACAAGACTGTCCGCTTCTGGGACCTTCGTACGGGCGGCTGTGTCAATATTATCTCACCGCCTGCAGGACACCCCAGCAAGGTACGCTAGAATTAAAATTGTTTTAGAAGTCAGCGAAAAGATATTTGGACGTGCCCATTATTATATAGAACTGAACTAAATACACAATCAGCGGTCCAAAAATGGTAGACCCAAAAGAGGTACTAAACGAATAAAAGTATCTATTTTGCCTCAGTACCGCGCCAACTCTCTGACTGTAAACATACCAAATACGACTAAGTTTAATAATCAAATATTAAGTATTAGTATCACTCTAGCATTCATACTTATTTTGTGTGGGTTAAACTAAACTACAATAAAACTGTAACGGAAGCGATATGGTTTTTAGGTGTCCTTGATTCCAAAACACAAATTTTTGGATTAATTGTCTGTCTGTTTGTTTGTTTGCTACTGAACCGATTTTGATGAAACTTTTTTTGTTTGATAGCTTATGATTTGAGTTAAAATCTGGTATATAATTTTTGCGGACGAAGTCAAACTCTAGTCTTAACTATTATAAAACTGTAACAGAAGTGTGTCTATACATTGAAGATATTTACATGAAGAAGATTACGATATGGTTTTTAGGTATCCCGGACTCCAAATCAACCTTTTTTGTCTGTCTGTTTGTTCGTAACAGCATCACGCAAAACTACTGAACCGATTTTGATGAAACTTTTTTTATAGCTTATCTGTCTTAAAATCTGGTATATAATTTGTGTGGACGAAGTCGCGGGTAAACTATAGTGTATAATAAAGAAGTAAACCAACAGGGCTCAGCGGTAGCTTCGCTGGCAGTGGACCCCAGCGGCAGGCTGCTGGTGTGCGGGCACGACGACGGGTCGTGCGCGCTGCACGACGTCAGGGGCTCGCGGGCGCTGCAGCGCTTCACGCCGCACTCGGGCGACGTGCGCAGTGTACGCTTCTCGCCCGGGGCCTACTATCTGCTCACAGCCGGCTACGACGGTCGTGTCGTGCTCACTGATCTGCAAGGTGAGTGTTTGAAGCAGGGCTCCAATTTATTAAGATAGGTTATTATTTACCTACTACTGGACGTTGGGTCCGCGCTCAAAAGTGTCCAAAACAAAATAGCACCAAATCGTATAAAGAGAACCAATTACGCGACAGTCTTCGTTTGACCGGCCGACTACGCGCGGGGTAAAAACTACGCAAGCAATAAGAATTTCAGCATTTTCAATGTTTACATTAATATTCACGTTTTTCGAGAATTTTGTACTAGACCCGGCGTCCATTATTTTGTATGTCAATGAAGATAGGTAATTGTTTTCTTTGATTATTCGGTAGGACGACTTTTTTTTTGGAGGGTTTAATCATAAACCATTTCGAGATAATTGTCTCAAAAACAATATTTTGTATATTCGAGATCTTAAAACGAAAGGATTACGGGTATTTTTCATAAAATTATGTTAGTTTTTCGTTCAAACAAGTGATGTCACTCGCAGACCTGTAAACTCCTTGGTAAACTTACAACAAACTGGCCAGAAAGAAATAATATATTCCCAATGCCAGAATTTGACATACATATGATGTTGCCGTTTCTATTTCCAGCATAGAGTAAGAAACAGAAGGCAGGACTATGCCCAGCAGTGGGTTTATGTGGGCGGATTTGATTGATTGATTAACATTAATGATGTTAACTACGCAAAATGTATAATCTCTCACGTCCTGACGACCTTTTCGTAACAGTCACCCATTGTTTACCTATTGTGATCTAAAAGCCGATTAGAGAGCTTAAAAGCTACAAAATTTTTATATTGCCTTTTACACCGTAAAGATTCGATTGGTGTAATGGTTTCCATGCCGGACTGCCAAACCAGGGTCTTAGGATGTGTTCGTGCGGTCATTGTTGTGGATTGTTGGATGGTTTCCGTAATAAGAAGCATAGTAGCATACTTGGAATCATTACAATGCGTAAATTATTTATTTATTTTAACACTGCTCGCGGTGACCGCCCCTGTGCTGTAAAACCGCAACAAAATCCGTTGAGTGGTTCTCCACCTATAACATTTTAAATAATTAATAATGTTCATTAATGAAATTAATGCTCTGGAACTGATTATGAATTAAACAAAGGCCAATTAGTATCAATCAATCACACAATTATTATAATACGTACGTAATTAAAATAATGTTTATATTTTTCTCTCGTTTTACTTTAATGTGTACTATAATTGACAATAATATTTAAACCTAGCATTTCTTACATTCATCATCATCATCACAGCCTATACAGGGAGTAAGGAAAAGTATCATTAATCTTTAAACCACATACTTACTCAACCCATCAAACTGAAAAACTTTTACTATGGGAGCAAACGTGTCAGCACAAAAAAATCTGCTGCTCCATTAGTTTGAGTCGAAAAGGTAATGCAGTTTAGTATAGAACAGCAAACTTTTTTTTGCGCTGACAGGTTTGCTCCCATAGTGAAAGATGTTCAGTTTGATGGGAGAATATGTGGTTTAAAGGTTAATTATACTTTTCCTTACACCCTGTATACTGTGCCCTGCAGTGGGACCACTGCACGGCACAGGCTCACCCTCAGGGAGGGTTTATAGGTGTTATCCACCACAGCATTTCTTATAATGCTTACTCTTAAACCTAGTTTTTTCTATACTTCAACTAGCTGTACGATGTAAAGCGGCTTTTTATTGCCGATTTTTTTGGTCACTGCCGACTCGTACCAATGAGTTTTTCGGCTTTTATGTGCGATTTGTAATACTTACTTACTTACTGGCTTTTCGGTGAAGGAAAACATCGTGAGGAAACCTACATACTTCAATTTCGAGGCATGTATTGTACTGTCCATTGTCCAAGTGGCGACGGGCTTACTCCCCGAGAATATCTCTGACTCCCTCTGAGAATATAGTCGTGAGCATATGCTATGCATGCATGTGCATTCTATACAATTAATCCAAAACTGAAAATACATTTCAAAATTAACATTATAGTAGAATAAACTCACAATTTTACCAACATGCTTGTTCCGTAGGTGACCTGACATGCCCATTGCCGAGCGTGCCGGTCGCCAGACATCCGGACAAAGTGATATCGGCGCGGTGGCACCCGGATGACTTCTCCTTCCTCTCTACGTCGGCGGACAAGACCGCCGTACTCTGGACCATTCCGCCTGTCTAACCCATACGTGCTAAAAACCCCCGGTTACAATTTTTCGTCGCTAAATCTTTAAGCTTCGCAGCGTAAGGGTTGAACCTCATCTGGCAGCACGGAATCGCATTTTTTAACACTCCATCCTTTTTCTGTCGCTCAGGAACGTGAGAAAGATAGCGGGATCGCACGCGGCAGCACTGCGACCTGTCTAGCTCTAGCCGATAACGTTCCAGAGCGACAGGAAACGATAGAGCGTGAAAAAATGCAATTCCGTACTCACAGATGCGGCTCAACCCTTAGTCAGTTGCTTGGCTAAAGGGTATTTGGTATTACTAAACGCATCTCTTCGTAAGAGGGAAAATGGAGTTTGAAATCGATTCACGAAGACTAACCAATTTTTTAATAAACAAATAACAAAGTATGCCTCATTAATGGCAACAAAAGTAACAAGATAGGATTGTACGTCGTATAAAATTCCAGACGTTTAAACAATATTTTGTAGAGGCTCAGACGATTCGAGCGACGGGCTTGTCCGTCATGTAGCCACGAAGCACTGGTATTATATTACCAATTACTTGAATGCTTGGAAATCAATTTCAGAGTATGGGGAGACATCAACTCAGCTTTATGTAAATAGACTGCGATTTAGATGATTTATAGGGGCGTGTACTATCCCGACCGTTTTTGAGCAAATGCTTAAGAAAGGCAGTCATTATCTCGTTTCTTAAATCTGAAGGAAACATAGTTTTTTGCTAGTCCGATTTCTATTGGTGCAGTCTAAACTAGAACCCCATTTCTTCTTAGAAATAAACACTCAATAGATAGAAAATTATACTTCGTATTTGACATGAATGTTACGCTTCAGTAGCCGTTTATTACGCTTTGTAAGTCACTCTTCGTCTATTGACAAATTGGAAAACATTAAATTATAAGTTTCTTTAAAAAAATGTAAAAATTTACACTGTGTAAAAAGTCTTATCATTAATGTCGTATAGAAGCCGTCCGTAAGGCGTTAAATGCCCAATTCTCAAAAAAGTATATGAGTAAATGGTATTAAAATGGTATTTTCTACAAATGGAGAATTCTCAAAAAAAAACAACAACAGACTAATTCTCAAACAGCTCAACTATTAAAATTGGGAAATTTTCTTAATATTAATAATAAAATATACCAGTTATTTATTGTGTTGTTATTTGCTATTTGTCATTTCGGGAATTGACCTTTTTTAGAATTAGCCATTTTGAGAATTAGCCCTTTGTAGATTCATTATGCCAATAAGATAATTCTAAGACTCATATGCAAGAAGATAATTAGAAATTTAACGCCTGAAAACATGCATCTTATTGCCTACGTAATCCGAAATATGTCTGCGTTATTTAGAACATACAAAGACTCAGAATGCAAAAACATGAAACCAAAAGAATAATAAGAATAACAAAAACCAAATTTTTGAATTGAATCAAGTTGCATTATGCCGAAAAAAGGCTTCCAAAATATTCTAATTTTTCGAAATGAAAAGCTTTAAATTAAAATATTCTTTTTACTATATTTTATCTTAGTTTTTGAGCTAACGTAACATAATTTAGTATTGTTGTCACAAGAATATGTTGGATTTAAGTATGTGATAGATCAATTATAGTGTCACCCGTTTCATGTAATTTTTAGTTTAAATAATATTATATTTTGACTCGGTTTCGACAGGGAAATTTACAATCGTGCACGCATTGCTGTTGCTAAAGCTAAGAGAAAATACTTGTCGGCCGTGAGATTTTTTTAACAATACCAATTTAATCGAAATATGGAGGACAATGTATAATGTATGGCGCAACGTTAGTATTAATTATTATATAACCTTCCAGTGGTGTAATTAATTAATCACTAATTAATCTTAAAGATTGAAGCGTTACTTAAAATACTTGTATTGCAATCTAATTGTGAGGACTTGGCACAAATATAGATAATAATATTGCTGTTATTAATGGGATGGAAGCTAAATTATTTGAATGTATTATGAATTCAGACAAGTACTTACATTAAGTAGTGTTTGACTTATATTTCTTAATTTTAAATAAAAATTTAATATCGATTTGTGCTTAAAAGTGCACACAATAATGTGGTTATTCTATATTGAAATTATATATATTTTATATGTACTAAATTGTGTATTGAACAAATATTTTATGTGAAATATTATAACGAATAACATGATTATAATTTATCAGCACCATGTTTCATTACTCGGCTCTTAACAAAACTATCAGAAATTAACTGTAACGAGATCATAATTAAACCGAATTTCGTTAACAAGTGTATCCATTATATTTTAAGAAATATAATCATATTATTTACAAAAAAATTGACTTTCATTTACACTTTCTTACAATACTCGAGTCCTATGTAGCCTACAAGAACTGAAATTAAGAAATAAGACGGCTATTAGTGGCCTGGGAGTCGGACAAAAGCACATTTAATTTCGAGCTCTGTATTAATTACAACAGGAATAATAAACAAGACTGTGACCTAAGTGCTCCTAAGTGTAGTAACTTCGGTGTTTGCTCTTCTAAGAGGAGTCCTGGACAAAGAGAATAATATAAGCACTTGGGAGCGCGAGGGCTTCGTCGGCCATTGTATGATTTTTTATTTTGAGGGTGAAACTACGTTACGAGGGGTGGAAAGTAATTTTGAATGGGACACACACGACTTAAACTGTAATCGGTACCATTTAGTGACAAAAAAACTATCTGAAAACACTTTTTTTTTTAATTTCGCCATGCAACATAGAAATCAAAATTGTATCTTCCAGAAGGCTTTAACTTAATGATATTAATACAAATGCACTCATTTTAATTCGATTCAACAATATTAAATGACTTTTCAGCATTTAAATAGCCGTCGAATTTTAAAGTATGAGTTTTTATCATTAGAAAATATAATGTATTTTTCAAAGCTTTCTAAGTAGGGTAAAAGCGCCTAAACCCGGCCCCCGCCTAAAGTCAGCAGTCTGAACTATTATCGTCCATAAATTATTTCATATTTGACATGTAACAATTGTTTTTGGTCTAAAGTATACCTTATTTTCTTCACCTTACGTGTTACCAAAATTACGTCGATCGGTTACAGCATACAAATACAATCGAGGCCGGAATGAGGACAAGTGCGGAAGAATCTGCAATAGCGCGTTTTTTCGGGTAAAATCACTATGCGATCCATTTTTGGGAAATGTGATTTCTATTAATTTTAGTATTTTTGTGGGTTGCTGACATTTGATAAAGCTAATTTATAAACCATTGAATGATATCAAGACCTAATTTTATATTTAATATCATTCGTTTTTGAAATAATAGGGGAGAAGCCGGGGTTAGGGAATAAAATTCTCATTAAAACCTTAAGTCAGCATACGTAGCTTTATGGAATCAACGTAAATTAACAAATCCTAAGGTCGGCATTAGTAATGAACGACTATTACTTTAGTCTATTGTAATTCAGGCATAAAACAATATCTGACATTGTAGATTGTTCCTTTGAAAACATTTTATAATATCAAGGTACTTAATTAATTATTGAGATTATTAAAGCTGCTTATTGTTATTAAGAAGGATATACTGTGGACGAAAATACACCAAAAATTAAAATAATAGCGTTAAAAATAAGTTTAGTTATAAAAGAGTTATTGAAATGTTTACGTTTTATTGCTTAGTTTTTAACCATTTATACTTGAAACCACCCGTAGTAAGTCCTTTAGAAATACATATGCCGGCTTTAGGAAACATACTTACCGGAATTAGGGCTATATCTGCCGACTTTGGGGAAAATTTGTGTCTTTCGATTTAAACCTTAATAACTCAGCAATAAACTGTTTTAATTCTGGAGATTATGAACCACTTCGCGATATAAAAAAGAATCTAGAAAGCTAGGCCGTAGCAAAATTGTTAAACGATTGAAATAGCAAAATGGCTTAAGGTGCCGGCTTTAAGGCATTTTACCCAAAAAACAAATATTTACTCCGTGTTTGAAGTGTGTATAATGGCAAAGCCTTTAAAAGGTGAAAAACGATTACCGTCAGGTTTTTTAGAACGAGATAAATGCAGAATTTTGGTATATTTCTAGGCTCAAATTGGCTCTTAAATGATATACCAAAAAAGAAATCAATTCTTAATTACTCCCAGCTCAAACCGTAAAATGACTGGGCTGCAGTAAATTTTAGTGGAATTTTTGCAATGTTGACCGACCACGAAGAAAGGGTGATTAGGGATGCCTTTCACTGAAGTGGAGCGAGGCTGCGGAGCGGAGAAACGAAGGAATCTTGGCCAATGGGAATAAAATCTCCGCAACGAGATTTTATGCAATCCTATTGGTTGATATTTCTTCGTTTCTCCGCTCCGCGGCCTCGCTCCGCTTCAGTGGACAGGCAGCAGATAAAATCCATTTTTTCACTTATTTTCAACGGCAGATAATGTAGACAACTTTTTACATAGTCGAGGCAGGTACGTTGCAATCGAAGTTTTAAAATGCTTTACCAATTCCACACATACCACACCGTGTGACTTCTATTTCCCTTTTCCTGTGCAACCCGACATGACGTATCGGGAATGTGTAGGTCACTTCTAGTTCTACAGGTGTTAGGGTAAACATTTATTGTTCGCACCACCTGCTCGAAAATGGTCAATTATATGTCATGTAAATCGAACCTAAAGCAAGCCATTATAGCCCGCTGGTCAATAAAGTGATTTGAAATTGGAACCGCTTCCACAGATTATTTAATAGTGACTGCGACCGTAACATAAAATTCGTATGAAAACTTATCATAGAGACCTGCACCAAAAAGAACTTAATTCGAAAATCAAACTGGCCACCACAAGTAAAACACAAAAAAAGAAAAGGCGTGAGCCGCGGAATACGTTTCGCTTTTAGCCCAGGATTCAGACCCAAAATCCTCTATAACCAGCAAAAATTTACATTTTACTCTCCCGCCCCTCCGACACTTACGTTTATCACGTCGTAATTTTTTTTGTAAGTATGGAATTCAACATTTTTTTTCTGAAGCCTTATCGTGTTTGGTATCAAATGAAATGGCATCATGAGCTGATTCCTATGTTTTTTTTTTAATTCCATACAAAAAATGATTACGTGACGTCTTATGTCGAGACCAAAGAACCCTTATAATCCTGACGGATCCAAAGAACAATTATAATCCGGTCGAGACGCAAGCGGCGCAGGCGCGGGTGGGTTTTAAATAATGATTCAAAACCACATAAATAATAAATTATTCAAAATTAGCTGTTTATGATGCATTTTGTATCTAATCTGGGCTATTGATTTTCTCGCAGAAGGTGTGAAAAGTAGAGTATGCTCCTCGGGGATAATAGTTATTTGTTATACAAGAGTGCAAAGTTGCTTTTTAACCGCGTGCTCAATTTTGATGACTGAGCAAGCGAAAGAACTCTAAAATTTAATCACGAGTGCAGCGAGTGATTCAAAAATTAGAATCCTGAGCGTTAGCGAGGGAATCAAATAGCACGAGGTGAAAAATCTTTGCACTCGAGTGCAACACGTAATTTTTTATCCCACCTCTGCGAGGAAATGACTAAATGCAAAAAAGTAAAGAGGTTTAATGATGTTTTGAATTCACAAACTTAGTGCACACGATGTTCTAAATTCAATTTACTTTATCCTCTAGCGGATAAAAACGGTTTTTCCACTCAGATATCGAAGAGCAAAAATACTCTTTCCGAGATGGGGGGATGAAAACGTGTTTTCGTCTTGGGCGAGCTTGAACCCCTCGCTCCACTCAGGATTCCCCTCAATAGTAGATTATGCACCAAGGATATCCCCTTGGTGCATAATCTACTATTTCACCATTTCATACAAACATTCATCACTGGCAATTTCATCAATTCAAAAATTCATCAATTAGCTAGGTAATTGCATTTAGTATGGAAAGTTCAAATTTATTTTTGCTAATATTGTAGGTTTCTGAGGGAAAGTTGTACAGTATCATGAATTCATGAGTCCTCACCCCCGAAAGTAATGCAACTGTTTACTCTAACACCCGTATAGAGAGGTAGGTACCTACAGGGTGACTTACAGAACAATTTACCCTAAGAAACCTATTGAAATTCCCTTATGTTCCTTTGGGAAGTTGTTCAATATCGTGTGTACAATCACCCATTAAAGTAATACAACTGTCTACCCTAACACCCTGTATTTTGGATCCATAATTAACTCGATGTACCTATCTTGTACCTGACCATTAAGTATTTACTATGAAAACAAGGTTTTTACATTTACATTTTGCCATCGATTTTCTTCGTTAAATAAGCGCTAATATTTTGACTTTGTTAAATTGAACCTAATCTCGTCGCGAGATCATAATTTGACAAACTTTTAACAATGCAATTCACTACAGCTCTGCAGTGTCGAATGACGCATTGCGCTATCTTTATGAACACATAATCCTGAATACTTTAATCTTTTATACAGTGTGTAAACTACGAGTAACTAAAGGTAAACCTTTAAAACCACGTACTCTACCCATCAACCTGGACAACTTTTACTATGGGAGCAAATAAAAAATCTACTGTTCCATACTAAACTGCAATGCCTACACGACTTAAACGTATGAAACAGATGTTTTTTTTTGTTCTGACATATTTGCTCCCATACAAAAATTTGTTCAGATTGATGGGTAGAGTATTTAGTTAGTTTACATATTGTATAGAGTCCTTCCCAATATGCTGACAACGTTTTAAGGGGATGATAAGACCATCAATCTGAACAACTTTCTCTATAGAACTAACATCCAAATGTCAAAAAAAAATCTTCTTATCCATACAAAACCGCTAATCAATTCGTCCCCAACAGCAGATTTTTTTTAGATTTATATGTCCCCTTGTTAAAGTTGTTCAGTTTGATGGTCTGAAGCAGGGGTGCTTCATCAAGACCCTATGTAACGCTTTTAAGTTTACTACACTGTATACAAGGTGTAACAAAACACCCTAGTCATACTTAAAGAGGTGGTTTAGATTAGTCCATCAAATTGAACACATTTCACTATGAATGCCCCATGCATTAATAGGGTCGAGTACGTACTGCAGTGTTATAAGAAACACCAGATTTTGATACATTTAATGAATGGAAACATTTGAGTCGAGTATCATTTTGTATGAAATAAGTTTTTTAGTCCCTGTATAAAAATTACCTGCTGTCTTTTTATTTGATATTGGCTATGTGCGAAATGGTGATGGTAACTGACAAATCGATCGCAGCGCCAATCGGTGGCAGAAATGTGTACCTACCTACTGTTGTTGGTCAAGCTGTGTAAAATATGCTTTAATCTATGCAATTCCACACACTAACCCCACACCAAATCTCCAAAACTGTACAGACTACAAACTTAAAATTTGGCATGGAAGTTTCTATTGGCATCTAGGTGCTCACTAAAAAAGTTTTTTTTTTAAATAGATCATCAAACTGAACAACTTTCACTATAGTTTCTTAAAAATTAAATAAAAAAAAAATAGCATCAACATTGAAATCTAGAACAAAAAAATCAGCTGTCCTATACATTTGGCTCGAGTAGGCTCACAGTTTTGTATGGAAAAGCTGTTTTTTTCGCGTTTTCGATGTTGGTGCCATAGAGAAAGTTGTTCAGTTTGACAGTGTGAGCATCCCTTTAAAAGAGTGTCAGCAATTAAGAAGGACCCTATATAAGGTATTCAGCGACAAAACTAAGAATCATGACACCGATCAAGACCAAGATTTTACTGTGCTTTCATTACCTCATCTCCCATAACATGATCCGCTTGTGATAAAATATTTTATAGGTTGCAATTGAATAGGTACCTATTCAAAGTTTGATCTATGAATGAGAGAGTGACCTAGTTTGCGGTGATTCGGTAGGAAGGGCGAGCGATATCAATCTTCATCCAATAAATGATTCATCAAACCACCGTGCAAACGAAATATTTATTACTTAGAGCTATCTTTATACAAGTGTTACCAAAATACAAATACACATATAACCTGTCGTATGGCGGGAAATACACACACAATAGAAATCAATTGTTTTCGTCGCGCGGATCCGCGTTCCGGCAGCCGAGATATTAAGGGGGTGGTTTAGACCATCAAACAGAACAACTTTCACTATGGAGCCAATATCGTAATCGCGAAAAAAAACTGCTGTTCCATACATAGGAGATCTAGTCGATACGACAGTTTTATTTGAAAGTAGAGTTTAACTGGTATATAGTTTAACTAATTATATACCAGATTTTAAGTCAGATCATAAGCTATCAAACAAAGAATCTTACATCAAAATCGATTCAGTAGTTTTTGCGTGATGCTATTACAAACAAAAAAGCGAAAAAAACCGTGGTGGTCCAGTGTCGAGTAACCTTGCCTGCCGTGCAGGAGGCGATGGTTCGATCCCCGTCCAGGCCGACTCGTACCAATGAGTTTTTCGGAATTTATGTACGATTTGTAACACCACTGGCTTTCCGGTGAAGGAAAACATCGTGAGAAAACCTGCATGCTTCAATTTCGAGGCATGTATTGTACCCACTGTCCATTACAAGTGGCGACGAGCTCACCCCCCGTCACACTGGACAGAGTTTCGGTACTACTGGTGAAACGTGGATGTTCTGAGGTTTCAGAATATCTCTGACTATCCCTTCGGGGAATATAGTCGTGAGCATATGCATGCTAGTACAAACAGACAGACAAAAATGATAAAAAAGGTTGATTTGGAGTCCGGGATACCTAAAAACCATATCGTAATCTTTTTCATGTAAATATATTCAATGTAAAGACACTTTTGTTACAGTTTTATAATAGTTAAGAAGACACCTTATTTCGCTATTACGATATTCAGAAAGTTATTTAGTTTGATGGTCTAAACATTTTTGTAACACCTTGCTTTATAAGTAGGTACTAGGTACCTGCCTTATACATACATTTACAAAAAGGTTTTGGAACTCAATTTATTTACATACCTATCTTTGCGACGGAAACTGTTTTTCTAGTTTGGAAAAATGCTGACATACAATTTTATGTAGAGCCTTAACGCTCGATAAATTTGCCATAATATTTAGTTTGGATAAATAAGTACCTAGAGTTATCCCAGGATAGGACGATTATCATACTAAACAATTCGATAGTTTCCTCACAAGGTGCTTTTCGGAAGTAGGTTGTACCTATATCTACCTACGAATGCAATATAATTTTCCGATTTTTCAGCAGTAAAATAAATTATTTCTTTGGTCAGTAATGCCTAGTAGGTAAGTAATTTAGCATGCTAATTTAGCATCTCTTTCTTTTCTATGAAAACTTTTAAACATGTCATCTAAACTATTATAAAACTGTAACAGAAGTGTGTCTTATACATTGAAGATATATACAAGAAAAAGATTACGATATACGGTTTTTAGGTATCCCAGACACCAAAACAACATTTTTTTAGAATGTTTGTCATTCTGTCTGTTTGTTTGTAACAGCATCACGCAAAAACTACTAAGCCGATTTTGATCTTTTATTTGATAGCTTATGATTTGACTTAAAATCTGGTATAGAATTTGTGCGGACGCAGTTGCGGGTAAACTCTAGTATCTAATAATATGATTTGATTCGATCAGAAAAATGTCCTATTAATTAAACTTCAGACAGATAATTGGTAGCCTACCTTCCTTCCTGTTTTCCACATACCTACCTACCCACCTACACAGTTTTTCCAGAAATAGCTATAAAACAAAGAACACCTATGTAGTTACTCACCTACTGCGATGTTACTCATTGAACGAGATGAGACGGATGTAAACCGTTAGTACCTAATGATATATCTTAAGTAGGTCATCATCATCTCAGCCGATGGACGTCCACTGCTGGGCATAGGCCTCACCCAAGGATGGCCACAACGACCGGCCCTGCGCTGCCCTCATCCGACGAGTTCACGCTGCCTTCACCAGGTCGTCGGTCCACCTTGTGGGGGGTCCTACCCACGCTGCGCTTTCCGGTACGCGGTCGCCACTCGAGAACTTTTTGGCCCCATCGGCCATCGGTTCTGCGAGCAATGTGCCCCGCCCACTGCCACTTTAGTTTAGCAATTCTTTGGGCTACTACGTATGTCAGCTACTCTGGTTCTTCTACGGATCTCTTCATTTCTGACCAAGCAAAACCCTCTCCATTGCCCTTTGGGTGACTTTCAGCCTTTTTACGGGCCTTGAGTGAACGACCACGTCTCTGTTCCATATGTCATCACTGGCAACACTCACTACGTCAACAACTTCAAGCGCAGTTAAGTAGGAATAGATTGTTTTTATTCATATTTTTTGGTAAGTACTAGGTAGTTTTATTTACTTAATAATAAGGTATTGCTGCTTGGCTTCATCTTGTAGAAAACGAAATTGCGCATTTGCCCAGAAGACTTCCATTGCCTCTACTCCAGGTCCAGGCAGGTACTTATTCTTTAAAAATCCTAGGCAAACTGTCTGACATGTACCGGGCCTATGCCTGCCGATGCAGTCTACCTAAGTTAAAATAAACCTATCTATGCCTTTTAATTATCCACCTAGGCGGTAGTTTAATATTTATTTGAGGGACTCGTTATAAGTACCTATTACTAGTTTCAGAAAAATGAATTACCTACATTCAAAAGTCTTGGCTGTATGAAAAACCGGCCAAGTGCGAGTCGGACACGCGTACTGACGGCTCCGAACCACCATACAATAACAGCCAAAAAAATTATCCGGGACCCGTAGCCCGAACCCTACACACACTTAGCAGGTTTTTATTAATTGTTGTTTTATCTTTAGACTTAGAGTATGCACTATAATCACACCAAGTTTCACGCTTGTATGTAATGTCTTTTTTACCATCAATCAAAAAACAAAAACTTTTTTTGTATGGGGACCCCACCCCCCTAAATTTTTTGTTAGCAAATCCAAAATAATAACACATACTTATTCTGTAAACATTTCAACTCACTACCTATCACGGTTCAATAGATATTTAAAGCTAGGACGGACGGACGGACGGAAGGACAGCGTAGGCTTGTAAATTGGGCCCTGTTGGCACCCTTTGGGTAGCTACGAACTTTTGATAAGAGAAAACGATAAATGTCACGAGAAGATAAATTATTAACTAACTTATTCAACAAAATGACTACACGTTATTCAGGCTGTTAATTAAATGGCGCCAGTTAACTAACTGCTATGCCAATCACATAACCTGGCAACCATTTGTCAAATGGTGAGGAGAGATATATATTCCAATCAAAGATAATTAAATAAAACAACATATAAATGGATAGATATCGTCGTTTATACGGTAAAAGCCATCCAGCTGTAATTGCGTCTCCCCAAGGGACCGTGGCAAGAAGGTAGGAGGTAACTTGGAAGTAGATGACTGCAGGTAAATAAATTGTCCATGTACAAATAATCCGGCGAAGGTGTCTAGCTTTTAGTGATATTTGTTTCCCTTATCCTGTGCTTCAGGTAGGAACAATTTTCACAACGATATCGTGGTGACAATATTTATTAGTTTACCCTTATATTCGGTATATGCGATGAGTTGGCTACGTATATAAATTCATGTGTAGGTACCAACATAAATTTACCTTCGTGAAATACCTACGTTCCTTTTTGGGTCACGGAATATGGAGGAACAGTTTATCTGACCAGTGTTTTATTTGCATAATATTTTCCTTCTCATTGCTATTTGCACGTAAAATAAGAAAATGGTAAAATCTTAACTTCAATTTAGCTAGACTTTTAGTTAAACTTGGCACCTCGATGAACAATTATAATTATGAAGTTCAATAAATTCTTTATAATAAATAGTCATAGCGTACCCTTATATACTTATATCGTACCATTATTGCAAAAACCAATTATCGGCACCAAAATTTAACCAAAATATTTTTTGAGATTTAGCACTTGAAAGTTTGACTACACAAAATATATTATAATAACGTTTTTTTTTATATATTAATGCTTACTTATAATAAGCACTTATTCTAGTTTCATTTAGTAGGATAATAATTGAAGAAAACTGACTAGATGTTATAGAAAAATCAGGATAGTTGGTTGCCGATAGTTGGCAATAAGGGTACGATATACTTACGACCATAAGCCTATTTGGGGTGGTAATATAGGTACGGTAAATAAAATAACAATAAGTATTTACTTTGAGCGACAAAGTGGCCAAAGAAATTAGTATTTTACAGAAAGAGGTAGGTACCTAATGTAGGTATATTACAACATAGTGATACAAAATAACTCAAAACCGGACTATCTTTACAATGTAACATCAGGGTAGTATACAGAAACGGATTACACACGCACAACACACACAGTTAATTAATATGGTTGTGGTACCGAAACAAACAACTATTCGAAATTAGGTAGGTACTATTACATCAGAAATGACACAACACTTTTTGTTAAATCACAAAACAAGTAACGAATGTTTTCCGCCATATTTGTTTACTTACATGTCACTTCATTTCGAATGTTACTTATTGGTTACTTATTAACATTTCAGATACTATTTTAACAATGCTTAAAATTTTTTTTGCTCTACATTTTTTGTTTTTGGTCCTGCTCGTACGTAGCCTCTGGGCTTTGAAATCGATATAAAGTAGGTAAATATATTTTGTTTCTAACAATAAAATATATTGAATACATAATTAACACGAACAGTGCTTTGCTATGTTTTAAATACTTAGGTACTTTATTATATATATATAAATTTCATCTTAATTATCGATAAATTGTTATCAACTTACAAAACAGCACTTTACTTTGTTGGCATTATTCTTTTCCACCTTCTACAAATTTCTCTCTATCTATTATAAACATCTCTATTATACATGACTAGCATTCTTGTACCCTGTTCACAGTTTAGTTAAAATGCTTTAAGGTAAGTAGGTACGAATAATTATAGATATTACACAAAATACCGACGTAATTCAGTCAATAGTGCCTACCTTTGTACTTAAATATGCTGTTTTTCATTTGTTACCACTTAGATAGGTACACCTCCTTAATTGGTGAATAGCTCGATAAGCTGAATAAAGTTATTAGTATTTGTAATTTTTTTGATGAAATCTACGTCAATCCGAATAAAACCGGTCAAGTGCGAGTCGGGCTACGCACGCACCGAGGGTTCCGTACCACACCACGACACAACATATTAAATTCCAAAAACCTGTTTTTTTCTTCTTAGCGGGGCTTTCTAAAGTTCCCATGCAAAGCTATAAGACGGATCAAAATTGACTCTTACATCTGGTCTTATAGCTGTGTATGGCAACTTTAGACCGTCTTACTATTGCGTATGGGTATTGAACTAAGGTGAAACACATGACAGTACAGAAAAAAACCTGTAACTTCAAAATTAAAAAATAAAGATTTTTTTTTGGGATTTGCTCTGTAAGATTTAGGTTTTTATATTAGAAATTTCGTACCTTACAACAATATCTGAACGGCAATCGGTAATCTTTTTGGTAATTATAAACTCCCGTTACAGTACTATAAGAATGACGGGATGTCCAAAATAAGTTGGGTCTCATGAAATAGGTTTTTGGATTTTTATATCTAACTACCTAACTAAAAAATAACTTTTTCAGAGTTTTACCTGTACAGAAATCGAGGCTCTAGGAATTATTTTAGGATTTCATTGCAAAACATAATATTTAAATGCGACCACGACCATGTGATAACATGTTACAATTATTTTAAGAGGATTATAATTAGACCATTAGAATTAGAAGGGCTTGCTGCAGATATAAGTCAACATGAGATAGCCAGTGGCAGATTTTAGGAGTCACCCGGATTCTTAGTGGTTTCCTTGAGGTTTCCTCACTCGAGTTGGCATACGCTCACTGAAATTTGATGTCGAAAATGACATAAGCGTCCTCGACTTGAGGAATTTCCTCAGTCGAGTTAAGTAAGAGCGGAGGAAAAAAACGTCAAATTCAAGGTAGCGCTACCTACCTTTAGGTCTCATCGAGATACGAAAACGTTGTTGAAGATTAGTTTTTCGTAAAATTATTGCACGTATCTGTCTTTTGCTTGCTTGCTAAACATCGTGAAAAAAGGGAACAAAGGACCTAAAATTTGATTAGATTTTGACTCGAACTCACTGGAGTTACATCGAGGTTATGACTGAGAATACAGATTTATAGGATGGGTTGAGGAAAAAGTTAAGAATTTTTTTTAATCAACTGTCTATATGGTAATCTATTAATAAAACAAAACTCCAACGCTGGCAGCCTCTTAAGATGACGTTTTAGTATGCGTTTAAGAGCCTATCAGAGTTGAGTCTCGTTTATTAATAATAGGCCAATAGGATAATTATTATGTGTTATGCATGTAAGAATAAGTATCAATGATGAATTAATCACAGCTTTACTGCATTAAGTCCAAAACAAACATGAATAAAACACTGAAGAAACACCAGACGTTCTCAATTATGGTATCTATAAAAAGATGGATTACTAAGAGCTCAGAGAGTTACGGCCTACGCACCTACCTATAAGAATTAAGATTATTCAATTAAGGTTTTTTTAATTTAGCTAGTAGGTAACTTATTTACAGTTTTCTCTTTAAAAACAACAATCCAAGTCCGAACTAAAATAATGACATAACCGTAACATGACATGCGAAAAGACAACTGAATCAGGCAAGCATTTTACGTACAACTATTCGCCCGCTACCATGTAATTTTCGTCCAAGCATTACCCGCTACGAATGGTTTGCTATTAACTTGTGAATAAGCAGGTTCCTAATAGTTTACTATTTCGTATATTATAGATAAATAACTTTGCGACTGGCAGCTATCATACAATAATTTATGTAGCTCTTTCGCGCATAGCGAGCAATTCAAAGAGGCAACGCCCCGCTGCCAGCCACCTAGGCACTCTACCCCGAGTAGGTAGGCGCTTTAGAGGAAATTTATTAGACAATGATCTGTCTTCTATTAGATTATTATTTTGCATTTATGTTTTGGATTTGTCTATCTGTAAAATAAATAAAAATTCATCATTCTCTTGCCCATTTCCCATTATTTGGGGTCTTCTTTTCCATTTATCTCGCTTAGCCGTCTTTTCAGCACTCTTTTCTTCCACACATAATTCTTTACACATTCCACCCATCTTTTCTTCGGCCTTCCTCTCCCACCGCAGCAGCTTTAAGTTGGTACCTACACTGAAAGGGTTGTAGGTACTTTACTTATAAAGTATACTTAAAATTGTGCACTTAAAATTCAAAACAATATCAATGTCATCAGTTCGGTACTTTCATTATTTTAGTTACAGATCACTTATATACGCAGATAGTTTATTAATTATAATAACTAGCAGAACTATGTAGTATTATATGACAAAAAATATACTCCCATGTGACCCCGATAGCGTCTGTTCTATTTCGGCAGAAGGCTACCGTAGTGATAGCGCCTATATCCGGGACGACTTCCGGCAATCCGGCAATCCATGACCAAGGGACTGTGTGACTGCTGTCGCTCAATCTCAACGGCTGTGGTTATATAGGTACCTTAATAGATTTCTTTGTTATGCCAACATAACTATTGTATCCCTCTACAATTTATGATGTATTTCGCTTCTAAACTCAAATAACCGAAGTTAAAAACAGTGAGATTGGCCGGCCATGTCTGTGGAATGTACCAGGAGAGGCAAGAATTGTCACGCCTTTGATCCAACAGAAATCGGTCGTCGGCGTCTAGCTTGACCAAGGAAGATCTGGATGCTTTCGAGGACAAGGATGGTTGGAGAATTAAAGGGGAGGCGTTTGCCTACATTGTAGCCTACGAAGGAATCGGTGAAGGTTATTACTTGTGTTCCAAACTACCTTTGTGAATTTCTAGATAAAATACTAAATTTAGAAAGCGCTACGAAAGCAAAGTAAAATCATCGATTCGTTGAGAGAGAAAGTTACAATCGCACCTAGACTGTTAGATAGGTAGGTACAGTAAGTAAACTTTTACTATCGGTGAAAAACGAGGCGCCATTGTCAAGATAGAGTCCCGATTGAATCGTAATTAAATCACTATGCATTTCTATTGGTTCGTTCTACAAGTATTTTAATATCGTGTCAATGATTCAGAAATGATTAATCCAAATAACAGAGCTCTGGAATTTGTTAAGGCGAGGAAATTACTCAGCCCATGCAAATAAACCTAGTGGTTTCGCTACCTAAGTTACGCGCTTACCAATACCGATTCAGACACATAGGTAGGTACATAAAACGTTAAATAATTTAGGTAAGTATAATGTGTAAGTCTCATAATTACTCATACGTACTTATGTTTAAAGCAACCTAACCCTCAACTGTCCACTCCAGTCACATTAGCACTAATTGATAGGTGCGACAAAAAGTGAATATTTTTAATTTGACACTTTTCACCACACCGCAAAATAACACATGGATAGATGCAGTTTATAAGTAGGAGTCTTTGGTCTTGTCGTCGGCGGGCGGTACTCCGGCGGCAGACATCTTGCGACGCTCGAGGCGTGCGCGGGAGACCGGCCGGTAGAACTGCTCGCTGCGCCGGCGTCAGCGCTCCGGCGCCTGCGTCTCCGACTCCAACTCCATCCACAGCGAGCTGATGACGCGGGCGTCTGCTGTAGTGGGACTCAAGCTATAGTACATTAAGATAAAAGTAAGCTAAGTTGGTTATTACATCCGACGCTGGATTGAGGCATGAGCAGCAGGCGAGGGCTGTATACAAGCCGAGACTGTAATGACCAACGCTCACGCGATTCATACGTTTTTCAACACACTTGCGAGGAAAATATAGATAAAATTTCACAAAAATGTTTAGACAAATATTTGTGAAAAGTAGCGCCTAGATTTCTTTCTTCCGCGCCATGCGTCTTTGTTAGAATTGGTTATGCGCGCGCTCAGGTATTACCGCATTAGTGCAGTAATGTAA
This sequence comes from Agonopterix alstromeriana, assembly GCA_963924505.1. NCBI lineage: Eukaryota > Metazoa > Arthropoda > Insecta > Lepidoptera > Depressariidae > Agonopterix > Agonopterix alstromeriana. The sequence goes on from OZ004661.1 coordinate 16,212,532, forward strand.
AGTAAAACGCACGCATGTTATATAAACTGCATTACGAACTTAAAATCGGCGCGATAAGAGCCACTTTACGAGGAAATGTGTTGAAATTTTGTTTCCGCTTATTATTGATGTCATGGAAATAATATATCCGCTTTCAGCCAGTCCAGAGTAGGTAGGTATAGGTATAGAAAAATTTAACCGTGCCTCTTTTTTTCGTGTTAATCAAATTGAATTTACTGAATGCTTTTAGTCTGGGCTCGATGAATTAATGAATTGACTTATAAAAGTAGCGAGGGAACGAGTAAAAAATGATTGCATAATTCATGGCAAAAAGGAGCATGTGTTATGGTACCTAGGGTTTTTGGTCGATACTTCTCGAAACGAGATTTCCCAGGAAATCTGGCCTTATTTGAGACGAGAAAAAAGTGTCGAGAGCTTGCAATGCAAATAAAAAAATTTCATCAAAATCGGTCCAGTAGTTTTTGCGTGATATTCGATACGCTCAATGCTCAAACAACAGACAGACAAAATATAAATTTGGAAACCTTTTTTTTAATCTTCGATGCTAAGACAAGCTTCTGTAGTTTTATAACATTGTAGATAAATAGATAACCTTCACTTCAAGACTCGAGTCGTTTAAAATTCTGTTCACAATAGTTATTGACTTTCTAAAAGGAAACTTTGCCTTAGAAATACTTTGGCTATAAGTTGTAGGTACCAACAGGCTTTAACGCGTGGCTTCCTTTATAATACTGTTAAGTAAATTGTCGTACCTAGATACTTTTTGCTAACCTTTCAACATTAAGGGAATATAATTCGGAGCGCGCTCCATACAAACGAAGTCCGGTGATATTTTCAATAATAACTAATTAAAATCAATGAAATTTTTCAGAATTGTATGAAGTCAGATTTTCGTCAAAATGTATAATTTCTAGATTGTTTCTGAAAAATGTAATTGACTTTAATTGGTTAGTATTGAAAATATCACCAGACTTGCAGCGTGCATTTACGGATTCGGAATAAACTTCTCTTAAAGTGAATTATTCGACATGAATGAAGAGTTTTAATGTTAAAATAAAACCTTTTAAGCTTCCATGTTGAATTCTCTCTATGCTCAAAGAAACGTTTATCCATTTCACTAGGTATAATATTAAAGTTCTCTCGGCTATTACATACAAATGATTTGTTATTATTTAGGTAGCTAAGACCAAAATCCCTTTCATATAGGTACAAATATATTATATATTATAGTAATTTACTATAGTTTACTACAGTTTTTGTATTGAATCAGTAAAGCAGCGAAGGGGGGAGGGGGCAAATGCCCCGGGCGGCACTTTACTAGGGGCGGCATATTCGGGAAAAATATTGATTGATTGAGCCGTCTATAACCAATTCGTAGAGCAGAGAGAAGTCGAGCTCGCTTCGCTCGCTCTAAGTTTCTGTTTTAGTTACTGTGCCCACACATAATCCTGAAGAGTTCTGACCACAGCTACGACGTGGTGCTCAAAATTTCGAGCTTGCTTCGCTCCATGGATAGCTTTTACTTTGGTTACTTTGCACATGTTTTTTACGTAAAAAGCTCTAGCTCTATACGCTCTGGTATCGAGGAGAAATCGAGCTCGCTCTAAGTTTCTATTTTTGCATGGACAAACCAAAAGATGTCTAAAAAATTTCGAGCACGCTTCGCTTCGTTATTTTTTTTAGGTAAGGTAAGGGGGCGGCAAAATCGGTCTGTGCCCCGGGTGGCAGAAACTCATGCTACGCCTCTGTATTGAATCGTACAGCGCTCCTAGCGGTTACGTTGAGAACTAATTATGACATACAAAATTGGCGCCGCAACTACACTAGTAACGTACAGTGAACACTCAGAACAAACCGTGACAAAGTTCCGGTGTAAAACTCCGTTGGTATTTCAAAGCATATTAACAAATAAAGCGAAGTTGCCAGCGTTTGAATTTATTCATGTGCGTAACTGACTCACAATGAGCAATTCCAAACTTTGAAATACATTATTACACTCAATGAAACAAAGTGTTAATTTACTCAACTGAACTGTTTGCTACATTTGAATACCTGTGTGTTTGCGACTGGGCTTGTTCAAACAAATGGTAAGTTAGGGCAATGTTTTCCAATTCCATTACTCTGAGTAATCTTGGAGCAATGGAATTGCATTACGTCTTATCGATCGGTAAAGACTGAGCGTGCGAAAGAATTATTAAGAATTGAAATGTCTACAAAAAATGTACTGTATCTTATTTTCATAATTGGATGAATGAACGATTCACGAGGCGATAATGTTCAAAGAACACGGTTTTTGTGTTTGTGCTCATGCGTACAAGAACAGAATTATTTCAAACGGTAACAACACAGCTTTTTATGATGCATTTGTTACCTAGTAAATTTTTCAGTTTAAATGCAGTCAAAATGTTTGTTTGCATTTATACAGGGTGTTAGCAGTATCATGGGTACAATCCTCAGAGGAAGGATCTCCATAGAGTCCGCATAAATTTACGATTGTAGTTAGTCTCTTTTGTCTTATGACGTACCTTTAATAAGTTAATAGTAGAAGGAGATGGAACTATAGATATTTGTTTATGCGGCTGTCCACTTTTTTTTGAGCTAGTGTGTGTGGAAAGTGACCGTAAACATTAGGTCATATGTCACTTGGTGCCTTTTGTCCATACTATTTGAAACCACACACTCAAACCTAAACGTCAAAAAAAGTGGACACTACAATTGGTATGGCTCACTCTATTAGGTATAATCTCTTTGGTACATTCACACTTTAAAGTAATGCAACTGTTTACCCTAACACCCTGTATAATTATGCTCTAATATCTAATTACTGGAACTAGTTTGTCTAAACATTATGAAACAACACAGCATTTGCATGAATGCTGATTCATTCAGATTAAACTATAAAGGCTCTTCCAGGAAAAAGTTTCTTAACAAACTGAAATCTTGTGCTAGTCAATATGTGCCTATACGACCTAAATGAATTCTACAATCATGAATTTATTACCTACGTAGTTAATAACCTAAATAATTAACATTAACGGGCATTCAACACAATATACGTGCTTATTATTAATCTGTGATAGTTTAGTATACTAAAATTATTATTATCAACGATATTAATATGTCAGTACTAGATAAGGCGATCGGTTCCCGCACTGAATTGATGTTTTAGTTCCAATGACATTCTATACATAAGACTCACCACGTCGTACAATAACAGAACCAAAAAATAGCACAAATCTCTAGTGTCACCTTTATATGCGTCAGTTATGTTCGGCTGTCATACATTGCCGCTGACATGCCAGTCCTATCAAATCTTTCAAATGTATTCGGTCACAAAACAGTAATGTAAAATAATTAGGCATAACTTAGCATAACTTATGTTTTTCGAGCGTATGTATGTATGCCCATTTCTTTGGCACGCCCTACAGCCTAAACGGCTTGATTGATTTTAACATATGAGGTGTCTTTAGATTCGTAAAAAGCGTGAGAGTGACATAGGGTATATTATTTCAAGCCGGCGTCTAAGAATTAAAACAGAGAGGGGGAATAAGCATTAAAAAAATTACAATATGGGTAATGAAAGCTAGTGAGTAGCAGATTCCAAAATATATATATTTTATTGTACTTTTATGCTACCATTTTTTTATTTAGATCTTACCAGGTTTTTCCTCTACGATGGTGCGGGCAGGGGGAGGGGCCTCGGTAGCTTCTTCGATACAACTCTGCTCATCAGGGAATTGGACATGTTTCTTTACTGCTGATCGGCTGGGCTTCGAGAGTACTGACGCTGTTGATGAAGTACAACATCTATTAACACTTGGATAAGGCGGCAAAATAATAAAAACCGGCCAAGTGCGAGTCGGACTACTCGCGCACCGAGGGTTCCGTACCACACCACCACACAACATATTAACTTAGAAAAAAGTTTTGTTTTCTCAAGGACCTATAGCGAGTTTTTTTTCGCATTTCCTGAGGTAGGCTCCATAGTGAAAGTTGTTCAGTTTGATGAAGTTCACCGTTTCAGTTTGCGGAGGGCTGTCCTTTACACCCTGTATACTTTCAATACTTGAAAAATATCGACGTTATTTAGACGCCATTTCAAAGTCACGTCATCCGACCAGATCAGAAGCCAATGTTGCTTTTTTCAATGTAAATTTTGAAATGGGATTACCTAAAAAAGCGTGTCGGACAATCCCATGATATAGGGCAATTACTCATCAGCATATGCTCACGACTATATTCCCCGAGGGGATAGCCAGAGATATTCTGAAACCTCAGATCATCCACGTTTCACCAGTATTACCGAAACTCTGTCCAGTGTAACGGGGGGTGAGCCCGTCGCCACTTATAATGGACATTGGGTACAATACATACCTCGAAATTGAAGCATGCAGGTTTCCTCACGATGTTTTCCTTCATCGAAAAGCCAGTGGTGTTATAAATCGTACATAAATTCCGAAAAACTCATTGGTACGAGTCGGCCTGGACGGGGATCGAACCATCGCCTCCTGCACGGCAGGCGAGGTTACTCGCCACTGGACCACCACGGCTTTTTTTACTACTACTCATTACCTATTATTATATTGGTAGCTATTATTGTGGGCGTGTCACATCACATCTCTAAAACGACCTGTCATAATCACGATCCTACGAGTATGTTGGACGGACTATAATATTACAAATGTCAATAATGAACTTTATTTTCGCGAAAATACATTTTCATTAAAACGCAACGATGCGTACGACTAAATAAATTAAGTCCAATGGACACGAACTACAACGTGTTAATGAATAAGCGCAAAACCTCATACACATAATTAGATTGAAACAATAATTTCATTATTTTGATAGTTAAAATTTAAAGTTGTTTGTTTTCAGACAAAAATGATTAGTTATCATTTCAGCAATGAATGAAAGCGTGAATACATTTTAAGAATCTTGTTTTGGTAGTAGGTAAGTAGTAAGTAGGTATGGTGAGTGTGCCCGTGCGGTGGGTTGAGATCCAGTTCAGTAAATTTTAAATTTTACAAACAAATTATTTAATATTTTGAAAAAAATTACCTATGTTGAAAACATAATAATACGATTCTGATCTCGATTCTAAACAAACTACTTTCTAGTTTTGCGTTAATTCATTAAAACGTTGTATACAGGCACGAAAACATAAACATCAATCTAAATTCATTATTTGGTTTCGTTTTGCAGATTATTACAAACGTGTGGGCGGTATTGATAACTTTTCCGATGGGGATTTTTCATCTTTCCCTAAAACATAATTTACTTCTCAAATATTTTCCGTGGTCATAAAAGTATAAATTAGACGTGCCAATAATTTAAAGTTTTATCCTGTCATGATCAGTGAGCTAAAGTAAGTAAGTTATAGCCTGTAGAATCAAAATGCAGGACAAATGCCTCCTCTCACTAATAAGAGTGAGAGGGAGTGTACCATACTCCACCACGCGGGCCCAGTGCGTGATGGTGCAGGCAAGTTAGTGGTCAACTTAATGTCAGATAATTTTCAAGCCGCCTTAATAGGCCTCTGACCTGGCTTAACAACGCCATCTGACAGAACTATCCGAGACCAACTGCTTAAGAGAAGTTTATTCCGAATGCGTAAATGCGCGCTGCATAAAAACAAAGTCTGGTGATATTTTCAATACTAATCAATTAAACTCAATGTCATTTTGCAGAAACAATCTAGAAACAAATCTCTATGCTTGTATCGTGTCCGATTATCGTTAAAATATACAGTTTAAATGCTGGGATTAATTTAAGATTTGTATGGAAATCTTTGAGGCACTGTAACCTTAAAACTATACATGTTAAGGAAAATCTGACAAGATATAAGCATAGAGATTAGTATCTAGATTGTTTCTGTAAAATTTCATATACCACCAACAGTAATATACCCTTAACGTGCCTTAAGAAGCACGTAGACGCTCGAGATGAAATACCACAAAACGGTCACCCATCCAAAGACTGACCGGACCTGAAGTCGCTTAACTTCGGTGATCGTTTGGAATACCGAAGCTCCACTACGCCAACGAGCGCTTCTGACTAACAAGACTAAACGAGTGAATTAAAGATAAATAAAAATTTCCTTCTTAAGGGGATATATTTCGGAGCGCGCTCCATACAAACGTACTATGGTGATATTTTCAATACTAACCAATTAAAGTCAATGACATTTTGCTGATACAATCTTGAAACAAATATCTATGCTTGTATGGAGCCAGATTTTCGTTAAAATGTATAGTTTCAATGCTAAGATTAATTTAAGATTTGTATGGAAATCTTTGAGGCACTGTAACTTTAAAACCATACATTTTAACGAAAATCTGACTCTATACAAGCATAGAAATTTGTTTCTAGATTGATTCTGAAAAATTTCATTGAGTTTAATTGGTTAGTTTTGAAAATATCACCATAGTACGTTTGTATGGAGCGCGCTCCGAATTATATCCTCTTAAGATGCTGACAGCACCCAATGAGCTCCACTTCAGCAGCTTTTGTGTCAGTATAATACGTGCTAATAAAATATCTGTCACCGCTGCAATGGTAGAAAGTATAGCGTACCCATAGAAGGTGTAAGGAAAAGTATCATTAACCTTTAAACCACGTACATTACCCATCAAACTGATCATTTTTTCCTATGGGAGCAAACCTGTAAGAACAAAAAAAAATGTACTCTTTCAGACAGTTAAGCATTGCAGTTTAGTATGGATCTGATTTTTTTTTGAGCTTATATTTTTGCTCCCAAATAATACTTAAAACTTAGAATAATTAGAGAGAATAGAGCTAGGTACCTACGTTATGAGAGTGTGTTTCAAATATCTGTTTCTGTAATAACGAGTAATAATCCACATATCCGCACCAAGCGCATTTCAGAATCTTTTATAATGCGCACAGCCAAGGAGTGGAATGCCCTGCCTGCGTCAGTATTTCCGAGCGCTTACAACCCAAATTCCTTTAAAGTACGAGTGAATAGGCTTCTTCTGGGTTAGCTCGCTACGTCTTCGACCCCATCTTTGTCCTGAGGACTGGATTGAGGTCAAGAGTAAACACATCCGTTATAAAAAAAACGACCATTTAGAGACTTTAAAATTAGATGTTATTAGCCGTTAAACCGTGAACTAAATTAATATGTTTATAGTATTAAACATGAAAACGTCCCCTTCTAAATCCGCATATTGTGACGGGCAACTACGAAACCCTACACTGCGCGTGGCCTGACACGCACATGACCGTTTTTTTTTGTCAATTTCGACGCTTTGTACTTAGTGATAAAGTGACAATTAACCTGTCAGAATGTCAAAAGCAATGCGGAGTGCCGTGGCAGTATACTTACTGATTGTCTTGCTAGGTGCTTCGGAGAATTCCTCAGGATCATGGCGGCTTGGCATAGGCCTGCCTGCAGACCGGCGGCGGCCGCTGGGTGCCGAGCTGGTTGTGGTCGTTTGCTGTGCCGTGGCTGTGTATTGCACCGCTGCCAGCTGCAAAATATTCTTAATCTTAGGGTTACGACACATTGACCGACCGCGATCGACGGCCCGTCCAAAAATAAAGCACGTTTAGAATAGGACGCCGCCGCCATCCGCATCCTCCGGTCGACGCGGCGAACTCGCCAAACCGAAAGCGCATCCCATACTAACCGTGCTTTGTATAAGAAAGCCGAACTTCGTCGTTTGCCGTCGATCATTGTGTCGTGACCCTTAGTCACCTGTTTGTTGCATTGACTTTGCTACGTGTACAATAGAATTATCAGAATATTTCGAAACTCGGGGTAGAATACATATGTTTCAGTTAAGATGTAGTTGTAAGTTCAATCAAGCAGAGACAATCCCGTTAACAAACAATACAAGTTAAAAAACATTTGAAGTAAGTACCTAAGTAAATAAAATATCCCTAAGAAGAAATACAATAAACCAGGTAAGCAATAAACTTATAGAACTACAATACCTAAGTAGTATTGTAGTATTCAAGAAGTTTTAAATATTCTTTATAGTTGTTTTATTGACTTATTTTATTTTCTGATCTGGCTTTGTATCTACGTTCCCTTTTACGTGATACCTACCGCATCGCACTCAGGCTGAGAGTTCGAAGAATTTTTTTCTTTCAGTTCTTTGTTTTGTTTTTATTACAGGTTGTTTGTTGTTGGTTGTCGTTTGATATGTGTATCACAATATGTGTGTGTGTCAATATTATGTTTTGCACATTGATAATTTTAATCTTCCATAATATCGCTTGTGTAGAGTTTTTGCAATAGGTAGAGCAAAATCAAAAACGTTGAAAAATAAATAAGTTTAAGGACCTTAATTTTTACTTTTTGTTTTTACTTGAATTAACACAATATTCTGTCATTTTCGACGCTTTGTACTTAGGCCGTGTTCAAACCAAACTGACTGTAAGCTGCCGAATGTGAGCAGGCTTACTATTAGTACTACCTAGCGTAATAACGTATTGTCGGTAATATGTGAACGAAAAAGTGAATATGTATGGAAATACAATAAACTGCGTAACGTTCGCTCACTTTCGGCGGCTTACAGTCAGTTTGGTTTGAACACGGCCTTAGTGATAAAGTGGCAATACGCATTTCGGTAGAAAGAAGGTAAGATGGACGGTCGGACCGATGGCGTCGGATTAGAAATGGTCACCTTTTGGGTACAAAATTCTAGAATAATGTCATAGCAAAACTCAAATTAAAAGTCAAGCATTCTTGTAGATAAAGAATAAACTGGCGCGAGTATTGCAGCAGCGTGGTAAGATGTTACAAGACAAAATTATGGATGGATCAACCCAAACTTAACGATATTTTTTTTATCCTTTTGCTCAACCCAAAGTCCCCGTAGTCATAAGTCGTTTACTTGCCGCTACATTTGTATGATGGGATCACACGGCGTCTTTCTTATTCTAATGATGTAGCAAGATAGTCCTCAAAGTGAACTGGTAGGTACGAGTAATCTTAATACTCGTAATGAAGCCTATATAATCAATCATACCCTAAAGAAGTGTACTATACCAATATAAGGCATATATTTGATTGATTAAACATATCGGTTGGTTTCGAAAGACGTGACCTCTATTGATAGAAGCGCAACAGAACACAAGTCAGGAGACCGATTGCGCTAATTTAAAACATCGAAGTTCTATTCTTATCCAATTTCAGTTCTAATCACATTGCAATCCAATTACTATTAAATTGTGCTGAATTCAATTGTACTGACAGCGTTTAACGTCTGAGAGATCTGTCAAAACGGCTCTAACGGCTGTCATGAGCTGTACCGCGATGAGCGCAATACCAAATGTGTCAAAAGTTATGGTTCGTACGTAGTCCAGTCACGGTTCAATCACCGAATATTTACCGCGATTGCAGCCCAGAACACTTTTGGTGGTGGTTATTCCTGCAGTAGTGTCTTAGCGAGCTAAACGAATTTAACTTTTTCCTCAATCAATATGAATCGATTGTAGCTAGAGTTCTTTCCGTACCATAAAATAAAAGATTGCAATTATAGCATTTAACTGGGCTGTGGTCAGAGCTCTATTTTTGATAAAGTGTATGAAACGAGCTCGACTTTTCCTGTACTCAAACTTTATCAATACATGGTGTAAAGTTTAATACTTTACTTTCTAAACGGGGTACTTACTTCAGACCATCAAACTTAACTAACGTCGAAATCACGAAACCAGCTGTCCCATACATAGAAAATGTCAATAGTTACTCGATCATAACTGTATAAACTGTAGATTTTTTTTTGCGATTTTGATGCTGTGCAGACCCATAGTAAGAGTTGTTCAGTTGTATGGTCTTACCCTTTTAAGTATGAAACGCATTTATGACATCCTGTAACATATGATTTCCAAAACATCCACTAATAAAGTGGAAATGTTCGAATGAATATCATCGAGGAGAAACGTTGTGCAGCGAGTAGTGTTTATCTATTAAACATGATGAGTTTAGCGGAGTTTTAATCACGCATTTCCTCTGCTATAGCGTTTATTATTTGCTAAGCCAGCCGTAAACTGGGACACATGTGATATTTGTTCTTCTAAACCTGCATGTCTAGCATGATTTCTCTACTTGCGCGCGACTTGACTTTTTCCCATACTACAATTCGCGGCAAGCGCGGCTTTCGCTCTCCGAAAAGCGCGGGAATAGGTTATTTTCATAGGGAGATCATACTAGACATGCTGCCATAGGACAAGTTTTAAATATAAAATGTTATTGTTTGTTATTTCTACCCGCTGTAAGATGATTTTTTAACTGGTCTTTTTTTGTCCAATAGCTGGCTGGAGAGAGCTAGTGTAGGTACTATTGTATTGGTTATGTGCACGATACTAGCACCATCTAGCGCACTACGGCCCCGTAAATTATAATACTTATACTCCATTCCAAATAGCAAAGAAATTTTAAGGCCATTTTGAATTACAGAAACAGAGATTTGAAACACTTCCTCTCATTTATTCTTAGAACAGCTTTAGTAACGTCCAAGATATGTTAGATAGTATATCTTTCTCATAAATAAATCATATTTGCAAATCAGAATTGGCCAGAAAGCTATACAGGAATCGGAAAATCTCTTCGTCCTTATTTTGAATGCAGTATAACTAGCTGGAATTCCCTTTCTATGAAATTCTCATACAAACTTCTACCCCCGTTTTCCAACCTTTAGAGGTTAAATTGCGAATTTTTTCTATGTGAACACCTAGAAGGCAATAAAAACATCCCTGTCAAAAAGTTTTTGATATTTTTGAGTTTTGAGTGAGTGTGCGGATTTGCATAGATTCAAGCCAATCTGACACAGCACAGCTTCGCCGAAAATAGTTCAAATTTCTGCCACAGCGTACGCTGCGATCATCTTGACAGTTCCAAACACTAACTTCGCACATATCTAATAGTCGGGCCATAATAGATTGCATGCTGTCAAAGGACGAGGAACTAGCAAGCGACACAAAATTGTTTGTTGACTTTGTTGTAAATATTGTAATTATTTATGAGCTACAAGCATTTGCCCAAAAAGTTTCTGTGTGGACATAGAAGAACTAATCTGCATTATATTTATGCCAAGTATGACTATGAAGTCACTTGACATGGATCACAGATGGCCTGCGCTGTGCCGTAAAATAAAAGGCCAAGTGCGAATCGGGACTAGGGCAATTAGTGTTCCGTACTACCAGTTGTTTAACATGGGTCTTTGATGACAATGGCAACTGACTTAGACTTTATAGAACAAAAGTTATAGCCATGTGACGTACCTAATTATACCCCGCTGCCGGAATAGCCCAGCTTGACTTCTAAACTAGGTATTATAAAACCGTTACAGAAGCGTGTGTGTACATTGAAGATATTTACAAGGTATATGTTTTTTTTGCGATTTCGATGTTGGCTCTATAGTCAAAGTTGTTCAGTTTTATGGTCTCAAGCACTTCTTTAAGTATTACTCTAGGGTAGGTAGGGTGTTTAGTTACACTCTGTATATTATTTATCTAAATTACCTAATTAAGTTAAAAACTAAAGGCGAATTAGTCAAAAAAAGTTAAGCCATGTTGTACAGGTTGTTAGGATAAACAGTTACATTACTTTAAGAGGTGATTCTACCCATGAGACTGAACAACTTTCCCTAAGAAACCTATAGGAAATACGAAAAAAGAATGTTGACTTTTCATATAAACGTTCGATCAGCTGATTGCACTTAGTATGGAAAGTCCCAATTTTTTTTGCGAATTTCCTGTAGGTTTCTTAGGTAATAACTACCACTTAAAGTAATGCAACTGTTTACCCTAACACCCTCTATAATAATATCTTCGTGATACAGGTCTAATCAACTATACTTCATTCCAAATAAGGACAACGAGATTTTCCAATTCCTATTTAGCTTTCTGGCCAATTCTGATAAGCACATATAATTTATTTATCAGAAAGATGTACTATCCAACATATCGTGGACGTTACTAAAGCTTTTCTAAGAATAAGTGAGAGTAAGTGTTTCAAATCTCTGTTTCTGTTATTAAAAATAGCCTTAAATTTTCGTTGCTATTTTGAATGGAGTATAGGTATTAGATTCTCACGACTTCTAAAACTGTTCACGAATGTTATAAAATTCGTTCATATTTAGTCACAGTATACCTATCAAAGAATTCACGGCATTCATCTACTGTCATGCAAAATTAAAATAATAATAAATAAAGCAAAGTTGCTCTCAAATGCGTTATGAAGTTAAACTTTCCGCTAACTACAGAGTTCTCTAATTAACTTCTACAACTTGGTGGTTTTCATTAGTTTTTAGGGTTCCGTAGTCAACAAGGAACCCTTAATGTTTGCCATGTGCGCGGCGTAGCTCAGAGACGCTCAGTACTATTATAGAAAGCTGTAATTTGACATGATTTACATATTAATACAAAAAGGTGGTAAAATTAAATCTTGAAAAATATTTTTTTTAGTGTACCTCCTCTACACGTGAAGTGGGAATGTTTATTCGTCTATATCATGGTGTGGGGTATCGTTGAATAGGTCTTATAACAAATATTATGGGTGTGGTAGAACAATTTTTCGATTTAGGGATCTGTTAGCAAAATATTAAGCTTTAAAGTGAAAATTGTCGGCAGTAGTGTATACAACGTGTTAATGAATAAACGCAAAAGTAATGAAGAAAGTAGTTCGTTTAGAATCGAGAGCAGAATCGAAGTATCTTACTAAATAAAAATAGAAATACTAAATAATTTGTTTGGAAAATTTTAAATTTACTGAACTCGATCTCAACCCACCGCTCGGGCACTCTCACCCTACTTACCACCAAAACAAGATTCTTAAAATGTATCCACGTTATAAGCACGTTAGCGCTTTCATTAATTGCTGAAATTAAAACCAATCATTTTTGCCTCAAAACTTAAAATGCGAACAACTTTAAATTTTAACTATCAAAATATTGAAATTATTCTTTCAATCGAATTATTTTGTTATAAATTAGTTGGGGTGTATGAGGTTTTGCGCTTATTCATTAACACGTTCTACAACGAAGTTAAAGGAAAACTATCACCGCTAAGTAGGCTTTACAAGTTAACGAGTAATAGTTGACTGACTTATAAAATGTACTTTTTAGCTACTAACTAATGTATATTGTGACCCTACCCAGCGCGTGGCCCAACACGCACTTGGCCGGTTTTTTATTTAATATTAAAGGGATACTTTGAATTAAAAGTCACGATGTCCACAGTGAAAATTTGTTGTCGTGCTAAAAAACTTGCTGACAATATACCGAGTAGAACTATAATAGAGCAAATAATATTAAACACTAAAGTTTACCCGCGACTTCGTCCGCACTAATTGTATTATACCAGATTTGAAGTCAAATCATAAGCTATCAAACAAAAAAGTCTTATCTAAATCGGTAGGTATAGCAAGGCCATTTATCCGACTGCGCGACGAAAAAGAGGGTAATATGTTTATCAGCCTATGTATGTACGTTTGTTCCTTTGTGGCACTCTACAGAAGAAACGCGTGGGCTGATTTTGATCTTACGTCAGTCGATTTGTCCTAATCTTGCGAGTGTCACGAAAGACATGACAAACTAAAAAGTGTAAAATAAAAAATGCATTTTAAAAGGATATAATTCGGAGCGCACTCCATACAAACGTACTATGGTGATATTTTCAATACTAACCAATGAAACTCAATGAAATTTTTCAGAATCAATCTAAAAAAAAATGTCTATACTTGTATAGAGTCAGATTTTCGTTAAAATGTATAGTTTTAAAGTTACAGCGCCTCAAAGATTTTCATACAAATCTTAAATTAATCCTAGCATTGAAACTGTATATTTTAACGAAAATCCGACTACATACACGCATAGATAATTGTTTCAAGATTGTTTCAGCAAAATTTCATTGACTTTAATTGGTTAGTATTGAAAATATCACCATAGTACGTTTGTATGGAGCGCGCTCCGAATTATATCCCCTTAACATAAAAACCCGATTGCGTGGAAAAAGAAGTTATAATAAAAACGGAAAAGAAAAAAACATGTCCAGTAGTTCTAGACCGGATCAAATTTTCCCAATAATGGGTCCCGACTGTTAAAGTCGCAAGACGCAGAATTCTAGACTACTTGGACTTGTTTTTTCTTTTCAGTTTTTATTATAAGTTCTTTTCGACGCGGTTTTTTAGGGTTCCGTAGTCAACAAGGAACCCTTATAGTTTCGCCATGCCCGTCCATCTGTCCGCGGCTTAACTCAGAGACACTTAGTACTAGAAAGCTGTAATTTGACATGGGTATACATATTAATCACGCCAACAAAGTGGTAAAATAAAATCTTGAAAAATATTTTTTTTTATCTTTTTGGTACCTCTCGTACAAGAAAGTAAGGACGCAATTTTTTTCTCGTTTATCCCATGGTATCGTTGGATAGGTTTTTTAAAAATACTGTGAGTGTGCAAAAACCATTTTTCGATTTAGGGATCCGTTAGCAAAATATTAAGCTTTAAAGTAAAAATGTTTGTTAGAATCAAGTGTCCTCCCCCCCCCCCTCCCCCCTCCCCCCAGCTAAACGGTTGTTTCTGGATACGTGAAAAAATTCACAGCAGTAGTGTATATAACGAATTTAAAAGGAAAACTATCTATCACTGCTATGTAGGCTTTACAAACTGAACAACTTTCACTATGGGACCAACATCGAAATCGCGATAAAAAATCTTTTTTTTTTTCGTGATATTGGTCCCATAGTGAAAGTTGTTCAGTTTGATGGTCTAAACCACCCCCTTAAATGTTTATTTGTATTTTTGTAACGCCTTGTATTGTGACTGGCAACTACGGAACCCTACCCTGCGCGTGGTCCGACACGCACTTGGCCGGTTTTTTTTAGTATGTGAATATCACAGCGCAACAGTTTGCAACGCGACGGCTTTTAATCGTAAGTATGAATTTGTGTGAAATCGCACTTTGCAGTCCAGTGTGATCACTGATCAAGTCTATTATACAGGATGTAAGGAAAAGTATCATAAACCACATACTCTACCCATCAAACTGGACAACTTTTACGACGAGCAAACCTGTCAGAACAAAACAAAAAATCTGCTGTCCCATACATTTGAATCGAGAAGGTATTGCTGTTTAGTATGGGACAACAGATTTTTTTTTTGTTCTGTCTCGTTTGCTCCCATAGTAAAAGTGTTCAGTTTGATGGGTAGAGTATGTGGTTTAAAGGTTAATGATACTTTTCCTTACACCCTGTATAAAATATAGTCTACAGCAATATGATATGACACAGATCATTTGTTCAATTTGAATCAATTAGTTTTGCTTGTAAACAAGTTGAAATACTAAACATCGACAAGATCTCTGGGGGCAAATTGTTTTTGGGCCAAAATTCAACGGTAGCGGTAACAGGGATACGTTAATTGGATGAACTAAAGTACGTTACGTGGCTCTGCACGAGCTGACACTAATTTTCAAATTGGACGAAATCTCCGGGCCACTGGGCTAACCTTTTTATTTTTCATTGCATCCTTAATGCGTTTTTATGCTTTAGCGATATTATCTCCTCATGTTTACGGCTTTTTGTAGTTTATTTGAGTAGCAATTTTTTAATGTACCTAGGCTTTCTTAATTGACAACATAAAATTTTTTAACCACCTTTTTAATAAAAAATAGGTTAAAAAATAAGAGATACGTATTTTTCCGATTTTATTTTTGACCGATATTTCTATTTTTAATTGACTTTTGAATTTTCTGAAAACCGTAGGATTTATGGCTAAGATACCTTTGCCACAATAACATCAAAAATAAATACTGTCAAATACAATAGAAAAGCCAGGAGGAGGCTTGCCGCCATTAATCTGTTCAGTCGGTGTTGTATTTGATATTCGTGAAAAATTGGTTTTAGTGATTTTTTTGACATAATTTCGTGCGGATTGTGAACCAAAACGTTGCGTAAATCGACCAACATAACAGGAATCTCAAATATATACGAAGAAAGAACAAAAGTTTTGGTGCAAGTTTACTCGCTCGTGGTGATTTTGAAGGCAACGCGCGAGCTTACAAAATCGACCACAATTTCATCCTCATCTTTTATCTATCATCCCATCATCATCAGGAGAGTTTTGCACGGGAATCGCGAAGAAAAGGACGGGCTTTGTTTCTTAATTTTCTAAATTAGTTTTTCGTGGCTATTATTTGGTAATGCGGTGGATTTGTTTAATAATGTGCCATTAATGGAGAACAATATAGTAAAAGTGAGAAATAAAGAAGGCGCTCCCGTTTGATTCGGATTGATCCTTGCGTAAAACTCCCCTCAACATTGGAATGTGTGTACCGCCCTCGCATTTCAAGAGTTAGGTATTAATTACAAAGAAAAATATCACTAAAGACCAGGCTGTAAGGGCTAGTTCCCATTGCCTTTCCGAAAGGATATACTATTTAAAAAAAAATAGAAAAGCCAAGCAGGCAAAGGAATAAAATCTCATTCAACCTCTATTATATTTTTCAGTATTTTTCAAATAACTTGAAAAATAATGGATAGAAAAATCGGATAATTTTGATATAAGCTTTGAATCACATAATCTACAAATCGCTGGGTGAATACAACAACGGCACAAGTCAAAAAAGTTGATTTTGAGAAAAATGACATTAAAGTTGGCGCGAGAGAGTGCGCGCGAACAAATTCGTCTGTAGTTACTACACAGTAAGGGTTAGATAGTTGATGTTGGCCTTTTGTATATCTGTGTTATATCAGTATTCTATAACAGTTGAGAATTTTATTTATATACTTCAATATTTTTATTTATAGGGCCACAAATATGGGGGTTCCGAGTTATGCCAGTTTTGCATTAACTTTTTGGTACGATTTAGATTTATGCCAGATAATTATTGAGAAAACATGAAGAAATGTGATAGTAATTAGTACCCAAAATAAAACACAATTATGGTATTAGAGAAGAGACGGAAGAAATGGGAATTTACAAAGCAATGAGGAAAAGAAAATTTGATCTGTTACTGAATTGGCGGAAGTTGTCTGATGAGATCCTATCAGATCAGATACACAACGCATAAGCATATCTTATCTTATCTTCTTATCTTGTTGTGGGGGCTGGCAAGCCAGCAACACTTCGACCCAGTGGGATCTTTTGTGTTAGCCCCAACTTTCTTCACCTTTCAAATACATGGTCAATGAAGGAGGCAACCCCATTGAGGGGAAGAAACCTAAGGTCTCCCGGTTTTGGGTATCCATCTCCGAGGAGGCACATGCGTTTTGCCGCCAAGACATTACAGTCACAAAGGATATGTTCCATGGTCTCTTCATCCTCTCCGCATGCTCGGCAGCTTGGATCTAGGGTTAGTTTCATTTTGTGCATCATCGTGCCTGTAGCGTAGTGCCCAGTGAGGGCTCCGGTGATGGCACGAGCCTTGCTCCTGCTGTTGTTCAGTATGAACTTTGAGACACAAGTTGTCACATTGCTGATAAATTTCTTATAGTGTTGTAGCCCTGCAAGGCCGGACCACTCCAGCCTGTGTGTTTTATCAGCCCAATCCCTAATGGCCATTCTTATGCTGCATGCCGGGATTCCCACACTTGGTTCTGGGCCAACCATCTTCCGTTCTGACCCAGCCCTCGCCAGCTCGTCAGCATTCTCATTACCCTGGACACCGGTATGTCCCGGGACCCAAACTAATCTTACGGTATTATGAAGTCCAAGCCTGTTAAGGGTCTTCACTCCGTTTAGAATTAGCTTGGAATTTACATAATAGGAGTTCAAGGCTTTGAGAGCTGCTTGGCTGTCACTTAGGATATATATAGTCTTGTTGGCTACCTTCCTATTTATATTCTCCTGCGCACAGGCTATGATAGCATACGTCTCTGTTTGGAAGACAGTTGCAAATTCTCCTAGACTGACACTTTCGTTGTAGTCTTTGGAGTGTATGCATGCACCCGTACCTGACTCGGTTTTTGAACCATCGGTGTACCAAACAAGAGTGTTTGCGTCCGGGGTACGCAATCCACGCTTCCATTCATCCCTTGTTGGGACATATATTTTGTAGTTTCTCTTGAAGATCCGTGTGCTCGGCATTGTGTCACCGATCATGTTGAACCATCTTTCAAGCTCACTGTCCAGTCTCAATGCAGTGTGCCTTAACTTAGGCATATCACTGTGCCAGGGTTGGGTCACTTTCATTCTGTAAAGAGCCTTAGCCGCTTCAGCTTGTATGAATATATGAGCATATGCTCACGACTGTATTCCCCGAGGGGTACTCAGTGATATTCTGAAACCTCAGAACATCCACGTTTCACCAGTAGTACCGAAACTCGGACAGAGTTTCGGGACAGATACACAACGAGTTCGATGATAAGAGCCAGACCAAGAAATTACTCGTGAGCCCAATCACATGTTGATCTCAATAGATCTTTTAGTACTGCTTAAATCAAGAACGATGTGTAAAACAATTATCAATCTCTATCTTCGGTCTTCTTACCAGCTACCCATTTTACGTAGTCAGGCCAGTTGGCCGGTGGTCGTCCCATACTATTTAATTATAAAATAACCACGCTAGTT
This sequence comes from Agonopterix alstromeriana, assembly GCA_963924505.1. Taxonomy (NCBI): domain Eukaryota; kingdom Metazoa; phylum Arthropoda; class Insecta; order Lepidoptera; family Depressariidae; genus Agonopterix; species Agonopterix alstromeriana. Next base: position 16,231,073 of record OZ004661.1, read on the forward strand.
TGTAGCTTCTGTTCTAGAACACATACTCCTTATCAGTTGCCAGTTCTTCAGCAGATATAACAAGCCTATTGCCACTTTAGCTTGCTAATTTTCAGGGCTGCGTTATTTGCTTTAGTTCTCAGACGTTACTACTTCATTTCTGATGTTATCTCTTAGAAAAACACCAACCAGTAGCTGTTTCCATAGCTCACAATGATGGACTATTTCTATCGTCACTGTTCATGTGTCTGCCTTGATCCCTATGTTCAGGTTGAATACCTTCGTTTGCAATTGGATGAATACGTCGTCAGATATTTTCATCTGGGGAAAGCCAATGAAAAGATATGTGGAAATTATCTCAGAGGAAATAAATGGAGACATCCTGACATCAGTCATTTGGGATGAAAGATGAATGATAAGATAAGAAGAGGTAAGAGGAAAAGAAAACTGGATTTTAAAAGCATAAAGTTAATATTGAATATGCAGGAATCAGATTTACCAAAGCTATATATTTACGAAGTAACCATACGAAAGCAGTACATAGCTACGCTCTTTTCCACAAAATTACACTATCACATTGTTTTAATCTTCTGATCTGGAACTTCATACAACAGATCAGTCTTCTATCTATACTAGAAAGCCATGGTACAAAAAGCAGATTGGTAGATGATCATAAGTCAAAACTTTATAGAAGAGATGTTATGATTCCCTGAAGAGTCGGAAGTAGGGAGGACCTACTTTGACATCACAAACCTTCACATTGTGGTTTACAGAATATAACAGGAGTAGTTTTTGCAGACGGGAATAATTATAATTCAACTTTTTGACTAAAACGTGTCATTGTTGCATAACACAAAATAACAATTTTATTTAATGTAGTAGTGGCACAAATACCATCTATCGCTTGATTCAGTGAAATATCGAGTCAGGTCTATATTGCACAAGATAAAGTATGCGATGTAGAACCAGAATACGGTGCTAACTCAAAACTGCCAATTTTTGAGTTGTGCCGTTGTTGTATTCACCCAGCGAAATGGTTTTCTTATTTTGGTACCATTCTTAAAATGAAATGTTGTCAATTGAGAAATCTTTAATATTGTGATGAGGGCGCCAATGAACGGTAACATGACTCTTTATCAAACAGCAAAAGGTACCCCAAAGGTGACGTGAAAATATATATTGTCAGAGATCAGTGCTACTTTCCTCTTCCTACTATATCCTGGTAAAGGTAAAATTTTTTTTTAAAAGATACCGCCTTAAAGCCTCGAGGAGTATTCTTCCAAATCTACTTGGCTTATTTTCTAACCTCAAATACAAAAAAGACTTGTGCATTCAATACTGGACTGTCCTTTCTGTGGACCCCGTGGACCCTGTGGACTCATTTGTATACTAATAACTACGTAACCAATCACCATCTAGTATTTTACTGTCATTTTGATATACTGATAAATATCAAATAGATAAATACAAAGGAATAATGATACTGATATTTTCCCCACTAGGTAAACGCAGGGCCGTGCCATATTTTGCTGGTTTTTAGAAGCTATCTTCTCGTTATTTGAAAGAAAATACAAATTAAAGAAAAATATGGCAATGATCTTCAACATCTGGACTTTGTAACTATGAAGTATATTTCTTATTTTTCTATAAAATACATATGAAACCTGTGTTCAAAGGAAAACCAAAATATTGGAAAAAATCTGTATTATGTGCATCTATTTTATAAGTTGAAGTCACTGTTACTGCGACACACACCATTGTGTAGACAATATTAAGATCTAAAAATGCTATGAAGTAAAAATTTTCAAGCCGTTTATTTAATGAGTTAATTAGATAAATACAAAATTTGTTATAAATTCTTATGATTTTCGAATTTGATTTCCTTGGATTAGAAGGCACCACAGTGACATAATGAAGGACAAACCAGTCGAAAATAGGTGTACCTACTGAAATGATGTAGCTCAGTAGAGGTGAGGCGGCTCTGAAAGGGTCAAGGTCGTTCGGTCGGGGATACCTCTTAATGTTTATGGCTGTATCTTGCGCCGGCAATTAACAGGAAACATAATAACAATAAACCTTGTAATATAATTATGTCGTTGTGCTAGTTAAAGGGGTAGCAGTTTGTGAGACTGACAACTATGTATACCTACTAACTGTAACCACAGAATAAATACTAGTACTACCCGTACAGAAGAATCTTTTCGAAAACAGATTTAAACAAATAGCGAATCTGTTTGCACGGCAATAAGGTACAAAGTTATTCGCACCCGTCCTATCGTACAATTCGCGAATAACCTACCAATGGTCACAACGGCGCGCGTGCAAACAAAAATGAACCGAGTCATTATTTATACATGAAAGATACCTTTACATAGTCTTCCTCTTTCATTCTTTCACGTGCTGGCAGCGTGACATCGCTAGGGTTTTCAAGTCTCGCATTGACTACTCAAAAAATGGCGGCAAGTCTAATGAGATTTGACCAAGAAGTTTACACGGTATACCTAACCTATTGCCATTCACCCCTCGGTGGGGATCGGCCGTCAAGCGTACCTGAGCTGTGGAGTGAGACAGGCCTGCTGTAACAGAAGTTTGTCTGGACATTGAAGAGTTTACAAAATAGGTAAGGTATGGTGTTTAGTACCTACTATTTAGGTGTCCCTGACCCAAAATCACACCTTTTTACCCGACTGCGCCAGAAGGAGGGTTATGTTTTTCGAGCGTATGTATGTATGCTTGTATGTCTACTTCTTTGGGACGGCCTACAGCTTAAACGGCTTGATGGATTTTAACGTATGAGGTGTCATTAAATTCGTAAAAATTGTGAAAGTGACATAGGCTATATTATTTTTTACAATTGCTCCTTTCACTCCGTAGAGTTTTCGGAAGTGGTCTTCTTACACCCTGTTTGTATAGAACCCATTTATAGGCTGATGATGATGACGAAAGATGTCCTAATTACTAATACAGGGTGTAAGTGACAGCCTGGCAAATACTGAAACGGGTGAATTCAGACCATGTGTTTTGTATGGAGCAGCAGATTTTTTTCGAGTTTTCAGAGGTTTGCTCCCTAGTGAAAGTTGTTCAGTCTGGTATGAATTCACCGTTATGGAAAAATTTTACTTAAATACTGGTATTTAACAAGTTGCGCATTTTGAATTTTTCCACAAAAATGCACTGCACATAAACGGATTTTACACTTACCCTGTCCGAATAATCGAATGCGGCTGTCCCTCGTCCGTCGAGATATTCTTGAAACTGCGATATGACGCACACCATTGCATAAACCTGCGATACCAAAATTAACATTTACTCAGACTATAAAAACAAACATACCTATTATAATATACAACGTGTTAATGAATTAAAGCAAAACTAGAAAGTAGTTTGTTAAGAATCGAGAGCAGAATCGAATGATCATGTTTTCAACATAGGTAATTTTTTTCAAAATATAAAATAATTGTTTTGAAAAATTTAAAATTTACTGAACTCGATCTCAATCCACCGCACGTGCACACTCACCCTACTTACTACCAAAACAAGATTCTTAAAATGTATCCACAAGCACGCTAGCGCTTTTATTCAATGCTGAAATGATAACAAATCATTTTTGCCTGAAAACTTAAAATGCGAATAACTTTAAATTTTAACTAATTAAAATAATGAAATTATTGTTTCAATCTATTTATTTTGTTATAAATCAGTTGGGGTGTATGAGGTTTTGCGCTTATTCATTAACACGTTTTATATACGAATAATTTATATAACAATAGTTTCATAGTTATTTATTTGCAGTCATGTACATACAGCAAAGGTGATAAATCAAATTAAACCGGTCAAGTGCGAGTCGGGGTACTCGCACACCGAGGGTTCCGTACCACACCACCACACAACATAATAACAAAATTTTTTTTTGTCCTTGACCTTTAACACGAGACCGACTCACACTTGGCCGGTTTTTATTATTTGTTGTTATACTGTAGAGTTTGCTCTATAATCACACCAATTTTTAATGCTTGTATGTATTACCGTTTTTATGATAGAGCGAGAAGAAAAAACGTTGATAAAAACTAATTTCTTGTGTGATTCCCTCCCTTAAATTTTAACTTTTTATCATTTTTATTATTTGTTAACTAATCCGCCGTAATAACCGTCCAGTGACATCACTGGAAAACCTGTGAACTCCTCGGTAAACTTAAAATAACTGGCTATTATGAAAAAAAACATTTACAATGTCAGAATTTGACATTTGATGTTGCCGTTTCTGTTTCCAGCATAGAGTTAGAAAGAGAAGGCAGGATTTTTTTAAATAAGGTCTGATCATCCTCTTAAAATAGTTTCACCTAATTTTGTTAGACTTTATATACTAAACCTGTCCAAAACCAATTTAATTTATGATTAGACTTAAAACCGGTATCATATGTATTTTATTCCGCTTCGTACACACGGCGACACATCAAGCTACGCAAAACCAACATAAGCTGGCCGCGCTACGTTATACATTACTCTGCCTACGCGCGGCCAGCTAATTTTGGTTTTGCGTAGCTTGATGTGTCGCCGTGTGTAGGTACATTCGAATTTTACAAATTACGTGAAAATTGTTAAAAACGTAGTTCAGATAATATTATGGAATAAAATTAAAATGATTGATTGTGTCACGAATTTGGGGAAGTACCTAACTATACTTCATTCCAAATAAGGACGACGAGATTTTCCGATTCCTATTATTTATATGTTCAATTTACACATATCCGCAAATCATACTCCTACTGTTAGTACTTCATGAGATATGATGCTTTGAAGAATCCTATTTTTTTCACATAGCCTCTTAAAATTTCGTTGCTATTTTGAATGGAGTATAGTTAAGTTAGTTGTTCAGCAGTTACGTTGTTTGCTTTCACCAAAACCCTTCTTTCACGTTAATTTGTAGGTACGCACATTTTAACCTGTAGTTAAAATCTAAATTAAATCCTAGAAATGTTGTTTTCTTATTGATTCGTGTTATACATTTTAGATTTAATTTAAGCATTTTTCCAATTATAGGTACTAAGTTTATAATTCTACAACAACAGATAAATATTTAGAAGACCTTTTGGAAGGAAGTATTTTGCTGAAGAAAACACGAATATTAAATTCAGAACAATATTGTTATTGTCTTCATTTAAAATGAACTCTTATAAAAGGTGTAAAGAGAAGTAGACATACTCTACCCATAAAACTGAACTACTTTTACTATGGGAGCAAACCGGTGAAAACAAAAAAAAAAACTGCAGTCCCACACGTTTGAATCAAATAGGTATTGAATTTTAGTATGGGGCAGCAGATATTTTTTTGTTCTGACAGGTTTGCTCCCATAGTAAAAGTTGTTCAGTTTTATGGGTAGAGAATGTGGTAGGTATAAAGGTTAATTATACTTTTCCTTACACTCTGTATAGTCTTGATTTGAAACAGAAATACAAAAATTATATTCTTAATCTTTTTCGATTCTTATTCTGTAACAGGAAAATACTATACAAACAATGATATTATAAGTAAAAAGATATAATATCAATGTATTCAAAGATAAATACAATTAATTTTCTTAACTGAATTGTAATAACCGCTAAAAGAATTGGTTACGAAAAGTCGTTTTGTAATATTTTTATTGTCCGTTTTATGGGTTAAATTAAGTTACAAACTTTTTTAGGCATTTTGTTTATCCCATTCCGAGGTTTATTATCTTTTGACATACCTACCGAGCTCTGTAGATTATTAATAATGAGGCCTTTTCCAAGACTATACTTCATTTAAAATAAGGACGAAAAGATTTTCCGATTCCTATACAGTTTTCTGGCCAATTCTGATTAGCAAATATAATGTATTTACTATCAGAAAGATATACTATCCGACATATCTTGGACGTTACTAAAGCTGTTCTAAGGATAAGTGAGAGGAAGTGTTTAAAATCTCTGTTTCTGTAATTCAAAATAGCCTTAAAATTTCGCTGCTATTTGAATTATAGTATAGTAATAGGAAGTATATGACAATATTAAAATTAGAAAATAACCTGGCACATTGACGGTAAATAGTGCAGTTTGTCCACTACAGGAAGTTGGAATAGGTATTGTCTAGTCCACTGTTTGTCCCATCATATCGTCAACTATGGATAATATTGGTGGTGTTGCCAGTGGATGAACTTTTCACTACCAATATATACACAATATCACCGAAAATGCTCGTTTACTGTACGTATCCTAAACGAATATTGACTGGACACAAAGTCGATCAATTTAAAGTATCAATATATATTTTACATTATACCTAACCATCATAATCCTATAAATCAACAAATAATTAAAAATCGAGAAAAACACGAAACATGTTCGATCTGACGGCTTAGCTTTGATAAGTTATATGTCAAGATAGACAGTCGAAGCTAAGAACGCGTCGAAAAAAATTGCAGCCAGCACTGTCCTCTAAAACCCTATCGCTATGCACGCACACAGACATAATTTGTATGACGCCTCACGCACACCACCCTAAGAATGTTGCCCCTTTTGTTTTATATAAAATAGAAGCGTGAGGCTTAATCTAGACATATACTTTGTCCAAGCAGCTTTGTTAGAAAATTAAATACCTTTCCCAGCGTCCTGAAAGATTCTAACGCCAACCTTCCAGTGTCTTTGAACAATTTTGTTTTAAATGAAAACGCTTTATTGTCAGACAGACAGGCTGTTTGGAGAAGGCGCGAAACTTTAGTCCGTCCTTCCGCGGCGAGCGAGGCCGCAGAGCCGTGAAGGGCATTTTCATACACCTAATGAATAATTGGGTCAAACAAAGGTCTAGGGAAGAGAATCGAAACTCTTCGAGCGCAGTCAGCCGCTCGTAAACAAAGGAAATCTGCAGACTAGAGAAATCTGTAACCATTTTTTGTGTAATAGGTACGCACTAATTATTGTTATGTCTACCGTAACCGTGTACGAAGAAACCCTGAGAGTAGGTACCTTTACAATAAATTGTATTTTCCACTGACTTGCCAACTACAGGACGCCGGGTCCGCGCTCAAAAGTGTCCGAACCAAAAGAGCACCAAAACGTATAAAGAGATCCAATTACGCGACAGTCTTCTTTTGACAGGCCGACTACAAGCAAGCGCGCCGTGCCGCAATGGGGTAAAACTACGCAAGCAAAAAATAATTTCAGCATTTTCAATGTTTATATTACTATACACGTACTTAGGTTTCTGTAGGTTAGTTTCGGACACTTTTCCAGTATTTATTTCGCGTCCAGTATTTTGTATGTCATTGGACTTTTCTATTGTTATTCTCATATTAGTAGGTACCTAGATTTAGTATAGTTAGGACGATGAATAATTTTAAAACAATTATTTTCTCGCAATGATAAATTCAATTCTAAATAAAGAGGCCTTTTACCTTTCCGTGGCGACCTTAACACCAAATTGTAGATTTAAATAATAAAATAAAAACCGGCCAAGTGCGTGTCGGCAAAATCCTAAAAGCTATGTTATACAATACCTACTTTTATGTTGCGTTGTTGAGCTGTCTCTTACAGTTAACCTATACTCCATTCCATATAGCAACGATATTTTAAGGCTATTTTGAATTACAGAAACAGAGATTTGAAACACTTCCTCTCACTTATTCTTAGAACAGCTGAAGTAACGTTCAAGATATGTCGGATAGTATATCTTTCTGATAGATAAATTGTTAATATTTATAAATATTTGCTAATCAGAATTGGCCGGAAAGCTATACAGGAATCAGAAAATCTTTAGGTCCTTATTTGGAATGAAGTATAGTCCAGATATACGAGAAAAGGCCGATTGTAGGTTACACAAGTTTTGGACCTATTGCCATTAATTACGGTTTCCATATAATACGAATTTCTTGTGTTTCGCAAAACATTGTTAGGTACTTTGTACAAGTCGATGTTAGAATTAACAATAAAGACTGTTTATTTCATGTTATAATTGTCATTTCGCAAATAGCTTGCCTCCCTATTGCCTCCCAGGATTTTAATTAAGAAACATGTCATGTTAATGACAGTTTGATCAGTTGCTTGTATGTACTCTTAACAAAGCTACGAGGCCGGGCAATTTAGTAAAGTTGATCTTGGGGGTTTGATGTGAACGACGCGACGACGGCGACGGTCAAAGTATAGACGTCAATTAATTATTTGCGTCTCGCGTCGGTTTTAATAGTTACAGTTTTGCGATGGCTGATGAATAGACTAAATGGCGGTAAACTTCGATTGAAGTTTGATTATACAGCATAGCATATGCTCACGATTATATTCCCCGAGGGGGTAGTCAGAGATATTCTGAAACCTCAGAACATCCACGTTTCACCAGTAGTACCGAAACTCTGTCCAGTGTGGATTATAATGGACATCAGGAATACATGACTCGAAATTGAAGCATGCAGGTTTCCTCACGATGTCTTCCTTCACCGAAAAGCCAGTGGTGTTACAAATCGCACATAAATTCCGATAAACTCATAGGTACGAGCCGGCCTGGACGGGTTCGAACCATCGCCTTCTGCATGGCAGGCAAGGTTACTCGCCACTGGACCACCACGGCTTTTTTATATATATGACCACGAATTAATAAAATATTTAGCTAAAAATAATTATACAGGGAGTAAAATAAAGTGCGTTACATACCCACTCAAGGGGGTGCTTCAGACCATCAACTTTCATTATGGGACCAAAAATAAAATCGCTAAAAATAAATCTACTGTTCCATAGAAAACGTCAATGGCGACTCGACCCAAATGTATGGAAGAGCTGATTTAATACAGCTGAATATTTGATCGCCCATCAAATATCAGTTAGCAACTTTTACTTTGAAACATAATATCTGAAGAAGAAACTACGCCCGAAAATTGTTAGGTACCTAGGCTACTTTGAAAGTTATACAAGGTGTTACAAAAGTAAAAATAAACATTTAAAACTTTAAAGGGGGTGGTTTAGACCATTAAACTGAACTACTTTCACTATGGGACCAATATGCGACCAACTGAAATCGCGAAATAAAAATGAGCTGTCCCATACATTTATCTCGAGTAGATTTTTAGTTGAGTATGGAACATACGACTTTTTTTCGATATTTTCGATATTGGTTCCATAGTGAAAGTGGTTCAGTTTGGTCTAACCACCCCCTATAATTGTTTTTGTATTTTTGTAACACGTTGTATAGAAATATGTAAATGTCTTTTTTTTTTCTCGGCTATCAAGTTTAAATATTGTGTCGTTTGTATCGTTTATTAAATCGAAATACCTAGTATCGAATTCTCTGAATAGAAATGTTTTGATGTAATTTTCATGCTAGCATTGGTTCCGAGCGGAGCCTGTAGGTAACAAATATAAAATTTAGTTTTTTCAGCGGCAGTTCCTGAATTGGTGAGCGCGATTTGTTAACCAAAACAAAACTAACATGGGTATACAAAGTAGAAAAAAAACTGTGGTTGGAGGGAAATACCTAGCTAATGAATCATGATTCATGAGCAATGTATCATATATGTACCTACTTGACGAAGCTTGTAGCGGATATAGATGTATGTGATTAAGATTTGACGAAGCCTGCGTTGCGGATTAGATTATTTTTGTTATATTGTTTTGAATTTGAATAAATAATGGAGTACCTACTTAATGAAGTAATGATATTTACACAATTAAAATTAGTCGAAATTTAATGTACCTAACAATACCCCTAACCCTACATCCTGAAACTGAAAACCATGGCTATGTGCACGACACAAGCGCCCCTAGCGGTTTCGGACCGCCGTGAATATTTCAAGTACCATGTTAGTTAAAATTTGTTATTTTTATAATAAAATAATGTATAAACTAAAGAAATTAGCAACATTATCGATATTAACAATTTTAATATACATATTTCCTAGAATCCACGATATTTGCAGTGCCAATTTCCGTACAAACTTTTATCCCGGTTTTTACACCTTTGGATATAACATTTCAAAAAACCCTTTTTAGTGAGCACCTAGATGCCAATAGAAACTTCCATGTCAAATTTTAAGTTCGTAGTCTTTAAAGTTTTGGAGTTTCGTGTTGATTTAGTCTGTGGATTTGCATAGATTCAAGCATATTTTCCACAGCTTGTCCAACAAAAGTACACATTTCTGCCACCCCGGGCGCTGCTATCGATATGTCAGTTCCCATCACCACTTATATACATCTGTGTCACATTTTACTGGGTGTTATATTATTGTTAGTGTGATATTATAAATCTGTAAACACTTTTTGAATATTCCCAGCTTGTCAGCAATCAGCATTGACATTTTGCGCCTCGTAATTTGAAAAGGCAATAAAAGCAGTGCCGCCGTAAATTATTTCTCATCAGTTATTACCGTCACACCTATTTTTGAGAGGCCATAAAACGTACATAACCTTCTTTATAATTTATCGGGAGTTTTTTTCTGCGAAATGAAAGGATCTGCGAAGCTCCCTTTTTGGGTCTCCTCGTAATATACCTGACCCACATCACATTTTAGTTCATTAGGATCAATAAATGTGCGTCGTAAAACTATTAAGAGAAGTTCATTCCGAATGCGTAAATGCGCGCTGCATACAAACGAAGTCTGGTGATATTTTCAATACTGACCAATTAAAGTCAATGAAATTTTGCAGTAACAATCTAGAAACAAATCTCTATGCTTGTATCTTGTCCGATTTTCGTTATTAAATAAACAGTTTCAATACTAGGATTAATTTAAGATTTGTATGGAAACATTTGAGGCACTGTAACTTTAAAACTATACATTTTAACGAAAATCTGACAAGATACAAGCATAGAGATTATTTTCTAGATTGTATCTGAAAAATTTCACTGACTTCAATTGGTTAGTCTTGAAAATATAACCAGACTTCGTTTGTATGGAGCGCGCCCACAGTAATATACCCTTAAGATTTAGCGAAGTGTGAATATAGTTGACTTTACTTACACATGATAATATGTGTGCGGGTGGTTTAATTCGTTATTACATTAAGACGCTCCCAGTATGTAAACGCAGGGCCGGGTCATATTTTGATGATTTTTAGAAGCTATCTTCTCGTTATTTGTAATACATACAAATTAATGAAAAATATAGTAACGATCTTCAACATCTCGGCTTTATTTTGTACATTTCACATTTCATAGATTTCTATAAAATACATATGAAACCTGTGTTCAAAGGAAAACCTTAATATTTGAAAAAGTATGTATTACGTGCATCTACTTTATAAGTTGAAGTCACCTTTACTTGCTACACACCTAGGTTTGCCAGACGACCGGGAAAGTACTAAAATGACGTAGTTTAGTAGAGGTGAGGCGGCTCTGAAAGGGTCAAGGTCGTTCAGTGGGGGATACCTCTTAAGTATATTTCACGGAATGCTTGTTACAAAAGCAAAACAAAGATGAAGGCACCCTGACTCAAACTCTGCCAGCCCCCTACAGCAGGCGTATCCCTCCTTTCGTTATCACCCACAATACACCCCCCACACGCGTACCATTTTAAATATTGGTTTCGCAAACAGTTTAACGTCTAAACGAAACAAAAACAAATCTATAATTGAAATGCCTACGTTTTGTTGTGGTTTTTTGTTACACATTAATAATATTGCCCGTGTAAAGAGATTTACATAGATCACAGAGAGGAAAATCAAATATTATACAAAGTTATATTTATTTGGAACAAAAAACGGTAGTTACATTGTACAAAGTTTATAATGTACTTACTAAAGAAAAGAAGGTAAATCATTAAATATTTTGAACTGTGACCAGTATAACCTGCTATAACTGCAAAACCTTGTTAATACAAAAAAAAAAACTTCAGATTTTATGAAAGTATTTTTCATTATATAATATATTATTTCTTAATAATTATGCTGACGGTTTTCTAAAGAGATAATCAGACCGTGAAACTGAACAAATTTCTTTCTGGGATAAATGTTGAAAACGCATGAAAAATGAGATGTTCTATACAAAACTACACTCCTCAAATCCGACCCAAATGTCTGAGACAGCAGATTTTTTTCGCGATTTCGATGTTGGTCCCATAGAGAAATTTATTCAGTTTGATGGTCTGACCATCCCCACCGTCAGCATTATTAAGAAGGACCCTGTATTAATATTTAATCAAATTTTTAAAACATAGCAAAATATAGTGAAAAACGCTCTGTGTTTTGCACTGTGTTTTTAGGAATAACGATTGACTCTAGGCTGCAATGGGGCTCCCACATTGAAACTTTGGCTGGTAGGCTAAGCTCTGCAGCATATGCAGTCAGAAAAATTTAACAACTAACTGTTATTGAAACTGCCAGACTCGTATATTTCAGTTACTTAGTATCATGTCCTATGCATAGAAAAAGTGTATGTCTAGAATGAGCCTAACGCTTCTACCGTATAAAACAAAACGGGCCAAGTTTCTTAGGTTGGTGTGCGTGAGGCGTCATACAAAAAATATGTCTGTGTGCATGTATATGGATAGGATTTAGAGGTAAGTACTGGTTGATTTTTTTTTCGACGCTTCTTAGCTTCGACTGTCAATCTTGACTTATCCAACGAATATACTACTCTCTACCGAGAGAACTTATCCAAGGTCCTATGGAATTTGGTTCTGAGGTCGTGCTGCAGACATTGAGACATTCTTTATTCTAAAGAAACTTCGAGCTTACATACATTTCTGTGAAAATAGGAAAAAGAATATTCAATACCTAATACATATCCGGGTAAACCGCTTTATTCGTTTCGTATTGATATGAATGAACGGGACGATATGAAGGTGGGCAACGCGAAGCACTGATTGATTTTACATCGATGTGACCCGTGGTATGGGATCAGTATACGTATATAGTATGGCTAAAAGCTGAACTGCGATTACACCTAGTTTTAACTGGCTACACTATAGTGTGTCCAAGATAGTTCCGTGATTTTGACAGGTGGTTTTAGAGATTTTATAGTACTTTTTAAAGCTGTTTGAGCCGTCTAAACTTTATAGTCTTTGACTAAATATTATAAGGACTAGCCTTGCGGTAGCATTTCCCCTCTGCCACGGTATAAGCACAATTGATCTTGTGCATTTACATTCAATTTTACACCTTATCACTAAACGAGACAGCCTATAATTGCGAAATAATAACTTCGAACTTAGAACGTTTGGGGTTCACACGAGACTACTTTTCATGATTTTTAACATTCATAATTAGAATCTAAAGTTATGGGGAATAAAATCCAAAGTTGCGGATTTCATGTTACCTCGCCCCTCGCAAAAAGTGGCAGAAATGTTTGTTAGTAGAATTACACGCGTAACCAGTCCACATATAAATAGTCAAAGTTTATAGTACACTAAAAATATACAAGATTAATTAACATTTAACATAAAATTCAAGGTTTTATAGCTCAAACATTTTCAGAAAGTAAAATAATCGCTCTAAGGCGTGGTTTATACAGAATATAGTCAAAGTAACATAATAATAAACTTTATAGTCCGTAGCATAGCGTTGTTTGGAGAATTACGCCCGCGCCTCCTGGAGGCGACGTCACCTGGAGGCGCGGGCGCGATTCTCCTTTACGACAAAAACGACGCAATGCTACGTACCGTTACACGTCTCTTCTGTATAAACCGTGGCTAAGACGATCTGTCAAAATCACGGAGCTATCTTGGACGCACTATAGTTACTTACAGCCGGTAGGGTAGGTTATAGTTATAGCCGGCTAAAGCTAGGTATACCTAACTACATTTCGGTAGTCGTTACATATCATTTTATGAACAGAGTTATCATGTATTATAATTAATTCACTCTCTACCCGGTGGATCATATTGTTCTGTTTTTTGCACTCCGGAAATTCGTGGAAATTGTTCAGTTTGGTTTGTCTGTTACAGACATTTCAACATCGGCTGTCAGTACCTACCTACTAATTGATTTTGAATTAATTTGTGTTTTCATGCATCCAATGCAAATACAGGGTGTAACAAAACACCCTAGCAATACTTAGGGGGTGCTTCAGTCCATCAAACTGAACAACTTTCACTGTAGAGCCAACTTAGAAATCGCGAAAAAAAAACAACTGTTTCATACAAAACTCCAGTGCCTAACCTAGACTCGACTCAAATGTATATACCTACCATCCAACCTTCTTGGCTGTATGCAACAAAATATCGTTAGCTCTATGATAACTTATAATCCATTATGTTCCTTGAGCTAACACAACCACAGGCAACAGACCCGTCATTTGCTCCGAACCTTTTCATTCGATAGACTAGACCTATCTCCTAGAATTGACCAAAAATCCACCAGTCAAAGTACGGAAGGCAAAGTACTACTCTGTCAAGAAAGTACCGCGAAAAGATTAATAATACACAAAATGTTAGTTATTCATCAAAATTGATTTTACCATCTTCAAAGTATGCTCCTTCAGAAACGATACACTTACGCCAACGAATAATCAAATCATCAAAACATTTTTTAAACGCTTTTTCCGGATTGAGCCGCAAATTCTCCTTTATGTCTTCTACCGAATGAAAAAGGGTGCCACGAAGTGGTAATTTGAGTTTTGGAAAAGAAAGAAGACGGCTGGAGCCATATCTGGTGATTAAGGTGTTTGCTCGATGGTATTTGTTGAGTTTTTGGTCAAAAATTCGTTCGCAATGATGGCATTGTGCGAAGGCGCATTATATCGTGGTGCAAAATCCAAGCATTTTCTTTCTACAAATCTGGCCTTTTTCGTCGAATTTGCTCTCTTAAACGCCGCATGACGATCAAATAATATTCTTGATTTACCGTTTGACCTTCCGGCAAGAATTCCGAGTGCACAACACCGCGATAATCAAAGAAAACAGTCGATCATTCATTCCCGATACTTTCTTGACTGAATGTATGTGTGTACTCGTAGACTTTTAGGTTAGATCCACTTAGATTTAGACACAGGTCCGGCACTTCAAACAACGTTTTCGATTTGACATGTCGGCGTTGCGCAATTGGTGCAATTTGTCTTTGACATATGTGTAGGGTTGAATTACCACGCATCGTATGAACATCATCTACATTTCGTAAGTTGTTTATTGTTCGTTCTGTTATTAAATATAGTATTTGAGCTAAAGAATTACTGAAATGTGAATTTAGTGTTATTTTTCAATTTCAAAATTTATGCACTGAAAATACTCAATTATATGTAGTCAAATACTACGGGTGCGCGCGCCTGACTGCATTCCCTTGCTTTCCCAAAAAGTGTGAAGTGAGGTAGGGTATCTGAAGTCAGAGGGGGGCGGGGAGTGGCCGTTCTGTATGTAGAACTATATACTATTACCGATTCTGTGATTTAGATTAGACGTCTTGTCAGACCTGATGTTTGACGATGCAGACTAGAGTAGTCAAACCCTGGAGCGCCTAAGGTTTATTAGGTCTCTGATGACTACAACAATTCATTTCATTCATTCACAATTCACAATTAAATTTGCGAATGATGAGGACAAAATAAAGTCCATGCATTTAAAAATGTGATAAAGTACAAATATCGGTTGCATCGTACCTACAGATAGACCGAAAGAAACCACAAAATGGCGAGTAACATAGCGCTTTTCTGTCTAATGAAGCTATTGAATAACATAAAGACAAGGCTAGCTTGCTTTCATCCTGAACTATAAAGACGCTTTGAAAGAAAAAGCGTGGGAAAGTTTCCGAGAATGGTTTTTGCGTTACAGGAGATAGAAAATGTTGTCTTTTTGCTTCTATGTCATGCTCATGCGTCAATCAAAATACACTGGAATGCAATTTAATGCAATTTTTCCAACTCAAAGCAGAATAGTAAATTGCACGACAAAGATTAATTACGCGGCAATCAATCTCGCACAGCGCCAGCGGCGGGGCGGCGGCATAATGCTACAGGCTCCACGCTCCATATCGGTTAGGTTAGACCACGGGTACAGTTATTGTTGAAATGCCAGCCAGATAGATATTGTAAAGGAGTCACGTTGCAGGTTCTGACCTGAGCACTTATCTCGCGTGGTTTTCGCGCGTCGCGTTTTGCCTGCCACGAGGCTCCGCCATCCATAATCTGTTCTGGTTCTTGATCAAAAACAATTCCTGAGACTGGGATAGATCTCCCATACACTACTTGACACTGTGGCGGAAATGCAGTGCTAACGTACAAGCAAGCGTCCATTAATTATAAATAAAAAAAATATATATAGGGTCGTTCTTAATATGCTGACACTTTTTAAGGGGATGATCAGACCGTTAAACTGAACAACTTTTTCTATGGGACCAACATCGAAATCGCAAAAAAAAAAAGTTCTGTCCCAACCATTTGGCTCGTTTAGTATGGAACAACAGTTTTTTTTCTTCGCGATTTCGATGTTGGTCCTATAGAGAAAGTTGTTCAGTTTGATGGTCTGATTATCCCCTTAAAAAAGTGTCAGCATATTAAGAAGGACCATGTATATTTTGATGGAATCAAGAAGTTTGCATGGTATATACGATGATGTCTGATGGAATTAAGGATGGTCGCTGGTTAGCTCTAGTATTTTATAAAATTACGTTCATTATTTGTCTGAATGTGTATCGACATGCTACCGCTTATCACAGATGTGTCGCGGAGTAGGTACATTACGTGGTTGACGCACATTATCAATTGATTTATCAATTAACCTGCTGACAATTTGACATTTGCACAATCATGATAAAGTGATGAAATTAATAATAACTATTAATAACCTATAAGCCGAGACTGACGAAATCATTACTTTAAGAGAAGTTTATTCCGAATGCGTGCTGCATACAAACGAAGTCTGGTAATATTTTCAATACTAACTAATTAAAGACAATTACATTTTGAAACTAATCTCTAGGTTTGTATGAAGTTCGATTTTCGTTAAAATATACAGTTTTAGTGCTAGGATTAATTTAAGATATGAATGGAAATCTTTGAGGCACTGTAACTTTAAAACTATACATTTTAACGAAAATCTGACTTAATACAAACATAGAGATTAGTTTCTAGATAGTCTCTGAAAAATTTCATTGACTTTAATTGGTTAATATTGGAAATAGAATCCAACTGAGTTTGAATGCAGTTGATCTCGCAGGCTAGGCGCCCTGACGAAACCTCTTGAACGAACATTAAAATTGCATGACTAAATTTTGTTCAGAAACACGGTAAATAATCTATGACTACGGCTCTCATCTCAGCACATTTTAATGGAAAATTAATAATGTTTTGAAATGTGCTGTAGGCATGAATAAAAAGTCCCGTTTTATCGGTTCTTTTTTTTTTTAAATATCATCGCTGCTTTCGTTTTAGCCCGTTCCCATTTTTTATCATCAGCGTGAGTGCCTTCGCGGCGAGAAGGTTGTAAAAACTCCAAAATGACCATAAATTAATTAACTAGTAAATGGTTGGAGAAGAGTCCGGCCTCTTAGAGCAAATTTATGTGAATCGAAATAAAAAAGGAGAAGAATGTTTCTTTTTACGTTCACTATTTTTTTGCGACTCAACGTCATTGATTACCGTTGTTATTGTTATATTTTTAACTATACTCCATTCTAAATAGCAACGAAAATTTAAGGCTATTTTTAATTACAGAAACAGAGATTTGAAACACTTCTTACTTGTTCTTAGAACAGCTTTAGTAATGTCCAAGATATGTCTACATCTTTCTGATAAATCAATTGTATTTGCTTATCAGAATTGGCAAGAAAGCTAAATAGGAATCGGAAAATCTCGTCGTCCTTATTTGGAATGTAGTATAGGTATTTTATTGATTTAAGTTTTTAGGGTTCCGTAGTCAACAAGGAACTTGTTTTATACTACGGTTTACCGGCTAATAAAGTCTAAAAAGTACATTTTATAAGTTGGTCGACTATTACTCGTTAACTTGTAAAGCCTACTTAGCGCTGATGAATTTTTTCACTTATCTAACCGCTTAGCTGGCAAGGGACACTTGACTCTAACAAAAACATTCTTTAAAGCTTATTATTTCGCTAACGGATCCCTAAATCTAAAAATGGTTTTGCCACATCACAATATTTTTAAAATACCTATCTAACGATACCCCACATCATGGGATGGACGAGACAAAAAAATTAAAAGTAGGGGAGGTCCCCTACACGAAAAGTGGGGTCCCTAAAAACAAATATTTTTCAAGATTTTATTTTACCACTTTGTCGGCGTGATAAATATGTATACCCATGTCATATTACAGCTTTCTAGTACTAAGCGTCTCTGAGCTAAGCCGCGAGCAGACGGACGGACATTTCGAAACTATAAGGGTTCCTTGTTAACTACGGAACCCTAAAAATGTTTGTTCTTAGTTAGCGTACATGTACATCATAGTATTTTAAAATTATGACCCAATCAGGAACAGTTACACAATTTAAATTACTTTCACAACAACGCAACGAATTTCCATATTGCAAATTGAACTAAAAGTTTTCATAGACTATGCAGTCGGGCGTATGCAGGGTCCTACTTAATGGCGATGATAAGACCAACAAATTAAATAACTTCTCTATGGGATTAACACAGAAATTGGCTCTCCTTGTATAGCACTCATTGAGTCCAGCTAATAAATTGTTCCCTAACGAATACACTATTCAATCTAATTTCTTCAATAGTATCTACCAACTTGTGTCCCTTTTTAGGGTTTCATAGTCAAACAAGGAACCCTTATACTTTCGTCTGTCTGTCTGTCTGTCTGTATGCCCGGCTTCAATAACTCGCGCATTTTTGCACCTTTTGATTCGAAATTTGGCATGAAGATAACAGTAACCCAAAAACAGAAGTGTAGTAATGAGAAAGACTTTTTTTTTAAATCGAGTGAGGTATCGTTGCATAGGTCTTGTCCAATGGAAAAAAACTTCCTTAAATCTTTTCTTCTTTTTCAACTTATACAATGGCTACGAAACCCTATCATGGGCGAGTCCGACACGCTCTTGGCCAGTTTTTCCCTTCTTAATCCAGACGTTTTAATTAAAGATAACGTATGCCTCCGTGGTCTAATAATTAAGAGCATTGGACTCTTGACAAGAAGGTCGTGAGTTCGATTCCCACGGGGGGCACTTAGTGAAAGGTTACTTTGTGCGTTTTTCCCTAGTTGGTTAGGGCATTGCAGGCTGAATCAACTGATTGGTCTGAAAAAAATGCTTCGGATGGCACGTTAAGCCGTTGGTCCCGGCTACTATCTCTAATGGTATCAGTCTAAAAACCACGTCAGATGCCGTAAGCAGTGTTGCCAGAAGGTTACTTTTGTAACCTTTTAGGTGAATTTTTGCTCTGTCAGGTTACTTTTATGTTACACGATTCAAAAGGTTAGTTTTAGAAGATTTTTCGGAATTTGTATTATCAATTTTACAATTCTTGTTTTTCCATGAAAAAAAGACTTTTTACGTATTTTTTTCAATGTTTTATAACGCAAAACGTTCGTTACTATTTCTAAAAACAAGTTTTTCTCTCTCGAACTATAAATCTGAAACCAAATCACAAATGACTACAAATAAGGACTAAAGCGTCCCACTTACTCACTCGATCAATCAATAGGATGAAAAATGCAACTTAAAATGGAAAACGCTACTGGATTGTTTATATTTCTGTAAGTTAATACAACAAACATCTGTATATCCACTTTTAATGCCCTACTTTTACTAGAAAAAAATGAAAAGTTACTATTCACATCAAAAGGAAATTTTTCATCGATTTCCGGTTACTTTTGACAAGACCCGGCTGGTAACAGTGGCCGTAAGGCGTTTTTAAAATTCTGATACCAGGGCTTGCTGTCCACACGATAAGAAAGATAGAAAGAAATTAAAGATACATGAAATGCTGGTTAAGAAAAAGTTAAATTTAGAGAAGTAGGTAAATACTTACATTTAAAACGATGATGAAGAAGTCCAACGTGAAAAGGAACGACGTGATGGGATTGAAATTGAGCTGAAAAGAAAAACTGAGTTAATTTTAAAGTAGGTTTACAAATATACAGGGTGTAAACTAAAAAACATACCTACAAGGGTTATTCAGACCATCAAACTGAACAATTTTCAGTATACGACCAAAATATAAGCTGATACATTTGCATTCAGTCGCCATTGAAGTTTTGTTTGGATTCCGACGTTGCGTTTG
This sequence comes from Agonopterix alstromeriana, assembly GCA_963924505.1. Classification (NCBI taxonomy): domain Eukaryota; kingdom Metazoa; phylum Arthropoda; class Insecta; order Lepidoptera; family Depressariidae; genus Agonopterix; species Agonopterix alstromeriana. The sequence goes on from OZ004661.1 coordinate 16,251,161, forward strand.
TCCCATGTAGAAATTTGTTCAGTTTTATTATCTGATCATCCCCTTAAAAAACAGTCAGCATTTTAAGACGTACCCTCTATGTTTGTAAGTACGAAATAGCTAAAAGTAAACCTTGCTACGGCCGGCTGCTAATTTTATATGAAGTTTGTAAAATTTTGAGGACGGACAAGAGAGGGGCCCGGCTTATAATAATAAATATTTTGGACATCGTCATACAAATTATCATACAAATATTTATCCCTTATGGGATTTGAACCCGTGACCCTCGGCTCAGCAGGCAGGTTCACTACAGACTGAACTATTAGGCCAATGAGTACAGAGAACTTATACAGAGTGAAGCAGAACACCCTAGAAATATTTAAAGGGGTGGCTTAGACTATAGACCATCAAACTGAACAACTTTCACTATGGGAGCAAACTGATCGTAGCAAAAAAAAAATCAGCTGTTCCATACTAAACTGCAATGCCTACTCGACTCAAATGTATGCAACAGTCATTTTTTTTCTTTTGCTACATTCGGCGTGCCCCTTTTAGTAAAAGTTGTTCAGTTTGATGGGTAAACTCTTAGTTTAAAAGGATGCCAATGATTTCAATTTCTCCCTGTATACAGAAAGTTGTTCAGTTTGATTGTCTAAACCACCCCGTTTAATATTACTCGTGTGTTTTGTTACACCTTGTATATAGCCTGCCTCTTTATAGGCCGTATCGTAATTATTATTAATCTGTGACCCTTCGCCTCCCTCCTTATATTAGGATGATGCTTTAAGAGCCTAATACTCGACCTGCCCTTAACATTTGACAAAAAGAGCCTTTTCCCAACAAACGCTTTTAAGATAAGTTTATTCCGAATGCGTAAATGCGCGCTGCACACAAACGAAGTCTGGTGATCTTTTCAATACAAACCAATTAAAGTCAATGATTTTTTTCAGAAACAATCTAGAAACTAATCTCTATGTTTGTATGAAGTCATATTTTCGTTAAAAATATATTTGGTGTAACGCAACGAGGGTCTTCCTTTTAAGGGCTTTTAATTTTTTTTCTTTTTTCGACCCCATGTTCCTTAGGGAAAGTTGTTAATTTTCATTGTCTAATTTTCGTTACGTTACACCCAGTATAGTTTTAGTGCAAGAATTAATATAATATTTGTATGGAAATCTTTGAGGCACTGTAATCTTAAAACTATACATTTTAACAAAAATCTGACTTCATACAAACACAGAGATTATTTTATAGATTTTTTCTGGAAAATTTAATTGACTTTAATTGGTTAGTATTGAAAATGTCACCAGACTTCGTCAGTATGGAGCGCGCTCCGTATTATATTCCCTTAAGTGACTCACCTATCGGTGCTATCTATAATATTAGGTAGCGCTCCAAAAAGCGATATAGGTCAGAGCCACGGAATAAGGTCACCATTACAAGAGGGGTTTGTTAACGAAGAAACTGTTTACAAAGCAGTGACTGTATGAATTGCTATATTTTTTAACAAATATCACGCGATTCAGGTAAAAAAAAAAATGATGATATTGTAAAAAATTAAAGTAGATCGTAAGTTGGAATATACAGGGTGAAATTGAAGTCAATGGCATCTTTTTAAACTAAGAGTCTACTCATCAAATAATACGTTGAGTAGACATTGCAGTTTAGTACCTAAAGAAGACTTAATTTTTCGGCTTCCGTACCCAAAGGGTGAAAACGGGACCCTATTACTATTACAAAGCCTACGCTGTCTGTCCGTCCGTCCTACCTATTTAGGGCTGTTACTTTTGAACCGTAATAGTTAGACAGTTGAAATTTTCACAGATTATTTGTTATTACGGGGGTCTTGTTAACAAATAATAAAAATGGCAAAAAGTTAAAATTTAAAGGAACAACATTCAAGAAACTAGTTTTTATCACAGTTTTTTCTTCTCGCTCTATCGTAAAAACGGTCATACATACAAGCGTCAAACTTGGTGTGATTATAGAACAAACTCTACAGTATAACAACAACTAATAAAAACCGGCCAAGTGTGAGTCGGTCTCCCACTAAAGGTCCCGGAGAAAACAAAACTTTTTTGATCGTTAAATATTATGTTGTTGATGGTGTGGTACGGAACCCTTGCCCGACACGCACTTGACCGGTTATTATTATTTACTACGTTTGATGGGTAGACTCTTAGTTTAAAAGGATGCCAATGATTTCAATTTCACCCTGTAGTATTAGGAAGAACCTGCTTTATTAAAACAGTCACGTCTTCGAGGTTGTCAAGGACTGAAGGTCACCCGTTGACCAGCCCATCCCTTAGATCCCAAACAGATTTAAACAAAGAAACTATTCCCATTTTACCGATCAATAAATTGTAATCTTGTTTGGGTAATCAAATATTGGTTTATTTATCCTGTAAGATCTTCTAGTTAGTTGTATGATGGATGACATTTTGTAGGTCAAATAGGATTTCAATAAATATATATTGTCGTTCAGCAATAACAAAATATTACGGTTATTTTATTGCTTTCTAGATGAAGTCCATATGTAGTACCATTATGGTTTTCCCGTAAATCCCGTAAATAATTGTTTAAATGTCGGTTCTGCTTCGGTCGGTTTGGGCTACCTACCTAGGTCTATTATAGAACAAATAAAAATTGTCACTTTAAAGCTATATAGCTTTATTTCGCTAATGGATCCCTAAATCGAAAAATGGGTTTCCCACACCCACAATATTTTTAAAAGACCTATCCAACGATACCCCACACCATGGGATAGACTAGAAAAAAAATGCATCCCCACTTTTCTTGTAGGGGAGGTACCCTAAAAAAATATTTTTCAAGATTTTATTTTACGACTTAGTCGGCATGATAAATATGTATACCCATGGCAAATTACAGCTTTCTAGTACTAAGCGTCTCTGAGCTAAGCCGCGGACAGACGGACAGACGGACGGACATGGCGAAACTATAAGGGTTCCTTGTTGACTACGGAACCCTAATTATAGAAGTATGCAAAGCGCTCGTTTGATCGGTATTGGAAACGATCACCGAAGGCCTATTAATGCGGCTTGAAAATTCTCTGACAGTAAGTTGACCACTAACTTGCCTCCACCAACCCGCACTGGGCCCGCGTGGTGGAGTATGGCCCACTACCTCTCACCCTTATTCATGAGAGGAGGCCTTTGCCCTGCAGTGGGATTATATAGGCTATAACTTACTTAAATTGGGTACAGTACAAAAATAATACAAACAACAACGGCAACGTGAAATACCTTGTGAGATGCTATTAAGATAAGATAAGATAAGATAAGATAAATATTCTTATTATAATTTATATCTGCTATATTTTATAAATGCTATCATAATAAGTAATACATTATTACGCTTGTATACGATTTTTTGTGGAAATTACCGTGTGGTTCCGTCTTAGTATGGACCACCCCATGTCTTCCCGTGCGTGACATACCTACCTATGAGGTGACTAAGGGATAAGGTTTCATGTGCAATGTTTTTGTGAGCGAGAGGCTAGCTCACTGTCACTGCCTGACACGTCATTTCATCGTGAAACTTTCAATGAGTGACTGAGTGAGCGTTGGTTGCTGACCAGCCCGAAACTGACAATAATCGTGAGTTTTTGTATGTAGATATCTACAGGGGGTAAAAACAATCCTGTTGGAGCTTTTAGGGAGTGCTTCAGACCATCAAACTGAACAACTTTCACTATGGAGCCTCCCTCAGCTGATTTTTTTTCGCGTTTCCTGAAGTAGGCTCCGTAGTGAAAGTTGTTCAGTTTGATGGTCTGAGTTCACCGTTTCAGTATTTGCTAGGCTATCACGTACACCCTGTATAATTGGTTTTTACAAGATTTATTTTCACAGTGCTATAACGTTGTTGTGCCTTTTGTTGGCGTAACGATTAACAATTAGAGATACCGATCAATGTATTGTTCTGCGTCGGACACATCGGATATTGCACAACCAGTAGGTACCTATAGCTCGAGTAGATACAAGTATTCTAGCATATCATAGTAACTTCAGTACAGGCGCGGTCCTAAGGGAGGATCAGGAGACATGCCCCCCAAAAATCGTACGCGTCTAACTGAAAATCTTCTAATTTGCACAAAGTCGAATTTACTCGACATATTTTATCATTAGAGACCCCCTCTAAAATTTCAGGCTGAGAAAAAAATGCTCCGTCGCAGCTTACGTACCACGTATCTTACGACGCGGTAGTGAGTACGAATGTTGTCTCGTACTTCACAATGAAGCTTCATTATGAAGTACGAGACAACTTAAATACTGATGCAACACTCGTAATCAGTATCGCGTCGTAAGCTACGTGGTGCGTAAGCTGCGACGGGCTACGTATAAGCTGCGATGGGCTACGTATACGTAGCATGTTCAGAGTGCGATCACACCTGCTCTAGTAAAATTAAATAGTACCTTATCTCGTGCTTCCACTACCCGCGTTATCCAATATTCACACGTTCCTATGTTTACACACACACATATAGAGTCCAACCTATGCTGACGGTTTTTTAAGAGGATGATTTGACCATCAAACTGAAGAACTCAGTTTGATAATCTGATTATACCTCTTAAAAAAACCATTAGCATATTAAAAAGGACACTGCATACACTCGTATTTTTAATAACTGGCAACATTTTATTTGTGTATTAAGATCATGAAATTTAAATAAATACCGATCAAGTGCGAGTTGGGCGAATCGCGCACCGAGAGTCCGCACCACACCACCACACAACATATTAAATTACAAAAAAGTTTTGTTTTCTCAGGGACCTTTAGCGCGAGACCGACTAACACTGGGTCGGTTTTTATTATTTGTTGTTATGCTGTAGTTTGCTCTATAATCACACAAAGTTTAACCCTTTTATGTATTACCGGACAGAGCGAGGACAGGACGGATAGAGCGAGAAGAAAAAACATTGATAAAACTAGTTTCTTGTATGAGGACCCTTAATTTTTTACTTTTTGAAGTTTTTATTATTTGTTAGCAAATCCGCCAAAATAACGCACGTTCTGTGAAAATTTCAACTGTCTAGCTATTTCCGCTCAAAAGTTACAGACCTAAATAAGTAGGACGGACGGACAGACAACGTAGGCTTAGTAATTGGGTCCCGTTTTCACCATTTGGGTACGGAACCCTAAAAATGTCCCTGAGGGACATGGGTCGAAAAACGATACAATTTGTTGGACCCTATAGAAAATCGATCGGCTGATCTGCTTTTTAGTATGGAAGGTCCAAAATTTTCCTTATTATTCGACCCATGTTTCATATTCGACCACCCAAGTTTAAGTTTCATTCTCAGAAGACAAATTTGTCTAAATTAATTAACTAATTACTAGAAACATTTAAGAGTGTATTCAGATTACAAAATAACAATTTTACTTATGAAAAAGAGTATGAAAACATAAAACCTTGAAATAGAAAACAAAGCCGGGAAAGCAACTTATTCCGAGAAACAAAAAGATGTTAGTTTTTTAGGGTTCCGTACCCAAAGGGTGAAAACGAGACCCTATTCACAACCCTATGCTGACCGTCCGTCCGTCCGTCTGTTCTACCTATTTAGGGCTGTAACTTTTGAACCTTAATAGGTAGACAGTTGAAATTTTCACAGAATGTGAGTAATTACGGTGGATTTGTTAAATGTAAATAATTAAGGGGGTTTTCATACAAGAAACTAGTTTTATCAAAGTTTTTTCTTCTCGCTCTATCTTAAAAAACATCATACATACAAGCGTTAAACTTGGTGCCATTATAGAGCAAACTCTACAGTATAACAACTAATAAAAAAAACCGGCCAAGTGTGAGTCGGTTCGCGTTAAAGGTCCAAAACAAAACTTTTTTGTAAGTTGTGTGTTGGTGTGGTACGGAACCCTCGGTGCGCGAGTAGTGGCCCGACTCGCACTTTACAAGTTTTTTTTCCTCATTATCAAGAACAGTGTCAGGGCTGCGAGGCTCTGCTAATTGTTAAGAAAATCCTTTGACGGGAAATTGTAACATTTTAGCTACGGATGCGAGCCTGTGTTAGAATATTTGTATAGTTTATGCAAAACTGGAAAACTTTCATAGCCTTTACTCATGACTATATTCCCCTAGGGGGTAGTCAGAGATATACTGAACCGTCATCTATTGAATTAAGGGTTGTAATGAACCCATTGTTAATTACAATACATGCCAGGAAATTGAAGCATGCAGGTTTCTTTTCGATGTTTTCCTTTACCAAAAAGCCAGTGGTAAACTATTATGGGACGAACACAGGACGAACATCAAAATCGCGAAAAAGAAATCAGCCATCTCATACATTTGGGTCAAGTACGTTAGTTGTTTTGTATAGAGCATCTTATTTTATTTTTCGTGATTTTTGTGTTGGTCCCATAGAGAAAGTTGAACCGTTTGATGGTCTGATGCACCCAGTTCCGGCTTCAAAACGACCCCGATTCCACGGTGTATACAGGGTTGTAATCAAATATTTAGCTAATTGACAATATGCGTCCATGTATGGGCCGTTCGTCTAAATTGTGATATGCATGTGATAGCTTTGCTATACGCATTATAATATAGACGAATATGATAGAAATACAATCCAATTGCAAAAATAGCCCCAAATAGAGTAGTAATGTGAACTTTTTTGTCACAAAATATTCAAAGTAATAGGTATTTATGAAAACTCGAAGTAATTACAAATAACGCAGCTGGCAATACAAAAAAACGATCCATCCACTAAATCCGATCCGATTTTTTTCCGCGATTTTTGCACAATTTGTTTAGAATAATCCATCACGAAATTCAAGAAATCTCGTTTGTGCGACAAAATATATCGTTGAAATATAAAGTTTTAGTAATATGTTTATGCAAACTATTATTTTTAAAACCTAACATATTTTTATGACGCCGTACATAACTAATATTCGGTAGTACAAAAATGACCCGTTTTGGAAGCTCTTTTTAGGGCTAGACCATCAAACAAAACAACTTTTACTATGGGCGCAAACCTGAAATCGCAAAAAAAGACTAACAATGTTTTTATTACAATAAAATACATTTAAATAAAGCTCACAAGAACTTTATATCTCGTTTTGTATGTTTTGTTCTAGGAAAAAATAGAATGAAGACGATTAGATTACCTATACTACAAGCTATCATATTATTAACTTTCTTGCTACCTACCTACCTAACTGATACTTAATTCTCTACTTTATGGCATCATCTTGGAAGACAAACAAATAAAATCACGGAAAACAGTCATAACTTTGCCTACATTTGTCAAATTATGCTCTAATTCTAATTATAACTAGGATTTGTTTTTTGAACTCGAGCATGAGTTTTAAAATTTTTTCATCTTATTTAATTTGTTAAAACAATTTTATTTACGGTTAGTTAAAGGTAAGTTCATAATGGTCATTATAGTACTCTTTGATAATACCTTATAGGTATACAGGGTCCTTCTTAACATGCTGACCCTTTTTGAAGGGGATGATCAGACCGTCAAACTGAACAACTTTTTCTATGGGACCAACATCGAAACCGCGAAAAAAAAATCTGCTGTCCCATACTTTTAGATTTTAGATTTTTTTTTTCGTTATTTCGATGTTGGTGCCATAGAGAAAGTTGTTCAGTTTGACAGTCTGACTGACTAAATGACGCGTGTCATGTGGTGAGAGCCTGAGCCTAGCCTTTCGAAACCTTTAATCCATTCGTCGCCTCACACGACACCCACGGGAATAATTTGGGTGGTCCATTCTAAGCAGGAACCACCTAGCTAATACAATATTATTTACGGAAGAAATAGGTGCTGCTTTTAATCTCTAGGCCCACTTGCGTCAACCTGGGTTAGCAATTAACTCCAGGTTAAGTTGGTAATCCATGATTCTTAGTATAGGAAAAAATCGGGTATAGCAATTTAACCCAGAGTTAATTCTTAACCCAGGCAGGGACGTAATCTCCTAAGGGCAAAATAGGCAAGTGCTCAGGGCAACCTGTAGAAGTGGGACGGTCACAATGGTTATGCTCATGGGGAAGAAATTGTTACACACTGAGTCTACAGACCCAGACATAATTATTGTGAAAAAATGTCGAGCTCGCTTCGTTCGCTCTGGTTTCTATTTGTATTTTGGCGCTGTAAGCGTCTATGCGTACATTGCTAAAAATAGAAATAGAAGAGTTCTGATCAGCCAAGTTGTAGCGTAGAATTTGCGCGATTAGCCCGACTCGCACTTGACAGGTTTTATTAATTAAACAGTAAACTAAAGACAACACTTTACCTGAACGCCAACGCACGTGCGCGACAATGAGAAGTCGGCCTTATGATAAAAATTAATTATTTAGTAGTTTTAATTACAATATTATTCTAATATACTCACAGTTTGTAAATAAAATAGGTAAACAAGATTTATAATCTCAACTATAGTCTCCAGCCCCATCGCTACTATCCATGGCAACAGCATAAACTTGATATCCTGAAAACAAAGCAATTATTTAGATTGTTATGTCGTTGGAACCACTGGCTTTTCAGTGAAGGAAAACATCCTGAGGAAACCTTCATGCTTCAATTTCGAGGCATGTAAGTATATTATACCCACTATCCATTACAAATGGGCAACGGGCTCACTACCCGTCACACTGGACGGAGTTTCGGTACTAGAGAAACGTGGCTGTACCTGCGTTTTCAGAATATCTCTGAAAACCGCCTTGGGGAATATAGTCGTCGTGAGCATGTGGTTTGCTATGCTATGAATATACATTTGACTTTTTATGAAATTTCTAGATATTAGATGCCCTTACTGTTTTGTAATTTGATGCTTATGCTATGCAAATACGCAATATTTTGGTGCTTAGATATACAACGTGCTAATGATTAAGCGCAAAATCTCATACACCCCAACTGATTAAAATAAAATAATTCGATTGAAACAATAATTTCATTAATTTTTAGTTTTTTAAGTTATCAGGCAAAAATTATTTGTTATAATTTCAGCAATGAATGTAAGCGCTAACGTGCTCATGGATACATTTTAAGAATCTTGTTTTGGTAGTAAGTAGGTTGAGTGTGCCCGTACGGTGGGTTGAAATCAAGTTCAGTAAATTTTAAATTTTACATACAAATTATTTCATATTTTGAAAACAATTACCTATGTTGAAAACGTAATAATTCGATTCTGCTCTCGATTCTAAACAAACTACGTTCTAGTTTTCCGTTAATTCATTAACACGTGTATATATAACAAGGTACATAACGTTTTATAACACAGGACATTATGCGCAATTTCCTCTAAACCCGTGGATTTTTGAATTGTAAAATTACCTAATAATTTGTAGCTATATAATTTAACGGGAAACTGTCAGCTAGACCTTAATTCTAGATCGTGTCGATAAAATTGCAATAGGATCAAACTAAAAACATTCTACATCTGACATCTACCTATATATTAAATTAGAGCACCCATAGAATTCCAACCTGGAATAAGATGTTTTGTGCGCACTTACGTAATAGTTGTTCTGTTTTGCATTTCTAGGTACATTTTAAGTAGAACATAATAAAATGGGTCCTACTGGACCCACTAGTGGTACAAAGCAGTGGGACCAACAGTCCGTAAGGTATATTTTAACGAAAATCTGACAAATGCATAGCACAGATATTGGTTTCTAGATTGTATTAAAACCTGATGGCGGATTCAAAAACATGACGTCAGACTGTTATCTATGTGATATTATTTTGAATAAACAATTTTGATTTGATTTGATTTGACCTTTTTTGGAACACTTATACTTTTGTCCATTATGTCTGTCTGACTATCTGTCTGTCTGTCGCGCTATCATTGTATTTCAGAAATTTCTCTTAGGTAAGATAAACAGGATTTAAAACTCTTCTTTTTTTTACTTCAATGTTCAAAACTAGGACGGAACTTTGTTTTGTATGGAGCGCCGTACGAATGTCTTACAGAGAAGCTGAAATACTTACATCTTAGTCGTAACCGACGCGCGACGACCTTCCAGTAGGCAATGACATTGGTAAACAGTAGGTAATGTCATTGCCGGTAGGCAGGTAATACCATTGATCTCTTAAATGTATGTGGATTGACACAAATAAGATTATAACAACGAAAAGTTATAAGCACAAATCATATAAATAGGAAACTAATTTCCTGAGAAGACCCGCTAGGGAAATGGAACACGAAGTTTTGTCGTGTATTGAATATTCTCCATTCTGTTTAATATCTACAGTACACCTGAGTGTATGTCGTCGTAGATGAAAAATTTTGTACAAGTTGTAATTTGGTAGCACTATGTAATACAATCGGCCACTCGCTCGCGCTAAAGAGTATGAAATATCAGAAATAGCAGAAGGTCATGTCATTACTATAGGTATACAGGGTATTAGGCGCGGTTTATACAGAAGAGACTTGTGGCGGTGGCGGATAGTCAAAGTAACACAATTATAAACATTTATAGTACGTAGCATAGAGAATTACGCCCGCGCCTCCAGGCGACGACGGCGCCATTTTTCTTTACGACAAAAACGACGCTATGCTACGTTCTATAAGGTTTATATAGTGTTACTTAGACTTGTTGTCAGCATCTGACTATCAATTTGTCTTTTGAAATCCGACTGTTGTTTAGCTGTAAGTTCTCCAAAAAGGAAATAAATAAATAAATAATAATAAACCGCCACCGCTACACGTCTCTTCTGTATAAACCGTGGCTTATGGTAAACAGATCTGTTTTTTGACCTATCCTGAACATTTATCAAAAATGATAAAGGACAGTCTGTTTCGTCAGCGACGAGTTGTACCCATGAGACCTACTGAATAACTTTCCTTAAGGGCCTATGTCGAAAAATAATTGAAGCGAAATGGGCGTGGCTTAGCGCAGCAAGCGCCCCGCGCCCCGCTACCGAACATCGTCGCGCACTAGCCCGCGAAAATCAAATCACTCAAAATGCGTAGAAGACGCTTCGCTGTTAATATATTATTAGTACCTTTTGTCGTATGAAAAAACACAATATATTATAATTAAGTATCGTTCTATTTATCCTCCTTGATCAATTATTAATTTTTTACAGGATCAATTACGGACAACCAATTTATAGATAGAAACAATACCTAACTAACGATACTCTTTAATTGATTTCACTTAAAAAACTTAAAACTCATTAATATCATACCGAAAATCACTGTACCACTGTGTGTATCTAGAAGGAAAAAAACTATCATTACAGGATTTTGTTTTACTTTATAGTACGAGAGCTACCTGTTGGTCTTCGGTTCGGTTCTTGGTTAGGCTTTACGTCTTTAGGTCCCGTAATCAAATCAATTCAACTTCTTATTTTGTACTTGTAATTTATATAATACAAGTCAAAACATTCTATGGTCAAAACATACCGACTATCTAGATGAAACCTGGAAGTTATTTTACGCCGTCAACAAAAATGTAAGAACGTGAAAAAATAAGTTTCGTAATACTGCAATAATCTCAGTTATTCTCGATACCACAAGAACTTTCAGGTTGAGAAGTTTTATGACACTCATAAACCTATTTTGAAAATCCATAGGTAATTCTAAAATACCTCGCATCCCTCAGATGCATGGCATAGCATTGAAGGATGAGGATGATGCAGGATATTATAACAGGTATGAATGAATTTTAAAATGGTAAATCAACATTTATTTACAAAATCACTAATAATATTTATCTTACGACCTAAAATCAACATTTATTTACATTAGTACATTACGATAAGTGTGACTTAAGTAGTTCATTATTGCACAGCGTGAAGTTAGCACCCGAGCACAAGCAAGGGTGCTAAACGTATATGCAGGTTTAGGTCACAGAGTGCTGCAAAATTATTTACAACTTATTACCTTTTCTTTTCTCTCATACTTCTGGTATGTTCCTGCCTACGTTTCAAATTTAATGTTTTGTTCCGTTTTGTTTTTCATTATCACTGTTTCTCCTAGTACCCCAGGAAAATTAGGTGAAAAAAAGGATCAACCTCGGATTGAAAGATAATAAGCTACAAACTTCTTTAAATCATCGTTATGACATCCAATACGTTAGGTCAAATGTCACATAAAATCTCGTTTATGCAGGTCAAAAGATTCAAGGTAAAATGTCAAAAAACAGGTCTTTAGGAAATATCTTCTTTTCTATGCTCTAAATGACCTTTGAAGTTTTAAAAAAAATTGTAGAACTTTAAATTTTCTTCAAATTTGGTCATTTATAATAGTTAACCGTTCTTGAGATAGATAGGTAGAACGCAAAGAGTTGTAACTCCCATAACGGTTTGCTCCCATAGTAAAATGATACTTTTCCTTACACCCTGTATAATATTATTTGGCGTTATTAATGAAAATACATAATTTCAATAACTATACACGAAAGAAGATGATGAAGAATTATTTCGAGTTTGAATCAATCGGGATAGAAAAACGAGTACAGAATGGTGACCCTGGGCAGCGCGCATTGAAGATATTGAATGAAACCAGTCACCGCCTGCCCGACAGACGCTTCAAAACAATACTTATATGGAAAGAAGACGACATGAAGATTCCGAACAACTACAAAAACTCACTCAAACGGCTGCACAACCTAGAGAAGAAACTAGACCGAGATGAAGACCTGAAAAAGAAATATGAAGAAAGAATGCAAACCCTCTTCACTTTGGGCTACGCCGAGGAAGCTACCACACCGCCGGTGCCAAATAAAACATGGTACCTACTCCACTTCGCGGTCATTAACCCCGCGAAACCGAAGATAAGAGTAGTACACAACGCCACAGCGAAGACAGCCGGACGCAGCCTGAACGATATGCTACTCTGCGGTCCAGACTTGCTGCAATCTCTGCCGGGAGTTGTAATGCGATTTCGTCAACACCAACACGCCGTGTCAGCTGACATAAAGGAATTAATGTTTATGCAAATATAAGTTCAAGAGGACGACAGAGAGGCACTACGATTTCTATAGCGGGGCGACGAGAGAGGGAACCAGCGACCGCGAGAGTACCGCATGACTTCAGTGATCTTCCTACGAAACCACGAACGAGAATGGCCACAAGAGACGAAGACAGAAGCACCGAAGACAGGAGAAGAGAGGGGACTTGTCACGTCACCCACCAGCGACCTGACCACGCTCACCTACCTCGAATCGAGCGATTTTCGTCGTTCCCACTTTTGCTACGAGCTACGGTGCGCATGCTACAGTTCGTCAATTTATGTCGAAATAAGAAAAATGAAACAGTATTGGCTACGAAGCGCAAACGAACGAAAGAAAACAATAAAAACGACTCTGATTCAAAGATTGATAAGAAAACACGCAAGAACGAGACACCGTACGTGAAGAAATGAGATAGCAACACCATCGGTATCGAAACGCACTATCTCATTCGCGCTGAGAAACTATGGTGGAAACCTGTACAAGAAGATTGTCTTTCCGAAGATTTACGTCGAGTAAGGAACGGCGCGGCGCCTCAGCCGGGAGACAAGCTGTCGGCGCTATCAGTGGTCGTCGGCGAAGATGGCTCAAAGGAAGAATCCACGTAGCACCTGACATCGTTGAAGACACTGCGAGCCCGACCGTACTCGACGGGAAACACTACTTCACGCGACTGTACATACAACACGTACACGAGCGACTACATGGCGGTATCGAAACCGTCGTGAATGAGCTACAGCAGCGACTATGGGTACTGAAGATACGACCGACGGTGCGTGAACGTCATCAAACACTGTCAACTATGCAAGATACGAAGAGCGAAGCCTACTTCTCCGGCGACCGGCGACCTGAGGAGGTTCGTGGCACGAAGAGGAGTGCCTAAGGAGCTATGGATTGACAACGCGACGTGCTTCAAGGCTGCGGAGAAGGAGCTCGCCAAGGCCGCGCTGGCGGCGGTCAGCGAGGAGGCGACGGCGCGGCGCATCACCTGCCGCTACGTACCCCCGGCCTCCCCCTTCATGGACAGCGCGTGGGAGCGCATGGTACGCACCGTGAAGGAGGCACTGCGCGTCAAACTCCACGAGCAGTACCCTAGCGACGAGACACTGCTCACCCTGCTCGCCGAGGCGGAGAACACCGTCAACTCCCACCCACTCACACACGTGGCGGTGACCCCAGAAGAACCGGAGGCGCTTACACCCAACCACATCCTGTTGGGACCCAAACGACCTCACCGCGCGCAAGCGCAGCGCGCTCAACGATAGCGGACGTCTTCTGGAGCCAAGTCAAAGAGTACCAGCCTCTACTCCAACACCGGCGGGAGCCTCACACGACCAGCGCACGCTATCGGCGACCTGGTACTCGTCTGCGACCCCACCCTGCCCCGCAACACATGGCCGACAGGAAGGATCGTCGCGGTCTACCCAGGGCGAGACGGCGAGGTGAGGATCGTGGACGTCGTAACCAGCAACGGGCATGTCCTCCGGAGACCGACCAAGAGGATCGTCGTGCTACAGGTTGGATCGCAGAGCTGCGACGGCGGGAGAAATGTGCACGACAGAACCTGAATTGACTACCTTTGTACATAGTTTTTTACATTACTTTGTTTATTTCGTTTTATATACCCTTTTATACTAGTAGGATAAGTTTAGGTTAAGTGTTAATTTCAATAAATAAAATTTTCTTATTAGAATTAGGGCTTAGCACATAAGTTATGTAAATAGTTCTAATAGGATTCTTGTTCGATTTCTCTAGTGATTTCTACCCCAGATTAGATTAGGTACACTTCCCTAATAAAATTAACGCATAGCACAAGTAAATAAAACAATTAGAATCGAGTTAGAACTTATAAATTCCAATTAGAAGTTATGCCAATAAGCTTCACTACCTCATTAGAAGGGGTAGAATCCTATTAGAAATAATTGTTAGAAAGAGACAGAACGCTCCACTCTGTCAGCGCATACAGGCGAGCGAGGGGGGCCCCGGCGTCCGGAACCTGTGTTATGAGGAAGCGGGGGCCGGGGTCATATAAATATTGTACCTTTCCTTTTCGTTCTGCACTCTGTTATGCACCGGCGGATGATGCACCTGCTATTTTTAGAATAAGAAAATAAGTATCTTAACTATATAATTATATTGGTTTGTAAGCGTAGAAATTAAGATTGTATGAGAAATAAAGAGATTTGTATTCAGGGCAAGAGTGCGGGGTAAGGAGGGGTGGTCGCTTGAAAATGATATAAAATGGCGCCAAATCGGCGTAGATTCATTCCGGATCCAGCACTCAAGAAAGAAACAACTTGGAAGAAGAAACTCTCTGCGACCACTCGCCTTCCCTACCCGGCTCACCATACTGACGACCCATACAATTAAGGGCCACAGAGTTTTCAAACTCTCATACCAGGCAAGATGTTCCGGAGCAATAGAATCCTTCAACTCGGTAAAAATACTGACAATGGTTCATAAATACGTTTATAACCAGATTCCATTATGACAAATAAATTTAATTATTTGAAGAAATTGAAAAACAAGATAGTAAAACCGAAAATTACGACGACTTAAAGATAATAACAGCTAGCTCTTGGTCTATGAAGTCCAAAAAAACTGCTATACATATTTGAGTGAGAAATATACTTAAGAGAAGTTTATTCCGAATGCGTAAATGCGCGCTGCATACAAACGAAGTCTGGTGATATTTTCAATACTAACCAATCAGTAAATGAAAAATTTGCAGAAACAATCTAGAAACTAATCTCTATGCTTGTATGAAGTCAGATTTTCGTTAAAATATAACTTTAAAACTATACATTTTAACGAAAATCTGACATCATACAAGCATAGAGATTAGTTTTTAGATTTTTTCTGAAAAATTTCATTGACTTTAATTGGTTACTATTGAAAATATCACCAGACTTCGTTTGTATGGAGCGCGCTCCGAATTATATTCTCTTAAATGTGAAGCTGCTATGGCCTCGAATTTATTTTAGATTGTATTTAATATATTACACTATAATATTTACACGTAAGCTGGATAATTAATCGTAATTCGGAAATTGGGCATGCGAACGCAGGTCTGACGCGGGCAAAGGCCACAGCCGACTGAGCTTTTTAATAGATTGTGATAGCTTATATTACTGCCTGACGCGAGAGAAAGAGATGGGGCGGCGCGCGCGCCTGACTAAATAAAACGACGTAAGCGCCAAATCAAACTTTATTTAGTTGTGATTTTACTATTTATGTAAGTTAATTTCTGCTGCAATCAAAATTTATAAAATATCAATCTCTATTTTTTAAATCAAGTCTCGTGTTTCTATTATTCACCGTTTAGCAGTTCCAAGCGTTTATAGATAAAGACGGAGGCTACTTTGGCTTGTTTTTCTATCGAGAAAATTTGTCTTAATCGTGTTTTGGCGGCAATCAAAATTTTAATAATATGTTCAATTTACACATATCCTGAAATCATACTCCTACTGTTAGTACTTCATGATATCTGATGCTTTGAAGAATCCTATTTTTTTCACATATCCTCTTAAGAAACATTATAGAAAATCGGCAAAAAAAAAATTTGAGTTTCATACAAACGTTCGATCACCTGATTGCATTTAGTATGGGAAATACAAAATTTTCTTTGAGTATTTTTTACCCTAACACCCTGTAGTCACTACCTCAGATTTGAAATTACAATCACCTGTATACAGTCACCTCACCAAAATTGCAACAAACCGGATGCGTGCGCAATAACGGAAATAATCGGCATAATAGGTAACCACCGCTTTTCTAGACGAATTAAAAAAAAAAAACGTTTTCGCTTTGGGAAAATCTGCTAATCAAATCTGACTGATCAGCTAATACCTAATAACAGCCAATACAATGAAGAATAGAACTTATTTTTTTAACATGTCATATTGAGGGATTTTGAATACTTAAACGAGATTCAACAAGTAACCTACCTTTTGGTGTTCAATAAAATAACGATTGGCTCTATCGTACTAAGATCTAAGATCTAAGATGGATGGCCAGAAAAACTATTTGGACCAGATATGCACCCGAGAGGGGTCATTAAACGGGGGTTTAACCGGAAAAGATCTGAATCAGCAGTATTACTCAAAGTACCCAGAGACTTGGCAGCGATTTGGACTCAATTTCTTTAAGCTCACCGTTAGCAGTACTAATCAACGAAAACACCAGTGCCTCCGCCACAAAATTAACAGGAATGTCATCAACTCATCACCATGTGAACGGAAAATAGAACTAACGAGGTCGAGGAAGACGCTAGAAAAGCGACTTAGCAGGATATTGCCTGCACACGGATAACACACAGATCACAAAATCGTAATCCATTCCAAATAGCAACGAAATTTTAAGGCTATTATTTTAAACTACAGAAACAGAGATTTGAATGAATTAATGAATGAATGAAATATACTTTTAGCAAAAAAAACGGTAATGATACAAATAAGGCGGTCTTGAAACACTTTCTCTCACTAGTAGAACAGCTTTAGTAACGTCCACGATATGTCGGACAGTATGTCTTTCTGATAAATAACTTATTATTTGCTAATCAGAATTTGCCAGAAATCAAAATAGGGATCGGAAAGTCTTATCGTCCTTATTTGGAATGAAGTATAGTAACGATGTTTGCTTCCACTGCTCCTCATTTAGTCTCACATTAATCACAGATTCCAGAATAAATAATATTTATGTTGTGTTTGGTTTATGGAATAATTTCAATTCAAGTTTGTTGTCTATGAGGGCATTTCACGGAGAAACATCCAAGTATGTATGGTTCTTAAGAGAAGTTTACTCCGAATGCGTAAATGCGCGCTGCATACAAACGAAGTCTGGTGATATTTTCTATACTAACCTATTAAACTCAATGAAATTTTGCAGAAATAATCTAGGAACAAATTTCTATGCTTGTATCGTGTCCGACTTTCGTTAAAATATACAGTTTCAATGCTAGGATTAATTTAAGATTTGTATGGAAATCTTTTAGGCACTGTTACTTTTAAACTGTACATTTTAAGGAAAATCAGACACGATACAAGCATAGAGATTTGTTTGTAGATTGTTTCTGCAAAATTTCATTGAGTTTAATCAGTTAGTATTGAAAATATCACCAGACTTCGTTTGTATGGAACGCGCCAACAGTAATATACCCTTAAGAGAACTTTATTCCGAATACGTAAATGCCCGCTGCATACAAAACTCATCAATATAATAATTTACGTAAATTCATCGTACCTACAGTCCTAGGTAAGCAATACAATAACATTATAAGCACATCCTGGTGCTACAGGCAGGATACCACC
This sequence comes from Agonopterix alstromeriana, assembly GCA_963924505.1. Taxonomy (NCBI): domain Eukaryota; kingdom Metazoa; phylum Arthropoda; class Insecta; order Lepidoptera; family Depressariidae; genus Agonopterix; species Agonopterix alstromeriana. Next base: position 16,269,392 of record OZ004661.1, read on the forward strand.
AGCTGTCAGGACTAGACTTGTCGTGTGTGAACTGTAGGTGTCTATTTCTACACCTGGTGAACATTGTCGTATACCTTTCTAATAACAGCGATCTGCTAGAAAAAATATATGTTACTCTTTACTTACCTTGTATACGCCAATAATTAACAGGCCACATGCTATGAGTCCCAACGTACTGCAGGCCAATAATGTTATATTCAGTGACACGGTTACTGGAACAAAATACAGTGGATTAGGCCCTGGGAAATGTTAAAAAACCGGTCAGGTGCGGGTCGGGCCACGCGCAGGGTAGGGTTCCGTAGTTGCCCGTCTCAATATATGGACTTAGAAGGGGGATTTTTAATTTATACTACGATTTAACATCTAATAAAGTCTAAAAATTACATTTTACGAGTTGGTCGACTATTACTCGTTAGCATCCCCACTTTTCGTGTAGGAGAGGTACCCTAAAAAAAAATTTATTCAATATTTTTTTATTACTTTGTCGGCGTGATAAATATGTATATCCAAGTAAAATTACAGCTTTCTAGTACTAAGCGTCTCTGAGCTAAGCCGCGGAAAGACGGACATGGCGAAACTATAAGGGTTCCTTGTTGACTACGGAACCCTAATAAAAATGTAATCACCTAAAATGTTTTATATCCCCATCGACAAGGTTCCGAGGGGGCGTACCTAATTTGTTTATTTAGCAAAGTTATAATTTGAAATGCTTTTTGATTGTGTTTAAAAAGTCGTTACAATTGAGATGAGGATCGCTAACTTGTAATTTGTCCGTGCAATCTGAACGATTTTTGATACAAGTAGCTTATCTTTGGTAATGTGTGTATAGACATTATTGCGGTTGGTTTCTTTTATAAATAAATAAAAAATACTAAATAAAAAGTATAATATTAGTAGTGAAACGAGTATGTTGAACCTATCAATACGTATTTCCAGCTTCCTGCTTGAACCTAAGCCACGGTTTATACAGAAGAGACGGCCGGCGTCAGAGGTTTGGATTTAGATGCAAGATCTGTGTATTTTCACTGTCTCGGATAGGCGCCTCTTATGATAATATGTCAGGGGTACATAATTAATCAGAGTAAATGTATAGAAAATTATATAACACAACAAGCCTCGGATTTATACAGCTGTTTTTACGACCTTTCGATGATGCTATAATTAAAAGTTAGTTAACGATCCTCACCGAGTCGCATTATCCATACAAAAGTATAATAGACATTTTTATACCTTGTCATTATTAATTTTAGACATTAGTCGACTAAATCGCCTTTTCGTTTACCTCCAATAAAAAAGATGAAAAACATAATGGAAAAATAATTACAACGCGTCCAGACGTTCCATTTAGGATTTTTATTTTATTTAGGGCATCACCACCTAAAATAAACTCAATGACGGTCAAAATTTTCCTTTGCGGCTTTTTTGTTTACAATTAAATAGGAAGATGATTTTATGATTTAAACATTATGTAAGTAAGTTCAAAGTATTAATTTGATTAATTTCTGCGACACGAGACGAGGACTTGTGGGAACAGGAGACCAACCGCGCTAAAAAAATCTCCATTGAACCGTGATTGGAAAGTGCGAACCACAAATTATCTCGCTAATCATTTGACAGCCGTTAGAACCTGTTTTGACAGATCGCTCAGATGTTAAAGACTGTCAGTCACATAGTAAATAAGTCAAGTTTAGCGTGATACACGGAATTCAGCACAGTTGAATAGTAATTGGATTGCAATGTGATTAGAACTGAAATTGGATTAGGATTTAACTTCGATGTTCTAAATTAACACGATCGGGGCCCGGGTTCAACCTATAGGCAGTATATTGTTGGTTGCACCTTATCTTCTCTCGGAAACATTATTAATGTAAGATATAGGCACCTACACGATAATCTGAAATCCGAACCGGTACTAAGGTCTACGATATCAATCGCGGTAAGAGAGACATAAAGCTCAAATAGATTTTTATTTCGCGATATCAATATTCGTCCTATAGTTGTTCAGTTTGATGATCTGAAGTACCTCCTTAAGTAATACAACGTGTTAATAAATAAGCGCAAAACCTCATAAACCCCAACTGATTTATATCAAAATAATTCGATTGATACAATAATTTCATTATTTTGATTAGTTAAAATTTAAAGTTATTCGCATTTTAAGTTTTGAGGAAAAAAATGATTTGTTATCATTTCAGCAATTAATGCAAGCGCTAACGTGCTCATGGATACATTTTAAGAATCTTGTTTTGGTAGTAAGTAGGGTGAGTGTACCTGTGCGGTGGGTTGAGAACGCGTTCAGTAAATTTTTACAAACAAATTATTTAATGTTTTGAAAAAAAATTACCTTTAACGAAACCATGATATTTCGATACTGCTCTCGATTCTAAACAAACTACTTTCTAGTTTTGCGTTAATTCATTAACACGTTGTATAACGCATTTTGGTTTACATCGTATAAATCAAAATTGATAGCCCGTAAAAACGTAGATTGTACTTACTTGGTGTTATCTTGTCTGGTTCTAAAAAGCTTTCCGATTCTGGCTCCATCATTTCCCCGCTTAAATAACGTTGTTCTACCTCTATGAAGTGCCCCATCGTTACGATAGTTACAGAGAAGTAAACCTGAAAAGAAATTGCAATTAATTATGACTGTCACCAAAAAGCACCTTACTGTTTGGGGCACTAAACTATTCATAAAGTGGTTATTTATTTCCGATACCAACATAAACATAAGTATTTATGTACCTACGAACATTATACCACCTGTTAACTGAATTAGTTAGTATTGAAAATATAACCAGACTTCGTTTGAATGGAGCGCGCTCCGAATTATATTCCCTTAAGAGAAGTTTATTCCGAAAATCTGACAACATAAAAGCATAGATATTAGTTTCTAGGTTATTTCTGAAAAAATTCATTGACTTTAATTGGTTAGTATTTAAAATATAACCAGACTTCGTTTGTATGCAGCGCGCATTAGCACTTACGGAATGAACTTGTCTTAAGTAAATGAACAAAGGACGGTGAAAATGAAAGTGAGATGAGAATTAGAGAACCAGTGGTAGATGCTTCCGACCAAACTATGCATCGTCACTTCAAACGCCCACCTGCTTCGTAATTATGTGATAACTCACTCAATGAAGTCGTGACACTTTGCCGCAACGCGTTAATAGGCCTGAACGAGGTTCATCGTTGAACAGCTATTGGCGTTATATTGAAGTCATATTATACAAGGTGTTACAAAAGTACAAATAAACATTTAAGGGGGTAGTTTAGATCATCAAACTAAACAACTTTCATTATGGGACCTATATCGAAATCGCGAAAAAAAATCGGTAGTTTCATACTAAACTACAAATCTACTCGGGCTAAATGTATGGGACAGCTAATTTTTTCGCGATTTCGATGTTGCTCCCACGTCTAAACAAACCCCTTAAAAGTGTTAAATGTTTATTTTTACTTTTGTAACACCTTGTATACTTCATGAAGGTTAAAATAATTATTTTCCGTTTAGAATACAGTTTCAAACTGTTTCAGAAAACTACATTTTATATTCCATTTATAATTCAAGAATAATTTTTAGTCAGTGCGGATACTTTTACCATTGATTGATTGATTTTTAGTTGGGCTATTGCAAGTAAGAGTCGTTATGTAACACTGAGACCAGCGCTGGTCCTTTGTGTTCGTCCAAGCTCACACATATTTTACACATACTTACCTCCGAACTTATGGTATTTTCTTTTAAATCTCGGGAATGCAGATTTCCTCACGAGAATTCCTTCAGCGCCGATCTAGTAAATGATAAATACAACCGTACATAAATTCCGAAGAACTTAGTGGTACAGGCCAGGAATCGAACCGCCGCTTCATGATTGAGGCGCTAACTCTCTTCCGTATGGGTTATCATCGCTGTACTTTAACCATGCATTCGACTGGTCAAACTAAACAACTTTCACTATGGAGCCAACATCGTAATCACAATAGAAACCAAATTTCTAGATCATCATCATCCCTCACCCAAGGATGGCCATAACGACCTGTCCTGCGCTGCCCTCATCCAACAGATTCCCGCACATTGACTAAAAATGTATTCTCCTAAACAAACTCATTATTACATGATTTAATAAAGGTTAACTTAATTAGTTAAGTTATAGGTAAGATCCCGTAACTGGCTGCAAAAGATTTTCTACAGGCCTATGATGGGTGGCAATCCTTTTTTTAGGAATCCTTAAATTATTACATTTCCACTGGAATATGTATCATTGCATACAAATATGGTCGAAGAAAACTGGTAGGTAAGGGGATCTTTATATGTATGGATGGGATGTGTCATCGCTTTTGATTAAAATTAATAATTAAAAAAATAAAAGGTAAAGAGAAAATGTTATTCATTCACTTGACTATAAAGAAAATAAATACTCTAGTAAATTTATTACCGGGTAGGATGTAGTACCGGTATGTATTCTATTCAACAATACCCTACTCAAGGCACAGAGACGGATTTAAGGGAGGATAAAAAGGACTGCAGAGCCAGGACCCTAAATATTTTACCGACATAATGAATTATATTCGCAAAACGTTCTAGCGTCAACGCTGATTTCGTCCGTCGCTCGTAAAAATGAATTTTTAATCTTAATCTTAACTATTATAAAACTAACCGAAGTGTGTATGTACACGAAAAAGATTACGATATGGTTTTTAGGTATCCCGGACTCCAAATCAACCTTTTTTTTAGAATTTTTACTTGTCTGTTTGTTTGTTTGTAAGAGCATCACGCAAAAACTACTGAACCAATTTTGTTGAAACTTTTTTTGTTTTATAGTGATGAGATATAATTTGTGCGGATGAATTCGCGGGTTAACTCTAGTAGAAAATAAATAAATAGCTACTTAGGATTGAACTTCATCTAGCAGCACGGAATCGCATTTTTGACGCTCTATCCTTTTCTGTCGCTCAGAAACGTCATTGGCTAGAGCGAGAAAGGTCGCAGCACTGCTGGTGCTGCCGCGTGCGATCGCATTCCCGCTATCTTTCTCGCTCTAGCACATGACGTTCCTGAGCGACGGAAAAGTATGGAGCGTCAAAAAATGAGATTCCGTGCTGCCAGATCTGAATCATCGTACCAGAATCTAGTCTAGATCTATTATTATGATGATCAGATAACGACATGAGTCCATGAGAGGTACAAATATTAGTATTTATCACACATATATTCGCCTCTTCCAGGATTCCGTTAGACCAGCGACGTTCAACTTCACAATCAGGTTAGCTGCCATATTATATGGGCTTCTAATTAATACTGATGATTTACTTTCTAGGTCCAAAAAACCTTTTCACGCAACCCTGTCCACGCCCATAAATAATGTAGGTACCTATAACCCAAAAGAATAATTAAATATTCTACAGTATAATACAATCCACTGCCGCCACTCGTGCCATAGTGATTTAACGAAATATTCACAACAATAGACTGCTCTCGAATATGAATAATTGCTAGTAATTTGTGTGTACATCTCTTTTGAAATACGTTAATCTACATAACAAGGTCACATTGGTACCACATTGTTTCTGCTAACTGTATTTGACCATTTGGTGAAACATTTTAAATCGTTCGAATAAAATGCATGGTTTCGTGTTGTATGTTTTGTATTAAAACAACTAAACCACAGATTAATCAATAGTTCGACCGTACCAGATACTGCACTTTCCCGATTTTGCGCGCTTTTTCGAATTTCAAACTGGAACGACGAGCTATAATGCGCCTTTGTGGTGTACACAGAGAACCATACCATATTTTTCTTTCCAAACGTGCATCGTAGGAAAATCCCTAATTAATGAGCCTGTACTTTACGTTTTTAGGGTTCCGTAGTCAACAAGAAACCCTTTTCACCATGTCCGTCCGTCTGTCCGTCTGTCCGCCTCTCCCCTCATTTGACATATTCTTCATACAAAATATGTCAAATGAGCTGTCGGATAAGCTAACAAGAACTTATCCAAAAGTGGTGAAACAGGCCCTTAGCATCCAAATATCATCTCAGTAGGCCGCGAACTGCCACCCCGAAAAAATGATAAAAACCGTCCAAGTGCGTGTCGGGTCACGCTCAGGGTAGGGTTCCGTAGTGCCCGTCACAATATACGGACTTATGAAGGGGGCTTTTTATTTTATACTACGGTTTAACTGCTAATAAAGTCAAAAAAGTACATATTACAAGTAAGTCGACTATAACTCGTTAACTTGTAAAGCCTACTTAGTGGTGATAGGTTTCCTTTTAACTTCGTGATATACACTACCGCCGTGTTTTTTTTCACGTATCCATTTCGTGTAGGGGTGTGGTACCCTAAAAAAAAAATTCAAGTTTTTATTTTATCACTTTGTCGGCGTGTAAATATGTATACCCATGTCAAATTACAGCTTTCTAGTAGGTACTAAGCGTCTCAGAGCTAAGCCGCGGACAGATGGACAGACGGACGGATATGGTTCCTTGTTGACTACGGAACCCTAAAAATCAAGATGTGCATCTTTGAATATTATACATAATTATATTTTGTCAAAAATAGCGCGCATGACGTTTTTCTCGTTTTGTCGCTTTGTCCTGGGTGGCATGCCGGCCGTGCAGCTACTTAAGTAACGTGGAGACAGGAAAATGTTTGTTTTATCCTGTAAACAAAGATGCCATACAAAAGCAAGATAACTAAGCCCAGCGCATTTTAAACGGTATTAGATACTTAGCCTTGACCCATATGAAAATTGTATTGTTCATTTTCATTTGGGTTCCTATTGGCAGGATAAAAGTATTTGTTCTATGCCCAGCACCTAAGCCCAGCACTATTTAATAATCTGTGGCCCAGCCAAAACTGGAAATGAAACTCGTTTGTATGTTTTTCAATTATGTCTTAAATTAAACCAAAAAGTTAAGGGGCATGCCTTCTCAAGAAAGGATTTCCTCTTAATGTCCCAAAACCCTTCAGAGGTAAACCTGGGTTTATAAGATGACAATTGCTCCAGGTCCCACAATTCTAAAAAAAAATCAGCTAATTTTAAGATTCTTTGTTCGGATCTTGTTCGGGAGCAACATTCATAATTTCTTGTTCGTAATCATTTGGACTACTTACTGACTTTAATTAATTACGAGGTAATGAATTATGAAATAAATTCAACTTTAGATTTAAGTACCTACATATAAATAATTTTTAAAAAGATCCTAGGTATAAGTATATCTTTCATAGATGGGATCTCCATATTTCTGGGAAGGGTTCTATTAAGGCGCCTTAGGTTCAGACGAATATTTTCTTTGAGAAACGCGATTGCCCAGCCCTCCGAAAAGTGCGTGCGTGTGCCGTATTTTCGATTAAAAAGAATTAACAAAAGTACTTTGATAGATTTTTTTATGATTACACTAGATAAACTAATGGTGAAAATGTGAGTATAAATACAAAAAATCGGAAACTATTTCAAGTTCTTCGAAAACGAGTATTTTTTTAAAATTTACATGAAAATACGTTATCTTTGTGACGACTTTCTATTTAGTGAAGTAATTCCAATCGTGTATTCAATTTATGATTTCACTAGATAAACTATCCAAAAATACTGAAGGTATGACTTTGGTTTCGGTAAACAAATTGTATAAATCTAGTCGAAAAATTAAAAATAAAAGATGCCTCAAGGTATTTCGTCCTATGCATTCTAAATCTATAAAATCCCATAATGATATGAGAGATGACCTACTAACGAAACTAAGTAAGTTTTAAATTCTTGATGCCGATGCCGGTCAGATCGCATCTATGAACCCTTAGTTTTATGTAACAAACTCATTTTGGTCGATACAGCGTTATATTGCACTGGTACTAACCCAAAAGGATGTGTGCGGAAAATTGTTAAGTATTATTAAAATCTGAATGAGTTTTTATACAGAATTAGTGTCACACACCGAACATTATAAGAGGTGTTAGAAGTGCAAAGTAGGCGTGGAACGCCACAGGTGCAATGATTTGCATAACACCATAAGGCGCGCGGCGTGGTGCGAGCGAGAGGGCATGAGTAATTGTAGCAGCGTGAGCGGGAAGACAAGTGGCGACAGCCGTCTCCGAAGCAAAAGCGCTACTTTGCATTGCCAGAGCCAACAATGAAATGTCGAAAAAAAAACACTAGTTTCATACAAAACTGCAGTACCAACTCGACTCAAATGTATGAGACAGCAGATTTTTTTTTTTGCGAATTCGAAGTTGGCTCCATAATGAAAGTTTTTCATTTTAATGATAATAATTTCAATACTAACCAATTAAAGTAAATGACATTTTGCAGAAACAATCTAGAAACTAATCTCTATGCTTGTATGAAGTCAGATTTTCGTTAAAATATTCTACAATTTCAATGCTAGGATTAATTTAAGATTTGTATTGAAATCTTTGAGGCACTGTAACTTTAAAACTATACAGTTTATCGAAAATCTGACTGCATATAAGCATAGAGATTCGTTTCTAGATTGTTTCTGAAACATTTCATTGACTTTAATTAGTTAGTATTGAAAATATCACCAGAGTTCGTTTGTATGGAACGCGCTCCGAATGGTGAAACATTATTCGAAAAATATATCTAATATGTTTTCTACTGTTTATTCTTTTTGGAATGTAAAATTGTTTTTCTCACAAATCATATACACCCACACACACATTATATACACATACACACACAATAGTTCATAACAATATTTCGTGTCTTTTACCTAGGTACTAAGTTATATACCAATCCGAATTTGTATTTTGCAAACTATTATGTAATAATTATACGCTACCTAACTACTATATTATTTATGTTAAGAAACTACCACGTCAATCTATTTATTACGTGGAAATCTGTAAAAGCTGTACCTGCCTTTGTAATCAACCCTGATGTAATTATGTTTGTAACGCTGTTTAGAGCAGAAAATGATTTTGAAATACAAAAGTACAAAGCTCTGTTTAAATACTGTACAGATTAGCTTAAATTTTTTGGGTCTTACGATCCCAAAAATGAAGCATCTTATCGACGCCTTAGAGTGAAGAAGGCGTAAGTGCAAAAGAGAAAAATTTTCAGGAGGAAGAAAAAACTCAGTCCTATAACTTTTTTGCAAGTTCGCGTTCGCGAGTATCCGCGAGGTTCTTATTACACGCTATAGATGGCATTACGAGTATCAGATATTTTTTTAGTGAAATCAGGTCACGGTTGTGCGTGGTGTGAGGTGTGAGATTTTCTTTCAAGAAACGTACTAATAAAAAAAATATCAAAATGTCATTCCTGAGGTCTTTACTCTAAGGCGACGTTATGTGAATGTGGAGGTGAAATAGATTAAGGATTACAGTAGGAAGCTATATATTGTCTACGACTGCTCCAATGGTATTAGATGTGTATACATATATAACATTGTGACGAATACATACCATTGTGTAGAATGCCGAGGCGTAACATCCTCTACGCAGACTTCGCCAACAGCAACACGACTGGATGATTGGCATTGTGAAGATCCTATAGACAACGTTAACTTAGATAAGTGGACCATTTGTATACGTTACGTCATCATCGTACAGGGTGTAACAAAACACCCTACTTTTACTATGGAGCCAGGGTCGAAAAAAAACCGTTGTCCCATACATTTTAGTCGAGTCGGTACTGCAGTTTTAATGGGACAGCAGATTTTTTTTATTTTTTCTCGATGTTGGCTCCATAGTGAAAATTGTTTAGTTTAAGGGTCTGAAGCACTCCCTTAAGTATTACTAGGGTGTTTTGTTACAACCTGTATAAGGGTTTCATTAATTTAGTAAAAATCTTTTACACACATTAACGAAATTTTAAGGTTGTATTCAGACGATGAAACTAAGCATATTTCCTTAAGTCTTAAGGAACATGGGTCGAAAGGCGAGAAAATGTTCCCATTCAAAAATGCGGATCTGCCGACCAATTTTATAGGACCAAACCAATTATCCGCTCTTCGACCCAAGGGGAAGTTTAGTTTCAGAGTCTGAAAACTAGTGTTGTATAAGTTTACGACCATAATCCCTTTCGGGGTGAACAGAAGCGTTGCTACAACTGTTACCTGTATTGCTGGCAGTTGTAGCAAGGTTTATGTTTATCATACCTACTGAAAGTTTCAAGATGGAATTACGAGTAAAGTGGTGATGGAGGCTAGTCTTTCACCCACAAATGTACTGCTAATATAATCCTTATCCCTTAGTCACCTCATACGATACCTACGGGAATGGGTGGTCCATTCTAAGTCCTTACAATAGTATTCTCTTAGAAATTTCTATAGTAATAATGTGATCCTTTGATCAACGGGTTGGCAACTAAAGCAGAGTGCATATGGCATTATGCTGTCACTAAAACCAGTGTATAATGATTGACTGTCTATAAACAAAATATGGAAACGCAACTTCTCTCTTCGCCTTTCCATATACAGGGTCCTTCTTAATATGCTGACACTTTTTTAAGGATATGATCAGACCGTCAAACTAAACAACTTTCTCTATGGGACCAACATCGAAATCGCGAAAAAAAATCTGCTGTCTCATACAAAACTGAAAACCAAATGTATGGGACGGCTGATTTTTCTTTCGCGATTTCGATGTTGGTCCCATAGAGAAAGTTGTTCAGTTTGATGGTCTGATTATCTCCTTAAAAAGTGTCAGCATATTAAGAAGGACCCTGTATATGGTAATCACTCATGGAACCACGACGAACTTGACATAGTACAGTCAATATCACATACATCATAGCATACAAGGTGGTCAAATATTTCTAAGCAATTCTTATTTTCAATAATTTCTTTACACATAACAAAACAAAAATATCGGAAAGCCTAGGACATCAAATATCTCTACGCAGTCAGGGTGATCATAAACATCTGAGCAGCGTGCAAAAACGACCTTATTCAGTTATAATTCATTTCAATTTTAAATAACATTGTAAAGAAATTATTGAAAAATAGCTGTTCAGAAATATTTGAACACCTTGTATGCTACGATTATATCTGATGGTGACTGTACATATCTAGAGAAATAAAATTGGGGCATGGAATATTGATTACAAATGATAAATCACTGACTAACAGATAATTCTTATTGATTAAAGGATTGACGAAGATAAGCTTCATTGAAAATATTCATAAACGAAAGTTTAACAAATGATAAATATTTTCACGTTTCAAACGATAAAGTCTTTGTTATATTTGGAACAAGGATCAATTTAGATTAACGTCGGATCCTATTTATTACGCCGACTCCGCTTGCCATTCTGTCTCAGAGAAAATATAGTTTCATTATAAGGATTTGATGTATAAATTAATTTAAAACATTAATTTCCGCGAACGACATTTCTTACAAAAATGTTGCTTTAATTTCCTGTTTTGCGGGAGATACAAAATAGCGCTGGTTTTGTGGAAATATTACCAAGAGTTTTGAGCGTTGGGTTATGTGTATCTTTTATGGAGACTTTTTCTGTATTATATCTCTGACCTCGGGGAATATAGTCGTGAGCATATGCTATGCTATGCTTTAAATCAAGTCTGCAACATTAATTTATTACAAAACATGATGCAGCTAAAAATATATTCGATTTATCGCAGCAATTGTAATATGTCGGTCGTAGCTTATTGGTTGTTTGAGTCCAGACGAATTTCGTTGTAGAACGTTTTGTCGAATATTTTATATTATTGTTTTTGTTTGATCTTCGGTCTCCATTATGATGTCTTGATGAGGATTTTTAACAAAAACGGTGTTGAAACTACGGAGGAGGTTCTCAGGTCGACGGGCATATACTGGGTGTTACAGAATAAAAATAAACATTCAAAACTTTTAATGGGGTTGTTTAGACCATCAAACTAAACAACTTTCACTATGGGACCAACATTGAAATCGCTAAAAAAAAATCTGCTGTACCATAAATTTAGCTCGAGTAGATTTGCAATTTAGTATAGAACAGCAGATTTTTTTTCGCGATTTCTATGTTGGTCAAATAGAGAAAGTTGTTCATTTTGACGGTCTGATCATCCCCTTAAAAAGTGACAGCATATTAAGAAGGACCCTATATATTTTTTATGTATGACCACGCCTAACTTTAACTGTACAATAGCATTTTACTACATCTATAAAGTACCAATACATATAATAGTTGGTAAGATGTGATTGTCCATATAACACGAGATTAAGATTGTACGCTTATATTTTTCGTGTCCATGCCTAAGATAATGATTTGGTATAACTCAGGGTCAGAGGGTCGGTTTTGAAAAAAGAGAGTTTCTATTTTTATAACGGTCGATGTACACTAACATCAGAATCGCGAATAAACGCAGTTCCATACAAAACCGCCAACCTACTCGACCCAAATGTATGGGGCAGCTGGAGCAGAAAGATCCTATACTATTAGCAAAGTATATAGGGTATTAGGGTAAACAGTTGCATTACTTTAAGGGATGATTGTACCCATGATACTGAACAACTTTCCTAAAGAACCTTATAGAAAATTCGCAAAAAAATGTTGGACTCTCCATACTAAATGTAATAAGCTGATAGAACGTTTGTATGAAAAGTCGAAAAGTGTTTTTTGAAAATTTCCTATAGATTTCTTTGGGAAAGTTGTTCAGTATCATGGGTACAATTACCCCTTAAAGTAATGCAACTGTTTACCCTAACACCCTGTATATCTATTAGTATGTATTTACACGAAATTAAAAATATACCAGTGGATATTGAAGTGTGAAGGATGTTACAGATTACCTACATGATTGAGAATATTTAGCAAAGGAATGATCATTTTGCAATCAACCTTATCGAACACACAGATACCTGCGTACACTGTGCAGTTGGCAGCTGACTAAGCCCGGAATTCACCAAAGTGGAGCGGAGCGGACATGTGTAAAACAAATCAATAAAAATTGCTTGATTCTGTCGGAAAACTGGGCAATTCGATTCGTTGATTTCACTCGTTCTATTTTATTCTATTTTTAAAAATATGGCTGCCATCTTTGTATTGATGATTTTGCCAATGTCTAGTGTATGTAGCAAAAGTGCTTGACGTTGTACGGTTATATATAGGTATTCTGGTGACTTCAGGGGTTGTTTTTCGAAAAGAACACTATCCTGAGCCACCACTGGAGCTTCATTGTAGGCCGGGGATGGGGCAACCAACGACCGACACGCGACGCGACTACCCAATAGCAGACCCACAACGCGACTCCCGATTTCACTCGTTATTCGTTAACCAAAATTCCAACCATCACGCGTTCGTGTAAGTCACCTCTTACACATACTAAAACGTGTTTATATGAGCCTTGGACTTTGTCCAGAAGGGGCGAATTTGTAGCGAAATTCATGCATAATATGTGTAAGTATGTAGTCGAGTTATTATTTATTAGTAGACATCACGTCAATATATCGCGTTCACAAGCAACGTTCTAGTGTCACTGACCCGATCAGCTGGTTAGGGATAAAAGTCTTATTTTAATCGTCTTTGACGAGTTAAATAAACGGGGGAACATTTAGTACAAAGGCAACACAATCTAACAGTTTCAGGAAAGGCGATTGTAGTGAAATATAACAATCGGCTTCCCGCATTACATAAATTCAGGAACTAACAAACACAATAAATTGTTTAGACGCTCGTATCCTTAGACCATAATATAACTATGGAAGAGATATGCGTGTAATTCTACTAACAAACTTTTGCGCCACTTTTTGCGGAGGGCGAGGTAGCATGAAATTCTCAACTTTGGATTGTATTCCATTACTTTAGAGTTTAAATTATAATTTAGATTTTTAAACATTGTCTCGTGTTAACCCCAAACTAGTTTTAAGTTATTGTTCCACAATTATAGGCTGTCTTATTTAGTGTCAACTGATAAGATATAAAATTGTATGTAAATGCATATGATCAATTGATCGTGTAACTTGGCAGAGGGGAATGCAAACTCAAGGCTGGTCCCTATTTATATTTTAAGCTCGAATCCTTTGATTAATATCAATTTAATATTTTTTTTCCAAATGATATCTTAATCGTATCTGATCTGAACTGAGCGACTAAAGTGCCTATTGTTAAAGCTGGCGGTTTTATCAGTATAAAAATCTGTTATAACCGTTTATTTTTAATTAATATATAGAAGATTCCAATAACTGTTTGTTCCTATTTATTACCTTAAAGGAACCATGACGTAGTACATAGGAATCATCATCAGCCTATAAACGTCCCACTGCAGGGCACAGGCCTACCCTCAGGGAGGGTTTATGGGTCCACACGCGCGCCCAATGCATATTAGTAGACTTCACATTCGCATCGGAATTTATTCTTCAGCGTATACAGGTTCCTCACGATGTTTTCCTTGACCGTTTGAGAGCAGTCGGCATTACGTACATTAGTTAGAAAAACTCATTGGTACATGGCATGTTGTTACTCCGGATTCAGACCCGGACCCCCATAATTGGGTGTCCATACCTCTCCGCAACGCGCCACCGACGCTCTCACTGACTTTATACATAGGAATAAGGCTTTAAAAATTAGTTTCATAAACCTTATTCCTACGTATTAGGTAGATACCTACATAACCTTTAATGTTTACAAACAATTTCAGGGCTCTTTAAATATCGTGGAGATATTTGTTTGTAACAGAAAGGTCCGCTCTTCCATATCTAACCGAATTACAACAGAGAAGCCGAACCAGCCTTGAAGCTAGTTAAATGACGATATTTGCCGATTCTCCCTGTTAAAACAGTATTTATTAAAAGCCCCTAAAATTAAATTAATGGGGAATTAAATAAGAAATAAGTGATCTTTATAAATAAAATAATTATATCCTTAAGTGTACCACATCGAGCCACGATGAGGTATGATTAAATTGATAGTAGAACTCCTCTAACTTCTAAAATACTGGAGTGAAAAATATGAAAATGTTATGAAATATAGCTTAAGGTAAGTACTTTCAGTGAAAATTATAACGTATGCTGTAGCTCAACCAGTTTTGAAAAAAAAAACAGTCAAATAGATTTGTTCTCTAATGACAAACTAGAAGGCGTTGCACGAAAATAAATAGTGTTTTCATTATACATACGTAACATCGGTTTTTGGTAACATTATTGTCTTTGTAATTATCTCCGTAGTTTGTTATATTTGAATAACGTAGGTGTAGGTATCTACTATTCCACAAAGAGTATTAACCCAAACACAAAAAATACTAGGTAACGAAAACGTTTAAGTTTTATTACTTGTAAACAAGTTTGTTATTTTATTCTACGTGCTGAAACAAAACAATGAAATCCCGTGTACCTACCCTACTGTATAAAGCTAAGTACATATTAGGACGAGACGGGCCGCATCGGGTTTGGCCGCAGCGCAAAAATCCACCCAAATCGCTTCTATACAATTTACCTAAGTATATGAACTTTTTATAGCGTCAAACTAAACATCCGGGAATGCGTTGCGACCTGGAGTGCAATTTTTGAATCAAATTCCTTGAACTCAGCAGTTGAAAATGTCAAAATTACAATGGAGATATGCATCTTTGGAGTAAAAAACGCAGTTTCGACTTTCAAAAATCGCACTCCTGGATTGTGATTTTTGAAAGTCAAATCGGCAGCAGAAAGATGCATATCTCCATAGTAATATTGACATTTTCAACTGCTGAGTTCAAACTATGAGTTTCAAAAATCGCACTCCTGGCCCGTTATAAAGTGCGAAGTACGCATTTTCCGCTGGCAACGCGGCCCGCTTCTACCCGATGCGGCCCGTCATAATAATACCTTTAGTCCCGGTTCATTGTAGACTATGGTAGGTACCTAGGTGTCGTATGAGTCTACTAAGGCATAGTCATACAAAACTGCTGTACCTACTCACTGAAATGAAAGACGGGACAGCAGATTTTTTTCACGTTTCCTGAGGTAGGCTCCATAGTGAGAAGTTGTTAAGTTAAATGGTCTGAGCCACCCCTGAAAATTTGGAAAATGTTTACAAAATCGTCCAGTATTTTGAGCTGATAGTATAGTACCTACCTACAATTGTAATTCTAACTATAATCGCAACTCCGGCCTGTCTCGATCACTATGATTCATGACAACAAACAGTGCAAATTGAAATATCGTACTGATATTTGTGAACGGAGTAATATTCTATGCTTATGTTTTCTGTCTAGTTAAATAAACACCACAGATAATATACGAGCGCTTACGTTTTAAAAACCAAAATTATATTTACGTTCAACGCTATTTCGGGTATTTACTACACCCGCTATTAAACGTGCGATTTCGAGCTTTACTCTAATATAAGGGCGCGTTCATTCGCAACGAATTTCAATGCACCGAGACAGTGCGGTCCCGGAGCGGCTGCCGCGACAGGCCTCCGTCGCACAGTCGTAGGTAACGAGATGAAAACCTACACTTTGGCGCATCGTAAGCGATGCGCTTGTCTTGATTTCTGACACTCGCGCTAGACGGCAACGTCACATACGTCGCGCTGTATGAAGATAACAACGCAGAGTCAAGCTTCATTAGATAAATTTTTGCGCGTCTCGTCTGGCAGTAGGTAATTAAAGCGTGGACATTTATCGTTTTCTAAGGAAGTGATTTATCTGTTACGCAATGACTAGTAATCTGTGCCCGCGGCTTCTTCTTCTACAAATCGCGTTGTACAACAAATAAAGATACTCTATTTCCTTCGCAATAACATACAAATTCTGCACAGGCAACTCACGGCAGCCGCACGATCGTGCGACTCGTGTGCTGTGCGATCGCGCCGCGTGTGCGACACGGTTTCGGCTAGGGCGCTGAACGTGTGTTGTACGTGTGCGGTTGCTATGTTGATCGATAGGAGTATACTGTATGTTATGACAAGTGCCATAAAGTTTACTCGAGGCTCGCGTGATGTCACGCCGGATAAAATTTCATGCATGTGACCGGAGCTTAAAGCAAACTGCTGGATGCCTGATTTTACAATGCAGAAAGAATAAGATCTGTGATATTCCGAACTTGTAGACTGTACTGGACTGTACCTGCACTCGGGGAATAGGGATGACTGCGAACACGAACTCATAAAAATTTTGTTTCAAGACTCATGAGAAAACTACTGAACCGATATTGATACGGTTTTCCCAAGCATAATTATGATCAAACGTAAGGCTGCGATACTTTACCCCATTTTGTAAACGATGGTAACTAAATATCCCCGTATTCAATTCAATTCAATTATACTTTATTGCACACCAAAACAGAACATACATTTGAATACAGATAAAGAATTAAAAGTAGGTACAAATAAGGCGGTCTTATCGCTAAAAAGCGATTTCTTCCAGGCAACCTTAGGGTAGAGGAATTAACAATCGAAAAAAAATAGGTAGGCGGTGTAGCTCAAAATAAAGAAATGGCAATGAGTGTATAAATATACTTACAAATAATAAAATAAAATAAAATAATCTATAATAAATACATACATACATACATATCTTTTTAACTATATACATACATAAGTGACTACTACATACAACACGGAAGCAACTGTAAGAGGAGAAAACAAAATAAAAGTGAAATTGAAAAGAAATCAGAGGTCAAGGAAATGATCTTTGACTTTCGACTTAAAAACACTCAACGAGGGAGCACGTCTGATCAACTCTGGCAACGAGTTCCAGAGCCGAACAGCTTGCACGGAGAAGGATTTGGTGTAGAAGTTAGTGGAGTGGGTGGGCATAAGGAGGGATAGATTTTCAGAGGAGCGCAGGTGACGGCCGGTGGTAGAGGAACAGAAAACAAAGCGTTCCTTGAGGTAATGAGGAGTCAAAGAAGAAAGAGTATGGAATAGAGAAGGGATAGGATATGAGCATAGCCCGTATTATGCCACGGGTTGATGTCATCGATTCCATCGCTTAAAAGCCGCGGGAAAAAGCTAGTATAAGATAAGCGAATGCTTTCTTTTGATTTCTTTAGATGTCATAAAAGGGTAAAAATACATTTGTAAAATAAATCTATTTTTTGTGTAAATTTAACAGGCAATTTCAGAATGGAGATGAAATCTTTTGCAGTACCAAAAGTAAATAATATTTAAAGCCTTTATACAGGGTGTAGACTTAAATAAATGCGTTACATACCTACGGGTGCTACCAACCATCAAACTGAACAACTTTGCGATGGGACCAATATTGGAATCGGGAAAAAATTTTGTTTGTTCCACAGAAAATGTCAATAGCTTAGATAAATGATTCGAAGACCAATCATTTATCTAAAATCAATAGCTACTCGACACACTATTTTTGCGCGATATCAATATTTTCTCTATTGTATACGTTGTTCAATAGTCTGGACCTGCACGTCTAGCATGATTTCTTTACTTGCACGCTACTCGGCTTTTTCCCATACTACAAGTCGCGGCAAGCGCGGCTTTCTCTGTCCGAAAAGCGCGGAAACAGGTTATTTTCTATGCAGCGAAGGCTTGTCGCGCGCGTGTAGAGAAATCATGCTAGACGTGGAGCACCCCCATGTTGAATTAAGTTTACACCCTGTATAGTTTTGCATCGTAAAGTTATTTAATATTCCTAAAACTCTCTGTCAAGTGTTTGCATTTATTTTATATGTTCTCTAGTTTATTCTTATCCATTTTATGTTATCGCGTCTTCCCATTCTCACCATATTTCTTTTATTGCGAGCACAAGAATACGAATAACAAATTGTCACGAACAATATTAGACAAAAACGGTCAACTAAGCTGTTTTGCGAACAAACGAAAACATGCAGCCTAGTGTTATGTTTTTTTAATGGCTTGAAACTAATTGGGTGAAGTATTTAGGAGGATAGTCCTTGCAGCGCACTCTATACAAACGAAGTTTGATATGTTTTCATTACAAACCAATTCCGCGCATGTCCCGAATATTTCCGTTAGAGAGCTGTGTAACTATTCGTTAAGCCAGGTCAGAGGCCTATTGGAAAATTCTCGAAGTTTGATATATTTATCGGAAATCTGTTAAATCACAAGCACATGCAGAGATGGGATTTCAACCCGTGTTTAAAAAAAATCATTGACTTTAATTGGTTAGTATTGATAATATTTATAGTACTCTGTGATAACATAATCAAACTTCGATTGTATGGAGCGCGCTGCAAAGTCTATCCTCTTAATGTTTTAGAGATAAATTTTTAACCGACAAAAAAGGTAGGAGTTTATGACTTCATTTGTAATTTAGTCAACGCTACGAACTACGGAATTCGTAGCGTGACAGAAGCAAAAACGCTACGAGATACTACGACGTAGCTCGTAGTAGACAGACTCCACCGGCTGCCCTCGACGATTTTAGGGATGAGTATCCAAAGGGTGCCAACGGGACCCTATTATTAAGCCTACGCCGTTCATCCGTCCTTCCTTTTGTCTGTCCGTCCTTCTGGTCTGACTTTAAAGGGCTATTTATATAACCATAACAGATAAGTAACTGAAATTTTCACAGAATATGTATTATTATATTGTTTTTGATAAAACTACTATTTTTGTTTTTGCTTTATCTTATAAATAAACGGTTATACCTACATAAAAGCTTCATTGTAATTATGGTGCATAGTGGGAACTATAGCATAAAACCAATTAAAAAACTGGTGATACGAAACTTTCGGTGGACGAGTCCGACTCGCCCTTGGGCAGGTCATTCAAGCAAATTTCTATAAACTAATTAACTAAACTAATACTACAATTTTTTAACGAATATGTGTTATGATTAAAGATGAAGATTTGTTTAAAAGTTCTATCTAGATTACGAAAAGAATAAATTGCTAGTGTCGACGCAATCAGGCACGTTGAGGTAATCTATTTCCGAGTAAGTAACTCTGCGAGCGCTCTGAGACAAGGGATTTGTGTTCTAGATTGTAAATATTATAGTTATAATAATAATCAATTATGCAGATTTCCCGGTTCACCCAGTTCAACCCCATAACCCTAGTAGTTATTCTGTCCTTTCTGAACTTCTTATATCTTTTGGTGCATTCACAATTGTAAAACTCTTGTTGTATCCTATCACATTTAGATAAATGTGTCTCAAAGGGGTATGTGTTGAAACTGTGCTGTATCCCCACGCAAGCCTTCGAAAGGTCCGGGCTACTAACGGATTTTCCTGAGATAATCTTCTTATCTTAATCTTAACTATTATAAAACTGTAACAGAAGCGCGTCTGTACATTGAAGACATTTACATGAAAAAGATTACGATTTGGTTTGTAGGTATCCCGGACTCCAAATCAACCAGTTTTAGAATGTTTGTCTGTCTGTTTGTTTGTTTGTATGTTTGTGACAGCATCACGCAAAAACTACTACACTTTTGGTTTTGATATATTTGTGGAAATCCAGGGAAGATTCATACGGTGAAAAAAATGGCTAGGAGTGTGGCGGCTAAAAAAGGGACATTGCAACGAATGCATTGCAGCTAGTCTTGGACATTATCACACAAATGATCTAGTCATATTAACCACATGAAATTGCATTAAATACTGATAAAACATTGATTCTTCAATTGTTCCCCCTTTGTTTGCCGAATTTGTGTTTCAAAATTTCTAATTTGTGTTGTAAGGTTGCGGTTGTGAGTTTTCAAGATTGCAAATGATTCTTCATACTTTTGTAGATTGGTTACATGATCGAAATATCGGAATTATTTTGTTTGTATTGTTGAGTCGCAACAAAAAAGGTAGGTACTAAGGTTTGTAGCTGCTCTTTATAGTCCCTACCGATAACGACTAAATCCTCGTTTGAATTGTTATGACCATAAGATTGTTTTTCTCACAATACATTGCCATCTCAGAGGTATTCAATGCATATATACAACGTGTTAATGAATTAACGCAAAACTAGAAAGTAGTTTGTTTAGAATCGAGAACAGAATCGAATTATCATGTTTTCAACATAGGTAACTTTTTTCAAAATATAAATAATTTGATGCAAAATTTAAAATTTACTGAACTCGATCTCAACGCACCGCTCGGGCACTCTCATCCTACTTACTACCAAAACAAGATTCTTAAAATGTATCCATGAGCACGTTAACGCTTTCATTCATTGCCTAAATGACAACAAATAATTTTTGCCTGAAAAATTAAAATGCGAATAATTTTAAATTGTAACTATCAAAATAATGAAATTATTGTTTCAATCTATAGGTAATTATTTTGTTATAAATCAGTTGGGAAGTATTAGGTTTTGCGCTTATTCATTAACACGTTGTATAATTTTTGGATAGATTTATACAAACCATGAATGTAAAACAAACCTACGCCAGCTTCCTGATAATAACCAACAAAACCACAATGATATTTTATTAACTTTTACAAGCTTTTATTGACATTAAAAACCAACTAGTATAATGCTAGCAAATTTATTTCAACGATCATTTTACGTAACGGGCTTATAGCCTTTTAAA
Source organism: Agonopterix alstromeriana (assembly GCA_963924505.1). Taxonomy (NCBI): domain Eukaryota; kingdom Metazoa; phylum Arthropoda; class Insecta; order Lepidoptera; family Depressariidae; genus Agonopterix; species Agonopterix alstromeriana. The sequence goes on from OZ004661.1 coordinate 16,290,783, forward strand.
TTTTATAAGCTGTATTCAAAATATTTAAAATACACCAAAATATATACTGGTAAGAACACTCTGTTCATAAATAAGTAAACTTAGGTAAGTACATATTACATCTGTTTGTTTCTATGAATAAATTAGGTTCTATTGCTATCGAGTTACTACTTCAAATATCTTATGACACTAAAGTCTAGCAATGTCGGCAAAGATGAAATAAGTATTGGCTATGCGCCCCTAGCGGTGTCGGACCGCCGTGAATTATTTCAAGTAACATGTTAGTTAAAAGTGTGTTATTTTTATAAAAATAATGTAAAAACTAAAGAAATTAGCAACATTATCGATATAAAAAAATTAAAATACCTATTTGCTTTTTAGTGAGCACCTAGATGCCAATAGAAACTTCCATGACAATTTAAGTTTATAGTCTTTACAGTTTTGGAGATTTCGTGTTGAGTTAGTGTGTGGATTTGCATAGATTCAAGCATATTTTACACACCTTAACCAACAAAAGTACTCATTTCTGCCACCCTGGGCGCTGCGATCGATTTGTCAGTTCTCATCACTACTTCGCATATAGCCAAAAGCAGAAAGCAAGTAAAAATTCTAAATAGTCATAAACAATTAGTGGAACAAAACCGGCCAGCGTGTCGGAATCACCCATGATAGCCTTCCGTAGTCATTGCATGAGTAGAATAGTTAAGATTATTTATAAGCTTTTTTCTTTTATTTTCAACTAAGTTTGGTGTAATACCTACATGCAAATGGGTATGAGTAAGGTTGTATGGAGAACAATTGTAATTTTTTTGTTGATCGGCCAGTAATAAAACTTACATAGGTTTTTTTAGAGGACCTTTCAAAATACATTAAAAAACTTCACATTCCTTACTAGGCTGCATCGGAGCTTTGCTATTAAGGTACAAATAACATCTAAAATTGTATGGGGGAAATCGCTTTTCCGCTAAGACCGCCTTGTTTTGTGTCTTCTGTATTTCTTTACGGTATATTTTGCTGAGTAGGTAATATGTTTCGAATGATTGATTGAAAATGCCTTACTTTTTCAAGAACCTTTAGAGTCAAATATCTCATGCGATGCGAGCTAGGCCATAAGTGTTTATTACAATATGTTGGTTTTTTATAGTACTATAATTACACAATACTTTGATTGGTAGCCGCGACTGTTTAAAAAATGACATTATTATTTACCCATTTAAACAAAAATATTATTAGATTATTTTATTGGAATTAGGTGACCTAATAAAATTGTGACACAAGAGCGTGGAAAGAAGGTAGGCGTGACAAAGAAAAGTTTGGGAACCGCTGTTTTAAAGCACTGTTTTGAAACTGGGTTTCGAGCTTTCCGTCTGTGTCATATACTAATAATACTAATCTATAGCATGTGGAGTGCTTGATTCAAACCAGATAGTAAAATGGTTCTGTGACAAAAGAACCTGCGTTTTCATAGTTTTCTTTACGCTGCTCTGCTAGTAGCAAGTTGTGTTCCTTTGTCGAGTCTGTTCGTTAACTAAACCTAAGTATCATCATCAGCCCATCATCCACTGCTGAACATATGCCTCTCCCAAGGCGCGCCAAAAAAATTTTTCCCCGGCCTTCCTCATCCAATCGCTCCCCGCTACTTTTTTTAGGTCGTCTGTCCAGCGGGCAGCAGGGCGTCACACACTACGCCTACCAGTTTGCGGTCTCCACTCTAGAACCTGACACCATTCCTGACACCACTCCACTCTGACACCCCACCGGTTGGCACTTCTTCGGCAGATATGACCAGCCCATTGCAACCTAAATATACAGGAACTTTGCTTTTTAGTAGTTCAATAACGCCCGTGAAATGGTGAAACATAATCGGTCAGGGCTGCAATCACGGTAAATATTCGGCGGTTGAAGCGTGATTGGACTACGTATGAACCATAACTTTTGATACTTTTGGTATTGCGCTAATCGCGGTACTGCTCTTGACAGCCGTTAGAGCCGTTTTGACAGATCGCTCAGACGTTAACGGCTGTCAGTTTCATAGAGTTTAGCGCGATGCGGAATTCAGCACAGTTGAATAGTATTTGGATTGCAATGTGATTAGAACTGAAATTTGATTAGAATAGAACTTCGATGTTTTAAATTAGCGCAATCGGGCTCCAGGAAACGCGTACGAAATTTGTTGGACGCGTAGGTGATCATTTTCTAAGACATATTTGAAGTTACTACATTTCTTTCTTGTCTACTACTACTACTAGTCGCGTTTGTAACAATCAAAATTCGAATCTAAAGTAAATGAATAAAATCCAAAGTTGCGGATTTTATGCTACCTTGACCCCCGCAAAAAGTGGCAGAAAAAAATTATTTGTAGAATTATATGCGTAACTCGTCCATAGTTATATTGTCTAAGTTTCGGGGTCCCATACATTTAGCTCGAATATATTTGTAGTTTAGTATGGAACATCAGATTTTTTTTCGCGATTTCGATATTGGCCCCATAGGGAAAGTTATTTAGTTTGATGGTCTAAACCACTCCCTTAAATGTTTATTTGCATTTTTGTAACACCTTGTATTAGTAGTGACACAATTCTAACATTAAAATTGGTGTACTTATAGAAAACTCTCTAAATAAGGCATCTCCGGGTCATGTGAACCAATCATATTGAATAATTTAGATGAGAGTCGAGAATTCGGTCACGCGTGTTCTATCCTTCCAAAGTGTCAAAAATAGGCAGGTAGAAAAACATGGAAGGGGACGTGCTTATGTATAACATAATTATTACATTCAGAACACGAAAGTACACGAAACACGCCCATCGAGGAACAATGTGACCGAGACAGACTCTAGACTATTTATAATTGTTTATCGGCAAGATTCAGTCTCTGATCACGACCTGAAATAGCAAAAGAAAATTTCGGCTGTTTGATACGTTTTGTGTCTAGACTCTAGGTAGGCCTTGCAGTTTAGTATAAAGAGCAGATTTTTTTTGCTGTTTCATGTTTGCTCCCATAGTAAAATTTGTTCAGTTTGATGATCTGAACCGCCCCTAAAAATTTGGAAAGTGTTTACAAAATCAATACTAGGGTGATTTTCATATTTCCCTTCTAAATGTATTGGAATTTAATTATGCATTTTCTGCGAGTTCTAATACCTCGACCTCGGTTAACCCGATTGAGACTTATGTTCTTTATCGGTAAGAGGATCGAATGGGATTAAAAAATACTTTTGTGAAAATTGCAGCTTTTCTCGATAAAGGTTTTTAAAATCAGTGTTTTTAAAATTTTTCAAAATCTGTGCTCCCATAGTTAGGGTTTGTCTCCTAAGAACGTTTTCTTGTAGCTGTAGTGCTTCTGGTAGCTGCCCTTTGTGTCCCGTCTTTTTTTTTCACCTAATGGACTTCTTGCTTGTGCGTTAGCACTACATTTCCGCCAGTGTCAAGTGGTTTGAGGGAGTATCTATCCAATCTCGAGGATTCTTTTTGAGTAACACAACTGAGAAGGATTGCGCGTCGAACACCACGTGAAAGACAAGGGGCAAACCCTGCAACGTGAATCCGTGTCCCATCTTAACTTTCCACCCTGTATTTTATGTTTAATAATACCTATAGGCAATTCGTTGTGATTTGCAATAAAAAAGGTACGATGTACGATATACTCGTACATCGTAGGTATATTGAAAGGGATGAAATATTTTGTTTGCACTAGCATCAAACTATCAAACGAGCTGTTTGCTCGCTCTATACATAGGTGTAGATGAATATTGAGAACTCGTACCTATCCTTTATTGTATTTTCGCGTCCATTCCATTAAATTAAACACTGTGTACCTACGATTTGAATAGTTTTGGTACGTTTAAACGTTGACTACGTTACAAGCTAATTATCAACGAACATTCTTGTTGCTGCACGGTAGGGTTGTACATTAATTAATAATAAATAACTTGGCCAGTGTCACACATTATTTCATCACATTTAAAAAGTTTAAAGTTCCAGAATCTAACCCGAACTTTTATTATGATGACTAGACATCGATATAGAATACATAATTATGTTGGGTTCTTCTTAATATGCTGACACTTTTTAAGGAGATGATCAGACCGTCAAACTGAACTTTTGTTTGAACTGAATTCTGCAGAGCTATTTTAACAAAATACTTCCGTATAATTTAAAAAGTTTGCGGTAATTGTAGAATAATATCTCCTATAATGGACCTTCTATCCAAAAGTGCGGAGTAGCCGATCGATTTTCTACGAGAAGTCCAAAAAAAATTTTCGTTTTACAACAACTGTTCCGTCGAGAAAAACTGGTGGTGTATAGAACAAGTTAAGATCACCCTCTTTAAAGCATACTGTCAATCTTTCTACACGAGCAGCCTGTGGGTGAGATATACGCAGAAGGCCTACAGCGCCTTACGGGTCCAGTACAATAACGCTTTCAGAATGTTGTTGGGGCGGCCACGCTTCTGCAGTGCATCGGTCATGTTTGCCGAGGCGCGTACAGACGGCTTTCACGCTAGCACTGATGAGTAGAGTCCACGGCGGCTCCAACAGCATCCTGAAGGTGGTAGGGGGCAAGTTCGAGTGTCCCATCGCCAGTCATTGGTCTGCGCTTATGACTAGATATAATATGTAGATAGGCAAATTGATTTATTTATTTATTTTTCATCTTAAATTCTAAATTATTGTAATTTTTGTTTTTCTTTTGATTTGTTTATTTGAAATCTTGACATTCAATGTAATTTACTAACATAGGTTGTGCGATGACACTATGTACTACTAATAAAAATTTTATGGAACTTGTTTTCCGAAATAAACGTATTGAATTGAATTGAATTGAATAAAAGCGCTGTACGAATTTTAAATACAAAAAATGTAAAAAATGTAAATGTAATGTAAAACTGCTGTAGTAGGTACACATATTTCAGCTTACTATTAGTAGACTTTGTTGAAAACAAATTTTGATACACAAAACTACCGTAACTACTGTACCTGCCACAGTATCGACTTATGGTGGTCCTACTTAACAGATTAAATATTATTTCTATCATCCCCTTTGTAATATCAAAGGAAAGGAAAGAGAAATGGCATTAAGTTGATCAAATCACTAAAGATTTTATAGAGCTAAAAGCCCTGAGACAAAGACGCTGCCAATATACCTACATGGTAGGTAACTATATAGGGTCCTTCTTAATATGCTGACACTTTTTAAGGAGATGATCAGACCGTCAAACTGAACAACTTTCTCTCTGGGACCAACGACGAAATCGCAAAAAAAAAACCGTTCCATACAAAACTGCAAACCTAAGCGAGCCAAATGTATGGGGCAGCAGATTTTTTTTTCGCGCTTGCGATGTTGGTCCCAGAGACAAAGTTGTTCAGTTTGACGGTCTGATCAACCCCTTAAAAAGTGTCAGCATATTAAGAAGGACCCTGTATGTATGTACACGACATTTCCGATTTGGATCGACATTAATTGAATAACTAAAACTTTACAAGTATTGTATAAAAGGTATTGAAGTTTATAAAATATCTTTCTACTTTATGATTAGATTCTAACAGTTTATTTAGTTGCCAACCCTCCTTATTAAAGTTCCTAAGAATGTATCTACACATACTTGCAAATTTGCATATAAAATGAGACATCACTTCGCAGAGCAATATGCTTATTCACAGAGCAAATTTAATTTACTTATTACCAACATAAAATAAACATTCATAAACATTTCTGAACCAAATCCTCTTGTTTATATCATTAACATATTAATTATTGGGGTTTAGCAATAAAAATAAGTACCTACTTTAGAAAAATATTCCTAAAATTTATCGGAACCAATTGTTTAGGAATTTTAGCGAAACGAAATGGCTATTTGTAATATGCTGATGAGTTATCAGGAGGGTACAGAAAAAAATAGTAAAAAACTTCGCAACAGCAAAATATATTTTTTATATCTATTCTACGTTCTTATCGATATATTCTTTCTTTTAGTTGAAGGATATTATTAATTTATCAATAAGGTACATCCACAGACAACACGTTAACTACGATTAAGATAATATTGAAGTTTTAAGAACAAAAGCTTTATATAGAGGTGTGAAAGGTGTAGTAAAACATTAAGGTGTATCAACCACTCTATCGATGATTTGGCTTCACTATTGTGAAGTCGAGTAGCATCTAACCACCTGGGATTTGTAGGTTATTTGAGGACAGAATATTTGTGAAGTCAAGTCGCTTCTCATCACCTCAAATTGTTAAGGTGATTTAGGGAAACCAAAAACTGAAGGTCGAGTGGACTGTAATAACCTGGGTGGTCATTTGGTCAGGTGATCAGTTAACTATCGAGTCGCCTATGATCAGCTGGGTAATATCACCCTAATGCATAAAGTGGAATGAACCTGTTATTCTATTAAAATCTACGGAACCTTTTACTGACACATAGGTTCTTTTAACTTCAACTGAAAGTAACATTATAGTTCGATAAAAATAAACTATTGAGTGAAATTAAATAATAAAGGCTTTTTGTTTTATTTTAGTTTCAATTCTTCATGCATAATTAGAACCAATTGGTATACAGGGTGTTAGGGTAAACAGTTGCATTACTTTAAGGGGTGATTGTATCCACAATACTGAACAACTTTCCCTAAGAACATATAGGAAATTCGTAAAAAAAATGTTGGCCTTCCTATACTAAAAGCAATCGGATGATCGAACATTTGTATGAACAGTAGAAAAAGATTTGAATATTTTCTATAGGTTTCTTAGACAAAGTTGTTCAGTATAATGGGTACAATCACCCCTTAAAGTATGCAACTGTTTACCCTAACACCCTGTATAGAAAGACGTATCCTAGGACTTATAGGTACTCGTAAACTCTATAGTTATATTTCTTACCTTTTCTACCTCCAAAAATAATTATACTTAACCGCTGCCACTGAACAATGTTTAACAGAACTGTAGACCGTACCCGAGTGATTTCGGCAACTGCTTCATAAACATTAATATCATAAAATGTTTATTGACTAGCACTTTTATAGATAAACTTGTGAAAATCGTCCGAGTTTGTGAGTGAAAGTGGAATTCGAGCACGATTGTCGTCGATTGAATGTGGTGGAATACTAGCGCGGAGAAGCTCGTCCCGCCCGCCCACGATGCGGCGGCCGACTGCTCGCGGCGGAGTCAAACTCTGCAGCTAGTGATGTGCCCGTTTTTCTTTATGATATTAACCAATCTGCGACAGCTTCGCCTAAATCAGCTTTATATCTCGTACTTTTGGTGCGCTTCAATTGTTTCGAATTAATAAAGCTGCTTGAAATTCTATTGTTCGAACTTTTACAAGTTTGGACTGACAGACGCATAATAAACGGGTTACGTACAAGTTACGTACATAACATATACGAAATGTATTAGGTATAATATAAATTTTGAATGTTATGAAATAAACCCAAACCAAACAAAGCCCTACTTTTTTGTTAAAACTCCACCCAAATCAATTCAGTAGTTTTTAAGTGATGCCTGCACATACAAACAGACAAAAATTCCAAAAATAGCCTTAATGCGATCTATTTCGTATTAGACAGTTCTTTCTAATAGCGATAGTATTTTCAATGTTATAATATACTTATGTAGCTTAATGTATAGATATAATAGATTTATAATGGTACATATTAATAAAGTTCCTTGATGTTGAAATAATTAACATGAAAGTAATACAATTAAAATTTTGTATATAAAGTATCGTACATTTCGAAACCTCAGAACATCTCTAGTACCCCGCCCGCCCCTCGCTTACGACAGCGCGCCCTTATCGTTTCTCTGTAGATATATTATACCTTCAAAGGTATACTTGTCTTCTACTAGTCTCAGATGTTCCCCATACTGATCAATTTGATATAATCCTTTCTAAAATATATATACCCCATTAAAAAGAAATTCCAATCAAACTTTATATCAAATACAGGAATGTGCTTGGAACCGCTTGTGTACTTTTAATATTACTGTAGGATTATTCTTCTTCTTTTACTTCTTAATACACCGACACTTTTTTAAGGGGATGATCAGACCATCAAACTGAACAACTTTATCTAACGCACCAACATCGAAATCGCGAAAAAGATCTACTGTTCCAAATACAAAACTGCAAACCTACTCGAGCCAATGTACTCGTATACAGCAGATTTTTTTCGCGGTTTCGATGTGGGTCCTATAGCGAAAGTTTTTTAGTTTGATGTTGTGATCATCCCCTTAAAAAAGTTTCTGCATATTAAGAAAGACCCTATACAAACATAACGTAACCGAAGTTTCGCAGCGAAACCACACCTAAAATGAAATAATTAAGGTGTCTATAGGTATCTGTATCTGTTTTCATGTGTACGCAGCTCGTATGTATATGAGCGTGTGTAAAAGGAACAAGGGCCGCCGCTGTCACACCTACCCTTTATTTATACAATGGTAGCTCCCATTAAACTAGGTACGCTTCTAGTAAAATTTTGTAAAATCTGAAGAGTAATTAAAGATAAAAGATAGTAAGAGATTGGTTTCTAGATTGTTTCCGATACTTAAATGTTTATTTTAACCTTTTGCTTGAAACTATTACCTACATTAAACCAGGGCTGCCACCTCAAAAAATCGATTGGGCGCTAAAACTGTTTAAAGAGCGCTAGATTCTGACATTTTCGCGGCTCAATATAGCGCTAGATTCGGCGATAAACTCTTCTCCCGTATATAGTCCTTTAAAGTTGTCTAAATAGTCTTTCCGAAACCCATCCATAAGTCAATTTAAGTCATTCAATTCGTAGGTTCCTTGTAAAATTTAAGATAGCACTTCAGATAAGCGTTCGTATTTGATTCTCCCGAACACTGCACACTGTGGACAGTTTTGACCGCGATAATGGCATCAATATTTATCATATTTCAGTCACTAAACACAAAATACAGCATATTCAAACACGAAAACCGTTCTTTTGTGGCAGCACTGCATTAAACGGGAGAGGCAAGCCTGATACGCGATGTCTAAAATTCGGTATCCTTAATAATAAACAAAATAAAATGCCTTTTAGTTACGTGCAAGTACTGCAAATACAAAGTGATAGAGTATGTGTGAATTATGTCATAACTAGCTGTTACCCGTGACTCCGTCTGCGTAGACCTTGAAAAAGTATCCTATATGTTAATCCAGATCATATTCTATCTGTGTGCCAAATTTCATCCAAATCCGTTCAGTGGCTTTTGCCTGATGTGCGTTCAAAAACACTTGCGTTTACGATTTTATTATATGTATAGATAATCAGCTGATCATTTTGTATCTTTTTGACCGAATTTTACTAGTGAGTGTAATTAAAACAAATACTTTTTTTAAATTTATTATGTTGATTATCAATGTGCGGTTGAAGGAAAAATTGAAATTTACATTGCGGTTAAGATGACACCACAACGTTTTAATGATTATAAATAAACGCATAGCGTACAGTTTTTAAAATTATCTACAAGTATAGGTACTAAAACTGAAATTATATAAACCATTCAGTAAAATATTTTTTTTTATCCGGTACCAGTCCGGTAGTATTAAATGTTGTTTATTTAAAAAGAGTTTTAAAAGAACCCTATTACTCGTATGGAGCAAGTGTTTACTATATTTTAACACTATGTACTAAAATTTTTATTATTGTATTGTTGCATTAATAATAATTAATACAATTTTGCTTAGTTAACAAGGTGGAAAGATACTACGAGACATCCTTTCTGCAAGAACTTTCATATTTGTACATATTCTGTACATGTTGAGGAAATGGTAAAATCATTTAATTTCCATCTGCCCTACGGTTCCGCTTCATTTAACATCCTTTACATAATCATCCGTGGAAAGGATATCCGCAACGATTTCGCAGAACAGTCGAAAATTAACTTTTTTGAACATAATACGAAATCACATCAAAAAGAGAACGATAAAGCGTTACAGTTAATTATTTTGGTCTCTTTTTTTACTTACAGAGTACTTCTTAATATGTTGACACTTTTTAAGGGGATGATCAGACCGTCAAACTGAACAACTTTCTCTATTGCACCGAAATGGACATCGCGAATAAAAAATCAGCTGTTCCATACAAAGCTACTCTAGCCAAATGTATGGGGACAGCTGTTTTTTCGCGATTTCGATGTTGGTCCCATAGAGAAAGTTGTTCAGTTTGACGGTCGGATCATCCCCTTAAAAAGTGTCTGCATATTAAGAAAGACCCTATATTTTTAAGTTTTTATAAATGTTAGTTGAGAAAAAAGTTAAAAGGAAAAAAAATTGTTTCACTTTACAGTCTTAACTGTTCAAAAAATTACCAAAATTTTATCCTGTCACAAACTGTTAAAATAAATTATGTTCGTTGGTTGGTAATGGCCCACCCATTACCAACCAAACAACAAAATTATTTTACTAAACCCCTTCCGGGCAAAAAAGAAAAAGAAAAGTAAAGTAAAATCAATAAAATTATTACATTTAAAGTAGCATATGCTCACGACTATATTCTTCGAGGGGGTGGTCGGAGATATTCAGAAACCTCAGAACATCCACGTTTCACCAGTAGTACCGAAACTCTGTCCAGTGTGACGGGGGGTGAGCCCGTCGCCACTTGTAATGGAAAGTAGGTACAATATATGCCTCAAAATTGAAGCATGCAGGTTTCCTCACGAGGTTTTAAGTACCTGACATTTTTTACATGTTTACCTTTACGTATGCCTATAGTAAGTAATGGTGACCTCCAATCCTCTCAATAACACTCTGTATCTGTAATAATTAATAATAAATAAAAAATTAATAAAGAGACCAGATAGCGTAGGACGAACTGTAACAATTTATATCCGAGCACAAATCGCCCTATTCCTTATTGTTCAATCAGTATTGTGTGTTCCAGGTTAACATCCTGTCGTCGCTCGGTCGGCCAATTTACAAATAGCTCAGAGCAACATTGGACACTTTGTGTTATGTTGGACTTATTTAATTTGGATGGTGAATAGTATACAGGATGTAAACTTAAATGCGTTATATACTTCAAGTGCTTCGGACCATCAAACTGGACAACTTTTACTACGGAACCAACTTTGAAATCACAAAAAAGAAACCTTTTATTTCACACCTTTAATTTGGATCGAGTGAGTGACCGTAGACATTTTCTATGGAACAAACAAAACATTTTTCACGATTTCGAAGTTTGCTACATACTGAAAATTGTTCAGTTTGACGTTCTAAAACTTCCTCTAAAGTATGTAATGTTACATAATAATATCAACATAGGTTGCCTCAGGCCATCAAACTAAACAACTTTCACTATATAGCCAACATAAAAAACCAATGACATTAGAACAAAAAGGAGAAAAAAATTCAACTGTTCCATAGAAAACGTTAATGGCTACTCGAACCAAACTTATATAAAATAAATTAATGGATGGGACACGAAAAGAAATATAAGTCAAAACAAACGTCGGTCCTAATCCATCAAATACGTATCGAGATTGCGGACCATGTGTGCTACGTTACGTTTCGAGGCATGTATTGTACCCACTGTCCATTATAAGTGGCGACGGGCTCACCCCCCGTCACACTGGACAGAGTTTCGGTACTACTGGTGAAACGTGGATGTTCTGAGGTTTCAGAATATCTCTGACTACCCCCTCGGGGAATATAGTCGTGAGCATATGCTTATGCTGTGTGCTACGTTGTATGGACCAAGTGTGCTACTTGTTCTTCAACTGAACGTGCTTTGGGCCTATCCATTAATGTTACTTTCATCTAATGGCCCAAATACCTATATGGGCCAGCAGTTTTTTTAGTCTTTTCGTTTTTGGTCCCATAATCAAAGTTGTTCAGTTTAATGGTCTAAAGTAAGCCTTAAGACATGACAATGGTGTGGGGTATTGGTGGATAGGTCTTTTAACAATATTGTGGGCGTGGGAAAACCATTTTTCGATATAAGGATCCGTTAGCAAAATATTAAGCTTTAAAGTATAAATTATTGTTAGAGTCAAGTGTCAGGCCGCTAGTCAGGCAGCAGGCCACAGGAGGCCTGCTAGCTAAACGGTTGTTTCAGGATATGTGAAAAAATTCACGGCAGTAGTGAATATAACGAATTTAAAAGTAAAACTATCACCGCTTAGTAAGCTTTACAAGTTGACGAGTAATAGTGGACAAACTTATGAAATGTACTTTTTAGACTTTATTAGCCGTTAAACCGTAGTATAAAACAAAAAGCCCCCTTCTAAGTCCGTATATTGTGACGGGCAACTACGGAACGCTACCCTGCGCGTGGCCCGACACGCACTTAGCCGGTTTTTTTTTTAATTTTAGAGGTACGGCACCCCAAAAAGGTGGAAGTCGGACGGTTATGCAAAAGCACTACTACACTTATGATAAACGACTGGTACCTACTTTAAATACGTGGAAGGACTTAGAAAAAAATCCGTTCCGAAAAACTATGCGGAAAATGAACGATATAGGAAATTCTGCTTCTAATAGAAAGTTCACTTCGCATTGTTGTGGCATAAATAGCTTGATTTTATTTTTATCTCAACTGTGGAATAAAATATGTGCTTATTGTCTGAGAGTTGAGATAGATAGGTTAGGATAGGTAGATACCTTAGACTATAGTTTAATAGTTTATTAGGTACACCAACGACACCAATGTATATAGAGCGCGCGCATCTGCCACGGCTAGCGGCTCTTTAGTGCTTAATAAAAAATGTACCTCCTGTGTAAAGAAAATCGGCCAAGTGCGATTCGCAACGGCTATAATTTTTGATCTATTAGCTCGTATCCAGTTGGTTGAGATAAAGCTTATTTCTTCGATAAATACCTACCTGCTTTAGTCGTCGCTGCTGGATAAAAGCCTATAGTACAAAGGTTATAGCCATATGTAATTACCCCGCTGACGGAATTGTTCTGCTCGTCTATTATAATAATTGATTGATGTTTAAGGTATATATGTATTTAGACATCCATATCATTAATAACCCTATACCACCTCACTAACATACATTCCTGCTGACGTGATCTGAGATTAGGGCTGTCTATAATTTCGTTAACATCGGTTTTCTATCGGCAGTCACTATATTAAATGGGGAACAGTTTAACTTAAGTTGAACATAAACGGTTTGTGCCAAAGCCGGATATTAACGGTCACACTGCTTTACTGGAAACTTTACTCTACATTTTATATAGGTCAAGTACGTCAACGGGACCAGATCGCCTAAAACCTTTCAATATCTCGGAAAAGAATGAAGTTATAGGATTTGCTCACGACTACATTCCCCGAGAGGGTAATCAGAGATATTCTGAAATTCAGAACATCCACGTTTAATATGTGGTTCCGAAACTCTGTCCAATGTTACCCAGACTTAACTCATCACCATCGCCACTTATATGAATAATATGGTGGGTACAACACACGCCTCGAAATTAAAACAGGTTTCCTAACGAAGTTTTATTTCCCCGAACAGCTAGTGGTGTTTCAAATCGTACGAGTCGGCCTGGACAGTGATCGAACCATCGCCTCCTGCACTGAAGGCATGATTACTTTAATTAATATCTGTAATGGTGGCAGTGGTAGGGTACTGCCTCTAGACCACCACGGTAAGTTATAAACATGTCACATCATATTTTGAGTATCAAGTTTGTCAATAGTACCTACCTAAGTTGATTCAAAATCCAATTGCTCCTTTTTGACTATTAAATTGTTAGGGTCCTTCATATGCTGACACATTTTTAAGAGGATGATCAGACCGTCAAACTGAATTAATTTATCTATGGCACCAACATCGCATTCGCGAAAAAAATCAGCTCTTCAATACAAAACTGCAAACCTACTCGAGCCAAATGTATTTGACAGCAAATTGTTTTTCGCGATTTCGATGTTGGTCCCATTGAGAAAGTTGTTCAGTTTGATGGACTGATCAACTCCTTAAAAAGTATCAGCATATTAAGATGGACCCTGTATGTAAGCTCTATAACACAGTAACTATAGCTGCCGGCACGTATCTTGAGCGCTATCCTTGATTGCACTGAACCTTATTATAAGGCACTATGTAATATTTTCGTCTAAGCACGCTCGGAGATCCGTGCTGCGACATAACACTGAGTGATATGAAGAAGCGGGAGATATAAAGCTCGTTTGCTGACAAAGTGGGTCGGAGCAACAGCTTGGTATATATCTTCGATAACATGTCGAGTGAGATGGGCACACTATAGGGTGAAATTGATATCATTAGCATTTAACCTAAGAGTCTACTCATCAAGCAGAACAACTTTTACTATGGGAGCAAACAGATCTGAGCAATAAAAAATCTCCTGTTGCATACATTTGAGTCGAGTATGCATTGCAGTTTAGTATAGAACAGCAGATTTTTTTTCTGCTCCTATTTTGCTTCCATAGTAAAAGTTGTTCAGTTTGATGGGTAGACTCTTAGATGCTAATGATATCAATTTCACCCTGTATACTAAATCTAACATAAGATAAACCCCACAGCACAAATTCTACAAAATATCGAATTGATATCTACAAAATATCGAAGTGTCTACAAAATATCTAGTAGATATTCTGTGCTGTGTGGGAACTCTTGTTTTTTTTAAGCGCTAATAAAATCCGTTAACGTGTTTGCTAAAGCTAAGTTAGACTAGTCACAAAGAATACAAGTAATACCCCTAGGTATGTTACAGGCACGGACGGGATCGGCGAGTTCGTTCAGAAAGCGATGGAATGCCCGCCCTCTGTGCATTGTACGGGTCTTATGGAGATCTCGGTCACGTGCTGAACAAAACGGGTTTTATCCTCAATATATCTTTGAACGAGCCGCGAAGGGTTAACGGTACAATGACAATTGAAAACAGATATTACTGAAACCTTAGATGAAAGTAAAATCAGGTTATTTTCATACGTATACAGAAATTAAAAAGTGAAAAGTAAAAGTGAATTTTCTGATTGATGACAATTTTAAATGGGTATGAAGTATGAGTAAAGGTATTGTCATTTTTTTAACAGTCGCGGCCACCAATCAAAGTGTTGTGTAATTATAGTACTATAAAAACAAACATATTGTAATAAACACTTATGGCCTAGCTCGCATCGGATCTGAGATATTTGACTCTAAATGTTCATGAAAAGGTAACCAAAGCCTTCAAGAATCAACTCCTACCTACTCAGCAAAATATACCGTAAAGAAATGCAAAAGATACAAAACAAGGCGGTCTTAGCGCTAAAAAGCGATTTCTCCCACACAACCTTAGAAGGTATTTGTACCTTAAAAGCACAGCTCCGATGCAGCCTAGCAATGAATGTGAAGTTTTTTAATGTATTTTGAAAGGTCCTCTAAAAACCTATGTAAGTTTTATTACTGGATCAACAACATTTTTTTTTCCATACAACCTTACTCATACCCATTGTGATTTTGAAGTTTATTTCGAAAACAAAATTAGGGAATGTGTCTTCAATTATACTTATACTCCATTCAAAATAGCAACGAAATTTTAAGGCTATTTTGCATTACATAAACAGAGATTTGAAACACTTCCTCTCACTTATTCTTAGAACAGCTTTAGTACCTTCCAAGATATGTCGGATAGTACATGACGTATCCAGTAAATTAATTACATTTGGTAATCAGAATTGGCCAGAAAGCTTAATAGAAATCGAAATATCTTGTCGTCTTTATTTGGAATGAAGTATAGGTAGTATTCACATTGTCGCACAGTCTCATATCTACACTTTAGAGTACATACATACACAACATAAACTCACTACCATAATCCCTTTCGGGTGGTAGGGGAGCACCTAAATCTTTCGAAGGCGGCGAAGACGATTTATTTTTTGGGAGGTGCAAATACACAAAGAACTACTTTACCTTTATCTAGTTGAAATAGATAAATCATTGTTTATCGGTACGTATTTACTTTCTCGGTACCTACTTAGTTACGCAGTAGGTAATCTATACTTCATTCCAAATAAGGACGACGAGATTTTCCGATTCCTATTTAGCTTTCTGGCCGAAACTGATTTCCAAATCGCAAATCAAGTTCTTAAAAGTCATAAATGGAAAAAATCAAAAATTGAGTTAACACTGCCTTTCTTTATATGTAAATGCTTTGAGTGCTTAAAGATCTTTTTTTAATTCAACAACATGTGCTCTAGTAGCTCTAGTCAAAAAAGTATAGCGCCTTGAATCTTTAAAGCGCTCTACTGTAAAATTATGAAAAAGACTTTTATGGCTTTCACATCACATCATAACATCGTGAGGAAACCTGCATGCTTCGATTTCGAAGCATGTATTGTACCCACTGTCCATTACATGTGGCGACGGGCTCACCCCCCGTCACACTGGACAGAGTTTCGGTACTACTGGTGAAACGTGGATGTTCTGAGGTTCAGAATATCTCTGACTACCCCCTCGGGGAATATAGTCGTGAGCATATTATACTTTTATGGCTTTATAGAACTAGATGCGCGAAATGTAATTAATTTATAGGATATATACTATCCGACATATCTTGGACTAAAGCTGTTCTAAGAATAAGTAAGAGGGAGTGTTTCAAATCTCTGTTTCTGTAATGCAAAATAGAATTAAAATTTCGTTGCTATTTTGATATAGTATTTTATGGTATTTAACAAAGGTTTAAAAATGTTTAGGGAAAACATTCAAAAATTAAAGCCGACTTCAAAACTACAAAAAAAATCTAAAATATAATATAGCAGCATAATAACTTTTACGTTTTAATTTGTTTTATCGAAGTCTGAAACGAGTCGCGACTGGGCTTGCAGTAATTTGTAGGGTTCCGTAGTCAACAAGCAACCCTTATAGTTTCGCCATGTCCGTCTGTCCGCGGCTTAGCTCAGAGACGCTTAGTACTAGAAAGCTGAAGTTTGACATGTATATACATATTTATCACGCCGACAAAGTGGTAAAATGAAATCTGGATAAATATTTTTTAGGGTACCTCCCCTACACGAAAAATAGGGATTCCATTTTTTTTTCTTGTCTATCCCATGGTGTGGGGTAACGTTGGATAGGTGTTTTAAAAATATTAATCCGATTTAGGGAAATATTAAGCTTTAAAGCTAATTTTTGTAAGAGTCAAGTGTCATCGTGGCCCGTCAGTTGTTTCTGGATACATGAAAAAATACACGGCGGTAGTGCGAAGTTAAAAAGGAAAACTTTCACCGCTACTAGGCTTTACATGTTTACGAGTAATAGTCGACCAACTTGTAAAAGGTACTTTTTAGACTTTATTACCCGTTAAACCGTAGTACAAAACAATAAGCCCCCTTCTAAGTCGGTATATTGTGACGGGCCACTATGGAACCCTATCCTGCGCGTGGCCCGACACGGTACCCGCGGAACCCGCGATTTACATTAAATGTTGAAGTAGGAAGATGTAAGGTTTTCTTAATTTAAGATCGATCTTAATCTACAGAAAAATGAGTAATGCATATAGTACCTACCCAATGTAAGTGTATTGTTAATTATTTACTGAAGCCGTAATCCCAAACAATTACAGGAAAATTGTTCAGTTATATCTATTTGGGGCTTCTTTCCACAACTTGATTGTACTTTCCTCGACTGTACCACATCTTGTCCCTTGTCATTTCCAACCCATTAGCTAGGCAATTTTTGGGATTTTAACGTTTAATCAACTTATACGTCATACGTTGAACAAACGTACTTACGTTGAACGTACTAAAACAAACAAACCAAAATATGAATTAAAAATAAAAACCGGTTATTTAAAGGTGCTTTTGCTCGTGATTATCACTGCATTTCTACCAGTGTCAAGTAGTTTGTGGCAGTATCAATATCGCCCAAAGCGCATTTATTTTTTTCGCATTTTCATAAGAATTCCATTTGATACCCACCACACGATAGTAACATAAAATAATTATTATATATAGTAATTAAATAACCCCTTCTGCCTAACCTAGGAGTGTCCTTTGATTCAAGGGGTTAGGTATCGGCTCCCCAATCGAAGTAGGCTAAAATCTGCCCCCCAAAATAGAAATTTAGTACTCTATTTTTTGTATTTCAGCTTTCTAGGTCGAACGATCTCTGAGACAATCGCGTGTGACAGTCGGGCGGACGGATAGACTAGGTGGATCCATATGGGTTCCGCCAATTTTTGTATGGAACACTAACAATGTACTTATTCATAATTAAATCTACGTTAAAAATGTTGTGTTGCTTTCCCTGTTACAGTCACCCTCATCTCAGCCGATGGATACCTACTGCTGGACATTAGCCTCCCACAAGGATCGCCCCAACGCCCGGTTCTGCGCTGCCCTCATCCAACGGGTTCCCGCCGCCTTCACCAGATCGTCGGTTCGCCTTGTCCTACCCACGCTGCGCTTTCTGGTACGCGGTCGCCACTCGAGAACTCTTCAGTTCCATCGGCCATCGGTTAGACTCTGGTTCTTCTGCGGATCTCTTCATTTCTGATTCGATCTCGCAGGGAAACTCCGAGCATAGCCCTCTCCCTTACCCTTTGGGTGACTTTCAGCCTTTTATGAGGTCTTGAGTGAGCGACCATGTCTCTGTTGCATATGTCATCACTGGTAACACACACGGACAAAGACTTTCACCTCACCCTATCCTACTGACCGATAATCTAGGCACTGTATGAGAAACAAAAACATTACACCTAGGCAATATACGAAATCCGAGGGCAAAGTTATGAAATAAACTTTACAAGATCTACTAGCATATATGTCACCATATCAACGCTTTAGCACTGACTTCCTCCGTTGTCTAATGGTTAAGAGCATTGGTCTCTTGACACGGAGGTCGTGGGTTCGATTCCCACGGCTGATATGTCACTTTGTGCGTTTTCCTCCAGTTGGTTAGGACATTGCAAGCCGAATCACCTGATTGTCTGAAAAGAAAGATAATGCCGTGCTTCGGATGGCACGTTAAGCCGTTGGTCTCAGCTACTATCTCTGTTGGTAGTAGTCGTTACATAAAAACCACGTCAAAGGCCGTAAGGCGGTCTGAAAAAACTCTGACACCAGGGCTTGCTGCCCACATGATAAGAAGAACGCTTTAGTAAAAAAGGGTGTCAATCTGCTCGACCTACTAAATAAAATAGTAACGAGGCATTGAAGATAAATTGGAAACGGGTAATGCGAATGCGGACTCACGGTATCGAACAATTTTTAAGATTGCTTGCTCAACAGATTTGCTTGACTTGTTTTTGTCAAGAATGGCTTCAATACAGGAGTTTTAGTAGTCGAAAAGTATACAGGATGTAACAAAACACCCAAGTAATATCCATATAAACCATCAAACTGAACAACTTTCACTATGGACTATGGAGCCAACATCGAGTAAAAATAAAAAATCTGCTGTTTCATATAAAACTGTAGTACCTAGTACCTAATATACCCTGATTTTTAACGACGACTGTTTTTTGAATAAAAAAAATCTGCTGTCTCATACATTTGAGTCGAGTAGGCATTGCAGTTTACCTATAGTATGGAACAGCTGTCCCATACTAAACTGCAATACCTACTCGATTCAAACGTATGGGACAGCTGATATTTTTTTGTTCTGACATGTTTGCTCCCATAGAAAAAGTTGTTGAGATTGATGGGTAGAGTATGCGGTTTAAAGGTTAATGATACTTTTCCTTACACCCTGTTAAGGGTATTTCTTAATATGCTGACGATTTTTTTAGGGGATTATCAGTCCATCAAACTGTTCAACTTTCTCTATGGAACCAACATTGAAAACATGAAAAGAAATCAGCTGTCCCTGTGCAAAACTAGTCGACCCAAATGTATTGGACACCGATTTGTTTTTTACGCGATTTCGATGTTGGTCCCATACAGAAAGTTGAACAGTTTGATGGTCTGATCATCTCCTAAAAAACCGTCATAATGAAAAAAACTGTTCACCACATTTATGCTAATGCGCTGGTCAGGCGAACACAGAAAACTACGGCGGTAAATCCACATTTTATTATTTACTTAAACAAAGTAAGAAATGCAACCAGCATTCAATGAGGAACATGCACCAAAAGTATAATGAGAAATTATCTTAATAATTAAATACGAATAGTTGTGAATATAACATTACTGAAAGATTTATTCTACAGTTTTTATTTTTACGAAATATTTCAATTATACTCGTAAGTTACGTGGATGGGAACGTAGTTTCAAACACCAATCAGCGCAAAGTGACAAAGCGATTAGCAACTTGCGTGCGTTAGAAAAGTACATACATACAATAGCGGGATGATATGTGATGAGCTTCACGCGTCTTGAAAAGGAGTGACGTCACGTCATGGCAGTGAACGTTTTGGTGCGGAATTTGAAAAGTCATTAGTTGATTAGCAATAAATAAATGATTTGTGCATATTTTACCATATTTGTTTTTGGTAGATACTTGGACTGAATGGTACTTGGACCAAATTGCGTCTGGACAGTATGATATTTGGACTAAATTGCACTTGGACAGAACGATACTTGGACCAAATTGCACTTGGGCAGAATGCAAGTTTAACACGGTTTTTGTTTTTCACGGTTGGACGAAATAAGACTTTGACTTTTTGGTACCGTGACCTTTTTATGTAAGCCTTAAATCTATACCCTAAAAATTAAACTGTACAAGTTCTCAAAACATAGATTTCTCTCTATAACTTCTAAGAGTTTGGATACATAAGGTTTGTTTGGACATAATGTTACGGTCCTAAACCAAGACCTTGTATATTATTTTCATATTTTACTTCATCTGGTTGCTGGATAGGTAATCATAGATTTTCATTGAAGTAGATATTATTTTCTATGTACCTACTTACAAGCAAAGGAATAGGTAAACAGGAATTATCCCCTAGAGAACGGTGACAACCTACATTCAGATGATATTATGAACTCATAGCAAACAAATAGGTTATCTAAGGCCCGGTATCCACTTAAGAGAAGTTTGTTCCGAATACGTAAATGCGCGCTGCATACAAACGAAGTCTGGTGATATTTTCAATACTATCCAAATAAAGTAATGAAAATTTACAGAAACAATCTTGAAACTAATCTCTATGTTTGTATGAATTCAGTTTTTCGTTAAAATATACAGTTTTAGTGCTAGGATTAAATTAAGATTTGTATGGAAATCTTTGAGGCACTGTACCTTTAAAACCATACATTTTAACGAAAATCTGACTTCATATAAGCATAGAGATTGATTCTGAAAAATTGCATTGACTTTAATTGGTAAGTATTGAAAATATCACCAGACTTCGTTTGTAAGGAGCGCGCTCCGAATTAGATTCCCTTAAGCGGAGAGGAGACCAGAGCAGATGCTTAGCAGCTAGGATCTATCCATTGAAGCTGAACGAAGACGAAAATCTGGCTTAAGCGGAGCACAGAGCGATGAGTGAGCTTACGCGCCCAGTAGCGCGCTTATAGCCCAGTCAATTTATGGATTTTTTTAGTAAAAATAGTAATTATGTACCTATGGGACTTTTAAACTGTAGCCGGCTTAAATTTTTTTTTTAAACGCAACATAGAAATAAAAATGTAATCTCCCAGAAGGTTTTTAACTTCATAATAATAATACCAATGCACTCATTTTAATTAGATTCCACAACATAAATCCCTTTTGTGCAATAAAATAGTAATTGAATGAGTTTTTCATTAGAAAATACTTTTTTTTCAAAGCTTTCTACGTAGACACAAATAACTCCGTGTTTGAAGTGTGTATAATGGTATAGATTTAATAAAGAGACAAAAAAATTAGGTTTTTAGAACGAGATAAAGATTAATGCTAAATTTGGAGTTGTTGCTAACGTAATATTGCGTCATACAAATATGAGGCATCTCCTCTCCTCTCCACTTAAACCGTGTCCACCTTTAACTATTTATATGTGTACTGGTTACGCGTGTAATTCTACTAACAAACATTTCTGCCACTTTTTGCGGGGGGCGAGGTAACATGAAATCCGCAACTTCGGATTTTATTCCCCATAACTTTCGATTCTAATTTTGAATGTTAAAAATCATGAAAAGTAGTCTCGTGTGAACCCCAAACTTTCTAAGTTCGAAGTTATTATTTCGCAATTATAAGCTGTCTCGTTTAGTGATAAGGTGTAAAATTTAATGTAAATAAATGCACAAGATCAATTGTGCTTATACCGTGGCAGAGGGGAAATACTACCGCAAGGCTAGTCTTTATAATAATTAGTCAAAGGTGTCCACAGAAGCTAAGCAGAATGGAGATGTGTTAATAACAAAATCCTATTGTTTACAACACATCTCTCCTTTCCGCCAATCTTTGATTTAGTAGATTCCGGGAATGCGTAAATACGCGCTGCATACAAACGAAGTCTGGTGATATTTTCAATACTAACCAATTGGTTAGTTTAATTAAAGTCAATGAAATTTTGCAGAAACAATCTAGAAACAAATCTTTATGCTTCTATCTTGTCCGATTTTCGTTAAAGAAAACAGTTTCAATGTTAGCATTAATTTAAGATTTGTATGGAAATCTTTGAGGCACTGTAACTTTAAAACTATAATTTTAACGAAAATCTGGTATGATACAAGCATAGAGATTACTTTCTATATAGTTTCTGAAAAATTTCACTGACTTTAATTGGTTAGTATTGAAAATATAACCAGATTTCGTTTGTATGGAGCGCGTCAAAATGGGACCACGACCGTAGATTCATGGAAGATACACATGCTTTCTTCTGAATTTTTTAATAAAAACAAAACAATTTTCATCCTTTCCTATTTAAACCAACTACAGTGCCCTTTTTTGGTCTAAAAATTTAGGTAAAGATATGTTTCCTTCACTTGCACCTACCTACGTAAACGCTTTGTAGGTAAATACATAAATTTTATGTATATTGTAACGACTACCACAATCCCGCAAAGGGGTAGTGAATGTCAATCGACAAAGCCACGCACGAGTAGCTCAAAAAGACTCAAGTCTGTATTTTTTATGAGCCGTGAAAAACAACATTCCCTCAACTTTCAAAGTCACATCTATTGTTGAGATTGCGACATAAAGATACACGTATTTTCGTTTTTAGAGAAGATGTAACGATTGGGCTGGTTCCAATTTTTCCTAAACCGAAACTAAGGATGCAGGATATAATTTAATAAACGTACCTAGGTAGGTATTTAATTGATAATTGTACATTACACTTCTTAAAAAATTTATACTCCAAACTTTGACTAACTATTATAAGGACTAGCCTTGCGGTAGCATTTCCCCTCTGCCACGGTATAAGCACAATTGATCTTGTGCATTTACATTCAAATTTAAATCTTATCACTAAACGAGACAGCCTATAATTGCGAAATAATAACTTCGAACTTAGAACGTTTGGGGTTCACACGAGACTACTTTTCATGATTTTTAACATTCAATATTAGAATCTAAAGTTATGGGAATAACATCCAAAGTTGCGGATTTCATGTTACCTCGCCCCCCGCAAAAAGTGGCAGAAATGTTTGTTAGTAGAATTACACGCGTAACCAGTCCACATATAAATAGTCAAAGACTCCAAACAACCATTATTTTTTTTATTACTAGGCCAGAAAACTTATGAGCTAGGTACTTGTATGGCTATTCAACAAATATATGGCTTCCACGCAAGAAGGGTCCAGTGGTCGGGTTTTGAGTTAAGGTTAAATTCGGCATCTAGATCAATCACATGATCATATGGAATGATAAAAACCGGCCAAGTGCGTTTCGGGCCACGCGCAGAGTAGGGTTCCGTAGTTACCACAATATACGGACTTAGAAGGGGCCTTTTTGTTTTATACTACAGTTTAACGGCTAATAAAGTCTAAAAAGTACATTTTAAAAGTTGTTCGACTATTACTCGTTAACTTGTAAAGCCTACTTAGCGGTGATAGTTTTCCTTTTAACTTCCTTATATACCTACACTGTCCTGAATTTTTTCACGTATCAGAGGGGAGGACACTTGACTCTGACAAAAGTTTCCAATTTAAAGCTTAATATTTCGATAACGGATCCCTAAATCGAAAAATGGTTTTCTTCCCCACACCCACAATATTTTTAAAAGACCTATCCAACGATACTCCACACCATAGAATAGACGAGAAAAAAAAAATGGCATCCCCACTTTTCGTGTTGGGGAGGTACCCAAAAAAAATGTTTTCAAGATTTTATCTTACCACTTTGTCGGCGTGATAAATATGTATATACATGTCAAATTACAGCTTTCTAGTACTAAGCGTCTCTTTGCTAAGCCGCGGACAGACGGACAGACGGACGGGCATGGCGAAACTATAAGGGTTCCTTGACGGAACCCTAAAAAGGGGGGTTAAAATGCCGACCACTGGTCCCTTCTTGAGTGGGCGCCCTCGTATTATCTATGTTTTGTTATTCATAGACTTGGCAAGCAAGCTCATTCAATCAAGTAGATTAATAATTGCGGGGCCACCATCCATGAAGTTAGAGTTAGAGGTAACTTCATGCGAGCCACACAACCGGAAGCTGGAAAAGGCAATTGGTTTCTAAGTCCGTGCTAAAAATAGTTTAGCCTTTTTTTCATGAAATGAGACAAATATCTGTAATTAGACTTTACATTAGGTACAGAGGGCAAGAAGCTTAAATACAGGGTCCAACTTAATATGCTGACAGTTTTTTAAGAGAATGATCAGACCATCAAACTGAACAACTTTCTCTATGGGACCAAACTCGAATCGCGAAAAAAAATCTGCTGTCCCATACAATTGGGTCGAGTAAGATTTCAGTTTAGTTTGGAACAGCTGATTTTTTTTTCGCGATTTTGACATTGGTCACATAGAGAAAGTTGTTCATTTTGATGGTCTGATCATCCCCTTAAAAAGTGTCAGCATATTAAGAAGGACCCTATATACTGGG
This sequence comes from Agonopterix alstromeriana, assembly GCA_963924505.1. NCBI lineage: Eukaryota > Metazoa > Arthropoda > Insecta > Lepidoptera > Depressariidae > Agonopterix > Agonopterix alstromeriana. The sequence continues at coordinate 16,315,622 of OZ004661.1, forward strand.
TCTTTCTTTAGTTAGGAAGTGTTAGGTTAACATTTTTATTTGTTATGTGTTCAGGTTGAGGCATGACGGGGTTGGCATAGGCAAATATTTATGGGGTAAAAGTCCCATAAAAAAGGTATATAAATTTGCTGACGGTTTTTAAGGGGATGATCCAATATTATCTATCTCTGAAAAAACTCTACTGTTCCGTGCCAAACTGCAAAGCAACTCGAACGAAATGTATGGGACAGCGGTTTTTTTTTCGTTATTAATGTTGGTCCCATCGAAAAAGATATTCAGTTTTTTGGTCTGATCATCCGTTTAAAATCCATTAGCATATAAAGAAGAACTATGTAGTATGTACGGTACGGGTCTATTACTAGTGATGCCAATCACCGATTATTCGTATTCGGAGAATATCAGGAAGGCATTCGTAATTAAATGTTTTCGCAAAACCCATAGAATTTTTGTCAGAAAGACATACATTTTCCCACGCTGCCGCTGAATACATTTTTCCAGAAACAGTCATCTTTCAAATTATCCACTGTCTTTAGAAATAAAATTTTTGAAGGGTTTCGAGGGTCAAAAAAGGGTTTTCTTTTACCACCCATAAAAGTGTCTTTTAACCGGTCTTTTAAAATGGAACAAAACATTGGTCAGGACTTTAGGAATTTTAGAGAATGTCCGACACGCTGTAGATTTTGATTGTTTGAATAATATTTAACGTGTCTTTTCAACATTTTTAAATTATTTTCCGCTTTTCGTATTTGTATTCGTATTCGCCGAATAATAAAATCAATATTCGTATTCTTATTCGAAAAAGTGGTATTCGTTGCATCACTATCTATTACCTAATCACATTTCTAGAGCCAAACTCTTGGGCATCGCAATCTCTATGTTTGGCTATTTCAATTACCTAAACTACTATGATTTGTGGAACATAAAACGTTTTCAGGAAAAACAAAAGCTGGTGTGTAATAAATATTGAAAACTTTACGGCATACATCTTAGTTATTAGTATTACCCCATTTCCTAAACACACAACACTGCGTAGTTTTATAAACACTTTTGTTTTTACCACGATAATCTAACGTTACAGCAGGATATAAATCACAGTGCTATTTCTATTCAGTCATCAACCATGAAGGTGCTTTATAAGGTTTCGTTGGTCGCCATTGTAATATTATGTCTATCAGCTAATATCGTAAGTGAATTCAGTTTTTCTTTACATTCGTACATACATGCGTTATCTCTCATACCATAAATCGATGGGTGAATACAACAACGGCCCAAGTCAAAAAAATTGATTTTGAGAATAATGACATTAAAGTTGGCGCGAGAGAGTGCGCGCGAACAAATTCGTCTGTAGTTACTACACAGCAAGGGTTAGATTCAGTGAAATATCGAATTAGGTCTATATCGCACAAGATAAAATATGCGATGTAGAAACAGAATACGGTGCTAACTCAAATTTGCCAATTTTTGAGTTGTGCCGTTGTTGTATTCACCCAGCGAAATACCCTATCATAATCATTTTCGGGGCGGCCAGAAGCTTGGCTGCAACTGTCTGTAAAGTTTTAAGAAGGTAGTAAATTTGTAAGTAGGCTCACGTTTGGAGATTGGAGATTTAAGAATATAATGACGTATCAAGGTTTTATGTAGAAACATAGTGGTTTGAGTTTCAAAATTACAGTGCAACGGCTCAAAGATTTCCATACAAATCGTTAAATAATCCTAGAAATAATATATATTTTTTAAATATATATATTTAAGGTGTAACAAAACACCCTTTAAAGGCGTGGTTAAGATCAACAAACAGAACAACTTTCACTATGAGACAACGTCGAAAATAAAAGTCTGCTGTCCCATACATTTGAGTCAAGTATGTAAGTACTGCAGTTTTGTAAGAAACTGGAGATTTTTTTATTTTATCTCGATGTTGGCTCCATAGTTAAAGTTGTTAAATTGTATGGTCGAAAGCACCCCTTTAAATATTAATAGGTTTACTTTTTTACACCCTGTATATTTAATGGATTGAACGGAAATCTGATAAACCACGAACAGATAATGTACAGGGTCCAACTTAATATGCTGACACTTTTTTAAGGGGATGATCAGACCATCAAACTGAACAACTTTCACTATGGGACCAACATCGAAATCGCGAAAAAAAAATCAGCTGTCCCATACATTTTATTCAAGTGGGTTTGCAGTTTAGTATGGAACAGTAGATTTTTTTTCGCGATTTCGATAATGGTCCCATAGAGCAAGTTGTTCAGTTTGATGGTCAGATCATCCCCTTAAAAAGTGTCAGCATATTAAGAAGGACCTTGTAGTTTGTAAGTCGTGTCTAAAAATTTCATGGAGTTTAATTAATTAATGAAAAAAAAGGATCAAACTAATTTATATTAGAAAGCGACGACGAATTACGATATTATACCTAGGTAGGTAGGTACTAAAGTAATTCGTAAAAGCGAGTAGATCCTCTGATAGGAGAAATAGAATCGGATAGCCTCGTAATTGGGCCTAAAGTTATGTAAAACGGGTTTAGTTCCATTTTAATTGAACTTTATTTACCGATTTAATGACATTTCAGACCAAATTTAAAATTGATAAAACTCCTCTTTCACAATCATTTATTTAGATTGGTAATACAATATATCCGTTAAATCAAAAACTCGTTCGTGAAGACAAAATCGGTAAATCAATTTTCATATGAAATGCGTCGCGTATTGAATTCCAATGAGTGAAAAAAAATCGTGTATCTGTATCTATACGGTACTGGTTTCACTCAAGCGTATTTTATTATCCGAAAGATGAACGAAAGGATTACAGTCGATGCTCAGAGAAAAAAATAGGCTGTGGTGATATAAAATATTGTATCAACTCATATTTTAAGTAGTCATAAAAATTGTTTTAAACAGATTTTTCGACTGGTGAGCATTTTACTTTAGTGAGACCTTCGGTCATACATATTGATGATTGATGGGTAAGCTTAAGGGTATATTACCGTTGGAGCGCTCCATACAAACGAAGACTGTTTATATTTTCAATATTAACGTAAAATAAAGTCTATGAAATTTTTCAGAAACAATGTCGAAACTAATCTCTACGCTTAGCTTGTATGGTGTTAGATTTTCGTGAAAATGTATAGTTTTAAAGTTACAGTACCTCAAAGATTTCTATACAAATCTTAAATTAATCCTAGCATTGAAACTGCATATTTTAACGAAAATCGGACAACATACAAGCATAGAGATTAGTTTCTAGATGGTATGTATGTATATGCTCACGACTATATTCCCCGAGGGGGTAGTCAGAGTTGTTCTGAAACCTCAGAGCATCCACGTTTCACCAGTAGTACCGAAACTCTGTCCAGTGTGACGGGGGGTGAACCCGTCGCTACATAATGGACAGTGGGTACAATACATACCTCGAAATTGAAGCATACCGGTTTCGGAATAAACTTCTCTTAAAAAATAACCGAGTATTCCGGACTTGTGAATCAATGAGTGAAATCTACTTCATTCACGCAAAACCAACAAACAAAAAATACAATGAAAAACAGGTTACCAAGCTGATATTGGTACAAACCTATCAGGCGGTCTCATCACTAAAAAGTTTGGTATTTGTATTTCTTCCAGACAACCTCAGGGTATACAACGTGTTAATGAATTAACGCAAAACCAGAAAGTAGTTTGTTTAGAATCGACAGCAGAATCGAATTATCATGGTTTCAACATACGTAATTTTTTTTCAAATTATTAAATAATTTGTTTGTAAAATTTTAAATTTACTGAAGTCGATCTCAACCCACCGCTTGGGCACTCTCACCCTACTTACTACCAAAACATGATTCTTAAAATGTATCTACGAGCACGCTAGCGCTTTCATTCTTTGCTGAAATGATAACAAATATTTTTTGCCTCAAAACTTAAAATACGAATAACTTTAAATTTTAACTATCATAATAATGAAATAATTGTTTCAGTCTAATTATTTTGTTATAAATCAGTTGGGGTGTATGAGGTTTTGCGCTTATTCATGAACACGTATAAATAATTAGTCAGTTTGTTAAATTTGACATTAAAGAAATTGTACAATATGGTATTTGTCATTTTAGGACACTAGACGATTTGGGGAACTAGTCCGTTTGGTAAATTTGACGTTTTGGTGCACGAGTCGATGCCGTCCTAAGCCTGTAACACCTAACTATATAGTCGGGGAAATCTACGGATTGTTGTATGGAGAAGGTTGCATTAATTGCACTTTTGGTGAAAATTTTGAATATAATAGATACATACCTGAAAAACATAAATTCCCAATAATCCCCGATTTTTTATATTGTATTCCTGAATAATTAAGACATTTACAAAACATTAAATTTAGGTATGAACAAAAAATGGAAAACTGGTGATTTTGTACAGGATGGCTTCGTTCAATACGTTTTACTTATAACAATAATAATCCACGGTTAATATCGTTAATTTGGATAGATATTTAATATTTTGTAAGTCTTCAAAAATGATAACCTCAAAACTAAATTATTAACTGTTTCTTTTTACACATTAAATTTGCCTTTTGATAATTAACTGTCTCTATTGCTGGTATGCTGGACGAAATATTTTTAGAAATAAGCTTGCCATTTGTACATTAATATTGATTTTAAGGTATTTCTCAGGTTCCTGAGCCTATACAACCACGAAATCTCGACAAAAGTGTTATAAACTAACAGTAATATTATTTCAAACACAATTTACTAAAGTGTCTTTAATGCAATCTCAAACCTTATTTTTCCTAGACTAATAGGAAACAACGAGTCACAAGAGAGTGCGTGAAAAATTGAAAGATTTGATGACAAGAATAAATCAATATTTAAAACCATAAATGGAAAATCAATTTGAAGTCCATTCGAACAGTTAGTTTTTCCGGTGACCGGATATTATTGTGAAAACATAAAATGTTTTGCTACAAAAGGTACCACTGCACTAGGCTTCAAATAAAACCCTGTGATTTAGTAACTTATTATTAATCTGTGGTTTAGAGTTTTCACAGTAAATGTACGTGTTTGTCCTTGACCACAGATTAATTGCCCATACATTTAGCTCGGTTAGATTTGCAATTTTGTATGGAACACCAGATTTTTTTTTCGATGTTTGTGTCCTAGAGAAAGTTGTTTAGTTTGACGGTCTGACCACCCCCTTAAAAATATTTTGCATACTAAGCACTCTACACAGGGTCTTTCTTAATATGCTGACACTTTTTTTACCGGGATGATCAGACCGTCAAACTGAACAACTTTCTCTACCTCGGAATCGCGAAGAAAAAATCTACTCTTCCATTCAAAACTGTCGAAATACTCGAAACAAATGTATGGGACAGCTGATTTTTTTTCGTGATTTCGATGTTGGTCTCATAGAGTAAGTTGTTCAGTTTGATGGTCTGATCATCCCCTTAAAAAATTGTCAGCATATTAAGTTGGGCCCTATATTAGTGAAAAATATAGACCTGACATTATGATGTAGGTAGGACTGTATTTGGGTAGGTACATAGTACATACCAACGTTTAGAATAAACCGCGAAACCAAAACCGCACAGGAGTTACAGAACGGTACCGCGGTCTGTCGGGTTTCCATTGAAATCATATTTCAAAAGCAACATTTTAATTGAAAGAAAAGCTTGTATTCCTACAAAATGTCCTACATTAAAATTATATGAAAGATTTTACTGGGAAAAAGTAATTGATACCTAAGCCTAAGTAGTTTTTAATTACCTACAACAATTTTCTGATTACAAGTGTAGGTAACCTTAGACAATATAACTATGGACGAGCTACGCGTATAATTCTACTAACAATTTTCTGCTACTTTTTGCAGGGGCCAAGGTAGCATGAAATCCGCAACTTTGGATTTTATTCAATTACTTTAGATTCCTAAAATCCGCATTCATACAAGAATAGTGAATAGTTTCTAGATTGTTTCTGAAAATTATCATTGACTTTAATTGATTAGTATTGAAAATATCACCAGACTTCGTTTGTATGCAGCGCGCATTTACACATTCGGAATAAACTTCTCTTAAATTTACGTTTCAAATACAACAATTAGTACCAATGATTTTCCGCAGCATGGCGAGGTTTTTAGGGTTCCGTACCCAAACGGTGAAAACGCGACCCTATTACATACTAAGCCTACGTTGTCCGCCCGTCCGTCCTACCTATAACCTTAGGGCTGTAACTTTTGAACCGTAATAGTTAGACCGTTGACATTTTCACAGAATGCGTTATTCTAGCTAATAATAAAAATTTCAAAAAGGTTAAAATTTAGGGGGTCCTCATACAAGAAACTAGTTTTAATCAACGTTTTTTCTTCTCACTCTATCGTAAAAATGGTAATACATACAAGCGTCAAACGTTGTGTGATTATAGAGCAAACTCTACAGTATAACAACAAATAATAAAAATCGGTCAAGTGTGTGTCGGTCTCTCGCTAAAGGTCCCGGAGAAAACGCTTTTTTGTATGTTAATAAGTTGCGGAACCCTCGGTGCGTGAGTAGCCCGACTCACACTTGACCGGTTTTATTTATTTTTCTTGTCAGGCTTTACCTACTAATACTAATTTCATAATCATCTAAGTTTGTTCGAATGTAGAACTGGATAAATTCTACTTATAGATAATTTGTTTACCCCATCTATAGGGTAACTCTACTCATATCTCCCAACACCCATGGGAATTGATATCGTTGCGAGGCTTGCGAGATGAAGCATTAAGGGGATATATAATCTCATTTCGTTTTATTTGCGTGAAATTGCACTGTAACGAGTAACCTGCTTTCTAACATCCGATGTGTTTATCGAGTAGTATATCCCATATACAGGGTGTAAGGAAAAGTATAATTAACTCTTATACCACATACTGTACCCATCAAACTGAACAACTTTTACTATGGGAGCAAACCTGTCAGCGCAAAAAAATCTGTTGTTCCATTCTGACAGCTGCTGATTTATTTTTGTTCTGACAGGTTTGCTCCCATTATTTTGGTTGTAAGGCCTTGGTCAATGACAAATAGCTACCGCGAATTGGACAGATCTATTGTAGCTTAGTAAAAGTTGTTCAGTTTGATGGGTAGAGTATATGGTTTAAAGGTTAATGATACTTTTACTTACACTCTGTATAACACCATACTACCATTTTAGGTATGTCACATTACAACAAACGTAAAAATCTCAGAACAATTTGTTACCAATGAGAGGAGATAATTTTTAACATAAAACTTGAATGTAACTTTAAGGGGATATAATTCGGAGCGCGCTCCATACAAACGTACTATGGTGATATTTTCAATACTAAAAAATTAAAGTCAATGAAATTTTGCAGAAACAATTTAGAAACAATTCTCTATGCTTGTATGGAGTCATATTTTCGTTAAAATATACAGTTTCAATGCTAGGATTAATTTAAGATTTGTATGGAAATCTTTGAGGCACTGTAACTTTAAAACTATACATTTTAACGAAAATCTGACTCTATACAAGCATAGAAATTTGTTTCTAGATTGATTCTGAAAAATTTCATTGAGTTTAATTGGTTAGTATTGAAAATTTCACCACAGTCCATTTGTATGGAGCGCGCTCCGAATTATATCCTCTTAATTATGTATTTTTGACATTCCAGATTTGCAAGATAATCCTTCCACATAAGCTGAGGTACTTAGAAAACATGTTAAATTCAGAAGTAGTGGCTAAAGCAGCAAAAATTCGCCAACACATTGAAGCGAACCCCAATATGCAAGACAGCGACAAAAACTGGCCATTACTACTAGCAAAATACAGTCAAGATGAAAAGAAAAACGTTCCTTCTTACTCTTACAACAATTTGTACGGACGAAGACAGCAACATTATTAACACGTTCACTGTCTCACCTGTAGGGCTATTGTGTAAGTTTCCGATTCTATCGTTTACAAAATCGGTAACGTATTATGACTGTACTAGGCAATTTTAAAGGAATATTTTGTTGGTGTGATCACCATATCCGGTGTCTGAAATTATTTAACTAAACATTGAGAAGCAGAATTACTAACTGCCAAAAAACTCCATGTCAATTTGATACCGATTGAATCGTGTAGTTACACAATAAGACCCCTGTAAGCCTAAATCAGCTAAATGCCACATCGAAACATAGAAAGCTGTGTGACCCGCACATTTATAGTTTTTCAAAAAACTGAACACTTATAGTTGTTAAAAAAATTTAAACGATCGCCGCATTCTTTAACTAAATATTAATCAACGATAGTAATAATTGCTTTTTCGAATTAAATATTATAAATTGTTTATATCTACTCCAAAAATTCACTTACACTAGCGTAACACATTCGTTAATTCCCAGTTTCTGGTCAAATATTGTATCAGCCAATGTCTGCAAATAGTTGAGCAGGGAAAATAGGCTGCAATGCAATGCTTCTCTTCGCCTGCAAGTAGTTAATAGGATAGTTGTTGCTGCGCGCTCCATACAAACAAAGTTTGGTTGATTAACTTGATTATGTTGAAGATTAAATTGTGATATTGTAAGGTATTAAATTTAAGTAGGTAGGTATTTCGAATTGCAACCAAATCATTTGTAGAAAATGTAATACCTACTTACTTATACTTTATTAAGTTTAAATAATTGTTAAGCTACTGCATATTCGTACTTAAGTATAATTTGTTTAAGCAATAAAAATAGAAGCACCTTTCTATAACTTATAATTATTTTAATTAAAATCCTTTTTTACACCACCCGCTCGAAAATGGCGCATTTTGTATGTAATGTAAATCCCTAAAGCAAGTCATTATCTTATTGATATGGTCCGCAACTAAAATTCGTAAGAAAACTTATCATAGAGACCTGCACCAAAAAGAACTTATTCGAAAATCGATCTGGACACCACGAGTATAACACAGAAAAAAAGAAGGCGCGAATAAGTTTCTTTTATATTGTCTCGCAGAAGGGTAGAGTAACGCTCTAAATGGTCAGTATTTTAGAAGGTTTTTAGTCACTAAAATCAGTATTTTGGCCATGGAATCAGTTTCCACCCATGTTTTTTCAAAACTTAATTTCGGGCAATTAAATGCTGGTGTGATACAAAATAAAGTATCTAAGCGAAAAATTATGTAGGGATCTAAAACAAAGAGGTTTTAATACTTAGGATTACTAATTAGAACTACAAGAGAGAGAGAGAGAGCGGCAGACGTTATTTAAAGCAACAAATTGGCTCTCCAATAAAACATCACATTTAAAGTTAAAAACCATAATGATATTAAAATCCTTTGACCCGTTGCCTTATCTAAATCTTTTATAACCATTAAGTGGGTAGATTCACTAGTATAATAGCGGAGCGGATCCTTTGGTCCTTCTATATAATTTCCCAAGAGAAGAGTTTCATATGCTTATTATTTCCCTTTTTAGGGTTCCGTAATCAAACAAACGACCCTTATACTTTCATCTATTCTGTCTGTATGTCCCACCTCAGTGACTCGTTAACTTACGTTAAGAGCTGTAGATTTTTATTAGATACTTAAAGAAATAAATCGCGCTATCGATTGATTTTGAAGATTTTCTTTGAGCAATGTAAGATAATATCAGGATCAACTTTATAAACAACCAGCTTTTGCCCGCAACTTCACCCGCGTGGATTCTCGATTATCGAAAAATCCTTTCTTGGTGTACTAACCCCTACATGCTCTGTAGAATATGTATTTCTATCTTCACAGCCCAAACGGCTGTGCGTTGTCTGTCAGTCATTCAGTCACGGAACTGTTTTACAAGTAACGAGCGTTTACCCGCGACTTCGTCCGCACAAATTATATACCAGATTTTAAGTCAGATCATAGCTATCAAACAAAAAAGTTTCATCAAAATCGGTTCATTAGTTTTTGCGTGATGCTGTTACAAACATACAAACAAACAGACAGACAAAAAAGGTTGATTTGGAGACCGGTTTACCTAAAAACCATATCGTATTCTTTTTCATGTAGGTAAATATCTTTAATGTACAGACACACGTCTGTTAAAGATTTATAATAGTTTAGACTAGGTACCTATAGATAACTACGGAACCCTATCATGGACGAGTCCGTCACGCTCTGGGCCAGGGTTTATTTTAGTATTTAAATATTTTCGTAGGTATACTGGTGTAACATAAAGGTGAGGTCACATTTCTTTTTTGGTCACATAAGTGGTTGTTTAGACCGTCTGAAACTAAACAACTTTACAACGGTAGCAAATCTGAAATGGCCAAAATAAAATCGGCTGATCGATAGAAATCTGCAATACCTACCAATATTATACAGGTAATCGACTCAAATTCATGAAACAGCTATGTTTTCACGATATCCGATTTTCTACTACCTATTGTAGTTGTTCAGTTCTAGACGGTTTAAACCATTTAATATGCACAGCACACCTTTAAAAATCAAAATTTTTTAACTACATTTTTTTGGACCACTAAAATGCCGGCAACATGAAAACTATGCATCCTTGTGACCTCAAGAATATATTACAGAAGTCAAACCGCGGTACGCATATTTTGTAAACTAAATCCTTCATGGCACCTGCTCTAATAGGCGAAATAATGTGTACTTAATGTATACGTCCAATTATTAATTACTATAGACCCGCAATAGCTTCACCTATCTACGGCCGTACCAAAGAACACATAGGTATGATCCTGAGGCCGGATAAACATCCTTATGATTCAGTCCATCATCATTCTCTTACCCATTTCCCATTATTTGGGGTCGGCGCAATAATTATGTGCTCTTCCTCCATTCATCTCTCTTGGCCTTCGTTTCAGCACTCACTCCTTTTTTACACATATCATCCTTCACACAATCCATCCATGTTTTCCTCGGCATTCCTCTCCTACCACAACCATCCACATTAATACTTAACACTCGTCTCGTAACATAATACTCGTCTTTCCGCTTCACGTGCCCATACCACGATAATCTATTACCCTGCAATTTTTCCGTCATAGGTGCTATTTCAAACTTCCTCTAATATCCATTCTAGTTACACCACACATCCATCTCAGCTGCATGCAGTCGTTTCTCATCCGTTCCTTTTGTGGCCCAGCACTCTGATCCGTACATAACGACAGGTCTTATTATTTTATATCTTTTCCGCTTCAATTTGAGGGGGATTCGGGAGGCGCAGATCGTTCCCGTAACCGGCCGCTGCGGGGGACTTTAGTTTATAATTTAGTGTATTGATAGTGATCCCTACATATCACTAGGAGTAGGTAGGTATATCACAAGATCTGTAAGTATTGTAGTATTAAAGTTCCGAATTCTCTTTTACCCGTGGCTTTCGCCATTCCCACGGCATGGGAAATCTGCACACCAAACAAAGCTATTTGTAAACCAGTTAAAACGTCAAAGTGGAACAAACTTACTTGCACATTCATTGTAGATACTTACTTCATCGTCATCATCAGGAGTGCAATTCTCTAAGGTAACATCCTTCTTGCATCCTTCAGTTCGTCGAAGATTTCATATTAAGTTGGACACAAAGCATACCGAATTAACAGCTCGCCGATGTTTCAACCGATGTTTGCGCTTAGAGAATTGTACTCTATACGCCCTACTGCGGAGCAATGGCGTAGCGTAATAACAATACATGGTGTAAGTGACAGGCTAGCAAATGCTGCAACGGTGAAATCAGACCGTCTAATTGGACTTTCACGTCTTTCACTATGGAACCTACATCAGGAAACGCGAAAAAAATCTGCTGTCTCATACATTTGAGTCGGGTGGGTACAGCAGTTTTGTATGGGACAACTGATTTTTTTTCGCGTTTCCTGAGGTAGGCTCCATAGTGAAAGTTGTTCAGTTTGATAGTCTGAGTTTACAGTTTCAATATTTGCTAGGATGTCACTTACACCCTGTATAGTGAAACAGCTCAGCGGTCGCGGCAGGGGTGTGCCGGGCCAGGAGGAGCGCTTTCCAGTCCCCCCTGCCGGCGCGCGTATATCTTTTTTCATAGACTATATGGTCAGAGTAGATCATGTCCAATGGAATAAAACTCCCATAGAAAATAAATCGATATAATGCTTCTGCTCAGAGATATCTGTGCTCAAAGTCAAAAATAGGGCGTAGAAAAAGATCCTACCGAGTTGAACTGTTGCTGGCTTGCCAACCCCCCCACAAGATAAGATAATTAGTAAAATTACATTGTATAGTTTCGATTATAACTCTTCTGAGTAATATATTACTGTCAGCATCTGAGCAGCTAAAGATTATTATAACAATTTACTGTGACTCTTACAAGTAATTAGTTCCAAGTGCCCTGGGAACAACCACTTCAATTGGCAAATAAATAAAAAAACAGGCGCGATCTGTAGATCAATAAATTGTATTTAAAAATTTATACATTTATCTTTTATTGTGTCTATGGATAATGTACCTACCTACTACAGAATAACAGATATAAGCCACGGTTTATACAGAAGAGACGTGTGGCGGTGGCGGATAATCTAAGTACCACAATATAAACCTTATAGTACGTAGTATAGCGTCGTTTTTGTCGTAAAGGAGAATCGCGCCCGCGCCTCCAAGTGACGTCGCCTGGAGGCGCGGGCGTAATTCTTCAAACGACGCTATGCTACGTAATATAAGGTTTATAATTGTGTTACTTTTGACTATCCGCCACCGCCACGTCTCTTCTGTATAAACCGCGCCTAACACTAACGTGTACGCAGTATATGCCCAGCAAGGCTAGCAAGCCACCCATGACAAAACGAGAAAAAAGTTATGCGGTCTCTTTTTGGCCTACGTAACATAACAAAGATAGAGGCATACCCACTGAGGTATGTTAACTAGAGAAGCTACCGAGAAAGAATTTTTTGTAACACGCGTTAGAGTGCACGCGCTCTAACCCACTTATGGTTTAGCCTCATCTGGCAGCACAGAATCGATTTTTTTCACGCTTTATCCTTTTCTTTCGCTCAGGAACGACACTGGCTAGCTAGAGGGAGAAAGATCGCAGCCCGCAGCACTGCCGGTGCTACCATGTGCGATCGCATCCCCGCTATCTTTCTCGCTCTAGCAAATGACGTTCCTAAGCGATAGAAAAGGATGGTGCGTCAAAAAGTTCGATTTTGCGCTGCCATACTGCCTGTGCCAGTCGTAGCCGCAGCGTGACGCTCACAGTGCGCGCCCGCACTGCTGATCGTGGTGCACAGATTTTGTTCTCTTCGTCTGTTCTATATTAACATAATTATTCAATGGCCACATCTAGATTTTTATCGTTTTATCAGGGGTGGCAAGCGAGGCTTACAGGAGGTGTGATAGTACAGCAAGTGAGCAAAAATTATCATTTATTCTGCGATGTAAGCGCATGAATCCATTGTGTGGTATTCATATCAGAAGATAGACACTTTGATACCTGATATCTTCGTGGTAGACCACGAAATACGATTTTCGCAATTGCGTTAAGGTTTTCGTTCCAATGTCAACTCTATTCTAATGAAGTTCGGACAGAAACAGTCACGATATATCGAAAAGAGAAGCTCCGAGTATAGGGCCTGTCTTTGTTTAACGAACCGAATTATACAACGTCTTGTCCGATACAATACGTCTATTTTTGAAAAGGTTTTATTGTTATAAAATATTTTTGAGCATCTGTGTTACTCAGATAAAGGGGTTGTAAGATTTTGAGTTGTATGAGAAATAATCGATAAAACATAACTTTAAAATGTCGTGTGTTTCGCTTCCTGTGTTCACTTTCCTGAAAAGTCAATGTGGTTCCTTCAGAAGTCTGAAATGTATACATCATTACATATAAGGTCCTTCTTAATATGCTGACACTTTTTTAAAAGGGATGATCAAACCATCAAGCTGAACAACTTTCTCTATGGGAAATCGCGAAAATAAAATCAGCTGTTCCATACTAAACTAAAATCTTACTCGACCCAATTGTATGGGACAGCTGATTTCTTTATCGCGATTTCGACATTGGTCCCGCAGAATAAGTTGTTCAGTTTGATGGTCGGATCATCCTCTTAAAAAGCTGTCAGCACATTAAGTTGGCCCCCGTATAAGGACGAATAGATTTTATATTTAGAGTATTTAGCTTTCTGGTCAATTCTGATGAGCAAAAATAATTGATTTATCGGAAAGATATACTAACCGACATATCTTGGACGTTACTAAAGCTGTTCTAAGAATAAGTGAGAGTAACTGTTTCAAATGTCTGTTTCTGTAATTCAAAACCGCCTTAAAATTTCGTTGCTATTTGGAATGGAGTATAGTCAATTTCGACACTCTAAATAAATTTCACAATACATTTTTATTTGTAACTACCTCAAAACTACACCGATTCCACGGTGTACACAAGTTTATCGTGCGTCAATATTTTGAAAAAAGTTAAAACTTCCAGCAAAAATCTTAAAACCCCTTTTTTTGACACTGACTGTATTAATTAGGATAGAGTGCTGGTCCGTAGTTCAAAAGGAACATAGCGCGTAAATAAAATATGAATCGATGGGTCATTCACTTTGTAGCACCATACCAAACCATTACGAAATACTTAAAATGTTGCAGTAGACAAAATGATTTTTCACATTATAAAAGCTAATTGTACTTTTAATGTCATAAACGACGGTAAATGGTTCTTTGAAAAATGTTTCTAGGTTTTCGTTTGTTTGTCGTAGGTATAATGAAAAATAAATAATACTAATAAATTCTAGAATAGTTACAAAATAAAAACATAACGGTTGTTGTACATATCTTAAGAAAAATTCAATCCAATAAAATATATTCCACCTAGAGAATTTTAAATAATTAAAAATAGAATGGTAATGATTACCGGAAAAATTCATTTATTTGTTTGTGCTCGAACTAGAAACATGATTCATGAGAAACTGGCAACACATTCTCGAGTTAGGCCTATACAAAAGACACACTCAATAACAAAATTGAAACTAACAATATGGAAGAACTGAAACAGCAATCATTCAAAAGAAATGATCTACTTCCATAAATTATATTATGGTATCTATTAACTTTTCATTCCATATCTCTAATTGCAGCAAGCCTCAACATTGTCTCCGGTTTCGAAATTAAACTCACAAATAAAAAGGTTATCCACAAGTTTTCTTGATGGCCTGCAGCAAATTCGAGTTAAAACTAAATCTAAATAATTAACATTTAATACACATATACAAATTCAGTTATAATTAAAATGTAATTTACAATTCATTGATATGTAACACTATGTACAATATTATATTATTTATCATCTATATAAAACAGCATAGCTAATAATAATCAATCACCATCAGTTTCAAAATAAATAAATTTTACGCTAGGTATTAAGTCTAAGATACAAAAAGCGATTTACATAAATATTGTGTTAATTACGCGATCTATACAGACACAAATGTACACTGAGTAGAGAAGGGCAAACGTAAACATATTTAGGTATCTAATTGAAGGTAGTCCACCCTTTGGGAACACCACAGTGGGCGTCGGGCCGCGCGCTCGAGCTCGCCGTATAATCTAACAAGCCGAACTGACTAAAGTCTAGTCCATATTCGTGTAAGAGAGCACTGTCTGTTGATGACTTGATTTGTTCAACTTTCTCTTTTTTATCTCGACACATGAGCGGATCGAAATCTTCGAGGTTTGTCGGCGAATCGTCCAGTTTTATGAGATCAGTATCTGAGCCACACGACTGAAAAAGAAATAAGTGGGTTAAGAACAAAGCGAGATTGACCCCAGTTCCACATATACGTACTGAATTTGAGATCAAGCGTTGTCAAATATTTGAATAGTCCTAATGTTATGTTTAATAAACATTACAGTAGTAACAATTTTTCATGACTGTTTCAGTTATAAATATTACTATGAAATTGAGCCATTCTGAAGTAAGTATATTGTTAAATTAACTGGACATTCTGCCAGTTGCACGTACGTTCATTAAAGTGAATCCTCCACTAAATGTCTTGCTGAACCTTTTTGTCTTGTTGACGTAGTAAAAGCAAGAGATTTAAGGGTATATTACTGTTGGCGTGCTCCATACAAACGAAGTCTGTTTAGATTTTCCATACTAACCAATAAGTGAAATTTTTCAGAAAGAATCTATCAAAGTAATCTCTGTGCTTGTATCTTGTCAGATTTTCGTTAAAATGTATAGTTTTAAAGTTACAGTGCCTCAAAGATTTCCATATAAATCTTAAATTAATCCTAGCATTGAAACTGTATATTTTAACGAAAAATCGACATGATATAAGCATAGAGATTTATTTCTAGATTGTTTCTGCGAATTTTCATTGACTTTAATTGGTTAGTATTGAAAATATCACCAGACTTCGTTTGTATGCAACGCGCATTTACGCATTCGGAATAAACTTCTCTTAATGGAGAATTAACTTTAATGAAGGTACGTGCAACTGACCGATTAATACAAAATATATATAAATAGTAATTAATGAAATAGTAACATGCACACGTTCCAAAAAGCATGATTTATTCATTAAATAAAATAAGAACAGGTGTGCTTAGATTTATACAAGTGCAAGTATCATACAAAAAAGACATTCCCACTAATTATATTGAGCACATCGAGTTGATTTTTACAGCTATGCATCGAGATAGGGTCAGCAAAATAACAATTTTTTTTTTTTTTAAATTAATCTTGCTCTTTGATATTTCTTGTTATAGTAGTCTAAATATTTTAAATCATTATAGTCGAGCCCATAATCGCTTTCGTCGCGGTCCGAAGGTCAAGTATAACGTGGTATAACATGGTGTAACATGGTATAAAACCTTTTTAAGCGCGCAATTCGGTACGTTAAGTTTTTTTTTTGTCTTTATTTTATATTTTTACGGATATAAGACATCATTTTCAGTAACTAATCTTTTTTTTTTATTCAATTAGTTTATCATTATAAATTTTATTTTTAAAATGTATTTGATCTGTAATCTGTATTTTTTGCAAAAGTGGTCGTGAGTAAATCATTTGAACTTCATGGAGAAAAACCTTTAAAAAATAAAAAAAATAAACAAAGTCACCTGCCTTCTCTTTCTAACTCTATGCTGGAAACAGAAACGACAACATCAAATTCTGACATTGTGAATTTATATTTTTTCTTAAAATGGCCAGTTATTTTAAGTTTACCAAGAAGTTTACAGGTCGTCGTGTGACGTCGTTAGAACGAAAAACTACATGATTTTATTCAAAATATCCGTAATCCTTTCATTTTAGGATATCTAACATAGAAAATACTGTTATTCAGACAATTATCTCGAAATAGATTTTGGTTCAGACCTCCAAAAAAACTTGACATGCCGAATTGAAGAAGGGCTATATTTTGAGGGTTTCAGTGGTGGAATAAAGTGTCAGGTGGTGTAAGGTGGTGTAACCTTTTGACACCCTCTGAGCGAAAGATAATGCCTACAGTTTTGAAATTGTATTTGAGTAGGATGTATAGTATGTAGGATGTAATATTGACGAGAAAATATATTGACATTGTTTAGCTTTATGTATACCCGACCCAGAACATTGCTTATAGAATATTTTATGAGATTCAACATTTCCCTAAAGCCTTGAACCTTCTCATCCGTCCGTTGGAAAGTTATTCGATCTTCTTTTGTAACTTAATAAAGATTTACTTTATTAAACGCTGCATTACAGACATCAATGTACATAATTATATGTATACAGGGTCTTTCTTAATATACTGACACTTTTTTCAAGGGAAGATCAGACCGTCGAACTGAAGAACTTTCTCTATGGGACCAACATCGATATCGCGAAAAAAAATCAGCTGTCCCATACATTTGGCTCGAGCAGAGGCGGACTAAGCCCGTCGGAGGTCCGGGACGGCAAAACTAAATGAGGCCCCCTGCCCCTGGTCTTTCTAAATCGATATCTATAATTTTTTTCGAGCCGTGGCAAAAACTTGACTTAGGCGCCCCTTTCATGGACGTAGATAGGAATCATTATTTCCCAGTGAGTTTCAGGTCCAGATGGGGTCGTAGCAATAAAACTAAAACCAGGAGCGAGTGAAGCGAGCTCGAGATTGATACAATTGAATATCTAAATACGGTGAGCGAAGCGAGCCAACTTCAAACTGCCTCTTACTGAACATATTTTGGATTTCATTAAATTCTTCTCGAGGTTTGGAGCGGCGGGCCGCCCATGAAAGAAAGCTGAAAGCTGAAAGTTGTTCAGTTTGATGGTCTGAAGCACACTCTTAAGTATTACTAGGGTGTTTTGTTACACATTGTATATCGTAGCTCTAAGAATAACTCAAATGAAATATACCCTTTGATTAAGTTTCCTTGATGCTTACATTACAGCTCAATACAATTAGTAGAACAAAGCAGAAAAGCTATAACATTCATTGCAATAATTACCAAACTATATATAGTCATAAATAATAACATAATAAATTAGAGCAAGCACGTATTAGATTGTTATAATTATAAAACATACTGTGCTGACTTGAATTTGAAACAAGTATGCATACATTACTATATTTTATTAGATCTGCATGGGTCAGCCTACACACCAGATGTTTACAATTTACTGATAGTTTTTATAGCAGACCAGCAACTTTTTTCATTCAAACAATATATACCTGTATCATCAATATACAATCATATTTACCTTGGTAACATAATTTAATTAATCGCATCTCCGCTGAAGCTTAGTGAATGACCCATTTAAGGATTTTTTTTAATAAATGCATTTTTACATCGGGATGAAAACTGAAAAACTTAACGGCTTTTATATGTTTTGTCTAATATATAATACACAGAATGATGAAGAGATTATAACGATATGTATAAGTGATAGTTTTGCGCAGTTTGATATCTTGTACTGGTAAATGTGCTTCAGTATACCGAAGGGTAGGTGAGGGTTCGCGGTAGATACTACCATAAGGAATGAAGGGACAACCTTGCAATGTTAGCGATATATTGATCCATAATCATTAACAATAAATTAAGTTTAAAATATTATTTTAAAATAAATACATATTACTTTGCGGTTAGTGCAAAACAAACTTCACTCTTCATGGAATAAATGCAATCATTTCCTGTTTTTTAAAATAGTACAAAATCGATATGATTACAAATGCACATATCACAATTACCTCTTGCAGTTTCCCCTTGTTTGGCGTTAAGTGGGCAGCCGGCCGAGCCACGCCCCGGGCTAACCTACTGTTATCTTGCGTCTGCCTACCGCCTAGAGGGGGTGCCGTGAATTTAGACGCAGTCCCGTTACACGGGGGCTGCGCTAGTGGTTGCGGCACCTTTCTCTGGTTCGCAGACATGGTCAGTTTAAGTCTAGCCTTATCTTTGCCTTCTGTGAAGCGTATTGTGCTCGTATGGAAGTCAGTCGAGTCGTTGACATCGTTTTTAGTGATGTTACTGACAAAGTGCATGTTGTTGGCAGCCGCGGCCGAGGCGCGCGGCGGCGGTGTGGGCGCATCCGATATATCGACTAGTTTCCTCGTGGAAATGATTGGATAGCGGAGTGGGACGTTAGGACGTTCCGGTAACCGGGGTGGGAGACATGGTGACAGTGTTTTCTGCAAAATAAAATGTAAATAATGTGCTACGGTGCCCCTAAGAGCGTACATGCTAGAAACGCATTCTTAATAAACACAGACAATGACTTTAATATAATGAAAAGCACTGTACGGACGTGCATAAGCTCGACAACGTCATGAAAAAAGCATAATAACAAAATTTCTAATGGCAAGCAAACGTTTTCAGAAAATTATTTAAAGTAAGACTTCAATGTCGAATGTTCAGTATCATAATGTTGTGTGTTTAGTGCAGAAAACTAAGTAGAAAACAGCTACGAAGGTATTTAAGTTCTCATAAAAAGGGATATTAAAAAAAGTTCCTAGTACCAAAAAGCCTGTCTTTTGTTACTGTAATAAAACTTTACAGGCAACCGAACTCATTACATAAAATCCCAATTTACTTTGAAATACTTGGGACTATTGTTTTAGAATTAATCAACAAGGGTCCAAAGTGACCATCATCCAAACATGCATGGCCATCGAATAAAGGACGATAAAAACACCTTCCATTCCGAAACATTCAAGGGAAATTATATTCTGTTGGGACAGAGTTGAATGCATAGAAATAGGAGCCCACAATTGCTGCACCAGCTTTTTTGGCAACGTTTTATCACGAAGAAGTATACGCTGGAAGAGAACATGGCTTGGCATTAAGCAGCATTGAACTCATTCCCATGACGAAACACAGAAAAAACTAACATACCGCCTTATCTGGAAGACTTGTTTCTGAGTTAATGGAGCTGTTGGGGTAGCTGTCACGTCGTTGCGCGTTGTTCTTGAAGAGAAATTCCATCTCCGTGAGCAAGTCGAGGGGGACTGCGGGGGGAGGCGCGCGGGGCGGGACGTCGTGCGCAGGCGACGAATCAGAGTCCGAAGACACTGGCGTCGCAGATCCGCACGAAAATCTGAATAGAAAAGCATTGAATAATTATGTATAGAACAGACAACGCGAACAAAATCTGTACACCACGATCAGAAGGGCGGGGCGCGTATTGGGAGCGTAACGTACGGATGTTACAAACAATTCAGTCTGAGTGTTGCCTCTAGTACCTCGATGTAGAAAATTTATTTAAACTTAGCATTTTCAGGCCCTGCACTAAGATAAAGTAAAGTCGGCCAAAAAAGTGGTCTAAGTGGTTATAAGGTGTTTTTTTTAATGTATTGTTTTGAATTTGAATGTAGAACATGGTAGAACCATTTAAACACCATAGAGAAATTACACGCATGTTCAACACCACCTTAGCGATATTTTCATTAGCTAGTTGTATAGTTGCAAAATTAAGAGCGTAATTCGGTATGTCAAGTTTTTTGTTGGTCTTCATTTTATATTTTTTACAGATAGAAGACATAATTTTAAGGTACCAATTTAATTTGTATTGCTATTAAATATCATTTTTAAATTACTTTGATCTGTAATCTCTAAATGCAAAAATGGTGGAGAGAAATAAATTCGAACTCCATGGAGACAAACTACTGCTTTATATAAAAAAAGTAAAATTACTTGCTTTCTCTTTCTAACTCTATGCTAGAAAATTACTTGCTTTCTCTTTCTAACTCTATGCTAGAAAAAGAAACAGCAACATCAAATGTCAAATTCTGACATTGTGAATGTATTTTCGTAACCCATGCATAATATTCGTATGCTGACAGAATGATGCTATTACGCAGTAGGTACTTTAAAAACTGAACTGTGACGTTTATGTACGAAGGTATCAAACGGCGCGCATAAATTAAAATTAATAAATTACCTGCTGTCATCTGTAGTATTTATAGAGGAAGGTCGCGATCCAGTCTTGGGGATTTTGTTCTTGAGCCCTCTCACTGCTGATTTCATATTTTTACCCCCCTGGCGGACCTGTTTAACACATAAATTACAAAATAATTTTAAAAACAAAATTTGTTTGTTAAAATTGTTTCAAGTGCAGACATAATCTTTGCTAACGGATAAGGGCAGTTACAAAAGTTGTAAGTTGTTGTGTTTTATTTACTTGAAGACTTATAAAATTGAGGAAGAGCATAGCGTTTAGAAGTACTTCAAACATGGACTGAATGTACGTGCGCCCAAGAATTACCAATAACGACCAGCTGGTATATGATGAGATGAGAACCACTTCGCTCTACTTACAGAATCGACTAAAGAAACCAGGTTGACGTAAGAAATACTATGATGCATTTGAAAATTAGAAAAATATAGTGATATACAAGGTGTTATAAAAGTAAAAAATTAACATTAAAAACTTTAAAAGGGGTTGTTTAGACCATCGAATTGAACAACTTTTACTATGGGACTAACATCGAAATAGCGAAAAAAATCAGCTGTCCCATATATTTAGCTCGAGTAGATTTGTAGTTTAGAATGGAACATCCGTATTTTTTCCGCGATTTCAATATTGGTCTTTTAGTGAAAGTTGTTCAGTTTGATGGTCTAAACCACCTCCTTAAATGTTTATTTGTAACACCTTGTATTAACAAACAAATCGTACTGCCTTAAAATGAAAGCAGTGCATCATTTACAAGAAGCTCATAAAAAGGAAATTTTCTGAGTAGTAAGCGAGTTTCATAACCAGTTTTTAAAGTTCTCAATCTCATCTTGTCACGTACGGTACGGTACATGTTACAATATGCAGCATGCAATAAATACACATATCCTATAGAGAGCCAGATGAGAGCGAATACAATACTTAATTTTGAAAAAGAAACCTCTACTTATATCCTCTACTTGGTGGAGTGTACTTTGACTTTACAGCAACTAATTAGTGCCTAAATATAAACTACCAATATCAATTTTATGCGAAGCCATTCACCGTGAATAAGCGGAAAGTCAATTATAATTTATAACAGTAAACCAAAAGATCAAGTTGCAAGGGTTTTTGTAGTGAATACCTTATGTGTGGCTTGATACAATACAATATATAAGTAAGACAAATTTTAACATACATCCAGCTAAATAGAATGGAAAGCATATCAGAGGACAGTATATTAAAGTGGTATCATACATTATTTTTTCATTTTTAAAATTATACATAAACCATTATAGTAAATAGAATCCACTAAGTAGTAAACTTAACGGCATGCAAAGAGTAAAATTTTCAATGTGTCTGTGATAAAATTGGCATTCATGGACAAAAAGGTACCTTAAATATAATAAACCTACAATAAAATTTTACTCACTGCAGTCGATTTACACCTCTAAATTATTATTTAAATACATAAAAATAATAAATATTATTATTGTAATATAAAATAACATAAAGGAACAGATTGGTGCACCTATAAGAGTGAAAATCTTAAATCTAATTACAGTGATAAATAGATAAGATATATGTACACTAATATTTATACAATTTAGCGAAAGCTAATCCTGGATAAAAACAAAACCACTATAGGTCGACCAGAATCTCATGGCATAAAAAATTGAGATTTTCACATGGTAGTGTCAAACTGTCATCTGTCTAGTCAAAATAGGCCCCGTACACTGCGCCTTTTTGCAGCGATAAAGCGTTCTATCGCGTGACTTTATCGCTACACTAGCAATGAACATGCGTTTGTATCCATTCAAAAGCATGATTGTAGCTTTGAACACACATGTTTGATTTGCATAGGCGCGTGTGCATTGTTTCAAAGGCTGTCGACGAATAACTGATTAAATATTACGAAAGTTCTGTATCGTGGCTGTATCACGTTTGCATCGATGCTTTATCGCGTTTGCATCAATGCTGCATCGCGACTAAAGCGCGACGCGTTTAAAGGGCCCTAATCTAATTACCCCAGTGTTGCTTACTCTAAAATGTGATTTCCCTATTTGCCATCAGATTCTGGTCCACCTGTACATCATCCCAAAGTATGCTCCACTAAGTAAAGAATAGAGTAGGTGTAGAGATACCGAAACAGGTTTGGACGAACGACAGAGTTCCAAGACTCACCGTTTTGACAGCCGATTGTACTGCTGGGTTCGCCTGAAAATATTCATATTTTAAAGCTAAAAGAAAACCTTACGTACTTACAGCATGCATGCATTAGGTAACACGGAAATAGCGTTGCCAGTAGTTTACTTCTGTTTAAAAACTGCCGACGAGTCCACGCTCAAAAGTGTCCGAACCAAAAGAAAAACAAAACACATAGAAACAATTTCAAGCCATTCTTCGTTTGATTGACGGTCTACACGTACGTATGCTTGCCGTGCTACTGTGCTGTAATAATTCTACGCCAGCAAAATAAAATAAAATTTCATCAGTTTCAGTGTTTTTAGTTGGATTATATTACTAGCACGTACTTTTCTTTATGTAGGTTAGTTTGGGACACTTTTTTCGAGAATTTTGTACCTATATTAGACCCGTCGTCCATAAGTCAGTAAGTCAATGTCCTGTTCATACTTTGGTTAGCCACCTGTTGTGACATCAAAGTTCATTCGCTAGATAATTTTAAAATAAAGATAAAGGCAACACATAATAGTTGTCATATGTTAACACCTTACAATAAAGAATGATTTAGCTTGTCAGTTTCAAACGTCCAAAGAGCCACGCCAAGGTTCCTGTGACAGGGCCTCAGGTTTGGCCTCAGTTCAACTATAGTTTTTAAATAGGTAGAAAAAATATCAAATTATCAAGAACCGGAAAACTTCTATTAATCATTAATTTGTTGGTAAACATTCTGGCAACCTTACTCTAAGTTAGTAACAGGGATAGAGGAATCACAAAACGTTAAGGCTAATCCAGCTTAAGCTGACTAGGCCAATTAGTTTTATTTTAATTATATTAAATTTGCATGATCTTGAGAATGTTATTTCATGTATACAGGGTGAAATTTATATCATTAGCATCCTTTTAAACGAAGATTCTCGTGTCTTTCCTAGTGGGTTAGACAGAGACCAGGGCGCGCTACTTACTACAACTCTTAGGCGTGGGATAAACATAAGCAGCGTCGGGTGCGGGCGCGGCGCTGCTCATTACGTGTTTCATATGACCGCTTCTATACAATTCATATGGAACACGGAAACACGTAATGAGTGGCGCCGCGCCTACGCCTCGCCGGCCCCTCGTCCGCGCCCGAGGCCGCTTATATTTCTCCCGCGCCTTACACACCTCATTCTTCCATCTTCATCTCATACATGCCCGACGGTATCGAATAATTCATCTTTGTGACGTAGCTGATTTTACACTTCCATTTAAATTCGCACAATAGATCTCATTCCTACATCTGCTAAGATATCAATGATCTGCTTTCATTCGTCTTCTTCACGTAACTAAACCAAAGAATTACACAATTAGCATACCATCCACAATTTGAATTAATTTTTTTTTTCCTTTTGACTGTTAATTTTGATATTTCTATGTAAATACAAAATAAAACCGGTCCAGGTGACGTCGCCTGGAGGCGCGGGCGTAATTCTCCAAACGACGCTATGCTACGTACTGTAAGGTTTATAATTGTGTTACCTTGACTATCCGCCACCGCCACACGTCTCTTCTGTAAAAACCGCGCCTAACGCCCCTCTTAAGCTTATGTTATACGCAAGAGCTAAAGGCTATTCTAGTTTCTATTTTATTATTGGATTCCTCCTTATCCAATATACAGGGTATAACATAACACCCTAGTAATACTTAAAGGTGCTTCAGAACATAAAACTGAACCACTTTCACTATGGAGCCAACTTCGAAATCGCGAATAAAATAACAACTGTTTCAAACAAAACTGCGTTACCGATTCGATTCAAATGTATGGGACAGCTGTTATTAGTCTCATGATTTCGAAGTGTACCCCATAGTGAAAGTTGTTCAGTTTGATGGTCTGAAGCAAGTCCTTGAGTATTACTTACTTGTTACACCCTGTATATTTTAATTCTACTATGATTACAAAATGCCAAAGTTTGAGTGTTTTAGATATTTCGATGGATGGAGATTATGAATAAACGAATAAACGGATGGATGTTACTCAATCACAGATACACCAGGAGTAGGATATAAAGGAAACTCCTTCGCGGGCAAGTTTGTAAACTATAAAATGTCCATTGACAACACATTGAAAATATCATCAAAAACACATTTCTAAGCAGCTTATTAATCATCATATCTATGAAATACAAAGCGTTTTTGTACGATGAATTTTAGGAAGCATATACCATGGCTTTAAAAGAAAAGAAATCCCAAACTTGAACAACTTCGTCTAAGGTTTTACTCTACCTTATCTTTTACAGTTCTGAAGAAAGCACCGCCTTCCTTTTTCACTGTCTTGGCCCAGTCTCTGTACTGCTGCTTTAGCCTCTGCCCGCTGCCTGTACCTAATTTTTCGGCATAAAAATTGCACTCGACCTCGAATTCGTCGTTGAAGCCTCTTCCTGAATTGAGCAAGTCCAGTCTTTCTTCTATAAACTGACAGAAATTAAAAACGTAAGTTTTATTCATATAGGGTCCTTCTTAATATGCTGACGATTTTATAAGGGGGCTACCAGACCATCAAACTAGGTAAAAATAGCGAATAAAAATCAGCTTTTATATCTAACCAAATTAGCTGAAACTATTTTAAGGAGGATGATCAGACCATCAAACTGCAAAACTTTATGTATGGGACCAATATCGATCGTGAAAAAGAAAATACTGTTCCAAACATTTTGAGACGAACTATGTTTGCAGTTTTGTATGGCAAATCTGATTGTTTTTTCACAAATTCGATATTGTTCCCATATAGAAAGTTGTTCAGTTTGATGGTATGATCATCCCTTTGAAATAATTTCAGCTAATTTTGTTAGACCTTATACACAAAACTGCAATCCTACTCGACCAAACGTATGGGACACTGGATTCCTTCCTCGCGATTTCAATGTTGGTCCCATAGAGAAACTTGGTTAGTATGATGGTCTGATCATCCTTTTAAAAAACCGTCAGCATATCAAGTTGGAACCTGTATGGCAAGAAAACTATGCATGCATATGCATATGCTCACGACTATATTCCCCGAGGGGGTAGTCAGAGATGTTCTGAAACCTCAGAACAAACACGTTTCACTAGTAGTACCGAAACTCTCTCCAGTGTGACGGAGAGTAAGCTTGTTGTCACTTATAATGGACAGTGGTACAATACATGCTTCGAAATTTAAGCATGCAGGTTTCCTCACGATGTTTTCCTTCAACAAAAAGCCAGAAAAATATTATTAATAAAAACTGGTTCTCACTTACCTGTTGGAATATTTGAGACTGTAGTATTTTTTTAAGGAATGGTTGCATATTTTTTCTAGTTCTAACGAAAGCCTCAGGATTGAATGTTATCAGTTGCCCTTTTTCAATTCTTAAACAAAAAAAAACAAGTTAAATAAAGATGTTCAGAGTGAAGACATCATCAGATTTAGTCCAAAATGTGAAAGTGCCGGCCAAATAAAATAATGCGATATTCCGTTAGGACTTGTCCGTCTAAAATTTAATTATTATGGCACCAAAGATATAAACCCATTTTCCTTGGTTTTATTAAGGATTGAAAAATCTGCCTCTTCATACACTTTTGATGTAATAAAACGTACAACTATAGCTTTCATGTCTAATAATGCTTAGACGGAAAAGTTCTAACAGAATATAGCATTAGTATTTGTTAGCCGGCACTTTTACATTTGGACCAAAAATTTATGAAACGCAATGGGAAGTCTTTTAAACTAAATAAATACATATCCTGCCGAAATCCTATGCCATAATTAATAACCAGTATATTTTTCATCCTAGCAAAATAACTAAAAACTCTACATTTCATATCTCGGTCACGTCAAGGATATTTAACTACTGGTTGATAAACATCTTTCAACAATACATTTTATTTTTATTAAGTTCCTAAATACATTACTGTCTACATAATATAGTCTTACAAAATAATGGTATGGGTGTAGAAAAGCACGAATTTCAGTCTCTGGTTACATCATAACTATTATAAAACTATTAAAGAAGTGTGTCTGTACGAGTACATTGAAGATATTTAGAAGAAAAAGATTAAAGATTACGTTATGGTTTTTACGTGTCCCAGGCTCCAAATCAACCATTTTTAGAATGTTTGTCTGCCTGTTTGTTTGTTGAGCATCACGCAAGAACTACTGAACCGATTTTGATGAAATTAATTTTGTTTGATAGCTTATGATTTGACTTAAAATCTGGTATATAATTTGTGCGGACGAAGTCGCGGGTAAATATGTGGGCGTCCACGTAAGAAGGGTTCAGTTGTCGGCATTTTAACCCAGCTTTTTTATTATCCCATATGATAATGTGACTGATCTAGATGCCGAATCTAACCTTAACTCAAAACCCTGGACTCTTTTCGCGTGGACGCCCACATATAGTTTTATAAGTTCATTAAAAGGTTGTGGGCTAACAAGCCCATGCAGTTTTAATTTTTATTTAGATAACTTACCTGATAGCATCACGGTAACCACCAATCAAACATACTAGAGCACGCAAAAACGCCCGAGATACAGCGTCTCCAAGCGCATTCTTATCACTTAAAGCTTTTTTTAAGCTCGCTACCTGAAAATATACATAATAATAATTTAAATAGTTTTAAAAAAAAAACTATAAAACACGCTTTTATCTGCAAAAAGTACAAAAGATTCGCCAAAACAAACCAAATGAGCCCAAACGAGGGGATAATAGTAGCATTGAAGAGTTCCACTATCTACCTACTGGCTCCATCTTCAAATCAGCTCTATGATACCAAATTATTGTATTGTGATCCAAATGAAATATGCGTACAAAATTTCAAATCGATACGACAAATAGAAGTAGGTAAAAATCGACTGCCTAGATTTTCTTACATTTTTAGTGTTGGAGCAGACACATACAGGTGAAGCTATTATAAGCGTGTTAACCATTAAAAATGTTTGTAATCGTTACCATATCTGAAGGAAGACCTTCTAAATCGTGAAAAGGTGACCGAAGTTCGTTGGCATCCACGTCTAATATCACAACATCACCTATTTCCGACATTCTCACATTCTGTAACAAAATATTACACTAGTATATTATTAAGGCTACGTTCCAAAACGTCTAGAAATCACTGGTGCCAATACAAAAGAGAAAAAGCATATAAAGATATGTATGCTAGAGTGAGATGGATAAGACTCCCCGAGGGATTTTTACATGTTTTAAAATGGACCCAAGACGATGAATAATTTACTAATTGTATGAATACAGACCACAGGGACAATCTGTCGGTTCTGAAAATTACAAAAGGATGTTAACAGAAGCAACATTCTATTAACATAATTCTTTTGCGAATTCTCCTAATATAAAAAAACCTTATATCTTTATCATCATCAGCCCGTATCCAACCACTGCAGGGCATAAGCCTCCTCACCATTTTGCCACCTTTCTCGGTCCTGTGCCAGTTGCATCCAGGTTTTTATGAGTAGCAAATATCTAACAACGATGACGAGGCGATGGTTCGATCCCCGTTCAGGCCGACTCGTACCAATATGTTTTTCGGAATTTATGTTTGATTTGTAACACCACTGGTTTGTCGGGCAAGGAAAACATCGTGAGGAAACCTGCATGCTTCAATTTCGAAGCATGTATTGTACCTGCTGTCCATTATAACGGCGAGCTCACTCCCCGTCGCACTGGACAGAATTTCGGTACTACTATTGAAATGTGGATGTTCTGAGGTTTGAGAATTCGGACTCCCCCCTCGGGGAATATAGTCGTGAGCATATGCATATGCATGCCTAGTTTTCTTGCCATACAGGTTCCAACTTGATATGCTGACGGTTTTTTAAGAGGATGATCAAAACATTTTCAGTTTGACGGTCTGATCATTCTCTTAAAGAGTGTCAGCATATTAAGAAGCAAAAATATAAACCTTACCTCCATAACACTCCTAGGAACTCCAATAAGAAAAGGCATAGGTGCAAGTAGATAGTCCACCAGATGTTTCGGTAGTATTGGTATGAAGATGTGTTGCCAGGACATGGGGAAGAGAGTAGCATTGGCCGCCTGCACGCAGGCAGATAGTCGGGAAGGTTTGGAGGCAACTATGGCTACCCGCCGCTCGTGGAGCAATGATGCCCACAGTCCAGCCATGCATTTCGTGTCCATAGCACTGAAGTATTCCGTTAGATTGCACTGCAATTTAAAAACACCCATTCAGATATCATCATCATGACGATTCAGATATTATTTTC
Source organism: Agonopterix alstromeriana (assembly GCA_963924505.1). NCBI lineage: Eukaryota > Metazoa > Arthropoda > Insecta > Lepidoptera > Depressariidae > Agonopterix > Agonopterix alstromeriana. The sequence goes on from OZ004661.1 coordinate 16,345,323, forward strand.
ATGGTTAATAAGTTTGTAGTTATATTTTCAAACGATAAAAAAATGTTTAAAAGACGGTGGTTATTTTATTATTTTGAACTTATTTAGTTTTGAAGACAGTTTTTTTTGTAATGTTCATTTTATTATTTTGTACTTTTTTTTTGTTTCGAAGTCGGTTTTAATTTTTTGTGAATATTTTTTATCGTTTGAAAATGTACGAGGTGTGAGTGAGAGAAAAACTAATGTCTGTGGTTAAATTAGTCTATACACAAATAATATTATTTTGAGATAGTAAAATATATCCCTATAACAATACGTCATTGCCCTATAAATATAAAATACGAGTAACCTTAATTAAGTAATATAAAATAAACTACACAAAAAAAAAATTACTAATACATAAATCAATAATATTAAATACTAGAGTTTAACCTTTAGGGGGTGCTTCAGAACATCAATCTGACCAACTTTCACTATGGAGCCAACATCGAAATCTCGAAAAAAAAACACCTTTTTTATACAAGACTACAGTACCAAGTCAACTCAAATGTATGGGAATGGTGATTTTTTTTCGCGATTTCGAAGTTGGCTCCATAGTGTAAGTTGTTCAGTTTGATGGTCTGAAGCAGCTGGCAAGCCTCCAACAGGGTTTTATAACCCTGTATAAAATACGTCCCCATAAGACGCAACTAATTAAAAATTTCGTTCTCTGGGTAGTAGTCGGCTCGGTGGCGAAATTGAATAACCGCAGTACCCCGGTTTGGAAGAGTGCGGAATCAAGTCCCGAGACTTAATTTTTCAATCTTTAATTTGATTCTGTATAAAACAACTCACATTTTCCGGTATACTTGGTAGTTTAGTGTCAGGACTCTGGCAGGAGAACACACTCTGTCCAGCATTGTACGTAACCTTCAGCGTATGCCCCGGCATAGGCGGCCTTATCCGACATGCCTCTAATAAACATGTCAGCTCGCACCTTTCCGGCCCATTTATTAGATTCGCTATGCAATTTAATAACCTGAAAGTAATGTTTAAATATGTTATCTTATTCTGATCATTAGATTAAAACTTGCTGTAACGGAAATATAAGGTGAAATTGATATCATTATAAACTAAGACTCCTTTTACACTAAGAGTCTACCTGTCAAACTGAACTTTTACTATAGGAGCAAAGAGAACGGAGCAGAAAAAAATCTGCTGTTGCATACATTTGAGTCGAGTAGGCACTGAAGTTTAGTGTGGAACAGCTGTTTTTTTGTTCTGATCGGTTTGCTCCCATAGTAAAAGTTGTTCAGATTGATGGGTAGATTTTTAAAGTATGCTAATGATATCAATTTCACTCTGTGATTATTCTGTCTGTCTTTCAACAATGTACTATTTTTAGAAATTCTTTCTAGAAACCCATGTCTTCATGGAAAGATTGTTGAGTTATGATTTTGAAGTCTTACAATCTTGGTCATCTTTATCGCTTTAGCCTGTAAACTCGTCTTTGGATCCAGTTAATCTTTAAATAATTCGCAATCACAGCAATGTAACAAACAATTGAATAACTTGGCATACTAATAACTTCTATGGCGGCTTGAAAAATACTCTGTCGCCAAGCTTAAATCTAGCATAGATATATTACAGGGTGTAAGGAAAAGTATCATTAACCTTTAAACCACATACTCTACCCATCAAACTGAACACCTTTTACTATGATAGCAAACCTGTCAGAACAAAAAAATATCAGCTGTCCCATACTAAACTGCAATACCTACTTGATTCAAACATATCGGACAGCTGATATTTTTTTGTTCTGACAGGTTTGCTCCCATAGTAAAAGTTGGTGGGTAGAGTATGTGGTTTAAAGGGTGTCCTGTCATTTCACCGACAGTCAATTTGCAAATTTTTACTTGACAACCAACTACTGGCAAAAAAATGAATCGTTATTTCATCTTTACACAATTACTGATTTTACAAATTATTCAAGTATTAAACTAATCACCTGACTTATTTTCATTTTGCGACATATCATTTGACAAACGATTCATTTATCATTCATGTTATTTAAACAAACAACACTTCGTGTATTGCATTATTTGACATGTTGCATAATTATTAGGCATACATTTTACTAATGTCAACCAAAATAATAAAAAAAAAAAAACATCATTATCATTCGTAATTTTAATAAATCAACAAAAGTAAAAATTAACAACAGCCTATTTTAATTTCAAATGGATTGCTAACGATCTTAATAGTTTTCCAATCCAAAGTAAAATATATTAAGTCGGTTAGGTTAGGTTAGTCAGAACCGAATCGCTCGTGTTAAACTAGTTTAGCCGACTCCACTAGGCTATCCAAAGTAGAATGAGTCGGTTAGGTTAGGTTTGACTTGCGACCGAGCGGAGCGAGCGTGCCGCGGCAGCGGCCGGCGAGTGCCAGAACCGAATCGCTCGTGTTAAACTAGTTTAGCCGACTCCACTAGGCTATCCAAAGTAGAATGAGTCGGTTAGGTTAGGTTTGACTTGCGACCACGCCGCACGAGCCGAGCGAGCGGAGCGAGCGTGCCGCGGCAGCGGCCGGCGAGTGCCAGAACCGAATCGCTCGTGTTAAACTAGTTTAGCCGACTCCACTAGGCTATCCAAAGTAGAATGAGTCGGTTAGGTTAGGTTTGACTTGCGACCACGCCGCACGAGCCGAGCGAGCGGAGCGAGCGTGCCGCGGCAGCGGCCGGCGAGTGCCAGAACCGAATCGCTCGTGTTAAACTAGTTTAGCCGACTCCACTAGGCTATCCAAAGTAGAATGAGTCGGTTAGGTTAGGTTTGACTTGCGACCACGCCGCACGAGCCGAGCGAGCGGAGCGAGCGTGCCGCGGCAGCGGCCGGCGAGTGCCAGAACCGAATCGCTCGTGTTAAACTAGTTTAGCCGACTCCACTAGGCTATCCAAAGTAAAATGAGTCGGTTAGGTTAGGTTTGACTTGCGACCACGCCGCACGAGCCGAGCGAGCGGAGCGAGCGTGCCGCGGCAGCGGCCGGCGAGTGCCAGAACCGAATCGCTCGTGTTAAACTAGTTTAGCCGACTTCACTAGGCTATCCAAAGTAAAATGAGTAGGTTAGGTTAGGTTTGACTTGCGACAACAATGATGCCAGAAACCATTTTTGTTTTTAGAAAAAAAAAAAACTTTAGTACTTACTTACCTGTAAATTATTTGGCCCAAATGGAAATTGCAACCGTGCAGGACTGTGTTTTCAAAATTTGATCGCAAGCTTAAGATAGCTGCTTTTTCAAAGTCTAATATGCAGACTTTTGGTTTGAAATCAATGTTATTTTCTGTTCCATATTCTATAAGCTATCTATTTTGTTAATACGTGATTTTGTAAAATAGTAACAATATTACATGAAAAATACATAAAAGAAAAAAATACATTAGGTACATTTGTAAAGACAAGCTTTTGCAAAAAATATTTTTGTTAAGCGATTATTTGTAAAATGATCAATTTGCGGAACAAGGTGTTTGTAAAATGAATATTACATGAAACGTTGCTTGTTAAGTAATAATTTGCCAAAAAGTTTTTGGACAAACATTAGTGAACCGGTTTAAAGGTTAATGATACTTTTCCTTACACCCTGTATAGAAATGTCTGTGTGCCAATTTCAACTTTAGTTTACTTACACTCAGTTGCAGAAACACTCATTAGAGTTAAACCTCCATTAAATCTCTTGCTAGCTTACTACGTCAACAAGACAAAAAGTGACAGCAAGAGATTTAATGGAGGATTAACTTTAATGAGCGTTTCTGCAACTGAGTGTTAGTCTATATAAGTAGGGTCGGAAATGTATGGATTTAGACGTACGGGAGTTTGAACTAAGACCTCCACCGAGGGTTCCGTACCACACAACATAATATTTAACTTACAAAAAAGTTATGTTTTCTCCGGGACCTTTAGCACGAGACCGACTCACACTTGGCCGGTTTTATTATTTGTTGTTATACTGTAGAGTTTGCTCTATAATCACAACAAGTTTGACGCTTGTAAGTATGAACGTTTTACGACAGAGCGAGAAGGAAAAACGTTGATAAAAACTAGTTTCTTGTATGACCCCCTTAATTTTTTATCGTTATTATTTGTTAACAAATCCGCCGTAATAACGCATATTCTGTGACAATTTCAACTGTCTAGCTGTTACGGTTCAAAAGTTACAACCCTAAATAGGTAGGTCGGACGGACGGACAACGTAGGCTTAGTAATAGGGTCCCGTTTTCACCCTTTGGGTACGGAACCCAAAAACGCCTCTGAATCTGAGCCTTAGAATGTTACAAGATACAATTACTTGGGCAAAAGGTAGTCATAAATCATTTGTGGAAAGATTGTAGTCAACATAAAACTGGTACAATATCTAGCCATTTCAAACTTTCCAAATGTTAATTCGCTGCACGCTTAAACATTATGAGTATATAAATTTGCATTTGCTGCCATCACCATGTAGTAACTTCGCATAGCAGAGTGACAGTTAATTGAAATTCTAACTATTAAATTATTTTGATAATCATCTAAGAGGAAGGATCTCTCTTTAAGACTAGAGTGAGCCATACCAATTGTAACTTGTCCACTTTTTTGACGTTTAGGTTTGAGTGTGTGGTGTCAAGTAGTATGGACAAAAGGCACCAAGTGACATATGGCCTTATGCTTACGGTCACTTTTCACACACACTAGCTCAAAAAAAGTGGACAGCCGCATAAACAAATATCTATAGTTCCATCTCCTTCTACTATTAAAGGTACGTCATAAGACAAAAGAGACCAACTACAATCGTAAATTTATGCGGACTCTATGGAGATCCTTCCTCTTAGATAATCATATATTATATATCATTATATCAGACAAAAATAAAGGGAGTGTCTACGAACCCTTTATTTCTGTTTGATTTTGAAGCAGTATTTACTGTTCTTATAGCAAATTAGAATAGGTATTCATAGATTTTATGCAAATGTTGTCGCTGGCAAAAGCATGTTTTTTGTATTAAAGCATTGAAAAAGTTTTAATTAAATCAAAATTAATCAGTTCAGTTATTTTTCTCCTCTTTTCAAATTTATTATTAAGGGCATTTTTAATATTTTAAAGATAGTTAAATAGTAAAAGAAACATTTGCATACATCACACATAAACTTTTAAAATTATTTTGTAATCTTCAAAGTAACTTAAAAACAACTGAACCGATTATCATAAAACAAAACTAAGAAGAACACTCGCAAAAATTAGCTTTCTATTACAGAAAAACCTCTTCGAAATCGGTACACCCATTTGGGAGCTACGATGACACAGACAGACATCAGATAGGCATTAAACTTTTAACATTTTTTGCGTCGTGGGTTAAAAAATAGCTAAACTAAATGAATTTACTTTTAATATTAAATTTACAGCCACTTACTTGTAAAACTGATCGTGCCATGGTAAATGTGATAGCAAAACCAATGCTGTATTCCCTTTGGGGTCGTAACGGCAAAAACAGAACGTGTACTTAGAATCAACTGAAGTCAAAACAAATGAGTAGTGTTGGACGAACGAGCTGAAAATAATTATAAATAGGCATTTATAAACTTTACAGTGTGGTGCCGGTTAAGAATAGCATCATCCCATTTCCTCCTGTGGGTGTCGTAAAAGGCGACTAAGGAGTACCAGAGGATGGGCAGCAGCATCCTCTGAGTATACGTATCAACTGCGATCGCCAACCCGCCTGCCAAGCGTGGCGATTATGGCAAACCCCAACATGGACCGGCCGTTGTAGCAGTCCTTGGGGGAGGCCTATGTCCAGCAGTGGACGTCCATCGGCTGAGATGATGATAATGAAACTTTACAGAAGCTCTCATAGAAGGTTTTGTGCAGATACTGAGATGAAATACATAGTTGCTGATTTGCATAGATGCTTTATTTATAAGAAGTTAGCATATATTATTTAGCTATTATCATTAATATACAAGGAGTTACAAAAGTAAAAATAAACATTAAAAACTTTTAAGAGGGTGGTTAAGACCATCAAACTGAACAACTTTCACTATATGGGACAAACATCGAAATGGCGAAATAAAAACAGCTCTCCCATTATTATTATTGTTGGCTGGGCTATTGCAAGCAAGGGTCGTAATGTAACACTGCGACCATTGCTGGTCTATTGTGTTCGCCCCAAGCTCTATATATTTTACACATACATCCAAACTATTTTTTTATTATTCTCGGGTATGCAGGTTTCAGGGATAATGATAAATACAACCGTACATAAATTCCGAAGAACTTAGTGGTACAGGCCAGGAATCGAACCGCCGCCTCGAGATTGAGTCGCTAGCTCTCTTCCGTATGGACTATCATCGCTCCATCGTCCCATACATTTAGCTCGAGTAGATTTGTAGCTTAGTATGGAACATCAGATTTTTTTTCGCGATTTCGATATCAGTCCCATAGTGAAAGTTGTTCAGTTTGATGGTGTAAACCACCCCCTTAAATATTTGTTTGTATTTATGTAACACCTTGCATTTAAGATAAAATTCAATCAGAACAACAGAGGTTGATACTTACTTTTCTAATTGACATGGGAAAGTAAATTTTGGTATATTTTTCAACTCCTCCTCATTTTTGTATGACTCTGGATATTTTCTTAATATGTATGGTTCTCTTACATGATCACCGGGTGACACTTCACAAAATAATTCAAATAAGTAGTGAACCGTGTCTCTGCAATAAAAAATAATTTAATTACTTAATACTATAGAGCATTTTTATCTAGGAGATAATTGGATGCATATTTACCTAAACTTGAGAAGTTGGCTATTGTGGAAAGCACTTTTGTTTTGATGTTTTTTTTTTCAATTACATAATTTTAAGAAGTTCACGCGGTTTGCGTTTTTGTTTGCCACGAGGCTCCACAATATGCAATCTCTTCTTGTTTTTAATAAAAAAAAAAAGGTTGAGATTGGCATAGATACTCCCACAAACTACTATTATTACTAACTACTATTATTTTAAAGATCAAAAGCAGAGTAATTAAAACAAGCTCAAATACTATTCCACCGCTTTAAACTTCAGGATTCTTGCTACAGATTTTACGCAGCAAATTACTAGGTTTCATAGGGAAAGTTGTTCAGTATTATGGGTACAATCACCCCTTAAAGTAATACAACTGTTTACCCTAACACCCTGTATAGTAGAAACTATACTATTTCTTATACTGTGGTACATGTAGATATTTTATTGATCATGAAAAACAGTAACAAAAAAAATACATTCTTTTCATGGTAATACCTTTACCTTCAAATCTCAATGTTTCTAGCAATCCTACTATTATAAACGAGAAAGTTTGTACGTATGGATGGATGTTTGTTACTCTTTCACGTAAAAACTACTGAATGGATTTTAATGAAATTTGGCAGACAGATAGAATATGATCTGGATTAACACATAGGATACTTTTTTAAGGTCTATGCAGACAGAGTCGTGGGCAACAGCTAGTTATAGTTTATGACCCATTTGTATGCAGAATTTAGTTTTATCACCAAAATATATCAATGTCCTTTGCATGTCAATGTTGTGTGTAAAAAAAAGTATCAGTAACCTTTAAACCACATAATCTACCCATAAAACTGGACAACTTTTACATTGGGAGCAAACCTGTCAGAACAAATAAAATATCAGCTGTCCCATACTAAACTGCAATACCTACTCGATTCAAACGTATGGTCATATCGACAGCAGATTTTTTTTTCCTGACAGGTTTGCTCCCTTAATAAAAGTTGTTCAGTTTGATGAGTAGAGTATGTGGTTTAAAGGTTATTATTCCTTACACCCTGTAGGTAATTGTTCAAATTAAGTACACTGCAGTACACATGACATCAGCAAAGGCACAGTGTATGTATGAATGAAAATAAGAAAATACATAAGTCCACATGTGTTCATATCTCATGTGAACTAACGTATGAATGCAAGATTAACTTTTTGGAGTGGGCGTAAACACAACGCAGGAAATGGCCAAGGCGATAGGATTCAGAACTTATCAGTGGTACGAAAGAGAAGCAAAACAATTTCTGTACAATCGAAAGGTAAATAAGGCAAAAAAGCAAGATGGAGTTGCTAATTTATCAATATTGCACTTCGAAACCTTGGAGAGGTAACCTTATTGCAATTTAAACTAATATTTAGTACGAGATTATCAGCTGAGACGATACTTTTACACAATCAAGAAACACCTCCAAAGTAGATGATTTAAGATGATTTGGGTACCTACCTCAATCTGGAACCCATGTCTCGACGTGGACCTTGTGCAATTTTGAATTAACTCCTTACATTGTACCTATCCTGAAGAAACTATTTATTAGAGTAGCACATCACAAGCCATATAACACTATATCTGGACGTTCACAAACATTTTAAATAATTTTAGTTTTACTTTTACTTCCAACCAAATTATTACGAAAGACGGTGCGATGTTATTGACAATGACAAGTCTCATTGGGACAGTTTGACTTGACTCATTTCATTTCTTTTCTTATTTTTAATGTTGTTGTTGTTACATTTTACCTTACGGAAAGGCAAAGGGTACACAACCCATGCAGCCAATTTAAATTTTAGTTTCTTTATAAATCCACTATACGTTGCCTGATCTGAGTTTTTGTTATTTCAATGTTTTTAAATTACACAAACAAAAGTATAAGAAAAATTAGAAATAGAATTGTATATTTCGGAATTTCAAGCTCGCTTCTCTCCAGGGGGAGGACAATCGCCTTTTGGCGGGTTTTTTCCCATGCAGTTTTCATAGAAAGTGCTACCATCCATTAATTAACGATGCAGAACAGTGAAAAAAAAAGATTTTATGGTCTATGTCGACGTCAAATTTCCAAATTCACAAGATGGCTGCCTATCAGGGTTGCCAGACGTACGAGGTTCCTCGTAAACATACGAGATTTGGGGTCTCTCGTACGAGGTACAAGTGTGTACGAGTTTTTGAGTTTTAGGTCGAGATTCAGAGACGTTTTTTAAGTCTTAGTTCTAACTCTCGTATGTCAAACTCCATACATTTTCGACCCTACTTAGTTCGAAATATGACTTAAAAATCGTCTCTGAATCTCGGCCTTAGAGAAATTATAGCATCATTTTCCATTGCAGGCAACGTTTGTAGAATCTCACCTAAAAGGAGCCCTTCTCACTTAAAAAAGAGACCCTTTCACCTAGAGCCCTTTTAAAGGTGAAAGGGGCACTTTTTAAGTGAGAAGTCTAACATAAGGTAAGGCTCTTTTTTAAGTGAGAGAGGCTCTTTTGGTACTCGCTCATAGACAAAGCAAGGAGTACAATCAAGAAGATTATATTATAGTTATGTACAAGATTCATTTTTTATGTGGTTCATATTATTTATTTTAGATTTATTGCTTATTAGTTTTCCTATGTACTCTTCAAAGACAAAATTATTGACTAATTTAATTTGTTAGTTGCTTTTTAGATAATTTCATAAGGTATTTTATCTAAAATACGAAAAGTTGGTCCTAAGTCAATCAGCCTTTTCGGTAAGTAGGTATACGTACCTGAATTAAAGAAAACAAATGGTACCTATAGGTAGATCGAGTAAGTTCTAGAAATCCTAGGTTCATGAGCATGACTGAGTAACTTAATCATGGGGGTCCGGACGGGTTCGAATTCACACGGATGAGATGATACCGAATCCGAATTCCGCATCCGCACGCGTGGTGGACTTTAATGCCCTCCTTGAGAGCAGGCCTGTGCCCTAAAGTCGGACGAATGTAGATGAAGTAGGTAAAAAAACTATGGAGCGAGCTTGAATGCCTAGTACCTGGGCAATCGAGCTTTGATCGGCATCTTCCGAGATTCCGAGTTAATCTACATAGATAGGTTTCATTCATGAGAAAATAAATTTGCACACAATTATAGGGTTCTGGGATGATCAGACCATAAAACTGAGCCACTTTTTTTCGCGATTTCGATGTTGGTGCCATAGAGAAAGTTGTTCAGTTTGACGGTCTGATCATCTCCATAAAAAAGTGTCAGTATAATAACAAGGACCCTACCATGTTTGTTAGATGGCAGATGAAGACGACGAGGGTGGTTTTGGAGGTTTGTATGAAGATGGTCACTGGACTTGGGATGAGAGTAAAGATGAACTAGCGTTCACAAGGTAGGTACCTACGACTTAATGAATAACATTCCTATTTCTTAAGAGGATATAATTTGTACGGCGCTCCATACAAAATGAAGTTCCGTCCTAGTTTGAACATTTAGTAATCGGTTAGTTAAAGTAAAAAAAAGCTTAACAGAATCTGGAAACCAATATATAGGTTCCTTAATATGCTGACACTTTTTTAAGGGGATGATCAGACCGTCAAACTGAACAACTTTCTCTATGACAAAAAGGTCGAAATCGCGAAAAAAAAAACAGATTTTGCAAAACTGCAAACTCTACTCGAGGCATATATATGGCTGTTTTTTTGTCGTGATTTCGATTTTGGTCCCATAGAGAAAGTGGTTCAGTTTGATGCTCTGATCATCCTCTTAAAAAACTGTCAGCATCTTAAGTTGGACCCTGTATGTTCTTAACATTGTCAGATTTCCGTTCAAATAGGCAGTTAGGTAGGTATAGTTTCAAAGTTATTGTGGCTCAAAGTTTTCCATACAAATGGATACCTACGCGCCCTCAGTGTCCAAAGTGTGTAAACGGCATGCCCGTGGATGGTTGCGGGTTTAAGGGAATATAATTCGGAGCGCACTCCATACAAACGAAGTCTGGTGATATTTTCAATACTAACCAATTAAAGTCAATGACATTTTTCAGAAGCAATCTAGAAACTAATCTTTATGCTTTGATGAAGTCAGATATTCGTTAAAAGTATAGTTTTAAAGTTCCAGTGCCTCAAAGATTTCCATACAAATCTCAAATTAATCCTAGTACTAAAACTGTCTATTAACGAAAATCGGACTTCATACAAGCATAGAAATTAGTATCTAGACTGTTTCTGAAAAATTTCATTGAATTTAATTGGTTAGTAATTGAAATATCATCAGAGTTCGTTTGTATGCAGCGCGCATTTACGCATTCGGAATAAACTTTTTTTCGCGCTTTATTTGCCATAAATAACATCTTAGATTGTATATTGATGTATTTATTTGGTTTTATTTTTAATTTTTTCTAATTTTTTCGCGCTCTATGTGCCATAAATAACGTCTTAGATCGTATATTGATGTATTTATTTTTAGTTTTTTCCGGTTTCACATAGCGATCTTCCGCCAAAGCCCGTGGAAACTGTTCAGATCTTGGCTAAAGCGCCCCTTGGAGCTGTAGAATTTAGAGATGACGTCGATCTTATAGAACAGGTTATTTTTCTTTGCAACTAAAGTCCGTCACTTACGTAGCTATACGTAATATATACAGGATGGCACATCGAGAATGGGTCAATATGGGGACCTCCAAAACTAGAGATACAAAAATATACAGGATGTAAGTGACAGCCTAGCAAATACTGAAACGGTGAACTCAGACCATGAAACTGAACAACTTTAATTATGGAGCCTACCTCAGAAAACGCAAAAAAAATTTGCAATCATAGATTTAAAACAAAATTAATTCGCTTTTACAAGCTACACAATCAGTATCGTAATAAGAATAACGTATTGAAAACTAGGGGCACATGGTACCTACATTTCAGATGGACATACAGTTTCCCCTATAGTATTTTATTTTTTCAAAACAGCCGGTTTCGACTCCCGAGTAGTAAGAGATATTTTTTTTAAATCGACGAAATGGTTCCATTGAACATAATATTTTTTCTATATCTTATAGTTTCGGAGGTCCCCATACTAACCCATCTCGAATGTGCCACCCTGTATATGATAGTATTATCATAATTATTTATACTGTATACTTAGGCAGAGATTCAGAGACGATTTTTTTAGTCTTGGCTCGAGCTAAGCAGGGCGAATTTGTATGGATTTGACATACGGGAGTTCGAACTATGACTTAAAAATCGTCTCTGAATCTCGGCCTTATATCTTCGATCAAAAAACCTATCTACTCACTATACAATATTTTAGAGGTAATTTTATGTCTAAATAGATTCGATTTCGAAGAAGATATCAAAGAAAACTCAAGCCAGGAGAAGCTGATGTTATAACGGTTCAGGTATGTAACTGTATTTTAGTTAAGTGTGATTACCTACTCGTATTTAGAAATCCTTCTTACGCCTGCCACACACATACGGAATTCCGCTTCAGCCCGGCTTAGTATGCGATAGTTAAGTCGCAATATTAATAAATAAATATAAATATCTTGGACATTGTCAGATAAATTATCTAGTCACATTTAAAGCACCTACGACTGTATTATGATGACTAGACAACGATATAGAATACAAACATCCATGACTCGGGTACAAATATTCATAATCATCATACAAATATTTGTCCCTTACGGGATTCTAACCCGCGACCCTCGGCACATCAGTCAGGCTCACTACCGACTGTGTAGGTACCTTATTTATATAAAAATTTAATATGCGTTGCGTACCTTATTATTATGCTGACGGATTTTAAAGGGATGATTCGTACCACAGAACATTATAAGAGGGGTTAGAAGTGCTAAGCTAAGGCGTGGAACTCGTGCCACACGGTTATGCAATAATTTGCATAACACCTTAAGGCGCGCGGCGTCGTGCGAGCGGGACGGCATGAGTAGTTGTAGCAGCGTGAGCGGGAAGACATGTGGCGACAGCCGTCTCTGAAGCAAAAGCGCTACTTTGCATTTCTAACCCCTCTTATAATGTTCTGTGATTAGTACTAAACAACTTTTTCTGTGAGACTAACAACATTAATCGCGAAATAAAATCTGCTGCCCCATACAGTTGGGTCGAGGTTTGCTGTTTTGTATGGAGCAGCAAATTTAGTTTTCGCGATTTCTAATTTAGTTCATTAGAGATACCTACATAGTTATTTATTTATATGGTCTGATAATCTTCTGAAAAGTAGTAACTACCCAATTAGGCAGTATCTATGATGATGATAATGATGCTGATAATTTTACACCATCGACATTGAGGAAATCAAATAGGTAGGGGAGACTGGGGTTAAATGAGCCGCGGGTCAGTTGAATCAGTGGCGATTTCTCGAGAACTACGCAAGCTATCTACAGAACTCCCTGATTTATATGTTCCCCCGATGTACCTGCGCAGTTGAAAAAATAATAATAGCGCGCGAAATTAAATTGACCAATCAGGATGTGCCATCTTCAATGCTATGCCACGATTGGCTAATTGTTTTCGCATCCTTTTCACTGCTATCCGACTTAGCACCCTTTGATTACTAATCGACTTAGGTTTTTATCGGGGTCTCTGCGCAAACGAAGATTTTCCTGCATATGTAGCATGACAACGTGACATAGCGCTATCACACCTTCGCTCTCTTTCTATATGCGCACGAACTAATGAGATAAAAGACGTGATACAGCCGTATCACGTGTAACATGCTACGGCTTCTTATCGTACTGCACGTGTGTGTTCCATCAACGCACTTAGTTTTAGCATCAAGAGTAACCAGTTAGTAGGATATCATTTGCCATGTCATTTTGAACTGCTATAAGCAGTTTGTAGAAAATGCAAAGTCTAGACTGATAAGCGAAAAATTGTCCGTTTGACCCCAGTCTCCCCTAGGCTATTTGATTCCCTCAATGTCGATGGTGTAAAATTATCAGCATTAAATCGTTGACTAATTATTATAAGGACTAAGCCTTGCGGTAGTATTTCCCCTCTGCCACGGTATAAGCACAATTGATCTTGTGCATTTACATTCAATTTTACACCTTATCACTAAACGAGACAACCTATAATTGCGAAATTATAACATCGAACTTAGAACGTCTGGGGTTCACACGAGACTACTTCACATGATTTTTAACATTCAAAATTAGAATCTAAAGTTATGGGGAGTAAAATCCAAAGTTGCGGATTTCATGTTACCTCGCCCCCTGCAAAAAGTGGCAGAAATGTTTGTTAGTAGAATTACACACGTAACCAGTCCACATATAAATAGTCAAAGCATTAAATAGATTAGCTAAAGAATAGTTTTTTTTTTCACAGGATGTGAAAGACATTGCGTTATATACAGCACCTCTAAGTTTATTGTCTAAAGACCTAATAAACATATTGCATCTTGCTACGACAGAAAGATTTATAAGAGGTCTCGTGCTTTACTGCCAGTATTACATACAGGTAAATGGTATCTATATTCTATCTTAATAGCTATTATAAAACTATACACAACAGAAGTGTTTGAAAAATATTTACAACAAAAAAAGATGACGATATGGTTTTTAGGTGTGGGCGACTACACATCAACTTTTTTTTTATTTTAAATTCTTGTTCGTCTGTTTGTTCGTATGTTTGTAACAGCATCACGCAAAAACTACTGAACCGATTTTGATGAAACTTTTTTGTTTGATAGCTTATGATCTGACTTAAAATCTGGTATATAATTTGTGCGGACGAAGTCGCGGGTTAACTCTAGTAACTATTATAAAACTGTACCTACATAACAGAAGTGTGTCTGTACATTGAATATATTTACAAAAAGAAGATTACGATATGGTTTTTAGGTGTCCCTGACTACAAATCAACCTTTTTTAGAATATTTGTCTGTCTTTTTGTGTGCTTGTTTGTGCGAGCAGCACGCGAAAACGACTGAACCGATTTTGAGAAACTTCAACCAAACTCTGAAAATCTGACTTCATACAAGCACAGATATAAGATTTTAGATTTTTTCTGTAAATTGTTATTGACTAACTGGTTAGTATTGAAAATATCACCACTTCGTTTGTGTGCAGCGCGCATTTACGCATTCGGAACAAAATTTATTGGAGTAGGTAGGTACTAAGCACTTTTTAAATTAATGGTTTAGCCTCATCTGGCAGCACGGAATCGTGGAAGGTTCAGCCCTTAGCTTTCTTTATTGAAAAATACTGTGCGGCTTTATTGAGAAATCTTGAATGAGTAACCTATATAACCTATTCAAGTCTTTGACTAATTATTATAAGGAGCATTTCCCCTCTGCCACGGTATAAGCACAATTGATCTTGTGCATTTACATTCAATTTTACTCCTTATCACTAAACGAGACAGCCTATAATTGCGAAATAATAACTTCGAACTTAGAACGTTTGGGGTTCACACGAGACTACTTTTCATGATTTTTAACATTCAAAATTAGAATCTAAAGTTATTGGGAATAAAATCTACAGTTGCGGATTTCATGTTACCTCACCCCCCGCAAAAAGTGGCAGAAATGTTTGTTAGTAGAATTACACGCGTAACCAGTCCATATAATAATTAGTCAAAGATTCAAGTCATATTCACAAAACATATTTGTTTTGATGAGACGAGCGGTTCATAGCCGACGAAGTCGCGGGGAAAAAAGTTATAATGTGCTTTCAGACTGCAGAAGAAATGACGAAACGCCGCTTAGAACTGGAGACGAAAATACGAACGGCACATTGTAAAATATTAGAGAACGTATATCAAGAAGATTTATCAGATTTACGGCTCTTGATTGCTAAGGATTACAGTACATTGTTGCTGGGTCTGTTTTCCTGTATTATGTTATTTTTAGGGTTCCGTAGTCAACAAGGAACCCTTATAGTTTCGCAATGTCCGCCTGTCCGTCTGTCCGCGGCTTAGCTCAGAGACACTTAGTAGAATGCTGTAATTTGACATGGGTATACACATGTATTACGCCGACAAAGAGGTAAAATAAAATCTTGGAATTTTTTGTTTTACTTTACCTGCCCCTACACGAAATCGTTGTACGGGATATCGTTGGATAGGTCTATTAAGAGGATATAATTCGGAGCGCGCTCCATACAAACGTACTATGGTGATATTTTCAATACTGACCAATTAAAGTCAATAAAATTTTGCAGAAACAATCTAGAAACATATCTCTATGCTTGTATGGAGTCCGATTTTCGTTAAAATGT
This sequence comes from Agonopterix alstromeriana, assembly GCA_963924505.1. Classification (NCBI taxonomy): domain Eukaryota; kingdom Metazoa; phylum Arthropoda; class Insecta; order Lepidoptera; family Depressariidae; genus Agonopterix; species Agonopterix alstromeriana. The sequence continues at coordinate 16,361,299 of OZ004661.1, forward strand.
ATAGTTTGAAAGTTACAGTGCCTCAAAGATTTCCAAACAAATTTTAAATTAATCCTAGCATTGAAACTGTAAATTTTAACGAAATTCTGACTCCATACAAGCATAGAGATCTGTTTCTAGATTGTTTCTGCAAAATTTCATTGACTTTAATTGGTTAGTATTGAAAATATCACCATAGTACGTTTGTATGGAGCGCGCTCCGAATAATATCCCCTTAAAAATATTGTGGCCCTGGGAATTTACCATTCGGATCCGTTAGCGAAATATTAAGCTTTAAAGTGAACATTTTTATTAGAGTTAAGTGCCCCCTCCCTCCCTGTCAGCTAAACGGTTATTTCGGTATACGTGAAAAAGTGACGGATAACTACGGAGCCCTACAGTTTTTATTTGTTTAAAAATATTTTCCTGAGCAATTTCACTGTATTAAAAAATCTTTAGAATTGCTTCATATTATCATGGTTCGAAAGGTATCGCATGATACGAACCTGAACTAGAATACAGGACTCATGCACCCTCTAAATGAGTGGTGACAATTTTTTGCAGGTGGAGCGGATACAAAGAAATACCATCACATGGGACTAACTAAAAAAAGGAAATCGCTGTCTGATAAGGATGCGAGACTTATTGAAAGCTTACTACGTATGTGTGTTCAGGTTATTTGGCTATGTTTAGGACGCAAGAGTTTCAATAAGATCGGTAAGAGACGTAATGTATATCTTTTAGAGGCTATGTGAAAAAAAATAGGATTCTTCAAAGCATCATATCTCATGAAGTACTAACAGTAGGAGTATGATTTGCGGATATGTGTAAATCTACACTAATATTATAAAGAGGAAAGATTTGTACCTATTTTTGTATGTTTGTATGTTTGTAATGAATAGGCTCAAAAAGTACTGGGCCGATTTAAAAAATTCTTTCACCAATAGAATGCTACATTCTTCCAATTTGACATAGGCTACATTTCATTTTGAAAAAAATTAGGGATCCTTGGTAAAATTTGAACAATGTAACCGAAGGTGTAGAAAAATGAGTCTTAAAATTTATTTGTCTACCCCGTGCGAAGCCGGGACGGGCTGCTAGTTGAACATATAATTGAAGTTTTGATTAGAGCCAAAACACGATTAAGACACATTTTCTCGATAGAAAAACAAGCCAAAGTAGCCTCCGTCTTTATCGATAAACGCTTGGAAGTGCTAAACGGTGAATATTAGAAACATGAGGCTTGATTTAAAAAAAAGAGATTGATTTTTTATAAATTTTGATTAGAGCAGAATTGAACTTTACATAAATAGTACAATTACAATTAAATAAAGTTTGTTTTATGCTTGCGTCATTTCAGGCGCGTGTGCCGCCCTGTCTCTTTCTCTCGCACCAGGCAGTAATATAAGCTATCACACGCCCATTTCGCTTCAATTATTTTTCGACATAGGCCCTTAACAAGTAATAGATACTGACCCACCTCCGGTAAAGCATATAGTTACAACGTGTTAATGAATTAAAGCAAAACTAGAAAATAGTTTGTTTAGAATCGAGAGCAGAATCGAATTATCATGGTTTCAACATAGGTATTTTTTTTCAAAATATTAATTAATTTGTTTATAAAATTAAAAATTTACTGAACGCGTTCTCAACCCACCGCTCGGGCACTCTCACCCTACTTACTACCAAAACAAGATTCTTAAAATGTATCCATGAGCACGGTAGCGCTTTCATTAATTGCTGAAATGATAACAAATATTTTTGCCTCAAAACTTAAAATGCGAATAACTTTAAATTTTAAGTATCAAAATTATAAAATTATTTTTCTATGTAATTATTTTGTTATAAATCAGTTGGGGTGTATGAGGTTTTGCGCTTATTCATTAAGGGTATATTACTTTTGGCGCGCTCCATACAAACGAAATCTGGTGATACTTTCAATACTAACCGATTAAACTCAATGAAATTTTGCAGAAACAATCTAGAAGCAAATCTCTATGCTTGTATCGTGTCAAATTTTCCTTAAAATATACAGTTTTAAAGTTACAGTGCCTCAAAGATTTTCGTACAAATCTTAAATTAATCCTAGCATTGAAACTGTATATTTTTACGAAAATCTGACACGATACAAGCATAGAGATTTGTTCCTAGATTATTTCTGCAAAATTTCATTGAGTTTAATTGGCTAGTATTGAAAATATCACCAGACTTCGATTGTATGCAGCGCGCATTTACGCATTAGGAATAAACTTCTCTTAAGGGTCGGCACTACCAAGGGCCCGTTTGACATTAACTGTCAAAAGAAAAAGACCGGTGGCCGACAACACTTAACCCTATCTTATTTGTTGATAGAACTTGAAGTAAACAGATTGTTTAAGAGTGAGGCGTTTAATTCCGTTGAACACACACTGCAGACGGGGTATCTTGCTCAGATGACCAAGGACGAGAAAAGTGTGTTACTGGGAGACTGTCTACGATACGACAAGAAAATTTATTCGTGTTCTCCCATCATGAATGAGGTTTTCTGCCACAGATTAATGGACTACCGCATGTTTGGTCTCGGAGTTATTAAATATTCTGAGTACGTTTTTCATCCCTTATTTTCCATTTAAACCTTCGTTCTTTTTTCAGTTTTATTCTACGCCACTTGTTTTTAGGGTTCCGTAGTCAACAAGGAACCCTTATAGTTTCGCCATGTCCGGCCGTCTGTCCGCAGCTTAGCTCGGAGACGCTTATTACTAGAAAGCTGTAATTTGAAATGGGTGTACATAATTAGCGATATATTAAGTTTTAAAATGCAAATTTTTCTGGAGTCAAGTCAAGTTTCTAAAGTTACCTTTGACTAATTATTATAAGGACTGACCTTGCGGTAGTATTTCCCCTCTGCCACGGTATAAGCACAATTGATCTTGTGCATTTACATTCAATTTTACACCTTATCACTAAACGAGACAGCCCATAATTGCGAAATAATAACTTCAAACTTAGAACGTTTGGGGTTCACACGAGACTACTTTTCATGATTTTTAACATTCAAAATTAGAATCTAAAGTTATGGGGAATAAAATCCAAAGTTGCGGATTTCATGTTACCTCGCCCCCCGCAAAAAGTGGCAGAAATGTTTGTTAGTAGAATTACACGCGTAACCAGTCCACATATAAGTAGTCAAAGAAAATTACCATGTCTTTTGGCTTAACTTTCTTACAGGTTGACGCCTCGATTTCTCTACATGCATCGAGCTATAGCAGGCCCTGAAGAAGAATTAGCAAAGTTTGGAGTAACCGTCGGTATTTTAGGGATGGCACGAGCAAAATTTGATACCACACTGCATTGTATAGCAATCTCGGATGGCACCTCGAAACCTTCGTAAGTGCGATCTAATAATCGTTAAATTATAAAACAGTTCTCTGACTAACAAACAACGCACAGCCCAAACCGATGAAGATACAAACTTCAAATTATGAATAATTATTCTACGGAGGATGTAGGGGTGCACGGTTTATACAGAAGAGACGTGTGGCGGTGGCGGATAATCTAAGTAACACAATATAAACCTTGTGGTAAGTAGCATAGCGTCGTTTTTGTCGTAAAGGAGAAACGCGCCCGCTCCTCCAGGTGAGGCGCCGCCTGGAGGTGCGAGCGTAATTCTCCAAACGACGCTATGCTACGTACTATAAGGTTTATAATTGTGTTACTTTGACTTTCCACTACCCCCACGACTCTTCTGTATAAACCGTGACAAAGGGGTACAACAACGGGGTGTTAATTTTTTCCGAAATCCACGCGGATGAAGTCGCAAGCAGAAGCTAGTGATATTTTAAATTGGGTAGGTATATAAACTATCTGCTCTAGTACCACTATAACTACGATATTCTTATGAAATTAATTGTATAATTTCGAAATAAACTGGTGGTCCCATACCAAGACTGGCGGAAGACGTTCCTTTTTTCGAACTGCTTTTACCAGGTCGTCGGTCCACCTTGTCGGGCCTAACCACGCTGCGCTTTCCGGCGGTCGCCGCTCGAGTACTCTTTCAACAGCATGAACCTAAGTAACTCGATTGGCATAAAGTTAATCATAAGCTCATCTCATATAACTTTGTTAGGTCGATTACCAGTGGATCTAGTCGCAGCATCAAACCGACATCAACAAAAAGTTCGATGAAGTCTAAAGTTGGCGGTAAACATCAGATTTATCCCGACATTGAGTTACCTCCAGCAGAACCACTTGAGTAAGTTGCATAGTTTGAAGGGTGCTTCAGACCATCAAACTGAACAACTTTCATTAGTTAAGGAGCCAACATAGAAATCGCAAGAAATTAAATAGGCGTTCCGTAGTTAGAATAGAAAACGTCAATGGCTAACCGACAGACCCAAACGTATGGACAAGCTGATGTTTTTTTTCTCGATTTCGACGTTCGTTGTTCCCACGGTGAAAGTTGTTTAATTTGATAGTCGGAAGCTCCCCCTAGAAACTGGACTAAAACAGTATGACCTACATACTGTTTTAGTCCAGTTTCTAGCGTACCTATACGAAAAACAGAGAGCTATGGTTAAATCTAGGTAAACTACCGGACATTTCAACTGGTTGACTTCATCTACAGATAATGTTGAACGCACAATTTAGCAGAGGACTACCTCCTCCTCCACCAAGATGAGTCTTCAGTCTCTGACAATATTACAACCCACGGTATACTTTAGTAAGTAGGTATATTTACTAAAGTAGGTATACCGTCGATTGAAGACTCGTCTACACTATTAATTTAGTCGTTACCTACCTCCTACAACTGGTACAATGGCCGATATACTTTCAACTAACTACATTTTCTCAATGCTCCATTTCATCTGTACGCACGGCGACAGATCAACCTACCCATAGTTGGAACCTTATGTCCATGAACATAGATTTCAACTATGGGTAGGTTGATCTGTCGCCGTGTGTACACGTATACTATACACGTACTGTAGACGGCCCGGCTTAACCATATTGGGCGCCGGGGTGCGAAAATCAGCTTGCGCCCCCTTTTCCAACAAAAATAAACACCATTTAATTTGTATGTTCTATTTGCGCCCCACGCTCTGAATTTGTCGAACATGTTTGTTAGAATATAAATTTAATTCTTGAAGTAATAAGATCTAAATTGACTTGGACATAGCTAATCACAACAGAGCAAGCCAAGTGTCGCGAAAACTGCATGTGCCGTATTTAAAAACAAAATTGGTGCCTATATTTTTTAAAGAATGTTTGTTAATTAATTCTCAAAACTAGCCGATTACGCATCATGGCATGTGTATGAGGCATTCGGCTTGCACCCCCTAGGTCCGGCCCGGGTGCCACGCACCCCCGAGTAAAGACGGCCCTGCATCTGTACCTACAAACAAAATTTGTTCTTTATTAAACAGAACTCAACTTCCTCCGTCGTTCCCCGGCCAGTATGATAACATTCGTCACTGCAGTGAGACACAACGCCGTAGATGGCAGAATAGATTGATAAAACTCATGAACAAGTGACATGGAGAGTTTACAGATAATAAAAGTAAAATGGTCAAACCACAGACAGACACTGCCACAGATAAGTACCTACTATTACACCGTTTCTGGGATTATCTGCGAAGCCTTAAGTGCATTGACGGATCGGTAAAAAAGTTATCATGCTTTTTTTAAATATATTTTTGTGTAGTTTTTCTCTCATTCATTTTAAGCATTTTAGCGTAGCTTTCTAGTCTATCTATTGTCTAATTTTATAAATATGTTCACCATTTTTAAGATTTTGAGGTATTGCATGTTATTTTCTAGTTACTTTTAGTTGGAAATACAAGTTAATACTTATCTGTTCCAATAATTTTTGTTATTTTGTGGTTTTCCTAGTTACTATTTGAATAAAGGTAGGAAAGGAACAATGTAGAAAATATAAATTTAGACGGGTAAATAGGGATCCCATTAAGGTAACGAATACGTGACTAGTAATCGCTTCAATTTATGATAATTATGTTATCAGTTAGGAACATATTAAGTGCTTTTCAGAGTGTAGGTACTATCTGTTATATCAAGCTGTTATAAAATATGACTCTCGATTATCTTTAATACCAATGTAAACTTCTACTGATATACAAGATTGTCTTCCGCCACAGTCGTTTTAGAAACCTATTTAAAAAATTATGTTTAATTAATACTGTTTAGAAATTGTATACCAGTGTGATCTCTAGAAATAGCTCTGGACAATGACTGGATACCAAAATTTTAAGAGGGTTGAAGAGACCATTTACCCCGTAATATTCCATTTATTAAAAAACAGTGCAACTTAACACAATTTGTGAAATTCCTCCAGTGATCTTATTGTTAACTAGAATTAATTATCTATAATTATTTTCGAAACAAACACAAGTTTAAGTACTATTTATTATGTACAAAAAACATAAAAACCGGTCAAGTGCGAGTCGGGCTACTCGCACACCGTGGGCCCGAGGGTTCCTTACCACACCACTACATATTGACTTAGAATAAAGTTTTGTTTTCTCCGGGACCTTTAGCGCGAGACCGACTCAAATTTGGCCGGTTTTTATTATTTGTTGCTCTATTATCACACCAAGTTTGATGCTTGTAAGTGTTACTGTTTTTACGATAGAACGAGAAGAAAAAACGTTGAGAAAAACTAGTATCTTGTATGAGGACCCCCCTTAAATTTTAACTTTTTGACATTTATATTCAACAAATTCGCCGTAATAACGGATATTCTGTGAAAATTTCAACTGTCTAGCTATTACGGTTCAAAAGTTACAGCCCTAAATAGGTAGGATGGAGGGACGGACGGACAATGTAGGCTTATTAAGAGGGTTCCCTTTGGGTACAGAACCCTAAAAATAATACATTACGATTTATATACTTACAAATTATTTAAGTACTAAAGACACGGAGCTTTTTAGTGTTTCATACAAAAACGGAAAATTACCTACTATCCTAAAAATTATTTATAAAAAAAAAGGTAGGATCGAACATATAAGGGGGCGTCCATAAATTACGTGAGGTGATTTTATCTATTTTTCGACTTGGTCCAATACGTAGTTTGTGTATATGAATCTCTCGCTAGCGGTCTATTGATTATTTGTCTATTGACTAACATTTACAATCTGTGGTTTAAAACCGGTAGCGAAAATGTATCGGGGTTTCTAATTACTAGGAGAAAATAAATTTGTATACGTGACCAACACGAAAAAAGTTAGCAGTGGACGTCGTGTTTAGAACATGTTTTGAGAATGTTTCAGTTTAGTGTATGTGTTTCTGTTTAATGTTAACCAACAAATGTCGCTAGAGATCCAGTTTAATAATTTAGTAAGTATATTTTTAGAATCAGCTCATGAAACCCTGTCATTTGAACAAGTTAGGTAGATTAAAAATAAATTATGTCCATATCCAATAAAAAGTGCGAGAGTCACCTTGCGTTCCGTATCACCAAACAATAATACCGAAAAGTTGCAGTTAGTTTCGGGATCCTTATCCTCAATCCGCAAGCCCGACACACACTTGATCGGTTTTTATATTGTGTTTGACATTAGAGTATGCACTATAATCACACCAAGTTTGGCGCTTGTATCTATTAACTTTTTAAGATATGAGCAGAAACAAAAAACTTTAAAAATAATACGTTTCTTGTATAGGGGTCCCCCCTAAATTTTTTACTGAGCGCAAGTCCGACTCGCACTTGGCCAGTTTTTGTATATATTGCACACCCCTTAACTATTGAATATACTTATATAATTTATCACAAGTAGTACCTAATAACTAACCAGCAAGGAATATCCTTTAAAAATAGGAACGTAAAGTATACAATACAAATCATCTAAATTATTTCTATAGACATTTTCTTGTAAAATTAAATTCATGAACCATAAATATAAACTCAAATCACAGAACCATTGGAATAATAAAATTAAGCAAAACGAAGAAAAATACTGAACATTAATTGCTGCCTTTTTCATATATTACAGGACATACTGCCAGTTGCACGTACGTTCATTAAAGCTTAGAAAAAGTATGTCTAGAATCAGCCTAACGCTTCTACCGTATAAAACAAAACGGGCCAACTTTCTTAGGTTGGTGTGCGTGAGGCGTCATACAAATGATGTCTATGTGCGTGCATAGGGTTTAGAGGCCAGGGCCTATAGACAAAGTATCTTTCGATTAGCGTTAACGACAGTAGAAAACATAAAAATGTATAGTCTTGACATATGGTGACGAAAGAAAACGTCAAAATGTTTCGATCGCTAATGTAAAATCCATAAATTCTGTCATTTTCTACTAACGTCAACGCCATTAGAATGTCATTTTGTCTAGGGGGGCAGTACTGTTTGAAATTTTTTTCGACGCTTTCTTAGCTTGTGGCACCCCCCGTCACACTGGACAGAGTTTCGGTACTACTGGTGAAACGTGGATGTTCTGAGGTTTCAGAATATAGTTGTGAGCATATGCTATGCTATGCATGCTTTCTTAGCTTCGACTGTCAATCTTGATATATAACTTATCCAAGCATTAAAGTTAATCCTCCATTAAATCTCTTGCTGTCACTATTTTTCATGTTGACGTAGTTAAAGCTAGCAAGAGACTTAATGGAGGATTAACATTAATGAACGTACGTGCAACTGACCGATAGGAAATAAAGTCAATGCCAGGACAGAACATTACAGTGAAAATCATTGTAAGTATTGTAGTGAATGGGGGATTTTCTGAGAAGGCGTTGATGCGAGATGGCTGAACCTTGATGTTATGAATATAATAAAAATAAAATAGTTCTTTAATAGTGTAATAGTTCTATAAACGTCGTACGAATACCTATGGCGCGGTTTACAGAAGAGACGTGTGGGGGTGGCGGATAGTCAAAGTAGCACAAGTATAAACCTTATATTACGTAGCATAGCGACGCCCGCCACGCCTCCACGCGACATCACCTGGAGGCACGGGCGCGATTCTCCTTTACGAGAAAAACGACGCTATGCTACGTACTATACTGTTTATATTGTGTTACTTAGATTATCCGCCAACGCCACACGTCTCTTCTGTATAAACCGTGGCTAAGACTCAGTGACATGTATGTTTTTTTAGAATCAACGTTTTGTGTAAGTACTGTTCAATGTTATCCTTCATTACCATCTTCGGAGCTATGTCACTTCAACACCATCTATCGACTCACATTGAACTACGTTTAAACTAGCAGTCACAAAATCCGGGATTCACTGTAATGTTCTGCATACAATACTGGCAGAAAATTTTCACGTAATTTGTGAGAAAAACTGTACTGAAACTGATAATCCTATTAATTAGAAAGACAGTATGTTTCATTTACAGTTGGGGTTAAGCCTCATCTGGCAGCACGAAATCGAATTTTTTCACGTTCTATCCTTTTCTGTCGCTTAGGAACGTCATTGGCTAGAGCGAGAAACGAAGCAATACTGCCGGTGCAGCCGCGTGCCGCCGCATTCTCGCTATCTTTCTCTCTCTAGCAAATGACGTTCCTGAGCGACAAAAGGATGAAGCAATTTATTCCGTGCTGCCAGATGAGGCCCTTACATGCCTCTGCAGTTTATTTAAGCAATCGCTATGGAAAGACATCCACGAGTCATACATATTTGGTACAAATGTGAATATGCCAACAAAACTAATGCTTTATTCGGTTAGAACTTGACCGTCTAAACATTTATTATTATGGCATGAAAGCTGTAGCTGTAAGTTTTATTACATCAAAAATGTATGAAGAGGCAGTTTTTTCAAACCTATAAAACCAAGGAAAATGACCCTACAGCTTTGGTGCCATACTAAAAAATGCTGGGATGGATAAGTTATAACAGAAAATACATATAGCCTTGGCTTATTTAATCAAAAATGTATTAAAAGACAGATTTTTTCAACCCCAATAAAACCAAAGACAATGGACCTACAGCTTTGGTGCCATAATAATAAATGTTTAGACGGAAAAGTCATTTTATTCTTGGCCTGCACTTTCACATTTTGGACCAAAATCGGGTGATTTCTTTTGGATTGTAAATATGGCGTAGAGACGGACGGACCACAGAACAGAGAACCCGGCATCGCCTTAATAGAAGTAGCATGCAGGTGCAGCCCGCGCGCCACTTATATTTTCGCTATGACATATCTGCTCATACCTAAGCCACGGTTTATACAGAAGTGACGTGTGGCAGTGGCGGATAATCTAAGTATCACAATATAAACCTTATAGTACGGAGCATAGCGTCGTTTTTGTCGTAAAGGAGAATCGCGCCTGCGCCTCCATACGACGCTATGCTACGTACTATAAGGTTTACAATTGTGTTACTTTAACTATCCGCCACCACCACACGTCTCTTCTGTATAAACCGCGCCTAATGTTCATACGTTTCTTTTAACGAAAAGTCATAAATCACAAACTATTTTACGAAGATAGCATAATCATAAGCATTTAGCTCGCTCGCTCTTGAACTAAATAGTCCTCATGCTATTTCTATTGGTTTTCTTTTCTGTGGTATGGACATAGTGAAGCCCCGAAAGTAATTTTATCTGACAAATCCTTAAGACATTAGCGTTCACAGTCATCACACTAGCCTTAAAAATAGGTATCAGTGAGTTTATAGAGTTTGCACCACACTAATACAAAAAATGTAAAAATCCCGTACAAAAATATATACGTAGGTATCAATCTCTCCCGATTGATTTCTGCTGTTCCTTATACTTAAACTAAAATTAATTTAAAACTAACTGTCGTCTCTCATATCCTCCAAAATGTATATCATATCATTCGGCTGATCATATCGTATCACTGACGTGTATCCTGTAAAATAAAAATAACATCATATAAACAATAATCTGATAAGTAAATGACCATAAAATAAAATATATTATTATCTAATTTATATTTATGAAGACTAAAACGAAATAATTTTACAACATGCTTATATTAATAAAGTATTATGACTCGATTAAATAAAAGATTTGGAATGTACTTGCTTCATATAATCGTTGTGCATATATCTTCATTCATATAAAAGTAATTTCCTTACACTACAAGTATGTCTATCATAAATATTTCTAAATAAAATAAAATGCAAAAACTAATTATTTTGTTTCGATCAATAGCACATACACTGGAATTATTTGTGATGAATGATAATACCTAATCAATAACACAATAGAGATGAACTACAGTTCGGGTAAGATAGGCGATGAATAAATTAAACACAGATATTTTACAAGTCAAAAATATATTCGATGTAAAACTACAAAATATAATTATTGTAAAATACTGAATGTAAAGACTTACAGAGCACAACTATTTTCTATGTAAATTTCTATTAAATTAGTAACAATTCGTCAAAATAACATTATTTCTAAGTGAATATGTCAGTTTCCAGAAAATACTTAGAAATAAAACATGAATAATAAATCAAACTCGATCAACGAGGTAAAAACGCGAATATAACAACCTAATTAGTGTAACATGGACCTTTGGAAGGCAAAAATAATTTCATAATCACAGCTAGTAAAAATCAAAACGATGAGTATAGTCAATCACTTATAGGTACGTATAATACATAATAACACTAACCTATATAACGCAAAGGAAGTATATTCCAAACTTTTATAATTTTAGCTTATAAATTAAGCAATGCGTTCACTGCTTGATACGCAGATAGCCCCCAACTAGCGCTACTGCATTTTTTTATGATATTTTTCTATTTAATCCTAAATAGTGTTCTCAATGATATGAATTTATGAACATCTATGATTCTCCCGTGTATTTAAAACGATAGAACAACATACTCTTGTTTCATTCTGCCGCAGGCGTATGTTTAGCTGTTGGATGATAGAGGTACTTGAAATTTTAAAACACCAAAAAAAAATCATATTGCGCGATGCTAGTTGGCGGCTACACTGCTACTTACAGCACTGATTAATTAACTTACAGGCTAGTAGGAATAATGACATAAATAATAACCGATTATTTATTAAATGTAGTATTTGGGGGAGAGAACTCTGCCCAGCAGGCAGTGGGAACAAACAGTAAATGAAAACTAAAAAAAATTATAAATGTCCGTCACTTTAAATGGCTTAACATTATTGAACTTTGTTGTCTGGAATTAGGTTTTTTCATTACTTGCGAAAACATTGTCAGTAAACTACATTAACAAATATGCAGGTTTTTATAAACATACAAATTCGAGTATAAAATTTTCGAGTTTTTAACGTAGTTAGTATTTAACGTATTTAACGTTTTTACAAAGTATTTAACGTAGTTATTTGAACACAGCCAATTAATAATGCAGTAATGCATCAGTTGAATAATGATTTAAATAAACTTTAAAGTACCTAATAAAAATATCCGAACACAGCCAAATAACAATCAAAATTGTACATAATGTGAGTACCTGTACACTCTTCCTTTTACTGTGACCGAAGCCTGTACATACATAAATGTTGACACAACTAGGGTAGGCAGAATTTAAATTTTAAAGATTACAAATTAGTCCTACTAATAGGACTACAAGACATGACCACGGACAACAAACAAAATTATTCTATTAATATACCTATATACAATGAATACGAACTAAAAACCGGCTTTTAAGGTTTTCATAGCAATGAAATGATTTACGTATATATCAGGGAGGTTTGCCTAAATTTTGCAGTCTTTCTGTTTTTTTGTCATTTTTACTTTCGTTTATCGTAAAGCTCCGGTTACATTGGTCAAGTGATTTGCGTAAGAATCGCACGTATTTCGGATGTTGCTCATCAGGATTCGAAGCGTTAATAATCAAGATTATCTATACTTATAACAGTGTTCCGTGACAGACTGACTGATTGACAGAAAACATAAAATTTTTTTTAATTTTCTACAGACGATTTAAGTGTGCTTAACGAGATAAATTCAGTCGTAAATATTTCAACATATTTCTGAAACACACTAACCGGTAGCGTAGTGAGGGGGTAGGAGGGGGGGGGGGGGGGGCACTTCACTCGGGGCAGCAAATTTGGGAAAAATATAAATTGATCGAACCAATTCGTAGAGTAGTGAAAAGTCGAGCTCTAAGTTTCTGTGCATACACATAATCCTAAAGAGTTCTGACCACAGCTAAAAAATGGTGCTCAAAATTTCGAGCCTGCTTCGCTCCATCCTTTCTTTTACTTTCGTTCCTTTGCACATGTTTAGTACGTAAAAAGCTCTGGCTTTTACAGATTCGTATTGAGGAGAAAAGTCGAGCTCGCTCTAAGATACTATTTTTACATGGAAAAACCAAAAGATGTCTGACCACAACCGGAATAGATGTGCAAAAAAATTTCGAGCTCACTTCGCTCGCTCCGTTTTTTTTTTTTAGGTAAGATAAGGCGGCGGCAAAATCGGTCTGTGCCCGGGGCGGCAGAAAGCCACGCTACGCCACTGACACTAACTGCATTTTACTATTTTATGTAGTCACAGATTATTCAATAGTTGATACAGATTGTATACTAGCCTGGAGACTTTCTGACAATTCGACATTGACATTCAACAGTGACATTTTTTGGTCAATGCATTCAATAGTTTGGTTTATTTCCGAGCAACGATATTAATGTACCAGTACTATATAAGGCGATCAGTAGGAAATGAATGTTTCACTTGAATATGGTTTATGATGTTCCCGAGTTCCCTACGTTACGAAAGGGCTTGTCTAATGTCAATGTTTCCGAGATATCTTTGATTTAAATGGTTATTGTGTTGTGTTTAATCATTGATAACAACATGTCTCGACAAGTTCTTGTTTCGGTCAAATTAATCAATAAGTATCTGTTATTTTATTAAACTATCGGGTAATTATCAAAAGGCATATTTTATCCTGATAATTTCAAACCATTGCTGCTCGTTCATTTCGACTAGGGAAGAAAACCAATAAAATTACCCCAGTAAAATACGGTAAAACTCGGTCAAAACGTGGTCGGATCGAGTAGCGCAGCTCGTTTATTTTACTTTAGTAAAAGTCAAATGTTTTTGGTAACTAAAAGTACATAACGTAACATTATTAAAATACAGGTTTTAGAGGGAGTGAGAGCGGGCGAAGGGAGGGGGAGAGGAACGTGTTTTGTGTAGTTTTAATCTAATGAGGAGACTTAACTAGGTAAGTTATACAAATAACAGTCAAATGTGAAATGGTTGGTGCCTAAGTATTTACGTTTAACATGTCTCTAAAAACAATGTGAAAATTTGGAAAACTTGCTGTCTATTTGTTAAAGTAGAATGCCATCTATTTGTTAGAAGAAATAGATATACCGCCCAAGGTAACCGGTAAATGTACCGTAATCAATGTTAATTACTGTAAATCATATGATTTACCAAATTGTCAAATCGTTTTTAGAGACATAATACACACCTTTTCTGTAAAATTACGCAATTTTCCATGCCTAATCTCAAACGCCGAGGAATTTCCACTTGACTGGTCTTAGTGTAAACCGTCACTGTCCTAGTACTGGCCACACGTACTCGCACTTAACACTTGACCAATCTAACCCGGGCTTAAGAGAGCTAGTTTGTGAAGTTACGTAGCGTTGTAATGCTTGGTATTACAAAAACTGTGTAACTGTATAATAATTCTTTGAACTACTGATAAACTAAACATTACTAATTTGCAAAAAAATGCATTCGTTCATGATTAAATGCATATCTTCTTATGGAATGAATACCAATACTGAAGGCAGGCCTGTGGCACTTCATACGAATCGTTGGCATTGACAAGATGGATGGCGCCTGCACGCGCACGACCGCGCTTTGTATGAACGTCATCTACATTTCATTATTTAATATTAAGCAGGGTGAAATTTATATCATTTACATCCGTTTAAACTAAGAGTCTACCCATCAAACTGAACAACTTTTACTATGAGAGCAAACAGTCGGAAAAAAAAATCAGCTGTTCCATACTAAACTGCAGTGCCTACTCGACTCAATTATGCATGCAACAGCAGATTTTTTTTTGTTCGCATAGTAAAAGTTGTTCAGTTTTATGGGTAGACTCTTAGTTTAAAGGGATGCTAATGATATCAATTTCACCTTGTAGTTCATTCTATTATTAAAAATATTATTCAAGCCAAGGATTAAATACTGAAATATATTTTATGTATTCAAATATTATGGCTTCGCGCGCCTGACTGCATTCCTCGGCTCCCCTAAAGTGTCCCCAGAATATGAGAGGTGAGGTGGGGTACCTGATTTCAGAGAGGGGCAAGAAGTGGCCGTTCTGTATGTGGAACTTAATACTATTATCTACTCTGTGCTGTAGGCTAGACAACCTAGATGCACGATAGATAAAGAGTTATTTGATTGTGGGATTATCCACAATCAAATTTTTTTATTACATTTTAAATTTTTAAATTTTAAAAAATTAATCCTTAGAAATCACATGTCTTCTTTACCTTGGGTGACAGCAGAGTTCCTGTCCTTAATAAAGTATTGCACAACTACGTGAACGGCACAGATGATTAGGGCCCCGTATCCGAACCAAAGGAAAGTGTTCCAGCCTCCGTAGGTCTCGTACAAACGACCTCCGATGAAACTGCCGAGGGACGTGCCTACACCTTCGAATACAGCTCCTACCAGGCCCTGTAAGCACACATAACATTTTAATCCTACAGACAGATAGAATAGTAATTGGTATGTCAAGTTTTTTGTTGTATAGATTTTATATTTTACGGATTGAAGACATAAAAAAAAAATATAGCAAATTTTTTAATTTTAAGGTTACCGTTGTTTTATATACTGGCATTTTCTTCACTTTAGTTCAATACCCATACGTAATAGTAAGACTGTATAAAGTTGCCATACTAAGCTATAAGACCACATGAAAAAGTAAATTTTTATTGGTCTTACAACAATTTCTAAGCGGCAATCGGTTATCTTTTTGGTAATTAAAAAGTCCCGGGGCTACAGTACTATAAATGAAACAATACCTGTACGGTTGTTTCAGTCCCTGGCGGCGACACAACGTTGGCATATGACGTCATAGTTGGATAAAACATTCCAAACGTTATGCCTTGTAACAATTCTATGGGTAGCACCCACCAAGGGTTCGACAGAACTGAGTACAGTATGAAGCGGACGCCAAACGCAAAGAGTACCAAACTCATCATGTTCACGTGGCCTACTGTTCGGAGTATATAACCTGAAAACCAACAGTTTGTCATCAATTATCATCTCAGCTGATAGACGTCCACTGCTGGGCATAGGCCTCCCCAAGGATCGCCACGACAGGTCCTGCGCTGCCCTTATCCTCAAAGGGTCCACGCGTTTTTTTTTTAAATGTTTTAGCAAGAGCGTTGATTATTTTGTAGATTCGCTGACCGCGTATACTGGAAAGGGACGAAGATATGACAAAAATGTATGAGAAATCGTGCCTTTGACTTAGTTGTAAGATTTTGTATGCAATTTCAACGAAGTCAAACAGAAAGGGACTAACCACGTAGATTTTCTATCGCTCACTTTGTGTAATTCGTGGATGGACGTGAATGTTTTGAGGTTTTCAGAATATCTCTGAATACTCTGTGTAATTAGCGTATAAGCTTGTCTTCGCAATACCGTGAAACATACCACTGATTTATGTATGTAGAACGACGCGTCGGACGTCGGACGTACATAATCACACTGTGGCTTGGCTTTAATGTACGATTAACACCGAGCGGGGCGCATTTTCATTTCCAATCGGTAAAGGAAATTGAAGTGTCTATACTGTAATTAAAGTTCATATTTCCTTAGAGTTTATACCCTGTCATACTAGCACATACGTTAGACAGAGTTCTGACAGCCACGAGCGCTACTAGTGAAACGTGGATTATTATTATTATTATTATTGTATCTCTAACGGTATTTCACGGGCCGTAGCCCGGACCTTTGGAAGGCTTGCGTGGGGACACAGGTCCAACACGTAGAGGCCCCTTTGAGACACTTTTATATAAATGAGATGGGATGCACCAACCGTGGTCTCTCTGAATGCGTTATGGAAACGCACCAGAAGACATGCCACGTTTAGTGCAGAGACTATTGTAGAAAGGACAAAAACTACTCGGGTTATGGGGGTGAACTGGGTGGGCTGGGAAATCTGGGTTATTGCGGTGAGACTCGGGACGCCTGCCGTAACAAATGTCTCTAGTTTGTTAAAAATGGCAGACGGTGACTTGCCAACTCATTTGATGGGCCCCCCAAAATGGCCGCTCGCAAGGAGCGACAAGGCAGCAACATCTAGTGAGCGGCTAAGGTTGTAGAGAGGTGAGTCTGCGGGCGCCGGTTCCCGGTGCTAAACGCACCAGTCAGCAGGTCCCGGCGTTATGACATTTTACACTTCCAACCTGGAGCATAGGTTCTGCTCTTGCAACTCCACTCCTGGCCGGCCGGTTAAGGCAAGACAGGAGGTGAGGGCCAAATCAATCCGGGCCCTCTGGAGAATCGGGTCCGTGGTGTCGCCACTCACCAACAGCTCGCCACAAGCTGCCCTGCGGGCTTATTATTATTATTATTATATATATTTATTAATGAAAGAAACGTTACAATACATTGACAAGATAGTGTAATAAAAACCAATTTAGGTTTATCTATACACTATCGACTCGTCTAGGACGTCTTAATTAACAGCTAGGATAATTAATGACGTACTTACAATATTTAAACCATTACTACAAAAACACTTACTACATAATAGACATTTACAAGAACAGAAAGTAAAAACAAAGACAATTTGAAGAAAACAATATACAAAAGCTTCCAACACGTAGTCTTGTCAGATAACTACAGATCAGAGGTTCGACAGGTATTATGGCAGTAGGTACAAACATTAAGCAGTCCCATTGTGTGCGTTTAGAAACTAGACAAGAATGTGAGTTGAACCGGATCGTTATCTGCATGTATTAGTAGTGGTAAGAAATGCACTGTGTACCTACATGTCATAAAAAAAAAACTTAAGCAACACAGACACAACGATCGAGGCCCATCTCACAGGATGTTCCGAAAACGAGCTGTTAGTATGAAAAAATAATAAATTATGTAGGTACCTAAGTCAACAGTCAACACCAATTTGTTAACCGAAGTAGATATAGGTATTTCAACTACCGTTCACCGTTTCCCGTTCTGTTCCTGCCTCTCTCCCTTAGAATCTAGAAGTCAAGACTATGATTTTGCAAAAAATAAGTTTTAAGTTTATGTTTCGAGTTTTCAGAATATCTCTGAATACCCCCTCTGGGAATATAGTCGTGAGCATATGCTTATTCCCAGTCACCTGCGTGCGCATTCCGATGAATCCACTATAAATTCCATGGAAATATGAACTATAATTACTGTATAGACAGTAACATGAATTTTCTTTACCAATTGTAAAGTGCGCTCCTCTCGGGGAAAATCTTACTTAAGGAACTTAAAGCGTCGAAGATTGCGGTGCAACACACAATGCAATGTGCTCACTATTTAGGTATTCATGTAAAATCAGTTTCAATTGCATGCATACAATGTATAAATTGCGCATTGCACAAAGATTGCCAGTTTTTGTTTGCCGTGACTCTAAATACAAAGAAGAGTGATTCAATTCATAATCGTATCATCATCGTTCGCTTACCAGACACAAATAGAAACGGTATTTCCCCTCCGAACGTCTGAATCGCACTGACGAGGCCTTGCAGGGTTTTAACATACTCTGACCCGTCGCAAGTCAACCCTGCCAGATCTTCGATGTGCCAGAACAGGAACTGCCATAGTAACCCTGTACAGATGCCGACAGCTATGGTCCATACTATGAAAATGAAGGTAGGCAGCGAAGATAGCAGAGATCCGACATCTGATAATATGCTCATCGACATTTTTGTTGATTCGATCTACAATAGTAAGTACAACCATTATACTTTTTATCATAAGGTAAATCATTAATTAGAATGGACCACCCCATTTCTTTCCGTGGGTGTCTTATGAGGCGATTAAGGCATAAGGGTTTCTTATGCAGTGTGTTTGTGGGCGAAAGGCTAGACATATATCACTAGTATACACGTTTCATCTCGAAACCTTTAATATATACAGGGTGAAATTGATATCATTAGCATCCTTTTAAACTAAGAGAGTCTCCCCATAAAACTGAACAACTTTTACTAAGGGAGCAAACAGACAGGATTAAAAAAATCTGCTGTTGCATACATTTCAGTCGAGTAGGCATTGCCGTTTAGTATGGAACAGCAGATTTTTTTTTTGCTTCCTTCGGTTTGCTCCCATAGCAAAAGTTGTTCAATTTGATGGGTAAACTCTTAGTTTAAAAAGGATGCTAATGATATCAATTTCACCCTGTAGGTCTGTGTTCAATATGCTAAAAGTTAGCCTTGTCACAACTGCAAGCAGCTGCAGCAGCAGCAGTTGTTGCAGCTGGTAGATGTAGCAGTTGTTGCAGCTGGTAGAAGTAGTAATGTTTCTGACCACCCCAAAAGGAATTATGGTCATGAGTTTATGTAGGTATTTGAATTTACCGTTGGAAATTCCTTTACGGTACTTTTATATATCTTCAGGGTGTAACAAAACACCCTAGTAATACTTAAGGAGGTGCTTCAGACCATCAAACTGAACAACTTTCACTATGGAGCCCTAGTAATACTTAAGGAGGTGCTTCAGACCATCAAACTGAACAACTTTCACTATGGAGCCAACATCGAAGGCGAAAAAAACTGCTGTTCCATATAAAACTGCAGTACCGACTTGACTAAAATGTATGGGTGATTTCATTCCAATCCCCATCCAAATCGGTTTAGTAGTTTTTTAAGTGATGCGTGCACAAACAAACAGATAAACAGACCAAAATTCTAAAAATGGTCTTAATGTATTATATTTCGTAACCTGAACACCCCCAATTAATCTTTTTGCAAATATTATCTTCAATGTAAATTATTGCCAAGTTTACAATTTTATTATATGTATAGATTATTGTTAAAATACGTACTTTTAGATAGCAAGATACGATTACATCTCCAGTCATGAAAACGAACATCAAAATAAATGCGACGGTATAATCCTTGTATGCTCCTTCACTAAACAAATCTATGAGAATACCAGTCGCTAGCGAGAATATGCCCCACCCCACTGAACCCCAAAGTCTCTGCTTTCCGTAATGTGATATTTTTGTACCTTTAAAAGAAAAACAATCAATTATAGTCAAGTTCATGCGCGGCAGACGATGGGGAAGGCGAGGTCATAGCGTAATTATAATACAACACTATATATTCAGACAATGATACTAAATAACTGTTCCTAAGGAACATGTGTCGAAAAACGAAAATTTTTTTGGTCCGCCATACTAAAGTGCGGATTAGTCAATCGATTTTCGATGGGAGGTCCAAAATTTTTCTCTTTTTTGGACCCATTGTCTGAATACACCCTTGTTCCGAATGCGTAAATGCGCGCTGCATACAAACGAAGTCTGGTGATATTTTCAATACCAACCAATTAAAGTCAATTAAATTTCGCAGAAACAATGACCGCCACACGTCTCTTCTGTATATACCGAAATAAGTTCTATTAATTTAAATATAACTTTAGCAACATACCCAGGAGATTGAAGCATATAGCATCAGCGAAGGTAACGACCACCGCCTGTCCGATCCAGCTGATGATCATCATCAGGAAGAACACCCAGAACTGCATCGTGAACTGTGACGTACTACTAGCGCTATCTGATGCTGCTTGCAATATCTCATTTACCTGTTAAAACAATAAACACAATTTATTTAAAGGTAGACATTGACTTAAAAACTACTGGACGTCGGGTCTGCGCTCAGTATCCGAAACAAAAGAGCAACAAAACGTATTAAGAGAACCAATTACGCGACAGTCTTCGTTTCACCGGCCGACTACACAATCCGATCGACAGAATTATAGTATCTGACTTTCGCAACGCTGCTCATCCATAGTAAATTAAGAGGATAAAATTCGGAGCGCGCTCCATACAAACGAAGTCTGATTCGATTTTGAATAACAACTAATTAGAGTCAATTAATTTTTCAGAAAAGTTTAGAAACTAATCTCTATGCTTGTATTGTGTCAGATTTTCTTTAAAATATACAGTTTCAATGCTAGGATTTATTTAAGATTTGTATGGAAATCTTTAAGGCACAGTAACTTATAACTATACGTTTTAACTAAAATCTGACACAATACAAGCATAGAGATTAGTTTCTAGACTGTTTCTGAAAAATTTCATTGACTTTAATTGATTAGTATTTAAAATATAACCAGACTGCGTTTGTATGGAGCACGCTTCGAATTATATCGCCTCAAGATACATTTAATTACGGACATTTATAATAATAATCACAGTAGAAACAGCATAGGCGGCACAAGAAAAACAAGAACTCGCAAGGGATTTTGTTACAATACAAATTCGCATTATAGACTTAGATAAAAACATTTACAACAGAATTTTGCCAGCGCGAAATTCATGGGTCCCAACCCATTTGCCATCCCAGGAACATAATTTTCTGGATAAAAGTATTGCAGTTGCATCAAAGGCTTTCGGTTCAGAAATGTTTGTGTAATGCTCGAACAAACAGACAAGAATTTCAAATAATATTTGCGTGTGTTCGAAGACGTTCCGATATCCTATACCGAGTATTTTTTTGCACTTCTAGTATGATTTCTCAACACGCGCGCGACG
Organism: Agonopterix alstromeriana; assembly: GCA_963924505.1. Lineage (NCBI taxonomy): Eukaryota > Metazoa > Arthropoda > Insecta > Lepidoptera > Depressariidae > Agonopterix > Agonopterix alstromeriana. Next base: position 16,382,952 of record OZ004661.1, read on the forward strand.
CGCCTTTGCACCATAGAAAGTAACCTGTTCCCGCGCTTTTAGGAGAGCGAAAGCCGCGCTTACCGCGGCAAGTAGTATGGAAAAAAGCAGAGTCGCGTGCAAGAAGAGAAATCATGCTAGACGTGCTGGAAAGGTTTCATGTACAGACAATGCTCTTTTTTTGTACACTTTTATAATATCCGAGATTTTACCCGCGACTTCGTACGCACAAGTTACGTCCATCACTAGTTACGATACTCGCATGGCTCAATGAAAAATAATTTTGTACATACATACCAGGGTATTGTCGCATTCTATGGAACATGACGTATGGAAGAGATCTGCCTCCATTTGATACTGAGCTTTACCTATACAATTCGGATAGTGTGTTGATCCTGTAAAGAAAGAATTACAATACAATATTTTTTTCAAGACTTATGTATGAGTCCCGATGTCCATTAGTTTCTAAGTCAATGACGGTACCTATGTAATTACTTAAATAACTCACCATTAGGCAATGTAATATGATTTAGATGAATATAAACACATTCATGTTCTGATATTGTACTCCCAAGATTTATAGATCCAACGAAAGATAGGTTAGAAGGAAACCTCCCGCCTGATGTGGTCTTCGGATGGCAGGTATCGGTGACATCGGCTTCCCAGCCTTCACATATTTCCATGAGACGCCATGGGGTCTTCTTATCGAGGTCACACGATGCCTAGGGAAGTTAAATGCAAAAAGATAATAATCAGGGATCGAAAGGATAATTATCATGATAACATGATATCATGATACGTTGATAATTCTGAAATGAATTACAAAACTAAAAGCTTGCGCTAGGAATGTCACGCCGTGTGAATCCGATCACGATTCGAAAAAGAAGCTCACGAATACGAAATAATTTTTCAGTGTTTAGTATTGTTTTTTCAATTATTTGTTATTAATTGTGACTCGAAACGAAAGTGCCAAAGTCTAGGAGCTGGTTGGTCTGAATATGAGCAAAAACAGCAATTTTAGAACTTTTAGTTAAACATTTTATGCAAAACTAAAAATCTGCTTGGATAACTATCCGATAATTAACGGATAATTATGAATGAAAAAATTTAGTAAATTGATAATTTCGAACACTGATAATAATAACTCTAAGACTATTTATATGAGGGCAAGTTACGCGTGTAATTCTACTAACAAAGTTTTCTGCCACTTTTTGCGGGGGGCGAGGTAGCACGAGATACGCAACTTTGAATTTTATTCCATTAATTTAGATTCTAATTTTGAAAGTTAAAAATCAAGAAAAACAGTGTCGTGTGAACCCCAAACGTCATAAGTTCGAAATTATAGGCTGTCGCTGTGCGGTAGTGATAAGGTATAAAATTGTATGTAAATGCGTAAGATTTTTTGATCTTGCACGTTGGCAGAGGGGAAATGCTAAGACGAAGCGGGTCCGTATATAAATCGTCTAAGTAATAACTGCTAACAACAATATTTTTCGGTTATTCCGTGATCCCGTCACCTTCTTAGCTCTTTTGCCATTGCCACAAAATAAGTCTCATAAACAAAGACATTCTATACCTCAGAAAGACAACAACATTTCCTCGAGTTAACTGAAAATTATATCAAAACTCTAAAACAACTTGATTGTATTTGCGTTATCTAAACTAATATTATAAAGAGGAAAGATTTGATTTTTGGTTTGTTTGTCAATACAAACAAACAAAAAATCAAATCATTCCTCTTTCCCGCGCCTCCAGGTGACGTCGCCTGGAGGCGCAGGCGTAATTCTCCAAACGACGCTACGCTACGTATTATAAGGATTATAATTGTGTTACTTTGAGTCTCCGCCACCGCCACACATCTCTACTGTATGAACAGCGCCTTAGGGTACGTAACCCTAAAAATTAACTTTACAGATATAACTTTAAACTTCATTACATACCTTACATTCAGCGGCATCCGATCCCTCAACCACTTGCTTCAAACGCGTAGAATCGTTAGAACACAGTCGATAGTGTAGATTGTCATGCAAGCATGTCATGTTAGCTGTCTCAGTTGTCGTCTTGTTGTTACAGTTTAGTGAACATGGCTGGTTGACGTCGACATACCCATTGCCAATTCGACAGTGAGGTTTGTAACTGTAGCCTGCAATATTTACATTATTTTTGTAAAATTATAAACTTAGCGAGGATGTGCATTGAAGATTTTTGCGAAAAATGAATGCGGTGTTCAGGACCTTTAGCGCGAGACCGACTAACACTTGGCCGGTTTTTATTATTTGTTATTATACTGTAGAGTTTGCTCTATAACCACACCAAGTTTGACGCATGTATGTATTACCGTTTTTGCGATAGAGCGAGAAGGAAAAACGTTGATAATAACTAGTTTCTTATATGAGGACCCCCTTAATTTATAACTTTTTGTCATTTTTATTATTTGTTAACAAATCCGCCGTAATAATGCATATTCTGTGAACTTTTCGAATGTCGAGCGATAACGGTTCAAAAGTTACAGCCCTAATTAGGTAAGACAGACGGACGGACGGGCAGCGTAGGCTTATAAATAGGGACCCGTTTTCACCCTTTGGGTACGGAACCCTAAAAAGGCAGCAAGTATCATCGATATTATCTTACCGTCTAGAGTCACGTTACTGACAGCGAGGTAAGCACATTGATCTGTAATACTCCCGTTACTTAGACTCGACGTATATTTAATGTTGTCTGTATTACTGTAACAATACTGCGGTATGTGCCAATGCTCACAAACAGTTTGCCACATTTTCGGCGACGACATGTCACAGTTCATCTGTTAAAAGAAATTAATTATTTTTAGTAACTATAACAAATTACAGAAGAGCCACATGATATGGTGGACGCAAGACGACGCCACAGAAAAGAGATAGACATTAAAGCAACTTTATATCATACAATTGGGGAGTTGCCTGTATAACATATATTTTAGTTTTATCTAAACGCTAAACTCGCATTTTCAGTAATTCTTTATCTTGAATACTATTTTTAATATCAGGATAAACTATAAAAGGAACGAAACGACGACGAAAAACAATGACGTCATTAATGCGAAAAAAAATGCATACAAAGCGCGCGTTTTGACGTCATAAAGAGTTGCTGTTTTGAATAGTTGGAAACTCGCGAATTCGGGGCGCAACAGTACTGAAGTACCTTGACGGACGTGTACGTGGCGCTCATCTGTGTGCGTGCATCTATTCGGGCGCTTGCATTAAGTTGCTGTACTGTATATCTCCTTTCTGTGGCTGCGTGGCGTCGCCGCAACGCATCTTGTGACTTCGCCTAATATCTTACATTCACGAAGAACAAGGCAAAGGAGAAGTATTTCCACAAGATTTAGGATCTTGTATTTACACAAGATTTGAAGATAAAAGCTTCCTGAGAAAGATTTAAAAATAAAACCGGTCAAGTGCGATTCGGGCTACTTGCGCACCGAGGTTTCCGTACCACACCGCCACACAACATATTAAGTTACAAAAAAGTTTTGTTTTCTCCGGGACCTTTAGCGAGACCGACTCACACTTGGCCGGTTTTTATTATTTGTTGTTATACTGTAGTTTGCACTACAATCACACCAAGTTTGACGCTTGTATGTATGACCTTTTTTACGATAGAGCGAGAAGAAAAAACGTTGATAAAAACTAGTTTCTTGTATGAGGACCTCTTATTTTTACATTTTTGATATTTTATTATTTGTTAGCAAATGCGTCATAATAACGCACATTCTATGAAAATTTCAACTGTCTCGATATTAAGGTTCAAAAGTTACAGCCCTAAATAGGTAGGACACACAGACAGACAGACGGACGAAAGGACAACGTAGGCTTAGTAACAGTTAAAATACACAAAACTTTTGAAAACTTACTTTGCAAAGTGCAGTATTATTATCTTTACCCAGCGTCGTTACTTTACATTGGTCTATGTGTTGTTCATCTTGAAAACAACTTCTTAACACAGTGACACCATTTCCACAGTCTAATTGTACTTTAACATTTGTTCTGTTCTCTGGTATTAAATATATTGCAGAAAAACTCAGTATTGTCACTATTTGAAATATTATAAAAATTGACTTTTGTTTTTTAAACCTGAAATTAAGATATTAAACAAGGTAAGCATGCATGCATAAGCATATAGTCAGAGATATTCTGAAACCTCGGAACATCCACGTTTCACTAGTAGTACCGAAACTCTGTCCAGTGTGACAGGAGGTGAGCCCGTCGCCACTTCTAATAGACAGTGAGTACAATACATGCCTCGAAATTGAAGCATGCAGGTTTCCTCACGATGTTTTCCTTCACCGAAAAGCCAGTGGTGTTACAAATCGTACATTAATTCCGAAAAACTCATTGGTACGAGTTGGTCTGGACGAGGATCGAACCATCGCCTCCTGCACGGCAGGCAAGGTTACTCGCCAAGGTAAAATTTATATAATTATCATCCTTTTTAACTAAGAGTCTACCCTTAAACTAACCACTTTTACTATGAGAGCAAACCGATCGGAGCAACAAAAAAATCTGTTGTTGCATACATTTGAGTCGAGTAATTGCAGTTTAGTATGGAACAGCAGATACTTTTTTTTTGCTCCAATCGGTTTGCTCCGATTAGTAAATTGTTCAGTTTGATGAGTAGATTCTTAGTTTAAAAGGATGCTACTGACATAAATTTCACCCTGTAGATTTAGTAATCACACCAGCGACTGTAGCATGATGCGCGCGGTTATATCGCGCCTTTTATCTCTTACGTTCGCGCGCAAATAGAAAGAGAGCTAAGGCGAGATAGCGCTATTTCACGGCCCCGTGCCACGGCCGCTGATTCCATATGTAAAGCATGGAACATGAATCGAAAAACGATTTTTTTTTGGACCTCACATAGAAAATTTATCAGCTGATCCGCACTTTTGTATGAAAAGTCTCTGTAAGATACCGGTACAACGTAAAACGGACTTAAGTGTAAAATTTTAGGGATTTTTTTTAAGTTTGTTATTCGAAAATGCTGCAGCTTTATAATATTACAACTTAGTACAAATTATTTGCCAGATTTTAAGTCATATCATAAGCTATCAAACAAAAAAGTTTCATCAAAATCAGTTCAGTAGTTTTCGCGTGATGCTCGCACAAATAAACACGCAATCAGACGGACAAAAACTCTAAAAAAAGGTGGATTTGGAGTCAGGGACACCTATTAACCATATCGTCTTTTTTTTGTAAATATCTTGAATGTACACACGGCGACACATCAAGCTATACAAAACCAATATAATCTGGCCGCGCGACGTAATACGTTACTCGACAGCTTATTTTGGTTTTGTATAGCTTGATGTGTCGCCGTGTGTACAAACACATTTCTGTTACAGTTTTATAATAGTCAAGACTCTATTCTGCAAACAATACATCGCACATAGAAACTAAACTCTGCATGGATTTAGATAAAGTTAATCACGAATATCACGATAAGAGTAAGTATAACGGCATCGATCGGCTAGATATTGTGAAACTGTATAAATGTATAATAAATTAGAGATATCTTTATCTTCGCAGTAAAGTAGAACACTATGCCAGTGAACACAGTTACTGTCTTAGTTATGTCTCTTTTAAAAACATGTAATAGAGACATCCTATTGTACTATGGAGAACATCAGCATTAACCTAGGAGTTTGACCATCATCATCATAATCATCTTAGCCGATAGACGTCCACTGCTGGACATAGGCCTCCCCCAAGGATCGCCATAACGACCGGTCCTGCGCTGCCCTCATCCAACGGGTTCCCGCCACCTTCACCAGGTCGTCGGTCCACCGTGTTGGGGGCCCACCGACGATGCGCTTTCCGGTACGCGGTCGACACTCGAGAACTTTTCGACCCCATCAGCCATCGATTTAGCGAGCAATGTGCCCCGCCCACTGCCTCTGTGGTTCAGCTACTCTGGTTCTTCTGCGGATCTCTTCATTTCTGATTCGATCTCGCAGGGAAACTCCGAGCATATTCCTCTCCATTGCTTTTTGGGTGACTTTCAGCCTTTTTAACTTAATTATGTACATATTGAAGAAACTGTTATTGTCACATACCTTGAACCGTAGCATATTAAGATGTAATAGAATACTCTAAGTGATTTTTTTTTATGATTTGATAGCATAGCATTGCGTATGCTCACAGCTATATTAGGTAGTCAGATATATTCGGAAACCTCAGAACATCCACATTTCACTAGTAGTACGGAAACTGTCCAGTGTGACGGGGAGTGAGGCCGTCGCCACTTATTAATGTACAGTGGTACAATACATGCCTCGAAATTGAAGCATGCCGTTTTCCTCACGATGTTTTCCTTCACCGAAAAGCCAGTAGTGTTACAAATCGTACATAAATTCCGAAAAAATCATTGGTACCAGTCGGCCTGGACGGCCTGGATGGGGATCGAACCATCGCCTCCTGCACGGCAAGCAAGGTTACTCGCCACTGGACCACCACGGCATACATTATATTTTATAGCTGTTACTTATACACATACAGGGAGTAAGAAAATGTTGATAAATATGGAACCAAAGTAGGCGTGGAACGTGTCGCCACAGGTTATGCAATGATTTGCATAACACCATAAGGCGCGCAGCGTGATGCGAGCGAGAGGGCATGAGTAATTGTAGCAGCGTGAGCGGGAAGACAAGTGGCGACAGCCGTCTCCGAAGCAAAAGCACTACTTTGCATTTCTAACCCCTGTAATACTAACCTGTCTGCTATAACGCCAAAGAATGGTTTTGCTATAAGTCCAAATATTGGGAGTACTGTGTAAATAAGACCAACAGTCCCTGACGAAAATCCTAGCTGACGGGCATATGTTGATAAATATGGAACCAAAGGTGCTGTACCTGAAAGGAAAATTGTACATAATTGTTAAGAGGATATAATTCGGAGCGCGATCCATACAAACGTACTATGGTGATATTTTCAATACTAACCAATTAAACTCAATGAAATTTTTCAGAATCAATCTAAAAACAAATTTCTATGCTTGTATAGAGTCCGATTTTCGTTAAAATGCATAGTTTTAAAGTTACAGTGCCTCAAAGATTTCCATACAAATCTTAAATTAATCCTAGCATTGAAACTGTATATTTTAACGAAAATCTGACTCTATACAAGCATAGATATTTGTTTCAAGATTGTTTCAGCAAAATTTCATTGACTTTAATTGATTAGTATTGAAAATATCACCATAGTACGTTTTTAAGGAGCGCGCTCCGAATTATATCCCCTTAAGGGTATATTACTAAAGTCTGGTTATATTTTCAATACTAACCAAATAAAGTCAGTGAAATTTTTCAGAAACAATCTAGAAAGTAATCTCTAAACTGAAATGCCTACTGGACTAAAATGCATGAGACAACAGTTTTTTTTTTCTGACAGTTTTACTCCCAAGTAAAAGTGGTTCTGTTTGATGGGTAGAATATGTGGTATTAAAGGTTAATGAAACTTTTCCTTACATCCTGTATACTAAATAGTTATGTTTGTTTGTTTTTGTATGTAGGAATTGTAAGGTGTAACCTCTGGAACTACTGAACTGGATTTAAAAATTATTTCAGAAATAGAAAGCCATACTATCCCTCCCTAATATAGGTTATATAAATCACATATTCATGTGGATGAAGCACCAGCCATTAGCTAGTAATGTATATAAGATCTTATGTCTCATAAACATAATTTACAATTTATGTATTACTTAGATTAGATTCAATTGAGTTTACTTATAGCCATATATTCATAAAAACATAATTATCTCCTTTATTTTGTACCAGAAAATAATATTACAGAGCGTCCATGGTCGTAATCATCATTCATCAGCCATCGTCATGTCCACCGTTGTTTGGTGCCTTTGTCTAGTTCTAGCCTAGCTATCATAAAACAATTCCGGGCTAGATTCTGGTACTTTAAATGGCACTAGATAATTTGTGTGACGATTTATGATTCTGAGATATAAGTATATGGTCCTTTTAAATATGCTGACACTTTTTAAGGGGATGATTAGACCGTCAAACTGAACAACTTTCTCTAAGACACCAACATCGATATCGCGAAAAAAAAATCTGTTCCATACTAAACTGCTAATCTACTGGAGGCGCAGGCGTAATTCTCCAAACAATGATATGCTACGTACTATAAGGTTTATAATTGTGTTCCTTTGACTATCCCCCACTGCCACAAGTCTATTCTGTATGAACTGTGGCTTAAAAAGTGTCAGCATATCCAAGAATTCAGAACTGTATTAAGTAATAATTTATGTTTACTGCACGTCTAGCATGATTTCTCTACTTGCGCGCGACTCTGCTTTTTCCCATACTACAAGTCGCGGCAAGCGCGGCTTTCGCTCTCCGAAACGCGAGGGAACCAGTTATTTTCTATGCAGCGAAGGCGCGTCGCGCGCGTGTAGAGAAATCATACTAGACGTGCAGTAATAAGTTTGAGAAACAAACTGAATTACTTACCAGCATTAAAAAGAAAAAAATGCCCTTTTATAGGTAGTAACTTCTTGTTAACTTTCATTTTTGAGGACAACATTAGGGCAGCCTTTGTTAAATCTGAAACAAGATCATTGTTTATAGGCATCGGAAAAGACTTTCACATTTAATATTGCAGATGTTAGCTCACTTAAGAGGATATAATTCGGAGCGCGCTCCATACAAACGTACTATGGTGATATTTTCAATACTAACTAATTAAAGTCAATTAAATTTTGCTGAAACAATCTTGAAACAAATATCTATGCTTGTATGGAGTCAGATTTTCGTTAAAATATACAGTGCATTTTAACGAAAATCGGACTCTATACAAGCATAGAAATTTGTTTTAAGATTGATTCTGAAAAATTTCATTGAGTTTAATTGGTTAGTATTGAAAATATCACCATAGTACGTTTGTATGGAGCGCGCTCCGAATTATATCCCCTTAATGTAGCATTGGGCAGGACATATAGCTAGGCGAAATGATGGCAGGTGGAGCAAAGCCCTAACATGCTCGTCTTAGGGCTTTGCTTCACCTGCCATCATATGTGCAGGCGGTGGGCAGGACATATATAGCAATATGTCCTGCCCACCGCCACTTTGAGCGAGCTAACATGCCCGGCCCTGCGTTTACCTAGTGGGAGTGGTTTTTACATTATTTTATTATAAAAATAACAAACTTTAAACTAACATGTTATTTGAAATAATTCACGGCGGTCCACATAGCCAATATGTATGCCAAATTTCTTATAAATCCGTTTAGCCGTTTATGCATGATTGAATCACAAACATCCAGAAATCATCACATACTTTAAGTGAGTATATTCTATATAAAACTTTCTCGGAAACTAATGATTTGGATGAAATTTTGAATTTTGATAATGTATTACTTTCCAAGAGAAAGTTTTGATGTTTGACTCAATCACACACTAACGGTTGAACGGATTTGGACTAAATTTCGCACACAAATAGAAAATGTTCTGGAAAGTCACAAGGGAAAGCTAGTTTATAATATTAGCAAAATGGGTCAGGGTGTATTTATATTCACTACTATCAAATAGCATAGCACACCCTTTATATCCTACATCCACTCGCTTTTTGTCAAAACCTGCTTTGAACAACAAAAAAGGTACAAAACCAAAGTTATGGATAGAGAAAAAGGAAGTCTGCAAAATTTATTGACGAATAAAGAAAATTTGATATGCATTGATTATTTTGATTCCATTCAAATGATGTAAGATTGACCGCAACTATTTGGAATTTGTTTCCAATGAAACTATGGGCTGTTTAACAAGCTAAACTCGCAAGGCCAATTAAAAACCATTAACTTTTAATTTGTAAAAAAAAGTCGGATACTGGAGACTGAACAAAAAAAGCAGGTTCAGAAATGAATACGATACTTACAATTTCTAAGCGTTATCTCACAATCGAAAGTTGTTAATAAAATTAATTCTCACAAAACTATGTTACGAAAACCGGCAAAGGACAAGTAGGTACTTATCAAGTCAAGTAGCACAGATTACTGATTTGTAGCAAGCTAAAGATGCGACTCTGCGACAGTGAAATTTGCACCTAGTTCCAACATTTTCGTTTTGGCGCTGCTATCGTCAAGCTTGTATCGAACTTGTAGTTATAGGTGTGTAAACAGTTATTTCGGAATGGAAAAAATAGGGATGTTTGACCAAGGAACAAAGTAATCAACGATATTATTATGTCATACAACGGAAAAGAATGAGGCCGAAATTCAGAGACGATTTTTAAGTCATAGTTCGAACTCCCGTATGTCAAAATCCATAAATTTTTGCCACGCTTAGCTCGAGCTAAGACTAAAAAATCGTCTCTGAATCTCGGCCTTAGAGCTTCTCAAGGATTCTCAACTCAAACGAAAATGCCAGGAAAACACAAGATATAAACTTACAACAACAATACGGCATAACGCTGGTGTTGCTGTAAGTTCAAAATGGTGTCCTATTATCGTCCAATGATGACGTTTCATGAGGGAAAATGAGACTTCAGCGCCAAAACGGCTAGATAGGAACTACAGCAGTAATAGGCCTGTCAAGTAGTGGCAAACCAACCACAGAGTACTTACCGATATGTAGCAAATAAAATTATTCATATGTAGCAAGCTACAGATGCGACCACATAACATTATAAGAGGGGCTAGAAGTGCTAAGTAGGCGTGGAACGAGTCGCCACAGGTTAGGCAATGATTTGCATAAGACCATAAGGCGCGCAGCATGATGCGAGCGAGAGGGCATGAGTAATTGTAGCAGCGTGAGCGGGAAGATAAGTGACGACAGCCGTCTCCGAAGCAAAAGCGCTACTTTGCATTTCTAACCCCTCTTATAATGGTCTGTGGATGCGACAGTAAAAGGAACAAACTGATCAATGATAGTAGCATAATGACATACAACGGAGAAGAATTAAGGCTTCCCAAGGATTCTCAACTCAAGCTAAAATACCAGGAAAAACAAAAAACATAAACTTCTGACGAAACAACAAGTTTAATTGACGTCCTGTGATCATGTGATGGCGTGACCGCCATCATGAAGGAAAATGTGACGGCAGCACCACAACGGACCTATCGGAACTAAAGCTGTCATAGGCCTGAAACCAACCACAGATCACAAATTTTTTTGTTAACGGAAACCACAGACTAGATAGCATAGAGTACGGTAAACAAGGGGGGCTTTAGCTGTGGCACCATAGACCAAGACACAATTTTTACTTGTGGCACAGATTAATAATATGTTACTACGTAACAGATAAATCACTTCAAACAAAATCTTAGTTTCACGCCGCCGACCGCTGCGAGCGAAAATTTATCTTAAACGTTTACTCATACTGTTAACATTGCTTCGCAGCTACCCGCGGTCGTTGGCCTTACTGCAACGACAGGGCTGCCTGTTTCGTTAAAAAAATCATTACCTAATTAACTATGTAGGTAAATAAAATAACGCTTTTTAATGACTGCCCCAGAAGGAGAGTAATGTTTTTCGAGTGTATGTATGTATATGTATCTATGTCTAATTCTTTGGTATGCCCTGTAGCCTAAACGGCTTGATGTATTTAAGAGGTATCCTCCACTGAACGACCTTGACCCTTTCAGAGCCGCCTCACCTCTACCAAACTGTAACACACATGTAATTTGTCGCAAGTAAAAGTGACTTCAACATTAAGTAGATGCACGTAAAATAACATATTTAGGCTTTCCTTTGCGCACAGGTTTCATAAGTATTTAAAAAAATGGCCACGTGCGAGTCGGGACTCTTGTCTGTTTAAAATGGGTCGTTGAAGACAACTACTATAAATTGACACTTACTTAGTATGTCACATAGTAACTGAAGATCATTTTACACTGGTGGTGGTTTTTTGGGTATAGAAAAAAAAAACTATCCAAGTTAGAGCCAGCGTGATAATTTTCCCGCCGTCTACACCTTATTTATAATGCTCATGATTTTTTTTCAGATTTTACATGACTCTAGTTTTTGAAATATCGGTGGGGACAGCAGTTTTTCTGTGTTTGTTGAAAAATGTTATTCAACAATTATTATTAAGAAACTAACAAAAAAATATTTTTATAAGCTTACATTTGATACCCCACCATACTGTAGAAACATTTTTTTGTTATTTTTATCTCTTTCTGCCCCTCAATATGAACATTAAGCTTTTTTGACTCTATTTATGTAATTGGACCGTTCTACATCCATCTACTGCACATAAACTACCAGTAATAGAAGTTATATAGACAAGAATTACGAAATACGTACGTCTCAGTACGAAATAATGGCACGAGTGCGCGCGTCGCGACTGTCGACAGCCCACTGCGATTTGGGGTTCCGGAACACCGGCGGCCGGTAGGTAATTAACGCGCGCAAGTACATGGAGTGGCAGAGGCCTGGTAGGACTGCAAGACGGACTACTGTGAATGGGCCCCTTTAACCTCTACTAGATATCTATTAGATATTTTGTAGACACTTAGATATTTTGTAGATATCTATTAGATACTTTGTAGACATTTGTGCTGTTGGGGTAGATGAAACCATAACGTAGCCGCACATGGAACAGCAATAGTTTGGCTTTTGCAGCCGAAAGAGGCCTATTCACTGCAGTCCGGCGTGTAGGACTACAGGCGCAGTTTCATACGTTTTGTGTAGTGAATGGTGTCGCAGTCCTGCACATCGTCCGACAACCTTGAGCAAAATGTACTGCAGTCCTACACGTCAGACTGCAGTGAATGGGGCCCTTTAAAAGACAATTTGTTTATCAAAATTCCCCAAGCTTGAAATTTTGATAAATGGGTCAATCAATTATTTTTTGTCCTGATTTTAAAACAGTACGTTTTAAAAAGATTATAGTTTTTTTTTCTTGACATAATTTAATTTTTAAAGGTTAGATAATTTATCAAATGTTATGATTCTTCTACACGCATACGCAACACACCATCTGTGTTGAACGACTAGAAGTTTTTAGACAACGAAAGAATTCGTGAAATTATCCGATAGGGGGAGAATAACAACAATGTTGCACGGTTTTGAGAACTAAACAATGAGGTGAAATATTTATAGTAAATTTGTTTTTGAGTGGCAATAGTAATTTTTTTCAATGTATAAAATTTTGTTAACTAGTATTGCTTGGGGACCGACGGTTGTACTAAAAGATACTTTGCGTCCATCGGACAACCGCCAAAATTCAAGTAAAATTCAAGTAATTTTGCATAACCGTGTATGTATTTAATAAATGCAATCATTAGTTATTCAACAAACATTAATTTTGGGACAAGCAAAACCTGTGCTTGAGCCTGAGCCTGAACATTGAGAAAATTTAAGCAAATGACTGGATCTAGGTATGGACAAAATGTAGTTGATTGACCCAAAAATTCAAAAACCACAGAGTACTATATACTTACTACCGTAAATAAAAAATTTTTTTTTTTTTAAAAAGATTTTTCTTTTTTGTGGAGGTAAGGTAAGGTTCATAACTGGCTATCTCGCGCTCTCATTTATTGGCTCCATCTTCCAGACGCTGGAGATATCATTGGAAGTGTCATTGAGATACTGGTGATTTTTTACCGTTTCGTAATTTTCAGGGGTAGAATCAAATCGTCAAACTGAATTTGGCTAGGGAGGAGCACAGTCGCTACTGTCCTCGGGCCAAGTAGAGCCAGAAAAGCGGCGCACTACCATAGCTTTTCTCGAAGAGATTCGGTGTAATTTTTAGCGCTCAAAACTGCGGTCTGGATAGTACCTTTTTTTATTTAATTTAAAATGAGTAGTTTTCCGACAGCTAGTAAAACGTAGTTCCAACATTCCGCGATAGATGGCGTTGTCGCGAGTTGGATGCGAAGACGGAAACATTTCTCCTGTACTCACGACCTACCGCGCGAGTCACCGAAAACCATACGCTTGCGCGGGTGAGCCACGACACGATACGAAGCGAGCCACATTTATCGTTTCCATGTTAGGACTGTGCGCACGACCTACGAGGGTGGTCAAGTTCTATTGCATTCACCTGTGCTCGTGACCTACAGCATGAGTCACCTTAACCTTAGCCTTATGCGTGAACCACAAAGTGAGCCATTTTGATCGTTTCACCGTTTCGACTGTGCGCACGACCTACGAGGGCGGTCAACTTTAGCACTGCGCGAGGATGATGATTTTGAGGGATAGCGAAAGTGTCTGACTGTTTTCAGCACTTTTCCGCCAATCGTGTGCACCACCAAAGTTTCATCGCAATCAGACGAACGGTTTAGGAACACATAAGAGACAAATAGCCAGGCAAAGATTAATATTCTGAAACTTTTTAAGGCGATGACCAGACCATCAAACTGAACAATTTTCTCTATGGGACCAACATCGAAACTGCGAAAAATAAATCAGCTGTACAAAAATATAAACCTACTCGAGCCAATTGTATGGGACAGCAGATTTTTTTCGCGATTTCGATGTTGGTCCCATAGAGAAAGTTGTTCATCCGCTTCGTTTGATGGTTTGGTTATCCCCTTAAAAACTGTCAGCATATTAAAAAGGACTCTGTATATTAACACCTTTACAGAAAAGTAGAGTTTTCTTATGTGAAAAAATTATTAAAATCCATCCAATAATTTAACACGTCTAGTATGATTTCTCTACACGCGCGCGACGCGCCTTCGCTGCATAGTACATAGACAAGTTTTTCAAAATAAATCATGGCCGGTGTGTTCGCCGCCTACTTATCTTCTATAGGTAATTAGGTAGGTACTTATGAAACGGTTCCCTGACTACCTAACTTAAACCGCTGAAGACAATAAAAACCTATTAACTGAAAAGAGAAAAACAAGCTCTATAATCACTAATCAGCTATAACAGCTTTGTTTGAGCTAATATAATTTGATTCTTATTAGGTAGGTATTGCAAACGGGGACAAAGAAAATTTTTGGTTGGTTATTGATTGGTTTGCCCACGCCTGCAATACCTACCTAATAAGAATCAAATTATATTCGCTCAAACAAAGCTGTTATAGCTGATTAGTGATTATAGAGCTTGTTTTTCTCTTTTCAGATAATAGGTTTTTATGCAGTCGGGTTTTTTGTTTATCATAATACCTAATTTAGTTTATTTCATACTTTTAAGTCTTGTGTCAAAACGGTAACATAAAAGTAATATAATATATATTATTTCGAATCGTCTGATTACTAGCTTTCATTTGATACCCATATTGTAATTTTTAACAAAAAAAATTGTTTACTCTCTTTTTTAATTCGTAGACGCCATCTTGAAATAATATACCCTATGTCACTCTCACGATTTTTACGACTCCAATGAGACCTCATCCGTTAAAATCCATCAAGCCGTTTGGGCTGTAGGCCGTGCCAAAGAAATACATACATACATACATACATACATACATACATACATACATACATACATACATACATACATACATACATACATACATACATACGTACATACATACATACATACATACATATATACATACGCTCGAAAAACATAACCCTCCTTCTGGCGCAGTCGGGTAAAAATATGAAATTTGGAACGTAGGGATAAGAAATAGGTAGGAAGAATGGGTAGGACGGACTACTTAGGCTTAGTAATATGGTCCCGTTTTCACTCTTTAGGTACGGAACCCTAAAAAGAGAATGTTGCTAGTTGTAAAAATGTTTCTGGCCATCCTGAAAAAGGTTACGGTCGTGAGTTTATCTATGCATGTAAAATTTATATAGATTGTTCATAAAATCTTGTCAATTTATAAAACACTAGAGTTATCCCGCGACTTCGTCCACACAAATTATATAGGGTCATAACATAACATAAATATTCTTTATTTGCACACCAAAAACATACAGCAACAAAAACAGAATAATAGAACGTAAGGGTACAAATGTCGTTCTTATCACTATAAGCGATTTCTTCCAGACAACCATATGCTGACACTTTTTTAAGGGGATTATCAGACCGTCAAACTGATCAACTTTCCCTATGGCACCAACATTGAAATCACGAAAAAATATCAGCTGTCCCATACATTTAGCTCGAGTAGGCTTGCCATTTTGTATGGAAGAGCTGATTTTTATTCACGATTTCGATGTTGGTGCCATAGAGAATTTTGTTCAGTTTGTCGGTCGGATCATCCCCTTACAAAGTGTCAGCATATTAAGAAGGAGCCTATATATCAGATTTAAAGTAAGATCATAAGCTATAACAAAAAAGTTTCATCAAAATCGGTTCAGTAATTTTCGCGTGATGCTCGCACAAACAAACACACATACATACAAACAGACAGACAGCAATTCTAATAATGGTTGATTTGGAGTAAGGGACACCTAAAAACCATATCGTCATCTTTTTATTTGTAAATATCTTCAATGTACCTAGGTATAGGTACAGACACACTTCTGTTACAGTTTTATAATAGTTAAGAAGACATTATTTCTCGAGTTACTTGAAAATACTGAAAAATATAATAGAGGTTGAATGAGATTTTATTCCTTTGCCTGCTTGGCTTTTCTATTGTATTTGACAGTTTTTTTAAAATGTTATTGCGGCCAAGGTATCTTAGCCATAAATCCTACGTTTTTCAGAAAATTCAAAAGTTAATTAATAATAGAAATATCGGTCAAAAATAAAATCGGAAAAATAAGTATTTCTTATTTTTTAACCTATTTTTATATTTTTATTAAAACAGCTGGTTAAAAAAAAAAGGTAATGTTGTCAATTCTTCAACTAGCTAGCTTTTGCCCGCGACTTCGTCGGCGTGGATTTTGGAAAACTTCTATACCCCGTTGCTCTTTAGATGTCATCCTCTGTAGAATATACAGGGTGTAAGGAAAACTATCATTAACCTTTAAACCACATACTCTACCCATCAAGCTGAACAAATTTTACTATGGGAGCAAAGCTGTCAGAACAACAAAAAAATATTAGCTGTCCCTTACATTTGAATCGAGTACGTATTGCAGTTTAGTATGGGACAGATGATGTTTTTTTTGTTTTGACAGGTTTGCTCCCATAATAAAAGTTGTTCCGTTTGATGGGTAGAGTATGTGGTTTAAAGGGTAATGATACTTTTCCTTAAACCCTCTATATTCCACCGTCTCTATCTTCAGCCGTTATGGCGTCTATTTGTCTGTCAGTCAGTCACGGAACTGTTTTATAAGTAGTTATAGAACAAGAAGCTGGGAAAGGTATTGTAAAATCATGGTATAGAACACATTTAAACAACACAATTATACTCTCTCACATACAATCAAAATCAATGAGATTTTTCAGAAACAATCTAAAATCTAATCTCTGTGTTTGTATGAAGTCAGATTTTCGTTAAAATGTGTAGTTTTAAAGTTACAGTGCATCAAAGACTTCCATACAAATCTAAAATTAATCCTAGCACTAAAACTGTATATTCTAACGAAAATCTGACTTCATACAATCATAGAGATGTGTCTAGATTATTTCTGAAAAATGTCATTGACTTTAATTGGTTAGTATTGAAAATATCACCAGGCTGTCCAGGCTTCGTTTGTATGCAACGCGCATTTACGCATTCGGAATAAACTTTTCTTAACAAAGTTTAACAAATATAATTTTTTTTTTTCAGGAGAAGTCATACAGCAGGCGCGGTTCCACCGTTCTGGGCACGGTGGGCATGCCCACAACCCTAAATGAGGTCGTAAGCTTTTCAAGCTGTTTTTCATCAAAATCGATTCAGTGGTCTAAATGTGATATTGTGATGTGCAAACAAAAACACATTAAGTTTTTTAATTTTCGCGAGCAAACAGACTAACATTTAACAGGTTCATTCATTTACTAATGTTCGCCGTATGAAGTCCGATTTTCGTTAAATTATACAGTTTTAATGCAAAGATTAATTTATTTATATATTTCCATACAAATCTTTAAAGTTACAGTACCTCAAAAGGTACTGTAACTTTAAAACTATACATTTTAACGAAAATCTGACTTCGTACAAGCATGGAGATTAGTTTCTAGATTGTTTCGGAAAATTTTCATTGACTTTTGTTTGTTAGTATTGAAAATATCACCAGACTTCGTTTGTATGGAGCACGCTCCGAATTATGTTCCCTTAAGAGGATATAATTCGGAGCGCGCTCCATACAAACGTACTATGGTGATATTTTCAATACTAACCAATTTAAGTCAATAAAATTTTACAGAAACAATCTAGAAACAAATCTCTATGCTTGTATAAAGTCGGATTTTCGTTAAAATGTATTGTTTTAAAATTACGTGCCTCAAAGATTTCCATACAAATTTCAAATTAATCCTAGCATTGAAACTGTAAATTTTAACGAAAATCGGATTCCATACAAGCATAGAGATCTGTTTCTAGATTGTTTCTGCAAAATTTCATTGACTTTAATTGCTTAGTATTGAAAATATCACCATAGTACGTTTGTATGGAGCGCCCTCCGAATTATATCCCCTTAAGGGGATAATCAGATCGTCAAACTGAACAATTTTCACTATAGCACCAACATCGAAATCTGTATGGGACAGGATAGAAAGTTTTTCAGTTTGATGGTTTGATCATCCCCTTTAAAAAGTGTCAGATTAGTCAGATATTAAGAAGGACCCTGTATATAAGTTTTTCTTATTGAAGACTTCAAATACGGAGTATAAAACGTTATAATAAATTCTTAACCTAAAACAAAAATAACTAAAGAAAATTTACGCTATAAATAAAGTCTTTGAAAGAAAGCTTTAAATGCGAAATAGGAAACAAAGTCCTAAACAATAGAGTTAAAAACTGAGTTACGAAAGGGCTGTTTCTAAGAAAAAAATATTTCTTGTGAGACTAACTTTGTCAAATAAGAGGAAAATTAGGGAGGCGAGTAACGTGTCTCGCCAATTTTCGAACCGGCTCCTCCTTCTCGCGCCATTGGCGATGGGCGTCCGAGCTCAACCAATAGGGCCGCGTCTTGCCCCACTTATTGCTCTATGTTACCAAGATTACGTTTTCCTTCGTTGAGGAAAACGTTAAAATTTTCTGTTACTTGCACCGTGTATGTTAGAGGGCTGCTTTAAATTTGCATAAGTTCTGCTTTCCTTTGCCAGTTAAAGAGGATAAGATTGCGGTAGATTTTTTTTTTTAAGTACAGGAAATAATTTGTATATTAAATTGAGTGCTTGTTGTAATTTAAAGCAAAGTGTAGTAAACAGTATTCCGCCCACGCGGTTGCGATTGAGTCTCGGCGGGCTACGTGTTACTGAAGTGTTCACTGCGATATTAAAGTCACGTCGACTCGTCAGTCCGAAGCCCGGCACCGACCCGCGTCACTCGCCTCGCGGGCCGCTTCATGCGTCAACCGCGCGACGCGAGCATATGCCGGCCGCCCGCCCAGAACTCGCCGCGCCGCACGCGCATTTAAAAATATAATTCAAAAACAAAACATTTATCCGCGTTGTTTAATTTAAAAGGACCAAAGTGAACGTTTAATAAAACTTGAACTTGAAATCATTCTTGAAGCAAAAGTGACAATGAACTTTTTTGTGTGCTACTTAGTATTAAGGGTGAAATGACCTGGTAGCTGTATTCAGGATCAGCAGCGACGGAAGGACTTCAAACTGATTAAAAAGTGGGTGAGTATAGGAATATTAGTGAGGAAATGAGGGATATTCGAAAACTAGTAGGTACTAAAATTACGTGCTAAAGAGCCTATTAAATATTTAATGAGCCAGTTAACCAATATTATTGCCGAGTAAAAGTCAACTTCGAGAAAACAAACATTTTGTAATCTTAACTGCATGGCAGAATTAGCTTTGTTTGTCCAATGTATCTACTGAAATTTCGTTAGTTGTTACATAGGTCAGGGTCTTTAGTCCTTTCAGCGCAATTTCCATTTAGCGGTGTGTGGTGCGTCGGTTTATTTTAAGTAAATGTTTTATGCTAGGCTTTTATGAGATTTATAGCTGATGTCAATAGCTCAGGTAGTTCCTGCCTTTCATGACATCAGTTGTACCTACCAATACGAGTAGCCTACTATTTTAATGTATAGTGCATCAATATTTTAAATAGAAATCCGTCTGTACCATGACTTTTGTGGATTAACAAATATTGTTCTTATGGTTATAAAGTAGCTTTGAAGTTTTAACGTCTTACTAATATGAACATTTATAGAAGTGCTTAGTAGGAATTAGGCCTTAATCTTAGATTATAGTGAATAATTTAGCTTTGTTCGGTAGGTAACGGATAAAACCTATAGAGAGGGAACTTTCAGATTCAAAATACTGTTAATATTTTGATGGGGCCCGTCCACCGGAGATATGCGAAGCGATAAGCGAACAAAATTCAACCGATAAGATATCTCCGAGTAGCGAAGCGAAGAAAGGAAAGAGAAGCTAATCCAATGGTTGATTGAGGGTTCCGTACCCAAAGGGTGAAAACAGGTTCCTATTCATAAGCCTACGCTGTCCTTCCGTCCGTTCGTCCTACCTATTTAGGGCTGTAACTTCTTTACTTTTTAACTTCTTAATTTTCACAGACTGTGCGTTATTATGGCGGATTTGCTAACAAGTAATAAAAATGTCAAAATTAAGCGGTGTACTCATACAAGAATCTAATTTTTAATCAAAGTTTTTTTTCTTCTCGCTCTATCGAAAAAATTGTAACACATACAAGCGTCAAACTTGGTGTGATTATAGATCAAACTCTACAGTATAACAACGAATTATAAAAACCGGCCAAGTGTGAGTCGGTCTCGCTCTAAAGGTCCCGGAGAAAACAAAAAATTTTTTTTTAGGTGTAATATGTTGTGTGGTACGGAACCCTAGGTGCGCGAATAGCCTGACTTGACCGGTTTTTTCAAACACCGCCTTGCTGCGTCTCACAGCTGTTCAATTCAAGCAGCCTTTCGTCGCACTAAGTATTTCCCATTTTTCCTTCAGTAAACTGAAAAAAGTCAACATTTAATTCAAATGAAGAGAGAAATATCCATTGAAATCTAAGTAAATCGATTCATTTAATACTTCAATTGCTTCGTTGTTTTAATGCTATGCTTGATAAAATTTTGAGTACGTAAGGTGATTCTGAAATGGTATACCTAGAAGACAAGATGGGGCGGGATTTATACAGGCGGGTTTCGTATCTGTATAATTGTACCACAAAATAAATATATGTACTCAAAATACCTATAGATAGAAGAGGGTGCTCTATACAGGGTGTAGGAAAAAGTATCATTAACCTTTAAACCACATACTCCACCCATCAAACTGAACAACTTTTACTATGGGAGCAAACCTGTCAGAACAAAAAAAAATATCAACTGTTCCATACGTTTGAATCGAGTAGGTTATTGCAGTTTAGTATGCGACAGCTGAAATTTTTTTTTTTCTGACTGGTTTGCTCCCATAGTAAGAGTTGTTCAGTTTGATGGGTAGAGTATGTGGTTTAAAGGTTAACTATACCTTTCATTACACCCTGTTTACAGTTATTAGTTTTTGTAGCCCTATTTAATTTAGGAAAAATTGTTGGCGGTCGGTGGTTATATTTTGCCAACTGCAATATCTCGTATTTTTTCTTTTTTATGTCCCTGTCCTCCCACCAAAAAATCAAAAAATGTATATTAAGACAACTCAACGCATCGTAGCGCTCATCTCTATCCTTTAATAATATAAAAATTCTAAATTACTTGCGCGCTAAAAGTACGTATAGTGATGAAAAGACGGACAGGCGCTCAAATGAATTTAACAAATTATATTGTCACCGCTTTGTTCTACGGAACCCTATTGTTGAAAATCTTTGTCTACCATAATATCTACTCTTGAATCTTGGAAATATAACGTATTTATTTTCGGGCAGTTTCTTGGTGTCACCATGGCAGTTGGGCAACCCCATCAATCAGGAAATACATGCGGCAAAGGTGCAGAGGAAATTGTGAGAAGAGAAAACTTCTACGGGAACATCAGACGCAACGGTAAATTGACATCAAGGAACTGGCCGTAAAATCTTGAACATTTTATCAGTCCTAATCAGACTTCTCGTTCATTTCCCAGAACAGATTCCTTGCCCTATAGATACTGCCCTAGTACTGAAGTCTAAAAGACCTCTGCATAATAACAAGGTTTTATTTAGATAAGTCGGAGTCTTGTAATTGGAACAATAGAGCTCTTGCACTTATAATAATCACGATTCAGTTCTTCTCTCAATAGACACAAGTCTTATTATATATAGTGCATCTAAGATAGCTCCGTGATTTTGACAGATCATTTTAGAGCAATTTTTTTTACTTTCTGAAAATGTATGAGCCGTAAAACCTTTTATTTTATGTTAAATGTTAATTAATCTTTTACATTTTTAGTGTATTATAAAGTTCACATGGCCCAAACAGCTTTAAAAAGTATTATAAAATCAATATCTTGGACGAACTTTACAAGGTAAAATTGATATCATTAGCATCCTTTTAAACTAAGAGTCTACCCATCAAACTGAAAAACTTTTACTATGGGAGCAAACCGATCAGAGCAACAAAAAAATCTGCTGTTCCATACTAAACTGCAATGCTTACTCGACTCAAATGTATGCAACATCTCTTTTTTTGCATTGATCGATGTTTGCTCCCATAGTAAAAGTGGTTCAGTGTGATGAGTCTTTGTATAAAAGGATGCTAATGATATCAATTTCACTCTATAAAGAGAAGAACTGACTGTTATAAGTGCAATTGCTCTATAGTTGCAATTAAAAGACTCCACCTTGTGCTTCGAAAGATCGATAGCTTGTGCGTTAAAATAAATTTTCATTGTCCACAGTGGCTCTAAGCGTCGATGGGGCGAGCCTCGATGACGGTTGCGATGAGGGCGTCACGAGGTTAACTCCAGGTCTTCATCCCACATTCGACATGAATGATCTGCCATCAAACGCTTTCACAGTAGATGCACGCAGAATGCAACTTTATTCGCACCAGCACCTTCATCCAACGGTGAGTTAGTTGCCTTTGCCTTTGTTCTAACTGCTGTAGTAATAATATCTGACGTAAATGATATTGGCTATGTGCGAAGTGGTGATGGGAACTGACAAATCGATCGCAGCGCCCGGGGTGGCTGAAATGTGTACTTTTGTTGGACAAGCTGCGTAAAATATGCTTGAATCTATGCAAATCCACACACTAACTCAACACGAAATCTAGAAAACTGTCGAAATTTGGCATGGAAGTTTCTATTGGCATCTAGGTGGTCACTAAAAAGCGTTTTTTTTAAATGTTATCTCCAAAGGTGTGAATAACGGGATAAAAGTTTGTACCGAAATTGGCACCCACGACTCGCACAGACCACTGAAGTTTAATAATCATAACTTTTGATTCAACGAACCGATTGCGATGAAATAAAGCCTGAATGTTAATTCGAACTAAGCCCTATGCTTTTGTAAAAACCCTATTCAAATCGGTTAAGTAGTTTCTAGGTGTAGCGTGCCCAAAAAAACAGCTAACAATTAATAAAAATGGTCTCAATGCATCCCATTACGTATCCTAAACGCCCCCAAGTAATATTTTATTGACTTTAAACACTCATAACTTTAATTGAATGAAGTGATTGCGATGAAATAAAGTCAGAGATATTCTGAAACCACAGAACATCCACGTTTCACTAGTACCGAAACTCTGTCCAGTGAGACGGGGAGTGAACCCGTCGCCCCATATACGTAGCTATGAAATAAAGCCTATATGTTAATCTAAACTAAGCCCGATGCTGTATTGAAAACCCCATGCAACACACCACCCCCAATTTACTTTTTTGCAAATATCTTCAATGTACATTATCGCTAAGTTTATAATTATATTATAATATGTATTAGATAAAGCATTGGCTTCTTGTGAAGATTTACCTGTCTGTATTAAAATAAGCCAAAAAATAAGTTTGGAACAATAATACTAAAGTACTGTAGTGTACGGAGGAAAAATAAGGCGCTGGAGCACGGGGTTTCTTCTTACGAGTGCCACGGGTCATTCGATTCGCTAAGCGCAGTTCACATGCGAGCAAATTCATTCCAACTTTTAGTGATTAACGCCTGTTATCGCAAAACTTGATCGCCTTTATTTTTAAATGGACTGAAAATAATACATTTGCTATTTGGGAAACATCACTTAGGTACCTTAAGGGGATATAATTCGGAGCGCGCTCCATACAAACGTACTATGGTGATATTTTCAATACTAACCAATTAAAGTCAATGAAATTTTGGTAAAAAAATCTTGAAACAAATATTTATGCTTGCATGGAGTCAGATTTTCGTTAAAATCTACAGTTTCAATGCTAGGATTCATTTACGATTTGTATGGAAATCTTTGAGGCACTGTAACTTTAAAACTAAACATTTTAACGAAAATCGGACTCTATACAAGCATAGAAATTTGTTTTTAGATTGATTCTGAAAAATTTCATTCAGTTTAATTGGTTAGTATTGAAAATATCACCATAGTACGTTTGTATGGCGCGCGCTCCGAATTATATCCTCTTAATGTGCACTATTAACAATTTAACATTAAATATAGGGTTCTTCTCCTTCTTTATATGCTGTTATTAGAAAAGTGACCCTATACAAGGTGTTACAAAAATGCAAATAAACAGTGGTTAAGACCATCAAACTGAACAACTTTCACTACTCCATACTTCAATACTCCGTTCAATATAGCAACGAAATTTTAAGGCTATTTTGCATTACAGAAACAGAGATTTGAAACACTTCCTCTCACTTATTCTTAGATCAGCTTTAGTAACGTCCAAGATATGTCGGATAGTATATGTATCCAATTAATTAATTACATTTGGTAATCAGAATTAGCCAGAAAGCTAAATAGGAATCGGAAAATCTCGTCGCCCTTATTTGGAATGAAGTATAGTAGGTACAATTTCTACAATATGATGTGAATTCCAGTTTGTTCGCTTGAAAAAATCATTGAGGCGTAGTTTATTTGTAAATAAGTAAGGTACATCATGTTTTCTCGGCTAATTGATTTATTACTTTCATAATAATATTAATGTTAATCGTGACGTTAGTACACTTCTCAGGCTCCTATCACAACGTTGAACTCTTGTTATCAAATCTTCGTCACTATTCGTTACATCACCGACCTTGTTTATTTGACTTATTTTTGCAATAATATCTTTTATTTAACATAAACTTGAAAAATAACATTAAATTAGGATACATTGATACTGCTATAGTACAATTTAGCAAGTTTTCGTAGCCAGTCAAGCCAAAAAATAAGACCTACTTGTCGTGATCTACATACATTGACTACATACCGTCATTTGCAGCCTTGCTTACCTAAGGTTTTATTTTAACGATTGTAATACACTGTTTAATAATGCTTAGTAATTATTTTTAAATGGGTATGAGTGAGGTTGTATGGAGAAAAATTGGCATTTTTTTGTTGATCGGCCAGTAATAAAACGTACATAGGTTTTTAGAGGGCCTTTCAAAATACATTAAAAAATATCACATTCATTGCTAGGCCGCATCACAGCTGTGCTATTAAGGTAAAATAACTTCTAAGGTTGTATAGGAGAAATCACTTTTTAGCGCTAAGACCGCCTTGTTTTGTATCTTCTGTATTTCTTTACGGTATATTTTGCTGAGTAGGTAATCTGTTGCGTTTGATTGATTGAAAATGAGTTGATTCATAAGACTTTGGTTACTTTTTCATTAACCTTTAGAGTTAAATATTTCAGCTCCGATGCAAGCTAGGCCATAAGTGTTTATTACAATACGTTTGTTTTTTTAGTACTATAATTATACAATACTTTGATTGGTGGCTGCGACTTTTAATAAAAATGACAATACCCATTTCAATAAAATTTATGTACTTAGATGAGAGGCGTGTTGGTAACAAAATAAAATGTTACCGAAGTAAAACGGCAAATATACCAACTGGCATAATTAATGAAAATCGAAGTTGTTAATCTCTGAATCGTAAATTTTATCTAGCGGCCCTGACACGGGTTCATCACGAACCGAACAACAGATTGTGAATGAGATTAGGTTGTATAATGCGATGAAATCTTTACAAAATGTAATTAAATATTTAAACAGGAATTACAATTTTGCCATACTATTTATCTACGACGTCCACATGTGGACGGAGCAAATTTTAAGAGCTTATTTCGATATTTTGAGGTAGTATAGATTTAGGAATTCTTTCCTACATCTTCAAGCATTCTGGATGTTACATTTCGACGCCTTAGAGTGAAGAACTCGTAAGTGCAAAAGAGAAAATTTTTCAGGAAGAAGAAAAAACTGCGTTCTCTAACTTTTTTGCAATTTCTTATTACACGCTATATATGGCATTATGAGTAACAGATTATTTTTTGAGTGAAATCAGGACACGGTTTGTGATATTTTCTTTCCAGAAACGTACTAATAAAAAAATCCAAAATTTCATTCCCGAGGTCTTCACTCTAAGGCGATTTGCGCCGGCACGCCACAACGAAATATCCAGATATTAAATGTCATCTGGAGGTGGTGAACCCATAACTTATTAGTCTTTAGTAGGTGCCAAGCAAACATTGAGTTCAGACAAAAAACGAACTTCAAAACGCAATGAACAAAACCTTTTGTTCAGAACGCATCAATCATCGACCTTTAAGTGGGTTTGATAAAATATTGCCCGTAGGTATTGAAAAGGAGCTGGAATACTTTCCATAAGTCGCACAGCAGTTGCATAATAGGTGCGCCGATGACGTCGGTTCAGTTGCCTCGGCAGTCGGCACGCGGCGACTCGAATAACTCCGTTGTAATTCGAAACGCCCTGTGACAAATGTGAAAAGTATTGGGTTTTTAACTGCGCTCGCGCACGGCTACTGTGTATACTCACCTCTACGCTATCGCTCTCCCGTTTCATGAAAGAACTGCAGAACAATTTTATGAATTACTGGAGTTTACCCGCGACTTCGTCCGCACAAATTATTTACCAGATTTTAAGTCAGATCATAAGCTAATAAAACCAAAAATGTTCATCAAAATCGGTTCAGTAGTTTTTGCGTGATGCTGTTACAAACATACAAACAAACAAACAAACAGACAGACAAAAATTCTAAAAAAGGTTTATTTTTGTAGTCCGGGATACCTAAAAACCATATGGTAATATTTTTCATGTAAATACGAGTATCTTCAATGTACCTATACAGACACACTTCTGTTACAGTTTTATAACAGTTAAGAAGACTATAGTTTACCCGCGATTTCATCCACACAAATTATACAGGGTGAAATTGATATCATTAGCATCCTTTTAAACTAAGAGTCTATTGAGAGCAAACCGATCGGAGCAACAACAAAAGAAAAATCTGCATACATTTGAGTCGAGTAGGCATTGATGATGTGTTGTTCCAATCAGTTTGCTCCCATAGTTTGATGGGTAGTGATATCAATTTCACCCTGTACCTACAGGTACCAGATTTTAAGTCAAATCATAAGCTTTCAAACAAAAAAGTTTTATCAAAATCGTTTCAGTAGTTTATGCGTGATGCTCGCACAAACAAACAAACAGACAGACAACATTTCTAAATAAAAAAGGTTTATTCGGAGTCCACATCGTAATTTTTTCTCGTAAACTTCAATGTACAGACACACTTCTGTTACAGTTTTATATAATAGTTTAGATTGATGGCTACATAGCTGGTGCATTTAATTTAAACGTTATGTTATTCTTGAACTCCTGTTCGAATGATTTTTGGCCAAAGATAGTAAAGTATACAGCTATACCTACGTACATTTGCGAATTGCTAACGATAATCGGAAGTCTCTAGAACAATAAAGTGGCATGATATTATAGTAGCTACAAGAATGTGACGCTCGTCCATAAGTCGCTCGTACGATATAGGTTGTCATCAGGGTTGCCAGACGTAGAAAATTATCCCTCGTACGAAAGAAGTAAAATCTCGTACCAAAAGTTTAAACAACGAAGAATAAGGCATGTAACACAATTTAATTTTAAACAGTTCATATAGGAACTAAATTGTTTTGTACAAAATTTTTGTTTAATACAGAAAAAAAAAAGATAATAGCAGTTAATCTTTGACTAATTATTACAAGGACTAGCCTTGCGGTAGCATTTCCCCTCTGCCACGGTATACTACACAACTAAGCACAATTGATCTTGTGCATTTACATTCAATTTTACATCTTATCACTAAACGAGACAGCCTATAATTGCGAAATAATAACTTAGAACTTAGAACGTTTGGGGTTCATACGAGACTACTTTTTATAATTTTTAACATTCAAAATTAGAATCTAAAGTTATCGGGAATAAAATCCAAAGTTGCGGATTTCATGTTACCTCGCCCTCCGCAAAAAGTGGCAGAAATGTTTGTTAGTAGAATTACACGCGAATTATTATTATAAATAGTCAAAGCAGCTAATACAAGGAACAAATCTAAGCGGTGATCGGTCTCTTAAGGATTTCCCGGCGAACTATAATCTAACCATAAAAATGTGATAGTCTATCTTGGTTAAAAATATTCATTTATTTTAAAAAACGTCGGCTGCAATGGAAAATCATGCCATAATTTCCCTAAAACTCAAAATCTCGTACAAATAGTACTAGGCTGACAGCATCCTCGTACCTCGTACGGGAGCCCCCAAATCTCGTATTTGTACAAGGAACCACCTACGTCTGGCAACCCTGGTTGTCATGTATCTATGTTAGGCATATCTCCACACATACATACACATCATGAACACAAATGAGTCAGAAAATAATCAATACCTATGCATTATAATTAATACGGTGTCAAGCCTCTATTTCTGCCCTCAATCTTCACTTATAAATTTCTTAAAAATTATAATTACTACGTTTCTAGGACCCAAGAATCATTGTAGGTACTCATTTGTGGTTTTAAGGTCGAGATATTACGTTTTTTAAAAGTTTGTAGCAGTTTTAAACATATTCACTACAAACATAAAACATTGTTTAATCCGTAATATTCTTGTCTTTTAGAAATGTTATGAAAAAATGGTTAAGAGCAGCAGTGGAGGCTCGATAACCTTAATTTTGTATGAAATATTATTTAAAGATGCGTCTGATTTAACTGCAAATCACACTTTAAAATGGTGTCACAACTCTTGACCTCAATTGAAATAAAGCGTAATAGTAAAAAATAACAAACTGTGCCAATGTTAAAATCATGACGAAATTGAACATTGGATTGGAACTAATATTTAAAACTCCAGAAAGTGCTCAGATATTCTTTGTTAATAATCGGTACCGTACCTAGGGGTTTATGGCTTCTATGTTGACCGTATTTTACAAAGGCGATGGTTCGATCCCCGTCCTGGCCGACTCGTACCTATGAGTTTTTCGGAATTTATGTACGATTTGTAACACCACTGGCTTTTCGGTGAAGGAAAACATCGTGAGGAAACCTGCATGCTTCAATTTCGAGGTATGTGTATTGTAGCCACTGTTCATTACAAGTGGCGACGGGCTCACCCCCCGTCACACTGGACAGAGTTTCGGTATTACTGGTGAAATGAGGATGTTTTGAGGTTTCAGAATATCTCTGACTACCCCCTCGGGGAATATAGTCGTGAGCATATGCTACCTAGGGGTTTATGGCTTTTATGTTGACCGTATTTTACACAGCATGAAGCATTTAAGGTAAACAAAAATGATATCCCTAAATCATATATGCCTGCGAGATCGAATCAGAAATGAAGAGATCCGCAGAAGAACCAGAGTAGCTGACATAGCCCAAAGAATTGCTAAACTAAAGTGGCAGTGGGCGGGGCACATTGCTCGCAGAACCGATGGTCGGTGGGGCCGAAAAGTTCTCGACTGGCGACCGCGTACCGGAAAGCGCAGCGTGGGTAGGCCCCCAACACGGTGGACCTACGACCTGGTGAAGGCGGCGGGAACCCGTTGGATGAGGGCAGCGCAGGACCGTTTGTTATGGCGATCCTTGGGGGAGGCCTATGTCCAGCAGTGGACGTCCATCGGCTAAGATGATGACGATGATATAAAAATGATAGGTACCAAGCGAGAAAGTGTGATTCTTTTCATCAAACAGATCAAATTTTACAGAGGAAACAACAATGAAAATAAAACAAGCAAAAAAAGGAAAGCTAAGTTTTACGTAGAATACCGATCAGTTGATTAGTTATTCAGAAAGAAGAACTGTTTTTTATACGATTTAGTACACAGTTATTTCTAAGAATTTTTATTTAAAAATAGGGACTGAATTTAGATTGTTATAAATAAACTATCATAAATTCCTCTTAAGTAAGAAAATTGAAGTCTTGCTCAAATATTCGGTTGTACTCGATTAAGATCAGTTAACGGCGTTATTTAGCAATTTATGAGGAATATTGGGTCTACGTTTAATTAAAAATAGCACAGCACAGAAAAGTTAATAGTAGGTACCACAGATAGTACCTACTAACATACGTATGTACGATAGTAGACAGAACGTTCTAAAGGGTGTTAGAGTAGAGAGTTGCATTACTTTAATGGGTGATTGGGCTCATGATAATAACCACAACTTTCCCAAAGGAGCAAAGGGAAAATCACATAATTTTTTGAAATTTCTTGCGATCAGCTGATTGCATTTAATATGGAAAGTCAAACATTTTGTTTGCTTGTTTCCTATAGATTTGTTTGGGAAAGTTGTTCAGTATCATGAGTAAAATCACCCGTTAAAGTAATGCAACGGTTCACCCTAACACCCTGTATACATTTCTTATAAATTACCCCTTCCGCTTTGTATCCAAGGCTGCAATCGCGGTAAATATTCGGTGATTGAACCGTGACTGGACTACGTACGAACCATAACTTTTGAAACTTTTGTTATTGCGCTAATCGCAGTATAGCTCATGACAGCGGTTAGAGCCGTTTTGACAGATCGCTCAGACGTTAAAGGCCGTCAGTTACATAGAGTTTAGCGCAATGCGGAATTCAGTACAGTTAAACAGTAATTGGATTGCAATGGGATTAGAACTGAAATTGGATAAGAATGGAAGTTCGATGTTTTAAATTAGCGCAATTGGTCTCCAAATAATGTTTGCGAAAAAAACGAGTGATCCTCACCGAGTACAACAGAATACAGGGTCCAACTTAATATGCTGACAGTTTTTTAAGAGGATGATCAGACCAACAAACTAAACAACTTTCTCTATGGGACCAACATTGAAATCGCGAAAAAAAAAACAGCTGTCCCATACAAAAGTGCAAACCTACTCGAGCCAAATGTACCTATGGGACTGCTGATTTTTTTTCGCGATTTCGATGTTGGTGCCATAGAAAAAGTGGTTCAGTTTGATGGTCTGACCGTCCCCTTAAAAAAGTGCCAGTATATTAAATTGGACCCTGTATTAGAGCAAAACTTCTATTGCTATAGTTTTGAGCAGTAGCCAGCTGGACCATTTAAAATTCTGACCTTTATTTTATAGCTTACCAAACATTATTGGATATGCTAACAAGACGGAACAAAAGTTCCTCGCAACTTGTATAAACCAAACCAACCAACCAACACCTAAATACTTTTGATGAATGCTGACTGAATCAAAAAGGTTCCTACGTATGCGTAATGTGTTTATAGAGCAACATAAAATAATCTTTTAACTTTAGAAATGTGACACAGTTTATGAGAGTTAAGCGGTTAATCTAGAATTAAATATTTTAACGGGTTCTTAGCGCGTTTTGGAAATATCGGGAACTCAAATATACCAATACGCGTTAATTCTATACTTCATTTCAAATAAGGATGAAAAGATTTTCCGATTCCAATACAGAGTGAAATTGATATCATTAGCATCCTTTTAAACTAAGAGTCTACCCATCAAACTGAACAAGTTTTCATACATTTGAGTCGAGGTCGAGTAGGCATTGCAGTTCAGTATGAAACAGCTGATTTTTTTTTGCTCTCGTTGGTTTGCTCCCATAGTAAAAGTTGTTCAGTGTCAAAGATTTTAATTTTTAAACTCTGTCATAAAGTACCCTGTATTGCTCGAAAAAAAATTAAAGCACTCGGCGTACAAATTACAGGAATTACTTTCCTAATTCATAAGCTTTCCAAAAAGGTATAAATGTCAGAAACTTTTGTAAGTGGTTAAGGAAAAAATTATAATAGGTAAATAAAAAAAATAAAAAAACCCGTCTGCGTTAAAAGTGAACTTTAAATAAAAACTGAAAAGAAAAAATCATGACTTTAACAGTCGGGAACAGTTATTGGAAAAATTTGATCCGGTCTAGAATTTTTAATGTTATATGTTAAATTTTTTATGTAAGAATATATGTGTCGTAGGAATTAGAATAACACTAATTTTCTCATTGTTTTTAAAAGGTTGAATGGAAAAAAACCGGCCATGTGCGAATCGGGTCTCTGGCAATTAGTGTTCCGCACTACCATTTCCAATTATTATTTTTACATGAATAGACAAATAGTTAGGTCATGACATTACCATAAACTGGTACTAACTTGGTATTTGGTTATACAGGGTCCTTCTTAATATGCTGACACTTTTTTAAGGGGATGATCAGTCCATCAAACTGAAAAACTTTCTCTATTGGACCAACATCGAAATCGCGAAAAAAAAATCAGCTGTCCCATACATTTGGCTTGTGTAAGTTTGCAGTTTTGTATGTTAGAGCAAATTTTTTTTCGTGATTTCGTTGTTGGTGCCATAGAGAAAGTTGTTCAGTTTGATGGTCTGATCATTCAGCATATTAAAAAGGACCCTATATAGGATCTTCAGTTACTATATAGGGTCCTTTTTAATAGTGCTTTTTTTGGATATCTTTCAAATAAAACTATCCAAGCTAGTGACCCAACCTGATAATTTTCCTTCTGTCTATAGGTACATGTCATTTCCAGTGTTCATGGTTTTGCCTGCTTGTCTATTGAATATGCTTGTGCAGTTTATTAAATCAGTATTCACGAAAAAATTTATAACTATCCATTTTTAGAAACTTTTAATTTACACGATGTTCTAGAAAAAAAAAACATTTTTTGAAACCCGTCTGTGCCCTATTGGGCTGGTGAATTAGCTATTAAATCCTATAGTTATAACTATGCCAAGTTTCAGCTTCCTATTTCTTTCGGTCTAACAATGTATCGGTCTGTGAGAAAAATGTGTGTGATACACGGACGGACATACACCGAGGTGATTCCACAAATTCCGTTTTGCCAAATTTAGTTACGGAACACTAAAAAGCACTGGACATAACATAATAATAGAACTAAAAACTGTATTATGTTCCTGCAATATGTGAACACGTGCAGTGGCTGTACAATAGGTATTCGGCGTTTGTGCTACGTTCGTAATATGCTCGTGGGCAGTCGTGGGTGGCCCTCCAGTACTTTTTACATGTGTACATTTTACTCGACCGTCAACTTCCATTTGTTACTTACAACAAAGAAATTTCAATCTTAAAATAAGCAAGGGCAAGGTCCAAACGCGCTAACTGGACTGAATAGTAGCTTATCGGAAATATTACTAAGTTATACCACAGTTATACAGCTAATTCGGTCGTGTACAAAGCACAATGGGCTTATTTCACGAGCCGATGGACTTTGTGGCATTTTTCATTATTTGATTTCATTTTTGCATCAAGTGTCCATATTATAGATAAATACCTAGAAGCTACCAATTGCTACCAATAGCTTATAAAACACAGGGTGAAAAATTTTATGCGTTGCATACTTAAGGGGGTGCTTCAGACCATCAAACAGAGCAAAATTTTAATAGAGACAATTTCGAAATCGTCAAATCGTTGGTTGTCTCATAGAAAATGCCAATGGTCACTTGACTCAAACGTATGTCACAGTAGATTTTTTTTCTAGATTACAATGTGTTCACGTAGTAAAAGTATGTGACGTATATTTAATTTTACACCATGTATAAAATTATCAATTATAATTTAGATGCACGAGTATAGTAAGGTAACTAGCGGCCCGCCCCGGCTTCGCATAATATAGCATTCTAAAGATGAAACTTTTCGGTACCTATTTCAAGTTTGTTTGTCTTCATTTTATATTTTTTACGGATAGAAGACATAATTTTAAGACACCTATTTCATTTTAATTGCGACTTTAAAATAAGCTAACAAGTTTATCAATAATTTTTAAATTATATTGATCTGTAATCTCTACGTGCAAAAATGGTGGAGAGAAAAAAAAATCGAATTCCATGGAGAACAACGACTGCATTATTTAAAAAAAAAATCACCTGTTTTCTCTTTCTAACTATATAATGGAAACAGAAACGGCAACATCAAAGACCATGGATCAGGATACATTGGGATTAATAATCCAGATTAAAGCGATATCGAATTCTGTTTTGTAGCCAATATTGCCCGTGACACAGAATTTGTCGAAAAATCAGATATACAGAGTCCTTCTTAGGCGCGGTTTATACAGAAGAGACGTGTGGCGGTGGCGGATAGTCAAAGTTACACAATTATAAACCTTATAGTACTTGGCATAGCGTCGTTTGGAGAATTACGCCCGCGCCTCCAGGTGACGTTGCCTGGAGGCGCGGGCGTAATTTTTGTCGTAAAGGCGATTCTCCTTTACCACAAAAATGATGCTATGCTAGTATACCTACTAGTAACCTATAAGGTTTATATTCTGTTACTTAGATTATCCACCACCGCCACACGTCTCTTCTGTATAAACCGTGGCATACATGTAACTACTGCATAATTAAGGTCAGTAGTACCAACAATGTACCCTGAATTGTCATAGTAAATTACAACTGTCACCCCATAGAAGACCACACTCACAGCGTTGATTGCTCATAATCGAATTTGTATTGTCAATTTTATTGATAGAACATCCTTTAAAATTTTCTTAAAGATTCTGAATTCTCTAAGAAAATTTTAAATAATTTATGTACGTTTTTTCGGTTTTGTTGGGAAGAAGGCCAGAAGACAGGAACTACATTGGTATACATTTTAGTGGAGTTCAAATCAGTATTGAAAGGTTTCAGGCTGTGCAGATCGTTTCTTAATTCTTTTGAAATTCCCGCACCCATATGTTTAGTGACTTCTTTCTCCAATCTTTTAAAATTCTCCGAGCTCTTACTGAATCAAAAATTATTATCAATCTTTTACTTCTCCGCTATCGTATAGCAAGAAATCATTAGCCAATTTTTTAAGTAGCGGCTGACTGTGTCTATTCGTTGACTCAGGCCCGAAATATCTGTTTTCTTAAAATGTACAATTTTCAAAACGGTTTTCTTGAATGCTTCGTCTTTTTTGTGTCAGTCCACGCAAATGAACGCAGTTGTGATTTCAATATCGTCGTTTTCATTCCTATACGGAGTGTAAACTTAAAAGCGTTACATTTTTAACGGCTTAATTCAGGGACCAACCAACACTCCAATCGCTAAAAAAGGCTCTTCCATAAATGGAACAACCATTTTTTTTTCATGTTTTAATATCATTGGTCCCATAGTAGTTGTTCAGTTTCATGGTCTGAAGCACTCCCTTAAAAATGTAATGCAATTAATTTGTATTACTAAATTGTCTATGAAAACAACAAAGATGTATCGAATACGAGATTCTTATAATTTTGCTCTATGTAATTTTGAAATCATACAAGAAACTAGTTTTTATCAAAGTTTTTCTTTTCGCTCTATCGTGTAAACGGTAATACGTAAAAGCGTCAAACTTTGTGCGATTATAGAGCAAACTCTACAGTATACCACCAAATAATAAAAACCTGCTAAGTGTGCGTCGGTCTCGTGTTAAAGGTCAAAGACAAAAAAACAATCTTTTAGTTAATATGTAATGTGGTGGTGTGGTACGGAACCATAGGTGCGCGAGTAGCCCGACTCGCACTTGACCGGTTTTATTTTTCCTAAGATATTAAGAGCAGTTCTAATTTACTTCTCTTAAATTATTTTTGATGTATAACGTTGGCTATAGCAATAATTGAGAAGAGATGAGTCCCTTATCAAAATGTTATACAATCTCTATGTTGTTATAAAGCCGCGTGCGCAGTCAGTATGCTATAATAATATATGCATTCCGATTCCATACTGCCTCAATATGCTAACTAAGTGAGTGCAATATTTAGCTTATCCTGCCGTCTGGGCTGGTTGTGGTATGTAGGAATTAACATATAGAGTCTTTCTTAATATGCTGACGATTTTTAAAGGGATGATTAGTTGATTAGACCATCAAACTGATCAACTTTCACTGAGACCAACTTCAAAAAAGGAATAAAAATCTACTGTTCCATATAAAACTGCAAATCGACTCGATACAAATGTAGGACAGCAGATTTTTTCCCGTAGAAAAAATAGCTCAGTTTAATGGTCTGATCTTCTTAATAAAACCGTCAGCATATTAAGAAGGACCTTGTATAAAGCAATGAGCAGTAAGTGTATTGGTTTTGGTTTCCCATACTCTTCGCTATTTATAAATCTCACCGATCCCAACTACCCAATCCGCCGCGTAGCCCCAGCAACGTCCTATGCCGAGGTCCGTACCCCCCTGGGGTGCCCCTAGGTCGGTTGCTTAAGTTCATTCAATTGGCTCGGTGACCCTTCCGGTCCCTCCAATAGTCCGCAGTAAAAAGCAGTAAATACTCCCGAGCAACGCTGTATATTAAAAGAAAAAAAAAGAAAGAAAAAAGCTATTTATAAAATAAAACACTACCGTTACTTTCGACTTCTCTAAGCCTTGGAGGTTTATTTGGGACGAGCCATAAGCAATTATACAAACTACGAACTCTAAGAAATCCGAAAGACTACAGTTTGTAAACAGATCATACCAAAAGATCAGGCTTCCTTTATCCTTGAAAATATGAAAAACCGGTCAAGTGCGAGTCGGGCTACTCGCACACCGAGGGTTCCGTACCAGACCACCACACAACATAATACTTAAAAATTATGTTTTGTCCTGGACCTTTAACACCAGACCGACTCACACTTGGCCGGTTTTTATTATTTGTTGTTATAGTGTAGAGTTTGCTCTATAATCACACCAAGTTTGACGCTTGTATGTGTTACCGTTTTTACGATAGAGCGAGAAGAAAAAACGTTCATAAAAGTGTCTTGTATGAGTAAAAAGTTTTTTACATTTTATTATGTTTAACAAATCCGTCGTAACAACGCACATTCTGTGAAAATTTCAATTGTATAGCTATTACGGTTCAAAAGTTACAGCCCTATATAGGTAGGACGGACGGACGGACAACGTAGGCTTAGTTTTAGGGTCTCGTTTTCACCCTTTGGGTACGGAACCCTAAAAAATATCCGCACCGCCGCCTGTTTGCGTGCCGTGTATTAGGTAAGTACCCCCTACCTATCTACTTTGTTTACCTAACCAAGCAAATCAGCTCATTGTGTTGAAGTTAACATTGGAATGAACTTGGTCATTTAATATGGGGCCCTTTTAAGGGAAATAAAAATAACAAAGTGTTTTGTGGGCAATAAAATCAAACGGCAATTTATTACAAAGAAATAATGAAATGTCAACAAAGGAACCCGTTTTAGGTATATTATACAGGGAGTAAGTGACAGCCTAGCAAGTACTGAAACGGTGAACTCAGACCATCAATGGTGGTTTCGGTATGGAGCATACCTCAGGAAACGCGAAAAAAAATTAGCTGTCCACATTTGAATTGGGTAGGTACTGCAGTTTTGTATGGGACAGCTGATTTTTTTCGCATTTACTGAGATAGGCTCCATAGTGAAAGTTGTTCAGTTTGATGGTCTGAGTTCACCGTTTCAGTATTTGCTGGGCTATCACTTACACTATGTATTGTTTAAAAGACAACGAAAGCGTTATAGCAGATGGATTGATATAGTATCATCGTCTGTCAAAACATCGTTAAGGGAATATAATTTGGAGCGCGCTCCATACAAACGAGGTCTGGTGATATTTTCAAAACTAACCAATTAAAGTCAATTAAATTTTTCAGAAACAATCTAGAAACTAATTGTAGCGGACTGTAGATTGTTGTAATAGGTAGCGAAAAGATAGGCCGGCTTTGGAAGAATATAATTTATAATTAAAGAAAACGTGAAAATATAAAAGGCGACAGACGTAAGCAAGCAAAAGCAATACCAAAATAATAGCATAGAGCATAACATAAAAGGAGGTTTACAATCCTCAACACTAATCTCTATGTTTGTATGAAGTCCGATTTTCGTTGAAATGTATAGTTTTAAAGTTACAGTGTCTCAAAGATTTCCATACAAATCTTAAATTAATTCTAGCAAAAATAGATTTTGCTAGAAGAAACATAGCGATTAGTTTCTAGATTGTTTCTGTCAAAATTTATTGACTTTAATTGGTTAGTTTTGAAAATATCACCAGTCTTCGTTTGTATGTAGCGCGCATTTACGCATTCGAAATAAACTTATCTTAACGTCTTGATGCAGAGTAATTAGAATGCGCGTCGAATTAAAACCAATTTTTTTGCGGCTGACATAAAATTGTGATGAGTTGTTTAAAATTGAAGCTAAGGCCAAAAAAATGTGTAACTTTTAATGAGCTACCGGGAGAAATATTTCACTGGCATTACCATAAATCTTGCCAAAAAGATTAACATTTTATATACGAAATTAACTATTGCATATCTAAATTATAAATTCCATGACTTTATTATTGAGAATTTGTTGGTGGACTCAAACTACGTCGCGTTGTGAGATTGTGGGCTTGGAAACGACCATTAATTACCATGCTATTTTCGTTTAATCCCACCCCGCGATCCGCTGTCGCTTCATCACCATGGTCGAAGTTAGCAGACTTTTTACTAAGTTTTCAGAATATTTCTTTTAATCCGAATAGTTCTTATTTTACTTTATTGACAAATTAATTTAGTAAAACATTCTTGATTGTATTGTTTTTGTAAACGTTTCAGATGTTTGACATTTGTTGTGTTTAGAATATTTATGACTGCCAACTAACGCGTGTTCCGTGGTAATGTAATTGTTTATGAGTTTCCGATTTTATTATTGAGAGAACTAGCTCTTTTTAGGGTTCCGTAGACAAACAAGGAACCCTTATACTTTCGATTCTATCTGTCTGTCTGTCTGCCCCGCCTCAATAACTCGCTCATTTTTGCACCTATTGAATCGAAATTTCGCATGAAGACAGATAAAGTAACCTAAATTTATTTTTTCGGCCCTCCCATGCAACAAAAAAGTTTTTTTTTAAATCAATTGTGGCGTCTTTGGATAGGTCTTGTCCAATGGAACAAAACTCCCATATAAACTAAATCGATATAATACTTCTGTCTCGAGATATCTGCACTCAAAGTCAAAAATAGGGAGTACACAAAATTTTTTGATTACGAACTAGATGGCGTTGCAGGAAATTAAATCGCGCTATCGTTAAGACTCAAAAGATAATAGATTTAACTACTTTTTTCTTATTCTACTAATGCAATGGCTACGGAACCTTATCATGGGCGAGTCCGATACGCTCTTGGCCGGTTTTTCAATTTAAATATGTATGTATATCGTCATAAATACACACTATAACATTGAAAACACACATAATATAATTTTTTATCATCCGATTCCATCCGTTTGCAAATTCTCAAAAGTCACTTCTAGGACATGCGTTCATTTTCATCTTTCTTAAACATGTTTATTACTTTCTGCATCGAACTGATTTTGTGAGCGCTGAGGTGCACACACATAAACTCACGACCCTACGACTAATTCCTTTCGGGGTGATCAGAAATTGTTATCTAGCAACTAAAGTTGTAGCAAGCAAGGTTTAAGCTTTAAGCTTAGTTATGGCTTCAAGATGGAATGAAGTATGATACCCAGTAGCTATTATTTCTATTCTTCTATTTCTATTATTCTATTTATTATTAGCTATAGCGTTTCGCCCACAAAACAATACAAAAGGAACTTAGTTCCTATTTAGTTTCCTCGTATGACACCTACGGGAAGAAATGAGGTTGTCAATATTAAGGGAATATAATTTGGAGCGCACTCCATACTAACGAAGTCTGGTGATATTTTCTAACCAATTAAAGTCAATGAAATTTTTCAGAAACAATCTAGAAACTAATCTGTATGTATGCACGAAATCATATTTTCGTTAAAATGTATAGTTTTAAAGTTACAGTGCCTCAAAGATTTCCATACAAATCTTAAATTAATCCTAACACTGAAACTGTTCATTTTAACGAAAATGTGACTTTATACAAACACAGATTAGTTTCTAGATTGTTTCTGAAAAAATTTCATTGATTTTTAATTTGTTAGTATTGAAAATATCACCATTAACGCATTCGGAATAAACTTCTCTTTAGCCGAAGCAACCCAAACTAATTTAGGTTTGTACGATATTGTAGAAAGTTGTATAATTTTTTTCTATAAAACTTGCATGATGTACCTAAATACAATTTTGTTGCAGTAGCCAGAAACTTTAAACAAACTCGCTATACTTTTTTGTTTCTTTTTATACCCGGCGCGAAAGCCGGTGGGACCAAGCTACAATAAATCATGCTACCCGTTGATAAATTCGTTATCTAGCACTCTTTCCTCCCCAATTGCATTTATTGTTCGAAGGTAACTAGATCAATAGACCACTGGTGTAAGTAAGCGGTACATAGGTACAACCAACAATGTTAACACAGCCCACGTGACCGAAATAATTACCAAACATACCTAATTAGTAAACATTAACTTAATCATAACATACGCTCTGTCAGGTTTATCGGGTTTATTCTGATCTGCTTAGGTACAGTTTAATACAATCGAAGAAACACCCAAAATTTTCCCAATCTGCAGAATTCCTTGACCAACATTTCTCTGCACAAAACCGAATAAATGACCTGTCAGTGGACTTGTATTTATTTTCCAATTTCAATATTTTTGTCCAAGTATTTTTTTCCGATTGTCACGATGCAACAAATAAATATTGGTCTTGAATCAGAGAAATGAATCGATCTCGCTCTTATTTAGATGATTCCGAAATTTTATCTCTTTCACCCTAATAGCCGGCTGACAAACATGTATCAGCGGTTAATAGGTGCGCTCACACAGCTGTTGCGAACAAATCAGCTCGGATATAGCTGACACTGTCAAAAAGCTAACACTTCGGCACATGAAGCGAGCGTCGAGCGGCAGCGTGCAGCGGAGTAGCCCGTACCACGTCCCCTTATAATAATACTAATACTAAATATTTGATTTATATTCCTGTGTACTATACTGTATTATAGCACGTTTTCCAATTAAATATTGAATCAAAACGCTATCTTTAGTATGACTGTTTTTTTTTCTGTCAAAGTTCAAACTATGCTTTTTTACATGAATCATCAATGGTAACGTGAGCACTGAGCAATGAATCTGTTCTTTGTTTCCAGTCGACTACAAATTCGCTAATCCATGGTAATTTTTGTCAAGGAAGTAGGCACAATTAACCCATGGACAGCCGCAATTCCAGACACAATAAAAATCTGCTACCTTTCGTTACTGTTGTTTGAACTTTTAGACCGAACTTTATTAAAATGTGAGCTGGCTTAGATGTTCCAATCGGTGAACTATAAATGAACTTAAGTTATTTGACAGATTTGAACCAAACATACTAAATCATACTAACAAGGCAAGTTAAATAAAAGCTTGTAATAAAGACGAAATAAACAAATAAAAGGATATTGTGAAAGGGTGAAATTATCATTAGCATCCTTTTAAACTAAGAGTCTACCCATCAAACTGAACAACTTTTACTATGGGAGCAAACCGATTGGAGCAAAAAACAGATCGGACAGTTCCATACTAAACTACTACTAAATACTCGACTCAAGTTTTTTGCTCCAACCGGTTTGCTCCCAAAAGAAAAGTTGTTCCATTTTAATGGGTAGAATCTTAGTTTAAAAGTATGCTAATGATATCAATTTTAACCTGTATATTAAATGTATGAAGGTAGGTAATTTACAAGAGTGTGAAATTAAAGAGGAAACAAGAAAAGGGACTCTTATATCTTGGACCGGGTCGTAACACATTAGAAAGAGGGTCGCTTGCCGTTCATTCAAGATCGGAGAAAGCACACAACGTATTTAAAAATAGATATTGTACGATATTTATTGGTCATCCTCCGACGATTCGATTTAATATTAAAATGAGAAAAATATAGTAAGCACGTGTTGTCACGATGGGTACTTATTTCAATCCAGAGAATAAAAAAATTTATTGCTTTCAAATTGGTGAAGTATATCTACTGTGTTTGCAATTTACCAACGCCTGGAAGTAGGAACACTAATAAAAATTAGTTTTATTTACTATAACGAGGTGTTATTAGTGCTTAGCAATTTATTTTGATAACATACTACATATTTTAACAAAACAACAATACAGGGTGTAAATAAATAAATTTTCGTGAATAATACTTTTTTATAGACAAATTAAAACAATTATTAAATAAAAAGGATGGAAGGTTGCGACTTTTCGAATTGTATCCTAATATTGCGAGAATCGCTATCAAATTAATATCAATAAACGTACCTATCGTTCTTTCTTTTATCCCTCTACTGGGTGAAATAGTAATTCGAGAAATGTTTAAGAGAATATAATTCGGAGCGAGCTCCATACAAAGGAAGTCTAATGAAATTTTAATACTAACCAATTAAAGTCAATGCAATTTTTCAGAAACAATTTAGAAACTAATCTGTATGCTTGTATGAAGTCAGATTTTATAGCGAATGATTTGTTATGAGCTTTTCGCGTCATGAAAAGGAGTGACGTCACGTTATGTCAGTGAGCGTTTTGGCGCGGAATTTGAAAAGTCAACTTTTAATTTGCAATAAATGAATGATATGTAACTACTTTTGTTTTTTGTATATTTATGGAAGCCTTGAATCTTTATCTAATCTAAACTATTATAAAACTGTAACAGAAGTGTGTCTGTATATTGAAGATATTTACAAGAAAAAGATAACGATATGGTTTTTAGGTATCTCTGACTCCAAATCAACCTTTTTTAGAATTTTTGTCCGTGTGTTTATCTGTTTGTTTGTCCGTTTTTTTGTGTGTA
Source organism: Agonopterix alstromeriana (assembly GCA_963924505.1). Lineage (NCBI taxonomy): Eukaryota > Metazoa > Arthropoda > Insecta > Lepidoptera > Depressariidae > Agonopterix > Agonopterix alstromeriana. Next base: position 16,425,902 of record OZ004661.1, read on the forward strand.
TGTTTGTAACAGCATCACGCAAAAACTACTGAACCCATTTTGATGAAACTTTTTTGTTTGATAGCTTATGATCTGACTTAAAATCTGGTATATGATTTGTGCGGACGAAGTCGCGGGTAAACGCACGTAATATACTAAAAATATAAAACTGTGCATGTTCCTCATTATTCAACAATATTTTCTGTGTTTAGCATTAAAATTGTTGTGACGTAACAGTTCCGTGACGTGTGACGTTTCTTGTTCTACCTCTGCTTTTACAAAAATTATTTATGTTTATCCAGGAGCTGTCAATACACGCTGTGTCTACACACGAACTGCTGAAACCAAAAGACGAGCCTTTGTACTCTTTGGCAGCATCATCGAACCTTTGCTCTGTCAGCTTACCTCATCCAGGTTAGTGGATATTCTTTCGTTTAAGACTTAGACTATTTATATGAGGACAAGTTACGCATTACAAACTTTTCTGACACTTTTTGCGGGGGGCGAGGTAGCACGAGATCTGCAACTTTGAATCTTATTCCATTAGTTTAGATTCTAATTTTGAATGTTAAAAATCATGAAAATCAGTGTCGTGTTAATTTGATACCTACGTGATAAGTTCGAAATTATTGTTCCGATATTATAGGCCTTTTAGTGATAAGTTATAAAATTGTATGTAAATGAGTAAGATTTTTTGATCTTGTATGTTGGCAGAGTGGAAATGCTAAGGCGAGGCGGGTCCGTATATAAATCGTCTAAGGTTTAAGAGGAGATTGAGCCTCAAAGTGCTGCCGTCAATCTTCTTTTTTTTAAAAGTTATATAGGGTGAAATTGATATAATTAGCATCCTTTTAAACTAAGTGTCTACCCATCAAACAGAACAACTTTTACTACGGAAGCAAACCGATCGGAGCAAAAACAACAGCTGTCCCATACTAAACTGCAACGCCAACTCGACTCAAAATGTATGATGCAACAGTAGATTTTTTTTGTTGCTGTTTTAAAATTTAGCCGAACGGCCCATACTTGAACGCTTTACGGGACAGCTGATTTTGTTTCGAGATTTCGGTCGGTATTAGTCCCATAGATAAAGTTGTTCAGTATGATGGTTTGACTGACACCTTAAGTTGGACCCTGTATTTGGTATGTAGTTTTTGCAATGTTCGAAATGGTTATGGGCGTGAGTGTATGTTTTTATGTATTTTAGTTATTTTAGAGACACTAACTGAAACAATTTAACAGATACACAATCTGTTTTAAATAAAAACAAAAACCGGTGAAGTGCGAGTCGGGCTACTCACTTAGAAAAAAGATATGTTTTCTCCTGGACCTTTAGCGGAAGACCGACTCACATTTGGCCGGTTTTAATTATTTTGTGGTTATTCTGTAGAGTATATTCTCTGGAATCACACCAAGTTTGACGCTTGTCTGTAATACCGTTTTTACCATAGAGAGAGAAGAAATAACATCAAAAAAATAGTTCTTTCTATGAGGACCCCCCTTAATTTTTATGTTTTTGGCACTTTTATTTGTTAACAAATCCGCCGTAATAACGCATATTCTGTAAAAATTTCAACAGTCTAGCTGTTACGGTTCAAAATTTACAGCCCTAAATAGTTAGGACGGACGGACAACGTAGGCTAAGTAATAGGGTACAGTTTTCACCCTTTGGGTACGGAACCTTAATTACCGTACAAGATCTATTGTTAGCACAATTGTATAATTAATCTATTACTACTTTTCTTTGCTTGGCTTTCAGAGTCTAGAAACAGGGCTGAATTCTGCAGTTATCATCTAGAATCAAAATTAATTACTGAGAAAGTAATTGATGATTGCTATAATTATCGCCCACTGATAGTTTAACAAATTTAACGCTCCTTTTTTATTGGAATAATAATCTGGTATTTTTATTGTTGTTAAAATGATACTCGTAAACGAAGAGTTAATTATGGGGGCGCGTAAGTTAAGGACTTTTTGCCTTCGGCTACATTAGGTCGCTCTCTAATTCTATTCAGAGGGATGAGGAAATATCAGATTACCTTCTATTTATTGGGGTTGCTAAGAATTGTACAATTAGTAATATTTCGCAAAGAAATCGCAGGCTTCAAATTTCACTTCGTTAGCTCTCATTAATTCTTTCAGTAATGTTAACTATTATAAAACTTTAACAGTAGTGATATTTACATGAAAAAGATTACGATATGGTTTTTAGGTATCCCGGACACAAAAACAAACGTTTTTTTAGAATTTTTGTCAATCTATTTGTTTGTTTGTATGTTTGTAACAGCATCACGAAACTACTGAACCTATTTTGATGAAACTTTTTTGTTTCATTATTTTGATAGTCAAAATGTTTTAAGTTGTGAGGCAAAAATGATTTGTTATCATTTCAGCAATGAATGAAAGCGCTACCGTGCTCATGGATACATTTTAAGAATCTTGTTTTGGTAGTAAGTAGGGTGAGAGTGCCCGAGCGGTGGGTTGAGATCGAGTTCAGTAAACTTTAAATTTAACAAACAAATTATTTAAATTATTGAATAAAATTACCTATGCTGAAACCATAATAATTCGATTCTGCTCTCGATTTTAAACAAACTTCTTTCTTGTTTTGCGTTAATTCATTAACACGTATAATTTGTGCGGACGAAGTCGCGGGTAAACTCTAGTATAATCTACAGCTAGAAGAATTTAGTATTGTAACCACTTGAAACGTCGGTTGAGAGTTGACGTTGGCACAATCTTAGAAGTATTTAATTTACGACCAAACAAGTATTGTTCATTCAGAACGGTCTCGGGTTGATTGTCGATATTAAAAGTGTCAAGCTGTACTGCCGGAAATTCATTGATAGATTTAATCGCCTGCACTGAAATAACGTACGACGATGTGGATTTGATTCAAAGAGTAAATTGCTAAGTCATTAATGCCGTCCGGTCGCACGCACTAAAAACCAGAGCTATTTTCAGGGCTCTATGATTCTTGAATTTCGAAATAAAAGCCGATTTGCCTACGTCAATCCATGCTAGATTGATTTATCAGCCATCTTTCTCTATACTTCATTTCAAATATCGATGAAAAGATTTTTCGATTACTCTACAAGGTGTTACAAATGTAAAAATAAACATTAAAAACTTTAAAGGGGGTTGTTTAGACCGTAAAACTGAACAACTTTCACTATTGGACCAAAATCGAAATCGCGAAAAAAAAATCTGCTGTCCCATACATTTAGCTCGTGTAGATTTTTAGTTTGTTGTTATATTTTAATCACGCCGACAAAGTAGTAGAATAAAATCTTAAAAATATTTTTTTTAGGGTACCTCCCCTACGAATTTTAAAAACATTATGGGTTAGAGTCAAGCGTCTTCTAATCAATCATAGTTTACATCTTATTAAATTTTATTATTTATTTTATTTTATTCGTTTTAGGAAACTATCAGTCTTTTTTCAGTATAATATCAACATTGCGAACCAAAAGATTGCACGATTTTAAAGAATAATTATGATAAAACCAAAGAAGTTCCGTAGCATAATATATCTAAAATGATAAAATTTGAATAAAGCTTACATAAATATAAACGAGTTGTATTACTAATTATATGTATTATACAGGGTGTCAAATTAAATGAATTACACATCGAACAGGGTGCTTCAGAAGTTCAGAGCATCAACCTTAACATTAAAGTAATCTCCCTAACGTAATTTTATGCCCCAATATTAATAAAATAAGGAATATACAAAAAATTTAATTATACAGGATGTTAGTGACAGCCTAGCAAATACTGAATAACTTTCACTATGGAGCCTACCTCAGGAAACGCTATAAAAATCGGCTGTTCCATACATTTAAGTCGTGTAGGTCATAGCAGTATCGTATGGGACAGCTGATTTTTATTCGCGTTTCCTGAGGTAGGCTCTATAGTGAAAGTTGTTCAGTTAGATGATCTGAGTTCACCGTTTCAGTAGTTGCTAGGCTGTCACTTACACCCTGTATAGGAGAAAAGAAAATTGACGCCACTGCGCCTTCTGACTTAAAACTAAAACATAATTTCCTATTCATTTCTTGTGTAGGTACTACTCCCTTTGTTACCTAAAACTTTGACACGTCATCCCTTGTTAGTAAAAATGTATAACATAAACATACCATAAAGTATGTATTCTAGGTACATTACATAATGTTTACATTAGAATCACACCATTCTGTACTACTCTATGACATCATTGTGTTAGAACTCTAATAAGCTCATGTTGTTGTATGTAGATAGATGTTAGTTGAATACAATAATCTTAAGCTACGATAGCGATCGTAAAGTCGCCCGTATCGAATCCAGTACAAATAGGAACGAGTACTTTCTCGGTTTTATTGTGTGGAATACCACGTAGAGGCGATTATAACACAGTTTACACCTAAATCGATTAGACATCGAAAGAAATCGATTTGACTTGTACGCAGCGATAATTCATTTACGATAGTTTTATTATTCGTTGATACTGCGTTTCAACACCAGAAAATATAAGTGAGACATTTATAATGTACGGTTTACTTCTGTCCTGACTCGCAATCTTGTTCCTTTGTTATCTTACATAATATGGTCCGGAGGTATTTACATCTTAAGTCTTATTAAATGCCTCTATTCTTCGGAAGTTTGTTTTATAGGATTCCGTACCCAGAGGGTACCAATGAGAGCCTTTTGACTCAGCCTATGCCTCGTCAGTCTATCTATCCACCCGTAATAGGTAGCCGGTTGAAATTTTCTCAGTTTTTTTATCAATTTAAATTAACTTAAAAGAATTACATACTTCAGGAATGTTTTAGACAATCAAACTATACAATGTTTCAAAAATTATTGATTTTAAACAGGTGGACGTGAGCACCATCTACTGGAAGTTATTACAAACTAAGCAACGTCCCCCGCAATAGGTTGAAAATATCGATCTATGAATAGTGGGCTCGGTGGCGAAATTGGATAAACGCAATTCCCCGTTTTGGAAGAGTGAGGGTTCACCGCCCGAGACTTAATTATACAATGTTTACCATTAATTTATTATTATTGTGTGAATGGTGCCTTTGACAGTGATCTGAATCACCTGATTGTCTGAAAAGATAGATGATTCTGTGCTTCAGATGGCACGTTAATTTAATTTAATTTTCGTTACTACCTATCTCTGGTGGTAGTATAGTCGTCACATAAAAACCACGTTAGAGGTCGTAAGGCGGTCTGAAAAAACTCTGACATCAGGGCTTGCTGCCCACACGATAAGAAGAAGAATACTTTTCACCATGGGACTGGCATTGATATCGCGAAATTAAATCAGCAGTTCCATACATTTTAGGTCGAGTCGCTGAGTGCAATTGACTTGCTGTGGCTGTGTTTGCACTAGAATATTGCCTATGATACTGTTCTAAAATAATGGCATCTTTTCTATTAGCTTAAATTATAAATATTATCTGCTAATAACTGGACACAATTAACCTTTTTAGGGTTGCGTACCCAAAGGGTGAAAACGGGACCCTTTTCATAAGCCTACGCTGTCCATCCGTCCGTCCGTCTGTCCTACCTATTTATGGCGGTAACTTCGGAACCGTAATAGCTAGACAGTTGAAATTTTCACAGAATGTGCTTTATTACGACGGCGGATTTGCTAATAATAATAAAAATATCAAAAAGTTAAAAATTAAGGGGGTTCCTCATACAAGAAACTAGTTTTTATCAAGGTTTTCTTCTTCTCGTAAAAATCTTTCATATCGTAAAAATGGTAAAACATACCCGCGTCAAACTTGGTGTGATTATAGATCGAACTCTACAGTATAACAACAAATAATAAAAACGGGCCAAGTGTGAGTCGGTCTCGCGCTAAAGGTCCCGGTGAAAAAAAAAACTGTTTGTCAGTTAATATGTTGTGCGGGGTTGACCGCTTTTATTTTATTTTTAATTAAGAGTGCTTGCCTTGACATATTTTTGCTACTAACACTGATTACAATTTAACTTAAGTAGTTTAAAAAGAAAATAAGGGTCATTACCTGAATACTTAGACCATTTAACTAAGCCTTGATACAATTTGATTGCATGTGAATAGATACATAATTTAGTTTATTTTAATAAGTAATTAATAAATATAGAAATTCAATTCAATTCAATTCAATTATACTTTATTGCACACCAAAACAGAACATACATTTGAATACAGATAAAGAATTAAAAGTAGGTACAAATAAGGCGGTCTTATCGCTAAAAAGCGATTTCTTCCAGACAACCTTAGGGTAGAGGAATTAACAATCGAAAAAATAGGTAGGCGGTGTAGCTCAAAATAAAGAAATGGCAATAAGTGTATAAATATACTTGCAAATAATAAAATAAAATAATCTATAATAAATACATACATACATACATATCTTTTTATCTATATACATACATAAGTGACTACTACATACAACACGGAAGCAACTGTAAGAGGAAAAAAAAAAAAAAAAAAAACGAAATAAAAGTGAAGTTGAAAAGAAATCAGAGGTCAAGGAAATGATCTTTGACTTTCGACTTAAAAACACTCAACGAGGGAGCACGTCTGATCAACTCTGGCAACGAGTTCCAGAGCCGAACAGCTTGCACGGAGAAGGATTTGGTGTAGAAGTTAGTGGAATGGGTGGGCATAAGGAGGGATAGATTTTCAGAGGAGCGCAGGTGACGGCCAGTGGTAGAGGAACAGAAAACAAAGCGTTCCTTGAGGTAATGAGGAGTCAAAGGAAGAAAGAGTATGGAATAGAGAAGGGATAGGATATGAGCATCCCTTCGACGTTTGACCGGGAGCCACTTAAGTCGAGCGCGGAATTCCGACACATGGTCGTACTTCCGCAGGCCAAATATAAACCTTATGCAAAGGTTTTGAAGTCGCTCAAGTTTATTAAGTAGCTCCACAGTCAAGTCTAGGTAGCAGGAGTCAGCGTAGTCAAGGATAGGTAGCAGGAGGGATTGTGCCAGCGCAATTTTTGTGCTAATGGGAAGAAAGTTGCGCAGACGCTTTAAGGAACCGTAGGCAGCAAACATCTTCCTGCTAACCTCGGTGACCTGCGGTATCCATGAAAAAGTACTATCAAAGAAAATCCCCAGATTCTTGACTGAGGTACTATATGGTATACGTTCACCATCAAAAACAATAGGAGGCAACTGGTCAAGGTGAACCCTCGAAACAAACCACGGACTACCAATGATAATGACTTGCGTCTTATTTGGATTCACTTTGAGGCCATATGATTGGCTCCAGTCTTGGATGAGAACTAAATCGTCATTTGTGGTTTGGATGGCCCGAGTGATGTCATCCAAAGATGACTGTGTATAAATCTGGAGATCGTCTGCATAGAGGTGGTAGGAAGAGTTAAGTTGATTGGTAATAGAATTAATGAAGATAGCGAACAAAAGAGGTGATAGCACGCCACCCTGCGGCACGCCAGCAGAGGTATCACACCATGAAGAGAAGGTGTCTTCAACCTTTATACGCTGCCGGCGCCCGTACAGGTAACTACGAAACCAGTCAATCACTGTTGGAGATATGTTAAGAGTGTGCAACAGCCCCAGTAGAATATCGAAGTCTACGGTATTAAAAGCATTGCTGAAATCTAGTAGTGTTAGAACAGTAAGCAGTTTGTTTTCCATGCCGTAACGAATGTCGTCGGAGATTTTAACTAGAGCCGTAACCGTACTATGACCGGGGCGGAAACCGGATTGGAAGGGATTAAGGAGATTGTTTTTTGAGAGAAAGGTACTTAGCTGTCGATGAACGAGACGTTCAAGGACCTTGGAAAGGAAAGGAAGAATAGAAATAGGGCGGTATTCAGAGAACGTAGACGGGTTGCTCTTTTTAGGCAAAGGAATAATTTCGGCATCTTTCCAGATGGTGGGAAAGGTGCAGGAGGATATTGAACGGTTGAGGATCTTGGTAATTACAGGGGTGAGGATATCTAGGAGAGGAATGATCATATTACGGCTAACGCTATCACCTCCGACGGCATTAGAGGCAATGGAAATAATGTTCCTCTTAACATCACAATCAGTGAATTGACAGAAGAAGAAAGGAGAAAAGTTAGGAGTCGGTTTCGAGGAGAGTTGGTTTAAGGTGTTAATCTTAGTGAGATCATCTAACGTTGATGCAGAAGAGAAATGCTTGTTAAGGGAGTTAATGTCAACTTTTTTCGAAACAGGATCAGTGCGAGACTTGCCGATTCCCAGAGTTTTAAGAAATTTCCAGACTTTTCCTGGATCACCATTTTCAACGGACCGATGGATGTGGCGTCTTTGTGCATCTCTACACACTCTATTGCAGCGGTTTCTGATCAGATGGTACCTGTCACGATTTGCATCAGAGGGTTCAGCCTTGTATTTCGCCTTGACACGACCCTTCTTCACGATGAGGGACTTGATATCGTCGGTCAGCCATGGCGCAGGAAGATGCCTGACTTTAACTGGGCGGATAGGCGCATGCTTGTCGTACAGTTCGATAAGTAGCGAGTTGAAGAGAAAAATTTGGTCATCAACTGTACTCGCCCGATCTATAACTGACCAGTCAGTTTTTACAGCATCTTCAAGAAGTCTATCTGTGTCCATTGCACGAAAATTGCGCTGTAAAAGGACTTTAGGTTTGGATTTAGGAGGACGGATTTTGTAGGATAGGTAGATGAGATCATGGTAGGAAAAGACATCAGCACTGTGCTGGCCATGTTTAGCAACATGATTAACGGAACTAACTAATATCAGGTCAAGGAGAGAAGGTGTACAGTTTGGAAAATTATGAGTTGCAGTAAGTGGGAGTATATGCAAATTGCAGGATTTGGCGAGAGATTTTAAACGGAGAGACCGGGAGTCATTTTTGAGGAGGCAGGTGTTAAAATCGCCCAGGATGATGGAATGACTGTATGACGACGAGAAATCTTCAAGAAGTTTTTCTAGACTGGAGAAGTAGTCAATAGTAAGAGACGGACTGTAAAAGACGCCGAGAAAAATTTTGGTGTGGGAGAGGGTAACTTCCAAAAAGAGATGTTCAGCAGTGCTGGGGGGAGGGGGTTGAGGAGACTTACTGATGATAGAGAAAGGGATGTGATTGCGAAGATAGATCGCAACGCCACCATGAGAGGTATTGGTGCGATCGTTTCGAAGGAGCTGGAAACCTGGTAAGGAATAAGAGGTAGAAGGCAGGCAAGGATGAAGGAATGATTCTGAAACTAGGACTGCGTGAATGTTTTTAATGTCGAAAGTCGCAAGTAAATCGGGATAGTGAGCAGGAATACTCTGAGCGTTGATATGAACAACATTAAAGTTTTTAGATACATCTGAAAACTGGTAGTTTAGATAGTCATTGACAGGAAGAGAAGAAGTACTATGAAAGCTATCATTACTGCTCAGATTTTCAGAAGATGAAGAGAAAGATAGAAAATGTTCACTGTTACTATCGTCAATGTCCATTGTAGTAGTACAAATAAATTAAAAATAAATAGAATATATTACAAAATAAAATTAAAATACAGATAAAACCTACTTACTAAAACTAATAAAATCAAAACAAATTTAGATTTTCTACCCGCCAGCAGAATGGGGAAAATTTTAAAATAACATAAAATAAATGCGTGGGCAGCTTTGTGGAAAAACCAGGTAAAAAAAAAAAAAAGAAACAAAGATAGCACAAGCAGAACAAAACATAGAATTTAAAATGCGTGGAACGGAACGCAAAACAAAGATGCCACAAAAACAGCAACATTAATTATGTTAAAGTGGGAAAGAAGGCAGTATTTATGTTTCGGAAACCAAACAAATAAAAATATTGCTGTCTCTTTCTCGACTCGACCACTAACAAAAATCAAAGAAAAAAAAAACGCACTATGTCAGTGTCGAGCGAGAGTTTGGCATCTGTCACAAATGTCACTAAGTTTTCAACAAAACAATACGAATGAAATTTTATCATACAAAATTACAAAAAATGGAGAAGAGGGTAATGTGTCGTGCAAAATTACAGTGTCACCTACGTTCAAGATCAAAATTAAACAATACCCGAGAGATTTGGAAAAATAATATAAACAAATGACCTACCTACGTTCCACGCAAAAGGAAAACTAGGTTATTTTTTGACTGCTTGAGCCCGCTTCCTCTGAGTGCGTTCAACCACAACCTTAGGCTCTTCGGTGGCAAGGACAGGACAGGGGATCTTCTCGAGCTCGGCGTGAGAGGCAACCCGGTGGCGCGAGCCGTCGGACCCCACGACGAACACGTTGCCGTCCCTCGTCCAGCAGTTGGAGACGCCGTACCACTCCCTCGCTGACATGAACAGCTTGTGACGCATCTTCGTCAGGAACTCGGAGATGGTCACGCCGCTGCCCTTCAGGTTCTTCTTTGCGAGCCAGATCTCATCGCGGACAGACAAGATCCTGAACTTTACTAGGATGGGCCTTGCCTTACCACTTGTGGCTCTGCCTAACCGATGACAGCGGCTGATGTCACCTACAGTAACTCCCGGCATCTTGAGACGGTCTACAGCCACCTTGATGACGCACTTGGCTGGATCATCGTCCTTCGACTCTGGCACGCCATGGAACAGCAGGATCTTTCTGCGGCTACGCATCTCCATCCGGTCGCTCTCCGCTGCAAGGAACTCGATCTGTTTCTGGAGGCTATTCAAGACCGATACAACAAAGGCCTTGAATGCCTCAAAGTCAGCGGCCAATGAAGTTGACGATGCAGGTGTTTTAGTTGCAGACTTGCCGAGCTCTAACTGAAAACGAGCCATCTGCGTATGGAAGAGCGAAGACATCTCTTGCATTGATTCCTTGATGGACTCCATTAGTGCAGAATGTTGCAGTGCTTTTATTTCAAAACTAGTGGTAGTTAGGAGTTGGAGAACAGTTGCTGGCAGGTAGATAGTGTTAATCTATTATATTATCATAGATTTTCTACAATAATTAATTTATCTGATTTATTATAAATAAAATATCTCGCTAGCAAAATTTTGCGTTGTTAACGTTTCTACGCCTACCCGCCGAAAAAAAAAGAAATTCATTGAATCATAAGACTAGGTAACTTAATTTAGGCTTTTGATCAAATCTTTAGACATACCTATACAACGTGTTAATGAATGAACCCAAAACTAAAGAGTATTTTGTTTAGAATCGAGAGTTTGTTTAAATCGAATTATCATGGTTTCAACATAGACAATTTTTTTTTTCGAAATATTAACTGATCTCGATCTCAACCCACCGCACGGGCACACGTACCCTATTTACTACCAATACAAGATTCTTAAAATGTATCCATGAGCACGCTAGCGCTTTCATTCATTGCTGAAATGATAACAAATAATTTTTGCCTGAAATCTTAAAATGCGAATAACTTTAAATTTTAACTATCAAGATAATGACATTATTGTTTCAATCTAATTATTTTGTTATAAATCAGTTGGGGTGTATGAGGTTTTGCGCTTATTAATTAACACGTTATAATAGGCTTATGAAACGATAGGAATACAATTTTACATTTAATCATTTATCATTCTGCATAAGAATAATTACGCCTAGATTTTAAATCAAAATCTTAGATTCATCATAAGCCTGCGACAGATACACTTAAATGGAGTGCGATTTTTGAAAGTCACACATTGAAATCAGCAGTAGAAAATTACCTAAACAGTATGAAATATGTGTATTCATTCGGTAATGATAACGAATCTCACGATTCAAAAATCACTCTTCACGACTGCAGATAGCAGAAGAATAAGAAATCAGCGTTTTCTTACAGCATTGTTAATTCCTTTGTTCTCCTAAACGAGAAAAATATTTATCTATTCTAAGTAATTATAAAGTAGGTAAAGTAGAGATTTATAAAGCTTATCTAAGTGAACGACATCGGTGGTATCTAGCGGGCGCCCCGCTCGGTCTCGAGCCCCTGACGTCAGTTAGCGGTCGTGTCCTCTTAACCTCTGGTGTTCTTGTTGCGAATAGGGTTACTACACGTCAGAATTTCGCCGGACAGTTATACAGGGTCCAACTTAATATGCTGACAGTTTTTTAAGAGGATGATCAGACTATCAAACTGAACAACTTTCTCTATGGGACCAATGTCGAAATCGCGAAAAAGAAATCGGCTGTCCCATACAATTTGGTCGAGTAAGATTTAAGTTTAGTATGGAACAGCTGATTTTATTTTTGCGATTTCGACATTGGTCCCATAGAGAAAGTTGTTTAGTTTGATGGTCTGATCATCCTCTTAAAAAAGTCTCAGCATATTAAGAAGGACCCTATATGATGGTGCAGAGTTTACGGACTACACAAAAATTTGCTAGTAAGGCCGTTTGGTTTCTTATTTACCAACAACGAAACTATTTATACCATTCACTTTGTTTAATATGTTAGGTATATTTTTGCAGAATCCTTTTATCTATTTGTGAAAATTTTGAATATCGGAGCCGCGATATACAGAGTGGTTTTTTTTGGACGGGATAGTAGGGTTGTGTGCAGGAAAACTTTCTTAGAAGACAACCTTTAACCCATTCTAGAAACTATTTACTGTCAGCAAAAAAATGGGAAAATTACACAAAAAAATTGTTGATGCTAATCGATCCTATTTCTAATAGGGTAACATCAAAAAACTCTATGAGACCAAGGTTAAAGTACTAAAAATTACAGATCCCCTACGTTTGACTGTCTTCATCGAATTTTCGAATGTTATCTTTCGTAAATCATTTTGTTACTAAGTAATATTGATTTACTAGAGTTATTATGTGTCAGAAATATTATATTCCGAATTTATTTGTCATTTCTTTTCTTTTGACAACAAAGTAATAATTTTCATTTGTAGTTTTGAAATATCAAAGTAACTTCAGTGTTCCCCAAATCCTGTCGGATTATTAGTATCTAAGAATAGTGATAAAGGAGTAAGGTCCAATCACGTAATATCATGATGCTAGAACAGCAACCTAAAGTTTAACCTTTTTCCCACACAGCACAGGAAAAATAGTGTTCAGATATTAAATCTGACCCTTGAAATCCTCTATCAACATAATAAGACGTTCTTTTTCAGTAATGCCTGGATTTTATTCGGCCTCTTAAAGCCACGGATCTGTGCAGTAGAGATTACAATATTCGTCTAAATAAAATACTGTATACCGGAAACATTTGTTTTAGCGTTTTGAAATTTTCAGGTGTGGTTTAGACCATCAAACGGAACTTTTACTATGGGAGTAAACCAAAAATGGAAAAAAAATTGCTGTCTCATACATTTGAGTCGAGTAGGCAAGGCATTGTAGTTTACTATGGAACAGCAGATTTTGATTTGTGATTTCAGATTTCCTCCCATAGTAAAAGTCGTTCAGTTTGACGGTCTAAACCACCCCTGAAAATTTCGAACCGGTAAAAAAATCTTTCTTATATATTTCAATCACATAGCCGTCTGCCTGCTCAATCTGGTATGTTCCAAGTGCGTAAATGATTAAATAATCAGCACTAAATTCAGGAAAGTCACCCATTCCAGGAATTTCAGTATTCTTAAATTGGAAATCGGTTCTTCTTCTGTTAAGGTTGTTTGACAAAACATACTCAGCCGATTCCGATTACCATCTCTTAATGGTATGCGATTTTAAAATGTTTTGACTAATCTGTGGTAGATTAAAGAGGCTCAAAAGGTATTCAATAGTGCTCTAGCTAATCGAATTTTATCAAACCATAAATGAATATGTATATTAACTAAATGCATCAAACTGTTACTATCGCTTTGACGGCGGCGGTATTTAAACTTGGAGAGGAAATGTTTGAAGAATTGATTTCAGCTATTTCTAATGACGACGCTTAGCTGTATGTTTCTTCTAAAGCCAGCGTTAGATTCTCTAGCAGCCTTTGTCTGCTCTGATCTTACTGGATTTGACACCCGAGATAAAGGCGTCGTTGCGTACCTACATTGTCATTTTTATTAATTTCTGCGTCTACACTTCCAAAATTGCAATCCTTGGCTAATTGTTTCAATGCCTGTAGATATAGTGTCTATACAGGGTGAAATTATATTATTGACATCCTTTGAAACTAAGAGTCTACCCATTAAACTGAACAACTTATGCTATGGGAGCAAAATGATCGTAGCAAAAAAAATCTGCGGTTCCATAGTAAACTGCAACGCCTGCTCGACTCAAATTTATGAAATAGCTGATTGGTTTTTTGCGATTTCAGGTTTTCTCCCATAGGAAAAGTGGTTCAGTTTGATGGGTAGACACTTAGTTTAAAAAGATGCTAATAATATCAATTTCACCTTCTATACTTCCCACTGCAGGGCTCAGGCCTACCCTCAAGGAGGGTATATGGGCGTTGAAATAAATATGAATAAATTTTGTGGGAAGGCACTAGCATTTCAGTAGAATCTGGCACCTGTTTTCCGCTATTACGTATCAGTTACACGAGTCATGAATGTTTGAAAAAGAAAGTACAAAATCCTTAATGCAATCGTAAGTTAAAAGGCGTAAGATGGTGTTATCTAACTAACAACAGCGATCGCGTGGGGCGACTTACATCGCTCCAGGGTTGCCAGACGTAGAACATTTTTCCTCGTATAAAAGAAAAAAAAATCTCGTACTTTGCCAATTAAACCTAAAGTGCGAAAAACTAAGAATTGGCTTGAAGTAACAGAATTTATTTTTAGACGTTTCATAGGGCAACAACATTATTTTGTTATTAAAAATGTGTGTTTAAACAGAAAAGAAGATAATAGCAGCTAATACAATGAACAAATCTAAGCGGTGATCCGTTTCTTGAGGATTTGCCGGCTAACTACAATCTAACCATAAACATCCAATAATCTTTTATAATTGAAATATTCATTTATTCTACAAAACATCAATGCAAATGCAATGGAAAATCAAGCAATAATTTTCCAAAAAGGCAAAACCTCGTACATATTTGTACGAGGCTGACAGCGTCGTCTTACCTCTTACGAGGGACCCAAAATCTCGTTTTTGAACGAGGAAACTCGTCTGGCAACCCTGCATCGCTCCACAATGCGTGTGCCTTACCTAGAACCTTACGTTACTAACTTTATTGTTTGAGAGAACAATTACCTTTTGTACGAGTGGTATCGGCTATTATCAGTAGACGTGTTAAATAACGTCCTAGTCTCGAGTTCGACTGTTCAGTGCAACACGCCAACCTTAATCCTTATTGCTTCTTAATTATGTCTTTGTTCTTTCAAACGGTGAAATGTCTATATTGCGGGAATGTTGTAAAAAACTGGATTTCATACTTAATGTTAGAGACTTTTGTAACTTTGTTGTTGTTTCATCTCGGATAGTAAATTTATGCAATTTTAGAAAACTAGTCCTTTTAGAAATAATATAAAAGACATGAATCGGGAGCCGTGTGTTCTATGAGTAAAATCGAAGAAAACAACATCCCAGAGACTAACTGTCAGTTGCACGTACGTTCATTAAAGTTAATCCTCCATTACATCTCTTGCTGTCACTTTTTGACTTGTTGACGTAGTACAAGCTAGCAAGAGATTTAATGGAGGATTAACTTTAATGAACGTACGTGTAACTGACCGTAAGTAATTTCTTGACTTTCAAAATACTGGTCCTTCTTAATACGCTGTCACTTTTTTAAGGGAATGATCAGATCATCAAACTGAACAACTTTCTATATGGCACCAAAATCGAAATCACTAAAAAAAATCAGCTATTCCATACAAATCTGCAAACCTACTTAAGCCAAATGCATGGGACTGCAAATTTTTTTCGCGATTTCGATGTTGGTCCCATACAGAAAGTTGCTTAGTTTGACGATCTGGTCATCCCCTTAAAAAGGGTCAGTATATTAAGGACCCTGTATAACCCTCCTTTTTGCTTCGCCGTAGTCGGGAAAAATTACGAAAATACAGGAATTGTAGCTTTTATAGTGCTTTCATAAGTATCACGTAAAAAAAACGTTTTCTGAACAAAGTGTGTTATTAAAGTTTACTTTTGTGTGCATCAACAAAACCAGAGCTAAAATAGTTAAACAATCATTATACAATGGCTACAGAACCCTATTATGATACGCTTTTAGCCTTATTTTTATCACTTAAACGTATTTATTTACTATTTTCGTTTTGAGCACTAAAATTTTCTATTCATTCATTGAGAACATTGAGAAATAATTAATCAAGGTGGTTGCAGAGTTGTAAATTTCATACAAAAGTTTGACGCATAATACGCGTAGACGGTACAATTAAAAGTAATATTTTATACATGGAAAAATA
Organism: Agonopterix alstromeriana; assembly: GCA_963924505.1. NCBI lineage: Eukaryota > Metazoa > Arthropoda > Insecta > Lepidoptera > Depressariidae > Agonopterix > Agonopterix alstromeriana. The sequence continues at coordinate 16,442,123 of OZ004661.1, forward strand.
GTTTAGAACTACTACTAGATAGTACTATCTAGATAGATGCCGCGTATCAAATAACATTTGTAATTTATAATGTAATTATGAAGATATACTTAACTAAACTATGAACTTATCCAAAGAAAATGTTTTTAGGGGGTTTCGACTTTTAACGGGGTTGTTTAGATTAGACCATCAAACTGAACAATTTTCAATATAGGACCAAAATCGAAATCGCAAAAAAAAAATCTGCTGTTCCATACACGTAGCTCGAGTAGATTTGTAGTTTAGTATGGATCATCCGATTTTTTTGCGATTTCGATGTGGTCTCATAGTGAAAGATGGTCTAAACCACCCCCTTAAATGTTTATTTGTATTTCTGTAACACCTGGTATAAGAGTAATACTGAAATTATAATTATACATTGCTTCTAGTATATAATAAGTATTATTAATACTATTATGTCGATTTCCTTGATGAAAGAATTATGTTACTGTATATAGATCAACATTATTTTGCCGAATACATTTATAGCCTGAATCATAAACATTGTCAAACATATTTAGAAGATACAAAAATATTTCCTTTCTCATATATACTTCATTCCAAATAAGGACGAAGAGATTTTCAGATTCTTATTTAGCTTTCAGGCCAATTCTGATTAGCAAATATACTTTACTAGAGTTGAACCGCGACTTCTTCCGCACAAATTATATACCAGATTTTAAGTCAGATCATAAGCTATCAAACAAAAAAGTTTCATCAAAATCAGTTCAGTAGTTTTTGCGTTATGCTGTTACAAACATACAAACAAACAGACAGACAAAAATATAAAAAAATGTTGTCTAATCTTTTTTATGTAAATCATTTTTCATGTTTCATGTAATCTGCAATGTACAGACACACTTCTGTTACAGTTTTATAATAGTTAAGATTTATCTGAAAGATATAGTATCTGACATATCTTGGACGATACTAAAGCTGTTCTATGAAGAAGTGAGAGTAAGAGCCCGTTTCACCACTTTTGGATAAGTTCTTGTTAGCTTATCCGACAGCTCATTTGACATTATTTTTCATACAAAATACTAATTCGGAAGTGATATTGGAAACGAGCCCTAAGTGTTTCAATCTGTTTCTTTAATTCGAAATAGCCTTAAAGTATCGGTGCTATTTGGAATGGAGTATAAACCTAGATGACATTAGGTAACAATGTTGATAGGTAAGATATAGGTACGGAGCTAAGTACGTTAGTTAGTTATTTCCGAGAACTAACATCCATTTGTCTTTATAAAGAAATTACTGCCCACACTATTACTATTCCTCTTTTAATTGGCTGATAGAAATTATTATGTTTAAGAATAAAACCGGTCAAGTGCGAGTCGGGCTACTCGGGTACAGGGTTCCGTACCACACCACCACTCAACATTATTAACTTACAAAAAAGTTCTAATAGGACGCCTCTGGCCGAACTTGGACCAAAAGTACCCATTATGCTGGCGGCATTTCCCCGCTGCACAGCTAAGGACACTTGTTGGACCTTTTGACTATTTATATGTGGACTGGTTACGCGTGTAATTCTACTAACAAACATTTCCGCCACTCTTTTGCGGGGGGCGAGGTAACATGAAATCCGCCACTTTGGATTTTATTCCCCATAACTTTAGATTCTAATTTTGAATGTTAAAAATCATGAAAAGTAGTCTCGTGTGAACCCCAAACGTTCTAAGTTCGAAGTTATTATTTCGCAATTATAGGCTGTCTCGTTTAGTGATAAGGTGTAAAATTGAATGTAAATTCACAAGATCAATTGTGCTTATACCGTGGCAGAGGGGAAATGCTACCGATGGGCTAGTCCTTATTGGGCCAGATAAGAGCCAGAGCGGTCGCAACCGCATTTACAATATAAAATTAGACACAAACGTAACATACATAACTTCAAAACCATAATCGCTATCGGGGTTGTATTAATCATTTAAATGCTATCAAACGTATGTTTTCCTACCTATTATCAATATGACAGTGAGTTTGTTTCCTTGTTCCTCTTTTACCACTCAACCGTTCCGCCAAGCGCCATGAAATTTGATTTGCTTGCCTATGTGTAGATCGGAGCTCACTTTTATTACGAAAACGAAATCAACCGCTGCATTTATATCAAAATTGTATCAGTCCTCGTCGCATAAAATGATTTGTGTCTAGAAATATACAGACGGATAAACAGAAGACGTTACTACTATCGCTATTTGGTATGTCAAGTTTTTTCTGGTCTTCATTTTATATTTTTTACCGATAGAAGACATAATTTTAATCTTCCAACTCTATACAGCCCCCCTAGACAAAGTGACATTCTATTGGCGTTGAAGTTAGTAGAAAATCACATAATGTATAGATTTGACATTAGCGATCGAAACATTTTGACGTTTGTTTTCGTCACTATGTTTCGATAATCGAATTTTAACGCTAATCCAAAGTACTTTGTCTAGGGGCCCTGGAAACAGAAACGGCAACATCAAATGTCAAATTATGACATTGTGAATGTATTTTTTTTAATGGCCAGCTATTTTAAGTTTACCAATGACTTCACAGGTTTTCCAGTGACGTCACTGGACGGAATGAAAAACGACGTTATTTTATTAAAAATATCTTTAATCCTTTCATATTAAAATCTCTGACTTAGAAAATATTATTATTGAGACAATTATCTTGAAATGGTTTTCGGTTCAGTCCTCCAAAAAAAAAACTTGACACCGATTTGACCACGATCAAACGAAACTACGACTGAATTGAAAGTAAATTTCCCGAATCTTTTCCGTAAAATCTCCCGAATCAAAGAAGTAGAGAGCTTTTGTAATAGTAAATTTTCGCTTTATTTTCTTAATTTAATACTCAGTATACCTTTCTTGTAACCAGGTGTTTGATACTAATGCCTTCTAGGTGTTTTGCGCTAAGGATACCGGCATTAGCTAATTGAGTAGAAAGATTATGTTTCTAGCTATAGGGGATTCGGAAAAGGAGCAGTAAAAAATGTTATTTTGGGTTTCTAATGACGTCCTTCTGTTTTTTTTCCTTCGTTACAAATAGATATCGTAATTATAGTCTTAATAAATTGTTAATGAAGCTTTCCCAGTATAGCGTTTCTCTATCCTGAAGTCTTATCGTGTGGGTAGCAAGCGGTGTCAGAGTTTTTTCAGACCGTCTTACGGCCTCTGACGTGGTTTTTACGTAACGACTCTCAGAATTATAGTAGTAGGTTTTGTTAGTTTAATGTTGTGTTGTGTGGTGTGGTACGGAACCCACGGTACGCGAGTAACCCGAATCACACTTGACCGGTTTTATTCAATACTTTTTGAAGAAAGAACAATTTGAATACTACTTTCGTGTCAGCATGAGCGATATCGAATAAAAATTACTCATGCTTTAGAGGAAAGATTAGACAGACAGTAAGCAATAGTCGTATAGATGCTGCCCTAGCCAAACTCGGGTTTCGTAGCTCGGGGAGGCTCTTTCCTTCCTTTTTTAGGGTTCCGTAGTCAAAAAGGAACCCTTATAGTTTCGCTATGACCGTCCGTCTGTCCGCGGCTTAGCTCAGAGACGCCTAGTACTAGAAAGCTGTAATTTGACATGGGTATACATATTTATCACACCGACAAAGTTGTAAAATAGAATATTGAAAACAATTTTTTTTAGGGTACCTCCTCTACACGAAAAGTGGGGATGCAATTTTGTTTTCTCGTCTATCCCATAGTGTGGGGTATCGTTGGATAGGTCTGTTAAAAATATTGTGGGTGGCAGTAGTGTATACAAAGTGTTAATGAATAAGCGCAAAACCTCATACACCCCAACTGATTTCTAACAAAATAATTAGATTGAAACATTAATTTCATTATTTTGATAATTAAAATTTAAAGTTACTGGCATTTTAAGTTTTCAGGCAAAAATGATTTGTAATCATTTTAGCAATGAATGAAAGCGCTAGCGTGCTCGTGGATTTTAAATTTTACAAACAAATTATTTATTATTTTGAAAAAAAAAATCCTATGTTGAAAACATGATAATTCGATTCTGCTCTCGATTCTAAACAAACTACTTTCTAGTTTTGCGTTAATTCATTAACATGTTGTATAACGAAGTTGAAAGGAAAACTATCACCGCTAAGTAGGCTTTACAAGTTAACGAGTAATAGTCGACCAACTTGTGAAATGTACTTTTTAGACTGAAAAGCCTCCTTCGTATATTGTGACGGTCAACTACGGAACTCTACCCTGCGCGTGGCCCGACGGACTTGGCCAGTTTTTTTAATGTTCGAATTAAACGTGTACAAACTGAAAATTTTACTTCAAATTAAATTCTTGTGTCCAAAGATAATTGTAACACTTCAAGTTATTCTAATTCTCTCACTACTCTACATTCATTGCTCAGCTATTCAACGGCATGGGTAATTCGCACTGGCTCCCGAAGTAACGTTTCACAATTGTTATTTGTTATTAATTTCACGAACGATACGCCGGCTTTTAATGTTTTATAAATACGACGCATTGTTCTATAAGCGACACAATACCTTGCGGAGTTCGCAGCTCCGCTTGAATCTGATATATAGCTACTAACTACATCGACTGCCGATACTGGCTTGGCGTCTGTCAGTCGCATTCTTCAGCTTACTTCAATGTTGAAAATCTATAGAACAGCTCATGTACATATCAATACATTAAGTTTTATCGTTTGAAAAAAAACACATTTTCATTCGATTGGTTTTGTGATGAATAAAGCTCTTCTTTCAGCAATTTATTCATATCTGTAGGTACTATTAATATAGTGTGTACTTACAAAAGTAATGTTGAATGCTTGTTTAGCTACGTACAACGCTAAGCGACGAATTCCAAGAAACCCGTATCGGGAGGCACGTACGCGTGAGATTGGCAAAATCTTGAGCGTTAAATGTAGCAACATAATAACAACAATATCTAGGTACTCGCTCAAGTAGGTACCTACTAACATGCAGTAGGTAAACGATAAGGTGGAAAAAATAATCGTTCAAATTATTCACTTTTGGAAGAACAGACCACCATAGCCTATATCGTACCCTTATTGCAAAACCCAATTATCTGCACCAAAATTTAACCAAAATGTTTATTGAGATTAAAGCACTTGAAAGTTTGACGACACAAAAATATATTATAATAACGTTTATTTTATATATTAATGGTTATTTATAAATAAGAAATTATTCTAGTTTCATTAAGTAGGATAATAATTGAAGAAAACTGACTAGATTTTATAGAAAAATCTGGATAGTTGGTTTTGCAATAAGGGTACGATATCATTGTCGTCTCACTGCAGGGCACAGGTCATCCTTCAGGATGTATGGGCATCATTCCACCAAGTCTTTCATGGGTCACTGTATACGCTGTTATAATAGAATCCCCGAGACCATTTTGAATCTTTCCGAAAACATGAATCTCAGATTAAAAAAGTCCTCTGTAAAAAAGCATATTATAAACTAGATGATTATTTAAATGATCAAAATGCTTGTCTGAGTGTCACTAACTTATAGTTTACTGTATAGTATCATTTATTTAATTTAATAGACTATGTATTACTATATACATAACCGTAGCTTAAGAATTTATATTGTAATAGTCATTAAGTCTTGTTATGTTGTGGAGTTTCTGGCTGCATCTTCTACTACAGCGACAACACGTTCCGACGCGGTGGTAGATTAAAAAAGAATTGACGTTTAATAAGTGTGCTTCAAGCTCCTTTACTGAATAAATTATTTCGACTTTGACTTTGAAAGCATGCCCAATACTGATTGGTGGACTACATAGAGTCATCAGAATTTCTTCTTAAGCGAATGCAGGTATCACGATGTTTTCTTTCACCGTTTGTGAGCAATCGGTATTACGTACATAAGTACGAATTAAAACTCATTGGTACATGGCATGTCGTCCGTGCGGATTAGAGCCTGGACCCTCATACCTGCTTATGGTGATGGTTAATATACCTTGGAAAGTACTTACCTATCAAGTCGTACCAAGTATCTGAAATATTTTGAAAGTGTGAATGGTTTTTTCGCGCATATAAAGTGATGGTTATTGCATTAAATTCTTTTCTTTCCATGAGCTAATTTTTCTCACCGTAATTTTGGTTTTTTGGATTAATGTTGTGACGTATATTAATCAAATAATTTATTGTTAGTAAAACAAGCCTTCTACACGCAAAAGTATTTCTCTGCTTGAATCGATTATGTCAGTCTTGAAATTCGATCACACGTGGACGATGCAAGATGATCTCAAGAATCCATTTGTGGTTACTTTGAATAATGCTTTTGTCCATGGAATATGTAATTATTAGTGACTATCTTTCGTACCAAAGTAAACAATAACATTCAAGTGATGCATAACATGATCGTTAAAGCTCTATTAAATAACTATACTCCATTCAAAATAGTAACGAAAATTTATGGCTATTTTGAATTACAGAAACAGAGATTTGAGACACTTACTCTCACTTATTTTTAGAATAGCTTTAGTAACGTCCAAGATATATCAGATAGTACAACTTTCTGATAAATAAATTACATGCGTTTATCAGAATTGGCCAGAAAGTTAAAATGGGAATCGGAAAATCTCGTCGTCCTTATTTGGAATGAAGTATAGCTAACGTTTATTTTATCAAAGCGTTTGAGCTGGTTGTATTCTGAGTGAATTTGTATCTACTTACTTTACTTCAAAGTATATATTTTTTGTTATTAGAGTCGAATAAGAGCAATTTCAAAGTAATTAAAATCGTCGCCTAAATCGCGAACCTCAAAATGAGAAAATTTTATAGCAGAGCCCATAATCATTAATTTTTTCGACTACGCCCTTATTTCGACCACATTTTGAGATACGCCTTCAATCTTGTTTTAATAATCGTTTATTTTCCCGATTACACACTTATTTCGTGCACATTTTGAAATACACCGTCTATCTTATTTCTTTTATATTACTCTTTCATTTTGTGACGAAATAAAGCTCGACAAAAGTGACTACTTTACTCATTACTTAACTCTTTTTGAACCGTTTGAGGTTCACCCCTTTGCCGCGTTGGCGACGTTTTGTTTCCTTTAGATGAGAGCAGTCAACACCTTTTGGTTTTACCTAAGACTTTAGAGAAGATACAAAGATAGTTATTCGACATAACGGAAATACAGCAATAATCTAAATTAAAATTATTTGCTTTCTTAGGCTCGTCGTCTTACGACAACCGGATATGTATGCCAGAAAGCAGTGCTGATACGTCAAACTCTCAAAGCATCAAAGGTGATGAAGAATTGTCTCGGGTCTACCAAAATCTCCCAATGCCAGTTTTATCCAGGGATGACAACACAAGTTCTAACAGGTGCGTCTACCAGTCTATTACAAAATAATTTAAAAAAAGTGATTCATTTGCTCGGTGCAATTTAATGTTATGCATTTCGTATACTTTACAGCAATGAAACGAAAAGTAAATCCAAGGCTGCGAACCCGTGTAGTCCTGCAAATTCATCTGAAATGAAGCCACAGTCCACCACACCATCGTCACAAGCTCTGACGAAACCACCGTATTCTTACGTCGCCCTCATAACGATGGCCATTCAAAATAGTCAAACTAAACGGGCAACTCTCAGTGAAATATACGCTTACATCACCAAGGAATTTCCGTTCTTCGAGAAGAATAAGAAAGGATGGCAGAATTCTATAAGGCATAATCTTAGTTTGAATGAGTGTTTTATTAAAGTACCTAGAGAAGGTGGAGGCGAAAGAAAAGGAAATTATTGGACTCTCGGTGAGTTACATGCTTTAGTTGGGTTACGCTGATGAATTGTTATACCGCATTGCGAAGAAAATACCTCCTTGCGTTCATCTCATTTATCATGTTTGAAGCGAATTGCTAGCGTGTATTTTTATTGTGTTATTTCGTAAGCATTTCTTTTCGAATTTTGGACTAGTGCAGTATTTTTGTAGATCCACAATGCGGGGAAATGTTCGAGAATGGAAACTTCAGGCGACGGCGTCGGATGAAGAGACCGTTTCGTGCTACTCCGTACTCCAAGACCCTGTTTGGAGAAGGGTACCACGTAACGCATGTGGGACAGCACGTTCCATCCCACATGCAGCCTCTTCCTCTTGGAGCTCGAAATTACTTCGGATCCAGTTCACCATACCACCCGCCTTCATATCCCAGATATGATACGTAAGTTATATCATTTATGTTGCTGCACGTATCTACTTTATAAATATGCGTCATATACAGGCTGTAAGCGACAGCCTATCAAATACTGAAACGGTGAATTCGGACCATCAAACTGAAAAACGTTCACTATGGAGCCACCCTCAGGAAACGCGAAATAAAATCAGCTGCTCCATACAAAACAGCTGTACCCACTCGACTCAAATGTATAGGGTTTCCATAGTGAAAATTGTTCAGTTTGATGGTCTGAATCACCGTTTCAGTATTTGCTAGGCTGTCACTTACACCCTATATTTGTTATGAAACTAAAAGCAAGCAGACAACATTGTGACGATCCTAACAAGCCCAGAGCATTCGTCTTTTTCTGTTAAGTCTTCCGACAGAAATATTGTCGATTAGCTTTTATAGGGTTTAAAGTTCCTTAATATCTTAGCATTATAGGAACGGTGCACGTCCACAAAAAAACACCGGTTTTTATAAAAAGGGAAATTAAATGGAGGATTAATTTTAGTGACACATTATTATTACGACATGAAACAAATTACAATAAATATTTACGTTTCACACTCCTATGTTTACAAAACAAACGTTAACGATTATGATGTGATAAATTTGAATCAGTTTTACACCAAGTTTCCGTAGCGGTTGTTTCATTGCTAGTATTCCTAATCGAACTTTTATATTTGAATGTCGTAATAATTTCAAAACAAACTTGAGGGTCACTAATAAAATGCTACCGAGTACCACAATATTTAAGCATAAAAATTCCTTTTGTTGATCAAATACTTTGATTGATCGAATTAAGAACAGTGTGATAAGGGATTGGTGTAAGTTGAAGGATGATATAGTAACAAGGATTGAGAGGGGCATGCTTTGATGGTTCGGTCACGTAGAGAGAATGAATGAAAGAAGACTTACGAATGAAATATATCAAGCAAAGGTGAGCGGAAGTGTTGGGAGAGGCCGTCCGAGGATAACATACCATGATCAAATCAATGATCTTTTCCGAAAAGGACAAGTACGTAACACCCTCAATCGACGGAAGTGTACGAAAAGATGTATGAATGTGAATGAGGCTAAAGAGGTGTGTCAGAGTCGTAGCGTGTGGCGGTCCGTGGTCTCTGCCTACCCCCATGGGACAATGGCGTGAGCTTATGTATGTATGTAAAAACCCTTTTGCCTCTTCATAACCTGCTGAAGCCATTAAGTAATTTATAAGTAATTAATAATAGTATTTAAATTGTAGTAATTAATTTTTAGTAATTATAAGTCATTGAGTTCTGCCATTAGCCATTATGTAAATCGTTCAATAAAGGTTTACTTTGGCTTTTGGCTACATTGAAAGATTTTGACTAATTGTTTTAAATTGGTTTAAATTCTGAAAAACTCTAAGAGGAAGGAGCTCTGCACCTATATTTTTTTGAAATGGTTTCTATTAATTTCGATGATTAATTTCTATGTGGGGCAGTTATATCATTTACTTAGGTAGGCAGGTACTAATGTCTTTTTCTTCCTGGTTTATTAACGTTAAAATATTCCCATCAAATAACTTATTATAAGTGAAGTCGGTCCCACTTTTAAGTGTATTTTATTCATAAATCTTCAGTATGACAGAGTCGACCTCCATGCTCTATTATTATTATTATGGTGTAGTGATACCATTGGTTGAATGCAAATGGGATGGGCGGAGTCTGTTACGTGTGTCTGCCTATCGAATCCAAACTATGGAGGTTTCTTAAGGTTTTCAGTGCTGACCGGTTTGGCATTTATTGCCTTTACGTTGAGTTAATGAATTAAGATAGAGTCTGCGATCTTTGAATAATGGGAAGGAAGGACTACACTACGGCATGCCATGGTTTCCTTAAAGCTTCTTCTTTGAGAAATATTAAGGAACAATTTTTATTAAGAGTCAACATAAAAAATCCGGCCAAGTGCAAGAAGGGACTCGCGCAATTATTATAGTGTTCCATACTTTGTTTTAACATGAGTCATAGTCGTAGGTAAGTCATAAAGAGATAAAGATAACCAGTATAAACTGACACATTATATTTAATTTAGTCGCATAGTACCCGAAGATCAGTTAGCACTGGCATGCCAGTTCTATAAGTTACCAACTTTTTTTATTTAGAAATAAAACTATTCAAGGTGACACTGCGCCCGCCAAATCAACAAAACTATACTCCATTCAAAATAGCAACGACATTTTAAGGCTATTTTGCATTACAGAAACAGAGATTTGAAACACTTCCTCTCACTTATTCTTAGAATAGCTTTACTAACGTCCAAGATATGTCGGATAGTATACGAGTATGTATCCAATAAATTATTTACATTTGGTAATCAGAATTAGCCAGAAAGCTAAATAGGAATCGGAAAATCTCATCGTCCTTATTTGGAATGAAGTATAGACGATGTAACAGGTAAGGGTATGATTGTACTCATTATACTGAACAAAAATCTCCAAGAAACGAAAGATAAATTCGCAAAACAAAAAATTCAACTTTTCACACAAATTTTCGATTGCATTCAGTATGACAAGTCCAGTCCGAGACAGTTGTTTTTTCTAATTTCCCAAAGGTTTCTTGGGGAAAGTTGTTCAGGGTCATGGGTACAATTTATCTCTTTGAAGTAATGCAACTTACACTCACATAATTATAATAAGTAGGATTATTCCTTTAAGCTAACTAAAAGCTACTACTTATACTGATTCCAGCACGTGGTTGACCCAATCAACGACTGGTCTGGGTTACGCCAGCTCTTGTGCCGGCATGGGAAGAAGTCCACCTGGGTGCTCTCCACACAGCGCTCTGCCACACCAGTCTTCCCCAGTGCCAGTCAACCCCTTTACCAGTCATCAACTACAGGGGCAGGTGGGACGAAATACATTTTGTTATTTTTTATTTTATTTTTAAAGGAGAACAATTTAGTTTTTCTGGAATAAATTAGTGTGGAGACAAATATACCAATAATGTTGTCAAAAGTCATTGATTGCAGGATCCCGTCACAAGTTATCTCCACCCATATGTTAAGCATATTTTTAAGATCTATTTTTTAAGGATTCTTAAACTATGACGTGTTCTCTGGAATTAGCCGCTCGGTGTAGAAAACTTTTCTCAGGATCTTAGGCCGAGATTCAGAGATGATTTTTGTAGTCTTAGTTCGAACTAAGTAGGGCAAAAATGAAGGAGGAGTTCGAACTATGACTTAAAAATCGTGTCTGAATCTTGGCCTTAGTTTATTACTATTATAGAGTATTTTTACGACAACACTAACAGATAAAATTAAAGGTACATATTTCCATGTATCTTTAACTGAGATTTATGAGATTTTCTATAAACAGTTTCTGTAAATAAGTTGAAAATTCAGCTCTTAAAATGAGCAAGTTACTATTAAATTAATTTATTTGCAACAAGACAGTGAGAGTGACTTTTTTGCTGATATGAGCAGCTGACGGAAATAAATAAACGTTCGTCAGTTACTATAATACTTCAACAATTAAAAACTGTATTTGAAAACTAAAACATGATTATAAAAATATTATAACATTTAAGACTCATAATAATCTTATTATAGCTTTATAAGGTCTCCCATTTTTAAAGGCACCTCTTATAAGACCATGCCGTTATTGCTCGTTATCAAATCATATAGCGTGTTTAAAGCCTGAGTTACATTTACATTTCAGTAATTAAATTCAGATTAAATTTTTAGTAGCGTATCACAATGCAGTAAAACTTTGCTTGCTAATTGCTCGTTTGAATTTTCTATATCCACCACCTGTTTGGAAATTACTAGAATATCATTTTTAAAACAAATCTTCTAAGTACCTACGAGTAGCTAGTTTTATTTGAATTTCAATCCATAATAAGTTGATTAATATAATTTCGGGATATTATTTTCTAGTAAAATCTAGAATAAACTTAACATATCGGGAACTCCAATAATTATTACGAACGCGTTAAAAATAAGATTTCATTATGAAACTTTATAAAATAAATGATACTTTATTTTCAAATTGTAACAGCAAAGATTGTAAAATTATTATTTTTAGTAATATTTTGTGTAGTGCCAAAATTTATTTAACTATTGGCAAAGAATGCAGATTACAAACGCGTTATGTACAAAATATGTACGTAGAATGAATAAATATTTGTTTATATTTATATGCTATCCTGCTATGCTAGGGTCCTTTTTAATATGGTGACACTTTTTTAAAGGGATGTTCAGACCGCCAAACTGAACAACTTTCTCTATGGGACCAACATCGAAATCGAGAAAAAAATATCATTTGCCCCACACATTTGACTCGAGTAGGGTTACAATTTTTATATGGAACAGATCATATTTTTTTCGCGATTTCGATGTTGTGGCCATAGAGAAAGTTGTTCAGTTTTATATACCTAAGAAAATTGTTGTTATTGTCTGTATTGTGGCAGTTGATTAAATAACGCTTCGCGTATTGCTGGCGAGTTTTTTTTTCTTCTATTTTTTTTATGTTTCACGTTCATGTTGTCCAGGACTGATTCTACAGGATGTAAAAAAAGAGTAGTAATATCTAATGGGGTGGTTTAGACCATTAAACCATAGATATCTTAACTATTATAAAACTGTAATAGAAGTGTGTCTGTACATTGAAGATTTTTGCAAAAAAATTTGATGATATGGTTTTTAGGTGTCCCTGACGCCAAATCAGCATTTTTTAGAATTTTTGTCTGTTTGTGTGTTTATTTGTGCGAGCATCACGCGAAAACTACTGAGCCGGTTTTGATGAAACTTTTTTTGTTCATGTAATTTTTAAATTATGAAATAACATTAAATTACAAATTAAAAACCCCCAACGCCAAAAACAAACGATATTATTATTGATGCAAGCAAATAATTATGTTTTATTAGTGACCGAATTATTTTTTACTTTTAAATGTTTGCTTTTGGCGTTGGGTTTTTTTTAAAGTAATCATACAAAATTTTAGTGGCAACATGATGGGTGACTTAGTGTCCGCGAAGTTTTGTAAGCCTCGTTTGTGTGTTCGAGCCGACTCGTGCCAATGAGTTTTGACGGAATTTATGTACGATTTGTAACACCTCTGGCTTTTCGGTGAAGGAAAACATCGTGAGGATGCGTGCTTCAATTTCGAGGCATGTATTGTACCCACTGTCCATTGTAAGAGGCGACGGGCTCACCCCCCGTCACACTGGACAGAGTTACTTTACTACTGGTGAAACGTGGATATTCCAAGGTTTCAGAATATCTCTGATTACCCCCACGGGGAATATAGTCGTGAGCATATGCTATGCTATGCATGCGGTTGTGTGTGTACTTAATTTATTTTATTATAAATTAATTTATTTAATGACTATAAGATTTCCCCTTCAACATTGACGTATAATTTGACTTTGGCAGAGTCTTTACAACACATGACAACTCATAACAGTTTGTTTTCCAGCTCCAGGGACCATTGCAGCCGATGCAATCTATGTCTATGACCAATTACAACCACCTTGGAGTAACTGCTTTAGGTGCGTTCTTTTTAAATTATAACTGGGTACCTATTTATACAGTGTCCAACTCACAGAACTTTATAAGAGGGGTTAGAAGTGCAAAGTAGGCGTGGAACGTGTCGCCACAGGTTATGCAATGATTTGCATAACACCATAAGGCGCGCGGCGTGGTGCGAGCGAGAGGACATGAGTAATTGTAGCAGCGTGAGCGGGAAGACAAGTGGCGACAGCCGTCTCCGAAGTAAAAGCGCTACTCTGCATTTCTAACCCCTCTTATAATGTTCTGTGGTCCAACTTAATATGCCGACGGTTTTTTTAAAAGGCTGATCAGGGCCTATAGACAAAGTAACATTTCTATTGGCGTAGATGCTAGTAGAAAATGACAGAATGTATGGATTTGACATTAGCGATCGAAACATTTTGACGTTTGCTTTCGTCACCATACGTCAAGTCCATGCATTTTTATGTTTTCTACTGTCGTTAACGCTAATCGAAAGATACTTTGTCTATAGGCCCTGGACCAACATCGATAACGCAAAAAGAATTTTTTTTTTCCCATTTGTGTCAAGTAGGATTGGCAGTTTGTTTGGAACAGCTGATTTGTTTTCGCGATTTCGATTTTGATCCCATAGAGAAAGTTGTTCAGTTTGTTAGAAACCGCCATATTAAGAAGAATTATACAACGTGTTAATAAATAAGCGCAAAACCTCATACACTCCAACTGATTTATGACAAAATAATTATATTGAAACAATAATTTTATTATTTTGATGGTTAAAATTTAAAGTTATTCGAATTTTAAATTTTAAGGCAGAAATGATTTGTTATCATTTCAACAATGAATGAAAGCGCTAACGTGCTCATGTTATACATTTTATGTTTTGGTGGTAAGTAGGGTGAGAGTGCGGGGCGTTGAAATCGAGTTCAGTAAATTTTAAATTTTTCTAACAAAATATTTAATATTTAGAAAAAAATTACAAATGTTGAAACCATGATAATACGATTCTGCTCTCGATACCAAACAAACTACTTTTTTTTGCGTTAATTCATTAACACGTTGTATACAGGGTGTAAGTGACAGCCTAGCAAATACTGAAACGGTGAACTCAGACCATCAAACTGAACAACATCAAAATTCGCTAGGCTGTCACTTGCACCCTGTCTAAGGTGTTACTTCCTGTATGCCTTTGAGGTGAATAATAGAATGTCAAATTGCAGAAAATATCTTGGATCGATCTCATCATTGTGAATCGAGTGGAGCTTGAATAACGGTACTTTTAGGGCATGCAATATTTTTAGGCTTTATCAGTTTTACCTTCATTGGTTTTTTAAAAGAATAATGTTTGCTTAAATGCCGAATAGATTTAAAACTGAATGGCGAAATAATAAAAAATTATTGCAAGTAGATACTAGATAGAAAGTAAAGTCCGGCCGCTGAAAGATTGCGTTTTACAGTTACCATAAAATTGTAAAAAACGATCATTATTTAGTAGCTTTTTGAACTTAAAAAGGGCAGCTAGTGCCCTGTGTACTAGAGTGAGCACAGGTAAACAATATTTTCATTCAGTTTTTTACAATTTTATGGTAACTGTCAAACGCAATCTTTCAGCGGCCGGACTTTAGTACCTAGTCATTGATTAGTTGATTACCATCCTAATAATTTTTAGTACCGCACCCGGCAAACAAGTTGACAAATTAGGAGGTGAGAGGTATGCGCAGTAGTGCTTTCGCCTACAAATTTTATTCTGCACAGTCAAGATCTTGCTCAAAATGTTTGCCGGCCATTATACCTACTTAAGTAGTGCTTGAATTTTAGCATCTTACTTAAATTATTATCATAATTCAACTGTACATATAAAAACAATAATAATATTTCAGATGGATCTCCGAGCCCTGGTCCAGGGTACGCCCCGTCATCCGGTGGGTTTTCACCAAGTAGACACCACGATATCGTGACGTCATCAGACACTGCTGTCACCAGGTTCCCCTTCTGGCCTGAAGGTAATTTCAGTTTCTACCATAGATATATTATATAGAACTGAACTAGATACACAATCAGTGCTTCAAAAATGGCAGACCCAAAAGAGGTACTAAACTAATAAAAGTACCTCTTTTGCCTCAGTACCGCGACAACTCTCTGACTGTCAACATAATAAATACGACTAAGCTTTTACGACTTTGTACCTAAACTATAAGGTCTACTTTACATTGTGACTTATAACATTAGAAATAAACGTAGTGATTGAAAACTCTTTACAGAAGTTTAAAACGTGTGTGAAAATTCAGACAAAAAATTTGCCAAGATTTTATATGAGATTGTGAGTCTATTTCTTTAATTAGACGTCAATGGTGCGACAGGGCGTTCACTAAATACGTTTAAGCGTAAACAGTTTTTGGTGCAAGCTACCTTAAATCATTATTTCTTACAGAAAATTAAGTAAGTAGGTAATTAATTTTGTCGAAATTGTTCCTAGAACTACCAATTTACCACTCAATAAAAGGGCTTCTTTTTTTCTCAGTATTTACGTCTATGTTCTTATCTCATCATCCCCTTCTGCAAAAACGGCATAAGTAGGTACAGCGTGTCACAAAAACACTTATTAAGGGGATATAATTCGGAGCGCGCTCCATACAAACGTATTATGGTGATATTTTCAATACTAACCAATTCAAGTCAATGAAATTTTGCTGAAACAATCTTGAAACAAATATCTATGCTTGTATGGAGTCAGATTTTCGTTAAAATATACAGTTTCAATGCTAGGATTAATTTAAGATTTGTATGGAAATCTTTGAGGCACTGTAACTTTAAAACTATACATTTTAACGAAAATCTGACTCTATACAAGCATACAAATTTGTTTTTAGATTTATTCTGAAAATTTTCATTGAGTTTAATTGGTTAGTATTGAAAATATCACCATAGTACGTTTGTATGGAGCGCGCTCCGAATTATATCCTCTTAACATCCACGCACTTCAGCCCCTTTCATATAAGCACAGAGTTCTAAAATTACTTCCGTAAAATGGCACCGATCGACATCTAGCGGGAGTTTTCAGTTGTTTATGAAATTACAAGCAGCAGCATTTACGAAGATACAAACCTTTTCTTTGGGCACCTTTTATGATTTATAATTCAAAAAGTCCTACAGAGGGCGGCACCACATAATATTTTATATTCCTACACAATGTTTTCTAGCGTAGAGCGATAATATTACGTAACCATGTTTTGCAATAATGATTGACTATTAACTCAGAGGAAGGATCTCCATAGAGTCCGCATAAATTTACGATTCTAGTTAGTCTCTTTTATCTTATGACGTACCTTTAATAGTAGAAGGAGATGGAACTATAGATATTTGTTTATGCGGCTGTCCACTTTTTTTTGACCTAGTGTGTGTGAAAAGTAACCGTAAACATAAGACCATATGTTAGGGCCATAGCGAAAGTTGATCAGTTTGACGGTCTGATCATCCCCTAAAAATTTTCTGCATATTAAGAAGGACCCTGTACAGTACCTATTTAAACTAACTAAAGGTAAATCTTTAAACCACGTAGGTACTCTACGCATCAACCAGAACAACTTTTACTATGGGAGCATATAAGAAAAAAAAAATCTGCTGTTTCATACAATCAAGTCGTGTAGGTTTTATGCTGACGGTCAGCGTAAAAAAAATTCAGTTGTTCCATACTAAACTGCGATGCCTACACGTCGTATGAAACAGCAGATTGTTTTTTTGTTCTGACCGGTTTGCTTCCATAGTAAAAGTTGTTCAGGTTGATGGGTAGAGTATGTGGTTTAAAGCTTTGCCTTAAGTTTACATACTACACAGGGTGTAAAGAAAAGTATGATTAACATTTAAACCACATACTCTAACAATCAAACTGAACAACTTTTACTATCGGAGCAAACCTGTCAGAACAAAAAAAAAATCAGCTGTCCCATATGTTTCAATCGAGTAGGTATTGCAGTTTAGTATGCGACAGCTGATATTTTATTTGTTCCGACAGCATTGCTCCCATAGTAAAAGTTGTTCAGAGTATGTGGATTAAAGGTTAATGATACTTTTTATTACAACCTGTATATCTAACTTATAATAATGATTATAATAAAATTATTGCAGGTGGGTCATCAAGTCCGAACCCGGGATATGTGCCTTCCAGCAGTTTCTCCCCTCCTCGACGACACGAGGTCACGTCATCCGACACGGCTGGCACGCGGTTCTCATTTTGGCCTGATGGTAGGTTAATAATCAGCATAATATTGATCTTTGATTTGAAATTGGAACAGGTGGTGTCATCTATTGGCTATGTGCACGACACTAGCGCCCCTAGCGGTGTCGGTCCACCGTGAATTATTTCAAGTAACATGTTAGTTAATAGTTCTTTATTTTTAGAATAAAATAATGTATAATCTAAAGAAATTGGCAACATTATCGATATTAAAAATTTTAAATTATACCTATTTGCTAGAATCCACGATATTTGCAGGGCCAATTTCCGTACAAACTTTTATCCCGGTTTTCACTCCTTTGGAGATAACATTTAAAAAAACCCTTTGTAGTGAACACCTTTACTCCATTCAAAACAGCAACGAAATGTTAAGGCTATTTTGCGTTACAGAAACAGAGATTTGAAACACTTACTCTCACTTATTCTTAGAACAGCTTTTGTACCGTCCAAGATACGTTGGGTAGTATAGGTAAATGTATTCAATAAATTTTGTAATCATTTGGTAATCAGAATTGGCCACAAAGCTAAACAGGAATCGGAAAATCTTCTCGTCCTTATTTGGAATGCAGTATAGATTCCAATAGAAACTTCCATGCCAAATTTTAAGTTTGTAGTCTTCACAGTTTTGGAGATTTCTTGTTGAGTTAGTGTGTGGATTTGCATAGATTCAAGAAGCATATTTTACACAGCTTGACCAACAAAAGTACACATTTCTGCCATCCCGGGCGCGGCGATCGATTTGTCAGTTCCCATCACCACTTCGCACATAGCCAATATCGTATGAATTCCAGTTGTAATAAGTTGGTTAGTATGTAAAAAACTCCAGTAGATGGCGCCACGTCCCTTAAGACGCAATTAGGTTGATAAATGTCGTTCTCTGGTGTAAAGCAATCCCCCGGATTGGAACATTTCGGATTGAAGTTATCAGGCGAGACCCTGACCACCCACGCTGCGCTGGAAAATGCTAGATTCCGTTTAATTTTCTGTAGTCTCACTACACAAGACACGCATTGTTATTTAAACGTATGTTTTTGTCTTTCACAGTTGGTGTGAAAGAAGAATCAGCTCCGAGTCCAATATCTAACGGGGTTTATTCAAAATGCTTTATGTAGACTTATAAAAAGCTGGAGGGAAACAAGACTAGGATGGCCATTATATCGTACACATTGTGTGAAATATATGATTGGATGTGTTATTCTAAAATGACTCTATAAAGTTGTTGAAGTGGTGTAGGTATGTGTATTGTGTACATTTTATTATTGTAAATGTCGGACCTCAGACATACAAAACAGTCAGGAGGACATGGTAAATAAATATATAATATAATTTTAAACATTGTACTGCTACCTACTCTTTTAGACGAAGAACAGTATCCTACCTGTAGGAATGGTGCGAGCGAGTGAGGCAAGGCATTAATCTGATCTGTCTTCATTAAGCTGACTCACGTTGCCCACTACCTTTTATTATCAATCATTCATCCATACACATTTTATTACTGACTGGGGTTTGTTCTATTTCGCATAATCTATATTTTACTGGGCCCACTTAAGGGTATATTTTCGTTCGTGACGTTATCACTTGACGTACAATGGAAAAAATCCTCATAGAGTCCGCATAAATTTACGATTGTAGTTAGTCTCTTTTGTCTTATGACGTACCTTTAATAGTAGAAGGAAATGGAACTATAGATATTTGTTTCTGCGGCTGTCCACTTTTTTTGAGCTAGTATGTGTGAAAAGTGACCGTAAACATAAGGTCATATTATGTCACTTGGTGCCTTTTGTCCATACTACTTGACACCACACACTCAAACCTAAACGTCAAAAAAAGTGGACACTTCACAATTGGTATGTCTCACTCAGATATAATCTCTTTGAAAAAATCAGAAACAAGTAGAGTTTTGCAGTTGTCAGAGGGTGTCAAGAGACAGTCTGTCTGGATTTTACACGATTGCTAAAATAAATTATATGAAACATACAAAAATTTTTAAGTAATTGCAGGTCTTTTATAATAAATAAAATACACTGGATATGCAACAGCATATCACTGAAAACAATGTTCCTGAAAGTTGGGGTTTTAGAAAATATACCCTTAATTGAATTTCCATATAAATTGCATTATATTATAACGCACTGTGCTTCTAGCAAAATGTTGACTGGATGATATAAAAATGTATTTCTCGATTTTCACAAAATTGTTTATCTATTGTATTTTAATTGTTAAGTTTAAATACTTCATTAATATTTAACTCAATGCTTATGTTGTAAAATGTATACTTTCCGTTATGCTGAAATATGATTTTGTAAATAAAACCTTAATAGTAGGTAACTATAGCTATGATGTCAAAGCGATGTATGCTAAGCGATAAACATTTCAGTCAACAGATTGATTCAAAGGCCTGCAGGCCTACCATGAGTTTTCACTGTAGGTTACTACTGCAGGTGCGACGCCAATGTATGACAGAATTCGTTCTCAACGTAACCACTAAGAGCGCTGTACGAAATTCAATACAAAAACTGTAGTTTACTATAGTAGTTTTATTACAGTGGTTTTACTACAGTACAAACTCATAGTACTGGTACATCATTTAAAAAAGTAATTTAGGCTGGCTTGCAACAAACAGTATTTAGGCTTAAGAGAAGTTTATTCCGAATGCGTAAATGCGCGCTGTATACAAACGAGTCTGGTGATATTTTCAATACTAACCAATTAAATTCAATGAAATTTTGCAGAAACAATCTAGAACCAAATCTCTATGCTTGTATCTTGTCCGATTTTCGTTAAAACATACAGTTTCAATGCTAAGACTAATTTAAGATTTGTATGGAAATCTTTGAGGCATTGTAACTTTATTACTATTCATTTTAACGAACATCTGTCATGATACAAGCATAAAGATTACTTTCTAGATTGTTTCTGAAAAAATTCACGTACTTTAATTGGTTATTATTGAAAATATAACCTGACTTCGTTTTTATGGAGCGCGCCAACAGTAATATACCCCTAAACATATTTAATTATGATGCTGTCTCTGTCATTAGTATGAGCAGTATGACAGACAGAGCAATCACTTTTTGATGCAAGCCAGCCTTAATATTGATAAATAAATATGGCATACATCATGTAAGTTATGCTAAAAGTGGATCCAAATTTCAGTATCGTTAAGAGACAGTATGAATTCCTCAAACCAGAAATTTCAAATTTCATTCAATAAAAAGGTATCTGAATATACCTATATATGCTAGAAACAGTATTTCATAACAGTATTTCTATACTGTTTAGAGTTTGTTTTGAATTGGCTTCATAGTTTCCCATAATACACCAAATTCATAGAATAACAATTTTTGAGTGGAATTTTTATGGGTCATTTGCAACATTTTGTCAAAAGGTGGGTAGAAAAGAAGTTCAAAATCTCAATATCCAGTTATTACGTATACTGAAGTATGGCTGAGTCCTGAATGAATACTGAGGTACCTGACATTTGTGTCGTGAAAAGTTATTTTAAAGTGCCTAGTCTTTGTAAGCAAACGTATGTAGATAACAACCAAATAGGATATTACCGTTTAATTTCGAAATATCCTAATTAACAACATGACATAAAATTTTATGAATTGGAAAACGAAATCATCAACAATTTATGATTGATTAAGGAATAGCGTTGGACTATTTATTTTAAAGTTAAAACTATTCTTTGAAATGTCATAATTTATCAATAGTGCCATCGCTTAGACTATTTATATAAGGACAAGCTACGCGTGTAATTCTACAAACAAACTTTTCTGCTACTTTTTGCGGCGGGGGGCGAGGTAGCACGAGATACGCAACTTTGAATTTTATTCCATTAGTTTAGATTCTAATTTTGAATGTTAAAAATCAAGAAAAACAGTGTCGTGTGAACCCCAAACGTCATAAATTTGAAATTATTGTTCCGCAATTATAGGCGTTCGTATTTAGTGATAAGGTATAAAATTGTATGTATATGCGTACGATTTTTTTATTTTGTAAGTTGGCAGTCCTTCTATAAATCGTCTAAGTGCCATCGAGATTAATTTACAACCTCAAAAACAGAATAGTGTTCAGTTGTTTAGTAAGCTTTCAATAATAATGTTTATTGTTTGAATTAAATGTGAAACATACAAGGTGGATTTAATTTAATTTAAGTGTAGGCTGTCAGACTTAAATATGAAAATAATTGTAACTAGGACATTTAATTAATCGCAGCGCAAAAGGTTTAATACACAAAATATTAAATGCTACGAAAAATATGTTCGCAAAAAGTTTAAAAATTGGGACATAAGTCAATTCTTTTTTTATACACTGGCATACCAGAAGGCCTACCATGAGTTTTCCCTGTACTTTACTACTGTAGTTACGTCACCAATTTTCTATTGAATTTCGTACAGCGCTCCCAGTGGTTACGTTGAGAATTAATTTCTGTCATACAAAATTGGTGACGTGACTACAGTAGGAAAGTGCAGTGGAAACTCATGGTACCTACTGGTTAGTTTTTTACGATACATTAAACTGGTATTCGTGGTGACTTTTTTATCTTTTGTAAAACCTGGTTTCTCAAAAATCACCCGACAGAAGTACTTCCGTCAAAACGGCAGATATTTATTTACATGCCATCATCCATCCTCTGCCTCTACCATCCTTTGGTTAGGGTTACGACAAATTGATCGACGGCGACCGACGGCTTGTCCATCCAAAAAACACGATTAGTACGGGACGCCGTTCGCCACGTCGCGTCGATGCGAAAGGGTGTGTATGACATCCCATACTATTTTTTTTTGTTTTGTTCGGTTTGCTCCCATAGTAAAAGTTGTTCAGTTTGATGGGTAGAGTACCTATGTGGTTTAAAGGTTAATGATACTTTTCCTTACACCCTGTGTTTCTCTTTTATGACAAAATAGTATGTTACTTTTTTGTTTTCTTTTGACACTGTGGTGTCGTGTTGTGTTGAGCTCTTATTTTTACTATATACTTAGGGTTGAAACTCATCTTCCAGCATCGAATCGCATTTTTCCGTCGCTTTATCCTTTTCTGTCGCTCATGAACGTCATTTGCTAGGGCGAGAAAGATAGCGGGAATGCGATGGCACGCGGCAGCACCGGCAGTGCAGCGACCTTTCTCGTTCAAGCTCGTTTCGCGTTCCTGAGCGACAGAAAAGGATAGAGCGTGAAAAAATGCGATTCTGTGCTACCAGATGTTCAACCCTCATACACGCTTAATATCAAAATATCTTTGTTTATTCTCCATCATCGTTGCATACCTTGCTATCATTTGCACTTTCGTTAATCACTCAAATGTGAGTAAACGCTTAAATCGCAATCGCTAAATGTTCTTTCTACAGCCGAGTAATTGTTCTGAAATTACGAGCTCACTTCGGTCACTCCAAGTATCTATTTCAACTAGTTATCTTCCTGTACAATACCTCAAATTCGTACCTACTGAAAAATTTGAAGATTTGAATTACGAAATCCTACTAAACGGGCAGCCACCAGATGCAACCCCTAAAAATAAATGCTGCCGGGGCGCCTTTGAGTGCTGTAGCAATGTAATGTGCATACATACATAATTACATACATTCATACACAATACACTAGAAAAACATTTGGTACTCTCCCGGCGCGTTCGGGTAAAACATTACTCTCCTTCGGCGCAGTATCGATATCTACAACGTGTAAAGCGCAAAACCTCATACACCCCAACTGATTTATAACAAAATAATTCGATTAAAACAATAATTTCATTATTTTGATACTTAAAATTTAAAGTTATTGAAATGAAAGCGCTAACGTGCTCATGAACACATTTTAAGAATATTGTTTTGGTAGTAGGTAAGAGAGAGTGCCCGAGCGGTGGGTTGAGATCGAGTTCAGTAAATTTTAAATTTTACAAACAAATTATTTAATATTTTGAAAAAATTACCTATGTTGAAACCATGATAATTCGATTCTACTCTCGATTCTAAACAAACTACTTTCTAGTTTTGAGTAAATTCATTAACACGTTGTATATAGAAAGTATCGATATCTCTGGTAATGGCCGCACCTCACTAGCACGTCAAAAAAAGTGGACAGCCTTGCAATACGTAGGCCAGACGAGGGCCAGACGTAGGCTCTCTCTAGTCCTCAGAGAAAGGATCTCCATAGAGTCCGCATAAATTTACGATTGTAGTTAGGCTCTTTTGTCTTATGACGTACCTTTAATAGTAGAAGGAGATGGAACTATAGATATTTGTTTATGCGGCTGTCCACTTTTTATTGAGCTAGTGTGTGTGAAAAGTGACCGTAAACCTCAGAGAAAGGATCTCCATAGAGTCCGCATAAATTTACGATTGTAGTTAGTCTCTTTTGTCTTATGACGTCCCTTAAATAGTAGAAGGAGATGGAACTATAGATATTTGTTTATGCGGCTGTCCACTTTTTTTTGAGCTAGTGTGTGTGAAAAGTGACCGTAAACATAAGGCCATATGTCACTTGGTGCCTTTTGTCCCTTTGACTATTTATATGTGGACTCGTTACGCGTGTAATTCTACTAACAAACATTTCTGCCACTTTTTGCGGGGGGCGAGATAACATGAAATCCGCAACTTTGAATGTTATTCCCCATAACTTTAGATTCTAATTTTGAATGTTAAAAATCATGAAAAGTGGTCTCGTGTGAACCCCAAACGTTCTAAGTTCGAAGTTATTATTTCGCAATTATAGGCTGTCTCGTTTAGTGATAAGGTGTAAAATTGAATGTAAATGCACAAGATCAATTGTGCTTATACCGTGGCAGAGGGGAAATGCTACCGCAAGGCTAGTCCTTATAATAATTAGTCAAAGCTTTTGTCCATACTACAAAAAAGTGGACACTTTACAATTGGTATGGCTCACTCTATTAGGTATAATCTCTTTGGTACAAACATAATGTAGATGGGATTAATATTAAACTATTATTATGTTTTCCAACATTTATTTCAAGATCTTTAATGTAAACACCATTAAAATTTTATTAAAAAGTTACAAAATAACCAGAACGTAAATTGATTAATACAATCGGATCATTTTCACATAAGTACTAAGTAAAATACATTTTTAAATTATACGTTAATTACATTTGTTTTGTGCATATTTGTAACCGACACATCTATTCTTTCTTAGCATTAGTTTTTTTACAAACTCTACTCGTATCAAAACTACAGGGTGTTAGGGTAAACAGTTGCATTACTTTAAGGGGTGATTGTAATCATGATACTGAACAACTTTCTCTAAGAAACCTATAGGAAATCGCAAAAAAGTCACAGACTTTCCATACTAAACGCAATCAGCTGATCGAACGTTTGTATGAAAAGTCGAAATTTGTTTTTCGAATTTCCTATAGGTTTCTTAGGGTAACTTCTTCAGTAGCATGGGTAGAATGACCCCTTAAAGTAATGCAACCGTTTACCCTAACACCCTTTATTGGCGATGGCGTCCCCCTCCTATATAAGGTCTAGAAAAATTAGCTGAAACTATTTTAAGGGGATGATCAGACCATCAAACTGAATAAATTTCTCTATGGGACCAATATCAAAATCACGAAAAAAAATCACCTGCTCCATACAAACCTACTCCACCTAAATGTATGGGACAGCTGATTTTTTTTTCGCGATTTCGCTATTGGTCCCATAGAGAACGTTGTTCAGTTTAATGGTCTGATCATCCCCTTAAAATAGTTTCACCTAATTATGTTAGACCTTATATGTCGATGTTCCAATAAATAAATAGTCGGAGGACCAAACCAGCAGTGCTAGCATGATTACCCGCGTGACGCGCGCCTGCGGGTTTGAAAACCATACCCGCGCCTGTCATTTATCCCGCGATGCTAAGCATGATTTGACAGCGCGCCAGCCACTCTACTGAGAGAAAGCAAAGTCGCGGCGCGGGTTCGCTGAGTTACCACACGGTTAAAACTATCAACAAACGTTAAACGTAGAGTCACAAACTCTACCGAACGGTGATCATGCTCGCATTTGTAGACTAGAGTCTACGAATGACAGTTGAGCGCTCGCGTCATCGTAAGTCGCGGGCATCATGTTAGCTACTGTAGAGACAGAGGCGAAGGCGCGCTGATATAGAGATATGGTATAGAGAGACTCGAAGTCGCGGGGTATTATGCTAGCACTGCTGTAGGTAGTCAAATTAAACAGAATTTGGTTCATCAACTGTTTCAACACAATACTGAACATCTTATTTGAAGTCTTTTGGTACTTAAGTATCTAATGAGAACTATGTACCGAAAGATACATAGAGGGTCCTTCTTAATATGCTGACGTTTTTTAAGGGGATGATCAGAACATCAATTTAAACAACTTTATTCATAGAAGTTCGAAATCGCGAAAGAAAAATCTGCTGTTCCATATAAAACTTCCAGACCAAAATGTATAGGACAGCTGATATTTTTTTCCCGATTTCGATGTTGGTCTCATAGAGACAGTTGTTCAGTTTGATGCTATGATCATTCTTAAAAACCGTCAGGACATTAGGATGTACCCTGTATATAAATTTAACATTCTATCACAAAAATACTTTTTGATGTCACTTAAAACAAAAGATTAAAAATTAGTAATTACTTAATAAACATACTTATCCATTGACAAGAATTATTTGTCATTGGTATACCACGTAGTAGGTAAAATATGTAAATAGCGTACCTAGATTACCTATTCTCAGTTGCAGATACGCTCATTTAAGTTAATCCTAGATTAAATCTCTTGCTGTCACTTTTTGTCTTGTTCACGTAGTAAAAGCAAGCAAGAGATTTAATGGAGGATTAACTGTAATGAGCGTTTCTGCATGTCTGACTTCTAGTCTTTTTCACAATTTCGTGCCTATTCAAATGTCTTGACTTTGATACAATTCGGGTCCTTACGAGATAACTAGAGTATGATCTGTATCAATAAACAGCAACTATATGTACGTTTTAATTACCTTCTATACAATAAACAGTGATAAATTCGAAATTCTATAACATGATATATATAATATAAAAAATGCTGGAGACAGAAAATAAATAAAACTTAGGGAAATATAATAAAAAAAGGTGTTTTATAAAGGTACACGCAGTCTAAAAATCTTTTTACAGAATTTATGTAGTTATAAAACTGCATTATGTTCTACATAACATTATAAATTGTATAGGTAATTTTTCAGGACGAATTGGCTTGTTATGAATATTCAATTACTGGTCGAAAAATAATGTAACGATGGTCAGGTCTTGCATTTTTCATAATATCTTAAAACCGATAGACAGTATAGGGTAGATAGATACAGAATGGAAACATAAATGCATTCATATGGGGATATTTTCTATTGAACCAATATTGAAACCGCGCAAAAAAAAATATTTCATAGAAAATGTCAATAGTCTGTTTATTTTTATTCGCGATTTCGAGTTTGGCCTCATAGTGAAAGTTGTTCAGTTTGATGATTTAAAGGACTCCTTATGTTTAATGTTCCTTGAATATCAGAATAATCCCACAATTTCCAATTCCGCGTTAACGAATTAAACATTTTCAGTTTAAGGGTTGATATTGTAACTTATAGAGTTGGGTACCACTAAACTAATAATTTACACACCCTCATTATGTAACCTTAATATACAGAAGTAGGACAAATAAATACATGTTGAGATCATAACTACCGTACGTAGTGACAAAGATGGACCGCGACATACCTAAAGATACTGATCTACTTTTACAAAATTGTCAACCACAACAAACTTAATGTGAGAAGTTTATGTTAAAAGCTTATACTTTATTTTATGGACGTCTAATATTCAAATAGGTAGGTAGTGGTTCTGTGAAATAGAAAAACCTAGATGTTATTTTTGATATCCAGAATTTATAGGAAAATTATAAACAGCTTGGAAAATATCTAAATTTATCGAGAGAGTTGTAAACGATCATAATTATTTTAATCTCGGACCGTTGGTATCTATTTTTAGTTAAATCAATCTTTCTATAGTCAGATAATCGGCCCGGCACTATTAATAGATCACTTAATCAAGAGTCAAGACAATATTTCTGAAATATACCCGCTCACGTACAGAATGAGATTGGCTGAAATCCTAGCTAGATGCTTACTAATATCTTTCTTTATGTGAACGAATATAACAAATATTATTATAACTAAAACCAAAGTTAAGTTAGTTGGTTTGAAAACCAACATGATAAATGGTGTACAGATAACCGTAGAAACGGAGATAATAATTACGTACTAAGTAGTAAATAATTTTCATCTTGAAATCAAAATGAACTTTTACGCGGAAGAATCTGTGGTCAAGTAATGCTGGAGTGATACTGTTTAATGTTATTTATTTGGCTTGATAATACGTTTTTATTTGGATTTTTATACAATTGTACTGATTATTTGAAAAGCTTTATTGTAGTGGGTGGTACCTACTTTCTTAATTTAAGGTTTGAACTACTAAAGCTGCTGATCAAAGATATCTGGTTTAAGTAAATGTTGCTGATGGTAAATTCATGGAGTTAGAAAAGGAACGTCATAAGTTCATGGGTAAATGAGTGATTAGTTGACGTTTAAACTCAAAGATTTTATGTAAAAATCTTTTTAGTATCAAAAATAAATAACGTTTTATAAAATTTTGAAAATGTTCTCAAAACAGAAACGATTCTTCTTCATTATTATAACATACTCTCGTAAAATTTCTTTTAAAATGATTTTGCTTTATTGTCAACTACTGAGTTCACTTAGAACTATCTTTGTAAGTCTTCTTCAAACGGAGCGACTTGCTGCGAGGTTCTGGAATAACTTGTAGTAATTCTGGTGTCCTTTCCACACTGAGGGAGTGACCTCGCTCGCGGACGGGCATTGGGTTGCTGATAATAAATAGTGCGGCATCGTTAATTTGATTTGAGCTCATAGCCGTATCACTGTAACCAGAAGCATCGTAGCCTCTCGCAACGTCACTTCTGAGTTCTGAAGCTTGCATTGAAGTCATGTCATCAGAATCCGTGTCTTCGTCATCTGTTTCCAGCACCCTGGAAATCAAAAAAGATATACGTATAATTAAAAAGCTTGCATAAAGAATACATTACGAGTTTTCCATTTACGATGTTTGCAACGGATATAAAAGATGATGTGATTCTATTTTGACGAAGCCTACGTCGTCGCTGTTTCGAATTTTCTGTAAATTAACTTTTAAATAAAATATCTGTTTTAAAACCATAATTTTAAAAGTAATACTAACACAATGGACTACACATTAATTGCAGAAATTTCGCTCTGCAGTGCTCAGCAAATTACAAGACAAATGTCGCTATTTGCAATTTGGCGCTTTCTATCGAGCTACTAACCTAATTTCTACTTTGTTAATCCTCTGTTTCATTTTGGCTTGTTCTTCACCGACGTCTGTTAACAGTCCTTGTAAACGGTTGTCCAGAATGTCAACGGTCATTTCTAGTTTACGCACTGTCTCTTCTAGGCTCAGTTGGGTACTTTGAGCATTTTTGAACACGTTTTCGTCCAACAAGCCGTCCTAAAATGTATTATTCAATATTAATCATTTACACATTTTTAAATTGATCAAGAAACCAATAAACCAAGTATCACTAACTTTTCTCAATAATTGACATCCACGTTCTGTAAGCGTTGCTCTGGCATCAGGATAATCGCCCAGAGCTTCCCATAAGTCTCTTTTAGCCAAGCAAAATAAGTCTGAATATCCTAATGCACGTACATTTGCTGTCCTTCGGTTGCCAGTACGATTACCAGCGATTTCTAGAACACTCACTTCACCAAATACTTGGCCTGCACTAAGTGTTGCAAGAACAGTCTTTCCGTCGTCTGCAACTACTTGGAGACGCCCTCTTTTGACAATATACATTTCTTTTCCGACGTCGCCTTTCCTACAAATGTAGTCGCCAGGACTAAAAACTTGTAACCTGAGTTTTAATACCAATGCTTCTAATAGTCCTGGTTCACAATCTTGAAATATTCTTACTTGTCTCAAAGTGTCGAGGTGCACTCTTATGGCAATTTCAGCTTTCAATTTGTCAGGTAATGACGACAAAACATTTTCTTCGTCTAGTGCTCCACTTTGTGCCCAAGTGTAAGCAAACCATCTAATTACTCTCGCTTCTAGTTCACCGCTCACTTTCCGAAATGCCATGTATTGTTTGACTCCATCCATTTTATTTTGAAACTCAACTCTAGCAACGTTCATGTTTGAAATCATAGATCCAATATTTCCCACGATTGTTGCAAAAATTAAAACGCCAGCCAAAAAATCTGCTACAACAAAAAGGTACTCTGCATCTATTTCTGGCTGTGGGGTTTCACCGATTGTCGTGAGTGTTAAAGTGGACCAATAAAAGCTGTAGATATATTGGTGAGCGAGAGTTTCGTTTCGGGCGCCAGTCATATTGTAAACCCAATTATCGGTGCCGAAACCTATAGCGTAGCTTATAGCGAAATATAGACAGGCGTTCCAGTGGATCAATACCAATATTGCCATAACAACCTGAAAAAAGAGATCAGAATAAGTTACCTATTAAAGTTTGTTGCACTATTTGCTTAGGTATGAAAATAGTTCTAACCTTGCATATCCTGAACGCATTAGGATAGCTAGTTGCAGTCTCAGTACGATCAAACCACTCCCACATTCGAGGCAGGCGAAAAAGTCGATTGAGTCTCACAATAACAGGGCACGGCAATCGTTTCTAGAATGGAATCAATATTGACAATAGTTTTTACTATTGAATAAGTAAACATATTATTATTAATTTGATGTACGTAGCTAGCTGGAATACTTTTCTCTCTTATATCTTTTGTGAATAATTATAAAATTAAAATACTAACATAGTCGCAAGATCCTGGTCTCCACCAATAATAAGCTATATCGGTTGGTAGTAAAGATATCAAATCATATCTCCACGAATCTGATTTGAGATAATGGTGTCGGAGCATTTTTGAATCCTTTACCATAAGTCCTTGGTCAAGATAACCTGTGAAAAATCAAGTGAGATTTTTTTTTCAAGCTTTGAGACTTTGAGCGTGTCTAACATAATTCATAATCCATAATTATCGTAGAACGGATTGTTCATAAATCTACAGTTAAATTCTATAACTTATGGAGATTTCCATTTGGGTACGGATAAACAAAATGATTGATCGATCGTAAGTCACAGGCGATCGTTTCCCATGAGAGCCGCAATGCATATTTGTTCTGAAAAAGCAACTAGGCAGGGTCGAATGTTTGTCCACACGTTAGCTAAATTTGATGACGCAGGGCGCGGTCTGGCGCGTGGGTGTCAAAATGTTGATTTGCGAGCTCACTTCGAAAGCAATACCCGTAACTTACTTTGTTACGAGTGATATCGATTGCAGGACAAGGACTCTTGTAGAACTAAGCATTAATGTCAAGCAGTCGCTCGTAAACAGTTTAAGGGGCAAGGCCGATCCTGACCATAAAATAAGTACGACACAACACAACACTAACTTCTAACAAACAAGAAGCATTAGACTCTATTCTCAGGTGAAACACTTTTCTAAAATCAGGAAATCCTACTAATATTATAAATATCAAAGTTCGTGACGATGTTTGGTGTTTGTAAGATTTTATGTTTGTGGCTTAATCACGCATTAACGGCTGAACGGATTTGGATGAAATTTGGCACACTGGTAGAAAATGTTCTGGATTCACACATAGGAAACTTTTTTAAAGTCCAAGCAGACGGAGTCACGAGCAACAGCTAGTAAGAAATAAATATTTCAAAAAGTGTACAAATTTGTGGTGATAGTGAGTAGTTAGGTAGGTATGTTGTTTTGCTAATCGTTCCATTGAAAATAGATTTTGCAAAGATTTTCGTCAGGTCTAGGAATAATTCGCTTACGATACGGACGAGCTCTGCTGATTCATCATTTTAGACAAATTTCACAATAATTATAAAAACGTGAATATTCGCTTGGCAAATTCGCTAGGCATAGAAGTCTTTGTAGGCGTCTTCGACGACATGGATCGAATCGATCAATGCCATGGATATATTCTGATCATATTATGTAGGTAATAATGTGCCAAACACACGAACACCGAAATATTTATACATGACAAGTAATAACAGCTGAAATAGCAAAAAACAGAAATCTTTAAGAAACAGACTAAGAACTGTCTTCTTGTGTCGCTCTTACCTAGGGTTGCCAACTTTATATTAAAAAAGAGAAATAAGAAAAAAAAACTTTTCATACAAACGTTTGATCAGCAGATTGCATTTAGTATGGAATCCAATTTTTTTTCCTATTTCCTATAGGTTTCTTAGGGAAAGTGTTTCAGTATCATAGGTACGAACCTAAGGGCCTTTAATGTAATGCAACTATTTACCCTTACACCCTGTATACGTATAGGATTTTCGAGCCCAATAAAATATAGTAGTAGTAGATGGAAGAAAAGTAAGAAAATATGATAATAGTATTTGTAAATTTAATTATTTGTTTCAAAATTGTTTTTTATTGATTTTCGGTTTGAATACCAAGTTTTTATTCTTAAAGAAAGCATAAGATCATAGACATTATTGCACTCCAAATTTGATTTAACTTCTAACTAGGGTATTCTGTGTGAACGAGACACAATTCTTTGGTATGTTCACTACTTCACTAGTTCTCTGGATAATCCGAAGCCGAACTTTAGTTTCATCGTGAAGAAATACGGTATATTTTCCTTTGACAATTTCGTGACAGTTATTATCAGTCTTCCTATTATTATAATTTCATGCTAGTGGCTCAATCAACATCATTGCATAAATAAGGTCAACTCTACAAGGTGTTACAAAAATACAAATAAACATTTAACCAACCCGGTTTAGCCCATCAACCTGAACATGGAGCCAACATCGAAAAATAGAATTTTAAAAAAAATCGGCTGTCCCATTTTAGTCGAGTCGGTAATGCAGTTTTGTATGAAACAGCTGTTTTTATTTTCGCGAGTTCGATGTTCGCTCCATAGTGAAAGTTGTTTAATTTGATGGTCTGAAGCACCACCTTAAATTTTTATTTTTGTAACACCTTTTACACACGGCGACACATCAAGCTACGCAGACCAAAATAAGCTGGCCGCTCTTAGGTAGGGTAATGTATAACGTCGCGCGGCCAGCTTATATTGGTCTTGCGTGGCTAAATGTGTACATCCTACTCATAGCTTCTCATTTAAATACTAGATAAACTCACCTTCGTGAACATGTATGACTGTATCGATCAAATAAATTGCATCACACAAGTAGTCCAGGACGAACCAAATAACGGTTAGATTGTCCAAATCCCAGAAGACTGCCCGGCCGATCACGAAAACCACGTTGTAGAGGATGGCCAGAGACACCACTGCCAGCCACTGTGTAGCCAAATACAGTATAACTAACTAAAGGCAACCCTTTAATCCACGTAATCTACCCATCAACCTGAACAACTTTTACTATGGGAGCAAACCTGTCAGAACCAAAAAAAAAATCGGCATTTCATACGTCTAAGTCACGTAGGCATTGCAGTTTTGGAACAGCTGTTTTTTTTTTTGCGCTGTCATGTTTGCTCCTATAGTAAAAGTTGTTCAGGTTGATGGGGTTGCCTTCAGTTAGTTTACATACTGTATAAGAAAGTATCTCCATTAACACCCTGTTCTACAGATTATAAACAAACCACCCTAGAAATATCTAAAGGGGTGGTTTAGACCATTACCCTGAACAATTTTCACTATGGAGCCAAAACCGAAAAATAAAATATCTGCTGTTTCCTACAAAACTGCAGTACCTACTCGACTCAAATGTATGGGACAGTAGACTTGTTTTTCGCTTTGTCTCCATATTGAAAGTTGTTCAGTTTGATGGTCTAAAATTTTGATCATCAAAGCACCCTGGTAATATTTAAAGGGGTTGTTTAGAGTCTAAACTCTAAACACACTTACAGTCGCCATCAGATATATCGTAGCAAAAAAGGTGGTCAAATATTTCTAAGCAGTTCTAATTTTCAATAATTTCTTTCCACATAACTAATCAAAAATAACTGAACGCCTAGAATATCAAAATATCTACGCTGTCCATCCATTTTAATTTTAAATAACATTGTAAAGAAATTGGTATTGTAAATTAGCTGTTCAGATATTTATGACAAAATACACGATTACATATAATTGGTATTATACTGTAAAGAATTTAATGAAAATTACCGAGAAATATTTGAACACCTGGTATGCTACGATATATCTGATGGCGACTGTACAACAACAATATTACCCGGGTGCTTTTTTACACCTTATATGTATAAGGCCTGTCACATACATACGGAATTCCGATGGGTTACGATTTCGTATGGGTTTTCTCCCTCCACAATTCCGTTCGGTATCAAATCCTATACAAAATCACAATCCTGATTCGGAATTCCGGATGTAGGTATGTGGCAGGCCTAAAGGGGATTACCTCTGAAACACATAACTTATACAGGGTTAAATTGATATAATTATAGCAAAGGTTGTTCAGTTTGATGGGTAGACTAGAAAATTATATAAATTTCACCCTGTATTATGGTAAAATCAAGGAAATTGCCAAAAATTGCTGCTTCCAAATTCATTAATTCATTAAGTGGGAAAAAAGTTACTAATCCTATTTTTAATTTAATGGTGTGGATTGTACGTCATCTTTTAGGACAGAATGTGGTTGCGATGAAACTGAGAAAGCCAGAAATATCCCATTACAGTAACATAAATGGCCCTTCTAAACATGCTGACAATTTTAAAGGGGATGATCAGACCGTCAAACTGAACAACTTTCTCTACGGCACCAACATCGAAATAGCGAAAAAAAATCAGCTGTTCTATACAAAACTGAAAACCTTGAGCCAAACGTATGGGACAGCTGATTATTTTTCGCTATTTTGATGTTGGTCCCATAGAGAAAGTTGTTCAGTTTGATGATCTGATCGCCCCTTTAAAATTGTTATCATATTTAGAAGGACCTGTATAAGAAGGTCTTAGGAAAGCGAGTTTAATAATGAGACTGGTCTAAACTTAGATTAAAAACTTTTCGCTTACGCTGAAAGATGAAGCCAAGAAATGAGAGAGCGAGATAGCCAGTTATGAAACCTTATGTAAACAAAAAAGACAAAGTATTATTTTTTGTTTCGGTCACCGTGGCCGGTTTTTGTATTTGTCAAAATGTCAAGCTTGGGGAACTTTGACAAACAAATTGTCTTTTAGTATGGGAGTTTGCTTGCCGCCATTATTCTGTTCAGTCGTTGTTGTTTTTTATTTTCATGAAAAATTGGTTTTTAGTGATATTTGTGACATCATTTCGTACGGATTGTGTCCCAAAAAGTTGCATAAATCGACCAGTATAACAGAAATATCAAATATATACGAAAACAGAACATAAGTTTTGGTTCAAGTTTACTCGTGCACGGTGATTTTGGCGGCGACGCGCGAGCTTACAAAATCGACTACAGATTCATCGTCATCTATCATCCACCATCAAAATTAAGAATATGAAGAAAAAATTTTACGAATGGCTTTAAAGGACTTAGTATCCAGAGTCGTTAAAGACATTACAAAATTAAAAAATGACGTTTAGTACTTATGCAAAAAGCCAAACTATTGCTGTTCCATGTGCGGCCACGTTATGGTTTCTAGTGGTAAATCATCTGAGGGTCCAAAGCACTCCAGACGTTGCCTTCTTTCAAAATCCTTATAGACTACGAAGGCACTGCACATAATCCTACGTCATCGAGTACACGAAATGTACTTCTTTGTAGCGAGCGTAGTGGCTAATAAGACCCACAAAACTTTGGTCTGCCAATGCTTAACCTGGCAGGTTCGGTACAGTGGAGGAGAAAAGTTGTTAGGTATTTTTTTGCCGTAATCTACGTCATAGAGTACACGAAACCCTTTCGTTAATTATGAAAGTTAAAAAAAACAGGTCTGCCTTGCATCCTCTTGGCAGTTTCGCTAGTCCGACCACATTACGGTCATCTAAAAGTACGATGGAACTACGTCAACGAGGACACAAGTGGGGTTACCGAGACATTGTAGTCTAGACCATCCTAAGGGGTATGGTGGGTCCGTCTCGCTGTTAACAAAACACCAAGTCTGCTAGCGATCTGCGAGCTTGATTTCGAGTCCGACCTAATGTATGTTTCGTAAAATTTTTAGATCACATTTCACAAGAGTTCGTAGATTTAGTCTAGTAAGCGGAGAGCAAGTCCTACTCTAGTATTATACTAATGAGAACAAATAAAATGTAATCAAAGACATTTTATATCGACTATTTCGGGAAAAAGAAATAATTTTTAGTTAATTTCCAACTTTTTTTAGTTCTCCAAGAAAATACTAACCTTATTTATTTATTATTATAGAACTCTTTTTAGAACGTTGCTGTGTGTAATATGGAAATAAATACACAATCTGAACAAAATGAACACATTAATAAAAAAATTATATTTTATGTGCAATAATTATGTTTTTGTTATAATATGTTAGTACAGTCATAACAAATGATCAATACAATGTTCATCAAAAATCAACTAATATATCACGGCATTATTTAAAATTATGTACTTACATAAAACAAGCAGCACGATCTTGACGTAATCTGATAATTGTGGTCCCGATTTAAACTACAAGAAATGCAAGTAAAGCCCTGCAAAGGTCGAAACCTAACACTTCGGCTAAGTTTGTGCATCTATAAGAGTCTTTAGCTAGTCCTGGGGGCTATCCATATTTCATTACTTATGAATTTAATTCTATTTTCTAGTTGAATAATTAAAATATCGATGTCTGATGCTTGAATTAATATCTTTGAGTTGGCTGCTGTCTGATTTACGTGAAAAATTTTTCTTGTATCGGCCTGTTCATGATTAAAAGTGAATGATTCTTCTTCAGGTTTTATTGTCTGCTTCATATGAGTAACATTTGGAATCAACTGTCAAATAGATTTTTTTACCTTTGATTCATTTGCAAGTTTTAACTCAGGAATTGTACGAGGCTATGTTTATATATTATATTATTAAAAGATTTTTAAAATCAACATCTCTTTTTTCGTGGGATCTGAGATCGTATAAGAGACATCTTGAGAGTCTCTTTTTTGGCGCTCGGGATCCTTGATCGATTGCGAATAATAATGGTCAAAGACTAAATGAATTTCTCGAGCATTTGTTCTGCAAAGTTTTGCTAGAATCAGTTCGGATATTTGTCCGAATGTTTCAGGAATCACACCCAATGTTCTCAGGAAATTGAATCCATCAACTATGAGAATATCTTCAGTGGGCATTGTCTTCTCGATCTTTAATATGAAGTGTCGAGCCAATTTCGATTTGTCTGTTTTGGCCATGTCCCCGTTATATTCACAAAGTTCTGGCCGTGCTGGCGCCATAGGGTAAGACCAACATTCTTCCATATCAATTTTAAATTCTAAGGCTATTGATAAGTAGATGTCCAAATACGGCTCGTTGCATTTTAATGTCTATTGTCATTTTTTTTGTCAAAATTCAGGATTTTATTATTTTATTGGTTTTTCGAACCTTGTAGAATCTTTGTTACATTCCTCGATAAATTTCAGATTTAGTTCGTACTAACGTTCAAAAGAAATTGTGATGTTTCTTCTTTAGCTCCCCTTCCTGATGAAATATTATATAATTCAGATATATCCAAGTCACGGTCAAAAGGATTTATGCGTTTCTTTAGTTCATTTATAAAATCTTTTAATTGTTTTATATTTCTGTTCATTATGTTTTATTTTAATTCGTATTTGACGCTGAAGTTACTTTTGTCATCAAGGTGGGGCCTAAAGCCCAACGTTGTCTAGCGCTAACTGAATTGGTCAAATGCGTCATGCCAGTGAGTCGATTACCTGCATCTGCACTTATTGTTTGTTCTAGTGTAAGATCTACTGGAGATCTAGACATACGAGTTGGTTCGCTTATCCTAAAAGCACCTCTTTCAACCTCCGCAACCAACTGTGGCTAACTTGCTTAACTTTCTTTTATGTCAATCAAGATGTCTTTGATTACATTTTATTTGTTCTCATGAGTGTAATACTAGAGTAGGACATACTTTCCGCTTACTAGACTAAATCGACGAACCATTGTCAAAAGTGATCTAAAATTTTACGAAACATAAATTCGGGCGGACTCGAAATCATGCCAGACTGATCGCTGGCAGACTTGGTGTTTTGTTAATAGGGTGGCATAGAATATAATGTACTGGTAACCCCACTTGTGTTCTCGATGACGTAGTTCCATCGTACTTTTACATGACCGTAATGTGGTCGGCCTAGCGAAACTGCCAAGAATCCTCTTCCGTAAGATGTAATTTCTTAATCCGTAAGGCAGGACCTGTTTTTTACTTTTATAAGTAGCTTCTATTGCTACGAAAAGGTTTCATTGGTGTACTCTATGACGTAGTTTACGACAAAAAAATTACAACTTTTCTCCTTCACTGTACCGAACCTGCCAGGATGAGCATTGGCAGACCAAATTTTTGTGGGTCCTATTAGCCACTACGCTCGCTACAAAGTGGTACATTTCGTGTACTCGATGACGGAGGATAATTTGCAGTGCCCTCGTAGTCTATTATTATGGATCATATTTTCAAAAAGATTGTCAAACATACTAACATGATAGTGCGCTGGAAGAGTCGGGTCGAACGCCAGCTTCAATCCACATAACAGCTTCGATCTTCTAGCTTGGTACAAGGGTTCGTCCGGATCTGTGAAGGTTTGTGCTGCAAACTTGTCCAGAAACCAATCTGGTGGTTTAGTACGACCCTTGCCACTAATGCGGTAACGAAGATTACGAGCTATACGGGCAAACTGCCTCTGTATCCAGTTGGTACCAGTATCGACATCGCTCACTGCCTGTTGAAAGGTATAAAAAGGAGACTCAATAAAAAACAGGGTGTAAAAAAACCTGTTGGAGCCTTTAGGGAGTGCTTTAGACCATCAAACTGAAGAACTTTCACTATGGAGCAAACAGTTTCATACAAAACTGCAGTACCAACATGACTCAAATGTATGGGACAGGTGATGTTTTTTTCGCGATTTCGAATAGTGAAAGTTGTTCAGTTTGATGGTCTGAAGCACCCCCTAAAGGCTCCATTGGTTTTTAACTGCCTGTCTAGGTTTCAATAACTTTCTCAATTAAATTGGTAGGTATACCGATATTATCATTACGAGTATTAAAAACCGTCTACATATTTATGTATGAAATGAGTTGTTTCTAAAACAATGTATACCTGAATGATTCTTTCTAGTTTGCAATAAACTCTACGAATTTTTAACGAATAACCTACCTGCCTAAAAGTTATACCTCAAAATGTTGTTTAAGTAACAAAACGAAGAGTGCGGTTTAAACGCTGCCCGTGTGTTGTGTATTTATACTTAAACTCCTTCATCTTTATAAACCTTTCTCTTATATAAAATCAGAAAAGAGTATTGTTGTTCTCTAAGACAATTCAAAATAGCAACATATTGTCTAGGTATCAGTACTGTACATCAGTGTTGGGCATAATGCTAGTAATTACATATTGTAATTGTTAATTGCGATTACTCAATTGCTTTTTTGGTTACTACATGGATGCTTTTCGAAAGTAAAGAATGAGTGCATTAGCTATATTTTATAATACTATTTATTTTCTTATATATCTAATAAGGCTAATGCAATCATTGTTTACTTTCAAAAAGCATACATTAATAATCTTAACCTAAAAAGTAGTTGAGTAATCGCAATTACAATTCGTAATTAGTAATCAATTACATTTTGCCCAAGATTGCAGAAATACACAATTTTTTTTTAAAATTACTAGAAACATTTTAAAAGGGTATTCAGAAATCGACACTAAACAACTTTGCTAAGAAAATGTGTCGAAAAAGAAGAAAAACGGTATACGCGCTCCTTTTTG
This sequence comes from Agonopterix alstromeriana, assembly GCA_963924505.1. Classification (NCBI taxonomy): domain Eukaryota; kingdom Metazoa; phylum Arthropoda; class Insecta; order Lepidoptera; family Depressariidae; genus Agonopterix; species Agonopterix alstromeriana. The sequence continues at coordinate 16,481,950 of OZ004661.1, forward strand.
GCATACGTAATTTGGCATTTATTTTAATAACACAGTTCAAAATATCTAAACAACAAAAAATATGATAAATAAACAATTAATCACCTATTTATTTATGATATTATTAATTTAATCTCAGAATACCCCTCGTCCCGCTTAGGGCATATCTCCGCTTGTCTTCGGCTTATAATATCTGTAATCCAGTACCATTTAAATCCTTTGCCAGGAATAGTTTCAGTGCCTAATGCTTGAAAAAACAATTTCTTGCTTTGATAGGACATTAGAGAGCCACGCTTTTGTCGGTGGAGTATTCGCCAATCCAGCGAAACGTGCAGCAAGCGTGCAGTGGTTTTTAAGACCACCGATAATTCGTCGTTTTTCTAAAGAAAATAGTCAGAATAATGAAAATATAACGTAAACCAATTTTTAGGGTTTCGTAGTTAAGATGGAACCCTTGAGAGCTGTAATTTGGCATGGATAGACATATTAATTATGCCGACAAAGTGGTAATAAAGTATTTGAAAAATATTTGTTTTGAGGTACCTCCTTTACTCCTACTGTTTTTCGATTCAGGGATCCGTTTGCGAATAGCAAATTTTTGTCAAGTGTCGTCTTCTCGAAAATCTTAGTGATATGTAAAGAAATTGCAAACGATGATTAGATTTACATTCAGGCAAAGGAAATGCATCCCATTCAGTCGTGAAATTAATTTATCTGTGAAATTAATTTCACGACTGAATGGGAAACGGAAATAATATTCAAATAAATCGAGAAATAATGGATAAGTATAATATTCTGTTAATTTTTATATCATCATAATGGGTTTTTTTTTTTCATCTAAGAAGACGTTTCAAACAGCGAATGTTTAGTTAAGACATTATATAAAGGTAAGCTTTTTAGGACATAATCTACAAATGGTTTTCGGATTTTGGTACCTTTCCTAAAATGTAATGTTGTCCATTGTTATTTTCTCGCAAAAATTTTTCCCTACTGCATTAAATCTGTTTTATTTTTGGTATTGAATGGTCGTTCACTTACGATGGAATTTATTATTATGGTAAGTGTCAGTTATCGGATGAGCAATGAATTTTAAACAGTCTCCCTCAACAGGCTCACTCATGTCATTGAGACAATTTCGAAATTATTTTGGTTTGCATTACCTATTTAGAAGCAAGGCTACACGTGGAATTTTTTGTACTCATTTATAGACATCAGTGGTGCAATAGGGGAAATTGTACATTTTGCTCGCAGTCTCTATGAATATTATTCATAGCGAGCTTTTGTCCGCGACTTTGTCCGCACCGGCTCCCGCCATCGTAGCAAAATAAAATAAAGACATGTTTTTAAGAAAAAAAATAGTAGTTTAGTAGAGCGAGCTTTTGCCCGCGACTTTGTCCGCACCGGCTCCCGCCATCGTAGCGAAATAAAAGGATAAAAAAATATAGAGTTTAGTAGTAGGTAACTAGTAGTAGTCGTTTATAAAAAAAAATATTTATTTTCAATTTTTGTTCTGCTGTAGAATTGAAGTATTTGTATTTATGTATTTTAATTATGTTTTTAAGACTAATCATAAGCTTATAAATACAAAAAGTTTTAAGAATCGTTCTATTAGTTTTTGCGTGTTGCACGCAGGCGTGTCTGTAAAGCCAGCATAACATTTTTCCAGCAACAGGTGATTATACTCGTAGATGCGCCCTTTTGTAAAATAATCGTGTTCCAGATCATTTCATTTGTAACAGGAAGAGTTTCTTCTTTATCGAGATAGAGGGAGGACTCGATGATTATTATACTTCTGGCCGCAAGGAAGTGAAACATGCTCTTTGCGATAAAATAATGTACCTGTATTAATGCATTGTCAGATTTGTCAAGTTCCATTGAATTTAACGTTAAAATAAGTTAAATGTTCAGGTAAAGCGAAAGTAGAACTTAAATACTGATGCAACACTCGTAATCAGAATCGCGTCGTAAGCTACGTGGTACGTAAGCTGCGACGGGCTACGTATACGTAGCATTTTTTTGTCAACAAGCACGTGTATCCCAGCTCAAATAATTACAAACTGTGCGACAACCGCGTTACATTGCCTCTCAAATATTCCAATCGATTGGTTGACATATTTCAATCACAAAATGTTAAAAATTATTCAGCACAGATTGAATATTGGTGTAGGGATTATTTTGTATTAAAGGGGCGAATGGGGCTTTAACAGACTTGCGCCTGTGCTACTGCGACCATCGCTGATCTTTTGTGAACGAAAAGGGAGTGGTATGGCGTAGTACTGTTATACTTTTTGAATACTCCTTTTTGACTACCCTCCTGCCAAACGACTATTTTTCGATTTGCGAACCCTGGTTCTGAAACCCAGGTATATTCTCTGAAGAGGTATATAGTCAGATATATTCATTTATTTTTAAGTTTATACAGAGCTTATTTTTCTAAATATAAAGTACTCGTACTTATAGTTACTTATAGACAAAAATGAAAGTTTGTCATCTCTTTTGAAAAATAGACACATTGACGAGGATTATATAAACGAGGTTAATTGAAGCACGTAACGTTTCAAAGAAACACTTAAAATATTATTGTAAATTTTTGCAAACAAACAATAATTATATTTAATGGCAAGCACTCACAATTATGACATCAGAAGCCAAGTGCTATGGACGTTTCTATTAGTTATAACAATGTACTTAGCCATTGAAACTACGTTATATGTTTCGAAAGTGGCTCATTAACAGTGAGCGATGTGTTTGTGACAAACGAATAGCCGTGCACGGGTCATCGCAGCACCTAATTAATGTTTCGTTTATAATCATTGCGTCCATTTTCCGTTCGGAAAACATATTTGAATTATTATAGTTATTATTTTGCTGCGGTCTCTTTGTATTGCATAATTATCTACGATTCTGAATGAAAATTTGATATTTGGATAAAATTGGATTACATGGGAATATTTTTTTTTAAATTACAGGTTTATTTTCAGAAATATAAAATTATCGAAGACTGTCTCTAGATAAAATAGTTTTGCGATGGACCGACAGTATAAACCGCTGAAGATAGTAACATGAAATTTGGGTAGTACATATTATACAGGGTCCTTCTTAATATACTGACAGGGGATGATCAGACCGTCAATCGGAACAACTATCTCTATGGGACCAACATCGAAATCGCGAAAAAATGTCAGCTCTCCCATACATTTAGCTCAAGTAGGTTTGCAGTTTTGTATGGAAAAGCAGATTTTTTTTTGCGATTTTAATGTTGGTGCCATAGAAAAAGTTGTTCAGTATTCCCGTCTGATCAACCTATTAAAAAGTGTTAATATATAAAGAAGGACCCTATATAGAGGATAAAGGAGTGCATTAAGAAAGGATTTTCCGATATTTTACCTCTATGGGTATGAATTTTATTAAAACTTTGTACCTATAGAAAATCATATTCTCTAGTCGCACCCGAATTACCATACCTACGCGATGAAATAGCGGGATAAAGCTAAATGATACGTGTGTATTTAATAAGCTTTAGAGTCTTCATTGTCTTTATTCATTTTGATTAAAAATATTGTTATTTTGTCTTTAGATGTTGCAAAAAGTACTTGTTCTAGACGCTCGTGTAAGCTAAGCGAATAGTAAACACAGTCTTACTAATACCAAACACGAACATTTCATTTACAAAAGCTATTAAAATGTCTGAATAATTAGTCGCCGCTCGTTTCTTCCTTGCCCGAGCTTAAAATCGATTCCAGGGATGGCAACTAATAGCTTTATAGACCTTTCTTTCGGTTTGAACGGTTCAAGTTTGAATTTAACTGCCTCTAAACTACTCAAGAATGTTTAGTTAGTGTGATAATGTAAAAAAAATTAATACTCACAGGACCCATGCTGTTTCTCAGACGAATTTTATGTATTGTGTAAACTGGACTCATTTTTCAGTAGGAACACACCTCAGCCACTTTATACGAAGGTTATTCCATCGTGTCTCCTATTCGTTCACAACACCCAAACTCTTCGAAATAATGAATAGAGTCATTAAGACTCGTCGACAAATAGAGATCAGTATCGAAGTAATCGTTAGAAGGGTGGGTCACGATACCAAGAACTTTAATTAAAAGAATTTAGTTAACACCGACCAACACGACCGATAGTTACAAACGATCCGTCTTCTATTAATGAAAAGATCGATGGTAGTTACGATCAATTTAGAAAGATGAGTTTGTGCAACTTGTAATGTCTACTACCATAGGAATAATTTTTGAAACTAAAACCAGCGTCCGTTGCTTCCACAGTCGAAATGGGAATGAGCGACTAGTCCAAAATTAATACATAGTCTGTGCGTGTTCAAGGCAGCTCCATCGAAACAATAGGCCATGAGGAGAGGTCTGCGCGCACTCTACTTCCCGGTACCTATCACGTTTATGACGCCTTCACCGTAGCTTCCGTTGTAAATACTGATTGCCCGACCACCACGACTGAACGTTAATATGCTTAATTGCCCCTTTAAATGATAATGCATTAACTTGATCAGGTTCTGATGCCTCATAACTAGAACGTATGTGTTTGCAATCCAAACGTTTTAACTAAATTAGGTGTGCCTGACACCGTATTATAAGGGCAGATTTTAACATGTTTGCTCAGATCATGTTTTACTTTTGCTCTAATGGCTTTTTTCCTGTTTAATTGTTGCCTGTTGGAAGTCTTCTACTACAATCTACCTGTTTTTAACCCCCGACGCAAAAAGAGGGGTGTTATAAGTTTGAAGCCTGTGTCGGTCTGTCTATCTGTGGCATCGTAGCTCCTAAACGGGTGGACCGATTTCGATGCGGTTTTTTTAAAAGAAAGCTAATTTTTGCGAGGGTGTTCTTAGCTTTGTTTCATGAAAACCGGTTCAGAAGTATTCAAGTAACTTTAAAAATTACGAAATAACATAATTACAAAATTAAAAAACTCCCAAAGCCAAAAACAAACATTTAAGAAGTTAAAAAGTAAAGCAAATTTATGTTTTACTTTTAACTCTCTTTTAATAGATATTTTAGGTCAATCGAATTTATTGATTCTACATGTGGTTCTTTCATTTTTTTAAAGATTCAGGGACACGTGGTTGTCGAATAAAAAATCAATGGTCATTTCATAGAGGTCCCCTACATTAATTGACCTAAAATATCTTAAATGAGAGTTAAAAAGTAAAACATACATTTTCTTTATTTTTCACTTCTAAAATGTTTGTTTTTGGCGTTGGGGGTTTTTTAATTTGTAATGTTTAATAAAGTGGATGGAATTTATGTAAGACTTCAAAATATTCTGATTATTCTCGTCCTCCGAGTTGACTTATTTGAGTTACAAATTTTATTATTCTTAAATAAAGTCCTTTTACTGTACGCCCTCGTCTCAATTTTTAATATTTCTCAATAAAGAAATCTAAATTAAAAAACTTCAACTCTACAAAAGCCTCAACGATATTTTATACAATACTTTTAAGAGAGAAAAATACGGCCACTTCTACATTTAATAAGATAGTCTTAGACTTGGAATGTATTGAACCTATGAAAGGATTCTATAAAAATAGCTTTTAAGCTTTTCATTGTGGGTTGTTATTATTCAGCAATCTTTAATAGAATAATGAGGACGCCACTGAACTAAATAGCTTAGAGTAGGTATCACAGATTATCAATATTTTTCTGTTGTGGCCATACTACCTGATGACGTTGGTGGTGTTACTACGCCAGATAAAATAAACTCATTCATATTCAACTCACGTCTTCGTACGTTTCAATTTCAATCCCATCTTCCAGCTGGTCTTTGCAGTTAGGTCGCATGCGCAGAGGTTGCAGTTTGATTTCATCTTTTGTAGAGTATTGTTCTTTCGTACCCTTGTTTAAATCTCGCGATGAAAGTCCTGATGGGCCAGGAATGGGCTGTGTGGTGGTTGACAGCGTGAAAAGTTTTCCATCCCGATATCTAGAAACAAAGATTACAAAGGTCAATGCCTAAAAATGGCGCCTTTTTTTCCGCTGAGTGTAGGCACATCAATAAAGTTACTAACAAAACTTGTTAACCAAGTATATCTCTAAACTCAGTCCGAACGGAGATATAAAGACTTGAAGTAAGGTAATGAATATATTTTCAACTTCAATCCTTTACATCTTCGTTCGAACTGAATTTAGAGATACACATGAGAACAAGTGTTGTTTGTTTCTTTATTTTAAACTAAAATATTCAAGTTTGGTTGAGCGCCGCGCCGAAGAATTCTCTAAAAATAAGGCGCCACCTTCTATACAAAAACCGGCATTCATTGTCTTTTAAAACGACTTACCTATAAAGATTTTGAATGGACACGAGTGGTCATTTGATTTTGTAGATGGGTTGCAATAGTAGACTATTATCATAGTGTAATAGAAACTACTAGTAGTGGTGAAGATCAGCGTGGCGGGTCTATGCTCGCGCGGTGTTCGAGGAACGAGGCACCGGCATTGAATTCACAAAGTTGCAAGTCTGTACCGGGAAGCGCTGCCTCCCGCTCGCGCCCTGCGCTGGATTGACCCAGTCGCGACCGCTGAGCTTCACCACTAGTAGTTTTTCTTACACTATGCATTATCCTATCTGGATGAGATTTTTCTTTCGTTAAGTTTCCTTGTTCAGGCAACTGTCCCTGCGCTCCCGTTGTGGACGAGGACGGAGCACGGACGCACACAAAATTTATTAAAGCGATCTGGCACTAACACATTTTGTATGAAACTATACGCGTCCCGTCCTCGTCTCACGTCCCTTTTGTCTGGCCCGTGCCTAGCGCTCGAGGCTTACCGCGATCAGAAGCGTCGCGCCCGCATTGAATGCTGTCTCTTCGATCTAGGTTGACACTTAGTCCCATTTCACACGTTCCGGCTGCCGGGTAGCCGGCGCCGGGTACCCGGCTACCAATGTATGAGCCTACGGCCAGCCTATGGGGCAAACTAACGTACACGGCATACACTTCCGGCAACCGCAACGAGTGAAAAGGGACTTACAGTAGGTAGGACTAGGTCAATACAGACGGCTTACTACCAGACTTCTACATTTCAACAGGATAATCGTTATTATGAAACTCGGTTAGCGAAAAATTATAATTGGTATTTTCTGTATAACTAAATTTTTTTTTTTCTAGAAGATTACCAGATTTTTCATTTTTATCTTTCCTTGTATTTTAGGTATATTATATTATTATATTATGTATTGTTGTGAAATAATGTTCAATTTGTTAATTGAATATCAAAGAATAAAGCATACAAAAGTGGAATTCATACCTAGAAATGGCATACCAAGGCCAGTTTCTGACCGTGATAGTTACCTAGTCCTGACTCTATGTTTACGCCAACGAAAATTCAGATAATATAGTTTAAAATTTGATCAAGGTTTAATATTCACAAAACTTACCCATACAGATGGTCGTCAGAAGAGTTTCGTTTCTTAACCGAACGACGCGTATCGCCGCGAGCTGCAGCTATGATGTATGCCCACATTGTTGTGGAGAAGTGGTGGACCTCCCAACATTAGGATAGACTGCCGAAAAAAACACGAATTTCTCATTAAAAAGAAGAATTAAAAACACGGTCATTATTGAAACCTCCCTTTGAAACTGTTGCTAACTAACGATCACGAAAATATAGTGGTTAGTGTATTTGGCAGTGACGTAAATGCAATTCTGATGGTTAACCAGAGATATTCTGAAACCTCAGAACATTCACGTTTCACTAGTAGTATACCGAAACTCTATCCAGTGTGAGTGAGCCTGTCGCCACTTGTAATGGACAGTGGGTACTAGACATGCCTCAAAATTGAAGCATGCAGGTTTCCTAACGATGCACTACCCTTGCTTATCTATGACTACCCCCTCGGGGAATATAGTCGTGAACATATGCTGCATATAGGTTAACCATACCACATAAACATAAAGCACTTAGCAAGCAAAAACCAAGATTGTGTTTTAACCATACCAATACCAAAGTGATTTTCTTGGGAGACCACAGTGGAGACATCCGATACATAGAAGTATATTTTCTTATAGACTTACGGTCAGTTGCACGTACGTTCATTAGTTAATTCTCCATTAAATCTCTTACTGGCTTTTAGTACGTCAACAAGACAAAAAGTGACAGCAAGAGATTTAATGGAGGATTAACTTTAATGAACGCACGTGCAACTGGCAGTTCATCTTTAAAAAAAGAAATACCAACAGTTACTTTATTGAGTAGGTAACTACTGATATTTCTTCTTATTTCTTTTTTTATCTTGGCAGTATGGTCGTTATCGGTATAGCTAATGATACTTAATGTTGACTGATATAAACAGAATGTCTATCACTGTCAACGAAATGTAAATATCATGAATAAAACGTAAGAGTTCGTTGCGAAAGCAATTAATATTCTTTACTCGTCCGCCTAATGAAGGTTTAGCCATGGTAAGTGGAAGGTATCGATTATTGCGTAAACCAATGTGTATTTGATGGGAGTGTCAAACACAGGTACAACGACGGTAAAATAAAATGAAGAAGCACGGAGTTTACGAGATTCAATCAATTTTTAATTAGCTCCTTAATCTATCCGTTAACAGCGTCGTATCCGCCTATCGTCGTGTCTATCTTTCGCTATATGTAGGCGCTGAACGATCGGTTGAAGCGGTCAGACCAGCTTTTTCCTAAATTCTAGTTCAGGCCATACATTTTTGTCAGATGTGACCGAGAAATACAATAAGTCGCCTGTAATTAAATTTCTGTGTTTCTGCGTGACACTGCGATAACAAGTTCGAAGCTTTAACTTCCAAACCCGAAACAAACAACTACTTATCTCTTTGCCCGTTACGCAGACTCTTTGTAAACCGTGACGAAAGGACGATTATTAAGTATCCTCTAACTTTCAAACTATTAATTAAGTTCACAAATGATTAAGATACACGAAGATGACAACGACAAGTATTTAGGTACAACAATCTTAATTGTTGGGTATTGCTCGTAAGAAATGTAGATAGATATTCTGAAAATTTAATATTCAGGTATAACAGACTTGAGGAATATAGGGTCCAACTTAACATGCTGACACTTTTTCAAGGGGATCATCAGACCATCAAACTGAACAACTTTCTCTATGGGACCAAAATCTAAATCGCGAAAAAAATCAGCTGTCCCATACATTTGGCTCAAGTAGGTTTGTAGTTTTGTATGGAAGAGCTGATTTTTTTTTTCACGATTACGATGTCGGTGCCATAGAGAAAGTTGATCAGTTTGACGGTCTGATCATCCCTTTAAGAATGTGTCAGCATATTAAGAAGGACCCTGTATATTTTATTATTTTAGTCGATTTCATTTTTTATATTAAGCCTATTAAATAAATTATTCGTTTCATACTATTTACAGCGAAGTAAATATCATATCATTTCCATGTAAATTTCGGTTATGTTCGAATGAAACCGGGGCAGTTCGTTCGTGGACAGATAGTCCGTTTGATTGATTTTAACAACCGTACTCCACAACAGCACTGATAACAGGGCACTTGATATTTTGTGAGCTAAACTGATTGATAAAAGTCGCAAAGGTAATAAATTATTGACAGTGGTTCGTTTTATTTAGGGCCTGTTTCACCACTTATGGATCAGTCATTGTTAGCTTATTTGACAAATCGTTTGACATATTTCGTATGAAAGATATGTCAAATTATCTGTCATATAAGCTACCAAGAACTTATCCAGAAGTGGTGAAAAAGGCTTTTAGTGTATCATAAAGATCGCCAAAACGCTCACTACCATGACGTGACGTCACTCCTTTTTATGATGCGTGAAGCTCATTACAAATCATCCGCTATAATATGTTGCCGTACTCTTCTAACGCTAGCAAGTTGCTAATCGCTTCGTCACTGCGCTGATTGGTGTTTGAAACTACATTCCGATCCACGTAACTTATAATTGAAATATTTCGTAAATAATTAAAACTTTAGAATAAATCTTCCAATAATGTTCTATTCACAACGATTACTATTGAATTATTAAAAATATAATATATCTATCAATCAATAATTTCTAATTATAATTTTGCGCACCAAAATTTCCGTTCCCCATTTTCTCATAATCTTATCGTTTGTGTTGCAGAATAATTATGTGGAATATAATAGAAAAAACCTATTAAACTAATTAAACAAAAGAAAATTAAAGAAAAAGAAGATTCAATTTGTTTGATTAAAGAAGTTATTCTACAATACATACAGGGTCCTATTTAATATGCTGACACTTTTTTAAGGGCATGATCAGACCATCAAACTGAACAACTTTCTCTATGGGACCAAGATCGAAATCGCGAAAAAAAACGGCTGTCCCATACATTTTGCCCGAGTAGGTTTGCAGTTTTGTATGGAACAGGAGATTTTTTCGCAATTTCGATGTTGGTGCCATAGAGAAAGTTGTTCAGTTTGACGGTCTGATCATTCCCTTAAAAAAGTGTTAGCATATTACTAAGGACCCTATATACAGTTTTAGAAAGTAATACGAAATAAAATAAAGAAAAGGAAGAGATAATTATAAATAAAATATATCCTCAAGTGCACTGAATGGCGGCAAGGATCCTAATATGGCCGCATTTTCTACGACTACGACCACAACACGTTTTCCCACGCGGTATTAGCTTCAAATAAATCTTTAAGAGGATATAATTCGGAGCGCGCTCCATACAAACGTACTATGGTGATATTTTCAATACTAACCAATTAAACTCAATGACATTGTTCAGAATCAATCTAAAAACAAATTTCTATGCTTGTATGGAGTCGGATTTTCGTTAAAATGTATATTTTTAAAGTTACAGTGCCTCAAAGTTTTCCATACAAATCTTAAATTAATCCTAGCATTGAAACTGTATATTTTTAACGAAAATCGGACTCCATACAAGCATAGATATTTGTTTCAAGATTGTTTCAGCAAAATTTCATTGACTTTAATTGGTTAGTATTGAAAATATCACCATAGTACGTTTGTATGGAGCGCGCTCCGAATTATATCCCCTTGTGCTAAATGCGAGATGTTCTTGATAATGTATGAAATGACATTCAACCGAAATGGGTATGAGTAAACTCAAGAAAAACCAAATAAATTTAAACAGTCGCGGCCACGAATCAAAGTATTGTACGTATTAGAGTACTATAAAAAACAAACATATTGTAATAAACACTTACGGCCTAGCTCGCATCGGAGCTGAGATATTTGACTCTAAAGGTTCATGAAAAAGTAACCAAAGCCTTTAAGAATCAACTCATTTTCAATCAATCAATCGGAACATATTATTGCCTACTCAGCAATATACACCGTAAAGAAATACAGAAGATACAAAACAAGGCAGTCTTAGCGCTAAAAAGCGATTTCTCCCATACAACCTTCCGATGCAGCCTAGCAATGAATGTGACGTTTTTAATGTATTTTGAAAGGTCCTCTAAAACCTATGTAAGTTTTATTAATGGACGATCAACAACAAAAATTGTAATATATGTAAGTAAGAAAATAAGACGTGAAATATCCGATGAAAGAAAGAGAAGGGACAAAGTATGAGAAATGAAGATTGCATCTTACCTTTACGGATGCAATTTGTTCATTGTCTGACATTTTGAGCAAAGTACTTTTTGATTTTGGGTTAAAATAATTAAGGTACCTCTTCTCATCTTACAGTGACTGTGATTGTAGTCGTTTTGCCTTGATGTTTTCTCACCGAGATTGTAAGTCAAACTGATCAAGAAAAAACCCCGACCGAGCTAAAAAGTTTGGTTCGCGACACAGCGGGGAACAGGCGAGAGCGGGCAACATTACTGGTCCAGTGCAAGTGGGCTTCAAGCTCTTATATTTAATAAATTATTTTAAGTTTGTGTTTGAATAGGCTGGCAGCTTTCCCTCTTTGAAATGTCAGATTAATTTTTGGGATAAGTAGCTGCCAGGTCACCAGTGGCAACGATGTTTCCATGGCAAATGGTACGAAGATGTAGCCCTCTCCTAGACCTGCATAAATTCTGCGTTTAGAGGCTTCTGCGCTTATTGTTGCCGCGTGGAGCATACGTGGAGGACGCCTGGACGTATGGTGATGCAATCCAGAGTATCAACGCACGTTGCGTCCCATACTAGGCTTCTACTATGGCTCTAGGGAATCCACGACAAACTAAGAGACCCGACCGCTAAAGTTTGTTATCATACAACATGAATAGTAAACGCTATCATTTTTCAATATGTTCAGCAGTGATTTTTTTGTTTAATTTTCATTCCAGGCCTCCAATGCGTTATTTGTTGGGTGTCGTTCTTTATTTACGAACCAGACATAAATCCACTCCTAGTTTTTTAACCACCGTCGAGCCATGTAATCAATTAAGTTATTAATTTCTTTTGACTACCTCCAGCTATAGGTATTGCATATTCAGTGATATATTTCCAATTATAAGCAGTTTGCTTTTTTGGAAGTAGTGCCAAGAGAGCACTGAACACTACCATTCTTCTTATTTCACTGGATCTGGGACAAGACATTTTCTTTTTTTCCAAACAAACTGTGTATAATGGACACAATCACCCTTGCTTGCTTGGAAATAGCAGCCGAGAACTCTTGACAGTTAACTTCACTGGGAAGAACTGTGGTACTTTTTCTTTGATTATTTCAAACGGTACGTTTTTTGTCTCTCTTATTTAAAAGGGCGTACAAGAGAGGAATTATAATCCCTTTCAGTGTGGTCAGAAGTATTTCGGCTCACAAACATACAAAATGAAAATTCAACTATTTAAAAGGTTCAAGGCTCAACTTGAAATAAGCGTTTTTCGAAATTATCGATGTAATTGAGTCCATTTAAAACGGCTTAAGATTCCAGCGTTTGACTAGAATATTGAGTAGGTACCTTTTAGGCGATTTATAAACGACATTTTAATGCCGTTTATTACAGTTGTTGGGACGTGATTTGTGAATTGGTCCAGATTTATTTTCGTAAATCATTTCAAAACGAGCGGTACCTACTAAATTGAGTTGGAAACCTAAACAAATGATTTCTTTTTAATTCTTTCTCTCTAATTAAACATGAGCCACATTCAAATAGTTCCCAAATTGAAATAGTGTCATGCTATGCATCGACATAATAATACAAAGGGATTCTAGATTCGACGCCTAAGCAAGCAGTGGTTAGTGACATGTAAAAGGCACAGTCGGCAACGAAAGTTGAGTAACATTTATCAAAGTCCGAGAATTAAGTTTTAATCGGCTAAAAACACAAATATGGGCCTAGTTGTAGAAAGCGCCAGAGGCGCGCGCCCGGGGCGCTGCGTATCGGGAGCTCTATTCTATTCTATTTTTAAAAATATGGCTGCCATCTTGGTTTTCATAATTTTGCCAATGTCTAGTTTATGTGTAGTGTATTTTCCCGGGCATTCTATGAAATTGCATGAATGTCTATGCAACGGATTATAGAGAGCGCGGGCGTTCTTGGAGCGCCTGTGTTTTTTTAATAATCTCTTTAACGGCACTCGATTCATGTCCTCTCTCCTAAGTAAGATTGCCAGGAGTCCGGCTTCAGCCGGACACTGACCGGCTGAAGCTGGACTCCTGTCGGTCGGAAACTGACCGATTCTTGGCGCGAAGCGATGGCAAATACAACATATACGGGATACCCTATTGACGTTCATACTAGCGATTTTTCAATGCTCGATCTGCTGTAAATCGTCGTTCAACTTGCAAGGGGTATGGATGGACGCAGTGCAGGTCAACATTGAATTCGATAATAAACTTCTGGCTTTAGTTATCGAAGAAATAATTTGCTGCCGTATAGCCCAGTAAAATTAGATAAATCAGGAGGAATAATTCGTTCCTTTGGTGCGTACGAGTAGATTTGTAGTTTAGTATGTAACATCAGTTTTTTTTTTTCGCGTTTTCAATGTTGGTCCCATAGTGAAAATTGTTCAGTTTGATGGGCTAAACCACCCCCTTAAATGTTTATTTGTATTTTTGTATAGATGGAGCGCGCAAACGGTAATTTTGTAAGTTTAACCTCTTGTACTCTTATGCTCTCCTGGTACTTCTCAATGCTTATTAGCCTTTCTTCATATATAATGATCAACTTGTAAGTGGGTTAGTGTAATACGATAGAAGCTGATGATGATTGAAAAAAGCACGTATATATACACGCACGCATATGTGTGTAATATATATTTAAAAAGTCGTTCACGAACTTTTTTCGTTTCGAGGTTTACCTGGGGACTGTAGTCCGGAGTAGAATTTAAAAGGGATTTTATATTTGCTCAGCAGGTTTTCGAAATCATTAGAACGGATCTGTGTGGTACCGTTATCCATGATTATAGTTTGAGGGATCCCATCCCATAGTTAGAGACAATGGATCCATCAGGTCAAAGGAGTTGGTTTGGAAGGGTCTTGAAAAGATTTTTGGCCTTCCCATTGGTCCATAAGGGGAGTTGAAATGTACTTGATTGTGGACTGTACCGAAAACGAAATAACTCTGCTCAGATGGGTTTAATGCGTGAAAGGAAAATTTTACAATTTTGTATTTTACTCGCTACGGCAATGTCAGAAAACATAGAAAAACAAAAGCTTTGAAAACATTTCAAAATGATGGAAAGAAAAGTAACATAAAAAACCAAAGAGTTTGCAACAGGCGTAATTCGAATATTTATGAGCTCGACAGGTTTCGCAGGTAGAAATTTGTTTAGCGATGTCTCTGAACATGTTGTACAAATGGTATAGGAGTGCTAGTTTCTTGTATGTTTTAAATACTCCCAGATGGGGTTCCTGCATCGTGCCATAGTTTTACTTGATCAGCGCCTCTCTGACGTGCGGAGGAGGTACTTCCTGCCAACTGAAGTCGTCGGTTAGGGTGTCCGGTGAATGCGAGTAGCGGTAGAGTTGGTTGTCCCTAATAGTGTGGTTCGGTCATTGGTATGGGTTGTTCTGACTGTTCTGGAAGAGTTCGTTGTAATGCTCGAGTTCCGCCGGCAGAGCTACAGAGGTTGTATCGTGTTTGAGGTTTTTTGAACGTGAAAGCATATTTGGTATTATGTTATTTTTGACTCTTTTGTATTTTAGGACAAAGTTGAAGCATAATTGGTGTAGAGTCCATCGATCCAGTCTTCCTGAGGGGTTTCGAGAGGTTAATCAACCATTTAAGTGCGGTATGGTCGGTGTATATTGTAAATTCCTTGCAATTGTCGAGCTAACAGCGCCAGTGTTCTAGTGCTGGTTTGTATTGAGAAAACTCATGTATGCGATGAGCACGTCTTTTCCGTCCTGTTCTTGAGTAAGCTTGGCGCCGATGCCGTAGTTAGAAGCATCACAATGTACCGAGAAGGGGAGTTCGATGTTGGGGCATGCTAGGACAGGAGTCGATAATAGACATTATTTTAGCTCTTGGAAGGCAGCAGCGGCGTTTGGGTTCCACGCGAATTTAGGGGCGACTTTCCCAGAGCAGGTTGTTAAGAGGTGCAGCTATAGTGCTGAAGTTAGGTATGAATCTTCGGAACCAGCTACAGGTGCCGATAAAACTTCTCACTTCCTTGCGACAGGTTGGAATTGGATATTCTAGTATTACTTGTATCTTCGAGGGGTCAGCTCGTAGACCGTGTTGATCCACAACGTATCCCAGATACTTAAGTTCCTTTCGAAAGAATTGACTTTTCTCGAATTGTTAGGTTTGCAGAAGATAGCTTTTTGAGGACTTTCATTAGAAACGAGATATAGTCTTCGAAAGTTTCATTTATGATAATTATATCATCGAGATAGCAGATTACTTTGTTGTCAAATTCAGGGGTAAACAGCATGTCCATCTGTAAGTCTTTGTTGTGTAGCGGGCGCTTTTGTGAGTCCAAACGGTATCGGTATTACCACGAATCTGTACATTCCTCTGCCGGGTACGTAGAATGCTGTCTTATCTCTGTCCCCCTCGTTGAGTGGTACTTTTCCCAGAAAGCCTTTGCTATGTCTATACTAGATAGATAGTTAGCATTCTTCAAGTTATCTATAATTTCGCTTATGAAGGGTAGGCTATAGGCGTGAGGCGTCCCGTCGTGTGACTGAGTTTAGTTTCCCGCTGTTGACGCTGAAGCGCCACTCGCCGTTCTTTTTAGGAGTTATTAGTACTGGCGATATCGCATTTCTCGATGACCTTATATCCGAGCATTTTGTCGACTTCACTGTTGAGCGCCTTTTGTTTTTCTGGTCATAATCCGTAGCAGCGTTGTTTTATAGGTGGGGTACTGCCGGTGTCGATCTTGTGACAAATTAAGTGTGTGCGGCCAAGTACACCTCTTTGCTCGAAAGAAATGCTCTTGAAGCGTAGTATCACGTCGTCTGCGATAGCCTTTTGAGAGTCTGGGAAGTTCTCGTAAGGGAGGACTCTTTTATCTGCGTAATATTTATAACTTTAGCGATTCAAAGAAACTTACTCTTATTCAGAACATACGACGTGAAAATGGAACAACCAAATAATGTTAAATATATTTTTAGATGGTAATACCGTGCTTCCACTATCCATCGAGTTTTTGTAACAATCCGTGCCTTATTTGCGTCTTCAGTAGTGAATTGAGTTTGACTAGCTCTCAAAGAAGGTGGCATAATATGGACCTATCCCCGACGCACAATGAATATATCCTGATGTCGGAACCAACCTTTCCACGATTCCACGGAAATCGTTATCCAACTCATTCACGAGAATACTGGCGTCATTATTTGCACCATTGAAGAAGTACTATCTTTGAATATCAAAAATATACCTATCCACCAGGTGCAACTAATATACAGGGTGTAAGAGACATCCCTCCGCAAACTGAAACGGTGAGCTAAGACCATCAAACTGAACCACTTTTACTATGGAGCCTACCTCAGCTAACACGAAAAAAATAAATTTGATCATGAATGATCAAAAATGATTTGATCGCGCAAATTCGAGGCTCATAGTTAATCATCCACTACTGGTTGTATTCAGGGCTGCTAGTACAATTTTTGAAATTTTTCAGCTATGTCACTGAAATTATACATAATTCACTCTCAGGACACATGAAGTGAAAAAAAAAATCGAAACATAAAACGATATTATTCATCATAATTCATAACTTAGGTAATATTTTTGATTCACTGCAGATATTGCTTTATTTGTAAGCAATCAAACTACAATTATGGCAACCCGAAATCAATATTAGCATATTGTGGCGGCTAAGTTTGAAATAAATGTCATTCTTTAAATGTTTTTAAAATACCTGCCTAGTTAAATGTCATATACAGGGTTACAGGTTAAGTCGACCTAAATCCTTTAAGAGGTGATAGTTTCCATCATTCCTGACTGATTTGACTATGGAACCCCATACCCTAAACTTAACCGTTCTCAAGTTATGGGACTTTGAAGTTTTTTTTAAAAAAATCCAGATTTTTTTGTCTAATGTCCCCTTTTTTTGTGTTTTGTACATCTAATGTTTTTGTTTTTGTATTTTTTGTGTAGCAGATTAGCTGCTTCATTATTTTAAACACAAAAACTGCAAGTAACTGTACCAACTGAGTCGTAATAGACGATTGATTGTTAAAAAAAGAAATAAATTTGTGAAAAGTTTATTTTTCTTTCTTTTGTATTTTAAAAAAAGTCTAAGACAGTTGTGCTGCAGATGTGTTTAAAAATATCTACGGTTCTTCAGCTTTCCGATAAGGTATAATTTGCTAGGGTGTTATCAGGATTCTCGGAAAAAACATCGATATTAGTGTCTTCGACGGAGTTTACCGACGAATTAGAGAGACTGGCTCTGTTTCGAGGCGACGAACAGACCTGGGTAGACCACGTATTAATGATGATGATGAAGAGGAAGATAATGAGATTGTTCGACGATTTCGACTGGATCCGACTACGTCAACCAACGTTGTTGCCCGAGAACTTGGAATCTCACAATGGAAAGTGTGGTTTACTGTGCATACTGCCGGTCTCTACCCCTACCACTACACGCCAGTGCATGTTATCGAAGAAGGAGATCCTGTGAGGAGGCTGGATTTCTGCAGGTTTATGTTGAATGCAGATTTGGAAGATCCTTCGTTTTTTCGAAGCATCTTGTGGACTGACGAGTCCAAATTTGATCAAGATGGGATAACCAATTATCATAACGCCCATCATTGGGCTCCGAAAGCAGGAAGAAATCCTAATAAGAAAAGGGTAAAGGGGTCACAGAGACGTTTCAGCCTTAACGTATGGATGGGAATAATTTCAAACCATCTGGTTGGGCCTTACTTTCTTCCTCCAAATTTGGATGGAGAGACCTATGAAAATTTTTTAAGGCAAGATTTACCCGATTTGCTCGACGACATACCATTAAACCTCATTCGAAACATGTGGTTTCAGCACGACGGGTGCCCCGCGCACTTTAGAAGGAGTGTCAGAGAGTGGCTAGACACTAATTACCCAAATAAGTGGATCGGGAGAGGTGGGCCTACACCGTGGCCAGCTAGAAGTCCAGATTTGACACCAATGGATTTTTATGTGTGGGGGCACATGAAAAGTTTGGTTTACGATGAACCTAACCCAATAACATCTGTTGATGTTTTGAGGCAGAAAATAATTGATGCTGCTAACGAAATAAGAAGAGGACTCACAACTGGGGTAGTGAAAAGTGGCTTAAGGCACAGAATGCGTGTATGTGTGCGAAATAGGGGCGGACATGTGGAACATGTATTGTAAAAATGATTAATAAACCTCATTCGTTACCTATTTGGATTGTTTTATTTTGTTTTCTGAGTAAAGTTAAATTTGACGCTTAAATATCGTTATTTTTTACTACTACCTGGTAGCATATCATCGATGTTTTTGTTATAAAATTCCAATAATACCCTATTGTATTATACCTTATCGGAAAGCTGAAGAACCGTAGATATTTTTAAGCACATCTGCAGCACAACTGTCATAGATTTTTTTTTAAATACAAAAGAAAGAAAAAAAAAACTCTTCACAAATTAATTTCTTTTTTTAACTATCAATCGTCTATTACGACTCAGTTGGTACAGTTACTTGCAGTTTTTGTGTTTAAAATAATGAAGCAGCTAATCTGCTACACAAAAAATACAAAAACAAAAACATTAGATGTACAAAACACAAAAAAAGGGGACATTAGACAAAAAAATCTGGATTTTTTAAAAAAAAACTTCAAAGTCCCATAACTTGAGAACGGTTAAGTTTAGGGTATGGGGTTCCATAGTCAAATCAGTCAGGAATGATGGAAACTATCACCTCTTAAAGGATTTAGGTCGACTTAACCTGTAACCCTGTATAATACATTTCGGTTCTGTTGAACTGAGCTAAATATAGAAAAAAAAGTTTTAAAAAAAACCGTTAGTAATACTTTTTGCAATGTTATGTTATGTCAGTTTGATGCTCATACAGCAGTTAATAAGAATTTTCAATGTTTTTTGTAATCTATTTTTTACCCATCATAGCATTTGTAGTTTCAAAAGCAATACACCCGCCTTGGTTCACAATTCCATTTTTTGTAGCCATCAGGCCTACCACAGTCTCTGTTTGTAAGCAATTTCTGTCTTGAGTTTAGATTTTCTTTAAATTACTAAATGTGCGTTCTACTGAGGCGTTAGAGTACCTAAGGCAATACAAGCAATAGACCAATTACAGTTTTTAGATTGAGGAACTTGCCTTCACCTGTTGCATCTTTCATTGAAAATACATTTTTGCCAATACTGTTCTGCGGGGAGATTTTTATCAAGTCCCAAACTTTGGTGATCAAAGAGAACATGTTCCCTTTATTCCAGGTCTAATATTTATCTGTTAATTGTGTCTGTTAGGTATGGAAATCGTTTAATTACTTCTGATAGGTGCTGAGGTGAAAATGATTGAGCTAATGGTGGGTTAAAATCGAATCTGGATTTGATTTGTGTGCCTACTTCAATATAGAATTTAAGGCAAGTTGTCCTAATTTTCTCTATTTTTTTAAAACATAGGAATAAACTTTCCCCAATACTTGACTCTGGCTCCACCATATCCAGAAATGAAGTTTTGATATTAAATTCATTGTCACAATGTATAACAGTAATTGCACTGTTTTTTTGAAGCTGTATCTGTTGTCTCATCCAATATGAGAGAGAAGTAGCTTGCTTCTTAACAGAATTAATTAATTTATTGAAAAATCAGGACCCAATATCTGGGTTAAGACAGCAGTAGCCTTATTTCTGCCCATTTCTAAGCTTTTGGCAATATTTGAGTCAGGGAAGATATTTTACAACAGAGGAATTAAAGTGTCCATCAAAACGAATGGTAAGTTATTTGCAGCCAGCAGTCCGGCCAGTTTTAGTTCTGCCCGTTTTATCATTTTATTTTCTGGCTTGCTAATCATCTCACTTATAGTTTAATTTGTACTGCTTAAAGACATTATTTGTTTGTGTCTGCTGCTACCTAAATGTTTTTCCAGCACTCCTTTATGATTTGTTAGTTCTAAATTACAATGTTTACATTTTGGAACCACATCACCATGCTCATTTGTGGTTCTTACTAGCCAATTTTTAAAATTTGATATTTCAAGCCATTTGTCGATAAATGAGAGAGTTGCTGGTTTTTTTTTAAATTTTACTGTGTGGCTGTGGTTGTTCCTCAGAAGCTTTATAAGGGCCAGCAGATCTTTTCTAACAAATTTATCCATACTTATCAAGACAACGTTCTACACAAAAAAAAGACAGCGGTCCTTGCTCTTGACGCTGGTCTGCGATGTTCCGATTCACGCATTGCTTATGTCAGTTTAAAAAACTCGTTTCATTTTTGCTTTGTATCCAATTATACATGGGAGTCCAGGATACATAGCGGATACAATCAGCCACCTAATTATACAGTTTTTGTATCCAATTATACAATCTGGCAATTGAATTTATTGATTCTACATGTATGCCATGTTCGCTTAATCAAATTAAAGATTGAAAAAGTCGGGCGGCGAGCGGGATTCGAACCTGCCTATCCGGGCATGCGGGTTTTTTTTACAATCTGGCAGCCCTGGTTGTATTTTATAAAAATCGGCCAAGAGCGTGTCGGACCCATATGATTTGGTTCCGTAGCCATTGCATAAGTAAATTAAAAAACTAGTATTGTATGTCGATTCTCGTACCTAAAAGAAAATTTGGAACCTAACGATAGCGCGATTTATTTTCGTGCAACGCCATCTAGTTTGACATTAGAGAACAAATCCATTGTACAGGTTTTTTCCGATACTGGTTGAGCTACAGCATCCGTTATAATTTTCGCTGAAAGTACCTTACCTTAAGCTATATTTTATGACATTTTCAGATTTTTCACTCCAGTATTTTAGAAGTACGATTGTACTCAAAGTCAAACCTAGGGCAGGTTTGACTTTGAGCGCAGATATCTCGAGACAAAAGCTTAATATCGATTTAGTTTCTATGGGAGTTTTGTTCCATTGGACAAGATCTATCAAACGACACCTCAATACATTTAAAAAAAAAATCCAACCCTTCTTTCGTTGTACGATCGACATAATTTTTTTTCTTCAAAACTACTACATATCTGTTTTTGAGGTACTGTTATCTTTCTTCATACCAAATATCGATTCAGTAGGTGCAAAAATCTGCAAGTTGAACCTCATAGTTTATGGATAGATAGAATGGACGAAAGTTTAAGGGTTCCTTGTTTGACTACGGAACCTTAAAAAGACAAGGGACCTCGGTTAAAAATATAATACAAAATTAAAAACGTGTCATGTATAAAAGCTTGCAAAATAGAACCAATCAACCGACAACGTTGGTCGATGAGCGGAAGCCTTTTAGAACTCCACTCGCAAATAATATTGTCTTCCAATCACTGCGACCTACACAAGTTTGATTTGAAATTGCGTCAGAAATGAAGGGACGTATATTATTATAATTGCCTAATGCCTCAACTGTACTGTTGGGAAATTTAATGTGATCTCATCATCAGCTTTACCTCAGCCTATACAACGTGTTAATGAATTAACGCAAAACTAGAAAGTAGTTTGTTTAGAATCGAGAGCAGAATCGAATTATCATGGTTTCAACATAGGATTTATTTTTCAAAATATTAAATAATTTGTTTTTAATATTTAAAATGTACTGAACTTGATCTCAAACCATCGCACGGGCTCACTCACCCTACTTACTACTAAAACAAGATTCTTACAATGTACCCATGAGCACGCTAGCGCTTTCATTCATTGCTGAAATGATAACAAATCATTTTTGTCTCTAAACTTAAAATGCGAATAACTTTAAATTTTAACTATCATAATATTGCAATTATTGTTTCAGTCTCATTATTTTGTTATAAAAGAGTTGGGGTGTATGAGGTTTTGCGCTTATTCATTAACACGTTGTATACGTCCCACTCCCATTGCAGGACACCGGCCTGCCCTTAGGAAGTCTGTAAGGGAGTTGGTCCACCACGCGTGGATTGGTAGACTTCACATACACATCCGAATTTCTTCTTCAGCGTATGCAGGTTTCCTCACGATGTTTTCCTTCACCGTTTGAGAACAATCGGTATTAGGTATACAAAGTTCGGAAAACGTGGGACATAGGCGTAAGCATATTATGTTTACAGGGTGTAAGTAAAAGTATCATTAACCTTTACACTTTGACTATTTATATGTGAACTGGTTACGCGTGTAATTCTACTAACAAACATTTCTGCCACTTTTAGCGGGGGGCGAGGTAACATGAAATCCGCAACTTTGGATTCCCCATAACTTTAGATTCTAATTTTGAATGTTAAAAATCACGAAAAGTAGTCTCGTGTGAACCCCAAACGTTCTAAGTTCGAAGTTATTATTTCGCAATTATAGGCTGTCTCGTTTAGTGATAAGGTGTAAAATTGAATGTAAATGCACAAGATCAATTGTGCTTATACCGTGGCAGAGGGGAAATGCTACCGCAAGGCTAGTCCTTATAATAATTAGTCAAAGCCTTTACACCACATACTCTACCCATCAATCTGTACAACTTTTTCTATGGGAGCGAACCAGACGGAATCTGTGTTCCATACTAAACTGCTACGTCTGCTCGACTCAAACGTATGGAACAGCTGATTTTGTTTTGCGCTGACAGGTTTGCTCCTATGGTAAAAGTAGTTAAGTATCAGTTTGATGGGTAAATTATGTTGTTTAAAGGTTAATGATACTTTTCCTTACACCACACCTTACACCTGGTGTTATAAAAGTAAAAATAAACATTTAAAACTGTCAAGGGGGTTGTTTAGACCATCAAACTGAACAACTTTCACTATGGGACCAACATCACAATCGCAAAAAGAAAAATCATCTGTCCCATACATTTAGTATGGAAAATTCAATTTTTTTTTCGTGATTTCTATATTGGTCCCATAGTGAAAATTGTTCAGGTTGATGGTCTAAACCACCCCCTTAAATGTTTATTTGTATTTTTGTAACATCTTGTATACCTAGGAGGTAACTGATTTGAGGTTTTTTAATAGGTATACTACACTGAAAACGATGTTAATTGGAAATCCATTTAATACGATGAAACTCCCAGCTGAGGTAATTTCCATTAATTGTCAGCTCAATTCAAACGTAAGAGTGAGATAGAAATACATAGCCTCGAGAACTATTAAGTAATTAACCGAACGGCAATAGACGAGCTTTTAAGCCTTGTTGCTCTTTAAAAGTCTTACTTAGGCGATTAAATCAAAATTGTTGTCAAACATTATTTAGTCATTCGAAAATTTCATAACACCGTTTTTAACCTACAAATTAATTGTGTAATTTACCTAAGATGATCAGACCATCACACTGAACTTTTTTTATGGGACAACTAAACAAATCGGTTGGTAACAAAGGGGAACAAATAAATCCGAAAAAAAAAACAATTCGGGTAGAGCAGGTTTGCAGTGTTCTATTGAACAGCTGATTTTAATACACGATTTCTACATTGATATAGATAAAGTTGTTCAGTTTGATGATCTGGGACCTATTTGACATGACAATTGTAACTTACAATGATTATTCCAGGTACATTACCTACTGAGAATGATAGGACACATTTTGTTTAACGCCATGTAATCAGGAAAGTACCCTGAATTGTCTTTGTAACAATTGTTATGTTTATGAAATAGGCCCCTGATCGATCCCTTAAAATACATTACATACATACATATGCTCACGACGGGGGTAGTCAGAGATATTCTGAAACCACAGAACATCCAAGTTTCACTAGTAGTACCGAAAGTCTGTACAGTGTGACCGGGAGTGAGCCCGTAGCCACTTGTAATGGACAGTGGATACAATACATGCATCGAAATTGAAACATGCAGGTTGCCTCACCATGTTTTCCTTCACCGAAAAGCCAGTGGTTTTAAAAATCGTACATAAATTCCTAAAAACTCATTGGTACGAGTCGGCCTGGACGGAGATCGAACCATCGCCTCCTGCTCGGCAGGCAAGGGTACTCGACA
Source organism: Agonopterix alstromeriana (assembly GCA_963924505.1). NCBI lineage: Eukaryota > Metazoa > Arthropoda > Insecta > Lepidoptera > Depressariidae > Agonopterix > Agonopterix alstromeriana. The sequence goes on from OZ004661.1 coordinate 16,506,363, forward strand.
CTGGACCGTCGGGCTGGCCGGAGGTTTTTTCAAACCCTGTTATTTTTGAAATAACACGCTAGAGCACTGTTTTCACTTATAACGTATATAGGAAAGTAGAACTAAAGTTTCACACCCATTTGGAGTTCCTTTGACTTATAAATAAAAAGTGTCCTGCTGGCTGGAGGTTTTTTCAACCAACCCTTCCATTTTGACGGAACATATTAATTCTGATTGGATTCTATAGAACAAATTTGGAACTAAATGCCAGAATACTAGCATCGTTCTAGGACACGGGGTCCCGCTGAGTGTAGGCACATGACCACCACGGCTATATCAACATCAACACATAGAAACACCACAGATCGTACGTGGAGTGGAATATCCTACGTTTACATAATTCCGTACTTAACTGTCGACTTGATGGGTACTTCGAGAAATTCTTATCTGCCGCTAGAATCTTTATTGCCATCTTTTTATTATCACATGCTTTTATTGAAACGTTAAGAACATAATTTGGAACTAATATGGATACGTTTTTCTTACCTCAAAGAGTGAAATCCGTAAAAGGCCACAAATAGCACAAATTTTCACTGTATTTATAATTAAGTTTTTCTAATAAATTGATTGAGAGCACATTTTCGCGCGTCAAGTGCGGCAGGAGGACGGCGATATGCCGGACGGCGCGGCGCGACAACGCCGGATGAGGGGCGGGAAGCTTCTGCCTCGACTACACGTTGCTCTATAACTATATTGTGATACTGATAATATACGACATTGGTTTCAAGGCGCCACGTTCACGATTACAGCCCTGTTTTGTTTTCTTTCTAAATACTTTGGGATAATTTGTACAGTTACCATCAAATAAGGAGTAGGTCGAGCAGGAATACCAGGATGTTCATTCCTCCGTCGCTGTTTTATGTTGATCAACATAATCGCTTAGATGATGTGCCACACACATACGTAATTTCCTTACGGACTGTTGGTCCAACTGCTTAGTTCCACTAGTGGATTTTCAAATACTCACGGTCCCACTTAAGATGGTGGTACCAGTGATCTTAGTTTTAACAAATAATTATTTGGGCTCATGGCCGCACTGAAAATATTAAACCTCTTTAGTTCAAAATGTTTTTTTACAAAAAAGAAGGTCCACGAGAAGTCTTTTTCTTTATGCAGACTAATTGGCGGTAACTGTATAGTGGCTATGTACTAGGAAAGCAGAAGTTTACAAGAGGTGGTTCGTCACCTAAGTTTAACCTTCTGTACTCTTCTACTCTCCGGTACATTTCTTTTTTCTTTTGCTGCGTACCCATCGTATGGTTTAATTTTTTTAAATATGCTGACTCTTTTTACGGGGATGATTAGACCATCAAACTGAACAACTGTCTCTAGGAGACGAACATAGAAACCGCGAAAAAAAAAATCTGCTGCATTTGGCTCAAGCAGGTTTGCAGTTTTGTATGGAACCGCCGATTTTTTTTCGCGATTTCGATGTTGGTGCCATAGAGAAAGTTGTTCAGTTTGACGGTCTGAAAATCCCCTTTAAAAAGTGTCAGCATATAAAGAAGCACCCTATATAATTTTTGTTTAAAATATTGCTATTTCCCCCTCTTTTCTGTTTATCATTTTTAGGGTTCCGTAGTCAACAAGGAACCCTTATAGTTTCGCCATGTCCGTCCGTCTGTCCGCGGCTTAGCTCAGAAACGCTTAGTACTAGAAAGCTGTAATTGGGCATGGGTATACATATCGATCACGCCGAGAAAGTGGAAGAATGAAATCTTGAAAAATATTCTTTTTTAGGGTACTTCCCCTACAAGTAAAGAGGGGATGTAATATTTTTTTCACGTCTATCCCATGATGTGGGCTGTCGTTAGAAAGGTCGTTCAAAGATAGTGTGGGTGTGGGAAAACCATTTTTCTATTCAGTGGCCCATTAGCAAAATATTTAGGATTTTTTGAAAACTTTTGTGTCAAAATTAAAGTTATATCCATAAACATAAAACCTATACTTTATTAGGGCCACTACCTTATATAGTGCTAGCTTATAATAATTGTGAAGACAACGCATTTTCTCGAGTAAATGGCCTAGTGAAATATCTCCGTGAATAAGTTGCAGTTGATTTTTCATTATAATATCATCTTGCTCGATATATTCTTGGCGGCTGCGTGATGATGCATCCGATACATCATCTTCTTTCTCGCGTAGGATGTTCAATAAACGTAGTAACGATCTTGGGGATCACTTCTTCACTTCTTTGTTCAGTTTCGAATGCCAGCTCTCTACCACGTTATTTGTCCTATGTCTTTCCCCATAGACATTCCACTGTGATATGTAATCATTATTTTTAACCAAGTACGTTCCATGTATTTTATAAATCGGTTCATTTGATCAGTTTTGGGCTTTTCTTCATCAATATATGCAACACCATCCGGTACTAAGGCCATAGGCAACAAAGGCAACGCCATAAAGAGCCCAATGATTCGCTGTTCCTTTTTAGATTTTATTTTAATTTCTTTCGCTTTCTTGCATAATGATTTCGTGAAATAATAAAATATTTTTTAACTTAACTTCCGGATTTCTTCTATGTGAATTGTACCCGCATCGGTTAGTGGGTCTACGAGAAATAAGTCTCCATTGTGGACCCACCAGTGGGACAAATTAGTGGGTCCACGAGAAAACAGCTGAAGTGAAGCTTCAGCCGTGCGCACCCAGATCAAACCCAGGTGCTGTTTGGTTGTGTCACAGGTCCGGCACTCTAAAGAACGATTTTGAATTTCGAAATGGCTTCTGCACATGCGCATTTTGCAAACCGTCCATGACATTGCGTGTAGGGTTGAAAGCCACGCTTTGCATTTAACGTCATCTACATTTCAATACTTTTAATAGTTAGTTCTATTATTAAAATAGTATTTGAGCCAAAGAATTATTGAAACTGTGAATTTAGCGTTATTTTTCAACGTTTTTTTGCACTGAAAAGACACAATTTTATGTAGTCAAATCCAACGAGGGCGCGCGCCTGACTGCATTCCCTTGCTCGGCTTCCTTCAAGTTTCCCAGAAAGTGTGAGGTGAGGTGGGGTATCTGAAGTCAGAGGGGGGCGGGGAGTGGCCGTTCTGTATAAAGATTTATAAAGATTACGTATTCTGTGGTTGAGTATCGTTTGTAAAACTTAAAATTAATAAATACACTGGCCCTTGTTTTTTTTCAATATCAGTTAATTATTCCATAAAAGATTAAACGTCGACTTTACAATAAGTCGATTTTAGACATTTTAGATACTAACAAAGTAGGTACATAGGTGGTAGGTGCCTAGTTGGTACCTACCTACCTAGTTCTCTGTCTCTGACATGTCTCTAACTGCAAAGGTGTCTTCTGTTCGATTCTTTTAGGTTAGGTTGGTAACATGTAGTGTATGATGCCTTTGTAGTAAATAAATAGTAATAAAGTTGTATTACAATTTTATTCGTGATTGCTTGTCATTGATTGATAAGATAACACTGTAATTCACAAATTAAACGCTATTAAAATATCAAAATGTACTCGTATATTTTGAATAACAATAACCACATAGAGGACGACTCTGCGCGCCTTTCATGATTTGTTAGCACAATCCACATATTTTAGGCCGAGGGGTGTCTCTTTTCCTTTATCCGGAGCTGATAGAGCCTGTGCCTCAAGATGTATTTCATTTGCAGATTATATATGGCGGCGAGATTGGGTCTGTAGGACAGTGGATCTGCAATTACTACATAACTGGAATATTACGGGTTTCTGATAGTTTATTTGATTGTTTAAGTCCTTCGCAACAAGTTTATGTAAACGCATTATTCCCATATTTGGATAGCATCAAAATACAATACCCCAGCGTCCAACGCCAACCCAATAAGATTGATTGTGGGTTATTCGCCATTTGTTTCGCCACTACTTTAGCATTGAGAGTAAATCCATCGTACGTTAGGGGCGGCACTACCCAAACAGGGTTCGGCGTTCCGACTTTTAAGGATAGTAAATAGCTATATTTCGACACAAAATTAGTACCATCGCTTCTTAAGAAGATGAAGTGCAAGATAAACATAAATTCTGTAAAATTGTATAGTTACATCAGAATGTAATCGAGAATATCATGAAAAACTCTAGAAAAGCACTGCCGCGTTCCGAGTCCTGTGATTCAGTTAAACAAAATAAAACAACAAAAAATATTTCAAATCAATGGCAAAACATCAAAGAACACTATGAACAAATAAATTTTTCGATACGACTTCTAGTTTTTTTGCAATTTGTTACCAAAAATCACATATTTTTTTGCACGATTTCTTCATTAAATATGGTTTTGATAATGAGGAAATTGCAAAGAAACAACTGCAAGAACATGAAGGTATCATAATTCAAAGTTGTGGTCTGTTTGTGGATCAAGAATATGAGTTTTTAGCCAGTACACCAGACGGAGTCTATGTAGATGGAATTGTAGAAATAAAATGCCCTTCTTTAAGCAATATGCCTCTCGAAGAGGCAATGCATAAAAATCCTTTATGGAAACAAGATAGGGCAAACGAATACGTTATCAATACGCATCACAGTTGGTACTTCCAAATCCAAGGTCAGCTGCACATAACTGGAACAGATGTTTGCATGCTTGGCATCTGGTTTGGGAAAGATATACCAATGAAAGTGTATTTAATCCAGAGAGATGACCAGTTCTGGGACACAAAAATGCAGCCAAAACTGTCAAAATTTTATTATGACTGCATACTCCCAGAACTGGTTGACCCACGGGTTTGCCGAAATATGCCCATAAAAGATCCAAATTACATAGTCGAGGCCATCCATCAGAAAAAAAAAATGTAGATTAAAATCACGCTTATTAACGCACTAAAAGTACAAAATATCTGATTTAACTTAAAATATTTGTTACAGTAATTATGCATCCTACCATTGTACACTTGTAAACGCAAACTTGTAACTTTTTTATGTTTAATGACTAAGTACAAAGCGTAGAGCGCATGGGGTACTACTATACTAGCGGGGGTAGGTAACGTTTCTTAGAGAAATTTATTTTGACAAAGCACCCCACGCTTATTTATTTGGTCATTGAACATTAAAAAGTGTCAAGTTTGCGTTTACAATTGTACAATGGTAGGATGCATAATTATAGTAACAAATATCGATTTTTCCAGTGAGGTAATATTTTTACTAGAGAGCATACGATATAATCTAACGAGCCCAAACTCGGTGGGTCTATGCTGACTACTGAGATCCTGTGGAGACCTTTCTGATCCATCACCAGACCCTGATCACATGCCGATTGCGCATCGAGACCAATCTAACGAGCCCAAGCTCAGTGGGTCTACGTTAACTACGGCGGAGTTCTTGTCACTATCTAAACCTCGACGCCAAACCAGCAGGGCTAGTACGCTAAACCAATACATTTAAAAAAAAGCAACGGACATAAATAATAGGAAAATGTCTTTAGTTTAATTTGTTACATACCTAACTATTTTTTATCGTAAAACGGAGTCGGAAAGGAGATATTGTCAAAAAACTGTTTTTGTTTTAAGGCGCCATTTTCACCTTAAAGCGCAGGACAAACATAAGCGGTGTCGGGAGCGGGCAAGGTGCGGGGGCGGCGCCGTTCATTACGTGTTTCGTATGAATTGTATAGAAGCGACGGGGCGCGGGATATATACTCCACGCCGCTTGTATATGTCCCACGCCTCGAAGCTTCTAGGCAGCATCAGGCCTGAAGAGTTGGGAACTGACATTTTATTATGCAGTATCTGCTTGATACCAACAATACTAATTCGAAATCAGCAGATTCTCAAATCTCACTGTTTAGGTAGACAGTTCCCCTGCAGCATCAGGATTTGAGGATCGAAGGTTGAAATTGGCATTTGGTTATATACCATAGGGACAGAACACATATTCAAAGTTTCGTGAGAATGGGTTCCAAAACCTTTTTACCTACCTATACATATTTGCACACCCCATTTTAAGGGGTTGGAAGGGGAAAATTACAAATTTGTTGTATGCTAAACCCAATCTGCATGCCAAATTTCAGCTTTCCAGGACTTCGGGAAGTACCTGTAAGGTTTTGATGATCAAAAATGAGTCCGTCAGTAAGTGACAAAATCAACGAACTTTGCGTATTAATAAAATCTAAAGTAGCAGGGCTAATAAAATGTACCAAAATGTTTCATATTTATATATGATATTTGGTACATTTTATTAACGTGACGACCACATGCTATCCGGAAAATTTGATAGCATATAGTTTTGTACGAAAACACATTGCTCTACCGCACCCGGCAACATTGCGGAAAATGTTAGCTACTAACGAGCGCAATGTTGGTTTCATGAATGAAGTATTTGAGTTTTTAAAAATTTCGATATCGAATGATGACTCTCTTAAAAATGTTGCTCTTGTGTTTGACTCCATGTCGATTCGCTCTGATATTGTGTATGATAAAAATAGTGACAAATAATGGGGCTAAGTAGATTTTGGTGGCATTGTTTCATCAACGAACGCTGAAGATGTAGCTACGGAAGTATTAGTTCTCCAAATAGTTTCTTTGAAAAAGTAATTCCAGTGTCATTTGCCTATAAGGCTGCCTTTTGTACCCTTTTTGTTGGTGGATGTAGTTGTTTTTTTTTGTTTGTGTAATTTGGTGTGCTTATAAAGAATATTTATCTTATCTTAATGTTTCTACTGAAAGAAAAGTACTTATTTAAAAGATGAGTAAGTACTTCGCGGAACTCTAAGACCATAATTATTATTTATGTTATTTCCCTACCATATTGTTTTACTCTTGTTAACCAAAATTTTAAGTTTATTTATCTATTACGCTTGTGATTATAATTAATTTTAATTTTATTTAAAATCCAAAGAACTACAGTTAAAAGATAAAATTTCGACTATAGTTGTAACCATTAAAGTAATGTAATCAGCTGATTAAACTTTTGTATGAAAGGTCGATTTTTTTTCGAATGTCTTATATGTTTCTTAGGGAAAGTTGTTCAATATCTTGGGTACAATCACCCCTTAAAGTAATGGAACTGTTTACCCGATACCCTGTATTAATAGGTAGATATCTACGTAGTAATTTTGATATCTACGGTAGTTATACATCATTCAACAATTCGTTATCTTTACTTTTTACTTGAAAGTATTTGCGGTAATTTGGAATACATATTTTTATTACAGGTTTTCTTGATTGAGACATCTTTAATATTGTGTTAAGGACGCCACTGCATAGCGTAAATCTTCTTAAAGAAAATAATGTCATTTCCGAATTCATTCACAGAAACTAATGAGGTACAAAAATCACGACAAAAAGACACCGAAACCTTTTTAACAGATGTTACTGCAGAAGAAAATGATATTATTGCAGATATTGAGGCCCAAACATACTTGTCCCCTTTTGGCGAGAAGGTAGTGGAATATATGGCGGGCTACGTAGTATTTTCCATTATAAAAAAATTAAATGCAATACTTGCATAAAGGGTTTATGTGATCAGTCGAATGAAAAAAGCTTAACATACCCAGTCGCTCGACAGATAGAACAAAGTTTTGGTTGTACTAAGCAAGTCTAGAATTTGCTACCAACCTGCCAAGCACGTAACAAAATATAAGCTTGCCAAAAATAATGTTAGGCAAGTTCAATCATTGTCTCCGAAAAAGTAGATTTTTAAACGAGTCGAATCAATCAAAATTAAAAAAAGAAATTGAATTTAGTTATTGGTAGCATTGCGCGTTAATGTATTTGTCAAAACAAGATGGCGCGGCGTGTTTGATAACATTTTGATGAAATTTTCTGCGCATTTTATCCAAATTGTTTATAAAATGGGAAAATAGACTCAGAAATGTGAAGTGTGCGGCTTAAGGAGAAAGTCCAATGACATTTTGTTCGCAAGAAGAGACCTAGACCGGTAAGTATAAAGTGCTTAGTAATTTTAGTATTAACTAGTTATATGTTCGAATATTGGAAATAATATACAATAATGCGATTAGACATCTACATGCCGTGGTAGTTCAGTGACGAATACCATGGTTCGATGCCCGTCCAGGCCGACTCGTACCCATGAATTTTATGGAATTTATGTACGAATTGTAACACCACTGGCTTTTCGGTGAAGGAAAACAGCTTGAGGAAACCCGTATGCTTCAATTTCGAGGTATGTATTGTACCTTCTGTTCATTATAAGTGCCGACGCGACGGGCTCATTTCCCGTCCCTCTGGACAGTGTTTCAGTACTATAGGTAAATACTATTACCTATTCTGTGCTACTAGTGAAACGTGGATGTTTCGAGGTTTCAGAATATCTCTGACTACCCCCTAGGGAAATATAGTCGTGAGCATATACTTATGCTTCTATATCTACATGATAGTATTAAAGCAAGAATACATTACTTCGCTTATCGTAAACCAAATAGCATCAAGCATTAAATAAAATAAATTAATTATGCATTAATTAAATTTGGCTCAACTACTTTCGTACTTTAAGAAGGTCTATAAATTGAAAATCATAGTCATTTCATCCTCTCCAGAACCCACTGCCCCGGTTTCGAATGTTTACCATCTACTTCGTTCGGGACGTCGTCGTCGTGTTGAAGAAACAGATGACTAGTCATAGTGTACTTTATTGTAGTTGTTTGTATGAAATCGCATTAAATTTGGCTCAACTAGAAGGTCTACGTGTGGTCTGTCTACATACCTAAACACCTTTGATTAAATTAAAATAGCTAATGACAATATTTTCGTACTTTAAGAAAATTTTATGTAAATACTTACGTTTAGAAGGAAATTATAAATATTAAATCAACATTACGTATGTTAGAACAAAAATTATAAATATTAAATCAACATTACGTATGTTAGAACAATCGATTATTATCATCTTTCCCACGAATCAATCCACTGCAGAGCATTAAACCTCCCCCCAAATTAGCCATATATTTCAGACCAGCACCAATCTATCCTCCAAGTCTTGCTTGCTCCTAAGCGAAGCTTCTATTGATGTCATCATAATATTATTAGTTTACATGAATAAGAATATGAATTAATCTTGACATTTTGTAGTTACTTCTGCTACGGGCTCGGACTTCAAAACGACTTCTTCAACAAAGAGGCCACAAGGAGTTGCAGGTTTGTAATTATAGAAAATTCATTTATGAATCAAACGAAGAATTAAAAATAAATCGAGTGTAGTAGTAGTTTCTATGGTCTAAACATTTATTTCGTTTTTCGACCCATGTTCCTTAGGGAAAGTTGTTTAGTTTCAGTGTCTGAATACACCTTTAAAAGGAAAGACCCTCGTTACGTTCCACCCAGTATAAGTTAGAAACTCATTGGTACATGGCATAACGTCCATGCGGATTCGAACCCGGACCTCTATGATTGAGTATTCATACCTCTCCGCAACGCTTCACCGACCGATGCTCTCTACTTACTTTATTTTGGAGATTTTTTTAACAAAATCGTGGGCATATCTTCCAACAGGAAGGATGTAGGTATATTAAGTTGTTTGTAACTTAGAATACATAGGTCACCCTTACTTTTTGTAAACACGGTCCCGATTGAAGGTCCGTAGTGTAAAGACTTCCGTAGCGAGGTCCGTAGCAAGATTGTCACTAGAACCCCTTTTGTAATTTATATATATCGGCGTCTAAGGTAAGACAGTTATTTGTACCGTTTAGTGCAAGGCTTATGATGGTTTGACTTCAAGTGGAACATCCCATTTCTTCCCATAAGTGTAAGAGAAGGCGACAAAAGGATAGTGGGGATCTTATGCAGAGTTCTCGATCGCAAAAGTTTATCCACCTAAAACTATAGGTAATCGAAAACTGAAACGTAACTAATTACATTATGGAAACTTTATTATAATTCGGTATCTATAACCATTTCTAAAACTGCCAATCTAGAACCAAATTATATTTACAACTGCTAAAAGCTCAGAGCGACTTACTAGCTTTATGAAATAAAATCGTTTTCTTTTTGCTTTCAGAAAAATCTTCAACCGTCCATCCACAACCACTGATGTCAAAGCGAGAAAAAGCGTTAGTGGAAAGGTTGCGCAAAGCACGTGCGTTAAAAACGTTGACAACTACAAGTATTCAACTTGATGACATGAAATCAGAGCTCCTAAGGGAAATTGTCACTCAGGCCATAAAAACCAATCAAAGAAACCACAACGGAAGAAACGGAGGAAACGGTGGAATCATAAAAGCAAGATTAAAGTGTTTAAAAACCACTACACTATTCGAATAATAACTTTTCACCTAGACTAAGTTTTTGTTAAATAACCATTCGGGTGGAGGCCTGGTGGCCTGTGACACCTTATTCAAACTCAGCGCCATGTGAAATTAGTCCAGGGCACCGATAGTGTTAATTTATAGCATCGAAGTTCAATCTCAGTTCTAATCAACTGTGTTAAATTCCGTATCGCACTAAACTTGACTTATTTACTATGTGCGACTGACAGCCTCTAACGTCTGAGCGATCTGTTAAAACGGCTTTGAGGCCGAGATTCAGAGACGATTTTTTTAGTCTTAGTTTGAACAAAGTAGGGCGAAAATGTATGGATTTTGACATACGGGAGTTCGAACTGAGGCCGAGATTCAGAGACGATTTTTAAGTCTTAGCTCGAACTCCCGTATGTCAAAATCCATACATTTTTGCCACGCTTAGCTCGAGCTAAGACTAAAAAAATCGTCTCTGAATCTCAGCCTAAGACTTAAAAATCGTCTCTATAAGGCTGAGATTCAGAGACGATTTTTTTAGTCTTAGCGTGAGCTAAGCGTGTCGAAAATGTATGGGTACATGTATGTATGTTTGACATACGGGAGTTCGAACTATAACTTAAAAAACGTCTCTGAATCTCGGCCTAAGGGCTGTCAAATGATTAGCGCGATACCAAATGTGTTCAAAGTTGTATGAATTAATGTTTGCTTGCATAGCAAAAGTTGTTCAGTTTGAACCACCCGTAGATAAATACAATTTCGGGGGTTATACAGGGTCCTTCTTAGTATGCTGACACTTTTTTAAGGGAATGATCAGACCGTCAAACTGAACAACTCTCAAAAAATCTGTCGTCCTATACATTTGGCTCAAGTAGGTTTGTAGTTTTGTATAGAACAGCTGATTTTTTTTCGCGATTTCGATGTTGGTGCCATCGAGTAAGTTGTTAGTTTGATGGTCTGATTATCCTCTTGAAAAAGTGTCAGCATTTAAAAAAGGACCCTGTATACAACGTGTTAATGAATTAACGCAAAACTAGAAAGTAGTTGTTAGAATCGAGAGCAGAATCGAATTATCATGTTTTCAAAATATTAAATAATTTGTTTGTAAAATTTAAAATTTACTGAACTCGATGTCAACCCACCGACCGCTCGGGCACTCTCACACTACTTACTACCAAAACAAGATTCTTTAAATGTATCCATGAACACATTAGCGCTTACATTCATTGCTGAAATGATAACAAATCATTTTTGCCTCAAAACTTAAAAAGCGAATAACTTTAAATTTTAATTATCAAAATAATGAAATTATTGTTGCAATCTAATTATTTTGTTACAAATCAGTTGAGGGGTGTATGAGGTTTTGCGCTTATTCATTAACACGTTGTATAACTTAATTGTGATACAAGTGATATATATATCATAAATATGGAACAGTTTAGTCATAAGCGGAGCTTAAATACAATCATTGTATCACGAAACCAGGAGCGCTTTCCGCGGTGTACTCATAGAAACGTTTCTAACATACAATTTCAGGACCAATCATGAACACAAATCAGCATCTTGGAAACGTTTCTGTGACTGAGGTACAGCTATGGTTTGCTGCTTGGGTACATACATATTAATTACAATTAATCTTGTATTTCCTAATTGTCGCAAACAAGTATCTATTTCGACTTTGCTGCTAATCAAATCAGCTATACAGGGTGTTACAAAAATACCCCTAAAGAAAAAAGGGTGTTAAAGGGTCTCTTGTAAAGAGTCTATTGCCAATGTATGACAACCGTAGTATAATATTATATTTACCGAAAAAAAAATTATCTATAATAAAATAGTAATCGTTGAAGCACAGCACTATTTAACGGACTGCCGGTAGTTCAAAGACTAAACGGCAGTAGATACGTCCTAAGGTCACCGCGATGTCACGACCTATCTTCTAAGTACTTAATTTAAAAGATGATTTTTCTCTAAGTTATCTTTATTACTAAAGCTAACATGAATATTAAGACCCATTTAATGCAAAAAAAAATACAATTAAAATAGATTGACAAAAATATTTAAATTATTGGTACAAAAATAAAAAATTAAGTTTAATTTCAATAAAGTATTCATATTTGTCATCATGTAAGATAATTTAAGCGTCTTACAATTCGTTTTTATCGACAAAAAAAGCTTCTTCGTCTCTTACTATTTAGGTACAAATGACTTACAAACACGGGTAGTGTTTAATAAATCTGAAAAAATAGTCTATGTTTCAAATGTCACACCAGAGTTGGGATTTGTTTATAATTGGTTTCGATGACGGATTTTATATTTTTTGGTTATTTATGTAACACCCTGTATTTTTTTCTATCACCACATCTTTTTCTTCCGTTTTTCTTCACTTGCTGGAAAGTTCATCGATGTGGTGATTCATTTGGTCAATTTTGAAATCGGTTTCTTGTGACTCCTTTTTAAAAATCTTTATAATTTGATATAAGGATGGATTTTTGCTAACCTTTCTATTGAGTCGGTTATGCCTACCTTCCACGTGATACTGGTTTCGTGGTGGCGTTGGAAAAAAAAACATTATTTTTTGTGTGAAAACTAGTTTTCTTAGGAATGAAACCTATCTAGAATAACTTGGAAGACGCCAGGCAAAGTCCGATCCGCCGTCCGTAAGTAAAAAATATATTCTAAAAACTTCCCATAACTTCCGAAAGTATTGTAAGTTATCCGGAATACTTCCTCAGAAATGGAAACGTTCCTGGAAGTTTTCACCTCTACTTTTGAATCGTTCATTTCCGGACCCCTATGTGTATGGGGTCTTAATAGTTCGAAATTGTTTCCACCTTTTTCATTTTGGACCACCACTTCTAGGACACCATGCTACCAGTATACTATACAGTGTATTAGTTATCTCTAGCAAGAGACAGTTTATGTAGAAACGCAAAATTTTGGGCAGCATTTTGGTTTGCCAAAATTGATCATCTCTTACAATGCGTTCCACATGCATGGGTTCGTTCGGCCCCGCAAACAAAAGTTGTTCGTGTCCCTGTACTTGAAAGTACGGTACCAATTCTGTTACTCGTTTTCTTTATAGTGGTAGTTTTTTGTTTTCTTATCATAGTTCGGAATATTCATTTTGTTTGTTTCAATAGCAGTTGTAGGCCTATTTTATGCGCAGATATTGGATACTTTACTTCTACTAGACTATCATCCAGGACTAGTCCATCAGGTGAAGCCCCAATAAAAGCGTAATTTCTATCAACAAAAAGTCCGCAAGGCTCAATCTTGAAAGATTCTTGAACCTGCATTTGCTGTAAAGCTTGATTCTTGTTTTCGACGTCATGTGCCACAGATGCTACGTGTGCCAAAGTCTTTTTATAGAGTATGTTCTTTACCAATGGAACAGTATTTTTTGCGAGGTGTCTTTTGCAAATGGGACCAAAATTTGACCCAGTGATAATTTTCTTTCTTATATCCAACCACACTCTGGAATCCGCTGTAACACAGTGTACCTTTCAATACAGCATCGATCTGACACAAGGGCTTCTAAATTGCCGAGAAAATTTTGTTTTTCTTTATCCATTTCCTCCACCTATCATATTACGAGCAGAGCTACTTAGTCCATAGTAATGGTGTAGCTCATTGCTAACACGAGATATTTTACTGCGGTAGAGGCGACAATCGCGTTTATTCGGACGATGATTGTGTTCTGAATGATTTTAAATGAATTGTTTCCAGTTTGTTCCATGAACCAATTATAATTTTGGCCTGTGGTCTCATTAAGCATGGATCGTTACCGTTAGAAGAGTTTCACATGTGCAATGTGTGTGTTTGGTTTATATATTGTTTGATTATGATGTGGCATCGACTGTACTACATATTTTCTCATCCTCATGATTCTGGAATCTTTAAAAATTTTCGCCGTTTAAGGAAATGCTTTGTTTCTTTAATAATAGCCCGCAGTTTTATGCAAAATTACGCAGAATTATGGTTCTTGCACTCAATTTTTCCAACTAATATACTAAGACTCTAATATAGATCCTCCTTTAGAACTTTGTTATATGTAGAGGCGTCTCCATCATCAATAACCCTTGAATAAGCCTTACCTACATCATTAGAGAAGATTTGAATCCTTCGACCATTATTTCAAACTCCACGAACTTGATGATCCGGTAAGAGTTGAGCCTAATCTGCCAGCACTGAATTGAATTATTTCACGCTCTATCCTTTTCTGTCGCTCAGGAACGTCATGTGCTAGATATATGGCGTAAAAATATTGATTCGGTGCTGGTCGGCGATTCAGTTCCATGGAGTTTGAGAGTTTGAAATGATTGTCGAAGGATTCAAATCTGTGAGAAATGAGGTAGTTATGAAGAAAAAATTTTCTCGACCCCCTCCCATAAAACGAAAAGGGGGTTTCCCTTGTTGGTCCCGTGTTTTCCCGTGGGGGTCTTTTTTAACTCATGAAAAGAACATTCATATTACATAGTGTTTAATTCAATGAAAATACGCTATGACTACAATAATAAGAACTCAACCTAAAGCAAAACAAAAGTATTCATAGTATTCTTATAGCTTAACATAGTCGCAGTTGTTTTTAATATAATTTGGTGAAAAAATTGAATACCACTTCTTCCCAAGGGAACCATACTTTTTATCGAACATCACATTCGCCTTTCGCCTTGTTCTGAGGTTTCAGAATATCTCTGACTACCCCCTCGGGGAATATAGTCGTGAGTATATGCATGCATGCACATTCGCCTTTCTTCAATTTAAGTGCAAGGGAATTTTGTTATCATTATGTATTGACTCTTTCTTCAGTTTTAGAATAAAGTCATACAATTCTGTGTGCTTTGTCATTTTCCTATTTAATCGCGGATGCTACCCTTCAAGAGGATTATTCCTACGGTGAATAATCAGATGCACAACTCATTTCATCTGGTGTAAAAATGTGCAACCACTGCTTTTCAAAATATTTTTTAAATGCTTTCATGTTGCTAAGGTTCGGCGACGAAATAGCATGATGTCCTAGAACGATGCGAGTATGTCTGGGATTTAGGTCCGAATTTTTCTATCGAATCCAATCAGAATTAAAATTTGTTGTTGTTTCCATAAATTACTGTAAATTGTATTATTATATGTAATTTAATTACCCATAATATTACTGTATTTCTCACCTAAATGAATTGTATTCTTTAAATTGAACCGTTTTTAAATGAAAAGAACGCTTATAGTTTTAAGCCCAGATAAGAGCATAATATCGACTTATTAGAATTTATAGGCAAGAATAAATAAACACCATTCGTTTAACAGAAGAAACCAGCAGAGGTAATCCCAGTGCTAGGCTAGTGAAGAGTGTAGGGGCTTTGACTTCTAAATGCAAGAAGCTTTATAAAAAGTGCATACAGATTGTTAAGTCCAAAAAGCGTCTTTTGTACTTCTTCGAAGAGAGCCTCGAGAAGGCTAAGGAATTAAGTGAACAGAATTCCTTTGACGCCTTGAGAGAAAACATGTCACCCCGGTCAAATGCGTTTTTATCAATGCAGGTGACACAATGTAATAAAGTCCCTAAAACGGCGGCGATTTACTGCAGAACAAAAACTGCTCTCGGTTACACTGCAGAAGCAACGCCCAAAGGAGTACAAAATGCTGCAGAAAATATTCACACTGCCATCAAAAAGAACTCTGAGCAAATTTATGCGTAACGTTCTTGTGACGCCAGGTTTGAATGTCAATGTTATGGCACATTTGAAGTGACGACGTTTACAGAAGTGGGACGACAAGCGGAAGCTATGCTCCATTATATTTGATGAGGTAGCTTTGACTCCTCATTTAACATTTGTTAAGTGTGGAAGCAGAAGACCAGATTGAAGGATTCGTTAGCTTCGGAGATGGCGAAGAAAGTGTCCAAAAATTTTGTGACCACGCCCTCGTGTTTATGATACGAGGTCAGTGCACTTCATGGAAACAGCCCATTGCACATTACTTCTGCGAAGGCACAAGGCACAACACCCGCCATTACATTGAAAAATATTCTCAAGGTAAATACATTCTTTTTAAGTTTGCTAGTTTAAAAGTATATGCTCACGACTATATTCCCCAAGGGGGTAGTCAGAGATATTTCGAAACCTCAGAACACTACGTTTCACCAGTAGTACCGAAACTCTGTTTAGTGTGACGGGGGGTAAGCCCGTCGCCACATAATGGACAGTGGGTACAATACATGCCTCGAAATGGAATTGATTAATAATTAAAGGTTTCTTGTAAACAAGACATTCAATCTTTGTCTATAACATTAAAGTAAAATAACTGATTTGGATTAGCTCTGGGCTCGTAAACTTGTTCTGTCCAATCATATAAGGGTATTTTAATGACACTTTACGAATACGCATCAGTTTATTTCGTTATAATACTTGACAGGACGTAGTGCAAGCTGTGGTAGAGATTGGTCTTGTTCCAAAGGCATTAATATGCGACCCAGGGTCCTCATTCCAGACATGCATCAAAAGCTTTCAAGAGGATACCAGGCGAGAGCAAGTTCTAAATGAAGAACATTTAGGTACGTGGATTTTGATATCTACATCTATTATATAAAATAGAGTTGCGTGACTGACTGACAGACAACGTACAGCATAAACGACTGAAGATAGAAACATGAAATTTGAAAGATATGTTCCTCATAGGGTGTAGAGGTGCACTAAGAAAACATGATGGTATAGGCTGACGGGAGACGGGGACGGGAATGATCAACTGAGCCCCCCCCCCCCTCCCTCCGGTGATCTCTCCTCGTGGTGTCATCTTGGGGCGCGAGAGGCAGGCACTGGAACCGTCAAAATTTAAAATTGTGTTACCTACGCAATGACCCATATACACCACACCTCATAAAGGGTATCCGGAATAATCTGGTCACCAAGTACATGATGTTCTGTGGCAAGCTTGTCCGTTGGGCGGATATCTTGGAGGTCTACAAATCTGATTGTGAGCTGGGCACCATGAGGCTGCTCCCCAAATTGAGAGATGAACATGTCATACCCAGAAAAATAAAGAAAATGAAGGTGAAAAACGCCACTCAAGTGTTGAGTGAGCGCACAAGTGCAATGTTGTTATACACATCGAAATATGGTATGTTTTACACTATCTTAAACATCTACTTGATTGTTTTTTTATGCAACTACAACGGCAAACAAGCTTACGGCCCGATATTTCAAGGAAATATTAACCTAATTTTAAGAAACCCTCGCAGACGGGACTCCATTGAGCAAGACAATGAAGAACACATCAGAGGCCGTGCTGTTTTTTGACCAGCTGTTCGACAGCGTCAACGGGTCACGCTCCGAACCCGTCAAGGAGATTAGGGGTGAGTCAAAACATATTAAATTTTGGCATGAATCCATTAAAACCTTAGAGAACATTTATTATATTGACGGTAATTCAAAAAAACATTCCTAGCATACGGGACTGGATAACTACTTTGAAAAGTTGCATCAATATCTGGCAGGATTTAAAAGCCATTGGTGTAAACTTTTTTACACCCGAAATCTAAATCAAGATCCGTTAGAAAATTTCTTTAGCCGTATACGAGCCCTTAATTCCCGGAACATCAATCCAGATGCCACTTCTTTTTAAATTCTTTTAGGTCACTATTAGTAACAAACGTGATGGGTCCCCACTCACCCCACGCAAATTGCGAGGATGACATGGTTTTAATGACCTTCGAAGAACGCGATTCTGCCCAAGTGAATGTTTCAGATCTACCATCTACGAGTACGACGGCGGGAGCAGCAGCGGCAAATAGGGTGATGGCGGCGAGCGGAGCGACAGCAGCGGTGGCGAGCGGAGCGACTTCGGCCGACTCTACTTCACATGGATGCGGACGAGACAAAACAGTTTCTACACGGAAAAAATTTGAGTTCATGTCTTAGCTTTCACGGCGGGCTATGTCTCTAGAAAACTTCTTTCTAGAAGCAGCTGCCATACTTGCAAAGATTCCATCCTCGCCTCGGATGTATCCAATATCCATGACTGGATTTCGGCGAGGGAGAGACGTGAATTGAAAGGAAGGAACCTTAGGTATCCCAACTCTCAATTCACTTCTCTCTTTCAGCTATTAATTGACTTGAAACAATTAATAGCTACCTTGAATCATCAGCGCAAAAGCGTTTCATAGTATTTAATATTCGCTCCATATTTTTAAATTGTGCAGTTGTTGACTGGTTAGGGTGCAACAACATCACTCTGAACTGCTGAACCAATTTATTATTCTGGTCTGCCGTATGCAGATACACAATTAGTGCAACTCCATTAACAAAATCATCCGAGGCGTGTGTGTGGAAAAACTGTCATGGTCGCTTGAATTAACTTACTAACCAAACTATGCAGAGTTTGGCATTAAAAAAATTTAAGTCACGGCTTAAGAAATGAATTTTTTGTTCGCAGGTCTCGTTGGCGGGATTTTTTTTGCAAATATTTTATCTTACTCATACCTTTGTTACTTATTCTTACTTATCTACCTGTAGCTTGAAATGTTATTGTTTATTAAGGGGCGGCACTACACAAACAGGGTTCGGCGTTCCGACTTTTAAGGATAGTAAATAGCTAAATTTCGAATCAAACAAAAAAATCTGTACCATCGCTACTTTAGAAGATGAAGTACAAGATGAACAAACAAAATTTCTGTAAAATTCTGTAGTTACATCAATGTAATCGAGAATTTCATGAAAAACTCTAGAAAAGCACTGCCGCGTTCCGAGTATTGTGATTCAGTTAAACAAAATAAAACAACAAAAAATATTTCAAATCAATGGCAAAACATCAAAGAACACTATGAACAAATCAGTTTTTCGATACGACATCTAGTTTTATTGCAATTTGTTACCAAAAATCACATTTTTTTTGCACAATTTCTTCATACAAAATACTATGGGCCGTCCATCGTTCGATATCATTGCAAATAGACCGGTGACGGTTTCAACCATGGCCAAAGATATTGATTACAAAACGACTCCTTTAGCATTATTCATGTTTTTTAAATGAAATCGATAGACTATTTATCACAGTTCTAAAATGCTTGAACATCATTCTGGATTCGATCACCAAGACGATTCAAGCGAAAGCGATTTGACTAACACATAAGTCGAAAGTGTAGATTCTGATTTGACGAACGGTCGAATAGAAACAAAAAGAAAGAAATTTGTCGAAAATCGGTCTAGACAATGGAACGCTTCCTTCCTATTGGCTATGTGCGAAGTGGTGATGGGAACTGACAAATCGATCGACAGCCAACCGGGACCATCATCACAAAATCACCAACCCATTCAAAAACTAAGATCATCAAAACCGAAGAAGAAAAAAAGCATTTTGAAGTAGTTGAATGTTAAAAAACGGGCAGAATTAACGTCAAGGGAGACTAAGCTACATAAATAATTTGTTCCCAAAGACTCAAAGAAATAAGTAGACTACGCCAGAAGTTACGATGCCAGAAAAAACTAATAAAATTGAGAAGATATGCGAAGATGAAAATGTTAAAACATAGTGCGGTATGAAAACGCGCATCACGTTTATAATGCTACTACAAAGCCAATATTGAAAATCTTCAAAAAGCCCGCAGTTACAACATTGTTCACACTAACCTGTCAGACCACAGTGAAAAAGCTGCTGAACAGAATTCCACGGAATACTGGCAAAATAATCAACCCGCAAATTCCTGAAGGTTTGAAAAATATGGTAGACCAAACATTAAACAAAGAAAATCTTTGTATATTTTCATTCGATGAGATGGCAATTCGAAAACATTTCAACCTTAATGAAGAGTTTGATTATTGTTTATGGCTCTTCCGGAATAAACGTCTAAGCCACGGTTTAATTATACAGAAGAGACGTGTGGCGGTGGCGGATAATCTAAGTATCACAATATAAACCTTATAGTACGTAGCATAGCGTCGTTTTTGTCTTAAACGAGAATCGCGCCCGCGCCTCCAGGTGACGACGCCGGCGTAATTCTCCAAAAAACGCTATGCTACGTACTATAAGGTTTATAATTGTGTTACTTTGACCATCCGCCACCGCCACACGTCTCTTCTGTATAAACCGCGCCTAAGGTTACGGTCGTGTTTTATTTGGATGAACCGCCGAGGAAAGTTATTAATGTTTGTCGAAAATCGGTATAGACAATGGAAAATCTCCAAAACTGTAAAGACTACAAACTTAAAATTTGGCATGGACGTTTCTATTGGCATCTAGGTGCTCACTAAAAAGAAAGAGTTTTTCGAAATTTTATCTCCAAAGGTGTGAAAACCGGGATTAAAGTTTGTACGCAAATTAGCACTGCATTTATCGTGGATTCTAGCAAACAGGTATTTTAAAATTATATATCGATAATTTTGCTAATTTCTTTAGTTTTTTATATTATTTTAGTTTTAAAATAAGAAACTTTAAACTAATATTTTACTTGAAATAATTCATGGCGGTCCGACACCGCTAGGGGCGCTAGTGTCGTGCACATAGCCAATAAAGCACAAATAATTTAGAGCTAGTGAGGCTAATAACATAGCGTAAAAAAGTAAGTCAGCGGTCGCGACGGGTCCATGCCCGCGTGGAGTACAGGGAAGGCGGGGTACGGGTGAAGCCTAACTGAACTCAAGTGGACATTCACCATCAGAAGAAACAAATTTTGGTCAGGCACATGGACTAAAATGATAATACAGCAATCGCGAACTAGCGAACAATACCTAAAATGTGGAGTTGGATTGACTCGTGGTAAAGCAATGACTGACATCGTTCTAGCAAAGTGGATTTTGTTCATGCCACATTGCATGTGCATGCCGTTTGAAAGGTTAAAGAATGCTTAGATTCGTTTTTTGATCACCACGGTAACATCGACTCTACTAAAAAAAAAACAACCAATGCGCGGATGATAAGAGATCGACCAGGATATAAAGAAACTGAATGAGTGATGTGAAGACCACGTACCATTTACGCATGAAACAGAAAAATCCAACTAAACTTTGAGCACCAGTTTGAATATTACAAACGAAATAAATTGCCATGAAGGTTTCGAAATTGGGCAGGCCATATTAATACAAAAATCTAGCTTGCAACGTTCAAAAGGAAGAAGACTGTTTAGATTCGTTTTGTGATATCCATTGTAACATCGACACTACTAACAAAGATTCAACCAGTGCGCGGATGATCCGATCCGATCATAAAAATAGTCAAGAAAGAAAAGAGTTATAACTCTTAGCTATTAATGCAGCAATAAGGGTTGAGACACATGGCGAAGGCGAAGGACTGCGGCCCATAAAAAAAGTACGTTTAGTATGGGAATGTGTCTAAACCCTGAAAGTTCAGTTCACAGTGTAATATTTGCCCGGAATTCGTGAAAGGCGACTGAATGGCCAATGCACTTACACGACGGCCGCCTCCCACTTCCTCCCGCTAAATAGACCCCAAATTAGATTTCAGAATAATCAAGGTCTTAAAACAGTTGATGTCATGCTCTGAGGCAGAGCCACCATCATAGAAAGAAATTAATTATGTCATAAAATGATGTACGTAAGACGAACATAATGTACGAGTACATATACCGATATCGATCGTCAAACAGACATTGATAGTGGCTCTGCTGCAGAGCATACTCTCTAGCAGAGCCACCAAGTACATGTACTCAGCAAAGATAAACGCCACTAATTTTGGATGAAAACTGATGTACGTGTAGTGTTTATTGCGTACGTGTTGAAAAATACCACTATAAGACAGTGGTTTAATTTATATTAACTTTACTAAAATGCTCGCAGAAAGAGCCTGATTATATTATGTCAGCAAAGGTTTTTCTAGACACAGATTGTCTTAGGCCGAGATTCAGAGACGATTTGTAAGTCATAGTTCGGTCCTGACGGAACCTGAAGTGCTATTTTTGAATCCCACACTTTCAAAATCGTGATCGAATAATGCACGCCTAATAACTCAGAAAATGACAGCTGTAGTTTCGATCTAGCCGTTTTGGCGCTGAAGTCACATTTCCCTCATGAAACGACATCATTTGACGATGATAGGACGCCATATTGAACTTACAGCAAAAGCAGCGTTATACCGTGTTGTTGCGTCAGAAGCGTAGTGTTTCGTCTTGTGTTTTTCCTGGTAAATTCGCTTGATTTTCGAATCCTTGAGAAGCCCTAATTCTTCTCCGTTGTATGACATAATAATATCGTTAATTACCTAGTTCCTTGGTCAAATATCCCTATTTTTGCATTCCGGAATAACTGTATACATACCTATAACTACAAGTTTTATACAAACGAAAATGTTGGAACTAAGTGCAAATTTGACTGTCGCATCTGTAGCTACATATCAGTAATCTGTGCAATAACTCCATACTGTTTACGTCACATTCGCTTGTCGAAATCCATCCAGCGTTTTGAGCTCCACAGAAAACGAGAAATTATCGACGTGTCATTAAAATATCTCGGTAGCATCATACTTCTTAAAAAAATATTGTGCAAGCATTGTCAATGGCAGCGTCGATTTTTTTTCGCGATTTCGATGATGGTCCCATATTTAGTTTGATGGTCTGATTATCTCCTTAAAAAAGTGTCAGTATATTAAGTTGGACCCTGTAGGTATACATGGTGTTAACTTAAATACGTTTCTGCTTTACCATAAAACTGAACAACTTTCATTTGATATATGAGACCAACAATGTAATCCCAACAAAATATCAGCTGTTCCATCTTTTTGATGTTTGATTTTTTCGTCAGTGGCGATTTGGTAAAAATTCTCCTGCTACATACATTTATTTGTATGTACCTAACTACAGATTTTCTTTTCGCGATTTCATTATTGGTCTCATAGTGAAGTTTGTTCAGTGGTTTGACGCACTCCCTAAAATAGGAAACTCATAAAATTTTAGGCATAAATCTACATGTCTATTAGTTACGGAGAAAATCCGTGATTGACAGCGGGACGAAAAGAAAGCCGATTCTGTTCAGTTTGATGGTCTAACTAAACAAAACAGAACACTTTAGAAATAATGTGCAAAAACACAAAAGCAGCCTTTAGGCAGAAAAAACTATTTAAAACCTAATGCAGACAAGACTCCACTAAAACATGATGCAGAAAAACAATTCGAAAACAAAGCTTTGCGAGAAAAGAATATACATGGTGCTAATTTAAATGCGTTTCATACTCAAAGGGGTGCTTCTCTTTTGTTTTACCATCAAACTGAACAACTTTCAGATGGTTTTGACTTGCGCGCTCGGGTCGAGTGGCTTTTGTCGGTGCTTTTCTGTTGGTTTCTGTTTTTTTGCTTTTTATTTATTTCTGTGGATTCCTGTTTTCCCTTTCACGATTAAACGCTTTATACTAAGCCGATCCTGCCTTTATACAGTCCACCCTTTCCCCTATGTAACATTTTTTGACATTTTACACCAACAATGTAATCCCAAAAAAATATCGGCTGATCCATCTTTTTGAAGGAACTTCCGATATTTTTTCTTCGATGGCGATTTGACCCCGAGTTTGGATCGAGTAGAATATCTGCTGCTACATACATTTATTTATATGTACCTAACTACAGATTTTTTTCGCGATTTCATTATTGGGCTCATAGAGAAATTTGTTCAGTGGTTTGACACACTCCCTAAAATAGGAAACTCATTTAAGTATAGGCACAAATCTACATGTCGAATAGTTACGGAGACAATCCCGTGGTTAGCAGCCGGTTCTGTTCAGTTTGATAGTCTCTGCCAGTTGCACGTAGGTTCATTAAAGTTAATCCTCCATTAAATCTCTTGCTGTCACTGTTTGTCTTGCTGACGTAGTTCAAGCTAGCAAGAGATTTAATGGAGGATTCAATTTAATGAAAACATAACACTTTAGAAATTATGTGTAAAAACACAAAAGTAGTCTTCAGGCAGAAAAAAACGATAAAAAAACCTAATGCAGACAGGACTCCACTAAAATATGATGCAGAAAAACAATTCGAAAACAAAGCGGTGCGAGAAAAGAATATACATGGTGTTCCCTTAAATGCGTTTCATACTCAAAAGGAATGCTTCTCTTTTGCTTTACCATCAAACTGAACAACTTTCAATTGACATATGAGACCAACAATGTAATCCCAAAAAAATATCGGCTGATCCATCTTTTTGAAGGAACTTCCGATATTTTTCGTCGACGGCGATTTTAACCCGAATACATTTATTTGTATGTACCTAGCTACAGTTTTTTTTAGCGATTTCATTATTGGTCTCATAGTGAAAGTTGTTCAGTGGTTTAACGCACTCCCGAAAATAGGAAACTCATTTAAGTTTAGGCACAAATCTACATCTCGAATAGTTACGGAGAAAATCCCGTGATTGACAGCCGAACAAAAAAAAACCAGTTCTGTTCAGTTTGATGGTCTAACTAAACAAAACAGAACACTTTAGAAATAATGTGCAAAAAAACAAAAGTAGCCTATAGGAAGAAACAACGAATCAAAAAACCTAATGCTGACAAGACTCCACTAAAATATGATGAAGAAAAACAATTCGAAAACAAAGCAATATACATGGTGTTAAATTAAATGCGTTTCATACTCAAGGGGATGCTTCTGTTTTGCATTACCATCAAACTGAACAACTTTCAATTGACAATGAGACCAACAATGTAATCCCAAAAAAATATCGGCTGATCCATCTTTTTGAAGGAACTTCCGATATTTTTTCTTCGATGGCGATTTGACCCCGAGTTTGGATCGAGTAGAATATCTGCTGCTACATACATTTATTTGTATGTACCTAACTGCAGATTTTTTTTTCGCGATTTCATTATTGGTCTCATAGTGAAAGTTGTTCAGTGGTTTAACGCACTCCCGAAAATAGGAAACTCATTTAAGTTTAGGCACAAATCTACATCTCGAATAGTTACGGAGAAAATCCCGTGATTGACAGCCGAACAAAAAAAAACCAGTTCTGTTCAGTTTGATGGTCTAACTAAACAAAACAGAACACTTTAGAAATAATGTGCAAAAAAACAAAAGTAGCCTATAGGAAGAAACAACGAATCAAAAAACCTAATGCTGACAAGACTCCACTAAAATATGATGAAGAAAAACAATTCGAAAACAAAGCAATATACATGGTGTTAAATTAAATGCGTTTCATACTCAAGGGGATGCTTCTGTTTTGCTTTACCATCAAACTGAACAACTTTCAATTGACATATGAGACCAACAATGTAATCCCAATAAAATATCGGCTGATCCATCTTTTTCAAGGAACTTCCGATATTTTTCGTCGACGGCGATTTTAACCCGAATACATTTATTTGTATGTACCTAGCTACAGTTTTTTTTAGCGATTTCATTATTGGTCTCATAGTGAAAGTTGTTCAGTGGTTTGACGCACTCCCTAAAATAGGAAACTCATTAAATTTTAGGCACAAATCTGCATGTCGATTAGTTATGGAGAAAATCCCGCGATTGACAGCCGAACGAAAATGATGCCGGTTCTTTTCAGTTTGATGGTCTAGCTAAACAAAACAGAACACATTAGAAATAATGTGCAAAAAGTCATAAGTAGCCTTTAGGCAGAAACAACGAATCAAAAAACCTAATGCAGACAAGACTCCACTAAAATATGATGAAGAAAAACAATTCGAAAACAAAGCAATATACATGGTGTTAAATTAAATGCGTTTCATACTCAAGGGGATGCTTCTGTTTTGTTTTACCTTCAAACTGAACAACTTTCAATTGACATATGAGACCAACAATGTAATCCCAAAGAAATATCGGCTGATCCATCTTTTTTAAGGAACTTCCGATATTTTTCGTCGACGGCGATTTTAACCCGAATTTGGATTGATCATAAAATCTGCTGCTACATACATTTATTTGTATGCTACAGTTTTTTTTAAGGTAGCCTTTGGAAGTGAGCGTCTGTAGCGTCAGTGGCGCCGCGTCACTGACGCCGCGACAGAGCGACAGATCGATGTTCTGTGTAAATGTATGGAATTCTAGGGAACGTCATTCGAACACAGCGCCACTGACGCGGCGTCAGTGACGTCACAGAGTCGCTGTGACCGCGTTGTCAGACGTCCGCGTCAGTCGCTCGGCCGCGCTTGCAGTGCATTTCGAGGTTATTATAACAAAAATGGCATCTGCTGAGAATTTTAACGCAGAAGATCTGTCTTGGGTATCCAAAGTCACCAAAGCTTCACTGGCGCCGCGTCAGTGACGCGGCGTTGGTGACGCTACAGACGCTGCGTCTGTGACGCTAAGTTTGAAAGGCTACCTTTAGCGATTTCATTATTGGTCTCATAGTGAAAGTTGTTCAGTGGTTTGACGCACTCCCTAAAATAGGAAACTCATTAAATTATTACATACATTTATTTGTATGTACCTAGCTACAGTTTTTTTTTAGCGATTTCATTATTGGTCTCATAGTGAAAATTGTTCAGTGGTTTGACGCACTCCCTAAAATAGGAAACTCATTTAAGTTTAGGCACAAATCTACGTGTCGAATAGTTACCGAGACAATCCCGTGGTTAGCAGCCGGTTCTGTTCAGTTTGATAGTGTCTGCCGGTTAAACGTAGGTTCATTAAAGTTAATCCTCCATTAAATCTCTTGCTGTCACTGTTTGTCTTGCTGACGTAGTTCAAGCTAGCAAGAGATTTAATGGAGGATTCAATTTAATGAACGTATGTGCAACGGACCATTACTAAACAAAACATAACACTTTAGAAATAATGTGTAAAAACACAAAAGTAGTCTTCAGGCAGAAAAAAACGATAAAAAAACCTAATGCAGACAAGACTCCACTAAAATATGATGCAGAAAAACAATTCGAAAACAAGCTGTGCGAGAAAAGAATATACATGGTGTTCACTTAAATGCGTTTCATACTCAAAAGGAATGCTTCTCTTTTGCTTTACCATCAAACTGAACAACTTTCAATTGACATATGAGACCAACAATGTAATCCCAAAAAAATATCGGCTGATCCATCTTTTTGAAGGAACTTCCGATATTTTTCGTCGACGGCGATTTTAACCCGAATACATTTATTTGCAAAAGTTATATATCGCTATTTCATTATTAGTCTCATAGTGAAATTTGTTCAGTGGTTTGACGCACTCCCTAAAATGTGAAACGCATTTAAGTTTACATCTTTGAGACCTTTGAGACTTTTTGAGACCTAACACAAAACACAAAAAATGATAAGCTAGCTAACCCACGATTTTTTATCCAAACAATAATTATAAAACTTTTTCCACTTTACAAGTTTTACACTCTATTACACTTTACTTTTAGTTGTAGTTATCTTTGGACCGTAAATATGTCCAGTAGAAATACAGTTAGTATTTCTTTTTATTTTATTATTGAAGAAGAGAAAACTTACAGGAAAAGTAGTGAACAGGAAGAAATTATCGTGTTCATCCATTTAACGCGGACAGACTTGTATTATCAGAGATAAAGAAAACACTTATTTTCGTATGTCCCTCCAATAATTTGATGAATTTCTTCAGATTCTAAAAATGATTTAAATTAGCCAGGCAACAGGAGAGGAGGTGAACTATGTGCTGGACAAAGACTGATTTTTTTATTATTAAATCAGCAAATACTTAAGAGGTTATATGAAACTAGTAAATACTTATAAGAAATTACATAAAAGGAATTCAACATTAAGATTATGATAAATGAACTTGCGTCCGAGCATTCGCGGGTGTGCCAAGGGCGCCAGGGAACGCGCATCGTTTTAATTTGTTGCGTACAGTCACCATCAGATATATCATAGCAAACAAGGTGGTCAAATATTTCTAAACAGGTCTAATATTAAAAAATGCTGCTCAGAAATATTTGAACACCTTGTATGCTACGATATATCTGATGGCGACTATACTAATTCATACAATTTCAAAGAGCGCTCGATACGCAGCGTACTGGTTAGCGCGCCTCGGACGCCTGTTATAACTAGCCTCTATACCACTCCATAAATAAACAATACACCCTTTAGACCACCAAACTTAACAGCTTTCAGTGTGAGACCAACATTGAAAGTAATAAGAAATAATTACTAACAAGTAAGTCAAGCTCAAATCGCGAAGCAGATTTTCTTGATTTCAGCTTTGCTAAAAGTTGTTCAGTTTCACGACTCTCGGCTTCGATCTCAAGCTAGCGTGCTTGTGGGATTTTTAACCATCGAGTTTCGAGCTTATTAAATTGATAAATCTGCAGCCCGAATGTAGATTCATCTATTTAATCAGCCATCAAGCATAGTTCCCGTACTCGTGATGGTTGTGAAATCATTTGGGGCAATATAGCGTCGAGGTTCCGATCAATCGAGGGATAGTATGTTAGATGTAAATGGGTCAACTTTCTTAGGTTGGTGTGCGTGAGGCGTCATACAACTTATCTCTGTGTGCGTGTAAACGGGTAGGGTTTAGTGGCCTTACCTGGTTGCAATTTCTTCGATGCGTTCGTAGCTTCGACAGTCTATCTTGACACGTATCTTATCAAAGGGAATCGCAACAAAGCCCTAATCATTGTGACACTTACCATAGCGTAATAAAATTAATAGTGGTGAAGCTCAGCGGACGCCGCAGGTCCACAATCGCGCGGTGTGCGGGGGCGGCGGCGGGGGACGGGCGTACCCTAACTGAACTCGCTGTTAGGGTACGCGCGCAGGCAGCGGGGGCTGGGACGTGCTCTTCCCGACCCCCGCACACCCCGCACGATTGGCCTGTCGCGACTGGCCTTTAGAAAGGGACAAAGTTATGTCAGAAACAACGACGGGAGTTGACGAAAGAAGGATGAACATTACCGCCCGCCAATGGAGTATTTTCATGTTTCACCGCTTGTAAGGCAGTCTGCTCTCCAGTATCGGAAAAACTTCCAATCGAACAGCCATTTCGCCGCTAGGTGAACGCACATGTCAAACTTAATAATATTGGATCGTCACCGGACTTCATTATCCAGCAGTGCGAAATAGAACAGACTTAGGTTGGCCGTCCACCAGTAATGTGCAAGGCTAAACCACGCTCGTGTCTGATTGACGGCCAGCCTAGCCTTATACAAATAAAAAAGTATTCATCATTTTATTTCCAATTCAAGGTCGACGAAACAACAATTCGTATCATTACATAATGTATAAGTAGGTACTTAATACTGTTTGACGCTTGACACTGCATGAAAAGTCATGTAAAGTCAGAGCCCAGGTACAGTCGCCATCAGATATATAACAAGGTGGTCAAATATTTCTCATCAGTTCTAATTTTCAATAATTTCTTTACGAGTAAACAATCAAAAATATCTGAACGCCTAGAACATCAAATGTATCTAAGCAGTCAGTTTTATCATAAACATCTGAGTAGTTTAGGAAAAAAAGACCATAATCCGTCGTTATACGTTTCAATTTTAAATAAAAATTCTAAAGAAATTATTGAAAATTACCTGTTCAGATATTTATGACACAATGCATGGTTAGATATAATTGGTGACTTTTGCTGTAAAGAATTTATCGAAAATTAGCACTGTTCAGAAATATTTGAATATCTTGTATGCTACGATATATTTGATGGCGACTGTACTAATAGAAACCTATAGTACTATACTAGTTGATACTTATAACAATAACATATTTAAACAAAGAGATAAAAATCAATTAGGTAATCTTAATAATTATGAAATGATTTGTGAAAACTACGGTATACGAGGTTACAAAAGTTAAAATAAACGCTTAAAGCTTTTAAGGGGGTGGTTTACACCATTAAACTGAACAACTTGCACTATGGGACTCATAAAGAAATCGCGAAAAAAAAACTGCCGTCCCATACATTTAGCTCGAGTAGATTTGTAGTTTAGTATGTCAGTTTCATGGTCTAAACCACCCCCTTAAACGTTTATTTGTATTTTTGTAACACCTTGTATACCTAAGCTCAGATAGGTCTTAATAAAATTTAAAAAACTGTTTTCAACCTAAAGATACAAACGATAATAATTTAAAGAATATACCTAATATGCTACCGAATTACTTTTAAAGGAATGACTTTATTATCACTTCATTTTCATACAAAACGAGTAAGATAGTGTAAATTAATGCAGGTTTTTTCAAATTCTTGTCCTCATGTAACAAAAATCTGATAAAAAACCGGCCACGAGGGAGTCGGAGTCGCCCATGACAGGCTTCCGTAGCCATTGCATAATTAGAATAGGAAAATAGTAGTAATGTCGATTCTCTTACCTAGAAGAAAATTTTGAACCTACGATAGCGCGATTTAAGAAGCATTATAACGATTTAGTTTCTATGGAAGTTTTGTTCCATTGGACAAGACCTATCCAACAACACAGCTTGATTAAAAAAAACAAATTTTTTCCAACCCCTCTTTCGTTGTATGGGAGGGGGTCGAAAAAAAATGTGTTTCATAATAACTATTACATTTCTGTTTTTGGGTTACTGTTATCTGTCTTCAAGCCAAATTTCGATTCGATAGGTGCAAAAATGAGCGAGTTATTGAGGCGGGGCATACAGACAGACAGAATGGACGAAAGTATAAGGGTTCCTTGTTTGACTACGGAACCCTAATAAGGGGTCAAACAACGTTCTTGGTGCCACCGAACATTATAAGAGGGGTTAGAAATGCAAAGTAGCGCTTTTGCTTCGGAGACGGCTGTCGCCACTTGTCTTCCCGCTCACGCTGCTACAATTACTCATGCCCTCTCGCTCGCACCACGCCGCGCGCCTTATGGTGTTATGCAAATTATTGCATAACCTGTTGCGACACGTTCCACGCCTACTTTGCACTTCTAACCCCTCTTATAATGTTCTGTGAATGGTGCCCTTAAAAGACGAATTGCTTAAGATTTTACGATCAAGTACACGAAGACCGCTGCTGACGCCAAGCAGAGTGAAATCCAGCTGCCGAGTCTGAGTCAGAGTCTCCTTCTTCACTCAAACCCATTTGAGCGCGAGGCTGTAAATAAATGAGATAAATTAGATCTTATACAGGGTCCTTCTTAATATGCTGACACTTTTTTAAGGGGATGATCAGACCATCAAACTGAACAACTTTCGAGAAAAGTCGCGGAAAAAAATCTGCTGTTCCATACAAAACGAGCGAATGAAGTATAAACGTAAGGTGAAAGGATCATAAACTTCCACACAAACAGAAAATCTTTTCCTAAACAGTCTTTCGATTCAAGTGTACATTTTTTTTTAATGAAAATGACCAAGTTTAAACAAAAGAGTACCTGATCAGGAGTTGAAGGTGTACTCCGGCTATGGGCAGCCAAGCCTCTACGACCGCTTGCACCGCGCCTTTTCACCTTGCCACTCATTGGTGGAGGCATCAATTTATCGTCCTTCTGAAATAAATTCAAGTTTTCTTTTTATGTCATTGGTTTTATAGTGCGTCCACCACTGACATTATACTCTAGCGATAAACAAGGACGTGCAATCAACATGCCACACAAAACGACACATTGCGGTCTGTCATTGCCATAGTAACGAAGTGAACTCGGGAACATCAATGCGGTGCGGGTACCGTATTCAAGTGGAACATGTTATTTCTATGAAAAGGCTTGTTTATCGCTAGAGTATTATGTCAGTGGCATCCTTGATTCGATCGTCCTCTGTTTTGACAGATCGTTTTAGAGCGATTATTTTACATTCTGAAAATGTTTGAGCCGTAAATCCTTTAATTTTATGTTAAATGTTAATTAATCTTGTTTATTTTTAGTCTAATCTAAACTATTATAAAACTGTAATAGAAGTGTGTCTGTACATTGAAGATATTTATGCGTGATGCTCGAACAAACAAACAGACAGACAAAAACCTAAAAATGGTTGATTTGGAGTCAGAGACACCTAAAAGCCATATCGTAATCTCTTTCTTGTAAACATCTTCAATGTACAGACACACTTCTATTACAGATTTATAATAGTTTAGATGATAGGCGGGATCTCTCTGGTACCTGTATATTGTCTGCTGAGCCCCAACTCTTATGCAGCTGGTCGACATCATCTGATCTCCTCTCTATATCTCTTCCCCTTGACTTAGGAACGTACGCAGAAGACCTGGTCGCTCCCACTCCTAAGAAATTGCTGAAAGCTTCTGTAGTCTTCTTGACACGCACGTTCAACGACCCAATTCGGAGAAACCCTTCTTTTTCTATAACAAAAACGTGGTTATGATGATCTATCATTGTACTAAGTGTAACAAAACACCTTAGTAATATTTAAACGGCTGCTTTAAGACCATCAATCTGAACAACGTTCACTATGGAGACTATGTCTAGAAGAAGAAAAATCTGTAGTCGTCAACATTTGCGTTGAATAGTTTTTTCTTTCGCGTTAAAGATGTTCAGTTTAATGGTCTACACAACACCACCCCTTTAAGTATTACTAGAGTTAGGGTGCCTGTCTACTGATGCGGAGCGAGGCTGCGGAGCGGAGAAACGGAGAAATATTAACCAATAAGATTGCATAAAATCTCCGCAATTTAATTCTATGCAATCTTATTGGTTAATTCTCGTTTTCTCCGCTCCGCAGCCTCGCTCCTCGCTCCGGCAGGCAGCCTTATCATCAAGTGTATCATAAGTGGTCGACGTGCATGATATCTCCGTTCTTGCAAAAGAATTCCGTTTTACTTAGTATCAGTGTAGTATGCTTCCTTACGTTCGGCTTACAGTTGCTAAAGTACTGGTGCACACCTCAGTTTTAACTCCACAGGCCTTAATAGGGAACTTGCATCAAAATTTTAATGAGAAATTATCTTCATAATAGTTGTAAATAGAACATTACTGAAAGATTTATTCTTAATTTTTATTTTTCACGAAATATTTCAATTATAAGTAACGTGGATCGGAGCGTAATTTCGGCACAAAGTGACGAAGGGTATAGCAACTTACGTTAGAAGTTAGTAGAGTACGGCTACGTATTATAGCGGATGATTTATAATGAGCTTCACGCGTCATGAAAAGATGAAAAGGAGTGACGTCACGGCAGTGAGCGTTAGGCGCGGAATTTGAAAAGTCAACTTTTGATTTGCAATAAATAAATGATTTGTGCATATTTTACCATTTTTGTTTTTGGTATTTGTATGAAAGCCTTAAATCTTTATGATACACTAAAAATATAAAACTGTGCAAGTTTCCCATTATTAATAAATAGCATCTATCGATTAAAACCCACTGGTCCTACTATTACACTACATGTGAAGCCCGTATAACAAAAACACAAGAATTATACAGCACTAGTTTTTAATTACTAACAACATTTTGAGGGTATTCAGACAATGAAATTACACAAATTTCCCTGAGGAACATAGGTCTAAAAACAAGAATTTATTTTGGACCTCTTTGGAAAGCGCGGATGATCAAATCAACTTTTATGGAATGACCTAACATTTTTTTCGTTTTTCGACCTTTGTTTCTTAGGAAAATTTGACAAGTTTCATTATCTAAATACACCCTTAAAATTTTGTTACTAATTAAAAACTATTGGTGTAGATAAAGGGTGTGAGTGAAAAATGCCACAAGTGGCCAGCCCCTCTGTCCTCTTATGATTTCTCTACTCGCGCGCATCGCACCTTCGTTGCATAGATAGTCACATTTTCCCACGCTTTTTGAAGTGGGATCTTAGCGCTTGCCACGACAATCTGAGTCAAGCGAAAGTAGAGAAATCATTCTAGAGAGGCAGAAGTCCGAAAAGACAAATATAACAAAAAGCTTTAAAATAAGTTCGGCTTCAATATCTCTTTGTCCTTAAAAGTAAACCACCTTTACCAGAGAAATTACAAAACGTACAAATACATTAACAAAACACAATGGAAAAATACTGATGTTATTTCTCTAATCTAATTGAAACAATAGAAACAGAATATCGGAGTAAAATATTTACAGAAAAAAGCAACACAATATTTTTGACGAAATTATTACCATTAACAAAAAGTGCACGAGTGACATGTGATTACCACGAATTCAACATAACGTCGTTGGAGGTTGACCGGGTCAAAGTTATTTTCAGAAAGCTGGACAGTAGCCAATATACAACAAGAAAGGAATAAGTATAAAAATAAAATTTCAGACCTATGAAAATACCGGAAAACCTTTAGAGTTCTGTCCCTAATTTATAATCTGAAATGTAAAAACCTGAACAATTAAAAACAAACCTACTCTCAGGTGTGCAATCGATTGCTTATAATGTTAATGTTGCAACTGTTTCAAGTAACAAAATTAGTTCCATTGATCATCCGCAACATGGCGAGATTTTTCAGTCAGGCTTTACTTTCTGTAGAAGCAATTCTCACCTCTACCAGTTACAAGGCTTTCACTGGTGCGTGCGTACGCCATATTTAAGAATGAGTAAAGGTACTTTATATATGTATATTTTTTTTTACGATTTCACAAGCTAAACTAATGGTGAATATGTGGGTAAAATTCCAGTAATAATAAAACGGGTGCAAGTTATTCTAGTTTGAAATAATAATGTTAAAAAGGCGTTATCTTCTTAACTTTCCGAAAAAAAATCTATCGTGTGACGTAATTTCACTCGTGAATTCAATTTCACTAGATAAACTATCCAAGAATACAGTGTATTTGGTCATAATGGTCGTGGGTCGCGCGCATCTGTCGCGTGGCTCGGGAGGCGCAATATATTTTCATAGAGTCTTATATTTATTGTCGACAGCCTTCAGACGCGCGCGTCTTTCGCATCGGTTGCGACCCACGGAACCTTAAATGTTGTCAACAGTTTGGCGCACCGGTCAATAGGGTACAAAACTACGAATAGCCTTACTAGTAACGCCAAGACCAACTAATATCCATGTAGACAGGAGACAGTACGATCTTGCGAAAAGATATATTTTGTTTTGCAATCGTTTCCGACGTTATGTTGACTTTTGTGTTAAAGGAACCAGTGAAATCCACACAGAATATATGTACGAGACGAGGTGGTATTTCTGAATTTCTTACTTGACTGCGTATGCATTGTGTGTGGAGTGATTATTATGGGCGGCGAAGAAGTAACAGTCCGTCGCAAATTAAGCGTTTCGGCTTCTGAAATTCGATATCGTCCTTGGTTTCGAACAAACATTTATTTCTTTAACACTTTCGCTGCTGACGACCTACGTCGTAGTGACCTACCACCGAAAACCATAATCCGGCGCGGGTGACCCACGACGCGAGCCACATTTATCGTTTCAAGGTTACGACTGTGCGCACGACCTACGAGACAAGTTTTATTGCATTCTCTTGTGCTCATGACCTACAGCATGAGTAAAATTAACCTTACGCCTATGCGGGTGACCCACAAGGTGAGCCATTTTGATCGTTTCACTTCCGATCTCCGAGGGGGTCAACCTTAGCATTGCGCGAGGATAATGATTTTGAGCTTAGCAGCGAAAGTGTTAAACTAGTTTAAAGAAAAATAAGCTTTCGAATGACGTATTTCATTATAAACAGATTTTAACATACTGCGATATGATCCAGGGGATAGTGAGGTGTCCATGTGAACAAGGTATTGCCTCGGTTTTCTTCCTGACCAGTCCCGCGCGTTTGGGTCAGCATCTGTAAAAAAAGAAAACCAATTTTATTGTATCCATACTTAGACGAATTATACACGGACCCGCCTAGCATTTCCCCTCTGCCAACGTGCAAGATCAAAAGATCTTACTCATTTACATACAGCTGTCCTATACAAATTACAAAGTGTAAGTAACGAAAGAACAAACCCTAGAAAATCCTTCGAGGCTGCCATTGCCATCTTTGTTCCAAATTTGACACAAACTCGTAAAACTTAATTATTTTATTTCATTACAGGGCATGAAATGGCAGCCCCGACGTATTATAGGGCTTGGTTCATTATCTTTCGTTACCTACCTACTTTCTTTTAGTCGAGGGTTTTTCAAAATTTTAATTGAATCCTTTTTCAATTACAACGTTTGCATCTGTCGTGGGTTTTTTCATAATTTATATATTTCCTAGCGCCATCTATCACAAGATAATACAATCCAAAGACTTTTGAAATGACGTAACCCGAAACAAGCTCTTATACACCTCGTAGTATAGTTTGAAAATCCTAGATGGCGCTGCGGGTAAAGATTATTGCAGTTTGGCAGTATCCTGTAAAACTAGGGACTCTCGAAGTTTTAGCAAAACGCCAGAAGATGGCAATAAGTTAAAGGGATATAATTAAAAGCGCGCTCCATACTAACGAAGTCTGGATCTTTTTTTTCTGTACTAACCAATTAAAAAACTCTATGCTTGTAATGTTTTCGTTAAAATGTATAGCCTCAAAGATTTACGTACAAATCTTAATCCTAGCATTGAAACTGTATATTTTAACGAAAATCTGACACAACCCAAGCATAGAGATTAGTTTCTATTAGCTAGTAACTTTTAAGGTTGTACGGGAGAAATCGCTTTTTAGCGCTAAGACCGCTTTGTTTTATATCTTCTGTATTTTTTATGGTATATTTTGCTGAGTAGGGAATATGTTTCTAGGTAGGTAATATGTATGAATAAGTGTTAGATACAATATGTTTGTTTTTATAGTACTATAATTATACAATACTTTGATTGGTGACTCATATCCAATTCTGGGACCTGGTGTCTGGCATGTTGCAGGTGTAAATGTTGAACAGGAGTCGCACTAAAACCGACCCCAGCGGGAGCCCGTTTTTGAGGAGCCTATATCGATATCGCCTACATTTATCACCAAGGACAACTAGGTTAGGTTACCTAATAAACTATTAAACTCACCATACACATCTACAAGTAACCGATAGACGTTCTCGTGACGAAACTGCATCGCAATATGCAAAGGAGTGTATCCCTGAAAACAAAACAAAAAATATTATACATAGTGACGAGACAGCCAAACAAACAACAAGGCAGACAAAAATGGTACCTATCTTTAAACAACAAGGATAATTTGGAAAAATGTATCCTATTTATAATCAGAATAGAAAATCTGTTGAAATATTGATTGAAATTGTAAAACTGTTTTAATATTTATAATCAGTTATGTGAGTTAACACTGTAGTTTACTACAGTTTTTGTATTGAATTTCGTACAGCGCTCCTGGTGATTACGTTGAGAATTAATTCTGTCACACAAAATTGTCGCCGCAATAACAGTAGTAACGTGCAGTGAAAACTTATAGTAGGCCTACAGAGTTCGGTAAGGTATTAATAAAATTCTATAGGCACTATAGTTCGGTTCGTTTACAAAATAGATTCGCGTGGAATCTCCGCCATTGGTAAGATATGAACGAGACTATAAGATTAATGTGAGCTCTAATTATGGATCGATCGTTGTCTAGAAATAGTTTTTGTTGGAACTTTATAGGAATGGAGTTGACATTTGAACGAATACATTCATGACTAGAGTTTACCCGCGACTTATTCCGCACAAATTATATACCAGATTTTAAGTCAGATCATAAGCTATCAAACAAAAAAAGTTTCATAAAAATCGGTTCAATAGTTTTTGCTTGATGCCCAAACAAACAAACAAACAGACAGACAAAAATGATAAAAAGGTTAATTTGGAGTCAGGGACACTTAAAATCATATCTTAATCTTTTTCTTGTAAATATCTTCAATGTACATATACATTTCTGTTTCAGTTTTATAATAGATTGGATATGTATGTACATATATCGAAAATCGAAGTCGAAGAAGTGAACAGTCCGAGTAGACACCTCTTTCGCATCTTCAACATTCATCAGTCCCTTTTTGCATTTTCGCCGGGTACCTCTACACCTACATACATTGGCTTGACCCTCTTTAATTACAAACTACCATTATTACAAAGACAAACAATTTTGCAACCATTTTATAATTGTCGAAAAGGCACTTCGTTATTTTAAACATTTTATCATCAAATTGACTGGTATATCTTTCCTTTATTTCATGAGTAAGACAATGAGATAAAGCATTTCGAGATAATTGTCTAATATCCAACGTGTTAATGAATTAACGCAAAACTAGAAAGTAGTTTGTTTAGAATCGAGAGCAGAATCGAATTATC
Organism: Agonopterix alstromeriana; assembly: GCA_963924505.1. NCBI lineage: Eukaryota > Metazoa > Arthropoda > Insecta > Lepidoptera > Depressariidae > Agonopterix > Agonopterix alstromeriana. Next base: position 16,544,574 of record OZ004661.1, read on the forward strand.
ATGTTTTCAACATAGCAAATTTTTTCAAAATATGAAATAATTTGTGTAAAAATTTAAAATTTACTGAACTCGATTTCAACCCACCACACGGGCACACTCACCCTACTTACTACCAAAACAAGATTCTTAAAATGTATCCATGAGCACGTCAGCGCTTTCATTAATTGCTGAAATGATAACAAATCATTTTTGACTGAAAACGTATAATGCGAATAACTTCTATAAAAATAAATTTTAAATAAATTTTAACTATCAAATTAATAAAATTATTGTTTCAATCTAATTATTTCGTTATACATAAGTTGGGGTGTATGAGGTTTTGCGCTTATTCATTAACACGTTGTATAAGATAATTTTAAAATAAAATATTAGTTGCAAAGTAGCCTCGCCTACCGTACAGGGGGTGGCGGTTCGATCCTAGCCCAGACTAGTACCGATGAGTTTTGGAAAATAAGGTAGCTGCTAAGTGAAATGAACTTCTGACTACACCCTCGGGGAATTTAGTGCTGAACATGCCTTTTGATTAATTGAATGTAATACCTTAGAAAAATTTTTTGTTTTCTCTTTATCTACACAAAATGGAAATGACATCATCCAGATTTCATACATTTTTGCTCCAAATGTAAAAGTGCGGGTCAAAGAAAAAAAATGCTTAATTTTTAGAGCATCTAAGCATTTATTTTTATGGGACCAAATTAGGACCTTTGTCTTTAGTTTTATTCAGGTTCGAAAAATCTGTCTTCATACATTTTGGATGAAATGAACTAACAAATGAAATGTCCTGCCATAACAGGACATTTAAAACATATTTTAGACCGATACAATGACTGTTAAGCCCATTTTTGGCATGGCCATATTTCATATATTTTGGTCCAAATTATGTAACTATGAATTACATTCACATCTTAATAATTTACCAAAATGGATGACGTCTTTAAACGTATCTAAAGAGCTATTATTACAACTATACTCAATAATCAATATTTTTATTGCATTCCATAATTTACAACAAGGTGTTAAGTTATAAGCTATGAGATCATTATGGACGCTGTAGGGCACAGCAACTATGAACCTATTGCACTAAATAGAAAGAATCACCCGCATCACTTCTAGAGTCATTTTAGAGACCATTATGTCTGTAATAACAGGCGATTTTATTAGTAGAAAATTTAAAATTTGGCACATAAGCGGACATCTAAACAACGAAGATTCTCTTCAGAGATAAGCTCGCCCTTTGTACTTTTCTATTATGCTGTATTCATCTGTATTTCCGTGTGTACAATAAAGTGTTATAATAAATAATAATAATAAGATTATGGGTTCATATGGATTTCTAAACATACGAGCATGACCCACAGGAGGGATGAGGGTTCAAGTTTGTTGTTTAATTAGCTGTACCCTTGCGAAGCCGTTAAGGGTTGCTTGTAACTATAAATGGGGCGTTTTTATTTAAAAATAAAATGTTTAAAGAAACTGGAAGGATGGCGTTACAATCGTGACAATTTAGCTGTCAGTTAGAAAGTGTTCCGTGTTTTTCTCGATTTCCTAATTTTAGGGAGCAATTTGTTGATTCATTAATATGATTATTAAGGTTTTAATATAAAGACGTAATGATACTTTGAATTGACATAAATTGCAAAAAGGAGCAAGTAATTGAGGCGCCATACAGACGGACAGACAGAATGGACAAAAGTATGAGGGTGTGACTACGGAACCCTAAAAATGGTAGAAGATAAAAAAAATATTTCTATACTGAATTTCGAATACAAAGAAATTTTAAGGCTATTTTGAATTACAGAAACAGATTTGAAACACTTCATCACTTCCTCTCATTTATTCTTAGAACAGTTTTAGTAACGTCCAAGATATGTCGGATAGTATATCTTTGTGATAAACAAATTATATTTGCAAATCAGAATTGGCCAGAAAGCTATACATGGTCCTTCTTAATATGCTGACAGTTTTTTAAGGGGATGACCAGACCATCAAAATGAACAACTTTCTCTATGGGACTAACATCGAAATCGAGAAAAAAAGTCTGCTGTCTACATTTGGCTCGAATAGGTTTGCAGTTTAGTATGGAGTAACCGATTTTTTTTTCACGATTTCGATCTTGGTGACGGTCTGATCATCCCCTTAAAAAACTTTCAGCATATTAAGAAAGACACTTTATAGGAATCGGAAAATCTTTTCGTCTTTATTTGAAATTAAAGTATAGATAGATAGGTGCTACATCTGTTCCTTATTCGTACGTTATAATCGATCGAATCACGTAGTATGAAATAGAAAATTTCAAGTTTGCAGTGTGAATGAGCACACACAATAACTGCGCGGATATAGTGCACGCATCTGCTTCCACCTCGCCTCATATCGCTCCGTTTGCGACTCAGATATTTATATTGAATATTATTCGCGATAGATATTAAACTTAGCTGGATATTCTTACTGAATATAGAACAGCGACAGCTGTAAGGTCTAAGTGAGAACAGAATCGACTTGGAATAAAATTTACTAACATTAATAATATGGTTTTCTGATATCGTAGCACATACATGTCAAATAATGATAATGGATTCTATACATATAATAAAATTGGAGATATTTGCAAAAAATAATAGTTTAGGATATGTAATGGAATGTAGGACAATTTTTAAAATTTTTGTCTGTTAGTTTGTGCACGCATCACTTAAAAACTACTTAAACCGATTTGGATGGGGTTTTCACAGAAGCTGGTTTCTTTCATCGGTTCACTTAATCAAAAGTTATGAGTATTTAAAGTCAGTGGCCTGCGCGTAAGGAGTCGCGGGCGCCGCTATTCAATAATAAAATCTAAGTAGAAAATTTCAATTACTGCATAAAAGAGATAGACAGCTCATAAAATGTCTATAATTTTATTAGTAAAAGGGGATCATTAAAACGTTAAGTGGTACGCAGATAAATTTACCACCACTTCCCTCGAATCCACAAGTAGTTCAGCAATAAAACCGCCGACTTACCCCATTCTGCTTCCGCCGCAATCGACGCCGAACAGCACATGAAAAAGAGTGTAATGACACTTTAACGATACCGTAAACCCAAGCAAAATAACCCAGAGTAAGTAAATTTGATTGAGCATTAACACTTCTAGGTAACAGTAAAGTATACGACTACGAAGCAGTAGATGTAAACACATCATTAACCCTCGCCTCCCTTTTAAAGTCAATTGCAATTCTCGATACCTCCGCATTATTTTGTCTCGAATTATGTATTTCTTAATGTGCACGGTCTCCTTCGCTGTTCCCAAATATGGGATCAAATTGCTCGCCCTCTACAGTTTTAAAGTTTATAGTGAATTCTTCGACCACATGCATGTTGGAATTTATACTTCTTGTGTGATATCGGGGAAACTTTTTGAATAACCTTCTGCCTGAAGGAATTAGCTTGATTTATTTGTTTGTTTTGATCAAGGGATTTAATAAGAAAAGACTAAATCTTTACTATTATAATAGGGGCTGATTTATATTGTATTTTGGTAGTAGTATACTTTAAGATCCGACCGTAAAATTATGCACATATTTGTTTGGTGAACGAAATGTGATTTAAGTGAAAGTTTACACAGGGGTTCAGATGTCGCCCCGGGTTGCCTAGCAAAATCTTGACGCAAATACCTTTACCATTATGATTTTAGTTAAAATTTATTCCAAAAATATGTACCTATCTATTTGGGAAGTAAATGAGGTGCCATCGAAAGGAGACCACTCTAAACAACGGGAAAAACTATTGGCACCTCTCAATCTGCCACAACTCTAGGGTTAAAAATTACTTCTTTGAACCTGGCAACCCTAGAGTAGCGGCAGACTGAGAGGGGGCAACCCAGGTTTTTCCAGTTCTTTAGATCGGTCTCCTTCCGATGGCACCTCATTACTCCCAAAACAGATAGCTGGAAACAATTGTACTAAAAATCATAATGGTAAAGGTACTTGCGACAAGATTTTGCTAGGCAGCCCGGCGGCGTTGTCTGAACCCCTGTGTAAACTTTCCCTTGAATCACATTTCGTTCACCAAACAAATAGGTGCATAATTTTACGGTCGGATCTTAGTATAGCAACTCACGTTTGACAGCTGCGATAAGTACCTGCTGTGCTTTGTACCTCATGAGACACAAGCAATCACGCATTGACATAAAATGCGCAATTTAGAGCGTCGTTCCTGAAGTTCTAAATTTGAAAAAGCGCAAGCGAAATCGGGAGAGTACGGTATCTGTTACGGTAGGAATAGTCTGTGGTAGGGGTGGATTGGATAAGCAATTTACTTACGGAACGTTCGTTGACAACGTGGCGAGCGACACCAGCCAGCAACTTGACCAAATTTTCATCACCACGCTTACAAGCCCAGTGCATCGCCGTCTGAAATCCATTATCGAAAATATAGACCTAGCACTCGACGAGAACATCGACAACCAATTTGCTATAAATAATATTTTAGTTCATGCATTTGCAGTCTACTTTTGCAAAACAAAAGCGACAAGTTTAATCGTTGTGAGTATATTTTTGAATAACTCAGTTTCTAAATCGATATCAAATTATGAAGCTAAATATTCAGAACCTACGTCTAAAACTCGATTCCATGACGAAAAGAGTTTAGTAGGTCGAGAAACAAATTACTTGATTGCCGGCCTTTTATTTTTATATATGTAAAACACTTTGATGGACAATATAATGCCGAAATTATAGCTCTTTATAATCGGAACGTATTAGGATGATTTGCATCCAGATTAAAGATTATATTTTGGTGAAGGTAGGTGGTATTAACATAGTTATAGGAATTAGCTTGGTCTCATCTTTGGTCATTTTAATTTTTAAAACGTTTTGGTAAGCAAAGTATAATTTTAAAGAGCCGGTGTTTAGATGGTTAAGCTTAACAGCTATACTTTAACTTGTCCGTCCACCGAATACAATACCCTAATTAGAAGATAGTTCGAACGTTGATACGACAGATATACATATTATTATTGCTAGCTTTTGGCTACTGAGTTTGATATTTTAATTCAACGTGGGTATTATTTGAATGTCGGTATCTCCCATTATGTCTAAGTGATTATTTAAGGTAAGCGCATATTAAGACGAGTCGCATCGGGGCGGAGCGGGCCGAATCGCAGCGGAAAATGCGTACTTCGCACACTAGAGCGGGACGGGTCGCAACGCATTGATGGATGTTTAGTTTGACGTAATACCTACTGCAGACGTTTTTAAAAGTTCCGCTTGGTAAGGTACACTACAAAGACGAAATACGCCGCGCATAAATGTGACCCGCCCCGGCGTAGTATTGTAAATTGTATAGAAGCTAATTGGGCGGATTTTTGCTCTGCGGCCCGACCCTATGCTGTCCGTCTTAATATGTGCTTATCTTAAGGCCTGCCACATACATCCGGAATTACGGAGGCATCAAACCCATACAAAATCAGAATTCCGTTAGGGAATGGCGGGCCTTAAAGCATTATGATTAATTTTTTCAATCAAGATTAATAGTAGGTACCTACTTATACAATTTGTAAAAAAACAGACAGCCTAGTAATATTTAAAGGGATGGTTTCCACCAACGAACCGAAAAACGTATACTATGAAGACAACGTCGATAAAGAATTAAAAATACCGCTATTCTATAGGTATACATTTGAGTCGAGTAGGTACTGCAGTTTTTATTTTATTATTCTTAGGAAGATTTACAGCATTGATTAGAAAGTAAACACATCTTTAAATATATATATATCTTGGACATTGTCACACAAATTATCTAGTCACGTTTAAAGTACCTGAATCTAGCCTGGACTTGTATTATGATGACTAGACAACGAGACAGAATACATATATAGATACAAACGTCCATGACTCGGGTACAAATATTCATATTCATCATACAAATATTTGTCCCTTACGGGATTCGAACCCGCGACCCTCGGCACAGCAGGCAGGTTCACTACCGACTGTGCTATCGGGCCGTCAAAAATTAAATTTTAAATGTGTGTGTTGTATAAAAAGGTGAAATCTTTGATTTTTTTTCGATTTTGCCTCCATAGTGAAAGTTGTTCAGTTTCATGGTCAAAACAACCCCTTTAAATATTACTAGGGTGTTTTGTTACATCCTTTATCTTAAAACCCAAGGAACTATATTTTCTTCAATAATTTAGAATTTCTGTAACTTCTCTTATTTGTTTTAAAAGCAATGACACCAAATGGTTTGCGAGTTTGACCCCAAATCAGCACTAAATCTTCAGCAAAATTGGATGAGCCAAGGATTCAGTCAGCAGTTAATTCTTGAAAATATATATTACTTTATCCGAGGGTACGAGTTAGGTACGTACCAATCGGCGTATGTACAAGATGTAGGCGTGATCGTCGCTGATTCAGTGGGGTAGTTAGTGGCGGGCGGTCCTAGGTTCGACGTCGCTCGGAGAAATATTGGCCTCAGGGGAAGCGCTGTTAATTTGCAGCGCACATTGGGTACTGGCACGATTTTCCACGTATCTACGCGCTATACGTATACGCTCTGAAGCTGACATCAATATTTGTGGGGGCTGATTAATAAGGCTTTATTTATCATAAAGCAGCATCTACAAATATGTTACCCACTTTTAAAAATTATAATTTTCGTTGTACTTAATTTTTGATGTTTTAAGATAACACTAACAGCTATTTCAGTATTAATTGTTACAACCACGAAGACTTAAAGATAAGAGTTCTAGATTTATGACCGGCATTCATTAAATAGCCTCAGACAATCACTAATTAGGGTTGTGAAGCTTCTTTGTGTTATGCAATAGGTACTGCGCCGCGTGGGCTTATCTAAGATGTAAAAATAACAGGTATAATGAGAAAGGTTTAGCAAGAAGTAAATTAAGAAAGTATTACTTACATACTGTATTATGAAGTCAGCGCCGCAAACAGATCGTAGGGTCACCACATGTAAAAAAGGTGGAATTTATAGCATAAGGTATGTATACAATTTACATAGCATCTCCAAAAATCTTATTAAAACGTTGCCGGGTCAGCAAGCAACCGAAATTACTAATTTATCGTAGGTCGTAAGATAATAAATTTAAACAGGATTACGTAGTCCCAGCACAGAGCAAAGCTTTACAATTTGCCCTAAATAAATCTCCTGTCTCTTCAAAACGAATATTTATCGAACGGATTTTTTTTAATACTCCTATTGTTTTAATAATTAAACAATATTATAATCGTTGACTAAGTAACTGCCGGTTACACGTACGTTCATTAAAGATAATCCTCCATTAAATGTCTTGCTGTCACTTTTTGTCTTGTTGTCGTAGTAAAGGCTAGCAAGAGATTTAATGGAGTATTAACTTTAATGAACTTACGTGCAACTGACCGTAATAAGTGTTATAAAATTATATTAACAAATATTAGTAATAACAAAAAGATTACCTACATCCTACAGAATTAATAATGAGTGGGTATTTAAAAATAATATTTACTTTTTTAATAGTAATTTAGGCCAATATTTAAAAACGCACACGTTTTGAAGCGTAGGTAACTACAATATTTAGTGGTCAATAAAATTATTCGACTTCCGTCCACTTTGAAGTGTAAATTGTTACAGGGCATTTTATTTTAAGCGTTTAAAAAGCAATGTTGTGTTTTGTGACCGGACGGAGAATAAATTCTAGACGTGTTAAGTCACCACACACTTTGTACCCAAATGTCACTATGGGTTGTTCCTTAAGAAACCTTTTGTTTCGAATGGGACCGTGATCAGATCCGTTAAAATATGAATGGATTTAGGCAAATTTACTAAAAGTCTTGTCTAAAAGAGTTGCTACAACATTGGCTTGGGAATACAATGATGTTACCTCATGTGATCACATAACTGTGATCAGATCTGTTAAAATTTGAATGGATTTAGGCAAATTTACTAAAACTCTTGTCTAAAGAGTTGCTACTGACTTCGTATACAATTATTATCCTGTGTTGATAACACAAGATTTTTTGTCCTCCTCAAACATATGTTTTAATGAGAAAAACTGGCCAAGTGCGTGTTTGGTCACGCGCAGCGCAGGGTACGGTTCCGCAATTGCCCGTCTCAATATACGGACTTAGATGGGTGTTTTTTGTCTTATAAAACGGCTAATAAAGTCTAAAAAGTACCTATACATTTTGTAAGTTGGTCGACTATTACTCGTTAACTTGTAAAGCCTACTTAGCGGTGATAGTTTTTCTTTTAACTTCGTTATATACACTACTGCTGTGATTTTTTTCACGTATCTAGAAGCAACCGTTTAGCTGACAGGGGGGACAATTGACTCTAAAAAATTTTGCACTTTAAAGCTTAATATTTCGCTAACGGATCCCTAAATCGAATAATGGTTTTCCCACATCCACAATATTTTTAAAATACCTATCCAACGACACCCCACCACGGGATAGACGAGAAAAAAAATTGCATCTTCACTTTTCGTGTAAGGGAGGTAGGTACACTAAAAAAATACTTTACAAGATTGTAGTATACCACTTTGTCAGCGTTATTTATACATATACCCATGTCAAATTACAGCTTTCTATTATTAAGCGTCTCTGAGCTAAGCCGCGGACAGACGGACAGACAGAAACTAAAGGGTTCCTTGTTGACTACGGACCCCTACAAATCGTCATATCTCTCTCGTAGTTGTCATTAGAAGTCAAAGACAAAGGTTTGTCTATAATAATATCAGAAACATTTTCAGAATACTTCGGCACTTTAGATAGTAAACATTTATCGGTCGGAGTGCAATGTACATTAACTATACAGATTACATCCGTTGCTACGTCATATTGATTGCGTTTGCATGTACGTCAATTAGGATCCGCGGAACGATGCGTCTTCGACACGACTAATTATCGTCTTGTCAACTTGTACTTATACGAATGTAGGTTGACAGCTACGTTTATATACCTATGTTTCATGTCAATGCCAGAGCATTATCATCATCAATTCATCATGTACAGGGTCCCACTTAATATGCTCACAGTTTTTTAAGAGTATGATCAGCCCATCAAACTGAACAACTTTCTCTTTGGGACCAACACCGAAAACGCGAAAAAAAATTTGTCCCATACATTTGGTTCGAGTAGGTTTGCTGTTTTGTATGGAACAGCTGATCTTTTTTTTTAATATTTAGACTATGGTCTCATAGAGAAAGTTGTTCCGTATGATGGTCTGATCATCACCTTCAAAAACTGTCAGTATGTTAGGAAGGACCCTGTTTACGAAGCGAATAAAAATCTCGCTAGAAATGAACCTTTGGATATGGAATTCAGAATATCAAACTGACCTTCTTTTACTATGAGACAGACATAAAAAATTGGTAAATATTGTACTTATTTCATAAACTTCAAAGTACACTCAAATTGTACATTGATCTCTCAAAAGGTTCAATTTTATGATCGGAAGTTCCGATTCGGAACACCACTTTAGCAGGTCATGTAGCGTTGGAACACCCTGCTAATATAATACCCTGCATATAGAGATTCGACACAGAATAACTCCGTGACATAAACTTAAGAGAAGTTTATTTTGAAAGCGTAAATGGTCGCTGCATACAAATGAAGTCTGGTGATATTTTCAATACTAACCAATTAAAGTCAATGACATTTTTCAGAAACAATCTAGCAACTAATCTGTTTGTATTAAGTCCGATGTTCGTCGTTTCACGACATCGACTCACACTTGGCCGGCTTTTATTATTTATTGTTATACAGTAGAGTTTGCTCTATAATCGCACCCAGTTTGACTCTTGTATGTATGACCGTTTTTACGATAAGCGAGAAAAATATTAAAACAAGTTTTTTGTATGAGGACCTCCCCAAAATTTTTGACTTTTCATCATTTTTAGGGTTCCGAAGTCAACAAGGAACCCTTATAGTTTCGCCATGTCCGTCCGTCTGTCCGTCTGTCCGCGGCTTAGCTCAGAGACGCTTAGCACTAGAAAGCTGTAATTTGACATGGTTATACATATTTATCAAGCCGACAAAGTGGTAGAATAAATCTTGAAACTTGAAACAAAAAGCCCCCTTCTAAGTCCGTATATTGTAACGGGCAACTATGGAACCCTACCCTGCGCGTGGCCCGATACGCACTTGGCCGGTTTTTTATCAAATCAAAAACATCCGACGTAATAACACACACTCTGTGAAAATTTCAACTGTCTAGCTATACCGGTTCAAAAGTTATAGCCCTAAATAGGTAGGATAGACGGCCGGACAGCGTAGGCTCATAAATAGGGACCCGTTTTCACCCTTTGGGTAAGGAACCCTAAAAACTGAATGCATGCGACACACGTAACATGAATGGAATAAAGAAGATTTACTTATTTCAACGTGCTATTTCAAACCAAACCATATGTTAGAACACTACATTACAATCTCTAACCTAATTCAGCAACTCAAGTCATAAATGTATTTTATGTGGTTTAAATTAATGTAAAACTGAAATAGTACTTACACCCTAAGATTTCCAACGTTAAGCAGAGAACAGCAGGTGACATGAAAACAAAAAGTTTGACACATATAAATACATACCAAGGCAGCAAAATAATTGAAATTATATTCCAGCTTCCATGTAGGAATACAGGGTGTAAAATTAATTTTTTTTCATATTAAATGTGGTGCTTCAGACCATCATTGACAGCTGAACAACTTTATATATGGAGCCAATAAAAAAATTGTCGTTGTTCCATAGAAAACGTCAATGGCTACTCGATCCAAATGTATGAAACAGCTGGTTTTTTTTGCGTTTTCGGTCTTGGCTCCATAGTGAAAGTTGATCAGTTTGATGATCTGAAGTAACCCCTTTAATATGTAACGCATTTAAAGTTACACCCTATATAATTGAATTGGTTATAAATGTTAAAATCTTACCGAGAAGGGATCCTGCAACAAGAGAAAGAATATCATTGAACATTTTTAAAGCCATTAAACGTTGTGTTCACACTATTACAATAATCTCTATCCTTAACTTGTAATTTACAACGTCGGTAATATTAGCAGCAAAATACAGGTTGCACCTATTGCAAAAATTACAAATAATTGCTTTATGGCAGCACATTAAATATGAACGGGGTCTTTAAATGGCGGTCGGCGAACCAAAATTCCAAATAGCTCTACCATTAAATAAGGTACCTACTATAAGCTAATTACAAAAAGCTATCATGTAAAGAGTCCAAACAAACACCAACTACTTCGGATGGCCTAGCTTAGACAAATCTTATCAAGCAATACAACTCTATCATAATACCCGCTTCTAACACATATTTTTCTAATAAAAGTATCAGAACTATTAAATTTACCAATTATGTCAATTTAATATTCCGCTCTCACGATCCCATAAAGATGAAAGGAAAAAAAAACAGATTAAACAGTTTCGGAGTAGTATCAAGCCATAATGTACGCGGCATCGAACGCTCTTGTGAGTACCGAATTACCTACTAAACTGTAAAAAACGTAGATAAAAGTAAGGGCTGTGCATATTCCCATGATCGGGAGACGGTTCGACGGCGTTTTAATACACCCATAATCGTCGAACGATGGTGGATCATATGAAATATGTAATACCGCTAATAGGTCTTGGCGGGCAGCTTCCTCAGCGGTCGCTCGGCCAATTTTGCCGTTCGTAATAACCTTAATATCCCATCAGTGCTGTGCCCCATGCGTGTACAAAGATGAGGCCGGGTAATGACTGTTCGACCGAACACCCGCCCCCGCCCCCGCGTCCCATTTATTCTATAAATCTGTTTGATTATCAAATTTTATATCACTAAACACTTTATCCTCATACATTTTCCCCGTCACACTGGACAGAGTTTCGGTACTACTGGTGAAACGTGGATGTTCTGAGGTTTCAGAATATCTCTGACTACCCCCTCGGGGAATATAGTCGTGAGCATATGCTATGCTATTTTCCGTTGAATTTGCTTTGGCTTTTTTTCTATTTAAAAAAATAAATTGTTAAATGTGGTTTGAATCTTTAAATCAAGATACCCATAACAAATTAGCAAAGAATCAGACAGCGAAATCAAAACAACTGAACGATTAATATCAATCACAAAATGCTTTAACGGTAAATAATTTGTCATCGGGTGTCATTTTGGGAAATGTGTTTCGTTCTTGTAAATGATACGCTCGTATGGGTATGAGCACAGTGAATGAGGATTTCTAAAATAAGAGGCAATTTATTACTCAAAGCATTGCAGCCGCAGTGACGCAAACATTCGTCGACAGTTATTAAGCGTTAGATACTGCATCAGGACCAGCAGAGCGAACACGATATACACGAGGATATTGTCATCTCTCTTGTGTGTGGCATTACTTAAACCCGAAACTGCTTCATTAATCAGAGAGAAAGACAAATCAGACTAAATTACTCTTTTTCAATTTCCAAGAATTTATATCGCCACCACCTTTACAATCGTTTTACTTTACAACATTCTTATTAATAAAGGATTTGATAACGCAAATCAATTACGTGTTTCGCTTAATTTGATAATTGAAATCAAAATAAAGTTAACATCGGTCTGAGATATAGCAATTACAAACATAAATATTTTTAAAGAACCATTCATCAGCCGTCGTAAAACGATATCAGTTTTAATTGTGCACTAAAGGCTAACCAATTACTAAGTGTACATAATGAGAGTGTAATATTTTGGGAGGAAGTTTAGGCTAAAACTTGTGATTTTAATTGCGAGCCTGTTAGCGGGGCAGCCCGAGGATGTGTCGTTAATAGAGCGTTGTCTCTTCATTTTGTTTGAACGTTCACTGACTCTGTTATTTTGGAGCGACTAATAAATTGCGTGATGACAGGTGTCAGCTGCTCCACCGCCTCTGCACTCTTGCGTCGATGTCTCATTCCTCACGATCTCCTCCCAAGTTCTCTTATTTTATCAACGCTCCGTTCAATTTTCGTTTCGTTCACTCTGCGTTCTATTTGTTTGTGTTAGAATTATCGTGTTAGTCGTGCTAATCCTTTTCGCACAATATATTTACTCACACTGGAATATTCATTTTATAAGAAAAACTATTCATCTTTACAATAAGATGGTTTATAAGAATAAATTATTATGTTTTCAACATTAAATTACAACTTCCAAAATATCAAAATTTATTTAATTTACTTGGGGAAATATGTAAAAATACGAACAAAGGTATAAAATAATTATCTGATGGGAATTCAGCAAAGATAAAATAAAACCGAGTGTTTTGAACTGTTATAAATTAACTGCCTCGGTTGGAGACAAACCGGACGAAGATTTATATGACATAATGGCGAAAAGCTACCGACGAATGGCTCCGTACTCTGCACGTACCATTCTTTTAGTCATTTTGATTGACAGTCCTGATCACTGCTCTTATTGTGCCGTTAAACTTGATTTAAAAATAAAACAATCGTTTGTAAATAATAAAATATAGACCTTGACACCTAGAACGAAAAGATTCAAATTTCAAATTTTAAAGTACTGTCTTAGGTGTTACTAGTTATTTAGATTTAAATCTTGTATTAAAAGTCGAATTAGAAAATTATTTATACCAAATAGAAAAAAATATATATAAACACGAGGAAAAGAATGATATGATGATATAAATCAAACTATATGTGTCTTTCTTTTTACTATCGTTAATTACAGAAGGGCGTATATAAATAAAGAAAGAACGCATGCCCATTGAAGCGGCTTGGCGAGGCGATCACCATGCCGCGCCTTGTCGGGACAAGCAAATGCACTTATCTTACCGGGATGTGAAAAACTGTTTTCAACTCGCTGTCGTCGGTTAGTTGCGCCAACACAATGCGTTCGACTAAACTCGGAGTCAATGCCTTAGAGGTTACGTTTGAACAGGATTTTAATACCCAACAAATAAAAAAGTCACAAATCAGAATGGACCCAACAGAGGAAACAATAAGAAGTAACTTATTCATGTTTAGTTTATCCTATTGTATTCTTTCCAAACCACATTTGTTTACCAGATCCTTGAATGAATTCACCGAGGTGTCCTTTCGAATAAACCGATTTCATGGCACCTTAAAGGATGGTTCATTAGCAGTTATTAAGGGAGCGCCAATATATCATTACGGGCCAAGTTGAACCATCGTAAACCCGTCATCGACACCATGATAAAAATAAACAGAAGTCTTTGAAGCATTATCGATACAAATAAATTCCGACCAAGAATGAATATCAATAAATTGAAAATGTAACTCGTAAAAACATATCATCGATTATTGTAAACAGCTGGCGGGCATTTATGCAAAACGGCCTGTTCATTGGGCCAATTCAACGGCGGTAGCGAAGACTTTTAATTGAAACTTACAGATTGGACCCCTCTTTTAAGCCGTTTTAACTTCGAAGAGGTCCATAAACTTTGGGAATACCCATATCTATAAAAGTAGATCGATTATATTTGTTGTGTGTGTGTGTGTGTACATATTTGAATAAACAACAAAAAGCAGGACTATTTGACCAGTCTTAGAGAAATACCCTGATTGTAGATAGTCATTCTCAAAGATTCCTAAAACAAAATACAAAACTAGAAATTGATGAATTTTAACAAAGGATTCAGACATACGATAATATTGGACGCTTGAACAAATTTCAGAAATCAAGTTATAAAAGGCAATAATATTAAAGTTTTTTGTTACATTGTAACTTACTAGGAACTTAGTAATTTACATAAAATCGAAACTTATACTTGACAAAGGCATTATTAAAATCTTGAAGAGAACTCAAATTTGCGTTGACAGCTACATCATTAATCTTATTACAGCTACTCAGTCTCCCCAAATTCTGTGTAACAACAAGAAAGCAACGGAGGAAAAACTCGCAAGTGAATGTCCTGGACAAAATTATGAAACAAAGTATTTTGTTAGGCTATGCTAAACAACTCCTTGGGGGAGGCATATGTCCAGCCGTGGACATCCATCAGGTGGAATGATAATGCTTAATAATCAGAGACCTATAGTTTGCAGTTTTGTAAACACTAGAGTTTGCCAGCGACTTCTTAGGCATGGTTCCCGTCACCGCGAGATAAATGATATACCAGATTTTAAGTCTAATCATAAGCTTTCGAATAAAAAAGATTCATAGAAATCGGTTCAGTAGATTTCGCGTCATGCGCGAACAACCAAACAGACAGATTTAAAATCAGGGACACCTAAAAACCGTACCGTAACGTTTTTTTTACTTCTTCAATATATCGGTACAGACACACTTCAGTAACAGTTTTATAATAGTAGAGATTTCGTCGAATGTCAGCAAACTTTTAGATTCTTAATTAAAACGCAACTGTTTAACTGTTCTCCCCACCCTATCTGTAGTGTATTCTATTCACCCAATTGATCGTGGCACTTAACCCTTTCCTGGCAGTTGTGCATAAATCTCTCTAACTGCTGATTTACAAATAAGACCACGAGCCGAGCACTCGTGATAGCTGTTATCGTCCCGTTCTCATCTTGCTTTTCGTTGCATTTGGTTAAACAAATAGAGGCCTTGTTAGGTCGGTAGGCAGATCCTAATTAAAAACTATATTCAGCCGCTGTCGTATATTACGCAGATGGAGGCCTTAGGCTGTTAGTCACTCGGTCTGGCCACCTCCCAGTCATTTGGTGTTTATAGCTTTACCGCCACAGACAAATGTTCCTAACTCGACTTACTAAAGGACTACACTTGTGACTTGCTGTCGTTACTTCAAACATTATAGAATTATTAGCATAATGTTATACACATATTTACTGCATACTGGTAAATTTTAAGTAAATTATACAAGGTGTTACAAAAGGTAAAATATTTAAAACTTTTAAGGGTGTTGTTTAGACCATCAAACTGAACAACTTTTACTATGGGACCAACATCGAAATCGCAAAAAAAAATCAGCTGTCCCATACATTTAGCTCGAGTAAGTTTGTAGTTTAGTATGGAACACATTTTTTTTCGCGATTTCGATATTGGTCCCATAGTGAAAGTTGTTCAGTTTGATGGCCTAAACCACCCCCTTAAATGTTTATTTGTGTTTTTGTAACACCTTGTGTAGGGTCGTACTTAATATGCTCACGATTTTTAAGGGGATTATCAGACCATCATACTGAACAACTTTTTTATGGGATCAAGGACGAAATAGCGAAAAAAAATCTGCTGTTTCATAGAATACTGCAATCCTACTCGATCCAAATGTATGCGACAGCAGATTATTTTTTTTTTGCGATGTTGGTCCCATAGAGAAAGTTGTTCAGTTTGATGGTCCGATCATCCTAAAAACCGTCAGCATATTAAATTGGACCCTGTATTATTACACGGACAAAATATCACCAGCCTTGGGTTTGAATTCGATTACGCAGGCTTACGAAGTCGAATAGTGTCTATGAAAAGTACACCTGTAAAAGTATATTTACTCATTTGTTACAAATAATTGCAATAATGACGATTTGAGACAGGTAATGACTAGATAAGAAAGACCGAATAGAGTAATATGGCGCGCCTTACGAGATACCTATGTTCAGCACTGGATAATGAAAGGCTGATGATGACGAAATACATTTTTTAAAAAATAAAACAAAAAACATTCAACTACCTAATTGTTTTAAATAAACTCGATTGCCTTAGGAGATCAACTAATTCTGTCAAGTGTAAAATAATGTAGCGCAACGAGTGCTCCGTACCTAACGAACAAAACAAAATTTTTAAATTTCCTGTAAAGTGAAAGTCAACGTGCTTTCGATCTTTGGTTCTATGCAAGTTCTATGTACAAAACAAATTATAAATTTTATGATATCCAAATATTACGATATCTGCTTCATTGCTTTTTCTAGTTTTTCTATGTGATGAGATAACAGCTTATTGGTTAAAATAAAACGTTTTTTTTTTAAATATTAATTTTTGCAATTAGATAAGATGACATAAAAATACTCTTTGGCACTCTTTTATTTTAAACACGTTGTAACTAAGTCACTACTTTATACCCGGTAAAAACAGCCTGTGATAGACGGGAAAGACAATCGTACCGTTTTTCCAGTTTTAATACGGAACACTAATAACGACCACTTCATAATCAGAAGTCAATTAAATAACAAATTACAAATAAAACGAAACATCTCAAGATAATTACAAACAATATCGAATTGAATGTTTGATCAATTCATAATTAGAAACAATTGTAAATGTAAAAATTATTAACGAGAGAGCGAACGTGAGTTGGAAGTAGCCGGCATGGCATCCGATTCTTGTTTATAAGGCGCCCAGCCCACCTCGTCCGCACTAAAAATTTGATCTTATCTTCAATATTTTAATAGGTTCCCGTGGCGGCACCTTCACGCTGCCCAGTAATTGTATAAAGTATCTCTGGAGGAATAAATTCAATATACAGGCTCGGGGCCGGCCGTGCGCGGATCTCTTGCTCTGCGCCGTGATAAAGCTTAAATCAACACACGAAGTAATTACAATCGAGCCTCACTTCATCACAGATGCGAATAGTGATTAACTATCACCCGCCTTTGGTTCCTCGCTGCTTGAACACAGTCTATGCTATCTCGTGGTTTGAATTAGAAGCAAAATTGGAAGGGAGCATATTTTAATGGCTGTGACATGTCCCGAAGGGGTTTATTGGTTTGAATTAGTGACGAGAATTGTTATTTCCGTTTGTAGATAATTCCCTAGTTTCAGTGGGCAGGCCGTACCCACAGAATGAGAGTATCTAACCCTTTAGAGTGTAGGTGAGTTAATTAATACAATCCGTACTATTCATTAACTTACCAGAAAGTATTTACTTTTATTATCATAATAGCTCGTAACTTTTTAAACCTCTCTAAATTCACATAAAATTAGGCACGCAAAAAGTATAATCTAAATAAAGGCTAACTAAGCTTTCTCTCGTCCCTTTTAATTTTGATTCATTAAAAGTTTCTCATGGAAGAGTAAACTTAACGCAAGGGTTGTACTTAGAAAAGTTCTTTTGTATTTTATCTTACAAAGAGAAGTTTTTCAGTAAAACAACGCCCAATCTACAGCAAAATATAAAAGTTTCACAACAACGTATACGCCTTGGGCAAGGATATCATCAAAGACGAAAATAAGTCCTCTTTCTAAATTTGCCCATCTATTTACCGAAAGTAGTATTTAAAGAAAGAAAAAGGGTTCTTAAAAAGGGCAATACAAAAGTAATGCTTTCAATTTATATGTTCAATAGAGCTTACCTAAAGTATATTTCATGGTAAATACTTTTAAATGTAATAACTCGTTCATCGCTCATTAGTTTTAAGTAAATTAAAATATATTCAGAGCAACTTCACGTCAGCTGAATGTTGGTACATGTACACCTAATTATGTATATCACACATACATAACAAAGCTCATGTATTAGTACTTCAGCTTAATGCAGAAACAGTGTCTATACATACATATATACACGCATTTATAGCGTAATGAGGCCGTTATACCTCGCTCGAATTCGGGACTGCCGTGGGCGGGCGGCGGCAGGCTCGCACCTACTTCGCTGCAAGCGGCCTCTCCCAATTAGCCTTAAAATAATGAACATGTTTTATATTTCCACCCGAGTGCGGCGTGTACTTATCCCCGTTTGCCCGGGAGGTCATGCGGCTGCGGCCCTCTCCAATGTTCTGTTTTACACGGGAGTATCTTCAAGTAGGTAATATAATTATAAAGGGACGGGTACGAGCTTTGAATCTAATAGAGTTCAGTGTGTAACGTTTTGTGTGTGAAATGATCCCCACAATATTATAGTTCAGAAGTTTGCCGGTGTTCATTAATTTACCGTACCTATTGTTCCAGTTCTTAGGTATGGATATAATAAGCTACAAGCTAAATATTATGAGATAATCTTCTTTTGAGAATACTCTTGATTTAGCTTTGATGTAGTTATTTAATTTAAAGTTTTTTTTTACATTAGATTATTTGATTGGTAAAAAGGATCCATGTCAAACAAATTGCAAAACGACTCAAGTAGTAATAAAACATTATCATAATTATTGATAGTGTTAAACTTGACACATTCTGCAATTATATTTAAAATACTCAGTAAACAGTTTCCTGTTTCATTAGTCTACAAATAACGCGACAGCTCTCAAAGATTTAACTAAGCCTGAATAAATAATCAATTTAGCCGGGCCCGGCGCGGCTTCTGATCGATTGCCTCAATAGCGGCCGGATGATATACTCCACGAGCCGTGGCGATAAATATTCCGAGACAAATGTTTAGAGCGTCTCCGGAGAGTTGCGGTGACACTAAATTTAAAAGCTTCAATTGTACCGAAATAACCAAAACACGGTTAAGATCTTTTGAAAACAAATCGTATATCGGGTGGTTGACGACAATCGTGATTGACTGCGCAAGTGAACGACTGTAATATAAACAAATTAATAGGGAGCTAGTCAGTCCCGCTGCGGCGGTGGCGGACATAATTTAGAAGCGACGCTCACTGACATATAGGGGGTTTCAATGAAGAACTACTTCTTTGTGCCATAAATGCATTTAAGAAAAAAAATTAAGACGTAAAAGCTGTAAATCAGCTGCGTAGTCTATTTTTTTCTTTTATGAAATATGTGTTTCCTGTCTAGCAGTGATATTTTGATTACGTTTATCATTTTGAGGAAACATAATTCTCTAGTAATGTTCTAAACTTTAACATTCTAAAATATTTATTCATAAAATACATATTTCATCTTCTAATTAGATTAAACATAAAACAATGATATCACTACAAAACATTTATTCAGTTCCGACTAAGCTTTTAAAAATTGAATCAAACGAGGCCATTATCTACATCCATTAACATGTTACATGTGTTAATCACATCCTCTTAAGGCCGTCTTATCAAAACGGGAGCAATTTTAAGAATGACTGCGCCTATAAATAAAGGAGTCTTTACATTAATTATGAGCTTAATTATGTAGAATCCCTTTGATTTACAAGCCGCTCATTGCCGCCGCAAACGAATTGTAGTGGATTAACGGAGTACCACGAGCTTTGCCTACCGCCTCCGGGTTATAATTATTTTTGTCGTAGGATAGCTTGGATCTTATAGATCGAGATGAAAGTGAATCGAGACTACTTGACGCCTGCACCGTTTCCAGGGATTATCCGATTAGAGCCGATTTAGAATTGGATGTCAGTTACTACTTTCAAGTAGAAGATAGTGATGATGTTTCAATCAAAAAGTAAACAGCTTTGAAAGTATTCATAATAAGAATTAACATTTATATTATACAATAATTTTGACAAAATTATTTGTGTTCATTTTGAGTTCATGTTGGTTGGTCTTGGTGTATTCAGTCCTATTTGTAGTAAGGGGTTAATAGTACACTAGTAGTGTCCGATTGAAGGACAGTTTTCGGCCAAAGCCGATTGGTCAGCTCGATTCATTACCGTATAATACTATAATCTATACATATAATAAAATTGTTAACTTAGCGTGGATTTACATTGAAGATATTTGCAAAAATATTAATTGGGGGCGTTTAGGAGACGTAATGGACATTGAGAACATTGTTAGAATTTTTGTCTGTTTGTCTGTTTGTTTGTGCACGCATCACTTAAAAATTACAGTACCGATTTGGATAGGGGTTTCACGAAAGCATAGGGCTTAGTTTAGATTAACATTTATGCTATATTTCATCGCAATCGGTTCATTCAATCAAAAGTTATGAGTGTTTAAAGACGCCGCCGATCTAGCCGCTAGTAACTCCTAACACCTATAATGCAAAATCTATACTCTTTTTCCCTTATTTTGACGCGAACCTGTAGGTATACAAGTTCCAACTTAATATGCTGACAGTTTTAAGGGTATATTACCGTTGGCGCGCTCCATACAAACGAAGTCTGGTTATATTTTCAATACTAACCAATTAAAGTCAATAAATTTTATCAGAAACAATCCAGAAACTAATTTCTATGCTCGTATTTTGTCCTATTTTCGTTTAAATATACAGTTTCAATGCTAGGATTAATTTAAGATTTGTATGGAAATCTTTGAGGCATTGTACCTGACTTTAAAACTACATTTAACTAAAATCTGACGCATCACAGGCATAAATATTAGTTTCTAGATTGTTTCTGCAAAATATCATTGACTTTAATTGGTTAGTATTGAAAATATAACCAGACTTCGTTTGCATTTGCATGGAGCGCGCCAATGTTACATAAATTCTAATAATATCTTAAAACTGAGAGTTTTTCCTTTAGGTATTTGCTTTAAAAAAAGGTATTTTGTATTTTCTGTAATAAAATCAAATTTGAAACGCGTCGAAATTCCAACAAAGGTTTTTAAACTGATATCAAAGAATATCCTTTAGCGAGGTAGGTAGGGTAGAGCGGCTGTTCGCGGATCGCCGAGAGCAAGCGGCACGCGGCGTGTACGCCGGCGGCGGCCATTGCGGCGACATGGCCCGTACTCCGCACCCCCACCCGCACAGATTGCCCGCAATGCTACCCTGAGTAATGTGCTACAAACGTACTTACGCCGGATTTTCCGCCAATTTTTGAGGGGCCATTTATTTGTACAAAGTCCTGTTATTAGAAACCGTGGTTACTTTTTGTGTAACAAAGTCGGTTTTTCGATTTATTCCAAAAAGTCACCGTTGTTATTTCTTCAATTTCTGATCGTGAAATGTTTGCGGTATTCGTACCATGTACTTGTTTATACTACTTCGCCGACGTTGTCCCGCATACCTACCTAATAGTTAATAAAAACGGTCTAGTGCGAGTCGGGGTACTCGCGCACCGAGGTTTCCGTACCACACAACATTTTACCTTAAAAAACCTTTTGTTTTCTCCGGGACCTATAGCGCGAGACAGACTCACACTTGGCCGGTTTTTATTATTTTTTGTTATACTGTAGAGTCTGCTCTATAATCACACCAAGTTTGACGCTTGTATGTTAAACCGTTTTTACCATAGAACGAGAAGAAAAAACGTTGATTAAAAACTAGTTTCTTGTATGAGGCCCCCCCTTAATTTTTAACTTTTTGACATTTTTATTATTTTTTAACAAATCCGCCGTAATAACGCATATTTGTTAACAAATATGCTATAATAACGCACATTCTGTGAAAATTTCATCTGTCTACTTATTAAGGTTCAAAAGTTACAGCCCTAAATAGGTAGGACGGACGGACGGACAACGTAGGCTTAGAAATAGGGTCCCATTTTCACCCTATGGGTACGTGACCCTAAAAAGGGGCCTAGTTAGGTTAAAATAATAAGTGGCTTTATTGTTTTCATCGATAAAAATACCCCGAAGAATTATAATTATTGGAAACCATATATTTGAAAAAAAAAAGACTAACTACTTTGCTAACTACTGAAATCTTTGACAAGTTTTTACGTTACTGAGTCAATTATTTATACTAGAAACTTGCCAATTTAATGGCCAACGACCTTACCCCATGACAAGTTTCTCAGTCAAAATTAAGTGGTCTAGGTTTTTCAAGACTGAAACGGAGGGTTAGTGTTAAAAGTACTTAGCAATATCGGGACACCAAATCTTCGGAACTACTTGAGATGTTTTTTTTTTTAATTTGGGATTCTGGACAATTATGGATGAGTTACTAGACAAACAAAAATATAAGTTTACAGGATTTTGAGCTACAAGGGGATCGAAAGTAGTTTCATATGATTTGTGTAATGTTAAATATCTCACGATCAGAGCTTCGTAGTTTTTTCGAACTTGGCTGACACACTGCCGTGTATCTACATATTATAAAATTAATTATTGTACCATTAAAAAACTGTAACAGAAGTGTGTCGGTGCATTGAAGATATTTCCAAAAAATATGACGATATAGTTTTTAGGTGTCCCTGACTCTAAATCAACCTTTTTTGAATGTTTGTCTGTCTGTTTGTTTGTGCGAGCATCACGCGAAAACTACTGAACCGATTTTGATGAAACTTTTTTTTTTGATAGCTTATGGTCCGACTTCAAATCTGGTATATAATTTGTGTGGACGAAGTCGCGGGTTAACTCTAGTATTGTAATAAAATTTATAGTGATGAAGCTGATGTTGCGGCGGATCTACGTTCACGCCGGAGGCGGCGGGGGCGTGCGTACCCTAACTGAACTCGCTGTTAGGGTACGCGCGAAGGCAGGCCCCCGCACACCCCGGACGATTGGCCTGTCGCAACCGCTGAGCTTCACCACTATTACTTTTTATTACACTATGACCACGATCTATCATCTCCACGAACACAAAGATATCAATGGATTTGAACAGGACAATCGAATAATACCCAGTTCCCGATCGCGGACAATCGGTGGCCTAACGCACCGGTGCAGGCGCTATTTCTGCCTAGTGTTTAGAAACAATAGCCCAGCGCTGCAATTAGTTTATCCGATAGATGGTGGTCGAACGAGTCGTAAATCTACGCTCTTGCCACCAGTGGGCTCTGAACGTAGTTGTGGCGCCCGCCGTATGTAGATTCCGCTCGGTTAATTAATGTGCCATGGTAAAGTGCGACCTTCTCCCTTGCTACCCCAGTCGGGTTTCGTAAATTGCGCACCCATCTCCCTCATGTACAATAGCTCCAATTTCGGCAAATTAAAATTCGACGTATAAAAGAGATTGTTGGTTAACAAACATGCTCCTTTTTGTATTAGCTTTACACATTCTGCGCCCTTGTCGGAACTTCTGTTTTTGTTATTTATAAGAGTAACCTACATAAGTTTTTCTACTCAGTGACTCGGTTTTCGTTTTGACGGAATACTAGGTACCTGTACTTTCACATTGCGTGCAGTTCACATTAGTTGATATATTCAATCGACGAGAAAATCTTATTGCAAAGGGCATCCGACAAAGATATTGGTCTCCAAACTAAGCTCCAATTTAAGACACATTTAGCAGAATGAGAGTCAAAAGTTTGAACGAAATCGATTGTGGCATAAAGCGAAGCTATCAACATAGAAACGAACTAAATGTTATCATTATAATTAAGACAATGACACGAAAATAATAGTTTTAAAAAAAACAACACCTGTGCAAAAATTTTAAAAATCCCACTGCATACAAGAAATATTATTATTCCGAAAATGTTCAGAGACGCATGAATTTAACTATTTTTATCTACGTTTACTACGGAATGAAATCTCTATAAAATTAAAGCCAAATAATTCAAAACCACAGAACCCTTAAATAAGTATTTTAAACAAATAGTTAAAGTTTTCTATAAAGCTTGTTATAAGCTTCAAATCTTTACTTAACAGCTCAGAAAATAAAATAAAACCGGTCAAGTGCGAGTTGGGCTACTCGCGCACCGAGGGTCCCTACCACACAACATATTAACTTGCAAAAAAGTTTTGTTTTCTCCGGGACCTTTAGCGCGAGATCGGCTCACACTTGGAAGGTTTTTATTATATGTTGTTATACTGTAGAGTTTGCCCTATAATCGAACAAAATTTGACGCTTGTAGAAGAAAAAACGTTGATAAAAACGATTTTCTTGTATTTGTTAACAAATATGCTATAATAACGCACATTCTGTAAAAATTTCAACTGTCTAGCTATTACGGTTCAAAAGTTACAGCCCTAAATAGTTAGGACAGACAGACAGACGGACGGACAACGTAGGCTTAGTAATAGGGTCCCGTTTTCACCCTTTGGGTACAGAACCCTAAAAATAACGTGTCTCGAAATTGTTTTGAAGAAAGAACAAGTTTACGCCTAGCAAGGTTAGATTCTGGTGTATTTTGTTTGTCATGTAATCTTCGCTATCGCGCGATTGAGTGACGGATCGGAGGCGACGGGCGTCAATCCCCTCTGCCCTCATTATCCCTTTCATGCTGAATTTCAATTAGCATGCTTTCGTGTTTTGTCATAACAAAGCCGAGCCCCGTCTGGTGAATACAGCGACTATGGGTAGATTCGGTGAGGTGTATCGGCGTACGGAGAGTGGAAGGTGTTGGTTGACATTTTGGCTCTCTTGCTTCAACACATTCTGGCTACGGATATGCCAATAAGATTCATGATATATCCATACACATTGTAAGCTACAGTTAAGTAGTTAGACGAAAGATGTGCCAAAATATGGTGTGTGAAAAATGTGATAAAATATGCAAGTAAACTTTGCATTTTAGAGCCATATCACAAAAGTGATGTTAGCGTAGGCGTTGACCGTGACATGGCCGTGTTATCGCCGCGATATTTCTGAGATCAATCAGTCTCTCGGCGGAATCGCTGCGATAATCTTCAGTAAAAATCACGGCGATTCAGTTGCGACGTCGTTGCAGTTGCAAATGGCTCTTAAAATAAAGACGCCCTCTTATCAGATTAGGGCCTACAACGAAACAAATTAACATTTCTAAAACAAACACAATAGTAATATTAAACAAAAGAAAACTATTGAATGATAAAACTTTCAATCGCACGCTGCTCACACTCTTGGCGCCAGATTCAAATTATTAAAGCAGCACGAATGCTAACCTGTCTCCTTTCAAATTTGATTGCACCCAACATCACACGCCCATGAACTCTATAATGAAACGACAATATAAAAACAAAACTATGGGCATATATGATTAGGTCGATACACGAGTAAGGTAGAACCTCTAAACAAACAGCCATTACAATAACGCTGCGTCACCGTGTTGGAAATCACTTATTGTGGGAGTGACTTGCACTCCCGCGCAAGTGCCTTATGCTACGCGCCTAGATCGTGTTCAGTACGAGACCCCCCGTTTTAACTGTTACATAATATCATATCCCAATTTTATGACCTTAAAGTTAAAATTCAGTGATTCATAGAGATCAATAGGTATCATTGATAGATTTTGATCATGAATTACTTCCTTCATTGACGTAAACAAGTTCAATCGGGAAAGGAATTATAGGCCACGCAACGATTTAAGTACCAAACATTTCAAAGATTCGATAAGTATCTCGGGTGACACGTCAAAATAGGTTTAATAGAGTACGATACTGTCGGCTTGGTCTGTGTAAGATGTTCGACATGCATAAACAATGGCGCGCGCCTTCGACGGATGGGTCAAATGAGGCGCGGCGTCAAATCTCGGGTTGCAGCGGCTTGGCGCCGGCTACACGTCCGAGAACTTAGCACACCCATTGGAAACGACAAAAAAACAACAATACACCAAATGTTCCCTTCGACGCGTTTCACTTCTCTCGGTAACAAGTGAGAGATCAAAGATATCAATGTACTATAATACTATGCGAGAGATTCTATAACATAAGTCTTGGAATGGGCTTAGCACCATACTATTCATAAGCACGTAATTCTGCATAAGAACATGAAGACTGCACACAACTAACAATAATAAACGAAAATTGGATTAGGATACTTTCTTACTAACGATCAAATTATAATTCTTTTAATTAGTCAATTAAAACGTGGTTTAACGCTGGTGTATCTTGTAAATTTTAGGGTAGATAAATCATTTAGAAAATCACTCTCTTAATTAGACTGAGAGATGTCAACGGAGCCGAGGCCTTGCACCGGAATAAATCAGGAATTAGATTGCTTTCCGCAAGGACACTCCCACCGTCGACTTGCCGTTAATAGCGCGTGCAACCGAAATGTTAGACGAATGTTTGGGAATATTTTTTACGTTGAAATAGTATCCGCAGACTGAGCAGGCGCCATGAACTTCGAAAAAAAAGATGGCAATAAACGCGACCAACTTAGTCACCAATTAGAGCATTCCAAAGGTTTTAAATCATTTTTATAGATATGCAAATAAAGTAAAATGTTGCGGTAAGACGAAAAATATACTATCAAAAACAAAATTTGTTTAAACTTGTGTTATTTTATATTACTGACTGATTGTATTCGTCTTTATTACAAGTAGGTATTGAAATCCATCTATTTTATTTATCTAACTTTTTAACACCATTTCAAGCGTCCAACCTTTTTACTAATGAAACCAGATAATAATGTAATTAACAATTCGTGGGATTGTATCAATATAACTGTTCCACGGCAACTAACATCGAGTGATTTCGATTTAATTACCTCGGATCAGTAACTCCGCCCCTGTTGGAATCGAATAGTCGTAAATCAAGAATAATAATCCCAAGCTCTACTCTTTTTATCGACTAAACAAATATTTATAAACACAATTACATGATCGTTAGGCCACAATTAAATGTTAACATTAGAAAGATAAACAAAACAAATTAAAAAGGATTCCAGTTTTTCTCTTTTTATACAATTTGCTAACTATAAAAACAGCGGCGAAGGTTATTTTGAGAATTTAGCAGTGACTCACGCAGGCACTATGGATAAAAGATTATCTGATGCTACGTTATCGGACTTTGTAATACGAGAAGGACTGTTTTTACTCTAAACCCTGGGCATTATTTGGCCATTTTTTTCACATCTATTGGCTATGGCACCGATATCTTTAGAAATAACTCGTCGCAATCGTTTCCAATCCTAAAAGTATTATTGTATTTCATGAGAAATCATAAGCATTCCCAATTTCTTGACGCATATTTAATCGTAGCACAAAATGTAATACAGAGATAATTCAGTCAAAAGATTATTATAATGATAGCGGGAACGTCATGAGGTGTTAAAAAACTTATAAGATCGACTAATTTATCTCATCTAATCATCGAGAAGTTAATAACGTATAAATATTAACGCCGTGCTCCTTAGATAGGAAGCAACGATGACATATTTAAACATCTCATTTCAAAGAGATACAAGCTCGCCGTGTAATAAAAAAAATCATAAGAACCCACACACAGAGATATTTCTACAAATCAATAATTCCATCAGCAAGCAGGGCAAATACGAAAATAAGCATCAAAGTGTTTTTTAGAGGAAAGACGACAAATGTCAAGCAGCAAGGCACAGTAGCAAACACGTGTTACATATTGTCTGACAATATTTACTGTTGCTTTAATAGCTCGGGAGGCGGAAAGAAGAAAATGAAAATAACCGTCGTTCTACATTTCGGAGCACATGTTATGCGCAATAGATTCCGTGACATATTAATTGGAAACAAATTTAAAACGTAGTTAAACAAAGAAAACGTGCAGTTTGAATTAAAGAATTAATAATATTGAATTTGTTGTCCGCCAAAGCAAATAAAACTACTATAAAGTTAAGACAAATCTACACTAATATTATAAAGAGGAAAGATTTGTACCTATTTTTGTATGTTTGTATGTTTGTAATGAATAGGCTCAAAAAGTACTGGGCCGATTTAAAAAATTCTTTCACCAATAGAATGCTACATTCTTCCAATTTGACATAGGCTACATTTCATTTTGAAAAAAAATAGGGATCCTTGGTAAAATTTGAACATTGTAACAGAAGGTGTAGAAAAATGAGTCTTAAAATTTATTTGTCTACCCCGTGCGAAGCCGGGACGGGCTGCTAGTCTTAAATAAGTCTCATTAAGTTTAGAGTTAACAGCTATTCACATCCCCACGAGAGGATGCCAATAAAATTCAAATCCAATTGCGTCGTCCCTTGATTTACAACGAATCAATAAAAGACCAGGCCATCATTACCCTTTTTATTGAGTATTCAATAAAATTAATGTACCTACTCAGGAATCAACGCAACAACGGCAAGCAGACAGATTCAAATAAAGACCTTAGTTTACACATGCATTAAAATATAAACATCGTATTGTCTACCAAATTACCAGCGACTTTGATGACTCGTGGACCAGGTGAACAATATGACCTGGCGCTTTTGGTCATTACTTGTAATTATGTTCGACCAGTGAACCACTTACTTATTTCAAAAATATTGTCTGCGTCTTTAAAAGAAAGTCTAGTGCCGTTTAGTCCATACAAATGTATTCCAGTTTTCTTGATAATGACACCACAGCAAACACTTTTTTACCACACAATCTATATCGCCTCTGCCATGGCCCTTATGTTTTGTTTTTTTGATAAAATATTTACTATAAGAACTAGGAGCCTTCGAAAATAAAGAAAAATTGCTCAGTTGTACCGCCGTGTTTAGACATCCAGTAAGCATATATGATGAATATTAACAAAAAATGGAGACATAGACAGACATAGCCAAAGTCTTTCTCATATTATTCTTGAAGGAATTATTAAAATCGGTTTAGTTTTGGAGGAGGAAACAGGGTATTTTTACATGGTACATTTTATGTAGGCAAAATCAACTGCAGTTGTCACTTTCGCACTGGTAGCTCGGTTGCTCGGGAACAGCGCGACAGCAATACCTATTCTTCAAATTTCTTGCAGACCGTCTTTCCTCTTAATGTTAGTGCCCGTGACAAGTAGGTATACCACTACACTAACTATATTCTAACATAATTTATGTGATACTTGAATGTAAGCAAGACTGCGTAGTCGAGCTAATGACAGAAGGAATGGTATGTTAGGTTGATTGCTGCTGTTACTTGCCCATTATATTGTTTACAACCACACTGCATTATGATTTTACAAGCACGGGGAACTGTATTATTTCACTAATCCGCATTCACAAAAGATAATTGCGAATTGTTTAACCGTTGATTGTTTAAATGTACAATATATTAATTTACCAGACACAGGCAATTGTTAATTTACAAATCGTATTCGAATAAATCAGTGGAACACTCTTTTGTATTAGCGATCCCTCGGAGTATATGACATCAATATATCAAGTGCGCGAGTTGAAACTGTATAAACACAATAGTAAGATAGAAAAAAAAGACTGAGCCTGAGAGATGGCTCGTAAAATAAAACAAGGGACTATGTCCGGAGATATGTCAAGATATCATGCGGCGGGGGGCAAGCCAATGCGCCGGCGCCGGTCGCACTCCCCGAGGCCCAATTAGAAGCACACCTTTTGGACATGTGCTATCACTTGGCGCTAACAAACGTCTAAAACCCAAGGCCCACATCCGTTACCGTTTTATCACTATAGAAAAAATTCGACTCCCACAGATCGACACTATCGCCGTGCAGAAATATATTTTAGCAAAACAAACAATTTCTTATTAATAAATTCTATGACAAATTTATATAAACGACAGTTTAAATGTTCAGATAAAATACTTGGAACATATCAATTTGAGAATTAGATTTCGTTAAAAAGGTTTTTTATTCCCTCTTGGTGTACAAATGTTTCGTTGTATTTTGTAATTTAGAAATAGAGGACAAATAAAACTGCAAGGAAATGACACGGTGCCCTTGATTTTATCATTATTATCAACAATTACTCGTATAGTATCGATCGTCATCGCCATTCCCGGAAGTGTCAGATAAGAATTTACGGAGACAGAACACGAACTCGGTGTCAAAGTAACAAAGAAAATAAAAATTGTAAGCCGTTACATATTTAGGTGCAGCCCACGGTACAGTTAACGTAATTAAAAATTATTTTCTTGTTAATTCAAAAGTTACTACTGCTGTTTTCCAGACTTTATTGCTTCTACGATCCTCTATAATCTATATTATAAAGTGTGATATTGATATCATTAGCTTCCTTTTAAACTATGAGTCTACCCATCGAACTGAACAACTTTTACTATGGGAGCAAACCGAACGTATTTTTTTCGCCATTTCGTCGTTTTAGTTCGAGTAAGATTTCAGTTTTGGATGGAACAGTGGATTTTCTTCGCGATTTCGACATTGATCCCGTTTGGATCCTGTTTATTAGTTTAAATATTTATGGGATAAAACTTACCTTGGTTTTGACGAGTTTAGCGTTTTCCTTGCACATTTTAGCGAGTGCATGATACTCGCCTCTCGCAGCACACATTATCCATTGCTTCTGTTTGGAGTCCAACGGATCCGGCTCTCCTTTGTGATCCAACTGTAACAATACGAAATATATAGGGTCCTACTTAATATGCTGACAGTTTTTTTAAGAGGATGATCAGACCATCAAACTGATCATCTTTTTCTATGGGACCAATGTCGAAATCAGGAAAAAAAATCAACTGTTCCTTACTAAACTGCAATCCTACTCGACCCAAATGTATGGGACACCAGATTTTCTTTTTCCGCGATTTCGGCTTTGGTCCCATAGAGAAAGTTGTTCAGTTTGATGGTCTGATCATCCTCTTAAAAAACTGTCAGCATATTAAGGTGTGAAACTGGCCAAGTGCGAGTCAGGCTCGCGCACTGAGGGTACTGTACCACCATACAATATAACCAAAACATTTTGTTTTCTCCAGGATCTTTAGCGCAAGCCCGACACACACTTATTCGCTTTTTATTTTATGTATTACCGTTTTAACGATAGAGCGAGAAGAAAAAACGTTGATAAAAACTAGTTTCTTGTAACAACACTCCAAAAAATGTTAGTAATTGTTTTTTTTATTAATTGTCATCAAATCCAATATACTACAATGATTCATATTTTGTGGCATTTGCTACCTATTATGGTTCAGAAGATACAGCCCGAAGCTAGGACGGACGGACAGCGTAGGCTTAAGAATATCGTCCCGTTTTCATCCTTTGTGTACGTAACCCTAAAAAGTAAAAAAAAAATAGCTTTTCATACTCACCGATACCCGGTCCTCTTCATCCACACTCTGTGAACAAATAGTAATGTTAATTATATAGATAAATAACTCACAATCAATACCAATCAATGCGAAGAAAGAATTTAACCCGAGTCGTGCTAAAACGTGGCAGACAGATAAGAATCATATTTCTAATTTTTGGATGTATGTAATACATATTTAATAAGTGAGTGCCTGTAGAATCCCACTGTAGGGCAAAGGCCTCCTCTCACGAACAAGGGTGAGAGGGAGTGGGCCATACTCCACCACGCGGGCCCAGTGCGTGTTGGTGGAGGCAAGTTAGTGGTCAACTTGCTGTCAGAGAATTTTCAAGCCGCCTTAATAGGCGTGGCGTTGATGTTCTGAGTTTTCAGAATATCTCTGACTACCCCCTCGGGGAATATAGTCGTGAGCATATGCTTATGCTTAATAGGCGTCTGACCTGGCTTAACGAATAGTTACAACGCTATCTGACGGAACTATCCGAGACCAACTGCTTAACGTACCTTCTGAAGCACAGAAACGCTCGCAAGAAACGGTCGTAGGCTTAGTAGAGATTAAGTATTGGAAACGATCACCGAAGTTAAGCAACGTCAAGTACGGTCAGTCTTTGGATGGGTGACCGTTTAGTGGTATTACATGCAATATTTACTTAAGTTAAATTATGATGAGTTAAATTCTAAAATAATGCTTATGTTCATACATAGCTGACAATTTATTAACTACATAAACGTTCAGTAAAAGTAATGTCTGAAAACAAAAGATTAGGAATATAAATAAAGATGATATTTACATACATAATAAATATCTTAACGACACATATAAATTAATCGGAACCTAATATTTCAAAATTAATAAATGAGTACTTATATTGTGAAAATAATATTTTGAATTAATGGTCAATAAATTCGAATTCTCCCGTCTTCAGGCCTGCGCTGCGATGGATGACGCGTATAGAGAGTCGTAAGTGATTTGAATAGTTAATCGTAATTAAAAGCCGTAAGTGAAATATAATACAGTTCAATTTTGAGCAATGTATTGATGGAGTTACACGTTTTATCGATGGTGCGCGGGGCGTGCGCTGCTCAGCATGACCACTTTACCACCTGTCGTTACATATTTATGTCTACACTATTGGCCTCACTGTTAGGGACTTCGATATTGACAAGATAACATCCTTAATGTGATGTGTTTGATTTAATAATAAGATTAAGTTTGTACGTAGCCGGTTTTTGCGTTAAGCAGTAACAATTAAACTCTAATTTAAATAAAACATTAGTTGAATAACTGTGATCTGATCACTCAAGATTATACAGGGTGAGATTGATATCATTAGCATCCTTTTAAACTAAGAGTCTACCCATCAAACTGAACAACTTTTACTATGGGAGCATAAATAAAAATCTACTGTTCCATACAAAACCGCAGTGCGTACTGGATGCAACAGCTGATATTTTTTGCTCCGATCGGTTTGCTCCCATATTATAAGTTGTTCAGTATGATGGTTAGACTCTTAGTTTAAAAGGATGCTAATGATAGCCTATTCATTGAAGGTTTGTGTGAAACTTCATACACCTGAAAATTACTATCAAACACATGTATTCCATTCATACATAGGTAAGTACCAAGTACATAAACAAACATCACAACCGTGGGTGTGTCTTTTGGGGT
Organism: Agonopterix alstromeriana; assembly: GCA_963924505.1. Taxonomy (NCBI): domain Eukaryota; kingdom Metazoa; phylum Arthropoda; class Insecta; order Lepidoptera; family Depressariidae; genus Agonopterix; species Agonopterix alstromeriana. Next base: position 16,577,705 of record OZ004661.1, read on the forward strand.
GGTCGGTAATTAAAACTGACAAATGACTATCACGAAGCTTTAAGATATGATTAAATACCACTTTATTTCCTAAATAAGTGTATAAGTGAGACTTTGTTTACAAAAAGAAAGATTTATCACGTTTATGTTTGAACGGGCATTATTTTTATTTATCTATTCGACATTCGAAAAAGCTGAAATAAGTTCTTTACTTATTATATTTAGTTTAAGAATCCACCTTGCGATGGAATTGTTAAGTCGCAATATCGTCATTTTTCGACTATATTTGTAAAATTTACCGAAACTAAAGTCATACCTCAGTATTCTTGGATAGTTTATCTAGTGAAATCATAAATTGAATATACAATTGGAATTACTTCACTCGATAGAAAATTTACACAAAGATTTCATGTATTTTTAAACATTTTTCTCCTTTAAGAAGAACTTATAATAGTTTCAGAATTTTTATTTATACTCACATATTCACCATTATTTTATCAAGTAAAATCATAAAATTATTTTTATAATTACTTAAGTTAATTCTTTTTAATCGAAAATACGTCACACGCACGCACTTTTCGGAGGGCTGGGCAAACGCGTTTCTCGTCTGAACCGGTAGTCCCTTAAGTAGGTTCATCACAACGAGAAACTGTTCCACGAAGGGAATTATAGTCTTCAATCTGGTCAAATAGTTCTAAGTAACTCACAATCGATCACAAGACATTTAATGAGCCCAGCGCCCTGTGAACAGTTAACTAGTCTGAAATTAAATGTCTAATTTATCTGAAACATTTTCATGCGCTCCCCTATGATATTTTTTTTTAACAGCATATTATATTTTAAAATCCACAATTAATACATATTATATTAATACTGGCGCCCGCAATTTGTACGCGCACACCACTGACTTTAAATACTGCTAACTTTTGATTGAATTGCTCCGATTTGAATGATCCGATTGTGATTAATTAAAGCCTAAATATTAATCCCAACTAAGCTCTACACTTTTTTCCGAACCGAAACCGCATTCAAATCGGTTCAGTAGTTTTTTAAGTGATTAAATTGTTTATATAAAATAACACTGTATTAATTTATTACCTGACTGTACATGGAACATGTAAAAGGGACATTTTAATTAGAGGTCGTTTTGCTTTTAGGACCATTTGCTAACAGCAAATTTTGACGAATAGGACGTTTCGCTATTACGTCGATTTGATCTCATTTTGATGTGTAGGACATTTTGTTTAAGTGTCCTTACGATACGAAAGGTTGCGTGCACAAACAAAAATTGTTTAAATGGTTTCAATCTCATAACGTAGGTATGCTTAACGCCTCCAATTCATTGTTCTTCAAATATTTTCAATGTATTTCCACGCCAAATTTAAATTTTTATTATATGTTTGTATGTATAGGTAGATGTAGTAGCATAAAACATTGAAAGTAGAATTTGAAAACAATTATTATAAATTATGAAGCAAATTAACACTCGACTGATAAAGTCCAGTGTCCGATAAAATTAAAAATTATTAATTTAACCCGTTTCATACGGCCATATAATACAGAAAAAGGTATACTATTTTACCATAAGTGAATTAAAAGAGGCATGCGATGGTCGCCAGTGCGTCGCCGAAGGTCTCCAGGCGTGCGTGCCGCTCGTCGCTCCCCGGGACGTCGCCCGTCGCATCAGGGTGTTCGCGCTGGGCACATTGTGGTGGCGACGGCACGACATAACGATCGATACCCATCACAACCTCCTAACGTTCAACTTTATTACCTACATTGTTGGGACAAAGCTCGTAGAATTTGTTCTTTTGGCATTTTAAATCTGAAAGTGCCGCTTGGGTGGCATGGCACACCTACGAATTGGGGAAACTGACGTGTTAACTTGAACGTGTCATTTCTGATTCATTCTTAATATACTAATTAGGTATTATACCTACTTCATTTGATCCATTGAGGCCCTTAACTCGGATTCTCGATGAATAGGGTCCTTCTTAATATGCTGACACTTTTTTCAGATCAATAAACTGAACAATGTTCTGTATCGGACCAACATCGAAAACGCGAAAAATAAAGTGCTATTCCCTACGAAACTGTAAACCTATTCTAGCCAAATTAATAGGACAGAAGATTTTTTTTCGCGATTTCGATGTAGGTCCCATAGAGAAAGTTCTTCAGTTTGATGGTTTGATCATCTCCTTAAAAAGTGTCAGTTTATTAAGAAGGACCCTGTATAGCGATCGGGAACTTCATTGGTACTATTGGAAATGACATTTGAACGAAAACGTTCATGATAGGTACATCGAAAATTTAAAGCTCCTATCACTAATAGATCCTTTGATAATCTTTGTAACCTGGACCAACGTTTAAAGTAAGATGGGCGTTTACTTTATCGAAACTGTTAAAAAACAGTAGGTACCTATAACAAAAAATCCAAACATCCTACAAAAAAAAACATTGGTTCAGGTCTCTTGTAAATTTAAATTGATACTAATAAAAAATTCTTAACAATGATAATGAGGACAAGACGATGCCTTACCTATTCCGAAGTGAAAGTTGCTATCAGAGATAATTTTAATGAAGCTAGCAATTTGTCAGATATGATAACTGGCACATCCACTCAATTGTTTAACCCCTATAGACCGTGTATTACAAGCCGTCTTACTTTTATCTTTCAGTAGCTGACAGGTAATTCATCCGTTCCTATTTTCCATCACTTCGACAAGGCTCGTTAAATGTGGCATCCGCGTTGTTGATGGCTGCAAGTGATTCTCAGGCCCGAATAGCAGAGAGAGAACAATGAAATCGGTCATATTTTCCTGCCAACTCGCAACGGACCGTGATAGCTTATCTTTCCATCGTGCATAACAACTAGAATGCGTTTATTCAAAACAATGATGACGTATACTTAAAATGAAGCTTATTTTCGCTACCTTTTTGAAGGATTTATGGCCTTCGTTACATGGGAGAGATAAATTAAACAATAGCCTATCGACTTACGAATTGCATAGTTTGTAAAGACGGACTACCTACACAATTGTTATGGTAATTACAAGAACGAAGAGCTAATTTGTTAATTCATGATTACTTACGACTCCAGCGAGAATCGAGCTTTAAACCAGGCCCCAAACTAAACAAAAACTAACTAACAAAAGAATGTCTAAAACTACACACTTACTGAGGATACAGTTAACTCGAAAGTCATACGGTCAGTTGCACAAAGGTTCATAAAAGTTAATCCTCCATTAAATCTATTGCTGTCATTTTTGCCTTCTTGACATAGTAAAAGCTAGCAAGAGATTTAATGGAGGATTAACTTTAATGAACGTACGTGCAACTGGCCGTTAATCAAATTTTCCTTTTACACTAAAGCAATGTTGCTGGAAAAAAAAGGAAATAACTGTTTTAAATTCGGCATCCATATTTCAGGTTGTAAAACTATTTTATCTGCAGAACTGAATATGCCAAAATTAGAAAATCAGAACGCATAAATTAACCGACAGCTCATATTAAAACATTAGAGAAACCCCACGACGTGGTCGGCATAAAGCACGAATGACCTTTTTACAGCTTTAACAGCACACGTGCGCTATGGAGTAACACCACACGACAATAATTGTCGGAGGACAATCGACCGCAAGTCACGAGCCAATGCTCAATGCGTTATGTTATACTCACTACGCATAATGATAAACATTGACTTTTACAAACCGTACCTAGCTTGGTAGTTTAGCAAGATATCAATTAGCACTCAATTTTTTTTCCATCTGAATTTACTCACAAGATTTTTTATTTTATAATGTTTGCCACCAAAGCAAACAATTTTCAATAAAATACCTCCGTGGTCTAATGGTTAAGAGCATTGGGCTCTTGACACGGAGGTCGGGGGTTCGATTCAGGAGGACACGCTTTGTGCGTTTTTCCCCAGTTGGTTAGGACATTGCAGGCCGAATCACCTGATTGTCAGAAAAAAATATGATTCCGTGCTTCGGATGGCATGTTAAGCCCTTTGTCCTGGCTACTATCTCTCGTAGTAGTCGTTACGTAAAAACCACGTCAGAGGCCGTAAGGCGGTCTGAAAAAACTCTAACACCAGGGCTTGCTGCACACACGATAAGAAGAAGAATAAAATAAAACATATTTACCATCATTTTGCTAATAATTTAGAAACCATCATCAAAACATATCCGATCTTAAATCCAGGTGAAATTACGTATTATACTTAATACGAGTGGAAGATTGTGAGACTCGATTCCGTAATCGGCTCTCCACCGAAGGAAGCGGATAAAAAAACCTAACGTTTAAGCTCTTCGAAGTTAAAGTATCCTTTTTAATAGCGCAGCGTTGGAGAAGTGCCTTTTCATAACATCTTTGTAGATTAATTTTTGGCTTTTTAGATCAAGAGCGGAAGCGTCTCTTATGTCTATATCCACATCGGTCTATTTTAGTGTTGATTTATGCATTTGGATCTCGTTCGGACTTGTGGCGACGTGGCATATTAGTGTGAAACCGGTTATTCGTTTATAATTTATTTAACTTCAAAACGATATGGATCGGTTTGATAAATAGGGTAAACTTTTTTAATGGGATGATCAGTCTGTCAAACTAAACAACTTTCTTTATGGCACCAACATAGAGTAATCGCGAAAAAAATCAGCTGTTCCATACAAAAATGGAAACCAATTCGAGCCAAATGTATGGGACAGCTGTTTTTTTTTGCGATTTCGAATGTAGGTCACATAGATAAGTAGTTCAGTTTGATGGTCTGATCATCCCCTTAAAAAAGACGGACGGACGGAGAACGTAGGCTTAGTAATAGGGTCCCGATTTCACCCTTTAGGTACGGAACCCTAAAAAGATATATGTTTGCCCAAGTCCCTTCTTAAGTCGAGTCGATAGCATGTCACTACGTTTGTCTTGACATCGTGGTGAAGAGATAAAGCACAAACCTAGATTGTAGCTTTAACCGTCGATTAATTTTATAAAAGTTATCTCATTGGTCAAATTTATATTGAATTGCAAACAGAAACACAGCTAGGCTTAACAATAAATCACTGACCTGCTTTGAGTCAAATTCCTTTACGAGGTTAATGCGAATTCTCGTCCGTTTATGTGGTACACTCGGCATCAGATATATTATAGCCTTTGACTATATTTATATGTGGACTGGTTACGCGTGTAATTCTACTAACAAACATTTCTGCCACTTTTTGCGGGGGGCGAGGTAACATGAAATCCGCAACTTTGGATTTTATTCCCCATAACTTTAGATTCTAATTTTGAATGTTAAAAATCATGAAAAGTAGACTCGTGTGAACCCCAAACGTTCTAAGTTCGAAGTTATTTAGTGATAAGGTGTAAAATTGAATGTAAATGCACAAGATCAATTGTGCTTATACCGTGGCAGAGGGGAAATGCTACCGAAAGGCTAGTCCTTATAATAATTAGTCAAAGATTATATAGCAAACAAGGTGGTCAAATATTTCTAAGCAGTTCTAATTTTCAATAATTTATTTGCACATAACCAATCAAATATATCGGAACGCCTAGAACGTCAAGATTATGTACGCAGTCAGGGTGATCATATACTTTATGACCAGTTTAAGAAAAAAATATCTTACTGCGTTATTTTACATTTCAATTTTAAATAACATTAGAAAGAAATTATTTAAAATTAGCTGTTCCGATATTTATGTCAAAATAAACATTTAGTTATAATTGGTAACATTTACTGTAATGAATTTATTAAAAAATTAGCACTGTTCAGAAATATTTGACCACTTTGTATGCTACGATATATCTGATGGCGACTGTACATATAGTATAAAGCAATTGTAAAGTCCATTAGGTGTGCAGAGCCATACGCGGCGTGGCCTAATATTTATCATTAGGAGCTTTTGTTGTTCATGTTGTTAGCTTCCCCCTGTGTAGGGGTTGCCCCGTTCAGATGACTCAAAATTATTTATTATATGAATTTTTGCACTCGCTGTGAACATCCCCAACGGTTACTTTCGTTATGTGTCCTTCGGGTATAGTCTCATGTTGCATATTTAGTCTGTGATGGCTTAGCGTAATGTTCATGGCGTTAAACGAGTAATTTGTCATCAAACTTTTAAATTGGATCAACTAACTATATTTTTTCTTGTTTTAAAGGTGTAAAAGATACATACATTAGCAATTTCCTTTTCCTTCTCGATATCCCGGCGCGATCATGAAAAATTATTATCGATAATATCAGATTGGAGATCATTTTGACCGCCAAAGGGCCATGGCGAGGTTTTACAATTCAATTAGTTGCACCAGGTGTCGTGGGGCAGGAAACTTTTACCCGGGCCGCAACGCTACATTATAATAATTTTAAAACAGTTTCATTACAGTTGATAAATAATTCATAGTTTAGTAGTTTATTGTTAGCCTTTGTGTCCGCATAAAGGTTGTGTTAAATAATAATTTCCTTCATTGTGCATGTTTTATAGAGCTAATTCAAAATTGTTTAAATTATAACAATAAGGCAAAGGTAAATCAATCTACGAAGTCTGCGATAGTTAGCATTAAAGTGATCTTAATGCATCCTACAATTTTATCAGACCGTTATCTCCACTAATAGGTTTAGAGTTTCTGGCCGCATCTTCTCTACAACGGAACATCTTCCGACGCGGTGGTAGATTCAAAAACATGACGTCAAAAAGTTATCTATGTGTAATTTTTGAACTATTAGAAAAAAATATATAAATTATAAATAAAGGGTCTTTCTTAATATCCTGACACATTTTTAAGGGAATGATCAGACCGTCAAACTGAACAACATTCTCTATGGCACCAACATCACAATCGCGAGATAAAAATCAGCTGTTCTGTACAAAACTGCAAACCAACTTGAGCTAAATGTATGGGACAGTTGGTTTTTGTTTTGCGATTTCGATGTTGGTCCCATAGAGAAAGTTGTTCAGTTTGATGGTCTGATCACCCCCGTAAAAAAGTGTCAGCATACTAAGAAGGACCCTGTATGTAATAAACTGTGTCCCATTGGGGTAGGCAGATAATTTTTCTTTGGTCTGTCAATTAAAAGAATGAAACCACTATTTAATACTATAACGAACTTTCAAAATTAAATCAAGAGTTGTGAGCAGAGGGAAAAACGTCAAAGTATAAGGGCTATCTAATTTTACAACTTATAATGAACTAACCACTTTTTATAAAAACACGTTGATTGAAATTCGTATCACTAAGTTTCGGGTCATAATATTTAATAATGATTAGCAGCCTACTAAAAACAGGTGCGCACGCGCCTCTTGCGGCGCAGTCGCAGGCGGCCGCGCGGTCCCCAAATATTTATAATTATTAACTCGTAGCTACTCTAAGAGTAATAATTATCTAAGTAAACTATACTTAGCTTTTGAACACAACTATTCTCTAACAAGCATTGTAATTAAAAGACAATTTAGTATTTCGTGGGTCGTTAAATCATTTTTGAAAAATTGAGTAACAAAGATCTGTTAGAGCACCTGTCAAAGGGGAACGCCGGATTTAGGTCATCAAATTAGATTTAGTAAGAATTGAGAATATTCATTCATAATATCTCGCACTATTTATTAATTACTAGAACTTCGTAACTTTTTTATTACTGAAGATAAAGACGTTGTTTTTGTATGATTTCTTTCATCTCTCGTCGGATCATTATGAAATTGCAAACTACTTAATATTTATTATATGACGGATCCCGAAAACAGGTAAAACTACAAATAAAATACAGGGTCCTTCGTTACAACTTTCTCTATGAGACCAACAACGAAATCGCGAAAAAAAAATCAACTGCTCCATACAAAACTGAAAACCTACTTTAGCCAATTGTGACATTTGATTTTTATTCGCGATTTCGATGTTGGTCCCATAGAGAAATTTGTACAGTTTGATGGTCTGGTCATCCTCTTAAAAAAGTGTCAGCATATTAAGAAGGACCCTAAATAAACTATTAAAAAACAGTAACAGAAGTGTGTCTACATTGAAGATATTTACACAAAAAAAAAAGATTACGATATGGTTATTATGTGGTTATTAAGTGTCCCTGACTCCAAATCAATCTTATTTAGAATTTTTGTACGTCTGTTTGTTTGATTGTTTGTTCGAGCACCACGCAAAAACTACTGAACCGATTTTGAACAAGCTTTCTTTTTTTGATAGCTTATAGCTCATAGTTTTTAGGATTTCGTAGTCAACAGAGAACCCTTTTACTTTCGCCATGTCCGTCCGTCTGTCTCTCTGTCCGCGGCTTAGCACCGAGACGCTATGTACTAGAAAGCTGTAATTTGACATGGGTATACATATTTATCACGCCCGACAAAATGGTAAAATAAAATTTTGAAACATTTTTTTAGTGTACACCCGCTACACGAAAAGTGGGGATGCAATTTTTTTCTCGTCTATCCCATTCCCATGATGTGGGGTATCGTTGGATAGGTCTTTTAAAAATATTGTGGGTGTGGGAAAACCATTTTTCGATTTAGGGATCCGTTAGCGAAATATTAAGCTTTAAAGTGATCATTTTTGTTGTGTCCCCCAAAAATTCACGGCCGTAGTGTATAAAACGAATTTAAAAGGAAAACTATCACCGCTAAGTAGGCTTTACAAGTTAACGACTAAGAGTCGACTAACTTGTAAAATGTACTTTTTAGACTTTATTAGCCGTTAAACCGTAGTATGAACACACGTAACAAAAAGACCCGCTCTAAGTCCGTATATTGTAACGGGCAACTACAGAACCCTACCCTGTGGCCTGACACGCACTTGGCCGGTTTTTTTGATAAAATATAGGTAAACAGGGTCCTTCTTAATATGCTAACACTTTTAAGGACCAGACCATCAAACTGAACAACTTTCTCTACATGACCAACATAAAAATCGCGAAAAATTAAAAACACTTGTCCCATACACGTCCTTCTTAATATGCTGAAACTTTTTAAGGGGATGATCAGACCGTCAAACTAAGCAACTTTCTCTAAGGGGCTAAAATCGAAATCGCGAAAAAAATACAGTTTCGCTCAAGTAGGTTTACAGTTTTGTATGGAACAGCTGATTTCGTTTCGCGATTTCGATGTCTGTGCCATATAGAAAGTTATTCAGTTTGATGGTGTGATCATCCCCTTAAAAAGTGTCAGCATATTATGAAGGACCCTGTATCCCACCAAAAAATTTGTAATTTTTAAGTGGATGATCAGACCATCAAACTGTGCAACTTTCACTATTGGACCATATCAAAATCGTGATAAAAATCTGCTGTCATATACATTTAGGTCAAGTAGGATTTCAATTTTGTTTTATATAGGATACCTACTTTTTTTTGTGATTTCGATGTTGTTCCCATAGAAAAAGCTGCTCAGTTTGATGGTCTGATTATCTCTTTAAAATTGTTTCAGCTAATTTTGTGTGCTGCAAAACATCAAACTGAACAACTTTTATTATGGGAACAACTATGAAATAGAGAAAAAAATTCTGCTGTCCCATAGCTACTCGACCAACACAAAATTTATGAAACAGCCGATTTTTTTGTTCGCCATTTCATAGTTGGTCCTATAGTATAAGTGGTTCAGTTTGATGGTCTGAAGCACCCCCTTAAGTTTTCATCCTGTATATTCATTCATGGAAGAGTTGGACATAGTATATGTTGATATTATGAACGAACTGAATGTTTAATTACTGGTGGTCAAAACACAAAAGTCAACGCTCTAGTCTAAGTCCACAAAAAGCAATAAAAATTCTGTGGTCGAAGATATGTTACACAGAACTGAACTAGATACACAATCAACGTTCCAAAATGGGAGATTCAAAAGAGCTACTAAGTATCTCTTTTTTGTACTAACTAACAGTAATCATACCAAATACGAGTAAGTTTATGATTCAAAAACAATATATTCATGCCACCCAACAGCAAGCAAGGAAAAATTTGTATAAATCTTCTACTAATTCAAAATTCAGTGCAGACAGGTGTACGATCACCAAAAACCGGTGGCGGTTGAGCGGCATTATGTGAAAATAAGGTGTTTTCAGGACTATACCTACCTATGTCCGTGGTCTAATCGTTAAAAGCATTGAGCTTTTGACCCGGAGGTCATGGGTTTGACTCCCACGGGGGGCTCACTTTGTGCGTTTTTCCCCAGTTGGTTAGGACATTGCAGGCTGAATGACCTGATTGTCTGAAAAGAATGACGATTCCGTGCTTCGGATGGCACGTTAAGTCTTGGTCAATTCAATTCAATTTTTGTTTAATGGCATCCGATGTGTTATCACAATTCAGCCAATGTCTCGTTATGTGGAGAGTATACGTAGTATTAATTTATAGTTAAATTTATCAGTTGTATTAATTAAGTCTAGCGTGGCAGTATTGCCAATGTAAGTAGTTTATAATCTCAAGTGATTGTTTTAAGGTTAAAACACAAAAGAGTTCACAAAATGGCGGAGCCACGTGCAAGCCTAACGCGCCGATACGCACGCGTCCGTACTCCGCCAGACTTGCAGCGCGACTCAAGCCGTAGGTCCCGGCTACTATCTCTGGTGGTAGTAGTCGTTACATAAAAACCATATCAGAGGCCATAAGGCGGTCTGAAAAAACACCAGGGCTTGCTGCCCACACAATAAGAAGAAAAGACTATACTCCTTATCTATTTAGTAAAAGGTTCAGAAGTGTTTGGCACTGTCAGTATTTGCTAGGCTGTCACTTACACCCTGTATATGTAGGGTAATAACTGTCATAATAGCTTGTGGCAGTGAAGGAAAACTAAGTTTGGAAACCTGCACATCTAAGATAGCTTAAAACAGACAGGACATAAATCTTAATTTCTAACAGAGAAAGTTGCGAGTAACTAGTTACAAATGACAAAAACTTACCTCAGTGAAAGTGCCCATCTTGTTGCTTTTCAATACATCACTCTCCGACGCCATCCTGTTGAACATTTGCTTCCGTTCTTTCACGGATATCTTCTGCTCGTTATCAATCAGCATACTTTCACTCCTCGATGAAGTTAATGTCGAAGACATTGTTTCATCCAGTGATGTGTCTTGGTTCGGAATAGAAGTTCGGTGACCCTGCAGATTAGTTATACTGGAACGTTTCTCGTTACTTTTATCCATGGATTTTTTCCTCGGGTACACCTTTGGTGGGACATCGTCACTTGTGGACAGTGATAGACTTTCCTTCGACTCACTATGAGATATTTCAGCGGGTGAGCTTGTTACAGGAGAACTTGTATCTTGAATAATGTTATTGAGTACGCTAAAATCTTGATTTAGTTGCAATGGGGGAGGTGGACGATATGGTGGCTGCACATTAGTATTTTCCGGTGTTGTAACACTAGGTGAGTCAGGCATTTTACTATCGCCAGCTTCTTCATTTTCTTTACCATTATTTGTCATGTGATACTTCTTCTTTAGTATCAACCATTTCTCATTATTCTGATTCTTTATTATAGCTAGTGTGTTTACGTGTTTCTTGAATGTGCTTCTTGCTTCGTCTACAACATTGATATCTTATTATACAGGGTCCTTCTTAACATGCTGACACTTTTAAGGGGATGATCAGACCGTAAAACTGAACAACGTTCTCTATGGGACCAACGGAGAAAACGTGAAAAAAAAATCTGCTGTTCCATACAAAACTACAAACCTACTTGAACCAAATGTATGGGACAGCTGAATTGTTTTTCGCAATTTCGATGTTGGTCCCATAAAGAAAGTTGTTCAGTTTTACGGTCTGATATAACAGATCTAAATAGTTAAAATAAAAATTCACGATCAACATTCCAAAAACTGCATAGCAAAAAATGATCATTTTTGTACTAGCCGATAGTAAGGGTAGTGCCTCCTCTGGCAGCACGGAATCACATTTTTTCACGCTCTATCCTTTTCTGTCGCTCAGGAACGTTATTAGCTAAAGCGAAGAAGGTCGCAGCACTGCCGGTGCTGCCGCGTGCGGTCGCATTCTCGCTATCTTTCTCGCTCTAGCAGATGACGTTCCTGATTGACAGAAAAGCGTCAAAAAATTCGGTTCTGTGCTGGGAGATGAGGTTTAACCCTAAACATACCAAGTATGACTAATCCAACATATTATTGCCACCCAAAAGCATGCATACTTGATTTGTGTTGATATTGTGTCAAATCGGACAAAAATTTGCTATGATTTTATATGAGACTTGGAGTCGATTTGGATTCAATAGTATTTATGTCAGTTGTCTAAAAATATTTTTAATTTGATATAGCACAGATACATAATGCTAATTATTGTGTTTTAATCGGTACTTTATCGAGTTATAAAAGTTAAAACTTACCTCGCATGTCTGGATTCATAAGAAAGACTTTGAAATGTTTGACTAACTCATGGTTCGTAACTTTGCCGTTGTGTGCTAACATAAATTTTAGAATTTCGTCAAAACTTAACTCGGTCGGTGCAGACATTGTTGAAAAGATTACTTAAATCTATTCAAAAAGATAAAATTAATTACAAATAATAACATGTAGAATAAAATTGTAGAAAAGAAAAACTCGAACGGAAACGTCAAAATCAAAACTCCACAGCGATGCGTTTCGTTCCAACAAAGTATCGTTTGTCTCTAAAATAAATTGGGATTTATCGTTAACACAAAATATTCAAAATTTTACATTACCTTGATGCTTTATTTAGAAGATAATATGGTTTTCAGAAAGTATGAATACTAAATGATATTTCTTTGTTTATTTCAATTGCTAATAGGATTGGTAAATTATTATGCCTGGAATCATCATCAAAGATAAAGTATAGGTAGAACCAGTAGCGTAGCGATTGGGGCCAGGGGGGCAAATACCCCGGGTGGAACTTTACTAGGGGCAACAAATTTGGGAAATAGACTGTCTATAACCAATTCGTAGAGCAGAGAAAAGTCGAGCTCGCTTCGCTCGCTCTAAGTTTCTATTTTAGTTACTGTGCCTACACAATAATCCTAAAGAGTTCTGACCACAGCTAAGACGTGATGCTCAAAATTTCGAGCTTGCTTCGCTCCATCCATAGCTTTTACTTTGGTTACTTTGCACATGTTTTGTATGTAAAAAGCTCTGGCTCTAACCGATTCGTTCGTATTGAGGAGAAAAGTCGAGCTCGCTCTAAGTTTGTATTTTTGCATGGATAAACCAAAAGATGTCTGAGCACAACCGGAATAGATGTCCAAAAAAATTGCTCCGTAATTTTTTTTAGTTAAAATAAGGGAGCGGCAAAATCGGTCTGTGCCCCGGGCGGCAGAAACCCACGCTACGCCACTGGGTAGACCACCGCCACTAATTCTGTGGTATATGGCTAGATTAATAATATTGGTAAAGCAAGACATAAAAACGCTACTATACATCCATTCACACTTATGACAATCGTCCATTAGAATAAGTGAGATATCAATAGTAAACAGATGCCATCTTGAAACATTCTGTCACCAGACCCTGTAGCATGATTTCTCTACTTGCGCGCGACTCGGCTTTTTCCCATACTACATGTCGCGGCAAGCGCGGCTCTCGCTCTCTGAAAAGCGCGGGAACAGGTTATTTCTATGCAGCGAAGGCGCATCGCGCGCCTTTAGAGAAATCATACTAGACGTGCAGGCCTCCAACTGAAGGCTAAAACTAAATAACGAAAAACGAAAAGAAAAATTCACTTCCCATACAAAAGTACGGATGCCGCCGTTTTTTTCGTTTTTCGACATATTTTCCTTAAGTAAAGTTAATTAGTGTCATTGTTTGAATACACCCATTAAATTTTGTTAATAATTAAAATCTAGTGGTGTATCCAGGGTGTAAAAAACTCTATTGGAGCCTTTAGGGGGTGCTTCGGACCATCAAACTGAACAACTTTCATTATGGAGCCAACTTCAAAAGCGCGAAAATAAAAATCTGCTGTCCCATACCTACATTTCGTCGCTGACGATGCAGACTGGCCTATACAACGTGTAAATGAATAAGCGCAAAACCTCATGCACCCCAACTGATTTATAACAAAATAATTTGATTGAAACAATTATTTCATTACTTTGGTAGTTAAAATTTAAAGCTTTTCGCATTTTAAGTTTTCAGGCAAAAAGTATTTGCTATCATTTCAGCAATTAATGAAAGTGCTAGAGTGCTCGTGGATACATTTTAAGAATCTTGTTTTGGTAGTAAGTAGCGTGAGAGTGCCCGTGCAGTGGGTTGAGATCGAGTTCAGTAAACTTTAAATTTTTCGAACAAATTATTTAATATTTTGATAAAAATTACCTATGTCGAAAATATGATATTTCGATTCTGCTCTCGATTCTAAACAAACTACTTTCTAGTTTTGCGTTAATTCATTAACACGTTGTATAACATTGGCAATTTTCACTGAAAATCTCGAGTTTTCATGTTCTATTTTGATACATTATTATAACTTCATGTCTTGAGAATACATTCATGTTTAGTTTTTTTAATGAAACTGATAATTTTAAAGTTACATTCTAATTAGTTTAACAATCGGTGGAGAAAAATGGTTTTTGAGATATCCTGAACATTTATCAAAAATGATAAAGGGCAGTCTGCATCATCAGGACGATTTGAGTCGAGTTGGTACTGCAGTTTTGTATGAAACTGGTGTTTTTTTCGAGATTCCTATTTTGGCTCCATAGTGAAAGTTGTTTAGTTTGATGGTCTGGCACCTAAAGGCTACAACAGGGTTTTTTACACCCTGTAGATAGGTACTGTTACGTTCTCTGAACAAACTTTGTCAGAATATTTTAGGTACGACAGGCTGTTTAACTTTTGATAGGTGTCATACCTAATCAAGAGTTACAAAACTAAACTAAACTTGATCATTACTAACGGTTAAAACCGTAACCGCTACACGGACGGACCCGTGTCATACCTATATGCTGAAGAACTTTCAATTTAGTGCCGCTACTAGTTGCGGACTTCCTCCTTCTAACAAGAATTCGACATTTAACTTTTAATTGGCCGCTTGTACGGTCTTCAGCAACTTTGCTCGCTGTAAGAGTTTAACTATGTTGTACTCTGAGCTTTTAATCATGACTAAACTTGCTTTGTGTGAATCGTTATAGTCACCTCGTCAGGTTGAACGGTAACAATTGCCTGTGTGACTCTAACAATAGTATAATAGAAAAAGTGTATACCACATTTTAAGTCAGTAACGATTTGTAACACCACTGGCTTTTCGGTGAAGGAAAACATCGTGAGGAAACCTGCATGCTTCAATTTCGAGGGATTTATTGTACCCACTGTCCATTTAAAGTGGCGATGGGCTCACTCCCCGTCACACTGGACAGAGTTTCGGTACTACTGGTGAAACGTGGATGTTCTGTGGTTTCAGAATATCTCTGACTATCTAACTAATCTGGTCGTGAGCATATGCTTATACTTATTTTAAGTCAGATCATAAGCTTTGATAGCTTCATCAAACAACATTTCATCAAAATCTGTTCAGTAGTTTTTGCATGATGTCCGAATAAACAAACAAACACACACACAAACAAACAGACGGACAAACATTCTAAAATAGGTTAATTTGGAGTCAGGGACACCTAAAAACCACATAGTAAAGAATATCTTTCTTGTAAAATATCTTCAATGTACAGACACACTTCTGTTACAGTTTTGTAATACCTAGTTTAGATTAGATTTAGCTCTTTATTAAACAGTAAAGCCGTATTTCTTTACAAATAACCATTATACACTGCAAACGCCGGATAACTAACAATTCGATGTAAGGAATTTTTACCATAAAGTTCATTAATTATCCCTGACCCTGACTCTAATCTCAGATTTATGTTTTTTTTTGTCTGTTTGTTTGTTTGTTTGGGTTGCATTACAAAAATCCGCCCAAATCGCTCTGTACAATTTATAATGAACTATCGCATAATACGCCGGGCCACAGCGGGTCACATTATTGCGATGCAGCCCGCTCCGCCCCGATGCGGTCCGTCGTACTGTACCATACAACGTGGAACTTTTTACAACGTCCGCAGCATTACGTTAAAACACGTTAAACTAAAAATCCAAACCGTCAATGCGCTGCGACCCAGCACGCTATAGTTCGCAAAGTACGCATTTTCCGCTGCGATGCGGCTCGCTCCGCCCCGATGTGACTCGTTATTCGTTCAACTTTGATCAAATTAAAAAAGCGGGAGATAGTACTATCCCATAGCGCATGGACCGCATAAATTAAGCCCCCGTCGCCTAATTGACTTAGTCGCAATCTGACCGGCATTGCGTGATTAAGATACTTTTTTTATTTTAGACGGAATAAAGGTACGACAATGCCTTCTTGTGCTTTTACTCGTTTTACAAATCATTCAAAAGAAAAAAAAACAAATCACCGGCATTACTTTTCACTCGTATTAAGTACATGAAAAGCGGATCCATTGTTCGAGTACGTAATGCAAGAACGTTTACCTATCTTCCGCTATTTTAATTTAATCAAAGTTAAAAAACTTAAAACAAAAAACTTAAAACGGTTTTCAGGTTTTTCGTTAATTTGTTGATACGCTGGTGATGTATATTTATTATTTTGTATGGATTCTGTAGACCGGGGCACATACCGATTTTGCCATCCCCCTTTCTCCACATAGAGAACACCTACATGACAATTTTGCACAATTATTCGGGTTGTAGTTTTAGTGAAAAATCAATGCAAAAATAGAAACTAAGAGCGAGCGAAAAGTCAATGGAATTTTTCAGAAACAATTTTGAATCTAATCTCTATGTCTGTATGAATGAAGTCAGATTTTTGTTCAAATGTATTGTTTTAAAGTTAGTGCCTCAAAGATTTCCATACAAATCCTAGCACTAATTAACTGAATATTTTAACGAAAATCTGACTTCATACAAATATATGATTGATTCTGAAAAATTTCTATGACTCAATTGGTTAGTAATGAAAATATCACCAGACTTCGTTTGTATGCAGCGCGCATTTACGCATTCTGAATAAACTTCTCGCAAAAAAACGTATTTTTAATCAATATCCTGGGAGGGAAAAACTAGCCTCAGAATAATGTTGACAATGTAATTTCCTATTAGAGAGAGAGTAATAACTATCGTGTTTTGAGCCTGAGAATAATCAACAGTTGACAGATGACAGTTCATGAACAACAACATATATTTTTTCTTAATTAAAACAACGACTATTTCATGCCTTAAGACTCAACCAAAAACAGGTAATTTCCTAAAAACTAAGTGGGACGAGTCAACCTGGGCGAAGACTGACCATGACCATGCACATAGTGCGAGGCTACTAACCATTTGCCCACTACGGTATTTTATTACTGATGATGATTGGAAAATATTAATAATACTGGAAAGATTTTCATACCTCAGATTAGAAATGTTTTTAAGAAGATAGGCGGGCTCTCGAAGAAATTTTGCGAATAGGTCACTTTTCCGACTGTACACGTATTTGTCCGGTCCGTCCCTCCCACACACTCCGTCGACCAGAGAGCGAAAGAGACAACTGCATCTCAGACTGATTTCATCTACATAAAATGGACGAAATCATCATATCATATTCCCCTGTTATCTAATCCAAAACTAAACCGATTTTAATAACTATTATGTTTTTCATTTTCTATTGAAAAAGTCTTCACCTTCAAGATATATATTCGTGATTGTCAAACATTTGCGTCCTTAAAAAAGCAAGTAAATGAATACTATCACTCTCTTAACTAAGCCATAGTTTTATGTAAGTTTATTGTATCTATTTGTTTATATTGAAATATATATTTATAGGTATTATATGTATATATTAAAGAAAATCTACTTATTATAGTTTTTATCATTTGTGCTGTACACATTATGTCTGCCTCACACTTTAGAACTGTCTCTGTTGCGGGTCTGCTTGAAGAAATCTCTTTAGGGATAAGCTCACCCTTTGTACATGTCTACTTTAATTGTTTTTTCTGTAATGTTATGTATACAATAAAGTGTTAAATAAATAAAAGTAATAAAAATTGTTATCTTCAATACACTGATCCTTAAATATGATAGAGTATTTACGCAAAAACAGTCAAGGTGTCCGTCCGAGGTTCATTAGTGATGGTTTTGCTTGAGGTGTCCTATTCAAGGCTAACGACGTCTCATTTTTTGCAAAATGGGTGTGTAGGCTGGTGTCAAATTGACATCGTTCTGGACCCCGTAAGGCAAAAGTACCTACACCATGTTTCAGAATCAGTCATGGGCTTTCCAGTTCTAACCCAAGCGTGGTTCCGGGCTAACCGAATTGTACGTGAAAACTGAGTAAAATCGCGCATGAAGAATGGCTCCTCCAGCCCGATCCTTGAATCCAGAGGCTAAAAGACCAGACACGACCTTTAACCCACTGAATTAAAGCCATACAGCGAGTAATTGAGAAGAAAACCTGTGCTAAACACTACATGAATCTTAACTACACTCGAGAGCAATGATTACGGGTCACCAACAACATAAACCTTAATATCTCGGAAACTAAGAATGATAGCTAATTAAAATAAAAACTATTTTATAGACAATTTAATACTACTAATTAAATTAATAAAACTTCTGGTTGCTGATAGTAATGCCAATAAAAGAAGGCTAAGATCTTTTTATTTTTATTTAATTTTTGTATTCAACATTTATTATTAATATAGTAATTATATCACTCATACACACTAAAATGCGGGGAAAATCTGTGACAAGAAATGGTTATTTTCAATTTTTGTTCTGCGATAGAATTGCCGCATTTGTCATGTATTTTAATCAAGTCAAACAAATGAAGAGGATGACATATTGCGCCGAGTCAAACAAATGAAAACTAAAAATGTTATTAATTCAAGAAGTATTAAATAGTTCATAAAATAATTTTTATTTGAATAAGCTATCATTCTTAGTTTCCGAGATATTAAGGTTTATGGTGACCCGGATTCATTGCTCTCGAGTGTATTTCAAGCAATCGAATAGTCAACATAGTGGCCGAATTAGACACGATTGTAGTTCGAAATGCGTTCTACGACTGGCCTCGTCACCTGAAGGCCTGAGCTATGATTATGATACACAAGGCAGGTCGGAAAATAATAATAGAAGTAAATCCTAAATGTTTATGCTTTATACATACATTTGATTCCCGTGGCCATATGGAACTCGTCTGCGGCTTTAACAATACACTGAGAAAAAAAAGCTACGTATACGTAGCCCGTCGCAGCTTACGTACCACGTAGCTTACGACGCGACACTGATTACGAGTGTTGCATTGGTATTTAAGTTGTGTCGTACTTCATAATGAAGCTTCATTGTGAAGTACGAGACAACTTAAATTGCGCTACGTATAAGCTGCGACGGGCTACGTATACGTAGCCTTTTTTTCTCAGTGTACATTCCTTACTAGAAATCCATACATGTTTGTTCTCTGTATAGGTACCTAAAGTTGCAGCAGACCGTACGTGGTGACTAAGGGGTAAGGATCCTTGTAATGTTGTTGTGGGCGTAAGGCTCGCTACGTTTAACATCTTGAAACTAATTTCATGGTGAAAGTTAACCATTTGTTAACAATACTCTCGGGCTAATAAGTTTATAATATACCAAAAGCAGCGGTCGTAGTATGGCAGCGTGATATAGCTTTCTTTCTATTTGCGCGCGAATGATCGAGATTAAAGACGTGATATAGCCGTATCACGCGCTACATGCTACGGCTTCTGAAGCCGTACTACGGCCGCTGGTAACTATATTATATTTACCAGCTTTTGGTATCGATCTGGAAAAAAAAATCCACAAGGATTTTTTAGCCCGTCGCGTAAACTATGTCTAAGGGCCCATCCCTTAGACATAGTTTACGCGACGGGCTAAAAAATCCTTGTGGATTTTTTTTTCCACGTGATACCACGGGCAAAAAACGAGAATAATTATATCTTCTCAATCATTTATGTAATAAGGAAAATATCGTGTGTACCTAATACATACATATTCTAAATAAATAAATTATTTGCATGTGCAAAAAAAGAGGTTTCTATATTTTGTTATTGTCAAGAGCAAAGAGCACGTTGCGTTGATGTCTTTTGTATAGAAGTCATTGAAGCTATATTTTTCTTCATTCATTTTTCAATACCTACTTTATTTTTCAAATATTACGTCTATATAACTATATACGTGTTAATAAATAAGCGCAAAACCACATATTATGCCCCAACTGATTTATAACGAAATAATTTACATTGAAACAATAATTTCATTAATCAATAATTAAACTTGAAAGTTATTCGCATTTAAAATTTTCATGCCAAAATGATTTGTTATTATTTCAGCAATGACTGAAAGCGCTAGCGTGCTCATGAATACATTTTAAGACTCTTGTTTTGGTAATATAGGGTGAGTGTGCCTGTGCGATGGGTTGGCATCGAGTTCAGTAAATTTTAAATTATACGAACAAATTATTTAATATTTTGAAAAAATTTAACCTGTTTATGTTTTTTAGGGTTCCGTACCCAAAGGGTAAAAACGGGACCCTATTACTAAGCCTACGTTGCCCGTCCATCCGTCCTACCTATTTAAGGCTGTAACTTTTGAACTGTAATAACTAGACAGTTGAAATTTTCATAGAATATGTGCTATTACGGCAGCATATAAAAATGACAAAAAGTTAATATTTAAGAGGGGCCTCATACAAGACTCTAGTTATATCAACGTTTTCTCTTCTTGCTCTATCGTAAAAACTTTAATACATACAATCGTCAAACTTGGTGTGATTATAGAGCAAACTCTTCAGTATAACAACAAATAATAAAAACCGGCCAAGTGTGAGCCGGTCTCGTGTAAAAGGTCCAGGACACATCATTTTTTTGGTTATTATGTTGTGTGGTGGTGTGGTACGGAACCGTGCGTGCGTGAGTAGGCCGACTCGAACTTGACTGGTTTTATCTATCATCAATTTGGGATGCACTCGGCATCTGTCCTGATAAGACAACTCTGTGTATTAAAAAACATACAAATTTTAGATCGTGCTTTTTTTCTACGCTATTATTGTTTTAAGAGCGTCGGTGGCGCGTTGCGGAGTGGTACGGACACTCAATTTTGAAGATCCGGGTTTGAATCCGCACGTACAACATACCCTGTACCAACGAGTTTTTCTAACTTATGTACCGACTGCTCTCAAACGGTGAAGGAAAACATCGTGAGGAAACCTGCATACACTCTAGAAAACATTTCTATTGTGTAGACCACCAATCCATATTGGGCACGAGCATACAACATCCATGGAGGGTAGGCCTGCAGGTGGACGTTTATAGGCTGATGATGATAGTGATTGTTATTGTTTTGATTTAAACAAAGGTTGACATGAAGTCTCTACTGTGCTTGAAGATTACTCGAGCTTAAATTTCAGTCTGGTTTCAAAATCAAACCTACGTACTTATCAGATCGATTGAGTGTCTAATTCAGGCCACAATCTGTCTTTGCCGGGACCACAATACACAGTGCCATAATACTTGGAAAAGCACTGTCGTTCTAATTTTAGTTTAGTCTTAGTCACCTTATCAGAATTGTGGTGTGGTTCGATATAGTATGTTTCAAATATTATTGATTACAAATATGTTATAGCCATGTAGTGCTATATCAAATCAAATTACATCTTACAATTAAATCAAATTATCCACGTACTTTAAAGATGCAATAGATTGAAAATTTCGTACTCTGAGTGGACTGAATTGGAAAACGCATTTTTCCGGTTGGGAAGAGTGCGGCTTCATGTCCCGCCCGCGACTTAATTTTTCAATCTTTTATTTGATTTGATATAGTATTTTCCTTGGACCTTAAAAAGTATCCTATGTCTTGATCCAGAACATATTCTGAGTGCCAAGTTTCATTAAAATCCGTTCAGCCGTTTATACGTGATTGAGTGACAAACATCCAAACATCTATAATTATTTTAATTAGAAATTCAAATACAGTAAATATAAAGAGCGTAATAACCTAGTTAAGAAATTGTTTATTTGTTATAATCGAATTTTTTATTGGATTTCCATTGAAATAAATAAACTTGATTTAGCTGATGTTCTATTCCTTTTAAAGCAATCAGTTTCAAAATTGCAACTTTTATCTGTTCATTATCAGGTATTAATACCTACCTATATATTCTTTGAAATAATAGTATGCATTAGAGGCAGTTTCACAGCGATATCTAATTTGAAATGTGCAGTTTTCATTTTATTTTATCTGTAACATGTCAAAAATCTCAACATTTTTTGTTATCTGTGATATAATAAAGTTAAAAAAAAACAACCCGGTTTGGATTTGTTTTCGTCCGCATTCAATATTTCGTGGCGTACAGAAACCACTACATTTTCTGTTATTTTGCCATTTTTATAGATTGATGATTGAATATAATTACTGGTAATGTGAGGAATGGCGCAATAAAAAGGCCCATGCCCAGCAGTGGGTTGAAGTGGGCTGATTTATTTGATTTAATAAATACACGTACCTAATGCATGTAAAGTTTGTAAAATTACCGAAATATTCGTGTAATGCATGCATGCAAGACATGTGTAGTGTAAACGGATGACTGTAAACGAAAATTTTTTGATTGTGCTATTTTTTTCTACATTTTGAATGTAACTCAGGGCGAAATATACTGACTAGCTAGGTATTAAAAAGATTTATAAAAATTTATATTCTTTAGCATATATTTAGATAGATTTTTGGACGATATATGTAGCAAATCAAGTTGACGGACAGAATGGACGGATCGCGTTTATTAAGTAGATTCTCAAAACAGGTTGGCTATCTAAATGGCCACCTAATCTTATGACTTTTACTGAAGTTTTCTTTAAGTTTGCAAAGAAACTTTTCAAGATTAGTTAGGTAGATCAAAATATTTTTAATTTTGGCGGCCATCGTGAATGGTTTTTGTTGATTGTTGGATGTTGTTCATGATAGTTCATGTTCGGAGCTGGTGAGCGAACATCGCCAGATAGGTACGGCCATGTTGCGGCCATGGACGGCGCGGCGGCGGGAAATCGCGGCCGCCCATGGGAGGCGTGCGGCGCCGGACAGAGTGAACGGGAGGGCGCCATGAGGGCTTGCGGCGCGCGAGCGAGAGACGCGCGAGGCGGCGCGACGCAGAGGGCGTTCAGCCTCGCGGTCCGCCACGCACTCCTGTTCCGGTCGCGTCGACGGGCGGCCGGGAACCCGCGTCTCGCAACACTGACTTCGCACACGCTGTTTCCATAGACTTTTCTCCTAGTACGTTTTTGAATGCGCGCCGGTATCAGCGGGCACGTGATACGCCCGCGGCCGCGGCTGTTTTTTTCTCTTTCGCTCAAGTTTGTGACAGCTGAATGTCGCGTGCGATCGTGCCCTTTTCCCGCCACTTGCACTAACCAGGGAAAAGTAAAAAGCGAGTCGTGAAGTTTTTGGCGCCAAATGCAGGCAGCGGTATTGCCGTCAGAAGGATGCTGAATTTCAGTGTTAGATATTAAAATGACGGCATAGTTGATTGTTTGTGAAGAGTATTGAGCTGTGATAGTCGTTTCGCGTTTATTTAACTTTAGGCAAAGTTTCTTTTTTCAAAAATGGATGACTGGGAGCGGCACGTGACTCCTCTTCTGCAAGACATGGGCTGCTCGAGTGAGGAGACCCAAGATGACTTCTTTCATCAACAAGATGTAAGTATAATTAAATTGCACCATATAACTCGGCGAACATTATGTGCCCTTTTGAAAATGAAACTAAGACAACAATTATCGATACACGATATCGATAGTGGTCGGTAAGCTACCATTTACAATGGTACTAAAAAGTAGATTATATACTTTGTATAAAAGCTTATTGCATTCGCAGGTGGTCTAGTTTTCATAGAGAGCTTACATACGCTGACAACCACTTGTGAACCTTACTATAACAAAGATAGGTAGTTGATAGTTGTAACCCCCGAAAGGGAGTTAAATTAGCGCAATATATAGGTACCTACGCTAACTTTGTAAAAGTTCTTAAATAAAGCTTCACCATCATGATGATGTAAAGTGCCCAAATTAAAAAACCAGGGCTCTATATCCTTTTCCAGTTCCTCAATCTTCTTTAGAATAAACTAGTTGTTGCCGACGACTTAGTCTGCGTGGATGTCCTCTCTCAGGGTTCAAGCTATCCCTATACCAAATTTCATCGAAATCGGTTGAGCGGTTTAGCCGTGGAAACGTAATACCCAAACAGCTCTCTTTTCCATTTATGATAAATACGAGTATATTAGTATGAATATAATAGCTTTCCCTCCTCGACTCCTACCCACAGGTATGTAATTTGTATCCTATGTTTTAATCTATGTCATTGCAATGCATTCCAATCAACAAAACACTTCATCGCTGTCCAACCATCACAGAGCGATGGAAAAAACAAAATCATTCATCTAATTTTTAATATATACTTATTTGATGGTTTTCAAAACATACACGGTTCACTAACATACATACGCTCACGCCTTTGTATTACTGGGGTAGGCGAAGACAATAGATCGCGGCATGCTACGCTTCTGCGACTCACATATCTCGCCTCGTCACCATTCATAGGTCTCATCATACATTTTACTTGCCCGTTTCTAATAGGCATCTGATTTGAACAGCGTACGCGAGTCTAGGGCGACCCCTTTCAACTTTTCTATTTATACTTGCGTTGTAAATTTCATGCGTTTACCTACTTTCTCTCATTCTCGCCACATGACCAAACCACCTCAATATACCTTTTACAATATTGTAGGAAAATTCTGTTTTTCTTACTATGTTCTCCTTCACCGAAAAGCTTGATTAGCTTATAAGTTCCTCTACTAATTCGTTGGTACGAGTTTAATCCAAGCTGGGATCGTTCCGATACGAAAGTGTAGGTATATCTTTACAATATCTCAGAGACTTATGTTTATGCATTGAAGATCAAACTGAATAGATTAATAATTTCACTACTTTCCACATGGTTCAACGTTATAAAGTTTTTCAAGGGTTATATATTTTCAAAACCCCACAATACGTAGTAACTATAATTCACTCTTGGTTCACTCCATAGATTTTCATTCTTATCATACAAAATATTATGTACCAAATGTCACAATAGCGATGTTATTAAGTAGTAGCATTTTCAGGTAAACCTTTTGTTTACTACTCTGCTACCACAAGATCACGTAACATAGGTAACGTAAGATATATGTATTTTAAGCTGAATAGCAATATTTTTGTTTCGGATCCTAACAGGTTTGCCAAATACTTATCTTAACTATTAAAAACTGTAACAGAAATGTGTCTGTAAATTGAAGATATTTACAAAAAACGATATGGTTGTTAGGTGTCCCTGACTCCAAATCAACCTTTTATAGAATTTTTGTCCATCTGTTTGTCTGTTTCTTTGTGTGCTTGTGCGAGCATCACGCGAAAACTACTGATCGATTTTGATGAAACTTTTTTGTTTGATAGCTTATGATCTGACTTAAATCTGGTATATAATTTGTGCGGACGAAGTCGCGGGTTATCTCTAGTATTATCTAAATGCAGTCTTCAATGAACAGAGTCGACTTTGAAAACCTTTTGAAATCTATCAAACTCTGTACTGAAATAATTGTATGACTCTTTTGTAGAGCAATTCTTGAAACGAAACAGGCTTGGATGCAATCACAGAACATTATAAGATGTTCTGTGGATGCAATTAATTATTAGTTGAATTCGGAAGCTGATAGTTTCTTGTAATATTATATCAACTTTTAAAGAAGTTTTCGTAGTAAGTAAAATACATTGTATTCACTGTGCCCAATTGGCCGAGATCAAGGATTCACGCTTTACAATTTTTTTGTACCCTTGCTGGTGAAGTCACCAGATAGTGCCATTGAAAACGTTGTAATTTAATTATTTCTTAAGACATGTCAGGAATATTGAGGTGGTCTAAAAATACTTTCACAGCAAGGTACTGGCCTCCACCAAGCCGCTCTGGACCCGCGTGGCAGTATAGCAGGCCTCTCATGCTTATTCGTGAGAAGAAGCATGTATTGTATGAAGATGACCCATCTCGTTTCCATCATTCGAGTCATATTCTCTCTGGCATGGTTACTGTTTGATTGGATTAGACTGAGGAGAAACGAATTAGAAGGTTAATTAAAGTATACAGCTTATTAAAATTTTTTCCGGTAGGTACCTATCAGAATCAGCTGAATTAAATGTTAGAAATATTATGTAATAACGTGTAAGTCTATCTTAACTAAATGTTCTTATTAATGAAAATTTTTAAGCAACTTAGTACTCTGCTTAAAAATTCATAATTTAAAAAAAACTCTCATAACATCCTGTTATCGATGATGGAAAACCCAAAATTCTCCATGCAATTTAAAATTCGTTAATTTCATTCGAAATTGTAAATGTTATTGAAATCGAAGCTGTGGGTAAAAGCATAGTATATTGTCAGGTCGTTCTGGGATGTAAAGACATGCAAAATGACACCTTCAAAGCTATTGCAATTTGCGACATTTACTGTAATTACCACAATGATTAATGACACTAAAAACAACAAACTTTTTTCAACCACTTCTTGTAAATTTTATGAAACTATTTCTCGGTGTAAATGTAAACTAGACTTTACTTTTATTTTTGTAGGTACATTATGCTTTTAATCGGGCCAACATTGTGACTCAAAGAACAAAAAATAATATCTAGACTATAATGCCACCAAGTTCAAACTACTTGTATAATTTGTCGTCACTAAAGAAATTAAAATGAAGAAATGACTTTATTGATCATTATGTGTGTGATGCTGTGTTAAGTTCAGGAGCCCGATTGCGCTAAGTTAAAACATCGAAGTTCTATTCTTATCCAATTTCAGTTCTAAAAACATTGCAATCCAATTACTATTCAACTGTGCTGAATTCCGCATCCCGCTAAACTCTATGTAACTGACAGCCTTTAAAGTCTGAGCGATCTGTTAAAACGGCTCTAACGGCTGTCAAGAGCAGTACCGCGCAATACCAAATGTGTCAAAAGTTATACTTCGTACGTAGTCCAATCATGGTTCAATCTCCAAATATTTACCGCGATTGCAGCCCTGGTGCCATTGTCCTAGACTTCAGGATATTTAAAGAATATACCAACTTTTTCAAGGGCAGAAAGCCACTCAAAGTGCAAAATGGAGAGGCTTATGCTCGGAGTTTTCAGAACCAGAGAAGCCGATATAGCCCAAAAAATTGCTAAACTAAAGTGACAATGGGCGGGGCATATTGCTCGAAGAACCGATGTCCGATGGGGCGAAGAGTTCTCGAGTGGCGACCACGTACCGGAAACCGCAGCGTGCTCCCCACCAGGTGGACCGACGACCTGGTGAAGGCGGCGGGAACGCGTTGGATGAGGGCAGCGCAGGACCACCAGTCGTTGTGGCGATCCTTGTGGGATCCTATGTCCAGCAGTGGACGTCTTTCGGCTGATATGATACCAACTTTTTGCTTTTATCTCCTCGTGTTACTATCACGTGCTTAATAAATACAATTTTATGAGCGTTGAATTAGTATATTATACATATTGGTGTATAGGGTCCTTCTTACTATGCTGACACTTTTTAAGGGGATGATCAGACCGTCAAACTGGATAACTTTCTCGATTGTACTAACATTGAAATACTACAAACCTACTCGAGCCTAATGTATGGGACAGCAGATTTTTTTTTCGCTGTTTCGATGTTGGATCCATATATATTGGTTTAGTTTGATGGTCTGATCATCCCCTTAAAAATTTTAGCATATAAAAAAGGAACCTGGATAATAAGCTTTACTCAACAGATGTTTTTGAAATACTTAATTACCAATTTGTGATGTCACCTTTCCTAAGTAAAACTCTGCTGTTTGTTTTAAAGAATTAATTATAAGGTCTCCAAATTGTATCATAAGACTTAAAAGACTTAAAAGTATTTACATGCAAGCTAACTTGATTCCTAAATAGACAATACCATTTCCAACTTCCTGGATTCCTGCTGATGATAGACTTATCGATAACAGTTCGTAAAGACTTATTTCAGTGATGATTACGATCAGAAACGAATGAATTTCTTAATTTATATAAAAGATAAGTTTTGACATACAGGCGATGGTGTCTCCGGTGAAATGAAAATCAGGAGGAAAAACATAAGATCATAGATCAAGCATTTTTTTAGTTAGCTATCATTGTCTCGTTATCTTGATAATAGCTTCGTATGAAAATTTTGTAAAGCTTTGTTTGCTTGTAAAGCATAATCATCATCATTATCATCATGAGCCTGTAACATATGTTCCACTGCAGGGCACAGGCCAACCATCAGGGAGGGTGTTCGGGTGATGTCCAATGCGGATTGGTCGACTACACATACTCATCAGAATTTCTTCTTCAGCGTTTGCAGGTTTCCTCACGATGTTTTCCTTCACCGTTTGAAAGCAGTCGTACTTAAGTTAGAAAAACTCATTTGTACTTCTTTTCTGCAACAAGTTACCGATGCGAAGCTCTTCTTTAGCATTAAATAAATGAAAAATTCATACAATCTATTTTAAATTAACGGATTCCTGTAATTGGTTTATACTCTAAACTTGATGTTAGAAGTTTGTAACCATTAACATGTAATTGACGGTTGGTTTCACGAATAAACATTTATTAAAATTTATTGAATCTTTTAATAATATAATAATAAATGAAACGAACTAATGTTGACGAAACAGACGAATGAGAAGTTAAATAAAATCACCGTTGAACTAATATTTATTTCTTTTAAGTATTTATTTATAATCAAAATATTATATACATTAATTATGTACACATGGCGACAGATCAACCTACCCATAGTTGAACTCTATGTTCATGGACATAAGGTCCAACTATGGGTAGGTTGATCTGTCGCCGTGCGTAGGTACTTATTTAATTCCGTAACTAGTAAAAACCTAAATAGTTGGTTTATCCCATGGATTTAGAGTAATAAAGGATACCAATCCTCCATACAAGCATGGATACACGAAAATTGGCCATGGAGGTCGGTAATGTTCAACCTTCTTTCTTACGTCGATGTTTCAAACTTTAGGTTTGTCCCTTTCTGTCCGAACAAAAATTTATTAAAAACTCTTTTTTAATTTTCGTCGTTGGATTAGAAAGGTACAAACCAACAACGACGAAGAAAACGTACGAAAGAAGGTTGAACATTACCGACCGCCAAGGACTATTTTCATATTTCACCGCATGTAACGCAGTCTGTACTCCAGGTATAGACAATACCTATTTCCAGCTTCCTGGTTTATCCCAATTATACTGTTAATGAGGCATTAAAAAAAAAAGTTTCTATCGTGACATTTTAGCTGTCAGATCGAAAGTGTTCCGTGTTTTTTATTCCCCAATTTTAGGGAGCGATTTGTTAATTCGTTAATAGGATTATGAAGGTTATAATGTGAAAGACGTTTTGATACTTTGAATTTAATCGACTATTTGTGCATGTATAACAAACTAACATTTTCGGTGCTATTCCGTATTTATTGGTAGTGAAAAATATATCCATTGGCAACACCACCTGTCAGCCTTGATACAAACCGAGTTTGCTTGGCGCCATTGCTCTTGCTGTGTTTCGTGTTATTTGAAATTCGTAAAAAATTGGTTTTAGTGATATTTGTAACATAATTTCGAGCGGATTGTGTACCAAACAGTTGCGTAAAGCGACCGACGTAACAGGAATCTCAAATAAATACGATAACAGAAAATAAGTTTTGGTTTAAGTTAACTCTCTTTAAGAGGTCATTTTGGCGGCAACGCGCGAGCTTACGAAATCGGCCGTAGATTCATCGTCATCTATCATCCCCTCATCAAAAAATAAAGAAAAAAAATAATGAATGGCTCCACAGGACTAGTATCCAGAGCCGTTAAAGACATTATAAAATAAAATTGATACAAACCATAGACAATCAGCACTTTTTACTATCTAATGATTTTTCAATGTACCTACTTTCTTGGAAAACGCCTCATTGACGTTAACTATCCATTCCTTTTTAATACTTAGATGGAACGAATGATACAGTCCCAGAACGTGATTATAAAGCGTAACTTGTCATTCGTCGTTCGATAATAATGGGTTTAGCCGCAACTGCCTTCGTTGACTGTATAATTTCAAAGAAATCACACTTTTCCCCACTAAATATAGGGACCAAATAAATATCGTAAAACACTCAAAACAGTCATGATAAGGGTTGACGAGTTATCACTTTGAATTTTTAAGACATGTATATGAGCTATCAAATAGTAATGAAGTCGATTTTGTATAAGTACAGTCAGCTTCCTAAATGTTGGTGCACATCGAAAAATAAATCTTCTGTCCCATAGATTCCAAATCGAAGTACACAACCCAAGTACATAGCTAACTATACGCAACTACGTAACTCTAGTAATACATAAAATCATGCCAGAGGGGTAGGCAAAGACCATTTTGGGTGGTTCGGACACAACTCTCTTGCTTCCTAAACATGTCTCAAAAAGACTTAACTAAAACGGTTGCGTCCAATAAAAAAGCTATACTGGGTGTAAGTAAAAGTATAATTAACCTTTAAACCAAGCAAGGGAGGTTTGGGAGCAAACCGATCAGAAGAAATACAAAATTTGTTGTTCCATTTGAGTGGAGTAGGTATTGCAGTTTAGTATGGAACAGTAGATTTCTTTTACTTCTTATCTGTTTGCTCCCATAGTAAAAGTTTTTCAGTTTGGTGCGTAGAGCATGTGGTTTAAAGGTTAATGATACTTTTTGTTAATATGCTGACACTTTTTTAAATGGATGATCAGACTGTCAAACTAAACAACTTTCTCTATGGCACCAACATAGAAATCGCGAAAAATAAATCAGCCGTCCCATACATTTGGCTCGTGTAGGTTTTCAGTTTTGTATGGAACAGTTATTTTTCGCGGTTCCGATTTTGATGCCATAGAGGAAGTTATTCAATTTGACGGTCTGATCGTCCCCTTAAAAGTGTCAGCATATTATAAAGGTATACTGTATAGACGCTGTAATGAACTTTCGTCCAAGTATGATAGGTACAGCTTTTTAATACTGAACGTAATCTTTACTTATACAGAAAATAATTAACGTTAAGGGGCTATACGTTCATACGAATATTTTCTATAGGAAACGCGATTGCCCAGCCCTCCGAAAAGTGCGTGCGGTGCCGTATTTCCGATTAAAAAGAATTAACAAAAGTGCTTTATAGATTTTTTTTCATGATTTAACTAGATAAACTAATGGTGAATGTGTGAGTATAAATACCAAAAATAGGAAACAATTTAAAGTTTTTCTAAAACGAGAAAAATGTTTAAAATACATGAAAATACGTCATCTTTGTGACCATTTTCTGCCGAGTGAAGTAATTCCAATAGTTTATGATTTCACTACATAAACTATCCTAGAATACTGAGGTATGACTTTGGTTTCGGTTACTTGTATAAATCTAGTCGAAAAATGAAAAATAAAAGATACCTCAAAGCTTTGACTATTTATATGTGGACTGGTTACGCGTGTAGTTCTACTAACAAACATTTCTGCCACTTTTTGCGGCGGGCGAGGTAACATGAAATCCGCAACTTTGGATGTTATTCCCCATAACTTTAGATTCTAATTTTGAATGTTAAAAATCATGAAAAGTAGTCTCGTGTGAACCCCAAACGTTCTAAGTTCGAAGTTGTTATTTCGCAATTATAGGCTGTCTCGTTTAGTGATAACGTATAAAATTGAATGTAAATGCACAAGATCAATTGTGCTTGTACCGTGGCAGAAGGAAAATGCTACCGCAAGGCTAGTCCTTATAATAATTAGTCAAAGCCTCAAAGGTATTTCGTCCTACTATTGCGCCTTAAACGATCAACTTCAGTAACAAGCTGTAGCTGTACTGTAGTGTACGGTGAACCTATTTGAATGGACCACCTTAGAACCTTATCACGATCACCTGTATTAGCATCATTAAGCTGCTGTCGAACATAACAGCAAATAGTTTGCTAAAGTTCTACTGTGGGCCACGTTTCAAATTGGCCGACTGTACCTACCTGGGTGGCAATTGCGGTAATTTAAAACATCGAAGTTCTATTCTTATCTAAATTCAGTTCTAATCACATTGCAATCCAATTACTATTCAACTGTGCTGAATACCGCATCGCGCTAAACTCTATGTAACTGACAGCCTTTAACGTCTGATCTATCTGTCAAAACGGCTCTAACGGCTGTCAAGAGCAGTACCGCAATACTAAAAGTGTCAAAAATCACGGTTCAATCACCGAATATTTACCGCGATTGTAGCCCTGTACGATTTGTAAAATTACTGGCTGTTTGGCGAAGGAAAACATTATGAGAAAAAACCAGGCGAGTTTGGACCTAGTCATTTTTTATACAGGGTCCTTCTTAATATGCTGTCACTTTTTTAAGGGGCTGATAAGTCCGTCAAACTGAACAACTTTTTCTATGGACCCAAGATCGAAATTGCGAAAAAAAAATCTGCTGTCCCATACATTTGGCTCGAGTAGGTTTGCAGTTCTGTATGGAAAAGCTGATTTTTTTTCGCGATTTCGATGTTGCTGCCATAGAGAAAGTTTTGCAGTTTGACGGACTGATCATTCCCTTAAAAAGTGTCAGCATATTAAGAAGGACCCTATACACAAACAGAAAAAATTAAGGCATTTTTAAAAAGACTTTTTTTTCTCTAGAAGTTCGGATTTCTTAAAAAGCAAAACAAGATATTTTAAGTAAGTAAGGAAGTACTTTAAAAAGCAAAACAAGATATTTTTTTGAAAATCATAAAATCACACTCAAAAGTTTACACTCAAACGTTGAATGGTTTTGAATTATAAATTTTCGTCTTAAGGATGTACCCTAGGATTCTACCTACAAATAAGAGAATAAATAACGAGATGATTGATACGAAAGTAACACTTGCAAAGTCTAATTGCAAACACGAAATACGATGCCTACAAATATACAGGGTGAAATTGATATCATTAGCATCCTTTTAAACTAAGAGTCTACACATCAAACTGAACAAATTTAATATGGGAGCAAACAGACCAAAGCAAAAAAAAAATCTGCTGTTCCATACTAAACTGCAATGACTACTCAACTTAAATGTATGCAACCAACATATGATTTTTGTTTGCTTCCATATAAAAGTTGTTCAGTTTGATGGGTAGACTCTTATTAGTTTAAAATGAAGCTAATGTCACACTGTATAAATATAAGTATCAATATAAGTATCAATTTCACACTGTATAAATATAAGTCTGTCAATTTGTTTGCGTTATAAAAAAAAATATTGTCAACTTTTAGGCAAACAAAACTTGCTTCCTACATTCTTACAATGATTTGACACAAAATTATATGTAAGAAAAACACCCTTACAAAAATAATAACGTTTCTTCCGTTTGCGACGAGCCTTAATATTTGCGTGATCCGAATGTCAGTTGATACGTGTGGACTGTGGACACGTTGACGCATAATAAGCACATTGTGGAAAAAGTTAAGTGAAGAGGAAATTATTCCTTTTTTTTGCTTTAAACCTATATAGTACTAATTTTAGGAAATGTTTAAGGAAGTGAAAGTATGCAGTAATCTGTCTGATCAGTGATCAGTGTAGTCAAATGAAATAACTTTAAATTTTAAAATTAAGTTGTGTTAAAATTAAATAATTGATGAACACATCATTATTTGTTCAAAATTGAGTTTCTAGTTAAATGTAATTAATAATTTTTTTATTTTTTATAATTTAAATATCATGGTTTTTGTGATATGACATTTTGGCATTGTATTGTAAAAATATGGGTTTTATGCCTGCAAATAATGAAATTATTATTATTTTACATATTTTAAATCAGATATATTAAACAGTAACTATGCAAAAACTCCACTAATAAAATTTTGCCATTTCTTAACTTATAAACTGAATTATTCGTAACGTGTGCATTTTTTTGTTCCCAGTTTCGAGTAAGCCTGCGCCTAATCGCTATTTAGTACGTATACGTAGACTTGTAATTGCTTAAAGATTGTTTTTTTACATAGAACTGTATAGAACTATCCTATTGCTATATCGTACCACAAGAACAATATAATTTTGAATATATTTATAAAAGACAGAAAGAATTGAATCAATGGCTATTGAACAAACTGCGCGTAGTAAACGAATTTGCAAAGATTCGACGATGCAGTCATATTTCTTCCAAAAGTTTTTCCAATGCCAAGAAAATTTAAAGTTATGTTATTGCCCGTTTTTCTAATAAACCTACGAAAGCAAAACCAAAAAACCTATTATTTCAGTAGCATCATCTTCCAATCCATATCATATTATTTGGTGTCAGCTCAAATATGTCATGTCCTTCCATTAATATATATAACTGCGAGTTGCACGTACGTTCATTAAAGTTAATCCTCCATTAAATCTCTTGCTAGCTTTTACTACGTCAACATGACAAAAAGTGACAGCAAGAGATTTAATGGAGGATTAACTTTAATGAACGTACATGCAACTGACCGTTAGCCCTCATTCCAGTGTTCACTCCTTTCTTACACATGTCGTCTTTCACACAATCAGATTTAGTATTAATTGGTCTAATATATGCGTGTCGACCTCTCTCCCGGTGTGTCGTGTCGTTGTAGGTCTATCCAGTTTTCCAAACGCTTGTAAAATACTGTTGTGATCCAATCGAAATATTAACCTCTTATTTAATTTCTCGGAATCCATAATCAACTTCTATGATTTGAAATCAAATTAAAGATTTAAAAATTAAGTCTCGGGCGGGACTTGAACACGCACTCTTCCAAACCGGGGAATTGCGTTTTCCAATTTCGCCACCGAGCCTACTACCCAGTGAACGAATTTTTCTATGATTTCATTCAAATGGTCTACTTTGATTAAGTTTTTATGACAGCATTTTCTCTTTGAGTCTGTTACCAACTTTTCTAGATAGTCTAATTTGTCTATCACACTTTACTTTCTCCGACCTGTTCGAGGCTCCGCAGCAGTTTTTGTTTTTAGCAAGTAGAACGAGACATTTATGAGACAGATTTCGGTTTTTTTTATCAACCTCGTAGCAGTATGACGACTTGGACTGGGGATAAGTGGGATTTATCTCCCTCCCCCCTCGAAATCCGAATATTTGTATGGAATAGTGATAACAGCTATTCATTATTCATTGTTTTTCAATAATGATGGGGATACCCCCCGAAAATAAAGGTCCCCCCCCCCGAACCGAAGTTTATAAATGGCTCCAGTATCTATACACTGAGCTCTGTTTAAAAATCTACTTTAATACTAGCTCACCACTATCAAAAAGCTTAAGAAGTCCTGCAAATATGCCTGCGAGTATAATGATTATGGGGTGTCAACAGGGTGTCACGGAGGAATGCAACTGTTGGTGACACTGCCAGTCGCTTAATTGGATCCATGTTTTATGTTGCGTGTTTTTAGGGTTCCGTACCCAAACGTCAAAACGGGACCCTATTACTAAGCCTACGTGGTCCGTCCGTCCTACATATTTAGGGCTGTAACTTTTGAACTGTAATAGCTAGATAGTTGAAATTTTCACCGAATATGCATTATTAACGGCGGATTTGTTAACAAATAATAAAATGACAAAAACTTATAAAATTGCAACAAGAAACTAGTTTTTATCATCGTTTTTTCTTCTCGCTCTGTCGTAAAAACGGTAATACATACAAGCGTCAAACTTGGTGTGATTATAGAGCAAACTCTACAGTATAACAAAAAATAATAAAAACCGGCAAGAGTCAGTCCGTCTCGCGCTAAAGGTCCTGGAGGAAAAAGGTTTTTTGTAAGTTAATATGTTGTGTTGTGTGGTGGTGTGGTACGGAACCCTCGGTGTGCGAGTAGCCCGACTCGCACTTGACCGGATTTATTTTACCATTGCATTAGGAAAATACCCTCTTCCCATAGATTTTTTAAAGATGCTTATTAATTTATTTATCATACACAACACGTACCATTCGTACACTACAACCTCCAAAATTTCTTGAAAACAAAAGCAAATAACACCGCAGTA
Organism: Agonopterix alstromeriana; assembly: GCA_963924505.1. Lineage (NCBI taxonomy): Eukaryota > Metazoa > Arthropoda > Insecta > Lepidoptera > Depressariidae > Agonopterix > Agonopterix alstromeriana. The sequence goes on from OZ004661.1 coordinate 16,613,692, forward strand.
AAATCTATTCGGTTGAATGTTAAAAATTACATTCAGGTTGAGATTCTGTAAAAAGAGACTTATATTTTCCCAGATCATATTTTACGCCTTTGTTCTGCAATGATACCTACGTGTTTTATAATAGACTACATTTCTTGTAGGTATATGTTATTCATTCGCTCTGATTGAAATCATTAGTACTTCACACAGATATTTTACTTTACAATTTCCTCTCATTGAGTACCTAGATGTATTTTAATCTTGTGAAAAAGCTATCAATTACGTCGACTTACGCTTCCAGCGTCATATAACATAGTTTACTTACATTTTAGACTTGATTGACTTTACTTAAGGGGAATCGTTTCACTATTAACCTTTCTTTTTATTTATTGTAATAAACATCATAAAATGTCTCAATCCCATATGTAATCCTGGATGGCAATCTCAAAAATTTTGTTGTTAGATCTCTATCCCCTGATTTGAGGGTGAAATTTTTGATTTTTATTAGTTACAAAGTAAAAAAACGTATTAATACTTGTTTTTTTTTTGTATGTAGTTGATTAACATAACTATTTATGTACAACAGACTAACATTATTGGTAATTAACAATTCATCCATTAGAAATACTAGATTTTTAATTTCAGTCAATAAACAAACCAAAGTCAACCAACTGTTTTATCCATCATATTGAATGACTTTTTTGTAAAATGTACTAACGCCATCTGCTGATTTTTATTTTTACTTCCCATGGAAAACTCCTCATTGAACTTATTAAAACCATCGGAAGTGTATCCAGAAGTGGAACAAAGAACATAGATAATACAAAAACTCACTCCGTTAGTTACCTAGTAAGTTAAAGTAAATTATAGCCTGTATCCCACTGCAGGGCAAAGGCCTCTCACGAATAAGGGTGACAGGGAGTGGGCCATACTCCACCACACGGGCCCAGTGCGTGTTGGTGGAGGCAAAGTTAGTGAAAAACATGCTGTCAGAGAATTTTCAATCCGCCTTAATATGCCTCTGACCTGGCTTAACGAATATTTACAACGCCATCTGACGAAACTATCCGAGACCAATTGCTTAACGTGCCTTCCGAAGCACGGAAACGCTTAAGATGAAATACCATTAAATGGTCACCCATCCAAAGACTAATCGGACCTGACGTTGCTTGACTTCGGTGATCATTTCCAATACCGAAGCTCCACTACGCCAACGAGCGCGTTAGTTAAGTAAATTGTTAAGAAACGGAATATTTCAATTTGAAATAGGTAAATTTAAGCTGGCACATCACTAGACAGTGAACATGTCTTTACAATAATCAGAGGCTATTAGGGAAGGTGAGGTTATATTCAAGTTTCTTTCGTTCATTACAAGTTGCTCAGTCATTAAATATCTATTTCAGAGAAACAGTTTTTTGGTATTGCTTTTATTTGGTATATTGTATTTATTGTTATTTGGTACTCATTACTTATTTTATCTTTAGTGTTTATTTATCAAACTTCGTTTATTTTCCGAACCAATCATTTACTGAAAAAGAACGTTACATAACTGTAAATTAATGTTTAAATACTTAACAAGTCCATAGGTAAAGCCTTAACTAGGCATGTGAAGAAAGTACTCTTTTTGTTTAGCGTCTCTCATTGATCGTTAATAAAGTAGTTATCTTGATAGTCGTTTGTAATAATTAGTTCCAGACAAAGCGGTTCATTAACTTAAGTCCGTGTAATGCTGCCCGCATTGTTTAGTTTTTCCTAAAGCAATTATTAGGAACACATTTCTTTTAAGAATCTGAGTGTCGAAAGTCAAATGTTATGCCATTTTAGTGCGGGTGGACAGCTAAGTGCTAGTACTAGTTTTTCCCATTATGTTTAACACATTAGCAAGAGTATTTTAGTCCACTTTACCGTGGGAATGTCCAGTGAATAGAATACACCAAAGACATGTATTTTCTAAGGAGCCAAGTTCTTTAACGCCAACCTTAAGGAATTAATTGAACTACGTGGCAAAGGAGAGCCTTAGATGAGCTAATGAAAGAAAACTTGATTTGATCTATCGTGGCTTATTTTCCGTTGTTTCTCTGGAAATGGAATGGAAATGGAAATATTCTAGACTTTTGTGATAAAATATGTGAGGGTTTGTATGTTATTTAAGTTCAAACCTTTAAGTTTCTTTTAAGAAGTTAAGAAAATACTTTTAACAAATAATATTTTCTTAGTCTAGTTTTGATTATGTAGTTTGTGTTATGGTGTATGTATTGATAACAGTGTAGGTACTTGGCGTTTTCACTATCGTGCACGTAGATTCAGGTGGCATTAGGAAGCACTTCCTTGGACACGTGTGCCTGCCATTTGCCAACCGTTCGTATACCCGCATTATTTTACCCAAGAACCGGTAATTTTAATGAAATTCTATACTATATTGCAGCTGTGCTACACTCGGTTGGATACTACGCAAAGGCCGAATAAATTTCATACACATCAAAACGCATATTGAATTTTAATCGTACATTGTAATAAAAATATGTACTAGTTGCATACATATTATTATAGTTGATTACTTTAGTTCAATTATTTTATAATTTTATTGTATAAGTTAATGAAACGGTCTACAAATTTCGTCTTTTGAGGCAGGTGTAATTTAAATTCTAGATACACGTTTTGCTTTTTGGTAAAGACGTACAATTTTGAGAAATAACATCAATCAAATATGATAAATACATCCTGTACGACAGTACGTATATTTTTAACAAAATGTTTTACAATCATATTGTTGATTGTTTTGTTTACAGTTTTTACAACTAAGATTATGTAGTTCGACAAACGAGTACAAATTGTGAAAAAATTTATTCGTTGCATGTTATAAAAACGAGTCGTTGAGTAGGGAATTAGCATTCGGCTGCGCGAAGCGATCGTTCGACTGCGAGCAAACGCTCATTAAACGCTGACAGTGGACGTTATCTCCTTATCAAGGCATAACCTTTCCGTGATGAGCGTTATTATAACATTTAATATAATAACACAAATGATAATAAGGCAGCAGTCGCTGGTGTATGATAATTACAATATTAAAAGTATAAATAATTCAATGGTATAGGATAGTGCATGGGTTGGTAGTGGTGGTGAGGTAGTTTCGACTGTGTGCGTTTGACGAAGGGTCTTGCGCACTAATTCTATTGGCCGTAAATATAAGGTCACCAATAATTATTAAAAAAAAACGCTTTAATTATATTACTACTCTTGTCTATATTATTCCAATAGAATTCGTTGATATGATAAACAAAAAACGTTCGGCAAAGTTTGAATTTCTTTACAACACTAGAACTTCATAAGGTGAAAGTGGAAAGTCAAAGCTCATTCATCTCTATTATCATTCATTCAGTCAGTTACTGTATCACTTCTACTCACCTACCATATATATACTATAATATAATACGAATATTTAATTTCGATGCATATATTTCTATGCATTATTAAATTATAAACATATCGATGATAAGACGACTCAAATCTTAAACTTGAAATTTTTATGAAAAAAACTGGAACCAAAATATAGGTATTTTAGGCTAAACATTTTTAGTTATACTAGGTGATTTTTTAATCACTTTAAAAATTTTCAGGGGTCGTTCGTAACATCAAACTGAACAACTTTTAGCATAGCATAGCATATGCTCACGACTATATTCCCCGAGGACGTAGTCAGAGAAATTCTGAAACCTCAGAACATCCACGTTTCACCAGTAGTACTGAAACTCTGTCCAGTGTGACGGGGGGTGAGCCCGACGACACTTATAATACACATTTGTAACACCACTGGCTTTTCAGTGAAGGAAAACATCGTGAGGAAACCTACATGCTACAATTTCGAGGCATGTATTATACCCACCACTTTTACTATGGTAGCAAACAAAAAATCGCGGAACATGTCACCGTCTATTTACCCGCTATTGTAGAGTCAGTAGAGGTGGAGGTATATGCTAAATCTATGATAGTGTAGGAGTACAATGCTGTGCTACTGATAACAGATGTCTGCGAAACTTACAAAAGCTACTTGTAAAATGTTGGCAAAGTACAGGCATTGGTGACAATGCAAATTTGTGGATATTGCAATGAAATAGAAATTTGTATAGGCTGACATTCAAAATTTGAACACTATCTCTAAGTGAACTAAGTAGAATCACAATAAATTGGTGGCGGTGATGTCAGGTTGTAAATATGAAGCAAACACGTGTGTTTTATGTCTGTTCTCAGTGTGCATTGCTATAGTCGCCAGTCGCCAAACTGTTTGCTAGCCATTGCCAAATACAACTTTATGTACACAGGAGCCCGATTAAGTTCCCGAAGTTAAAACATCGAAGTCCTATTCTTATCCAATTTTAGTTCTAATAACATTGCAATCCAACTATTATTCAACTGTGCTGAATTCCGCATCGCGCTAAACTCATTATTTTTTTTTTAAATTAATGGACTTTTTGCTTGTTGTTGTTTTTGGAAGTAGCTATCCCAATCTCAGGGATTGTTTTTGATCAAGAACAAGAAGAAGGATTGAGGATTGCGGAGCCTCGTGGTAGGCAAAAACGCGACGCGCGAACAACATGCGAGGCAAGAGCTCGGGTCAGAACCTGCAACGTGACTCTAAACGCTAAACTCTATGTAACTGACAGCCCTTAACGTCTGCGCGATCTGTCAAAACGGCTCTAACGGCTGTCAAGAGCAGTACCTACCGCGATTAGCGCAATACCAAATGTGTCAAAAGTTATGGTTCGTACGTAGTCCAATCACGGTTCAATCACCAAATATTTACCGCGATTGCAGCCCAAGAGTTATACAGGTTCAAACTTAATAATTATTTATGCTCACGGTTTGTTAAGTTGACGATCAGAACATCAAACTGAACAACTTTTTTTATAGGACAATCGTAGAAATAGCGGAAAAAAATTCTGCTGTCCTATAAATTTTGTGTCGACTAGGATTGCAGTTTTCTATGAAACAGATGTTTTCTTTGCGATTTGGACTTTGGTACCAAAGAAAGACCCTAAAGACTTAGTTCTTTTATTCGCGACTTTGCGTCACTTTGCTATTGGAAAACCTACACATAAACGTTCCCACATTATCTCTTTTTTTACTTTCCTACTAAGTTTTTCTTTAAATTAATAGATTAATGTTAAGTATTTAATCCTTTAAATGAGCAAACCGACCGAAGACAAAAAAAAAATCTTCTGATGCATACATTTTGAGTCGAGTAGGCACTGCAGTTTAGATATCAATTTCACCTTGTAAAATAAATGAAAATGCGTTTGTAACTTAACCGCTAGCAACCTGGCTTTGAGATAACAATAGATAAATAGTGGGTGGTTCAATAATATCTCGTCCGTTGGAGTTAAAGGGTTGAATTAGAGTTATGATTAGTCTAAAACCAATTTGAATGTTAGCTAGATTTATATTTACATCTACAAATAATCCCCGAGGCCTGCTGGACTTCATTGTCTGGTGTTCGCGCCGCCCCGCTCTGTTGATTCTGGGGTCTTATTGTGAAACTACCCGATTCATTCGGTATCAATCATAAGAAAGATGATTTCGTGCTTTGGATGGCAATTTAAGCCGCTGGACCCGGGTACTGTCTCTAGTGGTACTAGTCGTTACATGAAAACCACGTCAAAGGCCGTAAGGCGGTCTGAAAAACTATGACAGGGTTTGTTGCCAACACGATAAGAAGAAGATTCGGTATAAAATTGACATAGTTTTTATGGCAGTTCATACAATGGATAATATGGTCACAGAAACAAAATATCATTTAAAATTCCCTAGTGTAGTCATAATACGTTACCGATTTAATCTATAACGATTTAATGTAACTATAGAATCGGAAACTTACACAATAGCTAGCCTGGTTATCCTAGAGAGATTATAGTTGTGGGACATTGTCACACAACACAGTACTATTATGTCACCCATGGATATAATTCGGAGCGCGCTCGATACAAACGAAGTCTGGATATATTTTCAATATAAACCAATTAAAGTCAATGATATTTTTCAGAAAAAATTAGATTCAGATTTTCGATAAAATATATAGTTTAAAAGTTACAGTGCCTCAAAGATTTCCATACAAATCTTAAATTAGTCCTACCATTGAAACTGTATATTTTAATAAAAATCTGACACAATATAAGCATAGAGATTAGTTTTTAGATTGTTTCTGAAAATTTTCATTGACTTTATTTGGATAGTATTGAAAATATTAACCGACGTCGTTAGTATGGAGCGCGCTCGGAATTATGTCCTCTTAAGTATCAACATTTTAAAACTGTTTTTTAATCGTATGTTTATAGGTAGTATTTCCATATGAATGATTAGGTAAATCATTATCCCGAATACAGGTAAAACTACAAATAACATTTATGTAGTTTCGCATAGTAGAATTGCAAACTACGAACTTTCTATGAAACTTTTCCTTTGCCATTTTATTTCCATAGTTTCATACGTGGGCACTGGTGGCCTAAGTTTCTTTGGAAACCTGGCATTGTCTTTTTAGTTTTTGATCTCTCGCTAAATTAATATTGATGGATAAAAAACTTTAATATACCAATCGATAGACCTTTACGTAAAGTTTAGGATTGTATAAAAACCGAAATTGCCCAAATGCCCTAAACGCTAATTGCGACTTTAACTAACGTATGGGTCGAGTAGATATTACAGGTGTGTATGGAAAAAAAACAGCGGATGTTTATTCGCGATTTCGATGTAAAATCCATTTTGACAGATTTTTAGTTTGATGGTCTGAAGGGGGGATGGGCGTCTGAAGGGGAGTATGAAGAAGCCTACCCAAGTGATGCACTAAATTCCCGATACCCTAGGCAATCAGCAAGCCTCCATTGCTGGTTGGTACGTCTCTTCACCACGATGGCAAGTCAAACTCTGACATGGGTGGCCGAAATTTTCAAGTACGAGGTCTACATTGAAACCCTAATATACCTGAATATCTTGCGGTTTACATTAAAATACCGTCCTACTTCTGACAATCTGCACCTGAAAAAAGTATCAAAGTTTGAATATTTCCTCCTCGACCACAGGCCACAACAGATTTAGCATTTATTTTTTTGTCTAGCCTACTTCATCCCACTGCTGGGCAAAGGCCTCTCCCTTGCTCTTCCACTGGTTCCTGCTTTGGGCAACCTCTGGCCACTGGTCGTCAATTTTATCCAGGTAATCCCACCCCTTCCTGGGTCGACCTGGACGCCGCCGACCATTTTCGGGGATCCAGGGCATGATGGTTTTTGCTCATCTCTCAGGATGCATCGGACAGACATGACCGCCCACTCCCATTTAAGTTTGGCGCTTTTCTCTCCGACGTCGGCTATTTGAGTATGAAAATTTTATTAAACGAATCGTCCAATTTTAATAACTTTCAGTGTTAATGCCTTCGTTAATCATAATGGAAGAGCATTTACTGTTTCAGAATTCGAAAACAGTATTTCCAATTCCATATGTCAAAACTGTTCTGCGAAACTGGAATTTTTAACTCCGATTCTTAATCGTACTAGAGTATGCAGGTTTTCTCACTATGTTTTCCTTCGGCTTCCATGTAAATTGTCAATATGGAACAGTAGATTTTTTTCGCAACTACGACGTTGGTGATGGTGAAAGTTGTTCAGATCGATCATCTGAAGCATACCCTTTAATCTGTAAAGCATTTAAAAGTACACCATGTAGGTATAACGTACAACATAGTGGTTCATTAAACTAACGATGAGCTAAACTTATTGCGTTACATTAAATACTGAACCTTTGAAGATAGGTCCGTGATTTCGACAGGCGGTTTTAGAAATTTTACAGTACTTTTTAAAGTTGTTTGAGCCGTCAAAACTTTATAATACACTAAAAATATACAAGATTAATAAACATTTTTCGTCAAATTAGAGGTTTTAAGGCTCAAACATACTCAGAAAGTAAAATAATCGCCCTAAAACGATCTGTCAAAATCACGGAGGTATCGTGGACGCACTGTAGTAACAAAGTGTTTAGTGTATTGTCAGTAAACTTCCAGTGCTTCAGATGTCAGATACGTCAAGTTGTGATTGTACATTGATGAGATGATGATGCGACAATATTGGTCTCGTCATACATGAGACAGTTTAGATTTCGACATGGAGATTTGACTTCAAGTTGATATAGACGGTAAAACAAGAATCAAAAATATTGTTTCGTTCATTGTTACTTAAGTTACAAAGTTAGTCAATTCAGAACATAACGTGAATCGAATCATTTGATGGAGTATTGAAATATGAGTATTTTTGTAGTACCTAACATGCTTTATTTCGTATCCAATCTCGTGAAAATAATAAAATACAAGTTTTTGCTTATTGTTTTATTGCTGAATCGCGTATTGTATTGGTTTGAATTGTTATGACTCAAAAACAATTTCATAAGAATTAATAATGTAAAAGTCGACCTATTTGCAGGGTAATTACAGTTTCAGTTAGTGTTAAACTAAAATACAGTAATGAAGAGTGAAAAGTATACACAACACGTAGTAAAGTGAACAAACAAAATAACATGGACTACAAATTGCTAAACAGTTTCACGGAATTCCATTATCCAGCTGTATGTTCTAATAAGTTATTTACAATTCTCTAATCGCTTTATTTAATGAGAAACAATTAATCGTGTTGCCATATCCGCCCGGATATTTGTTTTTGAGTCAATATTTAGATGCAACAATAAAGTTATAATTAAATGCAAGCGATGGTGTGAATAGTCGGTAACTAAATTCATATTCTCGAACCCGAAGTATTGGACTGATAGTTGGTGAGAGATAACATCCAATTAAAACAATTCCATCAAAACATTTTGTGTCAGGTCATTCCACCTGCCGCCACGTAATAATTTATTCATAAGGAGTCGACGGCGTGCGCGGCCTGCTTATATTTATCGCTTATATCGTGTGCTTGTGTGGACGAATGCTTGTCGGCGTGTATCACTCGGCGGTTTCGACGAAATTTATGTCGTGCACCATTGTACCGTCATCGTTTCGTCTACAAAAAAATTGTAAGTGTGTACTTGCTTATTTTGCAAAACTTGGTCTATCTACGAGTAAGTCAGAGGGGGATGACACTTTTTTAGTGTATACTGCTGAAGAGATAGCACACATTGATTTTGTTAAAAAACGAGTCGTATGACATAATGTCTAATATGTATTCCGTAATTAATCTCATCTTACTATTATTATAAAAAAGCTGCCGCCTGCGACTCCGTCTGCGTGGGCCTTAAAAAATATCCTAAAAGGAATTAATCTATAACATTTTCTATCTGCGGGGAAAACATTCATAACTTTGACATTTATAATATTGGTTAGATATCTGGATGTTTGTCGCCCAATTCACGCATAAACGGCTGAACGGATTTGATACGCAGATAGAATATATTCTGGATTAACACATAAAATACTTTTTAAAGTCCACGCAGTCGCGGGCAACAGGCAATATTATTAATATTTGTAATACTTACGTGGAAAACTTTTCGATAATTTCATAGAACAAAAGACATGACAATAATTGTTTTAGCTTATTCTTCTTCATCTAAGTCGTTGCTACAAAGTGTAGGTATCTAGCCAGTAGCAAAATAACCAGTATTAAACCTTTGAAAAGAAACTGTATTTTAATTGGCATCTATTTCATGTTTCCTTTAACCTGTAGCTTCCGCAACAACTTTATTTATTTCAGGCAGACCTGCCTTACTTTTTGCATTCATTTCTTTGTTATCTTCCCAACCATTTGCATTTGAAATGAATCGGTAGCTCAGTTTTATTTAGCACATTACCGGAGAGCACGCGATAATACTACAAATAATTCTTGTAAAAGCCACGCATTACATGACATTGAAAGACTAATTGCAACAATAAACAAAGTGTATCAGACGGTGAAGAAGTTTTATAACAATACCCAGCTCAAATAAAGAATTTAACATTTACGGTTGACGTTTTTTGAGTTATCATAGTGCGTGGTCACAAGTCCCATTTATGGTGAAAGGTATCAATTGAGTAATAATTATGTTTTCACGATACTGCCTTATAGTACCCACACATTCTGACTGGCAAGAAATGGTCACTTCCACGAACTAAGTATGTCATTTATAGATGAGTAGATTTTTGGCGGGGGCGCGCGTGGTGCTCTCGGGGTCCCGGCAGCTCGTAGCGGTCCCGATGGGCAGTATTTTCAATATCCAGCGTCCTCGCTGAAGCCAAGAGAAGTGAAGTTGCAGTTCTAAGCTGGATGGAGGCTATCCCGCTGAGAGGGTCACCAATTTTGGCGGGTGGTGCTCGCCTTCCGTCCGTTGTCCGTTGGGACAGTTGCTTGTCGGCTAGCATGGAGGTTTTGCTTGTGAATGAAATGATACGGCGATCTTGAGTTCAGATTCTTATATTAGAGACTGTATATCACAATGTTCAGTTCACAAATTAAATGTTAATGTTAACTAGCGGTACAAAATACAAAAGTTGCTTGTCACGACATGTAAATCAGTGAGTAAGCGAGTGAAAGAATGAATTGAAGGCAACACAGTGTTGCTCGTTCAAAAGTCTTGGATTCAGATTGGCTCTTGCTTCCAGATTTATTACTTTTATACTTCTTCAAAAACTTCACAGTTGAAAAATAGAGACGATGACTTTTCTACATTCGCATTAACCCTAAAATAGCACCAATTGGTCTTACTGCAGTCTCTTTCAAACCAGCAAAATTTGCGATATTAGATTTATAACAACACAAGACATAATCCGATTTGGTACAAAAGGTGAAAGTGCAGGCCAAAAAAAAATGCGATATTCTGTTAGGACTTGTGCTTCTGAATATTTAATATTACGGCACCAACGATGTAGGTTTTGGTTTTAATTGGGTTCGAAAAATCTGCCTTTTCATAAATTTTCGATTATATTAGCTAAGGCTATATTCTGTTAGATCTTGTTCTTCTCAGCATTTTTAAGTGTGGCACCAAAGTTGTAGAAGTTGTTTCCTGGTTTGAAAAATCTGCCTTTTCATATATTTTTGATGTAATAAAACTTACAGCTACAGCTTTCATGCCATAATAATACATTTATAGATGGGGACAAGTTCTAACATAATATATAGTTTTTGTTGGCCGGCCCTTTCACATTGGTACCAAAAATGTATGAAACGCGGATGATTTCGTTTTCTAGTAATGTCTAACTAAAATAAATAGTTGTTACCACAGGAGAAAGAACCCGGCTCCTTTTCTGTGGTTATCATATACATACACGGTCCTTCTTAATATGCTGACACTATTTTAAGAGGATGATCAGACCGTCGAACTGAACAACTTTCTCTATGGAACCAACATCGAAATCGCGAAAAAAAAAATCAGCTGTCCCATACATTTTGTTCGAGTAGGTTTGCAGTTTTGTATCGACAGCTGATTTTTTTTCGCGATTTCGATGTTGGTGCCATAGAGAAAGTTGTTCAGTATGATGGTCTGAGCATCCCCTTAAAAAAGCGTCAGCATATTAAAAAGGACCCTGTATAATATTAGACATTTTTCTCCGTGTGTTTCTGAATGTGTTAAACAGATCCATTATACAACGTGTTAATGAATTAACGCAAAACTAGAAAGTAGTTTGTTTGAAATCAAGAGCAGAATCTAATTATCTTTGTTTCAACACAGGTAAATTTATTTCAAAATATTAAATAATTTGTTTGTAAAACTTAAAAATTTACTGAACTCGATCTCAACCATCCGCGTGGGCACTCTCACCCTACTTACTACCAAAAGAACATTTTTAAAATGTATTTATGAGCACGTTAGTGATTTCATTTATTGCTGTAATGATAACAAATCATTTTTGCCTCAAAACTTAGAATGCGAATAACTTAAAAATTTTAACTATCAAAATAATGAAATTATTGTTTCAATCTAATTATTTTGTTATAAATCAGTTGGGGTGTATGAGGTTTTGCGCTTATTCATTAACACGTTGTATAATTATAAACAAAATACGTTATCTTAATAAGCAAATGTATGATCTAGGCTTTCCTTATTAGGTCAACAACGACGTTTTGTAGAGCAAATAAAACCGATCAAGTGCGAGTTGGGCTACTCGCGCACTGAGAGTTCTGTATCACACCAGCACACAACATTTTTTATTATTAACACAGAAAAAAGTTTTGTTTGGCCGGTTTTTATTATTTGTTGTTATACTGTAGAGTTTGCTCTATAATCACACCAAGTTCAACGCTTGTATGTATTACCGTTTTTACGATAGAGCGAGAAGAAAAAACGCTGATAAATACTAGTTTCATGTAAGGGGACTCCCTTAATTTTTAACTTTTGACATTCTTATTATTTGTTGACAAATTCGATATAATAACGCATATTCTGTGAAAGATTGGGGATTGGAGGATGTTAGGGTTCAAAAGTTACAGCCCTAAATAGGTAAGACAGACGGACAGACAGACAGACGGACGGAAGGATGGATGGACGGACAACGTAGGCTTAGTAATAGGGTCCCATTTTCAGCCTTTAGTTACGGAACCCTAAAAAAAGTAGTTACCAGGGTTAACGAGGTCAATACATAACATAGGTGGTTGCGAGGTGTCGATGATGAAGGCCCCAAGAGGTGGTCACCGACGTGTCTGTCAAGATTACGATCGCGGCGGTCCCTGATAACGCGGTAACGAGCCTAACGTCTGCAGTACACTCGAGTCCAGAACGTTTTACTGTTTAAGAGGGCGATTTTTGAAAGTCACACGTTCAAATCAGCAGTAGAAAATGTCAACATTAGTATGGAGAATACGCGTCATTAGATCATGATTTTGAAAGTGTGTCTTTCAAAAATCTTACTCCTGCAGCCTTCGTATGTTTTCTCGACTCGCACGCGCCGGGCCTACGCTGCATAGAAAATTACCCTTTCCCGCGCTTTTCAATCGCGCTTGCCGCGACGAGTATTATAGAAAAAGGCCGAGTCGCGGGTATGTAGAGAAATCCTGCTTCACAAACATAATTATATTTTTAGAAAAATGGCTGCTGTGGGTTAACTAATAATTACCCAATACATAAAGTAGCTAGCTCGTCTTTCCATTTATTGCACTCTTAATCTGATACAGTCAAGACATTTAAACTTTGAATCTTTGAATAAAAACTTTGAATGAACGATTTTTCAAATCTGTGAAGTAAAAATCTACACTGGTCATCACAAAAATCGGCCCATCCCTGTGTTTCAAAGTTTTATTTTATTATTTTTGTATTGTAATAACATACTTTTACTAGCCATATATTTCGTACTGGCCATCAAGGTTTATGCTACACTTTGCCACATTTCGTTTTCCATTTTTTCCCTTCTGGATATTTTGTGTCAACTTATAAATTTATTCAAAATATTATCACACAGATAGCTTTTCGACGTCTTTTTTTTGACTCCACCACTGCGTCGGAGGGTGCTCTTTTGTAGATAAGTTGCAACCATAAACTCTACAACACATAATTTTTAAACAAATCAAAGTATACAAAGTACAATACAAGTATGAACACCGATACAGTATATATATAACTTTAAGTTTTAGCATATTTGTATAATTATTTGTATAATGACACGTTACAATTTTTTTTAATTTACTTGTTCATTAGCTATTAATTAGATAGAAAAGAAATTGTGTGTGCGTCTGTACCTCCACTTACAGTTGATTGTAAACAGCTTTTAAAAAACTTCGTTGTCCTTCTTTTATCTTTTGTTGCAGGTAGAAACTAATTATATGTTATTATTTAATACAATGTTATTACATAGTATGTGCCAGTCTCCCTTATAAATGAATGAGACCTCGATAAACAGTGTTAAAACAACTTGAATACGGAGTGAAATGAAAATTAACGAGTGTATCGTTTTGTTACATTCGGAGCTTTCTACGCAAACGGCTATTTAAGTTTTTATTGTTGTTTGATTGTTTACCGCTGAGAATACCGAATTCGTTTATTATTCATGAATTTTAATTATTAACGTATCCAACAGACGCTATGCTATAATCATAATTAAGTATCTGCATTACATTTCTATCATTATCTTCATTTAATAACGTGTTTCATTGTTTTATAGATTCAATATAGTTAACTCAATTGATTGTCCTTTGTTTCATTTAGTTGAGGCTCTTGTAAAAATATTCATATTAATTTTCTCATACCTACTTAATACAAGGCTTTTTTAATTTATTTCAAATACAGGGTATAACATGTTTTAACAACAATAATGCCATAGTTGCAACTACTCTTAGGTACGTACATCTAATGTTTTATGAGTTGGATTACACAGGGCGGTCTAAAACTCAATATCAACCGATGTTCAAAGAATAGGTAGGTTATCTGCGTCTATCAAAATGTGTACCTATCTTATGTGTACCTTACAACATAAAATAAAATAGAATTTATTCTTCTGTGAGAGTCATGAAAAAAAGAACAAAATATAAACAAAATTATATATTAACATAGTTGTAATTGTTGTCCTGAGACATTATTTCTTAGGTGTATGTATGTATTACCTAATCATATTTTGCTGTTCCATAATAATATGTTAAAGTCAAAACTCGTAATCTAGAAACACAAACAACGCTCCAAAAATGGCAGATTCAAAAGTAGCCCTCAAACGAATATCCGAGTGCACTTTTGACATGCAAATTTCTGTTAGACAAGTTTTTGCCCTTTCATACACCTTGATTGGTAACTGTTTTTGATAACTAGCTACGAGCGGACATATCCCAATTATTCTATGGTATCATTATGGTCTTGGTGGTCCAGTAGCGAGTACCCTTGCTTGCCATGCAGGAGGCGTTATGGTTCACACGATGAGTTTTTCGGAATTTAAGTACGATTTGTAACAACACTGGCTTTACGGTGAAGGAAAACATCGTGAGGAAACCTGCAATTTCGAGGCATGTATTGTACCAACTGTCCATTACAAGTGGCGACGGGCTCACTCCCAGTGACACTGGACAGAGTTTCCGTACTAGCGAAACGTGGATGTTCTGAGGTTTCAGAATATCTCTGAAACGGGGAATATAATCGGGGAATATAGTCGTGAGCATATGTTATGCTATCAGTATGGTTTTTCAATCAAATGTCGTATATCTAGCCGCTACCGTCTGGTATCAACCCAGTCAGGTGTCGTAAGAGGCGACCGACATCTTCGACGCCTGAACCATGAGGCTGCTGATTATAGCTTCTGCATCTGACCATCTCTGATCGTATCGGTCCCCCGTTCCGTCAAACATAGGAGGCACAGAATAAATACTAGTACAACCTGTACAGAAGAATCACTTCGAAAACAGGTTTAAATAAATAGCGACTCTCTCTGCACGGCAATAAGGTACAAAAGTTATTCGACCTACCAAACGTCACAACGGCGCGCGTGCAAACAAAAATGAACCGAGTTATTAGACATGAAAGCTTCCTTTACATAGTCTCCGTATATCATTCTTTCATGTGCAGGCAGCATGACATCGCTAGGGTTTTCAAGTCTCGCATTGACTACTCACAAAATGGCGGCAAGTGTAATGAGATTTGAACAAGAAGTTTATACGGTATACCTAACCTATTGCCATTCACCCCTCGGTGGGGATCGGCCGTTATACGTACCTGAGCTGTGGAGTGAGACAAGCTTGTAGGAGTGTAAGATCGACTTCAAAATACCCTGCGTACCTAACAGCTTTTCTATAAAGATTAGCAGTCGCCGTTGTCGAAATTGACTAGGAATCCATCATCGGTAAAGTAATCTGTCAACACAACATGGTATGCCTAAAAATAGTTTTGAAGTGACCGTTGTTTTTCAAAACTGGACAATATACTTACTATGAAATCTCTGATTAACATAACGATACTTTATTACTCGTAAATGCCCTTAAAGTGGTTAACTTTATCATCGATGTATTGTATGTATAATGTAAAGATCCAACTTCTACACAGTTAATGATATTTTATAGAGGTTTCGAAACGAGCACTAAGAAAAATCATTAAAATAATATTCTCGAAGTAATTACTGTTATTATAAATGTTATCGGCAATACAGAAGCCAATCGAAATAACGGAGGTATTTCGTTCCATTATAGTGCGCCTGAGGCAAGAAGCGGTCAAAGACAATCCTTAACCCAAGGTCTGGCGCTGGCTCGGGGCAGTTTTTATTTGAGAATATTTTCCTAACTAATTAAAAGCGTTAAAATAAGAAGATAAAAACTGGCTTCGTTATCGAAGGCATCGACCCGCTTTTGTGTTGCGGCCACCAGCGCGGTCGCGGACTGCGCCCGCGCCTCAATGGCGCTTAGTTGCACTCAGTAATTAACTAAAACCAAGAGAAGCGGACCCTCGGCCTCGCTCGCGTCTATACATCCGATCCGGGCATAACAAAGGATGCACAACTCTCGAAAAATGCATGTCCACGTATAAAATTGCAACCAAGCGCACAACAAAAGCGAGTTCTGTTTGCCCAAGAATCTTCTGTCTTGCTGTATCGTTTTTTTTTTTCATTCTTTTTTTTGTTCACATATATGTTTTTATTCATTAAATACCTTTTAATTCTTTGGTATTCGATACCTATACTCGTAGTCATTTTAGGTAGGTATTTATAAGCAGTGATGCTCATAAGCTCTGACTTTAACCTGCTATCAATCTCATAAAACCATTACGGACAGGTTTCTTTCAGTTACACTCCCAAGACCGTTGTTTTAAAAAACCTTTTTTATCTCTAGCGATGGTTGATTTTATCGTGATATAAATCCAGATAATTAAGTGGTGTGACAAAAAATGGGGGCGCGATATGTTTTCGGGCCGTCGACTCTTATAAAACTAGATGGTAATGAATGAACAGAGATAAGCCCTGCCAAGATGAAGAGGATGGGTTCAGAGGACAGGGGACAGGGCCTTTGTGAATGAACATTTTCGATGTCCCTACGCGTGCATGTGTAGGTATCTGCCTACACCTTGTGTTTTACTTGTTTTGCGTGTGTGACAAAGGTCGTTCAGATAGTATCAATTTATTTTAACGTTCCTTTTAAAATTCGATTCTTTTGGATTTGAAATGTCATTGGATTCGAATGATAAAATATTTACTTTTAATAGATGCCTATTAGTGAAGATATTTAAAACGTGGAAAAGCATTTTATACAACGCTTTGATAATAAAAAACAGGAATGTGGAAATAATTCCGTACGGTTCTAGTCAGTTTTTCTATTTCATATTTTTGCGCATTTAATGTTTTGTCATTCTAATGAAGGTACCTACTATCTATCTTAATTGAACCTAGTCTTTTTAAACACCGACGCAAAAAGGGGGGTGTTATAAGTTTGACGCCTATGTCGGTCTGTCTGCCGATCTGTTTGTGGCATCGTAACTCCTAAACTAGATTTCGATGCGCTTTTTGTATTAGAAAGCTAATTTTTGCGAGAGTGTTTTTAGATTTGTTTCATGAAAATCGGTTTAGCAGTTTTCAAGTAACATTAAATATTACGAAATAACATTAAATTACAAATTTAGCAAACCCCCAACGTCAAAAACAAACATTTAAAAAGTAAAAAATTATTCGGTCACCTATTATTTACGATTTAAGCAAATGTATGTTTTACTTTTTAAGTCTCTTAGATATTTCTTATTTTTTCGATTTGGATTTCAGCAGTGCATACCTCGAACTCTTGTGTCTTTTCAATTGTCGGTCTGACAGGTCTTCAGAACATTTACTTTGATCTAAGTTGAGAACATCGAAATACGCGTTTCTTGAATTGATTCAATATTGAAATAAATTTAATATATTTTTATTTACCTTTTACACATTACCACATAAGATATAATATTAGTAAAATACATAAAATCGATCATAAAATATAACACAAAACAAATAAGTAAAGCGCATAAATGTAAGCGTGTTTATCTAAACAACGTGTTAATGAATTAACGCAAAACTAGAAAGTAGTTTGTTTAGAATCGAGAGCAGAATCGATTTTTCACGTTTTCAACGGAGGTTATTTTTTCGAAATTTTAAATAATATGTTTGTAAAATTTTGAATTTACTTAACTCGATCTCAATCCACCTCACGGGCACACTTACCCAACTTACTACCACTATAAGATTCTTAAAATGTAATCATCAGCACGTTAGCCCTTTCATTCATTGCTGAAATCGCTCACCCGCAGAAACAATGACATAACTGCAAAAAATGCAAAATTGAGTTTTCGATGTCATAAAATTCCTCAAGTGTTAATTCATTCGGTGGAACAATACCGCAATAAAGCTTCGCATAGTTTTCGCTAGATGGCCCCAATGTCGTTGTTACTTTGGTGCGAAATTGTCGTGTCCTTGAAGCTACAGAGACAGATCGTTCATTTGCGCGGGGCGTCCCTCGGTGTGTGGACGTGTCCGGATTCTACATCGACGGTAAGTTACTTGTGACATTAAAATGATTAGCTTATTGGAGCGAAAACATCGTAACGTACTTTGTGTGGTTGTAGCTCCGGATTAGTCTGAATTCTGAATTCCTCATTGGAGCTACAACCGCGTAATGTACTTTGTGTGATTGTAGCTCTGGGTTATGATGTATTTATTGGAGCAACAATCAAGCTATCGGAAATCAAAATTATACGATTCGTTAAAAATAGCGCCACTTATTCCTTCAAGACCGCATACGACCAAGATTGGACTGAAGTTCAAGTAAAGCTCAGATCTGCCCGTTCTTCACGAAGAGAAATTGACATCGATGACATAACCCTTAAACCTGCATACACCTCCAAGATATGTGTTACAGGACGAAAGAAAACGGACTTATTGCATTTACTGCAAAATAATATTGTGCCTAGACACTATGCACATTTTTATAATTCTATTTTTTAAAAATCTTATCTACAGGATGTAACAAAACACCCTAGTATTATTTAAAGGAATGGTTTACCATCAAACTTTCACTATATTAATATGATCAACGTCGAAATAAACTTTAAAAAATCTGCTGTTTCATACAAAACTGCAGTACTTACTCCTACTAGACTCAAATGAGATAGCAAATTTTTTTTCGACTCCATAAAGTTGTTCAGGTTGATGGTCTAAACCACCTCTTTAAATATTACTGGGAGTTTTGTTACATCTTATTATTGTTACGGTTGTTTTTTTTTATAATAATAACATTTAAGCTTCTGAAATTCCTATAATGAAAAGTCCCTAAAGATTTTTTAGACTTACCAGTTATTACAAATTTCTAATTAGGTATTATAAGAAAGTATTGTGATTTTTTTAATTGAACTAATGTTCATGTTTAGAATTGTTTATTTTTGAAAAGTTTTGTCGCATTGAGCTTTTAAAAATCTTATGATGAAAACATCTGTGATTGTTGTGGCATTAGGTTAGCAGATAAAGTTTAACTTTTGAGGCTGATCGTTACTTCTATTCAAATTAAAGATTGAAAAATGTTGTTACGTACGGGTCTTGAACCCGCAACCGAACCGCGGTCGGGGCATTTTGCCTAGTTAGCTTACCGAGCCTACTACGTCAAAGAAAGTCAGAAGTAGTTGGCTCCGTAGCCTAATCCGCCGAAAGCAAAGCCTCGGTTTGGGAGGTTGCGGGTTCAAGTTCCCAGTCCGAGATTTAGAAGAAAAGATTGTTTTTAGACTGGCATTGTCATGTTAGTACAAATTCTAAGAAAGTATTATAACTGTTTTAGTTTATTAAGTTAATTTAACGAATGTTCAAGTTGTAAATCGTTTATTTTTGAAATGTGTAGTCGCATTTAGGCATGCTAATTATTATAAACATCCTATGGTGAAAATATCTGTGATTATTGTGCTTTGAGTTAAGTAGATAAAGTTTAACTTTCGAGACTGTTATTATTACTCACTATAAATTAATAGGCAACAAAGCCTCGATACTTGTTGATTTACTAATGGTATTTTGCAATATTAATTTTTGTGCTATAGAAAAACATGAATAAATGATGTTATTAATTCAACTCTGAGTACTTATTAAATGTTATGTAGCAATCCTTAACCAAAATGACGTCATAACTACCAATAACAAAAAAAACTCAGAAGACAAATGACGCAACTGTAGGGTGTTCAATTACTCTTTAGTCAATTACAACCAGAAACAAAAACAAAAATAAAACTCTTTAATGCATTTTATAAAGCTAAAGATGTGTAGTATTTTATAAATTACAATTTAACAGTTTACACCTCGATTTAAAGTCATGATCTTGAATTTAATGCTATCCATAACTTTAAACTCGTTTCCTGAAAATTTGTCAATTTGCAGTTGTGTCATTGTTTCTATGGGTGAGCGAAATGATAACAAATAATTTTTGACGGAAAACTTAAAATGCGAATAACTTTGAATTTTAAGCATCAAAATAATGAAATTATTATTTCAATCTAATTATTTTGTTATAAATCAGTTGGGGTGTATGAGGTTTTGCGCTAATTCATTAACACGTTGTAGGTATGTACTTAATTCAGTACAAATGCAATCTTATCATTATCAATTGTACTTGTTAGGTTAATTATAATATGTGATATGATCTAGGTAGGTATAGGATCATGCAATTTAGAAGTACCTAGTCTTCAATGTACGGTATTATACCTATCATTTAAAGTTATGAAGATAAACAAAGACGCAAAATTTGCAGAAAGCTACACCTGTTATGACAAAGTTTCTTCTTAACAGAATTGACTAATCTCCAATTATAATTCGTCAGTGAATAGTAACTGAGACTGTTTCACAATCGACAGGGGTGACGCAGTATCGACTCGTATTTACGCTTTCGATAATATCGGTACAAATCACAGCGTTTCAAAACTCGGCAGTCAGAAACGAGCTAAATGGAGTCGAACGCACTTATCTCTTGAGTGCTCCTAATCCGGTAGCTTACCCCTGATTCAGTGGATTCTGCGCTTCACCGTCCGAATGATGTTTCAATTGAACGCAGTACCACTGGCCAGAACTATAAAGGCTATGCCTAAAAAAAATTAATTCATTAATGACTAGTTTCTAAATATTGTAGTTTCTGGCCGCATCTTCTCTACAGCGACAACACGTTCCGACGCGGTGGTAGCTTTAAAAAAGATTTGACGTTTGATAAGTGTGCTGTAAGCTCCTATATTGAATAAAATTATATTGAATTGAATAAAATAACAAATATTCTTTAAAAATCCGCATTGGGCGCGCGTGGTGGACTAACGCCTGTGCCCGGCAGTGGGACGTATATAGGCTGGTGAATATTACATATTTGCACACCAAGAATAGACATATACAATTTATAAAGAAAATGAGAAGGGTTCAAAGGGCGGTCTTATCAATAGAAGCGTTTTCTTCCAGACAACCGTTGGATAGAAAAATTGTTTAAAGAGATAAATGCTATCTCAGTATACTATGTTCAGTATACTTGACCGGTTGTATTACACAACCGGTCAAGTGCGAGTCAGGCTACTAGCGCACCGAGGGTTCCGTCCACACCCCATACAACATATTAACTAACTTTTTTTTTCTCTGGGACCTTTAGCGGGAGACTAACTCACTCTTGGCCGGTTTTTATTATTTGTTGTTATACTGTAGAGTTCGCTCTATAATCACACCTTGGGTGTACATATTACCGTTTATACGATAGAGCGAGAATATAAAAACGTTGAAAAAAAAATAGATTCTTGTATGAGGACCTTAATTTTTAACTTTTTGTCATTTTTATTATTTGTAAAACGTCATCTAAGTTAGTAAGTTAGCTATTACGGTTCAAAAGTTACAGCCCTAAATAGTTAGGACAGACAGACAGGCGGACGGACGGACAACGTAGGCTTAGTAATAGGGTCCCGTTTTCACCCTTTGGCTGCGGAACCCTAATAAATGAAAATGACTGCGATATTATCGTATTCCCCTTTTGAGAGTAGATCCCCAGGTTCGGCTCCTTAATATTATAATCTTATTCTAAACACAGAATATATTAAGTAACAGCCCAAGTTGTCACCCTCAGTCTGTCGTCATGACACAAAGGGATTTTGATGTGTTCGAACATGTTTCAATGATATTTTCTTTTAAACTTTATATGCTGTTGTTTTGATTTATGATAAGGCGACTTCGTCCGCGTGGATATCGGACTTTCGAGAAAACCTTTCTTAGTGCATCCTCATGCTCATGCTCATGCACATGCTCTAAATAATATACAGGGTCCAATATGTTGACACTTTTTTAATAGGATGATCAGACCAACAAACTGAACAACTTTCACTATAGGACCAACATAGAAATCGCGTAAAAAAAGCTGTCCCATACATATTTGGCTAAAGTGGTTGACATAGCTCAGAAAATTAGCAAGCTGAAGTGGCAATGGGCTGTTCATATCTGCCGAAGAACTGACAACCGGTGGGGTGTCAGAGTTCTAGAGTGGAGACCGTGAACTGGTAGGCGTAGTGTGGGACGCCCTGCTGCCCGCTGGACAGACGACCTAAAAAAGTAGCGGGGAGTGATTGGATGAGGAAGGCCGAGGACAGAGTTTTGTGGCGCGCCTTGGGAGAGGCCTATGTTCAGCAGTGGACGATAACGGGCTGATGATGATGATGATGAGGTTTGCAGTTTTGTATGGAGCAGCTGATTTTTTTTTCGCGATATAAAGGTCCCACAGAGAAAGTTGTTTAGTTTGATGGTCTGATCATCCCCTTAAAAAAGAGTCAGCATATTAAGAAGGACCCTGTATATTCCTCATGTTTCTATCTTCTGTGTGGCTGTGCGTTGTCTGTCTATCAGTCAGTCAATCTCGGAACTGATTAATATTATATCGAGTTGCATTCGAAATTTTGAAATGAAATAGTTAAACATCAAATATTCTTTGTTGTCAATAGAAACAATTAATGTAGAACAATAACTAAAGAGGCATAAATTAAAAGAAGTAATACATTATCGGTTTCAAACAATCTTCTATGACACACGGATATTTTTAAAAACAAATAATATGGTTGTCTCGTTGTTATAATCATAGGTTAAGAAAACTGATTAGGCAAACGGTCAGTTGCACATAAGTTCATTAAATTTAATCCTCCATTAAATCTCTTGCTGTCACTTTTTGCCTTGTTAATGTAGTAAAAGCTAGCAAGAGATTTAATGGAGGATTCACTTGAATAAACCTACGTGCAAGGTTTAAAATGAATAAGTATATAGCTGCCGTATTTAGTAGTAAAAGTTAAGACCCATTCACAGTTGTGGTATAGCTTTAGATAAATCAGCATGTTCCTTTAGATTCCTACAGGTACAACTAAACCGTATACAGGTATGTGATTGGACCTATGTAAACACAAGCCAGATTACTTGCAAAGACTGTTTATTTAGCACACCCCTTACTTTAGCTTTAAACAAATACAAGTTGCTAATAAAGTATCCTTCTAAGCGTGATCAAAAGCTCACGGGATGTAGGCTTTGAAGGAATGAAATGGGGATCGATCAGCTAATAATATATATACCTACAAGACAGGTACATGGAAACAATCAACGGCACGTGCGGGCTCTCCCACAGGATCGTGTGACATGTAAATGCATTTGGGGGAGTTCGTCTTGGGAAAGCTCTTAGTGTTTGGCGAACTAGATCTAGGAGTACGGGAGGAGGGGGCAGGTTGCAGCTTGTCTGTTAAAATTTTAAGAGAAACGGTTGTTTTGTAAAATTATTTGTTTGTTTATGGATTGACGACTGTAATATAATTTTTTATAAAATGGTAACGGAAGTGTGTACATTGAAGATATTTACAAGAAAAAGATTACGATAAGGTTTTTAGGTATACCTGACTCCAAATCATTTTTGTCTGTCTGTTTGTTTCTTTGAAACAGCATCACGCAAAAACTACTGAAACGATTTTGATGAAACTTTTTGGTTTAATAGCTTATGATTTAACTTTCAAATCTGGTATATAATTTGTGCGCGGTTTTGTGGTTGAAGTCGCAGGTAAACTCGAGTATGATCATAAAATTGATTAAAATATCAAAACATGCAATCACAAAAAGAAGTAGGTACATTGTATTTACTACTTATATAAGGTCTAACAAAATTAGCTGAAACTATTTTAAGGGGATGATCCGACCATCAAACTGAACAACTTTCTCTAAGGGACCAATATCGAATTCGCGAAAAAAAATTAGCTGTTCCATACAAACCTACTCGACCTAAATGTATGGGACCACAGATTTTTTTTCGCGATTTTGATATTGGTCCTATAGAGAAAGTTGTTCAGTTTAATAGTCTGATCATCCTCTTAAAATAGTTTCACCATTTTTTTTTAGACCTTATACAACGTTTTAATGAATAAGCGCAAAACCTCATACACCCCAACTGATTTATAACAAAATAATTAGAAAGAAACAATAATTTCATTATTTTGATAGTTAAAATTTTAAGTTATTCGCATTTTAAGTTTTGAGGCAAAAATTATTTGTTATCATTTCAGCAATGAATGAAAGCGCTAAGGTGCTCATGTATACATTTTAAGAATCTTGTTTTGGTAGTAAGTACGGTAAGAGTGCCCGAGCGGTGGGTTGAGATCGAATTCAGTAAATTTTAAATTTTACAAACAAATTATTTAATATTTTGAAAAAAAATACCTATGTTGAAACCATGATAATTCGATTCTGCTGTCGATTCTAAACAAACTAATTTCTAGTTTTGCGTTAATTCATGAACACGCTGTATTTAGTACTTATGATAGTACACACGGTGACATACCCATAGTTGAACTCGGTGTTTATGAACAAATACTTCAACTATGGCACAGATAAATAATAAGTTACTACGTAAACAATGGGTAGGTTAATCTGTCGCCGTGTATAAATTTTTTTATAGCATAGCATAGCATATGCTCACGACTATATTCCCCGAGGGGGTAGTCAGAGATATTCTGAAACCTCAGACGTTCCACGTTTCACTAGTAGTACCGAAACTCTGCCCAGTATGACGGGGAGTGAGCCCGTCGGCACAAAATGCGTTCTTTTATTATTTTATTATCTAAGATTTAGGGCCTATTTCACCACTTCTGAGTAAGTTCTTGTTAGCTTATCCGACAGATAGTTTGATATATTTTGTATGAAAGATATATCAAAATATCTGTCGGATAAGCTAACGGATAAGCTAGCTAAGTATTTGAATTCCGATACACTGAGAAAAAAATGCTACGTATACGTAGCCCGTCGCAGCTTATACGTAGCCCGTTTTAGATTACGTACCACGTAGCTTACGACGCGATACTGATTACGAGTGTTGCATCTATTTACGATAAGTTGTCTCGTACTTCATAATGAAGTTTTATTGTATATCACACTCTTAATCAGTATCGCGTCGTAAGCTACGTGGTACGTAAGCTAAGACGGGCTACGTATACGTAGCATTTTTTTTTTCAGTGTACTAAATCCATTGCTAATGTAATTGTCTTTTCAAGAAAAGAATATTTTAAGGGGAGGGGTGATAATTTGAACTTATATTTATAATATAGTCTGATGGAGCTATATTATCTAATATTATGCCGTACACCATAGAAAATTAAGAGAAGTTTAAGAGAAGTTTGTTCCGAATGCGTAAATGCGCTCTGCATACAAACGAAGTCTGGTGATATTTTCAATACTAACTAATTAAAATCAATGACATTTTTCAGAAACAATCTAGAAACTAATCTCTATGCTAGTATCAAATCACATTTTAGTTATAATATACAGTTTTAATGTTAGGATTAATTTAAGATTTGTATGAAAATCTTTGAGGTACTGTTACTTTAATACTATACATTTTAATGAAAGTCTGACTTCATACAAGCATAGAGATTAGTTTCTAGATTGTTTCTGAAAAACGTCATTGACTTTAATTAGTTAGTATTGAAAATATCCCCAGACTTCGTTTGTATGGAGCACGCTCTGAATTATATTCCCTTAATAAAACAAGTGCATCTTGCAATAAACCCCAGTTTCCTAGAAGAAGGTTAGTTGATGTCTGTTTGTGTGTGCTTCAGACCAGTAAACTGACAAATTTTACTATGGGACCAAAATCGAAAACGCGAAAAAAATTTGTTGTTTCATAATGAATCTAAACCCAAATATTATGGAACGTTCTCCGAACTGTCTCCGTTGGCTAATGGTTAAGAGCATTGGGCTCTTGACACGGAGATCGTGGGTTCGATTCCCACCGGGGACACCTATCTATATGTCACTTTGTGCGTGTTTCCCCAGTTGGTTAGGACATTACAGGCCGAATCACCTGATTGTCTGAAAAGAAAGATTATTCCGTGCTTTGGATGGCACGTTAAGCCGTTGGTCCCGTCTACTATCTCTGGTGGTAGTAGTCGTTACATAAAAACCACGACAGAGGCCGTAAGGCGGTCTGAAAAAACTCTGGCACCAGCGCTTGCTGCCCACACGATAAGAAAATGGAACGTTGATTTTATTTTATTTCAATATTAGTCTCATAGTGAAAGTTGCTCAGTTAGATTTGCACCAACCCCTAAAGTATGTAAATTTAAGTTTACTCCCTGAATGTGCTCAAAATAGTCCCAAAAACGAAATATCGCCACAAGTTACCTATAATCGGAAAACTGTTTTGTTTACTCGTAGTCTTGTCGCGTCGTAGCGCAATAAATTTGCAGTAATAGTTTTGATAATTCACAAGTTTTTAATTGTTTTTAATTATGTGCCCTGCAGTGGGGCGTAGGTAAACGTGCTGATAAAAAAAAATTCGTTTATACTGTATAGAAGAATATGTCTGAGATTATTTAATAATTATTATTTAATACTAATTTGTCTTTCTCTTCTCTTCTCTTTCTTTGTGTTTTACGCTTTTACTGTAAGTTTTTTTTATTGCTAGTCTCAGGTTACGTATAATGAAAGGTAATAAATAATATATTGTAAATATTTTATCGTAAATCTGTAGATAAAATGTTAAGAAATTAATGAAAATTCGGAGTAGCCCAAGATGCCAAGAAGTCAACAAGACACAACCACATAAATAAAGGGAGGCGAATTAAGAAACTGATCCCCTTTATTTATGTGTTTGTGAATTTGTAACCATCCGAAATGGTTAAATGTGGTATCTACCTAAACTACATGGGCTAAAGGATTTCTTTTAAACTTACTTACTTGTTTCGGTAAATGCAAGTCAATCGCTGAAGAAGATTTAGCTTTATGCTGTCGATGGATTTCTTTTGAAAATTGGTAAACCAAAAATTTCAAAATGTGAAAGGAAACAAACTACATTTTGATGACAAGTTGTTAATTATTTCCTATGTTTCGTTTCATTTCTTTGAAGTGGGAAAACATTCCATTGGATTTTTTGTAAGTGGGCGATTTTGGCTTAGAATGTACAAACGGCGACACGCAAAACCAAAATAAGATGGCCTGGCTTAGGTAGAGAAATGTATAACGTCGCGCGGCTAGCTTATGTTTGTTTTGCGTAACTTGATGTGTCGCGTACCACCCCACTTCTACCATTGCAAACTAGCTAATCTTTCCACTACACTTTGAGTTATTGTGTTACAATATGCTAATGCTGACACGAAAAAAGAGGGAGACCAACATTCTGAAAAAAGGTTCCTTATGAAGCCTTTTTTGGTCGAAAGCCTGGGCCTTCTATCACCAATTTACGTTATTCGATCCTGAACAATAATTTAACAGAATGAGAAACCTAAAACTACTTAGTAATTACTTTCTTTTGATAAAAATACATATTTTTACATAAATTATTTATACAATAAAGTATACAGAAACAAAAAAAATGTTAGCATATTAAGAAGGACCCTTCTTAATATGCTAACATTTTTTTAAGTGGATGACCAGACCATCAAACTGAACAACTTTCTCGACCACAATCGAAATCCTGCAAAAAAATTCTGGTGTCCCAAACGTTTGCATACTGCATTTCTGCCAATGTCAAGTATTTAGTGGGAGAATCTATACATAATCTCAAGAATTGTTTTAAAGCAAAAACACATTTAAGAAAAGAGATGGCGGAGCCTCGTGGAAAGCTCAATCAAAATTATTCTTACAACAAAAACCTATTCAGGTTACAAGAATCTTTTTTTGACTTCTAACCTGTCGAAATCTGACCTTCGACATTATTGTTGCTTGCGTGCGCCTAATATAACACGACCGTGTTAATTAAAAAAAAAAAACACATTTCTGTAACACGATAAACTAACGAAATTCTTGTAAACATTTTAAACACGTGTATGGCAGATACGCTGTAAATATACTTACAAGTGGAGTGGATAACACACTTCCGCCAATATCCGGTAAAGTTATCAAGCTGTTTGTCAAGTGGCTGATTAGTTTTAAAGTCCTTGAAGGATTAACGAAGAAGTAAAGACAGATGTGTTCGCGTTTTTGTCGGTTAATATTTGGTTTAATGTGGCCACTAGCCTACACCACAGGGGGCGTTGAGATAAGACATTTTTTTCGTGTAAACTTAAAATTAACATTTAGGCACTTACTGCCTGCTGTTTCTCTATTTTTGCTACAATTTTAAATGAACAGACAACATTTAAATAAATAAAGATATGTGTTTTAGCACCTAAAGTTTGTAGGTATTTGACGTTTTCTAAATTTTAGATCTTTTTTGTTGCCTGTCTGAATGTCTTACAAATATGTTTAATTAACTACCTATTGTTTGAAAAATTCTTTTATAAAATTTAAATTACACAATTTTTTAAGTTAGATAAAAAAATTAAAATAAACTTAAAGTCGTGCCAATTTAATAGGTCACATTTGACATCTGTCAGTTTTAGCTTCGTAGTAAGGTGACCCGCTTAAAAACATCGATTTAAGTCAATGAATCGATACGGATTTCAAACATACGTAAATCGAATTATATGTGAATATCGAGGTTTGTTGGAACTACTTACTTCGATTTTTTTGGGTTATATCCCTAGTGTTAAAAAATAAAAAGGGTTCACAGACGCAACATTGTAACGATGTTCAGTTCTTTAGAACAGAAATCTTTGTGTTATGTTTAGAATGGTTTAGTAGCGAAAGTTAATCGCAAAATTACTTTCTTTGGTCATTATTACAATAAATATGTAATCGTAATTAAAAAGAGTAAAGCAATTGTGCAGTTCTAACTTCGAAAAAATATATATTATTCTATGCCCGCCGTTACAAGGTTACGTTTGGTGAAGTATCAATAGATGTCAAATGTGGCCTATTAAATTGGCCCGAGTTTAACAAATTGAATCATTACGTGTTGAAACAAAAAAAATTCATTAGCTGGTAACCTAGGTAACGAGATCAGATTAGCTGGTTTTAGTAAAAATATATTTAGTTTTCGTGCTAAGTGGTTGTTATTTTGTTACATATTTTTATGATTAATGAAGACGATGCTCTAACAATGAAAATGTAATGTTTTGTTTTTCGATAATGAGCGTTAACTTGATAAATAATTAATGGGGCTGTGTCAAAAGTTATGAGCGATGGCAGTTTTGATCAACAATGGTACAGAACACTTATCAATTCATTGTTTAGTATTCTATAAGTATTATTACGTGCTGTTTGATTACTTACCTATACAGAGTGAAATTGACATCATTAGCATAATTTTAAACTAAGATTCTACCCATCAAATTGAACAACTTTTACTACGGGAGCAAACCATTAGGAGTAGGCATTGCAATTTACAGTTTAGAATTGAACATCTGTTTTATTTTTGCTCCGATCGGTTTGCTCATATCATATGGTAAAAGTTGTTCAGTTTGATGGGTAGACTCTTAGTTTAAAAAAATGCTAATGATATCAATTTAACCCCGGTATTGGGTCCTTCTTAATATGCTGACACTTTTTAAGGGGATGATCATACCGTCAAACTGAACAACTTTCTCTATGGCACCAACATCGAAATCGCGAAAAATAAATCAGCTGTTCCATATTAAACTGCAAACCTACTCTAGCCAAAATGTATGGGACAGCAATTTTTTTTGAAAAAGAAAGTTTTTCAGTTCGATGGTCTGATCATCCCCTTAAAAAAGTGTCAGCATATTAAGAAGCACCTTATATAGTTTAGCTACTTTTTATAAAATGAAATTCTTACTCTTTACATGATTATCTTTTTTTTATAAACTATGTAGTCTAAAATTTTAATGTTATGTTTTTTTTTTCAAGATTATTGCTTTTTGACGTAATTTTTTTGACTCTACCACAGCGTCGGAAGGTGTTCTGTTGTAGAGTAGATGCAGCCAGAAACTCTACAACAGTCTTAGCTACTGATCCTTGAGATAACAACATTATCACAATAATTCTAAATGTATAAAATTTAACTTATAATACTGCCTAAATAACAGGCAACAGGGTCTGTTGCCTGTTATCAAAAATGGTGGTGTGCGTTAGACCACGCACTGGGAAGACACGATAAACGCCCGCAACGCAATTCAGCTGCCTATTCTACAGGCGAATTCAATTAACAGTACAAGGCTCGAGAGTAATAAATTCTCTAAACAATCAGAATTCGAGCCCTGGTAATATGTCCGTCCGCTTGCATACGCATTGCGGCCGGACTCTGTTTAATCAACGAATAAACACGATGTACCTACGACCGTCCCCTGTGGGACACGTGTATCGGTATCTATGTGTGCAGACCTTTTTTTTCGCAACCGGTAAAGCTTTATTTCCCCATTGTTTTGGCAAGATCACTTTTTGGGTAACATTTTTGGGGGGATTTAATTAATGCGAATAATTGCGATATGTGGCTCTATAAAATCCATCGTTAACAACGGGAGATTTGGTATTGTTTTTAAAATAGAAAAAGGTTTAATGGTCAAAAAAAAACTGAAGAATGGTATATGAAAAAAAATTGCATTACATTTCCAAATACAGTAAATAGCGTTCCTATCAAGTATATGAGAATTAAAGGAATTAGACAGCAACGGCACACAATTCGGGATTTGAACTCAGGAGGCTAGCTTATGTCACAAGTATGCAACGAGGGGACAGGACCTTTGCGACCTATTTTAACCTAAATGATGATAGCATCACTTCTCCACACACATGAACGCCGTGGTAGAGTAGGTAGATAAATAACAACAAATTGTAACGTAAGGATTACTCACGTAAGAAGATTAAGCCTCTCAAATAATTTATAACCGTGACTCGAGCCTAGCTCCAAAGCGAGTTTCCTTGTTTTTCTAACCTAACTAATCCTTTTTTAAAGTGCTTTCTATGGAAATTGGTTTTGTAAATTATGTTAACACGTCGGCGGTCGTGTAGACGAACGGGCCATTGTCTGGCGAGGTGGCAGGATGGCGGGATGGCGGGTCGCGACCGCCGCAACCTCACCGCTCCTTCATTATTCAACGGCGTCCTACTCGAGACGCGGAAAAACCTCTTCAACCGCTAATTCAACCTTAATTAACCTTTAGGTATTCGACGCCGGGCCAAGACACCGCGACTACGACAAGCGTATCGCTCCACCGATTCCGTTATCTGATCCATCGTAAAAATTAATTACGTACACATGTTCATAAATATCTAAACTGTTAGCATTTACGGCGAACGTTCGCGTCGGCGGTTCACGCGAGCGCTCACGCACCTACTCTACAGTCGCAGTCGCGTAATTAGTAAGCCGAGCAAAAACCAAACATGTCAACCACTACTTTATTTAGTGTGTGTTTTTATGTTACTTCCTGCCGTGAGATCGAGACGCCTGGGCGCTCTCATATATTCCAAAAATGCGAAATTGGCTCAAATTGCTTGTTATTAACGATGACAGATGTCTTGGCGCCAGCCCCTATTTCATACTTCTTCTAAAGTAAACCTTCTGCTTATTACTTAGGGACGTATTTACTTCGACGACAAGTTAAAATCTGTATAGACGACTGATCGGATGTGTTGATACTAGGGCTATGGATATGCAATTAGTGACACAAAGTTTTTTTATTCATACCCAAGAAAAATAAGATGTGAAGGTAGAGATATTCCGTAATAGTAAGACGGGCGTTTACAACTGTTAATGTTGTGGTTGTTTTTAAAACTGCCTTATAAAACTCGAGTTTAATCACTTTCGTGATTGTTGCTTTCATTATACGAACCTTAATTAAGTGTGATTCTATAAACATTTTTGTATATTTTGTACTATGGCTTAACTCATAAAAAAATTTGATGATACAATTATTTTGTAAAGAACTGTTATGATTTTGTGTCACGCTTCGTAAACTTCTTTGCTTTATAATACCTACGCATCTACACGATTGTTGTCAGAATAATAAACTCTGATATGTGATGAGAGTTATTCATAGAAGAATTATTCGGTCTAATGCATTTTATTGACTCCTTTAGGTAAATTGTTCAGTGAATTAATTAAATTGAAACGAAATTACCTTTCCATTGACAATCCCAAATAATAGACTTTGACTAGTTGAAAAAGTCCCAATTTTGTCTTTTTTTTAAAGATCTAAACCCTAATAAATGATGTTCGATCCACACTATAGGTTTTAGTCTTGACTGACACTTATTTGGGGACTATATACCTACGTTAATTAAATTTAGGTAATTTATACAGTGCTCTAACCAAAGAACGCAAAACCTAAAAACCGTTTGAATAAAATCGATATGAACAACATGAAATAATTATAATGTACATTTTGAAATACGCATTTTTGTTGCGACTTATCATACAAAATCGAGAACTTACGCAATTAATTTTGTTCTGAGAAATTTGCAAAGTTATGTTTTTAAATGTTGTTTAATTATCAAGTGTGAAGAATTTTTTTTTGTTTTTACGTTTATAGGAGATACTTTTACTTCTACGAAGAAATTAAAGCAGTGATTTGGAAGACGGATCGTTGAATTTTGCGCTGTGTCTTATAAGTGAAAATAATACCTAGAAATATAACATAATTTCGAATCTTCAACAAAATATCAACATAATTGTATCGTACCAATATCTTAAGTAAATATGCAATCTTGAAAAAGTAATGGTAACAGAATTTGAGATTATTTCTTCTTGCACTTTTGTCATCCTTTGTAAGGGTAAAGGCATAGACAATACCTAGTATAGGGTAGGTAGATGGATAATATAAAGTAAAGAAAGACATCAAAACGGTACTCGACATCTATTTATACTCATGGCAAATGCCCATCAGAATAATCGAGATACATGACAATAGTATACCTACATAGGAATTTTACTTTTAAGTGAATTATTATACGGATTTTTAAAAAATCCGTGTAATAATTTTAAACTAATACGTGGTTTGAGAGAGTTGAATGGTTTGTTAATGAAAAAAAAAAGATTTTTTTCCTTGATTTCTATGTTGGCTCAACAGTGAAAGTTGATCAGTATAGGTATATACAATATGTAACGCATTGACTTTTATATAAACAAAGGCATTAAGATTCGTCCAGATTCTATCACAATATAAGCAATCTATATGCAGATCTAAGCAAATTTTAATGGAAACTTTTTGTAATTAACCGATTTATTTAAAGTTATGGTAATAGTAATTTTATTGGTTATAAGTTATAACTACAGTCACGAGGACGATAGTTGTATTTAAACTGAACTGGTAAGATGTCTTTAGAGCATTTGTTATCTAGTTAAGCTAACTTTACTTTAACTAAATTAAACACCTAAATAAATCTCTGATAATTTCAAAAAGTCTCCATAAAATTTTGATTAGATCAAATCTGGACAGATGGATATGCTTTCGTTTTAAAAAAACGTCCTAATTTATAAATAGCAACTTTTACCAAGGTGTGTATTATTTAGTTAACATACGACTATACAATGGAACAATAGGTTTTTATACTGAAGATAGGTAATAAAATTATACATACGTAGTGAGGGGGTTGGCGATTTAAGCGCCACCTGTCATCGAAGTAATAAACCACATCGGGAGTAGGGCTAGGCGAGTTCAAGGGACCAAACCATTCAATTGTCGTATGAACCTAGATATCGCTATAACCCTGATGGGCTTGTGAGATACTTTTTGGTTTAATATTGTATAAAAGGTGATTTAGTTAAAATATACAGCGATGGTACCTAAGTAACAAAATAAAGTACTTGTTAACAAAGTTTCACAATAATTAGGGCATTTTTATTATTATACTACTTCAATAATTCAAACAAAACCTATTTCAATTGTCAGACATAGTTACGAATATACCAAATGCAAAATAATTAACTTGCATTCCCCCACTACGTGAGACACAATGGTGTATTTAAATAAATTGCCTTCAATGCAGGTCTCTTCTGAATATCGACATAGCTGTTAAAGCCTATAAAGTCGATTCTTAACTCTACATGGTTCGTAAATCTGACGAGGTGAAACAACTTGTCGTCGGCCGAGCCATTTTTTGCCACTAGAGATTTGTTTGCTCGAGGTACAGCGCTCGCCGACTGTCTCGACGGAAACCCATAAACATGATCAAGTCGACTCGACTCTGCCGCTTTTTTCCCGTGCCCCACCCGGACGTGGGCGGATTGCGTCGAGTAGGCGCGGCTCACGATAAGAGGGGATACTCCTCACCAATAGTATCCCGTATTTTGACTCGGAGTTTTGAAAAGGACAGAAAATGGACTTTATTATTGGCTGTCGGATGACGGATCCGCCTCCTGGGCGGGGCGAAATTGGCTCTCTCCTACGACGGAGGGGCGTCGGACGTAGACCGCGCGCCAGTCGGTGTCGAGAGACGAACGCGTGAAGAAGGTGTAGGCCGGTCGTACACGAGCCCGAGGTCCGGCATGCGAGGTGCGCGCGCTTCGGCCCGCTGACGCGCGCG
This sequence comes from Agonopterix alstromeriana, assembly GCA_963924505.1. Classification (NCBI taxonomy): domain Eukaryota; kingdom Metazoa; phylum Arthropoda; class Insecta; order Lepidoptera; family Depressariidae; genus Agonopterix; species Agonopterix alstromeriana. The sequence continues at coordinate 16,648,397 of OZ004661.1, forward strand.
CAGGGATGGCAGCGCGCCGCGCAGCCGCTGCGCATACACCCACAAACAACTGTGATACATTAACTTAATTTGATACTAGCAGTAGTATTTGTAGGAAACCAATACGTCCGTGTTTATAAACTTCTAAGAGACAGTGTTTTGTGTGAAGCCGCCCATATGATCGTCCCGATGGCAGCATATGCACAATTTGGCTACTCATACCCGCCCGCCTCGCAGGTTAGTAGATACAACAACGATTTACTTTAAGAAAGTAGGTTTTATTTGATGTCCATGAAGAGATTATTAAACATACTTACCTGAAAATTTGTTGTCATTCTTCATAGGCCAACATAATAGTCACGCATGATTAATAATTGGTAAGTACAATCCGTAGACAAAGTTAATATTGATGTAGGTATAAACTTATTAGGGTATTGGGAAAACCAGTCGCATACTTGTATCAATTAGGTCCATAAAGACTAAAGGTGATGCTACTTAAGAACGAAGCGACGGCAAGCAGAATTTATTTGAGATGTTACTATCAGAAGTATACCTTCTGGTATTAAAGATTATTTTCATATTTATAACTTGTCTTGATATCTTTTGACTCTACATAATGTTAATTTAGGACGATTATAGTTATGCACCTTTGACACAAACGTTAATTGTCTTTGTTTTTGCAAAATAATTTATAGGTTTACATAATTGTAATATTTATAACCCTTAAACAAGTAATTCTTGTTAATAATTGGATTGCTGGCTGAAAAAGAGAATTGAAAATAATGTTAGTGACATATTTATATTAATTTATTTTGATAAATGTTGTATTTTATTGTTTTTGTTTGTCTACAAGTATGATATAGGAAATAATGATGCAAATTATAGGTAATCCATTATTTTCAATATGCAGTTACAAAACACTACAGTGGTACCTATTCGAGAGTCGATTAATTAAAAAATTCCCAATATATAATTTGAGATATACCTACCTATTATTACCATTTCATTTATTAATTATTAGTCCTTTTTCGTCATAATAAAATATAAACAATATTGTGCATTATTATGGTATTATTAGTTATGTAAATCTAATTAATGTTTGTGTTTATGTCCGTTGTGCGTTTTTATACCATTCGTCCGATTGCGATGAAACTTTGGCGGGTTGTTGTGCCAACTGCCGCGATGGTTCCTGACAGACGAAAAATCTGTCAAAAAAGCCAGATTGTAACGCATGCCGAGCACGGATAGTGTACCATAAATTTATTGATCAATTTTTAAACCGGATAAAAAATATGTCAAATATCATTTGATTATAATCAGAATGTTTATACAATTATTTATCGTATTATCGCTATCAATTATGTATATGTGTTAATAGGTAAGTACTTAGTAACGTATGGTATCACGTACCTACGAGCGTTTACCCGCGACTTGGTCCGCACAAATTATATACCAGATTTTAAGTCAGGTCATAAGCTATCTAACAAAAAAGTTTCATCAAAATCCGGTTTTGCGTGATGCTGTTACAAACATACAAACAAACAAACATGGATTGAAACTTGGGAAAAATTACCGTACAATTATACCGGTTGCTTTAAAAAATTGTGCAGCTTGCTTTTAACAGTTATGTTAACTTTACAATCCGCAATATAAAAGACATCAACGTAATACCCAAACATAATTATTTTTCTTAATTCTTATAAGAATTGTTGTACTATATTTAATATGTACTTATATGCAACTATTATCATATTTGGAGTACATTGCCAGTAATAGATGTCTATAAAAACTTAACATACATACATAAATGCTAACGCCTTTGTGAATTACCTAATGGGGTAGGCTTTACTGAATTAAAATTAAAATAACAAGTAAAATATATGTTAAGGAACGTTTTTTTTTAATTCTTTATTTTTTATTGATTGGTTTACAGTTTTTGTTATAGCAATAGGTTTTATTTCTTATAAGAAATTTGTAAGAAACATCTTATTTTTTTTTTCAATTAACTACCTTTTATATAAGGTGTTACAAAAGTAAAAATAAACATTTATAACTTTTAAGGGGGCTGTTTAGACTAACAACTTTCACTATGGGACTAATATCGAAATCGTGAAAAAAAAATCTGCTGTCCCATATTTAACTCGACTAGATTTGTAGTTAGGTATGGAACATCAGATTTTATTTTCGCGATTTCTATATTGGTCCCATAGTGAAAGTTCAGTTTGATAGTCTAAACCACCCCTTAAATGTTTCTTTGTATTTTTGTAACACCTTGTACAAATGAATGGATGGGTGATAAAGAGTGGAGGCCAATTTCCAGCAATCGGATGAAGTATACTAGAAACAGAAAATGGAGAGGAGTGAGGGCTAACATTATCATTCCTACTTTATAAATGATTTATAACTATTAAAAGCAGATTTATGATTAGAAAATACAAAAAACACGAGTTATGTTTTTTCCTTAATTATTAACTCTGTCTCTACATATTAATCTTTCCGAGGACAAATTATACACAAATAAATAGTTTTAAGTCATTGTCACACATAACAATATGTACCTACCTAAAGAATGTATGTTCCAATGAAGTATGTCTATCTACACAGATGTTTGGTTTTGATTAATTATGAAGTATTTGAACTGACATAATTGGTAATGTTGTCCATAATCTGGTCAACACATTTGTCAAGAAGATTTGGTTGATCATGTTCATATAGTCTTGATACAGTCTATGTTTAGTGTAATAGTTTATTAGGTAGTAATCTTTGAGTAGATTGTAATTCAAAATTTAAACATTTTTAGTAAACGCATATGTACTATTCAGAATTTGCGTCTAGTTGTTTGTGCAATCGTCACTTAAAAATTACTAAAACGATTTGGATGGGTATACAATCACAAATGCATAGGAGTTCGTTTGTATTAACATTTAGGGTTTATTTCATCGCAATCGGTTGACTCAATCAAAAGATATGGTTTTTAAAGTTTTCAAATACTTTATACTCTAGTAGTCAGTCACGGGCGTATTCTAGATGTATGAATATGACTGTATTTACTTAAATTAATTCATAATCTTTTCTCTGTTTAGTCTGAAGAATACCTAAGTATGTTTTTACAACTGTAAGTAGTCAGAGTTATTCTAATAATAGTAAATAACATATGTAATCTGAAGAAACGAAGCAAGTTTTTAGTAAAGCCTATTCGATAAGAAAAAAACCTATTTTAGAATCCTTTGATGAATGTACATGTACAGTCAAGAACGAAAAGATGACTATATACTTTTGTTCCCCGTCATAGTACTAAAGTGTAGACATTTTCTTTGCTGACTGTACCATACATAAATCCCATTGAAGGACTCATGTTTCAAAATTCGATAAGTGATAAATTGATAATTGATAAAAATATGACTCATCTATGTCAGCCAATATAGTTTGCGTTAAGTATTGTGAAATTGTTATATTGAAGGCAAGTTTGGAAATGAAAAATGTTTATTAGCTCTGATTTAAATGGGTAAGTTCAATAAACTAAAAAAAAAACCGTTCTCTTACAGTAAAATTAAATTAAATTGAAATCTGTTATATGTGCTATATACAGGGTCCTTCTTAATATGCTGACACTTTTTAAGGGGACGATCAGACCGTCAAACTGAACAATTTTCTATATGGCACCAACATCGAATTCGAGAATAAAAAAATCTGCTGTTCCATACTAAACTGCAAACCTGCTCGAGCCAAATGTATGGGACAGCCGATTTTTTTCCCGATTTCAATGTTGGTCATACTTACTTATCCGTTAAATAATATCAATATTTTTACAAATATTTTTTTTTTGCCTAATACAAATTATGCTTTTATTTACATTGTAATAAAATAGATCATTACGTTATAAATACCTGAAAATATATACAATTCGATATACAGTAGGGTCCAACTTAATATGCTGACGGCTTTTTAAGAGGATGATCAGACCTTCAAACTAAACAACTTTCTCTATGGGACCAATATCAAAACCGCGAAAAAATATTCAGCTTTCCCATACATTTTAACCGAGTAGGATTGCAGTTTTGTATGTAGCAACATATTTTTTTACCGTTTTCGATATTGGTCTCATAAAGAAACCAACAAGTATAAATAACTCATTTTCTTCCTTAATATTTACTTAGGTATTGAAAGGGTTTGGGTGGAGTGGCAAGCATGTGAGTTTGATACTCGAGATTTTTTGTCTTATAAAACAGAAATTAACCCAATGTTGAAGACATCCCGCCATTGTTTATACAGAAGAGACGTGTGGCGGTGGCGGATAATCTAAGTAACACAATATAAACCTTTTAGTACGTAGCATAGCGTCGTTTTTGTTGTAAAGGAGAATCGCGCCCGCGCCTCCAGGTGACGTCGCGCGGGCGTAATTCTCCAAACGACGCTATGTTACGTATTATAAGGTTTATAATTGTGTGAATTTGACTATCCGCCACCGCCACACGTCTCTTCTGTATAAACCGCGCCTAAGCCTTACGAAAATGATTAAATAAAAGTTACATTTAACCCTACGTTGTTTTATTAAAAATTATTATGCTCCTAATTATTTTTATACCCATATTATGTATGATATTCCGAACTATTCCCTATTTGTGAAAAACTTTATTGAACTGTGATAGGATTATGAAAATTTTTTCTTTACTTTTCAAAACTGTTTGATATCTTAAACACTAAAGTTAAAATAATTTTCGAAAAGGTAGTATCATGTTTAAAAATAACCGATATGTGTTCAAAAAAGGAATTTATAATTATAGAAGTGACGTCAAAACTACGTTTTGTCATACAAAATCATTTTATGTTATTCAAACATGGGTTTCATAGAGATAATAAGTACTAACCGGGTTTATGTTTAGCATGAAAGAGATATAAGACAATAACAAACGTTTTTCAATCGCTGGTAATTTTTTGTTTTCCATTCGATTTCCATTACTACGTTTGAACATTTACTTATTAAATAAGCCTTTTTTCGTAATTTTTTAGTAAAAGCCATGGTGGTCCAGTGGCGAGAAACCTTGCCTGCCGTGCAGGAGTCGATGGTTCGTTCCCCTTTCCAGGCCGACTCGAAACAATGAATTTTTCGGAATATATGTACGATTCGTAACACCACTGGCTTTTCGGTGAAGGAAAACATCGTGAGGAAACCTGCATGCATCAATTTCGAGGCATGTATTGTACCCACTGTCCATTATAAGTGGCGACGGGCTCACCACCCGTCACACTGGACAGAGTTTCGGTACTACTGGTAAAACGTGGATGTTCTGAGGTTTCAGAATATCTCTGACCACCCCCCCGGGGAATATAGTCGTGAGCATATGCTTAGTAATTCGATATAAGACATTAATGTTAAATTCAGTGAGTAATTCAAGGATCAGTCGTAATCCCTATTTTAATAGATTATAGTCAGTACGTCCATCGTGATCACCAACAATTTATGATCACAACAAATGGTTTTAAATTTTTTATTATTTCTAGAAAAAGGGTTAAGATATAGGAACTATCTAAAACATAAATTAATACTTATAGTTGGTACACACGAAGGTACGACAACATATCTAACGTACGTTATTCTAAGCATGAACAAGTAATTATTTATGGTAATATTACCTATTAAGTAAATTATGGCTCTCTTGCCTATGGGAATAATCAGGTATTTTCTTAAATTGTTCATGTTTTTCGTACCTGTATTCCAAGTATGAATAAAGTAGACAACAGTATTCTAAAAAACGTGCCCGCTATAGATTTATAAATACAGATCATAAATATTAATTGTATTTTTCTAGTTCAAACTGACTGATTAAAATTATTAAAAATTAAATTGTGAACACTGAATACATTAATTTGTATATTAATTGTAAACTTTTAAAGCTTTTTAATTGATAACATTTTGGCAACATACAACGATAAGCACTTCGTTTAACATAAAAAGCGATGCGACTTTTAAAAGCATTAATTGTTTTTTTCAATAATTTCAATAATACGAAAAATACAACGGATATTTTAAATACAGTAATTTCTTTAAGATTGTTTTGATTTTTTTAAAATAAATGAATCCTTAAAAATGTTGTTGATGTAAAATTGTACGATACTTAGGACCTGTTTCATCACTTCTGAATAAGTTGTTGATAGCTTATTTGACAGATCGTTTCACATAATTATTTTTCATATAAAATATGTCAAAAGAGCTGTCAGATAAGCTAACAAGAACGTATCCAAAAGTGGTGAAACAGGCCCTTACTAAATCAAAATATGTATCGAATTTTGTTCATCAAGCATAAACATAATATGCTCACGACTCTATTCCCCTATGGGGGGTAGTCAGGGATATTCTGAAATCTCAGAACATCCACGTTTCACTAGTAGTACGGAAAGTCCGAAATTCTGTTCAGTGTGACGGGGAGTGAGCCCGTCGCCACTTGTATGGACAGTGGGTACAATACATGCCTCGAAATTGAAACATGTAAGTTTCCTCACGATGTTTCCTTCACCAAAAAGCCAATGGTGCTACAAATCGTATACATAAATTCCGAAAAGCTCACTGGTACGAGTCGGCCTGGACTGGGATCGAACCATCGTTTCCTGCACGTCAGGCAAGGTTACTCGCCACTGGACCACCTCGGTTTTGGCCACGAATTTTGTTAATCAAGTTTCATTAAAAATAAAACAAAATGTGTAAAATAAATCTGTATTTATTTTATTTGCCATCGACAGCGTGCTAATGAATAATCGCAAAACCTTATACACCCCAGCTGATTTATAACAAAATAATTAGATTTCAACAATAATTTAATTATTTCGATAAGTAAATTTAAAGTTATTCGCATTTTAAGTTTTTAGGCAAAAATGATTTGTTATCATTTCAGCAATGAATGAAAGCGCTAACGTGCTAATTGATACATTTAAAGAATTTTGTTTTGGTAGTAAGTAGGTTGAGAGTGCCCGAGTGGTGGGTTGAGATCGAGTTCAGATAATTTTACATTTTACAAACCAATTATTAAATATTTTGAAAAAAAATTACCTATGTTGAAACCATGATTATTCGATTCTGCCCTCGATTCTAAACTTCTTTCTAGTTTTGCGTTAATTCATTAACACGTTGTATATTTTGATGATCAATTATTGACAGAGCAAAAATAATGAAAAAAGGTGGCACATGAATATTTGAATGGACAAGATGCTTCGTGACTACTAATTATTCTTTTTTGTCATTTTATTGATGATAATTTTATTATTAACAGAAAGGCACAGCGGGGGAGGGTAAACATTCAGAAAAAAAGAACGTCGCGTTTAAAGTTTTTGTGAGTCCATACGACACAAAGGCTGACCACCTGATGATATTGTAGTTACTTATAGATGTCGATCTTTCTATACATTCTTCCAAGGATTAAACTTGAATAAACTATTCAATTCAACAAGACGATCTCGATAATCGATTGTTTAGTCATGTGGAAGGCAAAAACAAAAAGGAAAGCACACAGATTTTTTATCTAATTAGCTAAAATTCAATTTACGTTTAATTCAGTTGAAAGATTATGTTTAATTTCTAAATTATTTGTTGTTATTCCACCCAGATGCTTAGTTCAATCTCTTCCGGAATAGTACTAAAATTCTCAAATACAGGGTCCTTCTTAATATGCTAACACTTTTTAAGGGGATGATCAGACCATCAAACTGAACAACTTTCTCTACGGGACCAATATCGAAATCGTGAAAGTCAGCTGTCCCATACATTTGGCTTTGCAGTTTTTATGGAACAGCTGATTTTTTTTCGCGATTTCTATGTTGGTGCTATATAGAAAGTTGTTCAGTGTGATGGTCGGATCATCCCTTAAAAAAGTGTCAGCATATTATGAAGGACCCTATACAACGTGTTAATGAATAAACGCAAAGCTAGAAAATAGTTTGTTTAGAATCGAGAGCAGAATCGAATTATCAAAGTTTCAACATAGGTTAATTTTTTTCCGAATATTAAATAATTTAAAATTTACTGAACTCGATGCCAACCCACCGCACAGGCACACTCACCCTACTTACTACCAAAACAAGATTCTTAAAATGTTGGTATCCTTGAGCACGCTAGCGCTTTCATTCATTGCTGAAATAATAACAAATCATTTTTGCATGAAGATTTAAAATACGAATAAAATTCAATTTTAATTACTTAAATAATGAAATAATTGTTTCAATGCAATTATTTCGTTATAAATCAGTTGGGGTATATGAGATTTTGCGCTTATTTATCAACGCGTTGTATAATTTTATACTTCAGTAATTATTATGCAAGATTGACTTAGATAAAATTAATCACAGCATGTTCTTGAAGCAATTTTTTGCTCGTGTCATAAAATTAAGCACACAGACGGTAAAATTTGACACCCGCTACGTATTTAGTACCAAAAAAGTGCAGATGGCGCCTCCGTCGAAAAATGAGATCAGATAACGCTTCAGAAGCAGGTAAACCTGACCCTTGGCTTAAATTATGAATCTCTTTCCAAACTTAAAAAAAAGGTTTAATAAATCTCGTTTTTGATTAAAATGCTATTGTCTTCTTGAAAATTGCAGTAGATAATGTCGTTTGATGACATTGTGATCATCTGGAGTATTTCCTATTCTGGGTACCATCATAAGAAAATCTGAAGAAGCTAAAACCAAATACTTTGTCTACAGTTATATGCTAAAAGTCATCAGCTGTTCAGTAAATAATAAACGAATTAGTATAATAGTATCTATATAAAGTCACGCCCATAATTCACACATATTTGCTGCAACTATACTATAACTCTTTGATTTTGCGAAATTTGATGGCTGAAAAGCGTCAACTTAATAGGGTATTTTACAACAGGAAAACGAGAAACTTCGATATTTATTTATAAAAATGCAGTGTAAATTTTATAATTCAATTATCAAAATCGTCTTTTTTACTCTTTTTTTCAAATGACGTGACGTCATTCCGATAGGTACACAATCCAGATTATTGTCGTGCTCTGTGTTACTTCGATCTCATAATTTTTACAAATCTTGTTACTAGGTCTTTTGCAGTCGTAGTGTTTACAAACGGAGTGACGTCACGTGCAGAAACAGCATGGCGGCTAGGGTTTCCGTGCGAAAATTCAAAATCATAAATAAAAAATAGTTTTTAAGGCATTCGGCTTCATAAAAAAAAACTGTACTGGTTCATTACGATCTCAGGATTACTTTAAAACAGTTTTAAAAAAAAGATTTATACCCTAATGTTTTAAAGCTTGCATCCATAGGCAGATTTTGGGCTCCTGGTCATAAATGGTCCGCTAAAAATTTCAATCCAGGCTATAATATACATATAAAACATATATAGGTACCCTATATTATGAAAATTTCCACCAACCAACTTTTAAAACATCGAAACAAAACCACTTTGTTAGTGCATTGTAAACAATACGAAACTTGTGCGATTCGGATTGGCGGAACAGTCATTGGCTAGGTACACAAAGGTATGGTGCTATCCCACAACAATTTTCCGTCTAATTGAGCGAATGCAATTGACCATTGAAGTGGACTCGATGCCATTAATAGCCTTCTGATATGGGTCCGTAACTAGAAAATTAAACAAACGTCGAGAAAATTGCCCCTGCATACCATGGCATTCCATAAGTACTTAAGCGATATTTATTAATTATTGAACTATATTAGGTAGTTCGTATAGCAAATGATTGATTGGTTTCTATTTTATCTTATTTCTATGGTTAGGTATGATAATTTAGTATCTAGATACTTACCGTAATACATTATTTACATCATACCGCTGCTTTATACTGTACTTTTTTTGACAGTGGAGCAATTCATTATTGATTAGAGTTAGAATAAAATCAATGACAATTAACATTATACACATATTTGCAGATTTGGCATGTAGAGTCTCATTAGAATCAAGTACGTCGTAAGCAACTGTCTATTAATAATTAAAAGATAATAAATTTATAACACACTAAGAAATAATAGAGGTGGCAGAAATCATTATCATTAATTCACCCGTATTTTGTGCGAACGCAAGCAAGCGCTGTGCGTAAAGTGGATCCATTTATCTGGCAATTCGGTGGGAGGTCACGGCAAAAGTCCACAATAAAACCCGGGTCCGGTAGCACAGTTTAATTGAGTCCTCCGACCTCATAATCCGAGCCTCCCTTTCCGCCCGCTAAATGTTATTTATACGCCAAACTCCAAACACCCGCCGGCCGACGCCGACGCACCTACATCGCGTATACATTTTAGCCTATTTCACCCCATTCTACCCGCTCGCTACTGCCGCGTTTCAGCAACGCGTCATTGCTTTTACTGTTTTTCTTCGCGCTCGCTCTGAGCTGGTAATTAATTTGTGGCGATTATTGCTATTGCCTTTACGCTTGTTATTAAACTTGTCGATAATTTAAGATGGAACACGGATCTCAAATTGCCGCGTCGTCGCGGTCGATTGCTCTTTCGCGTACCTACGTTTAGATTGTGTTAGTCGCGAGCGATTACTCAACACGTTTTCATTTGATTTGTCTACGATGTATACTGCGCACAGAGAACAGTCGCAGCTCCATATTCGAGTGAGTTTTATTTTGTACTCCTTTTAAGGTTGCATTTAATAAGAACAAAGAGTTTTTGCTACTCGTACATTTACTCTTTCGAATATCCTGTCCTCTGTCTCTTATTCATATTTGAACGTTGGAAAAAAGTAAATTATTAATTGTTCGAGCCATTAATCGACCCGCCTTCGTAATTTCATCAGGTGAGTAATTAAACGATATAGCAAGTGACATTTTTTATTCGTTACTTTATAACTTGTATAGTACATTAACATACTTTTACGCTCTGGTGGTTACGAACGTTGCAGAATTAATGCCCAATGGTCACCGATTGAACATGTGGCGAGACGATTGCTCGCATGGCAAGAGCCATAAATGAAGTACCAGCCGAGTATTAACTACTGGGAATTTGGCCATCGGAATTATCGACGCAATCCGCTTGACGATAATTGAATGGAAGCGCGTTAAATAAGCATTAATTGTTGTTGCGGGCGCGATTGATATTTATCAACGTTGCGATCATCAGTCCCGAGGTACCGCCGCTGCCATGCCGGGCGCATCTCTAATGTCGGTTCTATGTCAACAAATGAATAGGTATGAACGAGTCGTGCGACAGCCAAGTGTCAATCGTCGTGTATTGGGTTGCACGCACCCAGCTAACTCGTTCCGTCGTGACATCGCACATCACGCACATGATTTTGAATTTATACTCAAATAGCACAAGCAGCGACCTCCTAATAATTACGTCTAGTAAAGTGCTGTTTTTGTTTGCTTAAACATATATTCACTTGTTAGCATGCGTTTGAAATGCCGACGTCTGTTCTCTACTCAGACAGACAGAGTCGGATATTAAAATACCCTTATGACTTGTCGACATATTATGTTATACAACGCTATGCAGAGAACAGCTCCGTACAATAATAATAATATGTCAGTCCAGTGTAATGTACGTACACTCGAAGAGACACTGTCTTATTATAGAAGAAGAAAGGTGTTTCTGTCTAAGTAAAAGTGCCACATATCTAAGTGACTACTTAGTTTTCTCGGATCTGTACTTCGTCCCGCAATTGTCGACGCGACGTGCAGAATTTGTACGGAGGTAGAATGAGAATGTGAACTCTGTGCTCAAGTGTACTTAGGTCGGAAGGAGACGCGACAGGCGTGGGCTTCAGTGCGACCATTTTTCCGCCGCGCCCGCCGCTGTAAAGCGCCAAGCAATATTTATTTCCAAGGAATGGGCCACGAAGATTTATGTTTATGATACGCATAATAGTGGCGTCAATTGAAAGCTAGCGTTCTGGCAACAAAAGAGACAACCCTTTTTGTATTGCGTCGTGGTGCCAGGGTGTTTAGGGATGTCTCCGCCTATTACTTGGATACTCAGATATAAATACCACTCCAGCCCATTATAATAAGCGGCCATCAACAAAAAAGTGTGGCTAATTTAACGATCGGAGAATAAAAGCCTCTTTTATACATGAACAGTAGCGTTTAGATTTAAAGCCCGTAGAACAAAGTAAGTAATTTTCTTTGCCGAATAGCGATTGTTAAAACGAAAAATGCTGTTTTTGATAAACCAGTCTGTAAGTCAGCCGAGCACGCATAGTAGAGCGGTCCCCGCTTCTCCCCCCCCTCGGCCCCGTACGCTGTTCTCAAATTAAAATACGACTCCCGTTCGTCAAGCGTTTCAAAAGAGAACAAGAATGGCGTTTACAGCCCAATCATTATAATAATCGGTTATCGATTTGCTGTATGCGTGCTCTTCTAAAGGACCAAAATTTAGTGCGCCCGATTACGCCGGCGGCCGGCGGCTATTCCGTATTCTATGTGAGGGCAGCCTACCGTCCGTCACGATATCGTCGACTTATCTTCGTCGTTCTCTCTTATAATTTTGGAAAATTCATATAATAACATCTGATAACAATCTAATTATTATAATGTCCTCTTTAACATATCCCGTTGGCCCGGACGAAATTGGAGCGGCGGACGAGCCTTCGAGACGGGATAATGCCTTTGCTAATGTAATGGAAATTATGAGATCATCTTTATGCCTTTTAACTGTGCTTTTAAAATAAACACATTACTACGCCTTTACTGTCCGTTGGCCGGGTTTATGACGGTGCATTCCGAGTGTGAAACAGACTTCATATTCAAATGCAGCAGGTAGCCAATGTTTTTCAATTAAAATAATCTGAAGTGAGTGTAATGGACATTTAAAGTCATTTTAATTATATCATCCTTTATACGTCATAATAACATGGTCAACAGTGAGGTTAGTCAGACCTACTTATTATATCGATATGTCATAGTATCATGGTTTCTTCGGTGATAAATTGCGGACAATCTAGTCTTGATTCTAACTATAATTGAAATTATGATAGTCATCTTGATACTTTGAAGTAAGCTGGCAAAAACATGTAAGTTATAATGTTAGGAATCTAAATAGAAAAATTCAACACTTAATTAATTCGTCTATTATAACTATACATGTATAAGTATTTTAAGTTAAGAAAAATACAGGATGAAATTAAATCATTAGCATCCTTTTTAAACTAAGAGTCTACCCATCAAACTAAAAACTTTCACAATGAGAGCAAACCGATCAGAGCAACAAAAAATCTGCTGTTCCATACTAAACTGCCTACGCGACTCAAACGTATAACAGCAGATAATTTTTTTGCTCCGATCGGTTTGCTCCCATAGTAAAAGTTGTTCAGTTTGATGGGTAGACTCTTAGTTTAAAAGGATGCTAATGATATCAATTTCACCCTGTAATATCTTGATGAAGGTGTAAACACTCGTTTAAAGAACTATAAACTTGACATTTTGCTTGTAACATGCTACGAGCTTTGCCCGGTCAACGTCCGAGTTGCAACACCTTGTGCACTCCACCCGTGAAGTGATGTGACATGCTTACAGTGTTATTTTTTTACATTTTTGTAACTGAATGCTTTTCTATACTGGGTGTTCCAAAAGTAAAAATAAACATCTAAAACTTTTAAAGGGGTTGTTTAGACCATCAAACTGAACAACTTTTACTATTGGACCAACATCGAAATCGCGAAATTTTAAATAAACTGTCCCATACATTTAGCTCGAGTAGATTTGTAGTTTAGTATGGGACATCAGATTTTTATTTCGCGATTTCGATGTTGGTCCCATAGTGAAAGTTGTTCAGTTTGATGGTCTAAACCACCCCCTCAAATGTTTATTTGTATTTTTGTAACACCTTGTATATTATATGTTTTACGTACACGAAAAACGAGCATATTTGGAATTGTTTATGTAAGGTCTAACAAAATTAGCTAAAACTAAGGGGATGATAGCCCCGGTAGATCAGTCGGTAGTGAACCTGCCTGCTGTGCCGAGGGTCGCGGGTTTGAATCACTTGAGGGACAAATATTTGTATGATGAATATGAATATTTGTCCCCGAGTCATGGATGTTTGTATCTATATAATATGTATTATCGATGTCTAGTCATCATAATATACAAGTCCAGGCTAGATTCTGGTAATTTAAATGTGACTAGATAATTTGTGTGACAATGTCCAAGATAATTATTTATCAACCTGATAAACGTTCTCTATGGCACAAATATCTAAAAAAAAAAACCTTTTGTTCCATACAAAACTGCAAAGCTACTAGATCCGAATGTATGGAATTGCAGCTTTTTTTTCACGATTTCAGCATTGGTCCTAAAGATAAAGTTGTTCAGTTTGATGGTATGATTTTCCCCTTGTAGTTTCAGTATTTGTTAGACCTCATCTAGTTACATTCTTAAGCTATATTTAATAGTCTTGATTACATATTTCTGTTATGTTTGGTACTTACTGAAACTGAAGACCGCGACAAATCATTTTTTTGTATTAAATCGCTTGTGATTCAAGAAGCAAAAGTTACACAAAAAATAAACAATGTTTCAAAATTTATGAAACATGGTAACCCAATATGTTTAAATTTCAAATTAGTGTACTGACATTGCAGAAAGACAAATTAAATAGAGATACAAATTTTTCTAGTTCTATCCTTTAGGTATTGTTTATAATAGTTGCATGCAACGACCCCTTCTTCTAAATGAACATGGCTTTAGCGGACATCGCGATCCACCGTTCGTTGTGGTATCATAGTGACTATACTATAGGTACCTATAGTAACTATAGTGACAGTGTGATACCACAACGAACGGTAGATCGCACTGTCCGACTCTCATCAAATATTGACGACCCCCTGAAAGCTTCCACGTCCACTTCGGTACCTAGCTTGTCCATCGAATACCCAAGCGCGATTGGATTTACTAGACGCATACTAAATGAGACACGCCCCTTTTCAAACATAGCAATCAATGATGACAGTTTGAAAGACGAGATTAGTTTCACAGGAAATAGAATACAAAATCGGTTAATATAACATCTTTTTATTTTATTATATATTTTGTAATAGATATATTAATCTAATGCAGACGTCATCATTTTATACAGAATCGGTAAATAAATAACATTTTGATTAGGCAAATATTGTAACCTATTATTTTCTTTTAAATACCTATTTTTATCAAATTTTCATACAAAGTAGAAAATTGACGTGGTCGAATTGTATTAAAAGTCGCAATTCTTTTGTTGTTATTTTTTAAATCTTAAATGTTTCATGTCGAATCGCTGTTCGGTTACTTATAGATTCTAAACAAACGATATTCAGATTGGCGTTCATTTGTGAACAAGAATACCTATGTTTGCGTGTCCGGATGTTGTGCCCTAAAGCCCTAAAGCATAAACGAAATCATCTGATTTAGATAATGTATGTTAAGATGTGTTTTTCATTAATGTGTGCTGAAATTGGTGACGTTACAAACAAACCAAAGATACCTTAGTCAGCCTATAAAAAACCAGAACGTCTGTTAATTTAAAATAATAACTACCGTTCTTAATACATCTTGGACATTCAAATTATCGCAAAGATTATCTAGTCCCAATAAAAGTACCATACTCGTTAATGTACCATATCTCTACGTATTTTCCTATACGACATTTTAAAGCTCGCCCATGTCTGAAATTTTTATTAAATCAATACTAATTGGAATGGCTAAATATTTACCTGAGTTGGAATCTGAATCTTCAAAGAACCAACTTTTTATTTTATGATAAATTATCCCATACGGCAGCATTTTGAAACGTGGGTACACATAATATACCTATAGTGGCGAAATAATCTACGCAAGTTGTTTTTGGTAATTTATTGAACGAGCGAAACTAGCCTAAAGCTATTTAAATTCAACTATTTTAATCATCACATTACTTTTATAGCAACTTAACTGCTTTAAGCAAACATGACTTATGCTCATTAACATAATTTTCGAATATTTTAAACTTAAGAAAGTATGACAAACGAAGTAGTGATGTAGTGAAAATTCATGATGTAAATGAACTCGTATGTAGGTATAATCATTAATAACTCATACATAATGTGTTTATAAAAATACTGTGCAAATAGTAGTATAGCTCTCCCTTTAGTTCCAATACATCTGATAGTCATCATTAATTCGTACCGAGCGCGTCCCTCTCTTTGCTTAACACTCTTCATTTGACAGATTGAACTAAATTACTAAAGCTTTTTTATTTAATATAAGGGTAATAGGAGTCGCTGGAGAATTTCGTTTTGAGAGGAGTGTTTGCACTATCGTCTGAGATAGCTTTACTTTCCGTCCAAGTAGTTTTTATTGGAAGTTTTGTTGACTGAAGCAGTCAAGCGTACTTCGTGGTTCCCTCTTTGTACACAATGACATAATATCGTTCATATTTGATTTGATCAGCCCTAGTTTACGTGTATTTTTATTATTATTTAGGTACCTATATTTTGATTGCCTTAATGCTTTGTTTCATCTACAACAAAAAAGTTGATAGTACACCCATTTAATTGTGCATTATTGCTGTTTTGTTAAGGAAGGAGATCACCTTTTTAGAAGTAATTTTTTGTGTTCTGTTTATTCTATAATTCCCAGTATGTAGTCCTATTTAAAGCAGGTTTGATCAGATCCTTGCTTAAAGATCAGCAGGGTGTCTGTAGCGTAAGAATATGGGAATGGTATGGTCGTTAATACACCATGGCACGGCATTACTATTATAGGACTCATTTAAAAAAGTTCTCGCATTGCATTTAATTCTATCGGTTCAAACATAAACAGTAACAAACACCAGAAATAACCGAACCAAATAAATACTTACTGTTATTTACCATTATTTCGCTATTAATGATAACCTATACTATACTTATAGGGTAGGAAAATGTCACTAAAACAATCAAAGTTTAATATCATATTGTTTGTATGGTTGTTATCTATCTAGCGATTGACATCGAAATCACAATTTCATACCTAAATATCGGTGTTGCGGTCCATAATGACACAAAGAGCTATACGTATGTTATCGTTGGCTATTACTAATTACTGGGACACACGCGAGGTGGACTGATAGCGTTGTTTGAACAAACATGGCGGACGAATCGCGGCTGGCTTTTTGTTATAGTAGCTCGCTTTTGTAGGGGAATGGCTTGCATCGCTTACAACAATTTCAACTGGCTTACTTTGAGTGATGGGAAGATATTACAATTCTTCTTTAATTTTAAAGGAAGAATTTTGTAATAAATCTGATAAAATAATTCTGGTAAGATCGAGAGCAGCTATTTATTTATTTAGGTAAGTTCAATATGACAAAACTGTACATACGTAAACGAAAGTGTGTCTGTTTTTGAAGATGAAGATTGAAGATATTTACAAGAAAAGGGTACGCGCGTGTTTGGTCCCTGACTCCAAATCACGAATTTTTGGATTTTTTGTCAGTCTGACTGTTTGTTCATTCTACACTTTTATAAAACTGTAACAACAGTGTATCTGTACATCTAAACTATTATAAAACTGTAACAGAAGTTTGTCTGTACATTGAAGATATTTACACGAAAAGGTTACGTAGGTGTTTGGTGTCCCTGACTCCAACGAGTTTTAGATTTTTGTTTGTCTTTTTGTTTGTTCACGCAAAAACTACTGAACCGATATTGATAAAACTTTGTTAGTCTGATAGCTTATGATTAGACTTAAAATCGTATATATATTTATCTCGCAACGCTGAGGGGAGCGCACCGGCTCCGAAATCGCGGTTAAAGAAAAATCTTGTTATACATGAAATTATATAATTATGAAAGGAGAATTATATTGAAAGAGGACCTCCTTTTCAAGACTTCGCTCTGTTTATAGAAAACAAGTTGATGCACTCAAACGGAGCAGTGATGGTTGAAGTAGGGTCGTGTGTGCACAGTAACTTATGCTATTATTTCTAAGTCAACTCTGCCCTTATATTTGACCAAATCTGTTGACATGCATAGATGCTCTTTCCAGCCTTTAATGTTTCGCCGCCCAAACTAAGATCGTATTTATTAATTTATGTTTGTAGTATGAAGTGGGCTGTTGAGTGGCTTGTCTTGTGAGGACTCATTCTTTCGGCATTATTCTTTTTTTATTTTATTTCAACATATTAACATATTTCAATATTTGTTAGTCAGGTTTTATTTCGATAAAATTAAGTTTTTGTAATATTTAAGGTTTTAGAGGAACAATCTTTCATGATCATGACTTTTTGAGACGTAAACAAAATACTTGTACAAAATAGTTGTACTTTTAATGAAAATAAAATGAGATCAACGTTTTATTTTGAGCGAGTCGGACTCGCGCACGGAGGATTCCGTACCACAATACAACATTAGGTACAAAAAAATAATTGTTATCTTCAGAATCCTTAACCTTACACAAAAATGGCAGATTTTTTTAATGTTTTGTTTTAGATAAGAGTACAATTACGGGGACTGAAATTGATATCATTAGCATCCTTTTAAACTAAGAGTCTATCCATCAAACTAAGCAACTTTTAGGAAAGGAGCAAACCGATTGGAGCAAAAAAAATATCTACTGTTGTATATACCTACATTTACGTTGAGTAGGCACCGCAATTTAGTATGGAACAGCATTTTTTTGCACCGGTCTGTTTGCTCCCATACTAAAAGTTGTTCAGTTTGATGGGTAGACTCTTAGTTTAAACGGATGCTAATGATATCAATTTCACCCTGTATAATAATTCCATAAGGTATGAATATATTTCTGTTAATTACATTATATGAGAACAGTAACGAGACAGACGGACGGACGGACAGCGTAGGCTTAGTAATATGGTTCCGTTGGCATTCTGGGTACGGAATCATAAAAATTAACCTTTAATAACGAATATGGTTTCTGATTCCTCTTAAATATGGCCTTAAGTTTATGTTATTGCCATTAGAAAAATCTGGAGAAAAATTTAATTCGTTAATCTTGTCAGTACAAAACAAATATTTCGGACAAAACGCAACATCGCAATCGGTTGTTACCTTGATCAACCGAGCGTTAACTCGATTTTTCATAATATGTTTACTAATTATTTCTCCGAAGTAATTCGAGAATGGCTCCACTCGAATGGGACGACGGGGCGCGTCACAATGATGCTCAGATTAAACGGATGCCCCTGATATTATCTTACAACTCACTGCCCTAGAAATGGAATTAATTTGCATTCGTTTCAAAAAGAAACGCATGAAACTTAGTGGTGTTGGTTTAGTTTTGAGTAAGACAATAAATAAATTATTTGACACCCCGTTCTTTGACTAATTTAATTAGTTTAGTAGGTACATAACAAGCGGATTGTTTCTTATGAAACTTATTATTCACAGTATCATAAGATTATCATTATTTAAGGTGTTACAAAAGTACAAATAAACATTTAAGGGTGTGGTTTGGACCATCAAACTGAACAACGTTCATTTTGGGACCAATAGCGAATTAAAAAATCGATGTTCCATACTAAACTACAAATCTACTCGAGCTAAACGTGTGGGACAGCAGTTTTTTTTTCGAGATTTAGATGTTGGTTCCATAGTGAAAGTGGTTCAGATTGATGGGCTAAACAACCCCCTTAAAAGTTTTAAATGTTTATTTTTACTTTTTTAACACCTTGTATATAACTATGAACTAGCGTATCATCATTGTATCTTTTTCTAGCTGAATGCTGTATCGTTATTAATTGTACATATAGCACTAATATTTGATTCCAACCATAAAATTAGTATCATAAGATAACCCAGCCAACCCATTATCACCCATAAGAAATCTTTCGTTTATCCTCATAAATAAAGGGTGTATGCCATTTCAGTTGCTCGTCGGCAGCAGCGGGGCGGGCACTGGCGGCGCGGCCACGTCGCCGGACGGTGGGTCCAGCTCGGCGCCTCCTCTGTCGCCGGGCGGGTCCGCCGTGGCCGGAGGCGCCCTGTCTCCAGGCGCAGGCAGCCATGCCAGCACTCCTGCGGCCTCCTGCTGTGACACCCCCCGGCCTATCATCACAGATCCAGTGTCTGGCCAAACGGTCTGCTCCTGCCAGTACGACGGCGCCAGACTCGCGCTCTCGTCGTATCCTCGGCTCTCAAGCGCAGCTGTTGGAGTCTATGGAACTCCATACCCATCGACGGATCAGAACCCTTATCCGAGCATCGGTGTCGACAGTTCAGCGTTCTACTCCCCTTTGGTACGTACCGACTTGCAATCGCTATAATAATTTGTATCTCAGAGTCAGAGATTATAGGAATGATTTATTTAAATTGTCACGATTGTGACGAGATGACTAATTTTTAATCTCTTAGCTTTAGATAAAGAAAAGTTAATGACTTCTATCTCTGATTTTACATTTATACTTACAGTTTTATGATACAGTTTATTTCACTTATCCTCGAACGGTATGCAATATTTATTTAGGTACTCTACGTTATTTCATCGAATAACACCTATTCCCTCTTTGCTGGTAGTTTCCTTCAAAGTAGGATGAACAGCGGATTGCAAATTGGTACCAATAGGTCGTTTGCCGTTTGTCCGTATGCGAAGGAAGCAAGGTTTATCGCTCTCAACTGCGTTGCAACGTGTTTGGCTTTTCTGGCGTAGCGTGCGAGCCATCGGCGAACCGGTCTGAGCGCGCTGGGCCAGAAAACCACCGACACCTCGCGGAGCCGGCATCGGCACCGCCGCCCTGTCACGAAACATTAATATTTAAACCCAAAAATACATTCTAAAGAGACCGCTATTATTATTGCAATTACAATATATCTCTGGTCGACTGTAAAGGATATCATCCCTTTATTTTAAATGTTCACAGAAATGTACTTTTCGACTTTATTGAGCGATACTAAGTTATTTCATGAAAAAACAATTCTATGGACATACTTTCATTTGGCGCTGAATGTTAAGTGAACGCAATTTGTGGTAACATGTAGAATGACTGGAACTACTGTTCGGTTTAACACCTTGTCTGAGTAAAGGGGGACAAATGGGCGGCCGCTCTATATGCGGCGGCCGTAATCCGTATAAGGGCCTATAGTCGCGAAAGAATCGAACGCAGCTCGACTACTGTCCTTGTTAGCTCGTTACTTTGTGCAAAATCCTGCTTCACAAAATCTGTATTTAACAACAGAGGATTATTCGTTTAAAAGAAATTGTATTCGGCTCAGACGATTGAAACGGCTAACGTAAAGCACGTGTGATATCCTTTAAATCCAGAAAATCCTATCGAACGAGAAATGATCCTTTTTTTGTGTGAAATGTTAAGAGGAAGTTTCTCGCCTTAATCCTGAAGTGTTGAAACGTTCATAACGGAAGTTTTCACCGAGCGTGCGAGTTGGCTCCGTTATCATATTTTGTTCTCTTCTTTGTTTTAGTGCCTTTCGTCGCGGTTTACATATTATTATGATGTAGCATAATGTTTGGTCTTAATTTGTAGATTGCAACGAAGATAAGCGAACCTTAAATTACCTATTCAAAAGAATTCACAATTTAAAGAAATTATGAGTTCGTTCAACTCGTAATTATAATATCATGTGGCAACGTGTAGGTAATTGTGGATGCATCCTAAATCGCCGGCAGTGAGATCTCTATCTGTCATTGTATTTAACGAGGTTTGTGGTACCTACCTACGCTTCTGTGACCCTGTGCATGGCTAATAACAGGTGTTCAAATGTATGTACAGTGTCATTGTGTGCCCTGTGCCTGTGCTCATACCTAACCCACGAGCACGACAAGCCTGGCCGGTTCCGTGCAAGCGACAATTTAGCGAACAATGACGACGCTCCGCCACAAATACACTCGCTGTTTCAGGCAATGTAAGTCTTCATTAAGCCTCGTTCGAAAATCGTCCCTATACAAAAGGTACAGGGTGTAATATCGCGTAGACCACTCGTCAACCATTTGCGAAAGTACGAGGAAAAAATATGCAACTGCCATTTTAGTACCCGAGCGACTCCGGTGGCGCCGTCTGTTCGAATTGCGACTTACTAACAATACATGCAGCGCCATCTTTTATCTATTGTACGCCAGTGATAATCAATACAAAAGGTTAGTGTAGCCACATACCTACGATATTTTATGTAAATGAAAGTAGATTTCTTTCAAAATGGTATAAAACCATTTTATAAAAAACATGGAGACTTGAAATTACTTAATATAAACCACGAACACAATTATTTCAAAAAACAGATGTACGAATATTTGATGCGATAGAAAATAGATCCTGCATCACGTTGATTAAAGAGTACAACAGGTACCGGTTTAAAATTAAAAGAGTAAATTTTATTACGAAAGGCAATAAAAACAATTAAATATTAAGTAATTTAACAAATTGCCGGCAAGCGAAAAGCGAGCCAATAAAATCATTCGTCATCAGCAGAATGGCCGCACATGCACCGTCCCGCGATGCATTTCTCATTCGTTATTGCGAACGGAAATCTTCGAACCCGTCCCCCACACTGCACATTATAACCTACTGATAGACATACGACTGCGACATCCCAAACGACATCGTGAAAAGTGTCACTGCACGTGACTACATCGCCCTTGATGTCTAAACAACAGTACTTCATTAGGTATCGTATATCAAACGATACAATTCTACGCTCCTTTCGTTATCGCGACCAAATTAAAAAGTTCGATAAGACAAAACGGGGAGACGAAAAACGCGAGAGAAGACCCGTCCGACTATAAAAACGTAACAAAATGCCAATTTAAATACATCACTAATCTTAAGTCAAAGAGAATAAGTTTAGAGAGGAGACCAGAAATTCAATTAAAAGGGCGGCGGAGCGAGAGCCGCGTTGCGCAGGAGCCGCTTGCGGGACAGAGAGGGAAAAAATAAATAAAAGTAGAGAGAAATCAGGCGAATTGAGAATAGCCATTAAGGTGTTAATGAGGGTCTTATTAAGCCGTCTCCTCCCCGTGGGTGGTCTGTCTGTAGTGCTCGCTTTGTTCATTAATCACTTCAGATTAAGTTCCGACCTAATTATCAAATATTAAGAGAGTAACAATGGATTCTGCAGTTTACAATGCGCTATATCAAAACTGAACCACTTTGCAATCTCAATAGATAGGTTTCAGAGATAATAAAATACTTTATGTTAGTATTTACTATACCGATAATATCGGAGAGGCTTATAGATGTCTAGGATACAATTTTTATAATCTCAGTCATTGTTATTATGCTACTGGATGTACAAAGAAGTTGTAGGGTTTCTGACTTCATGTGCATTCATATTGTATGAGCTCTTTTAGAAAGATCGTTTATGTTATCTACTGTTTTACTACACAGCTTAAATAATAACCCGCGCCATGTTGGAGAAACACATATGGATGACGGATAACAAATAACATTTTTGTGGGAACCAAATATAGAGTTGCAAATATCTAAATCCATCTCTCTTTCGCCGATTAATTAGTCACTAGCGACCTTGCTGTTGAGTAATGGCCGCAACTCCTTTTATTTTCTCTCTAATTAGTTCAAATTGGAATGAAAAAAGAATTTATGCCTCGAAGGGAACGGTTAAATACATTCGTATATTTATAGGGTTTAGGCTCGTATCTTGCATTAACACGTTGTGAGGAACATGTGTGGCCCATTCAAAGTTATGTTCTAGTACTGCTTAATATACATTCTGTTCGCCCTTTAATCCTATACAAACTGGGTTTGTTATTGTAAAATTTTGTATTGTACGCATAGCAAGTATCTAATAATATGGTTTCATTTTAGTAATGACAACGTACCTACCTATAATTGTGATTATATGCTGAGATATATAAGTTACCATTGCTTTTATACCTACATGACGCAATAGTGCCGTTGAAACGTGGGTGGGCTTATCTGTACATCGACGATCTGACATAAATGCGTTATAGTTAGATTATGTGACGACTGATAAAATGTTGTGAGGTACCGCCTCGCCGTGATTGACACCCTGCGTGTTTACAGTGTGATATGGTGACGTACACGGCTTTTCTGTATCAGCGTTATCTACTAGTCATATAGGCGTTTTAACGATACCGTCTAAACGCAAGATGGTTGACTTTGCGACTAAAAACACATAGTTTATCGGTCAATATTATCCATAAAATTTTACCGAAATTCCGTATATATTTAAGTCTCTGTTCCCTGACAGTTGATCTACTTTTGTACAGTTATTACATATTAGGATATTTTACTTATAAGGTTTATTGTCTTACTTACATTTCAAACTTTTGCATTTATTCTTGGTAGGTAACAAGTAGACAGACATTAACATAGTAAAGTACGGACTAACACAAGTTTAATATGTGTGAATAGAGTTAAATGGTTTGTGTTTCAGTCGAGTTGTTATTTTAGCATAATAATCATTTACAAACAATGACCACGGAGCAACCCCGCAACCCTCGTCTCACCTCGAAAGCGTTAATTGCTCCGCAAATATACTCATCTTCGCACTAAGCGTTTACTTGCCGACTTTAATGACTGGGCAAACAGTCACGCGGTCGCGCGGTCAGCCGCGTCCTGCGGCTCGGACGGTGATAAATCTTCGGATTTTCCCCGATTTCCCGGCGTCCCGCGGCGTCGGGCTCCCTCGGTCCACTCCCGCGCCACTCTTATAAATTACCTACACGCTTTCACTATAAATCAAACAATGGCCACGCTAAATGTATTTACTATTGTTTGAATACACTTCGAACACAACTATCGTGACCGATGTCCGTGTTAATGATAGTTCATTCAGCGATCATTTTTGTGTGCCCAATACATCTACTCGGCAGACATTAGTCAGCAGTCTTGGACGGTACAGGAAATTTGTTACTTATACGTCCCTTTGTTTTGTCCGGAACCTGAGGATATTATGACCGTTTCGTGTGGAAGCATTTCGATAAATCTTAAGCGAAAAGTTTTACCACTCGCCTGACCGAAGGAAGTCGTCTAATGCGAGATAATTGAAAGTTTGGTAAGGAATTGATGAGGGTGTCCGGCTAACTGGGTTTTGTAAATGATTATAGTCGTATCGACGTGCCACTCACTAAGCTATCTGTGACCATTTAAAAATATAAAGGTGCTTATTGACCGTTATCTCGGCCGGAAGTTGAAAAAAATGTGATCCAGCCGTAGGTAATTTTCGTCCGCACCACTAACGTCGGCCATCGTCGCGCTAAGCTTTAGCCAGACAAAAAAAACATGGTGTCGATTTAAAATGAGATAGGCTTTAACTACATTATTATTTAATTTTAGTTTGTTTTATAGTTTCGTAGCTCTGCGTGCTGAACGGAACCCAATTTGCCCATAAACAATATTATGTTAATGCTATGGAAATTTTATTCCCCTTATAAATAGATTTATATTTCTGATGAAACATTCAAATCGTAGTCGCAGGTAAGTAAATTTACCAAAGTTACTACAAACTGTTTAATTTAGTATCGATTCGGATTACTCGGAGACAAAATGAATTTAATTAATTAATTTCTCGATGAATATGCGTCCTAGTTACCGAACTGTAAAGGGCCAACTTCAAATACTAATAAATAACAATACCCACTTTAATATAAATTTTTTGGCATGACATCTTTGTTATCCAATTTTGTGCAAAAAACGCACAATTACCTGAGAAATGAAAGAATTTAACGACCGTTTATAATATTATGACACTATTTCGTTACAAAGCTTATTTGTGATCGACGAGCAGAGACCACCGGGGTTCCCTGGGCTCTAATTCAGAAAGGAATAAATGATACGTCACTGACAACAATGCCATCAATGAAGAAGTCTCTGCGTGCGAGAGAAGCGATGAGCCACATTGTACGTTCAGCGGAAAATAATCGCGGAGAGGCGCTTTACAGTTGGTGAATTTGGAGTGAGTTTTTTGCGAGTTATTGTAGCAATTCGGACAGATGTCACGGACAGGGAATCCGCGACAACAAAAGCGCCCCGGGGGCGCATTGTCCTCTCCTCCCCGACCTCCCCGTTCCAACCATTAACACTGACACCTCTACATTTTATTTTGTATCAAAATAATACATATAATTTATTCATCTTTATTTAGCTATATTCACTTTAGAAAAGGTTATTGCTCTAAATGGTTTTTAATGTCCTTATTTTATAAGTAATTTATACGTCGAGTCAGGCTTTTACAGCTGCGTTTTAACCCCCCAATGATGGCTATTAGCAAGACATCAGATAAATACGTTATACGATAAACGCGGGGTCCCGGAAACTCTTATGAGCTGTCGTTCGCCCTATTGAATGTTAAGTTGTTAATTTAACTTATAGTGCTTTCTATTGAATTATATAATTTTTGAATAGCGGCAACGCGCATTCAGTCAGCAATTAGGTAGGAGTATAATTTATTGCGGTTTTGTAGCTACGGAGTGGAGACAGTTACGAAGTTCACTTTGAAGTTAGTTGCGGGGTGGTTTCGGATCGGGATTAAGAGTGAGGTTAGTGCGGTGCGGTGTACGCAGAGAGTCCTCTCGTCTCCGGCTCTACCGCCGGCGCGACCGCAGGCGCGGCGCGACCGAATCAATCACGGAGACTCAATAATTGATCGGCGAGGGCTCCATCTCCCCCGACCTAATTACCTCTCTCGCCCTCCATACGCTCACGGCTCATTAAGGACCGTCTGTTGTTTGTTCTAATTAAAGCAGAGCTTTATCGGTCTCGGGCCTCTGTCTAATTGATATCATTGCCAGCGTTTACGATCATTGAATTACGGCGGCCGCGATCGGTTACCGTCGGGTTTGGCAGTTAAATGTGACCGCACATTGTCTCTGTTTTAGCTCCAATTGACTTGTTTAATCCAGGTTAATCGTTTATTTATTTATGGTGGGACAACTGAGCGGTTCGTCTAGCTATGTATGCACTAGGTATGAAGCCTGTATCTGTTTGATCTAATTAGGTAATAATTAATTTGTAACCAGTTGCATTTTAATTCTTGCGCAAGTGTAAGCAACAGGTTTATAATATACTAGCTGTTTCCCGCGACTCCGTCTGCGTAGACCTTAAAAAAGTATCCTATGTGTTAATCCAGATCATATTCTATCTGTGTGATAAATTTCATTAAAATCAATTTACTAGTTTTTACGTGAAAGAGTAACAAACATCCATCCATACTTACAAACTTTCGCGTTTATAATATCAAGTAGGACTAGAGTTTACTCGCGACTTCGTACGCACCAATTATATACCACATTTTAAGTCAGATCATAAGCTATCAAAGAATAAAAGTTTCATCACGATCGGTTTAGTAGTTTTTTCGTGATGCTCGAACAAACAAAAATACAAACAAAAATTCTAAAAAAGGTCGATTTGGAGTGATCTTTTTTTTTCTTGTGAATATCTTCAATGTGTACAGACACACATCTTTTACAGTTTTATAATAGTTTAGATTAGATTTTCAAGATTAAAAATAATCCGCTCTGTGTACCCATTTCGGTCAAAAAACGGCCAACACACGCCCATTAAAGGGTTCTGTTTGTCCACGTACTCGTATCTTTAGGTATACTTCACGAACACTTTAATTAGAAGAGGTTTGTGTTTCTGATACATAATTTGAAAGAAGGTACTTTATGAATCTAAAAAAAACTATTTTTTTGTCTTAATTATCACGTTACTGTTTTTAGGGTTAAGCTACGTAATTTCAAAACACGAGCATCCACTGTTTGATTAATCTTACTACAATTTGTACAATGTTTGATCTTGATCCACGTAACTACATTTGCTCCGTGCTATATTCCATCTAAACACTACTGTAATGTTTAGTCCATTAGAATAAAATCATAAAAGTATGAGAACTTCAATAGAACGATTTTTTTATAAACGGTATGCTAGGTACACCTAAATAAAAAGAGTTTTGATATTTCGACGTGACATCATCCGATTGCCGTGTGGTTCCGGCTTAAGAATGGACCACACCAATTCTTCCCGTGGGTGTCGTACAAGGCGACTAAAGGATTAATGGTTTTGGGCCAGGTCCATGTGGGCGATAGGCTAGCCACCTATCGCCACTTGACATGCCATTTCATCCTGAAACTTAAAATGCTTAATTTAAGCATTGCTACAACTACGAGCACATTCTTAAACCGAAAGTTCACGGTTGTAGCAATGTTTCTGACCACCCCGAAAGGGATTACGGTCGTGAGTTTATGTTTGTAACATCCAATTTTTGATAATTACATAAAATAGACCATCTATGTAATTGTATATGAAATTAACCATTTGTGAAATTTATTTTGCTCAAGAGAAGCCTAGATTAAATAAATAATCGATGCGTCATCCTAGATGAAGTGATTATTTTAGGTGGGGTATACAGGCAGACATACAGATAGACAAAAGAGAATAGACGAAACGAAACAAAAACTACAAAACCCTAAAAAGGAAGAATCCTGTGAGGGTTGTACATCGGTGGAACAATTTTCTTAAAATTCAAATTACAACTAACAAAACATTTTTCATTGAAATCTAAGTACTATAACGGTGACTTGCAAAAAAAGTATTTAGGCTTAAACATTTTTGAATATGATGCTGTCACTGTCATTTGTATGAGTAAAGTGAGAGACAGCGTTCACTAAATACGTATTTTTTGGTTTTGGCCAACCCCAAGTGAACTCTTCAAAACGGAAGAAATCAGGTCACATCTAAACGTCACAAGTAGGTAGATAAATAGATACAAAAAGTATTCGTAACAATTAGGTAGGTAGGTATATTATATAGTATCATAATTATACAATTTCTCGGAAGTTCACGGAATTGCACCTGATTAAATTTTGTTGTGATTAACTATTATAATCAAAATTTTAAGTGCATTCGAGAACGATTTTGTATTCTAATCTCAGTCAACAACTTAATTTCCAATAATAGCCAATAATAATAACGAGTTATAAAAAAGTAACGTTTCTGATTAAGAACACAATATCATGCATAATAAAATAACATTAACTCGATTCTGGCGAAATAACGTTTAGTCTTTGAAGTGGAAAATAACCAATTTCGTTTAAATCACAACCTAGCAAATCTTTGATACCCGTGAAATTGCCGTAACGAAATAAATGTTAAATAAAACGTAAAATAAAATTATTGTGCCTCCACAAACAAATAATTGGAACGGGGACGTAGCTACGTATAGCTAAAGCGCCCGCGCCCGTTGTAGGCCGCTGCTCGTTTTATGGCTTATTTGGGGGAAAGCTTTATTGAACTTAGCCACGTTGTTTTCCTGTCCTTCAAATACAACCCTTAGCTTGTACAACATAGGATTTGGATTCGGCCAGCCGCAACCGATTGCGTCACCACCGTGCGGCATGAAATGACTTTTTCGTTTGTATTCGCTCTTTATCCACTTAGAGTCATTCTTTTTTCCACTCGCTACAATTCACTTTCAGATTTTGCTAGTCGCACTCTGTGTCGTTATTATTTTATTGCATGAATAATATTTTTTTACTCTAAAATAGTATAAATAAATGTAAAGCTACAGTAGCACTTTCAGATTCTTGTCAAACGATATATTACTTTTATAAATTACGAATTAATTCATAATTTAAGAACTATTCTTTGCGCTAACACTTTACTTACCATAGAATGCTACACAGTTAATAGATATCTCGACTTTCGCGTTATGTATTAAGTATGTGCCTACATATTTTATGGAGCAGAAAATGGTATGAACAAACACGACAGACAAGCCAAGTAAAACGAAAGCTTTAACTGCTCACAGTAGCCAGAAAGCTGAATCGTGGAATGATGAAGTATAGGCGATTTGGCAGAGCGGCGGGCCGACGTGGCGGCTCGGCGGCGCCTCGGGCAAACCCCGGCGCCCGCGCTAGCTCAATAAGCGGCTTCCAGCCACCGATGGGGTACGAATTTATGAACCGTCAAATAACTTATCACCAGTTTAATGCAATGAAATAAACGAGCCTTATTTATGAACCGCACCGATCACTCGATCGTGAACTTTGTCTTTTTTGTTTCTAGGGTCGCGGCCGTCCTAGTTGGCTTTTATTTATGGATCTAGCAGCGCGTGTGAATAACGTTAATAGTGGGGCCGGCCCCTTTGCTACTGTTTATATTTATTTGGGGTTGGTGTAATGAGTCTATCTGGAGCACTGACTCGCCAACTCTGTGGAGAATTGATTCAAATGTTGTTAAATTCAGTCTTACGGAAAAGGGGGATGAATTGGCCGGGATAACATTTTTAAGGGTTAATAAATGAGCTTTATCACGTCGTTAAATAAAAGAAAATACTCATTAATAGGTACTTGTGACTTTAAAATACTATAAAGTCAGTATAATCATTGACTCACTGGTAAAGAACGGAATAAAATTGTCAAAAAACTGTATCACAAAATAACTAGAATTTTTGCATAATTTTGTGCTTTGTTTTGTTGCATTATTATAAACTCTGAAATATGTAGGGTCCTTCTTAATATCCTGACTAATAATCAAACTAAACAATTTTCTCTAAGTGACCGATGGATGTCGCAATTGCAAAAACAAAAATCTGTTGTTTCATACAAAACTGAAATCTGTAAAAAATGCATAAAACAGTCGATTTGTTTTCGCGATTTCGTTCTTGGTCCCATAAAGAAAATTGTTCAATTTGATGGTCTAATCATCCTCTTAAAATCCATCAGCAAATCAAGTTGGATACTGTATCCGAAATTATAATAACTAACTCAAAATGAATAGCGTCATAAATGTGATGAAAGCGGATATAGATAAATACATAAATAATATAGGTAATCAGTACCATTAATGTTCGGGTAGGCAGCAGGCACGTGCCTCTCGACCCGCTAATGCTAGGGGCGAGACAATCATCAGTCATAGTTAGCGTACCTCGGAGGGCACCAGCCACCACACTACCCTGTCACTGCCAGGAAAAGGCGCAATTTTTATCTCAGCCGTACAAAAGAGTTGCCCACAGAATTTGTCACCGGCTTATTTTGTGAGGGAGTCGAAAGTGTAATGTTAACAATGATAGATATTAATGACAACGTAATCTACATAGTTCGTTACTTCGGTGAGCTGGTTCAGAATTGTCTCAAGGGAGTGGGATTGCAGTAGCTAAGTCCTATGTTAATTAGGTAAACGTGTGGAGCCCTGAAAATCACAGCTTTGCCTGTTATGTTTTAATTTTTACGAAAATGGATGATCCATTTTGGTCATCCAAAATATGCAAGAGCCGGCAAAAAAAACTCTATTACGTTAGAACTCGTCCGTCTAAGCATTTATTAAAAAGCACCAAAGCTGTAGGGCCATTGTCCTTGATTGTATTTCGGTTCGAAAAAACGACCTTTTCATACATTTTTGATGAAATTAGCTAAGGCTATATTTTGTTAGAACTTGTCCGGCACCAAATCTGTAGGGCCATTCTCCTTGGTTTTATTTATAAGTTTGAAAAATCTGCCTTTTAATACATTTTTGATGTAATAAAACTTATAGCTAATAATAAATGCTTAGACAGTAGATGAGTTTTAACAGAATTGGCATTCGTTTTTTTTTTGGCCAGCACATTCACATTGGGACAAAAAATGTATGAAACGTGGATGATATCCTTTGCATCCTATTTTGTTTTAATCTTGATAATTTCTGTTCTCAGTAAGTACCTAAGTACAGTACTGTTCATTGTAGAGTTCTAGCTTCGTAAACGTCTAAGTTTAGTTGATTTTGACAATTTCCCCAAAAACATATGCATTTCTTCCTAAATATTTTGTTTGAATAGCTCTTTGGTATTGATTGTTAACATAATTCGAAGTCGAATACAACAAATTTTGCAGAAAATTGCGAATACCTAACAACTAAAACCGGTACCGAAGCTTGAACTTCATTTACTTTTTATTACATTAGCTTTTTTTTAGATAATATATTTTCTAATGTCTAAGCCATTCGGGTCCATCAATATAGTGGTTATAAAGCAAGATGTTCAGTTATCTACTTAGGTATACTATTTCTAATAAACAAATGAGACCAGCTTATCAAGGCATACATTTTTCATTATTCACGAAACACACGTCATTGAAGTTTTACGTTGTAACATTTATAATTAATAGTCGGGCAATATCATGGTCCTCTTAATATCCTGACGGTTTTTAAGGGGATGATCAGATCATAAAACTGAAAATCTTTTGATTTATTTCAGTTTTGTATGGAACAGCAGATTTTGTTTCTGCGATTTTGGCTGTGGTCCAATAGAGAAAGTTGTACAGTTTTATGGTCTGATCATCCCCATAAAACACCTATGTTAAGAAGGACCCTATGTATTTCATATTCCACAATAATTTCCTACTAACTCCGATTCAATAGTATTGCATTAAAACCTGCACAATACCATTATATAGCATTGAAGTAAGCAGCCTTGACGTCTCTTACAATAATTACAACTACAAATGACAAGCAGACAATTTGTCTAAGCAATGAAACGTACAAACGAGCTGTTTAGCTGGTACAAGTAAAACTACCGGTCTAGAACAATAATTAAGCTATTATCTCACAATAGTTTGAATGCTAATAAGGAATGTTAATAGGTGTTTATTTTCCTTTCGTAATGGCGTGAGGGCGACTGGCGTTATGCTCCGACCAGAGTGTTTACAGTTTTTGTACTCGTATTAATTATAGGAATAGAGTCTTGCGTAAACTCTTGCAGTGACAAATGTTTGTAAGAGTTCCCTTACGTACTATATTGCCCTCTAAAATCATCTTCATCTCACTCTATACTTCATTCCAAATAAGGAAGACGAGATTTTCCGATTCCTATTTAGCTTTCTGGCTAATTCTGATTACCAAATTTATTGGATACATACATGGTCCTTCTTAATATGCTGACACTTTTTTTAATGATCAGACCGTCAAACTGAACAACTATCTCTATGGCACCAACATCGAAATCGCGAAAAAAAAGTTGTTCAGTTTGACGGTCTGATCATCCCCTTAAAAAAAGTGTCAGCATATAAAGAAGGACCCTGTATACTGTCTGATATATTATCTTGGATGCTACTAAAGCTGTTCTAAGAATAATTGAGAGGAAGTGTTTCAAATTTCTGTTTCTGTAATGCAAAATAGCCTCAAAATTTTGTTGCTATTTTGAGTGGCGTATAGCTCCACCGATTTTTTTGATGGCAGTCAACCAATTTAAAATATACAAGTAAAATTAAATGCGATACATATTAAACAGGGTATTTGAGACCATCAAACTGAACAACTTTCATTATGGGACCAACACTGAAATAGCGAAAATAAAATCAGCAGTCCCGTCGAGCAGCGATTGACGTTTTCTTTGGAACAGCTGATAATTTTTTTTGCGATTTCAATGTTGGTCTCATTATGAAAGTTGTTTGGTCTGAAGCACCCATCTTTTAGTTTGTAACGCTTTTAAGTTTACACCCTGTATAGGCCAATTCGGAACTTTGTCACGCTGAATTATTTTCAGTTCGGTTTCACAAAATCTAAGGTGGCCTACTTGAAACAATTATTCAAGAAAAACAGGCAGGTGACGTCGAACAGTAGAGTCGATTCGAAGTCGAAAAGTCGATTTATTGAAAATAGGTACTTACTCCAACAGCAAGTTACAAGTGACTTCACCAACAGGCAGCGTTCCAGTGTAGTCCATTGTAGGCTCCTAAAGCAGGGTATTTTACAGAATTTCACAAAAATAATAATAAAATAAACAATAAGTAATGAAGACGAACAACCTTAATTTCAGTAATAATAGATACATATCAGTTTTTCTTCTTTAAACAGGGGGACAAATAATATTGTTCTTTTTATCCCGTTATCGCGCGTGGCAACCAGTGCTCCATATGTATCATAATGCTTTTCATTTTATTATCAGAGGAGTCGGTGCAAAGCGCATTGGGGGACGAGACAAGGGTTGTCAGTTATCGTTCACACTTTTAATTTAGTTGCTCCTAATGTATGCGAATATCTGAGTAAAAGAGGGTACCCTAGGCTCGTTTCCCTCCCGCACTCACTGGCTTACAGTTAAACAACTATCGCGAGGGTGCGTAGGCCTTAATAGTTTTCCCCTCAGTATCCATACATTATGCAAATACGCTAGTGATATGTCAGACCGTACACTTGGGACTTTTATTGTTGTTCGTGTGTTTATTCCCTTTTATTAAGTTAACTTTAATTAAATTCAAGTCGGCGTATTTGTTAGGCCGATTGACTGAAAGGAATTATGCGTTGAGATTTATAAGCTTACAAGAGCTCAGTGATGGAGTGCTCTTGTTAATAAAGTAAATGGTTTGTTATAGTTCTTTTTTACTTTTTGGTGATAATTTGAGTATAGTATAAATGTATTTCAGAGAAGCATTAACATTTTAACAATAAATTATACTTTATAACAAACTGAACAACTATCTCTATAAGAAGAACATCGAAATACCAAAAAAAAAATCAGCTGTCCCATAAATTTGGGACAAGTAGGTTTGCAGTTTTATATGGAAGATACTATACCGATTTCTTCATTTTGGGTAGAGGAATAAAACCATGTTGTGTGTTTTAGTTTATTCCATACATCAAGCTAGTAACAATAACAAATAGTAGTAACTAGGTGTACCTATATATTTACAGCATAACCAGTAAACTATTCTAGAATAGACAGATTCATGACAGATTTTAGAAACATATTGTTGCTACACGGACAAAAGCAAAAGGACTTTCAAACTTTGCAGTCCCGGAGAACAAGGATCCCTTCAAAATAACATTGTTACATTCGTTGTTTATCTTATTACAATTCTAACAGTCCCAAAACGAAGTTCCAAAGCTCCAAATGAAATAAACTGTATCAAACGACAATACGGTGTCGGAGTGCCGGCGGCGTGTTTGTTCATTGTTTCGTGCGGTGTTTCAGAGTAACCCTTACGCGCTGAAGGAGGGCGGCGGAGAGATGTCTGCGTGGACGTCCGCAGGCCTGCAACCCTCTGGCGGCTACTATCCCTACGACCCCACGCTCGCCGCCTACGGGTAAGTCCCCAGGGTACCACATACCCCAGAGGTCCATCGCCCGCGCCACTTTAGATAAAGCCCACGCCGCGCCGCGCACGGATTAACATAATACCTCCCTATCGAGACCCATCTCTCTAATAGATTGCAATGCGAAAGGCTCATGTTTGTACTTGGCGACTAGCTTTGACTTAAATGAATTTTGTTATTTTGTGCAAATGTATCCCCTTTTCTGTTTGGGTGTGTATCGAAGTGATTAATGGATTGAGCCACAGTTTTTTCGAATGATAAGTCTGAAGGTATTATTATGAATCAAAATATGTTTTTCATAATTTTCTAATCAAAATTTGTACTTGGTTTTCATATCATCAAATCTACACCTTATCAGGTTCTAGTTTTCTTGGGATTCGCATTCAGTATCTCATTGTGATAAAACAAACTAATTATAGCGTTCATGA
The DNA here is from genome assembly GCA_963924505.1 of Agonopterix alstromeriana. Taxonomy (NCBI): domain Eukaryota; kingdom Metazoa; phylum Arthropoda; class Insecta; order Lepidoptera; family Depressariidae; genus Agonopterix; species Agonopterix alstromeriana. Next base: position 16,683,730 of record OZ004661.1, read on the forward strand.
GTGACGTCATCGGATCGTGACACTAATCAATCGGCATGCAATAGGAACACACCTTGCCTTTTTAGTGTCTCATTAATTGCAATTTTTTGTAATTTATACCGTCACTAATCGTGATAAAATTAAATGTCACAAAAGCGCAAACGAGGCATTATTTCCATGGTCGGTTATTTCCGTTGCATTTACCTGTCTATCTTATCTATAAACAATGTTGCAATGAAAATGATTAATTAAGGGAAGGGCAAAATGTTTGTGTGTCGTTGTTCTAGTTTTGTGTTATGTAACTTTGTCACTAAGTATATTATGACAAAAAAAACGGCCAAGTGTGTGTCGGACTCACCCAAGATATGATTCCGTAGGTAGTCATTTCATGAAACTCTTATTCTAGAAATCTTCAAAAGCAAACAGTTAGATAGATTTTATGGTTCTTCTTTACTACTACATTTCTGTTTTTCTCCTCTTTGTCTTCATTCAATAGGTGCAATAATGAGCGAGTAATTGAGGCGGGGCATACAAACAGACAGGCAAACGGACAGAATGGATGAAAGTATAAGGGTTCCTTGTTTGACTACGGAACCCTAAAAACGAACGTCGTATACATTAGCTACATTAGCAGTTGATCCATTTTAGTTGTTTATCGATTTGTTTGACACTCGGATATTTCATATTCATTTATTTCATAAAATTAATAATACATGTCAAATGCACTACTAAATACACGACACGATACAACAGCACTGTATCGTGGAAAATGTATGTGATTTCGTGCAGTCAACTCACTACGGAGCTCCCGTACGTGGTCAACCAAATAATTTAACCAATGAAGTGACTAATATTAGGGGAATACGTATGCCACATGTATACACAACGTTATGCTGTTGAAATGAGGTTTTGATAATCCATTTAAACATTTAGCTACAACTCAGTACCGATAACAACACTCGGAGCTCTACTCGACGTGCGTGCCGGCCGCAAGGGACAAAATGACCGCGTAACCACTCCCGTACATACTGTCCCACTTTAACACAAGCCCTGTCAACAAGAGCGAAAGAGAAGAACAACACATCCATTTCGCGCTAGAGCCTGCTTAATTCACAGTTTTTTCCTTAAAAGTGACTCGATTTATGACAGTGACGCTTTGAGTTAAATTATTATCTCCACGCCAGTCCAGAAGGGGAAGGGCTCGCGTATTTCAATACTCACATTTTATAACTGGTGTTTATAAAAAACAAGAATAAATAATATCAAGAACAGCTATCATAACACTGTCATAACAATGCATTATGTGAGCGCATCAATTAAATAGAAGTTTCACGGCGCACTTGAAATTTATCCGTCCATGAATCAAGCTGAAACTGCCAGAAAATAAAAACAAATCATGATACATCAAAGCAAAGTTATGCTGACAATTCGGCTCCGCTCGACTTAATATATAGCAAGCGGTGCGTTATAATCTAAAAATAATTAGAGGCGACATTAGTTTTTATGCGTAAAAAATACGTAGATACGGGACGTGCACGGAAATACATCGTGATATATGGCGCCCTCGATGCTCTCTCACAATTGTTCACTAGACTATACTATACAGGATGTAAACTTAAATGCGTTTCATACTTTAGAGCGGGCTTCAGACCATCAAACTGAACAACTTTCACTATCGGACCAACTTGAAAATCGCAAAAAAATTCTGATCTGTTCCATGCATTTGGGTCGAGTCGCGTTTGACGTTTCCTATGGCAAGTTGTTTAATGGTCTGAAGCATTCCCTTAAGTAACGAATTAAAATTTACATATGATTACACCCTGTATAGGATGATCTGCATCAGACATCAAAACACAAAACACATCAATCATTAAGAAGATAAAATTTGTAGATCTAAAAAATAAAGTTATAAAACTTAAAATTAATTGCGAACACATAATAAAACATTTCCCGTCGTCGCTGCGAAACTATAAACCTTTAATCAGCAGACAATATTCATTCATTTGCAAATGAAATTACTTTAACAACTGCCAACAAAATTGTTGTACTATATTCATTTCAAAGGAAAAACTTCATAAGAGTATCATAAAACGTTCCGGGGGCCGCAATAAGTTAGACCGAATAAATGGCCGCACAAAGAAACAAGTACGACGAAAAGTGTATAGGAGTAACAAAAGTTGTCCACAACTGTAGGCTCACTTCAGTTAAGTATCGTTGGCGTATTATTTGGAACAGCCTGTAATCTGCCACGCCCGCGCCCGCCGCGCGCCGAAATGAAAAATTACTCAGTTATTTTTAACACAAGAGTCGAGCACAGAAAACGTACAAAAATTAGAGAAAAGAGACGAGGGAGCACTTGTGCCGCACCATTGAGATCAAAATACGCAGGAAATTACTGCGCCCGGAGCGAATACTCTAAGGGAATTATTTGTGTACCAACGATTTGGGCCGTTACTTTTAAATAAACCAAATAAGCAATGGTTTTTAACGAGACGTGGAGTTCAAACGACACTTTTTGTAACGGGAGTTTATTGTAAAAACGGTCGTGAGAAGCGTAATAGCAGTTGCTTATTAAGACGTCGTATGTCTTAATAGAGTATGTATGATCATGCTGCACTCAACTGACATTATGAGTGTGTATTTTAATTACTGTTTCTTATTTTTCTTTAATAAACATGCTGTTTAAATTAATTATCAACCCTGATGGAATGGTTATTGCGCTAGACTGCCAAAATAGAGGCCTTGGGTTCAAAACTATTCATGGATGTTGCATTTTGTGCCGTTGTTGTTATCTGGTTTCCAAAATTATAAGTTTGACCCAAAATATTCGCACTAAAAATTTTAATTAGGTTTTCTGATAGGTTCTCTTAATTTGTTTGACCGTACGTTGTAAAGTCAAATTTTTACAGAGAAATTCAACACAAAATATTTTATTCAAAATAATATAACATACCACCGCGTCGGGAGGTGTTCCGTTGTAGAGAAAATACTTATAATACAATTTCAAAATAGAGAGATAAGTCAAATGCAGATTTTACAGAGGTGGCTTTTGTTTTAATATTGCTAATGTTTAACTGCAATTACAAGATAGCTGCTTAATATTGTACACGTATGGAATATATTTGCAATAAATCGATCAATGTGTGGTAATTGATTGTAGGAGACGCCACGGTATTAGCTTGGTCCATGAAGCGTTCAGTAATCTGTTAATTAATGTAGGTACCTAATGATATCTAGTTGTCTGATTAGCTATCTGTCAGACGCGCAACGTCAATCATCGGACCAGACGAATCAATTAGCAAATCGTAAAACGGTGTGAGAAAATTGGTAGTTAGATATCATTGTTAACTTTAACAGTTAAACAAGTTAAATTTGTCTTGATGAGGTTCATATTAAAATATCAAGTAGTACAGCAAATAACAAAAGTTTGACTGTTTATTCGTGTTTGTACCCGTAAGTACCAACATTTTGAGCAATTGCAATGCAAGGAACATTTGTTCTTTAATTCACACAAATACACATCTTTACTAGGTACTTGAAATTAGTACTTTTCGAGAATTAGACCAAAATCGCAATTTTTTCTAGGTGTACCTTTTCCAGGTGAAAATTGTTTGAAAAATCTACAAACTAAACGACGTACCACAAAAATTCCGATTTAACAAGAAGATAGAGATCTGATTTAACAAGCGACTAAATTTTCTATGAATACATTTTTCTATGTATCATAGTGGGGGTGCGAATGAATCTACAGCAAAATATTTTAATTATTTGCAGTCCTACGTCTCTGTGCTCATTAAGCATGTATTATACATTTGCATTGGATTTAAACAAAAGCTTCGTCAAAAATGCCACCGTCGTTTAATCCATATGCCCTTAACTAGATAAAACATATCTACGCCGAACAACAACATAAAACGGTACAACAACAAAATAAACGCAACAATCCCGCTCCAAAACGGCTCGACTGGCACTTCTGTTACGAATCCTAATTCTAATACGACCCGAGCCTCCCTCGAGGGGAGGAGGGGATGCATTACTTATGTACGCGTATTCGTACATAACGGTACGGTTTACGGGGGAGGGCACGTAGAGCCCGCAATTCCCCCAAGCGGGCAGATCGTAAACCTCCGATACCGCGAATTGAATACCCGACGTGCTCAAATATGTAGCACTGCTTGTATATCTGTCCAACCGCATTGAGCGCCTTCTACCAACATTTTCTTCTGTTCAGCAGCCACATTATTATCTAGATACTAAATGCCATTGACAATATTTTACCACACACCTTATAAAGAAACCAAGCTAACTTTCTGTCTTTATTCAACTCTGTGTTCCCAAAAATTTAAATAACAATATTGCAAGATCAAGATCTTAAACAAAGTTCAAAAACTTTAACATTAACGTTAGTCAACTGACTGAGTTAATTATGTACTTAGATATTAAAGGCCGGAAACGCCACTAAGAATTAATCCAACCGTTTGTTTGCGGCACAAATATAAAACATAACTCAAAAGCTCGACCATCGGTTTTATGTTTTCGTCCCCAAATTAACAACGAAACAAAGCATTTCCGCCCATGAAAGTATTAAAATTCTCTAAACTAAGTGCATGTGTTCACACATCGCGACGCGCGACGGGTAAGTGGGCTGTCTAAATTAATTAGAAAGCTTACAGCGGAACCCTTGCAGCAGCTTTACAGCTGGAAACCGACGCGACGGAGACTCGTTAATATTCTTTTTTCATCATTTTCATCTTGTCTTTTTCTTAACCCGCTCTACTCGTTGTCGTCGTTAACCGCCGTAGATTTTCTGAAGAGCTTTTCGTGTTCGAACTAATGCGTTTTGGTTTCAAAGGCTTTGTGTGAATGTTCTTCTGGCGTACGTTTTAATACGCTTCGTTCGATGAGCGTTTTATTTTCTATTTACTATGGAGACATCTTTGATATTATACTAATTGTTGCTTCTTTTATTAGCAACACTTTAAATTTTGAGTATTTTAAAACTACAGAATTATGTTTGTTAAAAAATGTAAAGAAAATTCACGGGTTCTTAGCGAATCAGACATCGGAAACGTTTTAGAACTTTAACAACGGTCGCGTTGGGATTGCGTGCTGCGGAAACTGCCACATCGGTCGGCACTCGCAGTTCTTCAGCGATTATTTGCAACATCGGTGTTGTCCGACACAAGATGGCGTCGCAATCGATCGGAGCCGAGCACGCCCACGCTGCCCACGCCTGCGCTGCACCGCCCTGCAGTTGCAACTGAAGTGCAACGGACCGCCCTCTAGTGAGGCAACCGGCAACACAACGGTCTCTGCACGCTAAACAACAATCGCCACGGGAAAGTCATTACATACGGCGGCGTGTTGTTTTATGTTTCAGGGAAGGAAAACGGTGTTATTCTCATTTGATGCCCAGATTTTTATTCGAAGCACTGTTATAACTTTTTAACATGACGTATTGAACGGCATTAAGAATCATTTGTTATTTTCCAATATTTTCAGTTATTAAAATAAATTACCTAATAGTATCAAACTCTTAAAACGAATATATACACTTAATCAATTCACACTTGACAGTAAATACATCCACTTGTGTAATTCCCAATCACTTCATGAAAACTCATGAATAATACTCAGTTTCTTATTGTTTATTTTATTTATTCTTTTTTTCAAGACCGAGTTTTAAAACCTTTCACCAAACAATGCAATTCGCTTGAGTGTTTTTAAGGTCTGAAACTATTTTTAACCACATATTTTCACGCGCGAAATCTATTTATTGGACCCTTCAGACCGCGCCTTTGTCATGTCGACGAGAAAATCGAAGTCAGGTATACGAATACCGCCAGGGGGAACGGAACGTTTCGCCACAATTACGCTTAGAATGCGGATGCAAATGGGACCGTAGGCCCTAAAAAGTGAATCGAATGTCGCGCGTTGCCACGATAGCTTTATTTTTGCTGCCGTTACGAGAAATCTATTGCCTCAAATAAAACGCCTATCTGTTACGAATTTAAATGCCAGTTTATTGTTCGCTGTAAACAATTCGACGCATGAATCGTAGCACAGGTACTGTACGAGTATTTACGGTTGTTGTTTTGCTATCCAGCTAAAAGTATTCCTTTCAAAATAAATAAAACTCTAAATGTAAATACTAAACTAAATCATAGGTGCTTGGTTCAGCAACTTGACTATATGGAATAATTTAACATCGGTACATTAAGTAATTTTGTGATCAGTGAAACCTTAAGAAAATAATACTTAATAAAACAAAACAAACAAAATTCATCATAATCACAGTCCTATCATTGGGAAAATTGTGGGTCAATCCAAACTTCGTAACATGCTAAGGCGAATAAATATGGCCGGAAGCGCATGTACTTTCCCATTAGGTGTATTAAATGTGTGTTTGTTGACAGATATGGAGCTGGGTACGATTTAGCTGCCAGACGGAAAAATGCCACGCGGGAATCCACAGCAACACTCAAGGCGTGGCTCAACGAGCACAAGAAGAATCCCTACCCGACGAAAGGAGAGAAGATAATGCTCGCTATCATCACCAAGATGACGCTCACGCAGGTGTCCACGTGGTTCGCGAACGCGCGCCGCCGGCTCAAGAAGGAGAACAAGATGACGTGGGAGCCGAAAAACAAAACGGATGACGATGATGACACTATGCTCTCAGACGAGGAAAAGGACAAGGACGAACAAGAAGACAAAATTAAAACTCATAAAGGTGCGTTGAGTTCATAAGAGATGCAACATCTGATAGTCAACAATTTAAAGCAGACATGCTAATAAACTTTGTGGATTCTATTGTTTCCGAACAAACCCAAGAAATTGGGCGTGCGAAAACAAAGAGTTGACTACCGGATGTTGATTTATTTATGTGGTGATAATATCCATTTCAGTGATTCTGCCATGCGAACTATACATTTTATGTTATTGTCTGTTGAATTGTTGTGTTGTCAAAGCTGCTGCTGCGAATGACAATGAATTATTACTAACAACTCTTTTTATAGGTACCTATAGATATACCTACGCTAATTTTCTTTTAGTGTGAGTAGTGTATTTTATTTCATGTTCGAATTTCACCGATGATGTTAAATGTTTCAAATTGCTTTAATTTTGTCGGTGTATAAATCGTCGAGTGAATTGGCATAACGTGGCTGAGGGCCGGAGGGTGTGCGGGATCCAAAGAGGAGGCGAGGGGGGCGGTGCGGGGTGCCAGCGGGAGGGGGAGAGGTCTCAGGCGTGTAACTGTGCGTAACCGCTCCTCACTCCCGGATTTCCTATTCGTAGTAAAGTGGGCGGCGCCCGGGCCGAAATTTCATATAACGCTTCTTCCGTTCGTCGGTACAACGGGACGACGCCCGGAGGTCGCGTTCAGCTTGTCTGATCATCTGCCCTACTTCATGTTCTTGCCAAAGGATTTGTCGAGTTCGTGGATCGTTTCTTTTATGAGGATATTCCGTTGGAACGTAAGTAAGTACGGTTACGGGGATTTATAATGTGTTCCAATTGAATATGGAACCTTTTTCGTATGGCCTTTGTCGTCGTGTTTGTTACGTTTTACATTTTCAGCTTTCTACACTTTCGCACTACCAAGACGAACATTTTGCTATCAAATATTCAATAAAAAGAAACAAGATTTAATTTATTGTTTAGTAGTAATAAAAAACAGGCGAGTAGACAATAGGACATCGAGTGCTGTTAGTGTCGCTTGTCAAAAGCATAAATTATAAGTGGCCATTAAAGATGGTTTTGGAACACGAGTGTTTTCATTGCAAACTTCACGCTGCTAATGGAAGTGCGGTGAGGGCGTCACGGCTAACGCCCGACATACGTCGTCTAATGAAGCCCACTATTGTTGGCATAGAAGTGTACTTAATACGCGATCTCAATGCCGTCGCGGTTGTCGACATCAGGGACACGCAGGGGGCATAAAATGTTTATAGTAAAATGTCGCCTACGAGAGTTACAGAGTGGGATGGCCAAATATAATTTGAAGCAGTACAGAACCGTGGGAAAATTCGTGGCACTAAAAATAGATGCTAAAGTGATATTTCAGGATAAAAACAAATTAATGATAAATAGGTCCCTTACTTACTGTAACATTTATGATTTTAATGTTTACCTCATCTAAGCCAAGCCTCATTTAAATCTAAGGAATTACGTAAACAATTTAAAGGTTATGTTGATAAAAATATACCTGCTGTAAATGCTTTGTAAGTCTCCGCCAATTAAATCTCTTGCTAGCTTTATTACGCCAACAAAACAGAAAGTGACAGCAAGAGATTTAATGGATGACTATCTTTAATGAACGTACGTGCAACTGGCAGTGAGTAGGTTAAAACAAAATTTCGTTTTAATGGATAAAATCAGCATTGTCATTTAAACGTTCAAGATTCTAAAAGGTTTCTCTGCAACCAAAAACAAACCACAGAAAATTCTTTCTAGTAAGTAATACAATTTTCAATCGTTGTTTCCGTAGAAAGTTTATAGACTTTCACTGTTAAGGACTTTAGTTGCGTGCACATACCAGGAATTGTCATCCCTTTTGTCTGTGGCTTCTCCCTTAAAGCAACAAAAAGTTGCGTGGTTTTTAATGCATTGTATGGATTTCAAAAGCGCCCCCGTAGCGCCCCCCCCCCCCCCTGCATCGTTCAAACGTCGCGGGGTGTCGCTCAATGCCGGATGAGTGTTTTCTGCACTATATCATACCTAAATAGAAACTGTACTCATGATTTGTTGAAGCAGGGTCCTTCTTAATATGTTGACACTTTTAAAGGGGATATTCAGACCTTCAAACTGAAAAACTATCTGGCTATGGCACCAAAATCGCGAAAAAAAATGTGATGTTCCATACAAAACCGCAAACCTACTTGAGCCAAGAGTATGGGACAGCAGATTTTTATTCGCGATTTTGATGTTGGTCCCATAGAGAAAGTTGTTCAGTATGATGGTCTGATCATCCCCTTAAAAAGTGTCAGTATATTAGAAGAACCCTGTATAAATTAATACAAGTCGTGGACATTTTTAAACATAAAAATCTTATCCCAAATAGTACACACAGCGAGACATCAAGCTACGCAAAACCAAAATAAGCTGGTCGCGCGTAGGCAGTAAGTATAATGTATAACGTCGCGCGGCCAGCTTATATTAGTTTTGCGTAGCTTGATGTGTCGCCGTGTGCACCTAACAGAAGAGTCATATTCAAGCCCTACTTTGTATTAATGTTATTAGATAGATACATTTTATACACTGTGAAAACATCCGTGTATTATTATGGGTATACGTGTTTGGTACAAATGACTTCTCGGTACAAATAATTCTCTCATGCGAGATCCGAAACTGTGATCTGAGAATATTGTTCTCTATTCTGAAACCGTGATTTTATCAGGCTCACGGGCAAGTTCACAAGAGAGTACTAACAAATAATCTAACGGGCTGTCAAATTAAATCGATCCTAAATACATCGGTCATCATAAGTGTATCGAAGAAAGTAAACGACATACAGGGTGTAAGTGACAACCTAGCGAATACTGAAAGGTGAACTCAGACCATCAAACTGAACAACTTTCAATCTGGAGCTTACCTCAGGAAACGCGAGAAAAAAAATCTGCTGTCCTATACATTTGGGTCGGGGAGGTAAAGCAGTTTTATATGGGAAAGTTGTGCAGTTTGATGGTCTGAGTTCACCGTTTCAGTATCATATATGAAATATAAGATTTAATTGCATATAACCAAACCCAATAATATTGGTAGAAATTATATATAAGCACTTGAAAAGAGAAATTTGAACTCCGCTTAACAAACACCGTCAAACGCCTGCTATCCTGAGTAAATAAACCGTAACATTTCTCACTCGACATGCATAACCATTCTTTTACAAAAATGTCAATGTTCGCGACATGTAATATATCATTTTAAGTCACGGCAAACAAAGCCAATATAAAAGCTTTCACACGCGATCCCTAGACCGTCGTCGGCAAACAAACATCCAGAACTATCCCGAGTTAAGCCACTCATGAATAAAAGCTTCATTTTCTGACCCCACCAATAAATGTTAATTTTTGTCGTAAGCGCACGCATCGCAAACACAATATTAATCCGGCGCGCGTTAATGGAAAACGAGTACAGAAGTAATACAAACAAGTGAGTATCGGGGCGAGCGTCGCGTCGGCGAACGAGTAATAAATTGCAGTGACCTCAGTTCGTCTAGAGTGCATCGGTGCAGGCTGCAGGCGGCACGCGGCTCGGGGATGAAGGGATCTCCACTCCCGCACTCCACGCTGCACGCGGTCGAGACGCGTTTTTATTACCTACGTCTCACTTCGCCCCCGGCCTCGCTGACTAAAGGGGAAAACCACTCCATAGTATCAACCAAAGTGCACATCGGGCTACAATTTCCACGCTCATACAGTCTAAAACGTAAGCGTCATCTGTCGTCAAAGTGTTTCTACTTTAATCCTTACTGTAACGCAACAGAGTCTATAATACCAAGCATTATATAGATGAAGGTGTTATAGCGACTGTACAGACACCCCGCGGCCTTGTCGTTTGCACTCAACTCGAGATAAATCTATGTAGATAGTTCGCATATCTGGGGAGGCGTTGCTTTCATCTGATACAATCAATTATTTCCTAAATTAAAGTAAACCTGAAATAATGAATGTAACTGAATTTAAACATTACACCCTAGTAATAATTAAAGGGGTGGTTTAGACCATCAAACTGAACAACTTTCACTATGGAATTAAGGTCGAAAAGAGTAAAAAAACTAAGCTGTCCATTTTCCATGTAACATTTGAGTCGAATCGGTGCTGCAGTTTATTTTAAACATCAGATCTTTTTATTTTTTCTATATGTTGTTTCATGGTGAAAATTGTTCAGTTTGATGATCTAAACCATGCCTTAAAATATTACTACTGCAGATGGAAATATTCTTTTTCCACTAAATTTCGACATGGTCGACGTACAAACAAACTCTCAATTCTATATCATAACTGTACACAAATTATTTATTTTTGGGAACGCCTCCAAAGTTATCTAACATACTGAAGAACAGAATCTGATAACTTAGTTTTTACATGTAAAATTTACTCAAAACTCATAATTAAATTAATAACAACCAACAATTTGTAAAGAAATTAACACAACGAGTCTATTAAAACATATTGTGAAAATAAAACATTACGAAATCGGCTCTCTCGCTTATCTTCCGCCGTTGTGGGCCTTTATTAGATTAATACAATGAAAATTAAAACAATTTGCCGGATAAATATCTACGCGCAGAGTATCAGTGGCATCCCTATTTATCCCGGTGAAGGGCAACGCGGATAACCCCTCTTAAAAGCTAGGAGCAGTCAGCATTAAATGGAATAAAGAGAATGAAGTCGAGCGGTCGCGCCTCCCCACCTCCCCAGTCCCGCTCGCGGGCCTCTGAATTTCATTAGTCACCCCAAACCCGTCCAAAGCCACTTTACAACAGAAAATGGCATTATGATAATACTTAGAGCCTTATAAAATTTTGCTGAATAAATAATTTTGTGTAATAGTACAATAACATCAACTTTTGAACCGAGAAAAGATAACTAAGATTAATTTAATTTGCAGTCTCTTAAATGTAAAGCTTGTTTTTCACGACCTAGTGGCATCGATGAGTAATATAATAGTTTTAAAATTTTTAGATTCGTCAAGAAAGAGCCGTTTAGTTTTCCCAATAGCCGTTAGAAGAAAGAATGTAAGAAATAACTGGAACGGTCAAAATAGAAGAAAAGACGAGGAGCGAGGCTGACCATTAATTGTGTCGCAGCGAACATTCCGCGGAGGAGTGCGGTGCCGTGGGGCGCGCCGGGAAATGCGAAATAAATGCTCGGCTTAAATACGAAAGGGATCGACGGGCAACGCGCCCGCGGCAGGGGAGTCGCGCCCCAAAGTGGTATTTTCACTTCGCTAATCGGATAACCACTTAACGAATGGGCCACTGCACGCCAAACGTATTTTCACACGACTTTTCTGTAGGGAGTCGATGATTCCGCATCTTACGAGCTAAAACCTACGTCCCGGTTGCAATGGTCACGTCACCGACTCATAGGAGAGGTATCGATTTTTTGGGGCAAATATTTTAAGCTCCTTTTATTGTTGTTGCTTTATTACGGTGTCGGCCATTGCGACTAATCTGATTGCCATAACATGCGCTCATGCGTGTTCGTTCGGATCGGACATTAAATATGATCGATGAAACGATTATCTTTACAGATGAGGAGCGGAAGGGCGACGATTTGCTGCAGGGTATGCACCATCAGCTGCTGGGATACGGGATAAAGGAGGAGACGAAACGAGGGTCTTCGGACTGCGGAGTGCCGATTCCGGCATCGAAGCCGAAGATATGGTCGTTGGCAGACACGGCAGCGTGCAAGACGCCGCCACCAGCTGCGCAACCTTGGCCGCAGCACGGATACGGGCCGGGGCCCGAGCGATCAGCTGCCGTGGACGGCAGCTCGAATGGGTTCGCGCTGCCAGCTACAGCAGCTGCGAGTCCTGCCAGCGGCTCGTACGGCCGTTACGGAGGCTTCCCGGGCGGACAGTACAGCGGACAGCATCCGTGCGTTCACCCTGCGGCATTCCCTGATGTACAGACTGACACGCCACCGCAGACGCCACCTAACATGAAAGTACCAAGTGTGGCTAATCCACTCGGCAGCGGCGGGGGCTCCGGCTACTGCTTCCCTCGGCATCAGCAGTCGCCGCAGCGCGATCCCTACCACAACCCTCACCACGCTGCCAACAACCATCAACCGAACCAGCCCCACCACAATGAAGGATCGGCGGCCTTCAAGCCCTTCTATAAAAGGTTAATATATCTTTATTAAAATGTTATCACGTTAGTCTTAGTTAGAATAAGCTCGATTAGGCTTTTCTATGGCACTCTCAATAAATATACGTACATCAACATTTATGTCGGTAAATGAAATAAGTCGTTTGAGACTTTGACTACACAACGTGAAAAGAGTGAATGTTTCCTATTGCAGCTCACTACAACACCCCAACGGTTTCGTGTCGGCCGTCTGAAAGCGGACCGCGCACCAACAGCGGTGAGTTATTGATTGATTCCAATTAAGGAGCTAACAGTCGCGAACACCATACGCACAATGTAAATGAGAAACGCGCTAGTAAATGGATGATCGTAGTAGGTAGCAGAATATAGAGAAAGCCATAAACAGAGTTGCGGTTTAGTAGCGGAGGTTCACGGAGCGGAGTGTCATGTCGGTAATTGAAAACAATGGAGTCAAGTCGAAGCGGAAGGGAGAGGACGCGAGGGGCGAGATTGCAATCTTGCGTCATTTGTCAGTGTCACTGCGACGCGCAAAGTACGCCAGCATATTCCTACAATGTTGACCTCACCAAATTAGTTCTTCGCTACGACATAAGCATGAAACCGGTAAAAATTGCACGCTTGAGGAATTTTTTAAATAGACACGTTTATTTCTTATATTTATTCATATTTTTGGATTAAAACAACAACACGTACTTGTTCTGTTCACGCCTAAATAGGTCAAGTCAAGCTGCTTAAGAGTCATTGAAAGGAAATGTACGCATTTTATATTTCGCATTTATTACCTATATATTAATTTGACATTATCGGTGCAGCAACTCTTACTAGACAGCATTATTATGTTTATGAAGTATTTAGTTCATGGGACGCATGGAAAACTAGGGAGATGTTTTCCCAACGGTGGGAAAACAACGGATATTATAATATTTTATTGCCTATAAAATTAAAAATAGCCCCATCAAAATTGGAGTCAAAAGTGTAGAACAATGATTTACCGATTTAAACGAAAATATTTTGCCTTTAAACTAAACATGATTCTATAGAGCCATTTCCCACGTAGCGCTTTCGCGTCTTGTATCGGCGTGAAGCTGAAAGCGCTGACTAGGAGAATGCAAATGAAAACGATGTCGATACAGTTTTAACTATTATCCACACATTTTGGGGGTCAATTTATTTGTTAAGGGTCTATTAATGGTGGTCCGCAAACTATTCTGGACTAAACAACAATAACTATACTAGATTGTGGTTTTTAAAATTCAATAGATCAATGTGAATCAGTGTTAGTAAAACTTAACTAAAACTTAAAACGCCGATCATATTGTGTCCTTATTTTAGTACATCCTTAAATTTTCTCTTTCTGATAAATTATTATGCAACGAAGACAGAATATCAAAGTCAAAGTGAAAGTTTCAAGAATGAAAGCTAGAATCACAAATAACGTTGTTTGTAAACGAGCAGTTATTTTTATATTTGCTAATAAAATTAATTGCTTACTTAGCGAAAAACGCTTCATAATAAACCGGTCAAGTGCGAGTCGGACCACTTGCGCACCGAGAATTCCGTACCACACCACCAAACAACATATTTACTTCAAACAAAATTTTGTTTTCTTCTGGACCTTTAAGCGCGAGACAGACTCACACTAGGCTGGTTTTTATAACTTTTTGATATACTGTAGAATTTTCTCCATAATCACACCAAGTTAGACGCTGTTTGTATTACCGTTTTTACGATAGAGCGAGAAGAAAAAACGTTGATATATTCTTAATTTTTAATTTTGTGATATTTTTATTATTTGTTATCAAATCCACTATAATAAATAACGCACATTCAGTGCAAATTTCAACTGTCTAGCTAACCCTAAATAGGTAGGTCCGACAGACAGACGGACGGACAGACCACGGTTTATGAATAGGGTCCCTTTTTCACCGTTGGGTACCCCTAAAAACACCTGAGAAGTAGCAAATCTGACATTAAGTTAAAATCTAATCAAAATTTTTATTCAAATTATGTACTTACATTAATATGTATACCTACATTAACTTTTTTGTTACCGGCTAATAAATGTTTATGAAGCAACCTGAAAAATGCAGAAAAAAACCACAACCATAATTTCAAATAATTATAGTATTTCATAAATTAAGGCCATCTGTGTACACAAAAGTTTTAGTTTTAATAAATTCAAATACATTTTGTATTGAGTCTTTCCACACGGCTACTTTTTGCCCACGCATTTTTGCCAAAGTATTTTTAATAGGTATACTTTTGTTTACATCTGACATAGTATGGTTCGTTTTTATATTGAAGGAAAATAGATAGAGCGAGGAGTCAAAGTCAGCCCAAAAATTACGAGATAAACATTAGGGTTAACTTTTTCACCGTGTGAAGACGAATGCTATTTGGTTCCCCGATGACGCTAGGTGTCGCATATTTCTAAGAGTCGTCAAAAGTTTTCTAAGAAGACCCCGCGTGGCATCCACGTCTCATTACAATAAATCGCGTCGTCGCCCACCGCCGCACAGGACGACTTCGCGAAGAATTTTGTTTTAGCCAAACGCTCACAAATTCACTTCTATAACCTTTTGTATTATTTTGGTTTTCACGCCTTTTTGCCCCACGAATTCTTCGACGCGAAAATAACTCCTTATCGCGGCATTCCTTTAAAGTAGCCCCAAAAAGAATGTATTGAAATCAACACTTTTTGTATCCGACTTAAATAGCATACCTGTATCGTTTAACTTGTTGTTTTTCTAAATGAGATCGCTACCTAAAACTAAAACTAAATTGTGTGTTTAGGCGTAAGGAACAACTAATTATGAACCAATATATAGTAAAACATTTAAATATACCTGTAATAATCTTTTTCAAAAACATTAATCCTTTATTTTAGTTTCAATAATTGGTTACTGCAAAGCTATATTTGTACGTAAGACGGAAAACAATGGGCAATGGCGAGCGCAACTCTATTGTTTATGAATTGAATTGTAGCATAGCGCATGGGGTGGTTGGGGCAGCGTTGAGATCTCGACGTCGAGACGAAAGCGCACGCACGGCAGTCCAACTGTCCTCCGGGAGCGATAACACCACAAGCGTGCGTGGGCGCGGACCTCAATGGATCCTCTTCATTCACAACACTACCTCCACATTAAAGCTTTACTTTTTTTTCGACGGCCTAATCTTTCCTCTTATCTCTTGATCCATCCCGGGGTCCTTCTCTGTTTCATTCAGTCGCAGGTCGCTCGGACAACCAGTTTGACTTCTTTTTTCATTGACACCGTACAAACCTTAGATGACCGCGGCCGAGGTCGAATTTTTATTTTTTTACACATTTCGGTTTTCCGGTCCGGACGGACGATTCGTTAATAAATTCTCAGATAATGAGACTGAACGTTTCGTCACCTCATCTCGATTGGTTTAGTTTTTTCTTTTTTGGTTGATATGTGTGAACGCAGCGGCGGGCTCGCACCGGAGACACCGCGATAGAATCGAAACAGCTATCAGGATGGACCTTATTTTTTGTTAATTTAAATAAAAGTATCATTATAAAGAGAATAGCGGTATTCTTTAAATAATACTTTATACTCTCTTGGAACAAAGTGATACAAAGATAAAAGTAATTGTAATTATATGTTTTATTAAATATAATGTCTTTTGTTACAGGTAAAGCACGTGAAACCTGGGTCGCTGCTCTGCCTAATAACCACGAGGGACTATAAACTCTTCACAGTGGCGCAGTGTTTCCGTTCTATGTTAAGATCAACAATGCAAACCAATCGGTAGGGGTTTAGAAACGTAGACTCTTTGGAAATTATTGATTTGGTACATACATTTATTTGTATATCGCATAGAGTATCTACTATCTGAATTCCTAAATTAAAATGCACAGATAATTATAATGTATAGAAATTCGTTAACATTATGTACTTTAATTTTGTTTCAAGTGATTTTAGTCGACGGTTGTCCTTAGTACGTATAAAACGAATCATATTGTATGAAATCAACATTGCTCAGTATTTTTATAGATTTAAGAATATTTTGGAAAATTTAATCCAAGTTATTTATAATAAAAACGAAAAGCGCAATTATGTACTAATGAACCGACTCTGATTGTTTAGTAAATTGTAACTTTAGTTCAGTTCTTGTATTTGGATGTCTCACTAAGCTAAGTGAAAGTTCATTGATTATTTGGTTTTTTGTAACTTTCCTGCGACTATTTGTACTTTCCGGAGCAATAAGGTCTAGTTCTGTTGGCAGAGTTTGCTTTCATATAGACTCTAAGTAAATTATAAGACGACAAAAGAAGCATAGTTTGATTTTGCACCACTATTCGGCACAAACTCCTATATTTCTGTTGAACTTTAGAGGAATAATCGATAAGCAATCGTCGATTTGGTTATTGTTGGTCCTTTGTATATATGAAATGTTTTGTAGATTTTCTATTTTTAGTTTGTCAAGAAGTGTACAAAGTAATTAAATATGGTTTCGCCACATTCGATGTTGTTGACAAAAACTTCGAAAATGACCTTTATAAATATTGTTTAAAAGTATTATTAGAATACATCTTGTAAATAAATATATTCTGAATAATATTTTATATTTAAAAATAAATCAGTCACTTTCGAACGTGGGATCCCGTATACCTTAAATAATAGAATTTTATTTGTTTGATGTTGGATTTTAGTCATGTGGGTAATATTAAGGAATAGTAAAATTGAAGACGCTGCCGGTAATTTCTATAACTTTTACATTTCATCAAGAGCATGTGGATACAGGTTGGACTAGAGTAATAATCTGTGGCCATAATATTGTTGTTTTAAACTACTGCAAAATTTGCTAGTAAAATTTCTAGGTAAAACTATTTTGTCGTCTTTTCGATAAAACACAGCCCATACTGCAATCACAAATGTTTTCGCGGCCTCGGTACATCTGAAGTAAAACTACTTATTTATGTTATGAGGTCGGAGTTGTGAATATATAAGAGATATAATTATGTACTACGAAATTTTGTAACGAATATTTGAATACATCGATTGGTAATAGATTAAACAAGTTTGTTCACTGTAACGAGTCTTCATAGCAATAATACTAAGTTAATTTCCCACAATAAGAGATAGAGATGACTTTTTAACATTGTTTCTTAGCCTGTATGAGTGTGAGTCACAAATCTGGTATCATTTAAAAATAGTCTTATCAATTAAAACAACACAATTTAAACAAACGAAATTGAAATGTGACCAAATCGAATACATTCGCTTAATATTAAATGTTCTATATAGATATTTATAGAATATTATACCTATTAATTATTATTACGATGAGTATAATTATTATGTAACGATTGTAATTAAATCTTTATTTCAATGGAATAAGTTTTATTTTACTACTAACCCTTATACAACGTTTTGGTTAGGTACTTGTTAAGAAACTGCTTCGATTGAAATTGAAAAGAACTAGAAAACATTTTAAGTATAAAATAAAGAAGCTTCAATTAAGCAAAGAGTTTCAATGTTTAGAAATGTGGAAATAAAATGGAATAAAAATAGTCGATAATGAGTCGGTAAAAGTCCTCGGCGCCTATGCGAGGGTCTTTCCCTCCCTCTTTACTCTTAAACAATGCTTAAAGGCTAATAAAAGAACCGCTTTTTTCAACTTTTTGAGTGGGAGTGTTGGGTTTGCTTTACCCTTTACTCGGTTTAGTGATTTTTAATTAATTCCAAGTATCCAGTTTGACATGAATTACCTAATGATGAATAGGTTTATTGGATAATAAAAAGTAGGTATCCTTACTTATTTTAGCTTAAAGTGCTTACTATACATAATTATATAAATAACATCACAGTCATAATAGGCATAGTGGTCAGGAGCACAGCTACAACTATTAATTGTCTTGCAGGCAATTGTAGTTAGGCTCACCTTATGCAAATAAGATGGTTTAAAACATAAATTCTGCCCACAAAAGCAAATTAAACTAGATATAGCTTTAATGTTTTAAATAAAAATAAGCAGACTCGTATGGATAATATTTTATTGTGATTTGTATTTCTTTCCGGGGTAGACATAAACGAAAAAAATAATTCATCCCTTTTATACGAATTTAATAAAAGACGACGATTAGAATATTGTTTTTCAACGTAAGGGTTGGCCTCCAGATGTTGACGACATACTTTAATGAAAAATTTACATTAAAATATGAACATGAGAACAATTAAAAGATGTCTAACTGCCAGTTGAACGTAAGTTCATTAAAGTTAATCCTCCACTCTTTGTCTTGCTGACGTAGTAAAAGCTAGCAAGAGATTTAATGGAGGATTAACTTTAATGAAAGTACGTGCACCTGACCGTTAGATAATTATACCAATTTGCTATCGATAAGTAGAAACTTTATACCAGCCTTAAAATGAAAGCTAAATCAGCATGTCTAAAGAGGTTCATAAAACATGTTACATTATTATTTCAACAGGTACTTTTAGATTTTGAATATATTTAAAGTTAATTATAGTTATATTTAGGTAAGTACGTTGAAATCAGAACACAATGATGATGACTTTATTGAAAAAAAAATAGGGAGTTATTTAAAAACAAGGTTGCCTGTAATATAACTATTTGCGGTTTAAGTTTTCATAGCGCTGCTTAAATAAATAACTATTTTATGTAGGGATGTTGGCGGCACCTTGAAAGTCATCTAGAGGTCCGGGCTCGAATCCGCAAGGACGACATGCCATGTACTAATGAGTTTTTCTAACTTATGTACGTAATACCGACTGCTATCGAACGGTGAAGGAAAAAATAGTAAGGAAACCTGCATACGCTGAAGAAGAATTTCCGATGTATAGGGCACGCATGGTGTACTAACGCCCACATACCCTCCCTGAAGGTAAAGCCTGTACCCTGCAGTGGGACTTATATAGGCTGAGGATAATGATGTAAGTAGATTGTGCAGTAATTGTATAAGAAAATTGGACAGCCCTCTCTATAAAGTCATAAATACCGACTAATTAAATTATAAACACAACAAACGCTTGCTTAACTTAATCAAATCCGTAACTATGGCAATTGAATCTGCAATAAAATCGCTAGTGCTCATAAAACGGTCATAAACATTGACAACACAAATAGCAGCTAATAATCTATAGATCCAATCAAACTGCGGGCGTGCTCGCATATGTTTTATTGGTACCTTTATATGATGAGCAGAAAGCATTGCAGATGATTGCTACAATAAAACTGTTTGCCGATGTCACGGTATTTAATTAATTTAACCTGTTTAGATCTAATGACAATATAGGTACCCATATTCCAAATAGCTGACAAAGTATCTCTGCCTATCCAACCAATTTTACTTTGTACTGCATGCCTGGTATAATAAAAGTTTGCATCAAATAGTGTTCTAAATTATTTATCAACCTCACTTTCGTCTGAATCACAATACATATTGAGAGACAAGGAGATACAATTAAACCACTCAATAGCATTGATGACGTTACGTTATACCGTAAATGACGTTACGGACATCTATTAGATTTTTGGGATATTCATTAAAGTAAGGTAAGTGAATTATGAATTATATTTTGGATAATTCCAGAGACGTTCATTTGAATGATAACATTTAATAAAGCAAGAGCAAAGTGATTTCTTCCTCCATCTGATCGCTATAAAGACAAGTGGCTTCTCTTGTCTGAAGACAAGTGCAGTGTATCCAGAAAGTTGACTCAACGTATATCAACTAGTTTCCAGGTTACTACGCCAGATGGCACTCCTAGTTCTTCATTTAGACCGTTTCACTTTTCTTTGATGGAGTGCTCTTTGAATTTCATTGTTAGCACAAATGTTATGTTATGTTTATTGTGAAAGTAAAGTTGTTTTACCTACAGAACAAAAGAATTGGCCTGGTGATAAATTATACTGTCTAAAACATTATGAAATGTTTTACAAGCCCACAAAATGGATAATAGGTAACTTTTCGTACCCTACGGCAATAACATGAGAAAACTAATAATTAACATTGTTATCTGAAATATTTACTTACATACGTAACTACAGGACAGTACTTAACATCAGAAATGTATTAAGGTGTCGCTTTCAGAGAAGAGGACGGCATCCAGGTTGCGGTCTACATACTGTGCAATATAGTTATCAAAAGAGCTAGTTTCTGCCGTTATATTTGAAGTAAATGCTAAAACGTCAAAAACAAAACCCGTAAATGTTTTGCACTATAAATGATTTCGTATTTGAGAGACCATTCAATCAACGTAATTAGTTAATAACTCATAAACATACAGGTGTAACGCTTGGCTAAGTCAGTCAAATTCACCTGCTTCCCAAAGGTGTCGAATCTAATCACTTCAGATTTTGTTCGGACGGGCAAATTTATTCATACCTTCACATTTATCACCGCGGGCCTCTCCAAGTAGTTTTTCACACATGGGAGAAAATTGCCGAGGCGAAATTCTATCACGCAGTCCAAAAGAGGGCTCGAGCCGTTAGAATTTTGTGCACCTTGCCTAAACCGATAAATCAAACTATTGCGTAATACTGCTTCTACACGCATGGAGATCACCCCGGACCTTCTGTTTTATTTATTACAATACTAAACAGATTTTTGTGTACGATTTATGAGATACGAAGAGGTTCGACTTGAAAAGAGTTCAATTTAAATAAAACTAAATTTAAATATTAATATGACGGATGAATGTTCGTCATAAGTGATGTTATTACACTGTTTCAATCTTATTTAAGTGATTACTAATCAATATGTTATCGATATGTTCATAGACAGACAGAAACGTACCTAAATTAATATTTTAATTTAATTGTTCCTCAAATCAAACAGATGTTATCTGACATACATTCATAAATAACGTTTGTTTGGAGTCCTAGATGCAATTATTTATTGTGACATAATGTGTTAGACGTCATGTTATTAAGTAAAATATTATAGTCGTCGATAAATCTCTATGACTTCGATAAATAGGTTTAGCTGGTGGTTCACGCCGATAACAAACTTGGTGGCTACCAGATGTGTACCGGAGACATATCTGGGCGTCGATCGGTCCTCTGATCTGATCGTCCACATTCACTCCCCGAGACAGTCTACGAGACATCAGAGATAACTGAAAACATTAAATTTATCATAATTTATCTCCAGCAATTCGTCTGCGCCTCCCTCTAACAGGTTCCGAATGAGTATTATGATCATAACACTCATTCGGTGCTTATAAGGGGCAACATAGATTTTCTTCGATCTAAATATATATTCGTCTAAATTTTAATGCAAATTCGATAACGTATTTAAACAATCTGACCATTTTTTCTTATAGTAAAGACCAAGAATTACTAAAAAGCACCAATGACTTTCGTACCAATATTGTTTTGTTGCGAGACAAGACAAAAAAACCGGTCAAGTGCGAGTTGGGCTACTCGCGCAGCGAGGGTTCAATACCACACGACCACACAACATATTAACTTCAAAAAAGTTTAGTTTTCTCCGGGACCTTTAGCGTAAGACAACTATCTATTAATAACAGGGTGTGATCCTCTATCCTTTAAAGGGGTAGAACGTCGAGGTACGTTAAGAGAAGTTTATTCCTAATGCGTAAATGCGCGCTGCATATAAACGAAGTCTGCTGATATTTTCAATACTAACCAATTAAAATCACTGAAATTTTTTAGAAACAATTTAGAAACTAATGTCTAAGTTTAAAGGTGTAGCTGTAGGTGATATACTTCCAAAGTAATAAGCTATTTTGTCATAACGTATTCCGTTACATATGGTTTATTACAAGTGACCACCAATGAAAAACGTTTCACGTGAAAATGATATGTCATCATCTTAACCTGCCTAATAGTACCTAAATGAATAAAAACGGTCAAGTGCGAGTCGGGCTACTCGCGCACCGAGGGTTCCGTACGACACCACACACAACATCTTAGGCAAACAATTTTTTTTATCCTCGACATTTAACACAAAACCGACTCACATTTGGCCGGTTTTAATTATTTGCTGTTATACTGTAGAGTTAGCTCTATAATACCACCCAGTTTGCGACTTGTATGTATGACGGTTTTTACGATAGAGCGAGAAGAATAAATATTTATAAAAACTAGTGTCTTGTATGAGAACCCCCCTTAATTTTTAACTTTCTGTCATCTTTCCATAATAACGCATATTATGTGAGAATTTCAACTGTCTAACTATTTTGGTTCAAAAGTATAGCCCTAAATAGGTAGGACGGATGGACGGACGAACGGACAACGTAGACTTAGTACTAGGATCCCGTTTTCATCCTTTGGGTACGGAACCCTAAAAACTATGTGTGACTTGAAACTTTTTATTGCAATGAAAATAGCATACTTAAAGCGCTAAGTTTTTCTCATGAAATTCAAATGCAAGAATCTTTAGTAAACAGGAATAAAGATTGATCTCATTAATAATTCCATGATTCCATCCCACAGGAATCAAATTCACAAGATAGGAATACTTTCACGGTACAGACGACGCATAATCAGGAAAATCAATGAGGCATTCCTACACGTCGCGGTTCAGGATTACGACGGAGTTAGAGGTCCTTTCAAAATTAAATGAGTTTCTACCTCCACTCTCAGGGCGTGATTCCGCTCTGACATGCTAAGAACTTTCTATATTAACTTGTCACCCTCATATAATTTTAAGATCGAATGCTAAAGACGTACAAATTTTGCGGTATAGAGAAAGTTGATCTAGAGGTTGCATCGGATTTGTAAAACTTAATTGATAACTTTGTGAGAATGTTGAGAAATAGTTTGGGGCCTGCAACCATGCAACTGATGCAACCAATTAGTGAAAATGTGTTAAACTGTAACGCGACGTAATACTGTTGTTGAATAAATTAAATAAAAACAGGTCTGAAACCTACGTGAGTATCTCATTTGTTGATCAACTTTAATACTTTTGTAATAAAGAAAAATCGGAGTCTGATTTAATTCTCATATTAAGAAAATCAGACAAGATGATATAAAACAACATCGGACGAACCCCGCCGCGTGAACTCAGAGCTTCACTCATGCACCGCGAACATGTTCAAAATACTTTATTGCGCACATCGCAACACGCCTGGGAACACGTAGCGCGATCAATGAAATACGGTGTTACGTAGCTGTCAATTTCGCGGTATAAAATTCCTCTGTGGACTTGACAAAGGCAGCTGTCATCGTGTAGCTTGAAGGGTCACCTCGTCCCTCGAGGCTAAGCCCCCATCTACGGCCAGAGACACGCACGCTGTCCCGCACTCGCCTAATCCGCACCTACTCCGCACATAAACCCATCTAATTGATAATAAAAGGAGAATTCGGAAGCGTGCGGTTACATCACTTCACTGGAAGCTCTAATTGATTTTTACAGCCCGTCTAATTTAATGCGACTTTATGGGGTTAATCGGTGCTTAATATTGTTTAGCGCTAATTATGTGCAGCCTTCTAAGATAATTACTGGGGTATCTGTAGCGGCCAGGCGGGTAATGCTATTGTTTGCGCCCTCCACGACCCCGTGAATCTCTTCATCTTAACGATCTGAATCAAATCGATGGGATGAATCACCGCGAAATAGAAGTTTAATGCACCGAGTTATTGTACGGCACAATAGGAATATTTATTACGCAGACGAAAAACTTTTAGCTTTGGTATAATGTATACTGCATGTGCAAAGATGTTTAGTCTATCATTATTTAGGATGATATTTGTTTTAGAAAATAAAATTTGTTTTATCATACATACAAAACAGCTAAAGGAACTCAACATTACATCATCAGGAGCAGCAGGATAGCAAAGCAACTTGATAACCCCAAATTTTATTCTATTTTGAAGGCATCTTAATAACTCGGACAATATTTTTTGTGAAACGTCTTATTTTCTAGTGAATAAGAATTTGTTGGGACTTATTGAACGTGTACAACATAATGTTATTATAATTTATGTCATACTAAGCAGGTGAAGATATACGAGCGAGTCATTCATTTTATTAAACATGTTTGCTAAGTCGATTTTGTTATTTTTTTGTCGCTCGGCCGTGGGCATCTATCACGCAGCGTGCGGGCGCTTTCTCGCTTAGCTCTTTATTATACCAATGATTTCCGGACAGCAAGCGGCGAGCGTACTTCACTCATATTTGCCCTTGACTCCTCACTACAATCTATACTACTACTAAACCACGATACTGTTTTCTCACCTTAATAAGCAAAACATTAAAAAGATAATAAAAAGTAGACTACACAAGTACTAAGATACATTCAGCCATATCTCTCCAAATAAGAGAAACATTTGCGCAAAAGTGAACATCGGGCCATCCATTATGCAATGTCGCCGACAGAATGGCCACCTCTCGCAAAAGCACTTTGTATTAAGTCAACAAATCCAAAAACCATTCAAAGGACATTTGTTTCCATGAATAATAATATGTAAATGCTTTATTATATACAAGAGTTGAGTATACTCCAGACTGCAGACTGCTTTCCCATCTCGTCGAGTTGATATTTAGTGGAGTATTTATTGAACAACTAAATTTAAATGAGTTATTGCTTATAAACTGTTATGCTGCGTATGTTTGAGTGACGTGTGAGGTAGTCATTTCACACGTAATAACTTTACCAGAGTGCGGTGGAGTGTTTTAGTGTGGCGACGAATCATTTGTTTAGTATACCTTACATTTGTACGGTGGAGTTAGTAAATAGTTTTTAAAATGATGAATTAAGTGGTCTTCATAAAATAATGTTCGAAAATCTACCTGTCAACACTTACATAGCTAGTAATTATTTTCTAAATTCGGTACCTAATCTTTACAAATGTTATTGAAAAATACATCTCATACCTACGAATACCAAATATGCATAGGTGACTTAAGCCATCAGTGTATTCAGTATGAGAATGCTCACAGGCCGTCCCGAGAGGTTTACAGATTTTAATTTTCCTTTTGTCTTTATGGATCACGAAATGTTTTGTGTACGCATGCCCCGGGAGGGCTCGGACCCCCCGCCGCGGCTTCCTTCCTACATAGCCTCGCTACAAAAACTCTTGTTATAAAAATGCACGACGAACAAAAACGCTTACGTCGGGTGACAAGTGACCTTTGTTTATAATATTTGTTGATTTGTTTAAGTTGTTTATGAATGTTCATAACACCTGATGACTATGCTCTTTTGCAGCTTACGCTTGTGGTGTGCTGCCTACATGTAAATTAAACGTTATTTGATACTTGGATCCAGCTTTATCACGGAGTATGGAGTTTTACGAGATGATTCTGATCAATCTTAATTAATACCTATTTGACCTAAAAACATTGTGGGATGACCTGCATACTTTACTTTCGTTGCATATAATGTACCAACTGCCCGTTATAAGTGGCGACGGGCTCACTCCTCGTCACACTGTACAGGAGTTTCTGAACTATCCTTGTGAAACGTGGATGTTTTGAGTTTTCAGAATATCTCTGACTACCCCCTCTGACTTCCCCTCGGGAAATATTGTCGTGTTTATATGCATCCATAAACAAAAAAATTTATATTCTTCTAAAATATTTTGTGATTATTAAATTATTATACTAATATTTCATAGGTACAACCCTCATAATGTGGGTAGGTTTGTGCCCTAGCAATGGGGACGTAGTGGTGATGATGATGTTATGTCTGTTACTAATTAGGTAAGAAAACAGGTAAAAACTAAAGAAATACCAAAAATCGTAACATAAAACATATTTCAACACAAAACTATACAATAACGATGTTACAATAACACTGCAAACGAGTTGTTAAACGGTAAGCAAGAAAACAGATATAAAATCAGAAACATTCAGAGAACTTTATTAACTGACACCTCCAAATAAAATGGTGTCATTATCGAGATATCATACTAATGTAAAATGTTAAATTTATCAAATATACGGTATTTGGATGAAAACATACAAGTTGACAACACGTGTAGTCGCTATCTACGCGAATGGATCGGACGCCCCGGGGCGCGGGACCGAGCTGGCTGCATTACTCACCGTGACCTAATGGGCGGGGATAAATCAAGTGTATACCTAAAAAAAACATACAAAACATCCCAGAAACGGACCAATGTTGAATAAACAAAATTCATGGAAATGGGGACAAATCTGACAATGCTCGGTGCCGGTGGTCCGCGGATTCCCTGCGTGATCCATTTGCGAATCCCGGAATAATGACGACGGTTTATCTAACCCGGATGGCATATTGGATAAACGTTTGGTTCGATCTCAATCGCTACGGTTTCCCGGAAACGCTTGATGTTGGATTCGTCAGATCAAAGAGTGAACTCAAAAAGTTTGAAACGATTACTAATTGACCCAATGTGTGACAAAATATCTAAAAACTACGAGAGAGCTTAGAGTACTATGCAATAGAGGCCTATTAGGCAACATGGACGTGGATACAACAGATAACAGTAAATGTTTATCTATCTAACCCAATATCCCTTTTGCAATCAAATTATAATGTCAAATTGCAGAGTCACCGATGCTTATGCAAAGTTGCGATAAGAAATCAACCGACGTAACAGAATGAAGATATGAATTTAGGCTTAATGCGATAAATGAAAAGTGCAACAAATTAAATTCTCCCTCGCAAAACGTCCCTCGAACCCGTCAAATAAAGAAAGACATTACGCCAAGCCCAAATAGAAGTAATTCATAAAACTGGGCAGAGCCTTTGATATGAAAATACGACTAATCCTTGGCACGCGCTCTGAGCTCCGGGAGGCGACCTATGCTTGTTTGTTTGCCTTCCTCAGTATCATGTTGTTATTTATTTATCATAACTTGGGACTTTTCAATACTCTCGTCCAAATTTATTGGTGATCGTACACCATTATAAATTATAATTTATCCTGAGATTAATGAATATAAGTGTGTTATAATCATTATAAAGAATTTACTTAATATAATGCCATGCATTTTTGGAATGTTATACACACTATTTTTCATATGGCTCACCGTTTGATTTATGTGTACAAACAATTTTATAGAGGGATGTTTGCTTTTGTATGACGTCATTTAGCAGACCAAAATCTTTGGCATTACGGAATTGAGTTGTGACACTTGTGACTTAATGAGCGACTCTTTTTTTTACCCCCAATGTATAATTACTGCCTGAGAAAGTTATAAGTTATAGTATAACAGTAATTACCTACATAAATCATAGCTTGTTAGGGTCCCACTGCAAGATAAAGTCCTTCTCTCAGAGTGGACCTTGCATGCCCAGTGAGGGTTTGAGGAAGCCAGTCATGGTCAACATGCTGTCCGATTATATACAAGCCACAGTTTGCCTCTGATGTAGCTTTCTATACAGTGTGTAAGGAAAAGTGTCATTAACCTTTAAACCACATACACTACCCATCAAACTGAACTTTTTCTATGGGAGCAAACCTGTCAGAACAAAAAAAAAATCTGCTGTCCCATTCGTTTGAATTGAGTAGGTATTGCAGTATGTGACAGCTGATATTTTTTTTGTTCTGACAGGTTTGCTCCCATGGTAAAAGTTGTTCAGTTTGATGGGTACAGTATGTGGTTTAAAGGTTAATGATACTTTTCCTTGCACCCTGTATATCTGGGCATATAACTAGCCACAGAAGTACTCGAGATGAAATCAACTATGACGAGCTAAACATTGCTTTATTTTGGTTTGGTTTAGCAACGAAACAACACTATACACTCTACAATTGCAAGTTATGTTAAATATGTAAGGTGTGTTATTTTAAAGATTGCAACAGATGATGTTGTCTTTGATTGTATGTGACAATATCAAGAACTGGAGTGCGATTTTTTGAAAGCCAACGGCTGAGTAAAATGACCTATATTCACCGATTTCCCAAAGTTCTCAGTTTTGAATCTTACTGGTGACTAAATTCTCATACCCATGTGTTCAATACGAGTGCCCATATGAGAAGGCTTTTGTATGAGATTTAAAACCGTACAAGTTCACCGGTGACATTCAAAAATTGATCCTTGACCCTTGACCATACTACAATATTAATTTCTACTTTTTCTGCTCATATTATTAATCTAATCGATTCTTATTCAAATTAATTAAAGTTGAGAGAAATAAGTTCGTTGTTTATGGCCTATATTTTATATTAAAAGGCTACAATTTAAATGTTAAATATCATAAAACACAACATAGCATGTTTTTTTTTCTAAAGATGAGAATACCATAATATAACATCCTCGCAAAACAACCAACGTTAGGTACGGCAATAATCGTTACGCATAGGTATTATTAATGTTATTATAACAGTGAAAGGGCCGACCTATTCTTTCAAAAGTATGTTATTAAAAGCCATTCCGAACAGTATCACAGGGATTAATAAACACCAAACGCGTGTTTGTTCTTTTTAAGTGCCAGATGATTGAATGTTGCGGTAGCAGCGTTTATAATTTTTATATGGATTTGGAAGTTTTATTGGCTATTGAATAAAGTCATTATTGTTACTGGTTAAGATTCTTTAGATGAAAAAAAAAGTAAAAAAAAATTATTTGTTGTGATATCTCATGAATGATTTAATTAAGGGTATATTGCTGTTGGCGTGCTCCATACAAACGAAGTCTGGTGATATTTTTAATAATAAACAATTAAATTCAATGAAATTTTGCAGAAACTATCTAGAATCAAATCTCTATGCTTGTATCTTGTCAGATTTTCCTTAATATGTATAGTTTTAAAGTTACAGTGCCTTAAAGATTTCCATACAAATCTTAAATGAATCCTAGCATTTAAACTGTATATTTTAACGAAAATCCGACACAATACAAGCATAGAGATTTGTTTCTAGATTGTTTCTGCAAAATTTAATTGAGTTTATTTGATTAGTATTGAAAATATCACCAGACTTCGTTTCTATGCAGCACGCATTTACGTATTCAGAATAAACTTCTCTTAATACAGAGTGTTAGTGTAGACAGTTAGTGTACTGTGATGGGTGATTATACTCATGATACGAGAAAATTGCAAATTAAAAATCAACTCTTCATAACAACGTTCGATTGGAAATTAGTATGGAAAGCTATTTTTTATTTTCTAAATTTTATTTTCTAATAGGTTTCTTAGGGAAAGTTGTTCGGTATCATGGGTACAACAACCTCTTTAAGTAATGCAACTGTTTACCCTAGTACCCTGTAGTGTTATTTTTAATATTTAAGTTATGAAAACCGTACTCATCAACATAAGAACATTGATTTTTATTTTGAAATTCCAAACTATGTTTTTGCATATTTTTCAATTCTGTGCAATTGCATAGAAATAAATAATTTTTTTTTTCTTGATCAGTGACACAAAAGACATACAAAAAAGCTGCCTACTAAAAGAGGATAGACCAACTTAATGAGGAAGGACAAATCAAGTTGAAACCTCGTATAAAAATGGGAACATTGAAACAATAGGGATGATTTTGATTACTGATCCTGGAAATTAATATCGAATATAACGAGTTTCAAAAAAACACTCATTTTGATGACAACATTTTAAAACAAAATTATAATAAATTATAATCGGATAGAAAACAAAAAAGGTTCAAAAACGAGATTATGACTTCACATTTTTTGTATCTGCCTCTCGCTCTAACTGTAAACTTTTAAACTCTTATATTTCGGTTATTCTTAAAGATATTAAAAAATGATTTGCATTTTTTGTAAGATAAAAAACTGTTTTTAAAAAAGAAACTAAAAAAAATTGTCGTCATCCCTATTGTAAACTTAGCTGTACTTTACCAAAGAATTATAGAAATATTAAGAAATGTCATCATTAATCGCAGTAATGAGAGTTGGAACAACATGGGGCGTTCATGTCGAATCTAGTAAACATGACGTGGGCTCGACTATCGCGCCACGATCAATGATGTATCGAAATGTGTGTTTCATTAAGCACGTACCAAGTTCAAAGAAGTGTGAGCACTGGAAGTGTCTACAGGGTGTCATTGAAATGAGTCTACTAATTTTCAGGGGTGGTTCAGTCCATCAAACCTTTTTTAAGGAAGCAAACCTGAATCCACAAAAAAACAGCTGTTCCATACTAAACTGCAATGCCTACTCGACTCAAATGTATGAACAGCTGATGTATTATTTGCAATTTCAAGTTACGCCCATAGTAAAAGATGTTCAGTTTGGTTTGAACCACCCCTAAAAACAACAAACAGATTAAAACTTGGCAACCCTGATAAGAACTGCTTGAGATTTGACAGGGCATTGACAATGACAAGTAAAATTTGAACGAAAATACATTTTCATTGATTGGTCCCATTTCAACTACACTCTGTATGTAAATCAATGTACGTAAGATGCCCTTTGTTTATTTTTAAGAGTACCTTAAAATTTTACAATAGGTTTTTCGATAATTTCAGATAGCTAACACCTTCACTACTACAAAAAAAATCGAGGTTCATGTACAATTCTACATCAATGAAAAATCCGATTCGTTGATGTCTTTTGTATAAGAAAATAAAAAGTGAATAAAACAAGTGTTTAAGGTTTACTTATGAAGGATTTAGTCAAAATCTTTGTTATCATTTTAAACTAAGACTGTACGCATCAAACTGAACAACATTTACTAAGTGGCAGAAATCGCAAAAAAATAATCGGTGTTCCATACATTTGAGCTGAACAATGGATGGATCCAATGATCAGTCACAATGAAGTCAAAATCATTCATAAATAATTCCAATGTTGATCACCAAAATATGAATCTAGACAACTTTTTCCTGTGTGGTTTGAATTAATATTAACAAATATTTACCCGCGAACCACTTTCAAAAAGTTAAATCTATAAATCATCATCATATCAGCAGTTAGACGTCCACTGCTGGACATGGGTCTCCCCCGAGGATCGCCACAACGACTGGTCCTGAGCGGCCCTCATCCAACGGGTTCCCATCTTTGCCTTCACCAGGTCGGTCCACCTTATTTATTATTATATAGGGGTTTATAGATAAATGACATTAAATAAAATTTAACTAACAAATTGACGTGTCCTCAGAAATCATCACGTACAAAACTATTTTCTTGTTACTTCCAGTAACCACTAGATCCAGGAATATATTCATGTGGGTGTCCTTGACTCTGGCAGTCATCGATCATCCCCGAGATATGCTCACTATCATCGATATGTACATGTTATAGCATCAAACCACATTTGATGTTCAATTTAATGAGGTAAATGAAAATAAACGCATAAATCTGTTTAAAATTATTATCTTTTGCAATTAAGGTAAAAATAACTAATTTTGCATGTTTTTATTATTTTTTTCTAGACACTGAATCTAATGGGAAATATTTTTACGTCTTGTGTTTATGTTGTATCTCTCTAACACGTAAGGATGCCAAGTTTAATCCAAAATTATAACATTATAACAAACTTTGATCAACTATACAAAATATCTAAACATTTAATTTGATTGTTAATTTTCTGCAAAATATAAATTGTTTTAATGTTTTACAAAAGTCAACATAGATTTAGTACTGAAAGTTAAAAAAAGTTTGTACTTTGTTTAACTGATGTTTTTTCATACAAAAGATATCAACGAGATTTAATATTTTTATCAATTCGTCATGCCAAAAATAGTTATAAATGTTTTAAATTTATAATAATTAATTATTTGATATTGGTGCTATTTTGTGAAAACAAAGTAAAAATAATGTAATACAAACATTGTTTTCATGGAAAGTATTCGAGGATATGATGTAAAAGATTTGTATTTATTATTATTGGTATATCGGTGTGTGCAATAAAATGTTAAATAAAATCCTGATAACAATCTATACTATTGTCGCATTTCATTTTCAATCTAACAATATCTCAAGTCAGAATAATTTCTAGCTTTATCCCAAATTAGGTACCATTTTGGCTCCTGGAACACCTCCCCTCATGTTTTGACCTGCAAGATGACAATTTAGAGGCTGACTGTGAACCTATTAACATATAAATAAAATTATAGTACTGCCCTGGTAAGAAAGCAAAAGTGCGTGGGGTTTCCCTATACATTTGTAATTTTTTTCTTAGCAGGGTAGTAACGTACGTAATTACTGTCAAAAATCTAATTATACATTAATGTATTTAGCGCTACTCTGTCTCTTACACTGCTAACACCGATGACAGTGACAGCATCATATTTTAACATGTTTATAAGCCTACATACGGTTTGGTGCAAGCCACCCTTAAACTACGAATAAAAACCAAACACATTCTGGGACGTTGATTAGACAAAACTATATAAAATACTCTATCGGAATCTGACAAGGTGAAGAACAATATAATATACTAATGCTTGTGAACATTTTGTTATATACTTAAATCATAGCTTTTTGTTGAAATTTTAATACCGATTCAGCAATGATCATTAATTTCACCACCTGACATCAATTTTTCAATGAAAGAGATTTTCCGAAACACAAATTTATTTCAAGTCCCATTTTTCATTAGCTTAATCGAGAATATTGTATCTAAAAGGTAGGAAATTATGTTAAAATTGCATAATACAAAATTCATGGGGCGCCTGGCCCTAAATAAAATTAAACATCTCTATAAAAATAAGGAATCGTTATGACGACACGCAAGTGTACTATTGAATTCTTTTTTTGCCCTAAATCTTTAGTAAAAGTAGATACAATTCAATATTAACTGGGACACACCAGCATGAAGTCCAAATACGTAGTCCTACACTGCAAGTTTGGCAACAAAGCGCCTGAGCGCATTAGTAAGGCAAGAATCGACGGACTTCCAATTTCCTCTCTCTTTTACGATAGGCGTAATGCGCGTTAGTTCCTATCGATGATTATATTTTTCTTTATCGATTTTAACACTTCTTTTAGAATTACAAAACAGTAATTATGTAGTTATGCCCATTATAGATACACTTACGTTACATAAAAGTACGTAGAGAAAATAAAAATTTTGATAATTTTTCGTAGGTATACCTATATATCCGATAATCTTATGACCAAAAAAACCCACAAAACTTATTTTGAAATCCTGTTAAGATGTTTAAACATCGTTAAAATCGTTCAAATTCAACGCACAGAAATAAATCGGTCCGCAACAATTTCGAATATTTGTTTAGTTTAGACGAAACTGGTTTAAATGTTGGACTGATTTATGGAATCAAATACCTTGGATTTTATTATTTGGTGTTCAGCATCAAATATGGCAATATAGTTACTTGTAGCATCAAAATTTATCACATAAACAATATTGTATATATCTACGTATTAGTTACCTGTACTAAAATAAAGTGTTAAGATAAAATAAATATGAAGTACCTAACTGTTGCCTGCGACTTCGCCTGCGTAAAATTTAGATGCCAACCTATGTTTCTCAGGGTTTAAGCTCTCTCTACACCAAATATAATCGGTTCAGCGGTTAACGTAACGAAGACTTAAACAAAGAAACTTTTGCATTTATAATTTTAGTATGGAAGGCAACGTTTTACAAATCTTCTAAGTACATTATAAAAAGGTACAAGGTACATCACGGTTAGCCAAGCCCAAAATAATTACACTACTACTCCTAGATACGATATCTTCCAAGCATCACTATACGATTATTGGGTCCAAAGATCTTAATTTACAAAACGTAATCTCACTTTTACTGCCACCGTTTGACCAGACAATGGTCATTTTCGTCGCATAAAGGGATGCAAGCAGTTAGGTAGATACCCACGGTCAACTGCATTTGTCATGATGCATTCTCACGCAGCAGTGGTCGAGACACCTACAGCGTGGCAAACCGGCGACGCAACTCGGTGCGATATATTTACCATCAACCATTGTCCCACACATCTTCACTGACAATATTTTATACACCAGCACGTTTCACGGAATCGGTCCATATTACGGCAGACAACATTCGGACATGTAAGCAAACATCTTAATGTTTACTAATGAAACATTTCGAAATACATTGATTGATGATATTTCGTAGCACGGGTTTTGTGTAGTCTCGTATTATTCTATTCATAAGCCGCGCTGCGGGTATCTCAGCGTCAGCGTTGGTGGCTTTGCTATTGTTCCGCTTAGACATAATTCGGCAAACATTTCTGGTGTGATTTTTTGCTTTCTTTTCTTCGAGTGGGTCATTTAAATTTCATGCGTATTTTAGCGAGATGCGATTGTCGCAGATGGGTTTCCATTAGGAGTGAATGATTAAGAGATCGGCTGTCGAGACGAGGTGGAAGAGGGAGGTATCTATGTGCGGGGGTCGGAGAGTTCCCGGGGGAGAGTGCGAAGCCCCTGACGCCTGAGTGTGGTGCACTGCTTGCAATTAACTCCTCTGTCGGAGCATTATCTCGGCATTAGGTAGGAATCGCGGTAACAGCGCCCTCTGCTGGAGACATCTGTATCACTGCCTGTTGTAACACACCGTACGCCTACCCTAATCGCAACTAATACTTGACGTATCTTTTCCGCATAAGGTGGTTCGATAGAAATAGGTAATCTCTTGGTCGTTGTACGCGCCCTCTGTAGAAATTAATTAAATTGTATGGCCCTCCATAATTACTACCCATATAGATAGTCTTATTGACTGATACCATTTATTTTGTTTCCTGTGGCATTTACAATCGAGTGAAAATAACTTTAAGCATATTTACTAAATAAATTTTTATCGAATCATTTGGAAATTTCCACTTTTTGAATTTGAACCACTCTAAAAAAAGAAGCATACATCACTACGCCCCAACTAGTTTAAGGTACTTCAAAAATGTAAATTTAAGTACCTACTTGTTTTATCGGAATGTTCGATTACAAAATATAACGAAACAACTGAACAGATAGAAATATCAATAACAATAAAGCAACAGCACAATAAGGCTATCTGGCCACACAGTTTGATACAATATTACAACGAAAACTTTAAACGTCAACGGCTGTGATTGGCAATATAAAAGTTAATCATGTTAGTGCGCCGGGGTGGGCCGGGTGTCGCGAACTCATTGTCCCAGGTTCGATCCCGGGCCACCCCCCGCAAGGATTCGTTGCTTATTTAATGCAACGATGCACACGTAAACATCTAAATAACTTTTGTGTGACACTTTTCCCCCTCCCTCTAATTTTACTAAGTAGCCGTATCTTTACAAATGTATTGGGGAGGAAACATTCGAGCCAAATGTGTTTTAGAAGCAGATTTGTTGTTTAACTTCAATTGGTGCGAGCAGTTATTTAAATTCTATTTTGGAATCGATCCAAATAATTCAAGACACTTTTTTTTAAAGTGGATAAAAACAATGTTAAAAAGGTATTCTAAAAATCATTCCCTGACTTAGTGGAGAACTAAGGTGGAGAAGCACCACAGATTATATAGGGTCCTTCTTAATATGCTGACACTTTTTCACAATACTCTTGGTTAGCAGTGTCCTGGAACATCTGTTAGAAAAAGAACGGAATTTATTGATAACAAAGTATTTTAGGTAAAAGTGTCAGCAGAACAGAGGCTCTATCAGTAAAGGGAAGCTAGTGATATTTAGAGGATTTTGGACGGCGCTATCTGCGCAAGTCATGCGTGGATATGGACAGCTTCGCTGGAGTACCGCCAGGCCATAAGGTCTGTTCTAAGCTCGCACCCCATCTCTCCTGCCACTCTCCTGTCACAGCTTACGCAAACCGACTGACAGCCTCCCAATAATTCGTAACGAAAATGTGTTAATCGCACGCCGAACACTTTCACGCTCTGCGACTCTGAATTAGATTAGTGTGATGACAATGACGACATCTGTAGCTGAATGAGAGTCGTCATATTTTGACAGGTATCGTCACATGTCCGTACCCTCGTCTACCCACATACACGTGTTCAAGCGTCCCACGCGAACCAGCCATCTCGTCCAGCTCACACTTCTGTTACACTTTTTTCTTCACAAAAGTCCTGATTTCACGCGGCGCGAACATTCATCCGATTGTCGTGAATTTCGTTATCTTGTATTAGCGAGCTCGTGGAATAATATTGAAAAAATAATACATTTGGGATTTGACGGCTCCCCATGTGCGCACGGCAGCTTCCTTTTCACTGCAACGCTCTTATAAATGAAACGGGATGATAAATTTATTTAATGTATACAAATGTTTGGACATTTTTATTTTGCTGTCGTTTAGACGTAGGTAACATAATTTAGTTCACCATATGTTAAGTCGTTACAACGCTGAGTAGGAAGTGGAAAAAATGCTTTATGACTTGTGAGAGAAACTATGACAAACCGGTCCTTTTTCCGTGTATCATCCTGACTAGATCAATAAACAAACTTTTTTCTTTTGACGCAAAAAGTTATTGATAAATGTCTATATTGAATGAATGAGGCAGCAAAATTGGGTTCAATTATGAATCGTATATTAAATTCTTGTTAGTAAAGTATTTCTTCAAATACAAGCAGAGTGCATAACAAATGTTAACGACGTGTTAAACTTGAACTAAGATGTTCACGTTTTTGTCTGTAAGAACACGATAGTAGGTACGTAAGCAGTACTAATATACAACGTGTTAATGAATAAGCGCAAAACCTCATACACCACAACTGATTTAAAACAAAATAATAAGATTGAAACAATAATTTCATTATTTTGATAGTTAAAATTTAAAGTTCTTCGCATTTTAAGTTTTCAGGCAATAATGATTTGTTATCATTTCAGCAATGAATGAAAGCTTTAACTTGCTCATGGATACATTTTACTACTTTCTAGTTTTGCGTTAATTCATTAACACGTTGTATATAGTACGTAACAACGTAAAAATAATGATAGTTTTCCTTATGATGTAGATTAATGGTTTCGATATCGGTTAAATAAAAATTTACCGGTTCATTAACGAGGCTTTTAATTTGGGGTTTCCGTCTAATTGATCTCTGGCCTGGGTAATTATTCACAGGGGGTATATAAAGTAATTATTACTGGGTAGCCCTTTTTCCTTGTCGCCATTTCCCCCCCTCCGCTAATCACCGCCCGCGCCCGCGCCTGGTGCCGATGACGGCTCACAACTGTGTCTTGGTTCGCGATGACAGGATTTTAATATAATTTTGTTGTTGCATGTAAATTACTTACTGAAGTATTCGTTGTTTGAAAGGCATATTGTATGATATTGATAGGTATACCTACATCCTTTGTATCCTATCTATCGATCCTCAAGAGTCTAGTAGCTATCTTTAGTAACATACAGTTTTTAGGACATAATACTAGAAAACAATGTTCTTTGTTGATTCAATTCCAAATATGAGCTTCCTCATTAATGGACATGAAATAACCAGACATTTTCAAGTCCAAACACCTAATGCCGCAGTGATGTGTCATAAATTAAAATTATACCTACTTAAATGCATGAAAAAATCTTAGCGGGATGAAAAGGAGATTTATATTTGTTAAGGCAAAGTTGTTCGTCTTCATAAGGCTTGACGTTTCATTTCTGTCTAGGCAGGCCGACAAGTGCTAACCCTCCTTTGTCTCCCCTGCAGTCTTACCTCACCCCCTCTCGAAGGGCTCCCCTTGTTATGCATAAAATTTTGTCTTATTACTTCCAACTTCGCTATTATATTTTGACGAGACGAAGTTGCCAAGTTATTTTGTTATTAAAATTTTTGGCCGCCGACCGACGGCTTCGGGATAAATCTAGTTCGAATGTAAATGGGAGCGCTTAAATTATAAAGCAAGAACTTATTTGATTGAACAAACCTTAGGATTTGGGGATTAATGTCGGAAATTTCGTCGACGAGGCAGTTTTCGTGATTCGCGCTTTGTTGTCCCCGAACCGAGCGGAGGCAGAAATAAAGACAAGACTAAATAGGATTGAGGAGATTTGCTTTAAAAACCTTTTTCGTTTGTGTGAAGCCCTCGAATGTTATCGACCGCGCTTTGTTTGAATTTGTCAATTTATAAAATCGCAAGATAGAAATGTTATTACATAGTTCTTACTTTATATTGATACGATTTATGAAAAGATGATTGGTAATAGTGTTCGATTGATATTTGTAGAGATTATGGTACGTATGTTCGTGTTTAGACAGGATAGTCACTAGTGTCTTATTTTATTGCTGTAATCATCTACCTTACCTACGTAAGGAGAGTATAACTTTAGATACATCTAACTTGAATTATACTACGAACTGAAATAATGCCTAAACTGTGTTGCTACCCATAGTACGATAGTAACCGACTAGATATTTCATAAGGACGTTAAGATCCAGTCTCTCGATCCCACAGACTGTACAAATTTCGTTTGTTAACGTTACGTAATTAACCTGCGCATAGCAAAGCAGCAAAGGTGATTCTTGTTGAAATTTTAAAAGGTCAACAGTAATGTGGGCTTCGATTACAAGAAATCACGATCGTATATTTAAGTTTTGTCTGCACTGCTTTCAGTGGCATTCTTTAAAATCGATGGCATTCACGTTTAACTTTGAACTTTGGTATTCAAATATTTCCAATGGATTGCAAGGGGTAGTCAGAGATATTCTGAAACCTCCGAATATCCACGTTTCACCAGTAGTACCGAAAATCTGTACAGTGACGGGGGGTGAGCCCGTCGCCACTTATAATGGACAGTGGGTACAATACATGCCTAGAAATTGAAGCATGCAGGTTTCCTCACGATGTTTTCCTTCACCGAAAAGACAAATGATTTTTTGAACTTATTCATTAACACATTGTAGATACATACATACATTACAAACAAAAACTCTCGCCTTTTCCCAGAGGAGTAAGCAGAGATCTTCACTTTCGGAAGTTCTGACACACTTATCTTGCTTCCTCTGGGTTCATACGTCATGTCATTAATTCCCGTAGAACCTGTCAGTTTTTGATGACGTCCCTAATCTGATCTAGGTAAAAAATTATGTAGACTTATGAAATTGGTATCTAGGTAAATTTTCTATGGATAAGATCAAAGCTTTATATGTTCATAATTATATTATAAATTGCAAATGTTATTTGATATGCGGCATCTAGATTTTCAAAACTATTTTGCCCTATATAAAAAATATTACTGTTATTAATACCATCTATGCGTATCTGTGTCAAACTTTTGTATGAAATTGACATGTCTGCAACCACCTTAACAATATTTATTTGTGCTAAATGTCCTCTACCCTAATATAGAATTTAGGTTATAAAATAAAAGAATAAGTATTTCAATAATTAATTTAATGAAGTTTCGCCTTCCATCGTAGGTAATATCCTCAACAACTGACGAACAATATGAACGATCAACCGAGCAAGGAAGTGAAGCAAAGCAACATGTGCTCTATGCTGGCTGTGGGAAGGCACGCGAGCGTGGAGCGAGTCGCTGCTTTGCCCTCGCCTCGCTGAGTAACGACTAGTGTTGCCGATCTCTAAATTCCCAAGAAAATTTCCAAATTGGTTCAATTCAATATTTCTTATTCTGCCAATGTCAAGATAAAAACACACTGTAGGTAATATAAAACTGAGTCCGGTAAAAACGACGTGATTCAACGATGATAATCTCAGTGATCACTTTGTTACATAGAAATCCTAACTTGTAAAGGTGAGATAATTTTTAACATTTTCATGTAAAATTTTAATGATCCATGTGTTTTCGAACATTGTACCTACGTGCAGGAAATGAACACTGAATCGATAATAGATCACCTAGTCTGTGAAAGCTTTTATAAGAATAACAAAAAGTTAATTTATATCCTGGAAAAACCGTTCTAAAGTTTCGTGTGACACTTTATTTTGTTACAAGAGTTCATATTATTTGAAAACGAAACCTGGGACGACCAAAAATTTCCTATACTATAAATCATGTATCTATTCCTTTGGAAAAAGGTTAGCCGAAAAATAGGTAGATTTAACCACAAAGTTGCTAAATTGGCAAAAGTGACGACGAAAAAGCGTGAAGCGGCAATGGTTGGTGACGCGGGCGCGGGTGCTGAGGCGGAGGCGGAGGCGGGCGTTTCGAACATCTGCTCCTTTTGTCGCGACAAATTAACACCGACTCGAGCAAACTGAGGCTGCAACGAGCCATTTCCAGCTCCGAACGAGCCCTAAAGCTTCCCTTAAGCGCGACGCCAGCTGCTCCGAGCACTAAATTCCACGTTACAATGCTTTGTTTTAAAATTTGTAATCATTCTCACATTTTACGACGGTGAACGGTCCGTTTCGGAAAATTTGATACGACTATAAAGCCTGTAATTGTGTTAGCATTCCAGTTAATTAAAAGTTATGAATTCAAAGGCGCACAGCTTTAATACGCTTTGACGTTCGCCGTCTGAGTGAAGCACTCATTTAAATGTGATGAATTTCTTTTTATTGTTTGTATGAAAGTTTAAGTAACATTACTTGCTGTTTATGAGCATATAAAATCCATAAGAATTATTAATGTATGTTTGTTCATCATCAGCTATGCAGTCTATTATTTTAATGCGTAATAAAAGCCCTTACTCAGTTTTAATAAAATTCAAATAAATAGCAGTAAAAATTAAAATACATCTATCTGTTTATACATACTGCACCAACACATTAACATTGCGTCTGTTTCTATCATAAAACTTTTGCCAATAGATATCACAAAAAAAGTGCAGAGTCAAAATATTATTTTTTCCACAGTGATTAAATGGATACGCGTTATAAAGGGCAAACTGAAAACATAAAGTACAGTGAGTTATGAAAACAAATACACATTATGCTTACGTACCAAATCTCGTACAACTAATGACGTTAAAAGCGAGGGGTAAGAGAAACATTGTTAACAGTCATAGTTCGGGTGTGTGTGCCAAAAGTTGGGTATAGAGGCCATAAATACCGCCACGGGGGGCCCCGGGGCCTCGAGGCGTCGGGAACAATAACCACCGCGTATGCTCGTGTTAACATTAGCCCCGTACTTAATTCCTTGTTGCCCCGAACTCGCTTAAGAGGGTAAGACTCCGTGACATCGTGTTAATTAAATAATTACTTTAAATAATAACTGCTCGGCCGCCCCGTGTTACTTTCGAGACTAACATGAGCGCCTATGTACTAACTTTACTTGCCCCTGATGTAATTAACTATAATAACGTGTTTAGTTTAACGCTCTTTGACCTTTGGATTATTTTTATTTTATTACCTTTATAAAACAACATTGCTAACATCGATATACAGGGTGAAATTGATATCATTAGCATCCTTTTAATCTAAGAGTCTACCCATCAAAGTGAACAAGCAAACCGATTGATCGGAGTTAAAAAAATCAGACTACAATGCCTACTCGACTCAAATGTATGCAACAGCTGATTTTTTGTTTTACTTCGATCGGTTTGCGCCTGTTTCCTCTCATAGTAAAAGTTGTTCAGTTTGATGGGTAGACTCTTAGTTTAAAAGGATGCTAATGATACCAATTTCATCCTATACATAGTGTAAACTTGCGTTGTATTACATACTTTATAGGATGCTTCAGTCCATAAAACTGAACAAATTTCACGATGGGACCAAGATGATATGAAAAACAAAATCTGCTGTTCCGTAGAAAACGTCAATGATTACTACCCAAATGTATCAACCCAAAGCTTGGGGGAGACCTTTGCCCAACAATAGGAAGTCATAGGTTATTAGGTTTTTTTTTTAATTTATCAAACTACGTAGGTACAAAGAGAATAATAGATAATAACAAAAGTTTTACGTCGGTATAAATTACATAACAGTTACATAATGAAACTCAAAACAACATTTCATAAAACCTTTTTTGTTCGTAAAAGAAAACAATTCTTTCATTCAACACGCAAATCATTAATTAAACATGTTATGAACATACCTCAAACAAAACGAAATGTAAGTATGTACGTACTTCGGTAAGAAGTTGATATCAAAGTAAAATTAATGGCCAGTTACCTACCTCGATTTCCATGAACTGGAGTCGCTGTAATGTTAAAGGTTTACTTTCAGCTTTAGATTCTTGTCCATTTCCGTAGTTGTGTGTATGTATGGAAGTCATAATTTAATTAATCCACATAGTGTTTATGTGAATTAGTAGGTATATTTTCGTAATGAAAACGTAATGGTTTTAATAAAATTATCATATTTCTGTGGTAGACACCTATAATTAAGTTCAAGTTTCGGAATAATTTGTTGACTTTCGAATTCTTTTATTTATCCAAATTAATTACGAATCTATGCGAAAATTAATGAAGGACAACATAAAGTTTCCGAAGCTTTAACTGAAATGATTGTAGGTACTATAGGGTCCTTCTTAATATGCTGAAACTTTTTAAGAGACAAGACAAGGATCAGACCGCCAAACTGATCAATTTTCTCTACGGCGGCACCAATATCGAAACCGCGAAAAAAAATCTGCTGTTTCATACAAAACTGCAAACTTACTTGAGCCAAACGTTGACAGTTGAGACAGTTGTTTTTTTTTCGCGATTTAGATATTCGTGCCATAGAGAAAGTCGTTCACTTTGATGGTCTGATCATCCCCTTAAAAAGTGCATATTAAGAAGGACCCTGTATACAATTACAAAACTACTATAAAATAGTTTAAAACAAATCCGGTAAACAAAAAACCGACACACTGAAAACAATGTTTAGTTGAATACATACAGGATACAATTTAAAATGCTGACGGTTTTTTAAGAGGATTATCAAACTGAACAACTTTCTTTATGGAACCAACATCGAAATCGCGAAAAACTAAATCTGCTATCCCATACATTAAAGGTTATGGCAATTTGGTCTGAAACTGCACATCTTTTTTCGCGATTTCGTCTTCGGTTCCATAGAGAAAGTTGTTTAGTTTGATGGTTTAATCATCCTCTTAACCTTTAGTGACTTCCAAACTGTTTTGTAGCATAATCAAACATTTGGTACAGCAAACCGTTTTGCTATTTATAACCAAACGATTGTTCTTTGTTCCCTAAATGGGTTTCTCGCTTTTATGTTTTTTATATGGTATCCTTAAACCTACCTATTCGTTTTCCTTTAAATATTCAAGTAACCTAGCGCAAAAAAAACCTACATGATATGACAGAAGCACCCAAGACCCCTAGGCGCGTTTAGACCGCATGTTTCTTTGAAATGTTCTGTGGATCGCCAACGGCGGATTGTCCATTACACAAATGTTTTCTTTGAGTAGATACGTATACTTAAAATGTGCTACGAAAAAACGAAAGACTTAGCTTAGCCTAGGGTTAAAAACCTGAAAAAGCTTTATAGAATAGCCTATAAAGAAATAGCGTTGCTTAAGCAATTATCACACTAACTGACAAACCAATATTAACATTACTCATAAAATTTAACATTTTAACTGATTCTTACTGCGTTTTTATGGTTCCGGACCCAAAGGGTGAAAACTGGACCCTATTACTAAGCCTACGTTGTCCGTTCGTCCGTCCATCCGTCCTACTTATTTAGGGCTCTAACTTAAGAACCGTAATAGCTAGATAGTTGAAATTTTCACAAAATGTGCTTTATTATTATGGCGGATTTGTGAAATCATAAAAAAGTCAAAAAATTCTAGGTATATTAATTATTATTAGGTATTATTAATAATATATAGGTATATTAAGGGGGTTCCTCATACAAGAAACTAGTTTTAGTCAACGTTATTTCTTCTCGCTCTATCGTAGAAACGGTAATACATACAAGCGTAAAACTTAATGTGATTGCAAACTCTACAGTATAAAATAAATAATAAAATCCGGCCCATTGTGAGTCGGTCTCGCAATAAAGGTCCGGGAGCAAACAAAACTTTTTAAGTTAATATGTTGTGTGGTGGTGTGGTACGGAACCCTCGGTGCGCGAGTAGCTCGACTCGCACTTGACCGGTTTATATTTATTTTATGCACATTGAAAACAGAAAAAAACCTATTTACAATGTAACATTCGATGCCCGTCCAAGCCGCCTCGTACCAATGAGTTTTTCGGAATTTATGTAAAATTTGTAACACCACTGGCTTTTCGGTGAA
This sequence comes from Agonopterix alstromeriana, assembly GCA_963924505.1. Lineage (NCBI taxonomy): Eukaryota > Metazoa > Arthropoda > Insecta > Lepidoptera > Depressariidae > Agonopterix > Agonopterix alstromeriana. Next base: position 16,728,443 of record OZ004661.1, read on the forward strand.
GGAAAACATTGTGCATGCTTCAATTTCGAGGCATGTATTGTACCCACTATCCATTACAAGTGGCGACGGGCTCACTCCCCGTCACACTGGACAGAGTTTCGGTATTAGTGAAACGTGAATGTTCTGTGGTTCTTAATATCTCTTACCCCCCGGGGTTATTCCCCGAGTCGTGAGTATATGCTATGAAAACAGAATCCATTCTCTTCATTGATAATAAAAATAGTATTTTTGAGCTTAAATGAGTATCTAAGGAGAATTTGAATGTAACTAAAACAATAGCAAAAGACAATTTGGACGATTTCCGTCTCGTACAGACGGTGTTATTTGTTCATTAAGGCGGGACGAGCCCGAACACCGACTCTATGTAAAGCCTACCCTCGAGCTACCTACTCTATTGACTTTCTTCCGCCACTTGCTTATCGAGTTATGATAAATGACTATCACTACAAACAAAAGTCAACTCTAAAATCAACGTCGAAAAGTCTATATTGCAACGATAATTATTGGTGAGCATAATTCGTTTCACCACATAGACGATACTTCTTAAATAATAAAAGCTCTTTGTAAAACTTTCCCTCCTTGAGCGTTCTAAAGCTTTTTGGTATCCAGTAATTAATATTCATGAAGGCTTGTATACAGGGTTGCCATACTTGTTGTCATTTTTAGGACGTCATAACTATGAGCTAGCTATAGTGGTTATGAGCTGTACCTCATTGATCTTAAATACTTATAAGATATCCCGAATTATGACTTAAGATTGTTATCTTCTTTAGTTTTAGGTTTTCCTTTAATTTTAATATTATACAGATTTAATTTTATTATACTTGTTCCTACTGTATTTAAGCAGTTAGAATTGAATAAATGATATATTTAGAATATCTGTAGTACACGAAATATAGCTACATAATGATATCAATTTCACCCTGTATTAAGAACATAATTTTTTTTTATCGAAACCTTTGTCAAGCCTGTACACATATTACATAATTTAATTACTTTTCTGTTATGCTGCTATTATGTTTGAGGAAAACAACTGGCCTAAATGATAAAATTTGAATGAAATGTCCTTTTTCAGGTTCTATACCCAAAGGGTATCAACGGGACCCAGGGTTCCGCACCCAAAGGGTGACCACGGTACCCTAGTACTAAGCCTACGTTATCCGTCCGTCCGTTCGTCTGTCTGTCTGTCCTAAATATTTAGAGCTGTAACTTTTGAACAGTAATAGCTAGACAGATGACATTTTCACAGAGTGTACGTTATTACGGCGGATTTCCTAACAAATAATAAAATGTTAAAAATTAAGGGGGGTCCTCATACAAGAAACTAGTTTTCATCTATGTTTTTTTTTCGCTCTATCGTAAAAACGGTAATACAAACAAGCGTCAAACTTGGTGTGATTATAGAGAAAACTCAACAGTATAACAACCAATAATACAAACCGGCCAAAAGTGAGTCGGTCTCGCGCTAAAGGTTCCGGAGAAAAAAATACTTTTTTGTACGTTAATATGTTGCATACATGTGTTGTGGTACGGAACCCTCGGCGTGCGAGTAGCCCGACTCGTACTTGACCGTTTTTTTTTGTTACAAATTCACTTGAAACAGTCGCAAATTGTCCTAAGAGAAAGATTCCTAAAGATGGTAACCCTAACTGTGCTAGAGGGGTCGTGTAATTAATAAACTTATATGATACTTTTGTTTACAGTGACGTTCCTGAAACGCAGGGGGCTTTCAAATGATGCTTGTTTAACGAACACGTATACAGGGTGTAAGGAAAAGTATCATTAACCTTTAAACGACATACTCTACCCATCAAACTGAACAACTTTCACTATGGGAGCAAATCGATTAGAGCCAAAAAAAAATCTGCTGTTTCATACTAAACTGCAATGCTTACTCGACTCAAATGTATGCATAAGCAGATTTTTTTTTGCGCCGATCTGTTTGTTCCCATTGCGAAAGTAGTCAGTTTGATGGGTAGACACTTAGTTTAAAAGGATGCTCATGATATCAATATCACCCTGTAAATAGGGTCCTTCTTAATATGCTGACACTTTTTAAGAGGATGATCAGACCATCGAACTGAACAGCTTTCTCTATGGGACCAATGTCGAAATCGCGAGAAAAAAAAACAGCTGTTCCATACATTTGGCTCAAGTAGGTTTACAGTTTTGTATGGAACACCAGATTTTTTTTCGCGATTTCGATGTTGGTCCTATAGAGAAAGTTATTCAGTTTTACGGTCTGATCATCCCCTTAAAAAAGTGTCAGCATATTAAGAAGGACCCTATATAGTCACTTCCAGTTTAGTTGACTGCCTCCGTGGTCTAATGGTTAAGATCATTGGGCTCTTGACACGGAGGTCGTGGGTTCGATTCCCACGGGGGACACCTAGTGAAATGTGACTTTTTGCGTTTTTCCCCAGTTAGTCAGAATCACCTGATTGTTTGAAAAATAAAGACGATTCCGCGCTTCGGATAGCACGTTAAGCCGTTGGTCCCGGCTACTATCTCTGGTGGTAGTAGTCATTACATAAAAAACCACGTCAGAGGCCGTAAGGCGGTCTGCAAAAACTCTGACACCAGGGTTTGCTGCCCTCACGATAAGACGAAGAAGTGTAGTTAAAAACCAAAATGAAAATACAAAAGCTCTACCACCGCAGTCTAAAAGCATCCTAAAACAAATTAATGCTTCATATCAACAACCGACAAGTATCGTTTAATTTAAATTGAAAGCACAAGTAATTTGACAAAACTTCTGTAATAAAATTATCGAGCATTGACCGACTGATAACAATGAGTGGGTGTGTACTGTTCGTTCCAATTAAAATGTCTCCTCAATCATGCAACTACCTTCTTTATAGCCAACGCATAAGAGTTTTGAATGGAGTATTTTGATATCGGACATACGTTAGGATTGGGATTCGAACGCGCGACCGGACACAGCTCCGCATGTTAATACAAGTGAAACGAAGATTATCCATAAAACTAACTAAAGGTGCCGTGTTGTCTTCACGAAACTAAGGCCCAGTCACATCAACAGTCAGGTTTAACTTTGATTAACTTAGGATAACCAGGTCTACGATATAATAGATCGATTACAAATTACGGAAAGCTTCTTTCTTTTAATATAAAACTAGAGTTTCTCACTACTTCTATGCCAAATTTTAAGTCAGATTATAAGCAAACAAAAAAAGTCTCATCAAATTCGGTAGTTATTGCGTGATGCTCGGACAAACAAACAAACAGACAGATAAAAATTCTTAAAAAAGGTTGAGTTGGAGTCAGGGACACCTAAAAATCATATCGTAATCTTTTTCTTGCAAATATCTACAATTTACAGACACACTTCTGTTAAAGTTTTATAATAGTTTAGATGATAAATGGACTCTTTCTTGTGCGTTAGCACTGCATTTACGCCAGTGTCAAGTGGTTTGTGGGAGTATCTAAACAATCTCAAGGATTGTTTTTGAGTAAAAATACAGCTGAGAAGGATTGCGGAGCCTCGTGGCAGGCTGAAACATGAACAGCGCGAACACCACGCGTAAGACAACTGTTCCCGGCAAAACATGCAACGTGACTCCGGCAAGCTTCTTGTGCCCTCAAGTCAATTGTTTGACTTTAAGTATGTAGATACTTTTTCTTATACTGTGCTTGGGCACTTAGCTGTCATTTCATACAAATAGGAAAAATATACAAGGAGAGGTAAGCATGTGAGATACTGAGTGAGTGTAAGCGAGACAGGAAAACGCCATTGCTTACAATTTTCGTCACGTTTCCTACACAGCAGGGGTGAGGTTAAGATTGTTGGTACTAGATACTCTTTCTTATGCTGTGCTTTAGGTTTGACTTTGCACCGTGGTGAAGAGCTTTGGCAACCAGCATTAGAGGTCTGCTGTGGTTCGTGGTAACGTATCGGGTGGTTTCTTCCTTCATGTATCTGGGGTTTAATATTAATACCATTTGAGGAGACTCTCTTCGTGATATTTTAGCCTAAAACAAATCTCTAGAATTTCCAACGTAATTCGCTTTACCTGTTGGTCTATCGTTTTACTCACAGTTCAATGAGACTGTTAGCTGGTTGGTTTTTTTTAAATAATTGCTGTCACTGTTATGTTTAGTTGATTGTTAAGGTGTGTACAGTACTAGAATAGGGATTAAGTTACAAAAATTAATTAATTAAATGTCAAGAAAGGGTACTTGTTGATGGAGACGTTAATAATTTGCATTGCTTATTCATAGATGAAAGTGAATCCCCTCGAAGCACTTAAGCACTTAGCGCAAACATATCGATTCTCAATACGCAACGCGAACGCCCGCCCCCGGGATACTGTAACAATGTAAAAACGCGACGGAGCCGAACACCGCACCGCGTGATTCAGTTATTTGTTCTCTTGTGCGGTGGTGACGGCGGGCGACATCCTCAACTCCAGTTAAACTAGGGTTAAAAATGTGGAGGGTTCGGCCCAAGTTCATAATATTATAACGTGTAAGGAGTAAAAGAGTCGGCACGTTATCTTCAACACAGGCCCGATTCCTGACCACTTTAATGGGAAAAGCATGTTAGAATTAAACTAAACAAAGACGACGCATCAATTAGGGGCATTCCTTTTTTTCTTTCCTTTCAAAAAAGGGCTTAAGTTTTTAAAGCTTGTACGTTGACCGAGTTGAGATCCGACCAGTTCGTTATTTTTTACCGAGTTATTTGATTAGATCAATCTCAATGATTCTTGTATCGATTTCAATTAAGCCGATAATGAGATAAGTGGGTGCAAACATTAACTTTTGATGGTTCCTTTTAGTAACGAATAGATAGTAAGATTTACTATTTGTTTTTTAAATCATACTTACCTATATTTTATCAACACGAATAGATGAAGATTTTCTCTGTGTACAGATAGAACAAAATTGCTAGTAGAACTTTACTCAAATTACGTACTTTGCTCATATCTGTTCTCAGTCGTGAAACCTGAAATTTATATCACTTTACAATGCACACATTAAATTTATCGTCCTACCACCAGTGAACAGGACTTTGATCATTCGAAAAAATGAAGTGCAATAAAACTCAAGACGATAACGCCGGCGTAATTAAGACGAGGTAAATATATGGAACGTATTGACGGATCGTAAACTTAAAGGATTCAAAACAACACAAACTGCAAGGTACAGTTTACGACGGCGAGCGAACCACTTTTATTGTTGTTGTAAAATTCACGATCCATTATTAATTATTACAGACATCATTAATCTACTAATCTATTTAAGGACGGGCGATAAGAATCTCATTTAAAGTATTGAATGAAGAGTGTTCGTAGTGGACTCGAGATAGGCTTAAATTAACTCATGACGTAACGTAGGATAGGATCGTGTTGGCTCATCGAATTCGTTCTTTAAAACAACATCGTTAGGTCGGAATTGCTTTGATTGATGATCAGATGTTGGGTCGTTCGGCGATATGGAATAAAGTGCCTGATTTATTACAGGTTGGTGTTTAAACGACAAATGCATCGAAACAGATAGGAGCGACATGTCCGACATTGGAGGAACGATGTTGACCACTATACTGAGTCCATACATCGCATTTCGGACTATAGATAGAGCTCAAGATATGTCTTTTCGTAAAATATGTACAGTACGTACAGACATAATTAGCACATGACTGCATTTTATAGTACCTTTTAAGTTTTTTGTTGATCACATTAAAACTGCAAAGTCAACATTAAGTAGCTATAAAATGAGATATTGCGCTGTAATTGGACTTAATATAATATTCGTACTTTTAAGAAGAATTTTACAGCTCAAGTAGGTACCTGCTGTTACATGGTGAATGAGGTAGTTCAACGGTAACAGTGGATAGTCTAATTATGTTGAATTATAATGGTTTTCATTTATTACTATTAGTTTTCAAAGTCTACTTGATATGACATCTTCAAAATGTCTTATCTCCTAATAATTTTCTGTTAGCAAAACGATCGGGAAAGGACCATATTTCCCTGAAAAGTTTTATTAAAGTACCGACACAACGAGTGTGTCGGAGAACTATAATATACATATTAACATTCCCAGACGCAGGTATCGTAGGATCTGTCCCAGCATAGTATCTCATGTGTATCGATCCCACCCGAAGACCGGATGGAGGTTTCTTTAGAACATAATCTTTACAACAAAACTGTGATCGGATCACATACTAACGAACGTATTCGATGGAACACAGAGACAGATTTTAAGTAGCACACATAAAAACTGATCTCGACGGCGCGCTATCAATTATTTAAATGACTATTGTTACAATCTAAATGATAATTTTAAAGGACTTACTTTTCCATTTAGTAAATACAACGTTTCATCATTATAATATGAGTAAAGTTCTTTTAAACCGACTTCAAACTAATAAGTTGGTTAGGTATCAATTCACTCGGTATTCCTTGATCGATTTAGATGACTTTGTCTGTACGGAACAAAATACTCCCGAGTTGGTTACATTTTAATTTGGTGAAGTTGTGATGACGCGCTTCGGATCATAAATTGACAGCAAATCAACTGCGATTAAAGCATTTTCTTAGTGTATTCCTAAAATTGAAGTCGAACTAATATAATTTCACACAGTAAATTGAAAAAAAAATAAACGTATAATCCAAACCGACTTGAAGCTAAAAAGTTGAAAGCCGATGTCTTTTGCATTCGTATCTAGAAGAATAGGTATTGATTTGTTTTATTGCCAAGCCAAGCCCAAAATAAATTACACTAAGCCCAGTCACGATTTATGGTGGCTTGACAGCAACACGCTTATATTAACTTCACCTGTATGTAAGAAAATATAACCTACTTCTATGTAACATATCGATTTGAAACTTTGGAAGTGTATGTCATTTGGATGACAGTACAATAATTTGGTATCATCACAGATTATTTAATAGTTACTACCGTAACAGACTTTTCAATAATCCCGATTTTTCGAATTTCTTTCTTTGTGCTTTAGGAACGAAAAATGCGTCTTATGTCAATGGGCGACCACTCGCCTCTCGGTGGGGATCGGCCGTCACACGTACCTGAGCTGTAGAGTGAGACAGGCCTGGTATCATCGAGCTGATTAGAAGATGGAACCAGGAGGCAGATAGTGGAACTCTTCAATGGCTTGGGTTCATTTGGTATAGTACATTTAAAACTATTAAACTTATTTTTGCTAAAATGTTATCTTCCGGTAGTATTAACCGAACTATTTTATTTAACCGATGGTAAACGTTCGTTTGATCGAAATTTAGAAGATCTTGGCTCTATGGTTAAAATTACCGAAATAAATTTACTAATGAACAATTCCATGGTCAAATAAAACCCGACTTAGAGTCGCGAGATAGATAAACGAATACTACGTAGCAATCGTATTGTAGTGCAAAGAGAGGTATTGCACGGATGAGATTGCTCCGAGGTGAACACCTCTATGTACCTTGGGGCAGAAGGGGGAGCGGGCCGGGGCCGGGGGCGGCATTGCTTGCTCCGCTATTCCCTCCACCACATAGTTTTGTTCGCAAGCTCTCATCGGTCCTCCAGCTCGCAATTTAAGGCCCAGCTACTACTAATTGGACGTTTTTGAGTATAAGCACTCATACACGTTAACAATAGATGCTTGTTAAAATGTAAGAGTTTACGAAGCTCCTTGTTTGAGAATTAATTATGTTTTTTTTGAAAGTTAGACCTATTAGCTAAACTGTGGCTTTGTGTTGGAGTGGAGACACATTCTATCTTTGTATTAAAATATGCTCGTTAGTTCACTATACCAAATTTAACAATTTATTCATTATAATTAAGCTTTCCGTTATTAAAAAAAACTAACATAATAAAGTAGGTACAGAAACGTTCGGATTTTGTCGGTTTTCGACTATGTCCGCATTTCTTTTTTCGCTATTATTTTAATAAATGGCTTTAGCGCAAATTGTAAACATAAACCAAAGACAAAAAATCAACCAATTTTACAGGAATTTGCGAAGTAAACCGAACAGTTCCGAAGCTTGAACTTCAGTGAACAGATGTGTTGTGCCATCCAACATGGGATGTTTTAATTGTACTTTATGATTATTGCATAGCTCACGGTTTTTTAAAACGTTTATTGCCTTTTTCTTAAAGGTAATTAATTGGTATGTTAAAACGTGAGACTTAGAGATGCTTGCGTAAATGAAATCCTTCTTTTTTACCAAAATGCACAAACTCCGTCTACTTTCATCAGGCGTCTTCGTACAAAAACCACAAAATAAAACCTTTTACTCTATTCTTAAATTTTCATTTCAACAAATATAAATGTCAGATAACTTTTTTAACATTGTATTTTAAGAGACACCTAAAAGGTATGTCACTAACTAGTTTTCCCAAGGGACCGCAGTAGTTTGTTAGTGCATTTACTTTCATTGTTATTTCACTTCGGGTGGGTAGTAGGTCATTTAGATGTCATACCCAAATGTAACTTTACTTTAGGGAATTATTTGAAAATAGCAGGGACGGATGACTCAAAGGTTTTGCATCGTTTTATTTATTAACTCCAAACTGAAAATGATGTTTTTTTGCTGATTTTATTCAATTTATGTGATGTACTTTTTGTTTTGTCATTTCATTTTTAATTACATGGTAAAAGTTGTTCAGTTTCATAAGTAGATTTATACCTATTCTATAGATCTTATGTTATGGTTGACTTGCTTGTGCCAAAACCTAGAGAAAATGGAACGTAACCTAAATTTAGTCCAGTAGATTAACACCACTGCAACCTACGGTTCAAGTCCTCTAAAAAGGGGCATGTAAGAGTTCTCACAACGCACTCTACAAACTGCGTTAATTATTCTGTTATTTTGTAGTACTAAACATTAGTGTGTAGTGACTAAAGGATGCAAAATTGTGTGGCTTGGCCACTTGCAGCTGTCGTCGGTGACATAGACGTAAAAACCTATAGCCGAAGCTTAAGTCAAATCATAAGCTATCAAACAAACAAAATTTCATTAAAATCGGTTCAGTTGGTTATTGCGTGATGCTCGAACAAACAAACAATCAAACAGACGGATAAGAATTATAAAAAGTGGACTTGATTTGGAATCAGGGACACCTAAAAACCATATCATAATTTTCTTGCAAATGTCTTCAATTTACACACACACACACTTCTGTTACAGTTTTATAATAGTTTAGATTAACCGGCAATGGTTGAGGGCTTACCATTTATCTCTTCATATCCTCCCGAGATCGCCGGTATCACCAATAACACTTCGAAACATTTTTTCCCCTTCGCCTATTATTGTTTAATTAAACTACGTTTACGGTATGATGGTAGTTCATATAAATTTTTACAAAATTATTTCATAAAGGTGATTATATACCTAGTCCATTATAATTTAGACCAACTTATGCGCGCGATTTCGTCCGCGCGGATTTCGGAAAACTTCAAAATATGCTGACACTTTTTTAAGGGTATGATGAGACCGTCAATCTGAACTACTTTCTCTATGGCACCAATATCGAAATCGCGAAAAAAAATCTGTGGTTCCATACAAAACTGCAATCCTACTCGAGCCAAATGTATGGGACAGCTGATATTTTTTTTCGCGATTTCGATGTTGGTCCCATAGAGAAAGTTGTTCAGTTTTATGGTCTGATCATCCCCTTAAAAAGTGTCAGCATATTAAGAAGGACCCTGTATTTATTTTAAAGCCAATGCCTAAAATTAATGCCGTTTTTCTTTTCGCCAATTTTTTTAAGCGACCATCAATTAAATTTCAGAATAAAGTTACAAACAAAAATTGTTATGACAGATATCTCGAAACTCAGTCCGAACGGAGCCAAGTAAAGGCTGAAGGCGGAGTAAAGGCTGAAAGTTAACTTAATGCATATATTATCAACTTCAAGCCTTTATATCTCCGTTCGGGCTGAGTTTAGGGATATACAAGTCATAACAAGTTTTATTTGTTACTTTATTCTGAACTAAAATATTCAAGTTTGGTTGATGGCCGCCCCAAAAAAAGCTTCCATACAAAACCCGGATTGTCTTTTTAAAACAGAACTCAGAGCCTTAAACAGCATCCGCGCAGGTTCTTGTTAAACGCTGCCGCCCTGCAGCTTAGCGCAATTTGCAAGAGTTCATACCACTGCCTGTGCTGTTTGCCCCGCAGTTTTATTAAAGGTTCTTCCAGTTTGCTCAAATGCAAATTGTTCGAGATATTAAAATTGCTAGCTAAGATTCCAACTTGCAAACGATACTTAAGGTTTTTAATTGTCTGGCATTTCAGACTTAAATTTTCTTTGTATCGTAATCATTGAAAGTCAAAGTTGGTGCACGGAGAAAAAATCTAGTAGGATTATGTGATAACTAATTTGTTTTGGCAAAGTTTACAAAAATATTGCAGATTTTACTAGAATTGTTGGTATAAATCTAATTCTGGTAGATTTAACTTAAATCTACTTTAACAACAAGTTTTCTAGTAAAGTCTTCTAGTATTTATACTTATCACATATACAACTCGATGTTTTCTCCGTGTAAAGGTCTGAAAGCAATTGATACGAGTATTTTTGTAAAATTAAGACTCATGAATAACCTATACTTATCGAATTTGTTTTTTTTTTGTAAATACTAACGTTGAAAATAAAATTAGTCAGTAATTTAAATAAACTAAAAAGGTTATAAGTTATTTGTTTTAACGCATTTGATATGGCCATGATGTTTATAATATACGCTAGAAAACTCATGTCTTCGCACTCACTTCATAAATGAAACGGTTCTTATTGCTCATTACGTACCGACCTTAATGTACAATTGTAATTACATTTAATTAATTAAAGACGAAGAGGTAACAATGATAGGTACATTATTCATTGGTTTCCTTAACATGTTACAAATGTAACATAATGCTGACGGTCAAGTGCGACTCGGGTACTCGCGCACCGAGAGTTTCGTACCACAGTGTATACACACAACATATTAACTTACTAAAAAGTAATTTTTTCTTCATTACCCTTAACGCGAGACCGATTCACACTTGGTCGGTTTTTATTAGGTTTTGTTATACTGTAGAGTTGCTCTATAATCACACCATGTTTGACGTTTGTATGTATTACCGTTTTTACGATAGAGTGAGAAGAAAACGTTTATAAAAACTAGTTTCTTATATGAGGAATCCCCTTAATTTTTAACGTATTGAAATTTTTATTATTTGTTAGCAATTCTGCCGTAATAATACACATTCTGTGAAAATTTCAACTGTATAGCTATTTCGGTTTAAAAGTTACAGCCCTAAATAGGTAGGACGGACGGACGAACGGACAACGTAGGCTTAGGAATAGGGTTTCATTTTCACCCTTTGGGTACAGAACCCTAAAAATGAATCTGCCCATTACCACAGTCTATCTTAACATTTTTGATCTTACAGAAATTATGAAATAACTCGCACGACACAAGCTGCTATCAAAATATAATTTGATTCGGGATATTTATTTTATCGTGACGTTAAATTATTTTATCCAAATTTTTGACTATTTTTGATATTTAAACAGATAGGGTTGCCAATTTCAAATTTCGGCGTCTATATCTCCAAAAGTATATTTTGTTCTTTTATTCGTTCATCTTTCATGTTGGTTAAGCATGCATGAATTAATGGATTCTCCATTAATATTATCTGTTTAATTCATGTTAACTTGATCCAAAGATGAAAGATGTCCTTCACTAAAATGAATAATACAAATCTTTAAACACTATTTAATAGGCACAGTCACATCACATCGCAAACAAAGTACACTGTTATTTATAAAGCGGAACTGTAAATATGGTCATAATAGCATTTCGTAATGGGTTTACACATTAAAGTGTTCTTGGCTGTAAACCTTGTTATTGTGCGATTTTTACTTTATTAGCAAAATTATCATAATTATGCAAAACAGTATTGTTTTACGTAATTTAAAGCTATGCAATTTAAATAACTCAGCAAGCTGTTATTTTTGTAGAATTCTAATTAGCGAATTATCTAGTAACAAAACATTTACAGAATTTAATTTAGATTATTCCGAAACAGAACAATGTAACATTTACTTGAGACAGATTTCGTGGTTTATGTAACCTGAATTTGAATAACAATTGCTAGAAATCGCTGGAACACTAGTCGTTTTCGTAATTGATGATTCTTTATTATTCTTAATTAAGGTACAGGCGCCATCAGATATACCATAGCAGACAAGGTGGTCAAAGAAAGTCTTAGAAATTCTAAGCAGTTATTGTCAATAATTTCTTTACACATAACCAATCAAATATATCTGAACGCCTAAAACATCAAATTAATGTATCTATAAGCAGTCATAGTGATCATAAACATCTGAGCAATTTAGTAAACAAGACCTTACTGCGTTGTTATGCATTTCAGTTTTAAATAACGTTGTAAAGAAACTGTTGAAAATTAGCTGTTCAGATATCTGATAAAATTTACTGTAAAGAATTTATTGAAAATTCGCACTGTTCAGAAATATTTGCACACCTTATATGCTACGATATATCTGATGGCAACTGTACCTACCAATAATTAAATATAGTTTACTTAAATCTGCTGATTTGAAGGCAGAATGTGTATCTTGCAGAAATTATCCAGTGTAACTTAAGGTAGAGAAAAACTAATTCTTTTACATCTTACGGAAAACCGATAATTGGTTTTGTGTCTTACACTTGGTGACTAAAATGGATTGGGCGTCGGTGTTTGACAAAGTATCACTTGTAGGATGTTAAGCCGATAGGGTCTGATTCAGCTATGATTCAACCCCAAAAAAATTAACTCTATTTACTGTGAGGTCATAAAAAAGAATGGCGATTACGCACGTTTTTTTTTTGTCTCCTAATAGGGAACCGTACGTAAATGAAACTACTACAACTACTAAACTACTAAACAATACATGTAGAGTGAAGTAAGACTATCAAAGTTCTGTTGTAACCTCTAGAAGTTCGAGGAAAGGATACCTTTTGAATCAAGTGTGTGGACCTAATAATCTTTCTCATTAGATATACCACTCAATCTTCTTTGCATTCATGGTATTTATTTTAATGAAAATTCACGATAACCGGATACCTAGGTTTCTTTTTTTTTTATTTGTCCATGTTAGTAGTCATTTCTAGTTTTGATTCCATACTTCTAGAGATGTGGAGGGTTTTAAAATGGTGTCATCCTAGAGTTCTGAGGCCAACTGCTTATGGTTGCTTCCGAGATGTTATGCGTTTCAAGATACTTAGACAATAGTAATACTAAAAAAATTGAAACACTACAAAACGACGCGCGATTCTGCAACGCATAAATGTTTGTTCAAAGTGTCTAATCTAGTCTTACATGTAGCGTCAAAAACTTTAACAAGAACTCAACGTGCGAGGTACTTAATCCATATTCTGTTAGAGCGGAAAACAAGACTGTGAAACCGATAGTTTATGCTTGACGGGGTTGCAATAATCCTGCATGCAATAATAAACTCTGATGTGTAAATATAGAGTCGCTTATCGATTGTGACTAACTATTTGGCGCCACATGTGGGGTAGACAAGCCGCGACGAGAACTTTTCAGATTCGCAATCACGGCCCGTGAAAGTTAGAAGTAAAGTATTAAGTTTAACTTGAACCGAGGTAGTAAGGTAGTTCGTGTTAATGTACCTCCTTATGTATAATATTGTACTGTTGCTTCTTGTTTTGGTGATTGTTTCTCTTTACAGTATTCTGGAGAATGAGGCGTTATCCAAGACAATGACACAAAAAATATTAGATATCAATATTAAAAGTATAAAATACATAGAAGGTAATTAAATACTTTTTGTCTATGGTTGGTGTCATCGTCATCTTGACGGCGATGTGTTGCCAATTTATAAACTTTTCTCTACAAAACTGTTAGTTTCTTGTACACAACCGAACATTAAATTGCCTAAAAGTCAATAACTTCAAAGTATCAATACGTTTTTCATATTGTAACCATCAAAATAATACTCATGAAGTAACAAAATTCTCCCTAAAATAAGGAAATTGAGGAAATCAACCAGACAGAAAAAAAATTAAGAACAGAGCGCCTTCCATCTAGTGTTACTCCTCTCTCACTTCAATTCAATTCAATTATAATTTACTGCACATCAAAATAGAACATACACCCTTATTGAAGTATTTACAAATATCTTTTAAACATGTAAAAAACGTTTCGTGCTCTCATGAAGTTAAGTTAAGTTACATTTTCATAGGTTCATCACTTACCTACTATCTTCCACCGAGCTTGAATGATAGAGAATCTCACTAATATTATAGATGTGAAAAGTTGTGACGACGTTTGGATTTTTGTAAGGTTGTGTGTTTGTGGCGCAGTAACGCATAAACGGCTGAACTGATTTGGATGAAACTTGCCACTCAGATAGAATATGTTCTGAATTAACACATAAGGTACTTTTTTAAGGTCTACGCATACATTGTCGCGGGCAACAGCTAGTATAATTATAAAAGAAAGAAATTAAAGCTAATGATTTTAAGATCACGATGATGTAGGTATACAGGGTCCTTCTTAATATGCTGATACTTTTTTCAGGGGATGATCAGACTGTCAAATTGAACATCTATGGGACCAACATCGAAATCGTGAAAATAATATCATCTGTCCCATACATTTGGCTCAAGTAAGTTTGCAGTTTTATATGGAACATCAGATTTTATTCGCGTTTTCCATGTTGTTGCCATAGAGAAAGTTGTTCAGTTTGACGGTCTGATCATCCTCTTTAAAAAGTGTCATCATATTAAGAAGGACCCTATATGTCTTTATGCTGTCGTCGTTGTTAAAGATTTTTACTGTTTTACGTGATATTAGTAAAATTGTGTATCCTGTAACAATGACCAATTTTAAAAGTCTCGACTATAACACCTAGTGGGGTAGTAGCGATTAACTCGGGGTTTGTAGATGCGCCACGGTGGCAGTCTCGAAAACTTCCCTACTGCAATATGAGACTCTCTTATTACCCTACACTTCTTTTTGTTTCAACTCGCAAGAAAATGAAAGAAAGTTGCAAGCGGATGAGATTTCTGGATTTAGACGCATAACTTTCTGAACTGCTATTTTGCACACTTTTTCTGTTGTTTTCATCAACTGGAGACCAATAGGTTCACTGCCCAGTGCCCACTGATCTATCTTGTCGTTTAATCTTGATTTTTTTTGAAGTTACAGTACATACAAGGTGTTACAAAAAGACAAATAAACATTTAAGGGGGTGGTTTAGACCATCAAACTGAACAACTTTCACTATCGGACCAATATCGAAATCGCGAAAAAAAATTCGGATGTTCCATACTAAACTACAAATCTACTCGAGCTAATTGTATGGGATAGCATATATTTTTTTTCGCGATTTCGATGTTGGTCCCATAGTGAAAGTTGTTCAGTTGGATGGTCTAAGCAACCCCCTTAAAAGTTTTAAATATTTATTTTTACTTTTGTAACACCTTGTATACAGGTTGTAAACCTATTTAAGTTATATACCCGAAGGGGGTGCATCAGACTATCAAACATTGAACATTGGGACAAACATTGGTATCACGAAGATTAAATTAAATATTTTCCAGACATTTGTATCGAGTTACGAGTAGCTATTTACATTTTCTATGGAACCACCAATTTCTTTATCTTGATTTCAATATTGGTCTCATAATAATGTGAAGCAGACTCTAAACTAAAGTATGCAACGCGTTGAACTTTAGGCCATGTATAGCTTAATTATAATCGGTCTAATCGGTCCATATTATAAATACCTAGAACAGTTTGTGTCACAGTGCACATAAAATTGCAAGATTTGTGGATCTACCTACTTTCGATTTCAATTTAGTAAGTTTTAAAGTTGAGTGATACCGTAACTAAATATAACCGGTGAAGTACGAGTCGGGCTACTCGCGCACCACACTGAGGGTTCCGTACCACACCACCAAACAAAATATGTTTAACTTACAAAAACGTTTCGTTTTCTTCGGGACCTTTAGACTGACTCACACTTGGCCGGTTTTTATTATTTGTTGATATACTGTAGAGTTTTCTTTATAATCGCACTGATGCTTTTGATGACATTTGATGCGTTTTTAACCATTTTTACGATAGAGCGAGAAGAAAATACGTTGATAAAAACTAGTTTCTTGTATGAGGACATCCCTTAATTTGTGACTTTTTCACATTTTTATTATATGTTAGCAAATCCGCCATAATAACCCATATTCTGTGAAAATTTCCACTGTATAGATAGTACGATTTAAAAGTTACAGCCCTAAATAGGTAGGACAGACGGACGGACAGCGTAGACGCCCTTTTGGCACAGAACCCTAAAAACGTAGCATTTAAACAAAAATATAATATACAAGTACTTTGTTTTTTTTATTGTCTACTAATATACAAAATAAACACAACACTGAATTATTTTACGTACAACTTTGTTAAAACCAGCTATTGCATACAACCATATAACGATCTATTTTATCATTTTATAATTAGCTTTTTTACAGAGAACTTACTCAAGGATCAAGACAACATGCTCCCATATCTTATAATTATAGGGCAGTTGTGTAAAATTAGGTATACCACATTTGCAAATTGATGCTCTATTATCTACTAACCTACCTTAAAATTTACTACAAATACCAGCATTTAAACACAATTTGTTAATTTCACGGAAAATTTATGCAAGATAACGATGCACCGTACCGACTTATTTACGTACAAACTGAACAATATTTCATGCAACGCCAGCAATTATGTTATTAAACACGATGCTAATTTCGAAATCGGCGCTGTAGCTACCATTTTACAGTTGTATGATGTTAAGGGTACAGTTACTGCTGGGGTGGAATCAGATTTTAGATTTGGTATTTATAAATTTTTAGGTTTCCGTACCCAAAGAGTGAAAACGGGACCCTATTAATAAGCCTACGTTTTCCGTCCGTCCTGCCTATTTAGGGTTGTAACTTTTGAACTGTAATAGCTAGACAGTTGAAATGTTCACACAATATGTTTTATTACGGCGGGTTTGTTAAAAAATAATTAAAATGACAAAAAGTTAAAAAATAAGGGGGCTTCTCAACAAGAAACTAGTTTTTTTCAACGTTTGTTCTTATCGCTCTATCATACAGACGGTAATACGTACAAGCGTCAAACTTGGTAAGATTATATAGCAAACTCTACAGTATAATAAAAAATAATAAAAACCGGCCAAGTGTGACTCGGTCTTGTGTTAAATGTCGAGGACAAAAAAAATATTTTTGCCTAAAATGTTGTGTGGTGGTGTCGTACGGAACCCTCGGTGCGCGAGTAGCCCGACTCGCACTTGACCGTTTTTATTCATTTAGGTACTATTAGGTAGGCTAAGATGATGACATTTCATTTTCACGTGAAACGTCTTTCATTTCAGTCTGTAGGTGGTCACTTGTAATAAACTATATGTAACGGAATACGTTATGACAAGACAGCTTATTACTTTGGAAGTATATCACCTACAGGAATTATTTTATTTTATTACCATTATTTAAATATAGACATTAGTTTCTAAAATGTTTTTAAAAATGTCAGTGATTTTAATTGGCTAGTATTGAAAATATCAGCAGACTTTGTTTATATGCAACGCTTAATGTACCTCGACGTTCTACCCCTTTAAAGGATAGAGGATCACACCCTGTTATTAATAGGTAGTTAACTCTGTTACTTTACAAGGAATAGCTAACTATAACGCACAAACCATATCCCTACTTACATACTAATATTTATTATAGATTTATCATTAAAAATTGAGTTTAAAAAGAAAATAATTTTAAGATTTTTCCTTTTAGTATATTTCGTATTTTTGATTTTTATGTTATAAATAAATATTTATGAAATACTAGCTGTGCCGGCATGCGTTGCTGGCACCTGTTTTCCTTTTGTTTGTAAGTCCTTCCCAGGTATGCTCACAACAACCAACCAAAGTTTCATCGCAATCCGACCAACGGTTTACGAATGCATAACGGACAAATAAACAGACATTGGTTTTTAAATCTATGAAATATAGTTGAAGTAAAACATTAAAATCAAAAGTACCAACTCAATATTTATGATTTTAGTAATAGCTTTTATGACAAACTATTAAGAATTGAATATCATGGTTGCCACTTTTCATTTCATTTCAAAGCGCTATAAAAATCCAATTTTAAAAAATTAAACTTCCATTTGACGGCGTGTGTGTGACGAATGAAAATCGAGCTAAAAGGGGTCTTCAACCCTTCTTTAAAGTCGAGGCATTATTAGTGCAACAATCTGTGTTCAAAATTATGGTGACAGACAATTTTTATAGCAGCTACGTTTTATTTATTACATTACGAGAGTAAATTAATTTATGGCCACGTTAATAAGAGAAGGCGTAATTTTAAATTGGTGGCGTGTAGACTTCTGTTAGGAAATACGGATTGGTCCGGAATAAGTGAGACTATTATATTAAGTGAATAACTACATGACGTACCGTGTGCAACAAGAGCTGGCAATAAAATTTATAGCATTTCTTGTAATTTTTCTTTAAATTTTTACGTTACATAATTTTACCATTAGATGAGGTACCAATTCTCGTAGGTAAATGATATTTTACACAGGATATATAAAATTAATAGAAAATGGTGCGTAAAATTGTGCCGCGTCATAGCCATCTCGCTCGAGCATTGCTTGACGCGAACTATTGAAAGAATACCCAATTAGGTCTTCTCTTTTCACGCGCTAAATATCTGCTTCTTTTTGTATAATATCATTGGTTAGTGCACACAATGTAAATTTTCTCGGTTTTCCGGAATAGGATAGAATAGGATAATTCTTATGGATACCTATGGAATATCAAGCTAATTACCTATATCAGACAATAGATATCTTTGTTTTTAGGGTTACGCACCCAAAGGGTGAAAACGGGACCCTCTTACTACGTTGTCCGTCCGTCCGTCCATTTGTCTGTCCTAACTACTTAGGGCTGTAACTTTAAACCGTAATAGCTATATAGATGAAATTTTCGCAGAATGTGTTTTATTATAGCATTTGTTAACAAATAATAAAACTGACAAAAAGTTAAAAATTAAGGGGGGTCCTCATACAATTAACTAGTTTTATCAACGTTTTTTCTTCTCACTCTATCGTAAAAATAGTAATACATACAAGCGTCATACTTGGTGTGATTATAGAAAAAACTCTACTGTATAACGAAAAATAATAAAAACCGGCCAAGAGTGAGTTGGTCTCATGCTAAAGTCCCAAAGAAAATAAAATATGTTTATAAGGTGATAGGTTGTGTGGTGGATTGGTAAGGAACCCTCGGTGCGCGAGTAGCCCGACTCGCACTTGACCGGTTTTATTTGGTTTTAATAAATAGAACTTAACTCAAAATTCATTGACTTATAAAGGTAACAAAACGGTCCCCAATCAATTGAATAAATGCATTTTAAGGGAAACAACCAAAACATTCTTAGCTATCCGACAAACGTTCGACTATCGCCTTTTAATTTCTCGTTAAATACACATGAAACACTTGGGTTGATTCACTTCTCCCCTACCATCGCAATAAACGACCGCACTCGCAAATAAAACTTTTCTCCTAATTCTCACACGAGCGTAAACCAATTGGATCGTAGTAATTTACGAGTTAAATCTAAAAATATGTCTTTTCGATGGCGATGGCGTCCCGGTCGTCGTCACAGATGGCTACACAATAATATCAGCCGTAAGACCCCTTCCGAGGGGAGAGCCACTTATTTTAAAAAGTTTGAATAAGATTTTAAAAAGCTGAAGCTTATGAAGTTTTGGGAGAATATCGGAGGGGTTTTTGTTTTGGAATGATCTGAAGAATTTGCGTAGACATTTATACCTAGAACAAATGCTTAGAAGAAAACTGATTCAGATAGTAATAATGATTTTATCATACTATTTTGTTACTTACGTCTTTTGTAAACCTTTTCTGTTTCGATTACATAATATTTTAGTCTTTGTGTTTTATTTTTGTCATTACAGCTAAGTACACCTTAAAATATAGATAATTTTTTGTAAATCTTGTACAATTATTTATTCAGAGTGGTTTTACAAAAGTCGTAATTGCCAAATAGTTTAGATTCTAATCGATACGTCAAATCGCTGGAAGATTACGAGTATCTAGAATACAGATGATGTAATCAATGCATTTTATATCTTTGAGCCTGACTAAAATTACCAAATCCTCTAAACACAAACGTTCATCCCTTGATCAATGCAGTTCATTTCTCTGCGTGATAAAACTTTATGTTAGGTACTTTTTATTCCCTTACTCTGGCATATTTCCCTGGGTACAATAAGGATCAGTTTGCGAAAGCGGGTAATTCGGTATCGTACGTTACGTGACCCCCAAACGATGTTCGCGACGTGTTTTTACTATTGCCTTAGGCCGCCCCTCTTCACCAGTTACTACGATTTTATATCATACACCTCAGTGGTGTTAGACCTTCTAAACTCATTATTAGTGTTCATGAACTTTCCACTATAGAAATACTATAAAAGAGCCACGCAGAGAGAAGCTATCAGAATAACGATTTAGTACAGTAAAGTAACGTTTTTCAGAATGATTCTGTTCCCAGAAAATTGTTTTAAATTTTAACATTTATAGCCACTTTTAAGTGGTTCCATGTTTAAAATTTAAAATAGCAAATTCGCAACTCGATTGCTCCAATGCAATGTAAAGCGAAATAAGTGAGTCAGGTCTGGTAACTTCCGACGTCTGCGCTCCACATCGTTATTCTACACGCGATCGCTGGCG
Organism: Agonopterix alstromeriana; assembly: GCA_963924505.1. Lineage (NCBI taxonomy): Eukaryota > Metazoa > Arthropoda > Insecta > Lepidoptera > Depressariidae > Agonopterix > Agonopterix alstromeriana. The sequence goes on from OZ004661.1 coordinate 16,749,227, forward strand.
GGGCCTCTTCCCGCGCCCTTTGCGCCGATGGTCTTTGTCATTATCATCGCTTTTTGCCTCACATAACTGGCCACAACCTCGAGAGATGTCGTATTGTGCCCGACCATACTTACGCGCCGCTCTTACATACCTACACATACAACATACAAGCAAAAATACCATTTAGGTGGTGGACGGCAATGGTGGGCGGCGCAATTCCAGAAAATTGTAAGCTCCAATATCCACTTTTATTTTTCTGGCTTATTTGAGGTAAGAACTGTGCAGGGACACTTCATTATTATAGATCGGCACTTTGTGAAAGAGCGGCATCGATGACAATAAGATAATGATGGTTTGACTGACGCTGCAGTACAGTTCTTTTAAAGAATTTACCCAAGTTGGTACGTCTCAAAATAATCGAATCCTAAGTTCGACTTCACGTTACCAAAATAAAACCGAGAGTCATGAATAGGATTCCGTATATAATTCGAGAAACGGTGAATTCACAGAAAGAACCGTTCAATTCAAAGTTAAGGTATAAGTTTAAATGTGTTTGATCGATCGCAAGCAGTCACAAAACTCTTCATTTAACTGGATACTTTAAACCAAGAATTGAACATACACGTGAAAAGATAATATAATTTTTATGCTTCCTCTACTGCCATGGTAATGATACTATTTTTATAGCGAACAGTAAATATAAATTACTCTTTTGATTTATTAGTAATTATTGTTTTATTACTGTGTGCATAAAAAAGTTTTGAGACAGCACCTATAATAATTTGACTAGAGTTCCAAAGTACACTTTCCTAAGAATTGTGAATTACGGAAAATTATAAATTCAACTATATAAACTTAACACTTATTTAACAATAAAACGGATCGAGCTCTGTTTGTAATTAAAGTAAACAAACCACCATTTATCACTGTCAGCGATGGAACCTCCACCAGTACAGTTTATAGTAACAAGACCACTATTCATGTAAAGCGTATTCCCAGTGGGGTGACATGTTTATTTCCAGCACTGAAAGCCTTACCGGGGAAAGGAGTAAAATGAAAAGTAGACACGGGTCCGATAAATAATTGAAGGCTTTGATAGAGCATCGGGAATTCCAGGTCGAACCTCGCACGCCAGGATCTTGAGGGAGCCATCCTTCAAACCACCCTCCGATGCTATTGAATTATTCCGCAATAACACACTTGTTATAGACGTTTCTCGAGGAGTGATACTTTTATGATTTACTCCAACTTTTATTGGCACTTAAGGGAAGTATACGATTTATTTCCCGTTCAATATAAGGTGCGGAGTATATCATTTTTTGAGTCTGTACGAAATCTCTTAGGGAGTTCGAAACGCTTGGGCGTCACATACCATTTATATTTGGGGCAGCCGGAGGCGTCGTGTTCAATCACATTATCAAGCTTTATGTTACAGTAAAGAAATATTTATTTACAAGCGGAAAGAAAGTATCATAAGCAAGTTTAAGTTTTAGAGAAATCGGGTTACGTAGTCATAATAATGTTGTGAAATAATTTTTCAGAGATTCGTTTTAGAAGCTCAACTACGCGTTTCCTAGCGTAATCATCATACGCTACGCTAGTCGATACCTAGTACATTTGTCTATTCGAATTAAAAATATTAGTCTCATTTGCGGAATAAAGATACCAACGCGTATTGTCGAATAGGTAACATATATTATCTAATAGCATTAGATAAGATGACCAAACGATATCAAACGTATTGATTACGGAAGTTCACGTTCCATGGAAGATTTGGTTTCAAAATGCGAAAATCTCTGTAAAACATTTAAATCTAATTTCACCAAATAAAACTAATTATCTTGTAGGCCATTTGGTTTAGCTAGACTCTAGCTAGAGAAATAGGTCATCAATGCTTAAACTCAAGCGTGAAACTTTTGACATGTGCAGTTATGCATGAATTGTATCAAATGTACCTACCCCATTGTTATAATGCCTACCCCATTGTTATAGTACCTACCCAATTGTTATACACTTACCTAATGCTGCTCCAATTGATCGGTTGTGCTGTTTAGGTATCCAATTGCGCTATGAAGGTAGATGTATAGTTTACAGAGCAGACCTAATTTCCTATTTAAAATTTTTAATGTTCATAAATACGATATTGAATTAACTAAATATCATGTAAATTATATGTTATAAAAAAAGAAGGCTAGGAGGTCTAGGTCGTCAGTCTTGTGTTGCCAAATAGACACTCGGTTTGTTCTATGAACTAATGGTAGCTACTGAAAGTCAGGCAATTATGGGTGCTCCGTGATGGAAATCTGAGATGGGGTAGACCCAAGAAATGGTGGTGTAATGCGTTTTTAATAGCACCAAACAGAGTCGTGGAAAAGTTTAAGGAAATTCTTTGCCCAGCATTAGGACATAAGGTAGGGTTAAAAAAGCGACCAAGAGTGTGTCGGACTCGGCAACGATATGGTTCTGTAGTCATTATTATGAAAATGTTATCCTGACATAGCTTTTATGCTTTGATTTGATTTTTCCGACACTGATTGTGCTTCAGCGTTTGTTATAATTTTCATTGAAAGTATTTATCTACTGAGACCTTATGCAGATATCTATCACGAGCCACTCTCCTACAGTTAGGGCATCTCCGTGCGTGCTATCTCTAGGGTAATAGTATGTCACAATCTTACACAATTTATCGATGTTTGTTCTTAACATGTAGTCTGTCCACCTCCATTTTTACCCGACTGCGCCATAAGGAAGGTTATGTTTTTCGAACGAATGTATGTTTCTATGTCTATTTCTTTGTCACGCCCTACAGCCTACACAGCTTGATGGATTTTAACGTATGAAGTGTCTTTAGATTCGTAAAACCTGTGAGAGTGACATAGGGTAACATTTCGAGATGGCGAATGCGAATGAAAAAAAGAGGGGGAATAAACAAATCGTTTTTGTAAAAAGAATATTGCTATCAAATGAATGCTAGCAAATAGCTGATTCCAAATATAAAATATCTAAACTATTACAAACCGTATCAGAAGTGTGTCGTCCATAACATTGAAAATATTTACAAGAAAAAGATTACGATACGATATGGTTTTAGGTATCCCTGACTCCGTAACAACCTTTTTAAAAATGGTGTAGTCCATTTCTCTGTTTGTTCGTTTGTGCGAGGATCACGCAAAAACTACTGAACCGATTTTGATAAAACATTATTTGTTTGATAGCTTATGATTTGACTTAAAATCTGATATAATGTTGTGTTCACTGTCAGCACGCTATTATGTAAATTATTAATTCATACTGATATAAATCATATAATTTACGTTTACTTATAAGTTTAATTATATTAGTATTCTCACACTCTTAATCGACCTTTTACTATTGTCAAATTAAAATTGTTTGTTTATAGAACGTTTTAATGAATAAGAGCAAAACCTCATACACCCCAACTGATTTATAACAAAATAATTCGATTGAAACAATAATTTCATTATTTTGATACTTAAAATTTAAAGTTATTTACATTTTAAGTTTTCATGCAAAAATGATTTCTTGTAATTTCAGCAATGAATGAAAGTGCGTGCTCGTTGATACATTTAAGAATATTATTTTGGTAGTAAGTAGGGTGTGAGTGTGCCCGTGCGGTGGGTTGAGATCTAGTACAGTAAATTTTAAATTTTACAAACAAATTATTTAATATTTTGAAGCAAAACTCCTAAGTAGAAAACATGATAATTCGATTCTGCTCTCGATTATATAAAAACTACTTTCTAGTTTTGTGTCAATTCAATAACACGTTGTACGTATATCAATAATTTACTTTACTCCTCTACTTCTAGCACGACGGTAATAGTTTATTCTTTTATATTCTAGTATATTCTTTGCCGCAATATACGAATGAAGTTATTGGACTTTAAGCTTTGTATTTAGGAGACAAAACATGCCATTCGATAATTATAATGATGAGGAATGCTCCATCACAGCAAATAGTTGATATGGGCGAGATTCCTTCAAATATTAGATATTATCAAATTAAGGGTATATTACTGTTGGCGCGCTCCATACAAAAACGAAATCGGATAAGATACAAGCATAGAGATTTGTTTCTAGATTGTTACTGCAAAATTTCATTGACTTTAATTGGTCAATATTGAAAATATCAAAAGACTTCGTTTGTATGCAGCGCGCATTTACGCCTTCGGAATAAACTTATCTTAAATAGATGAGTCGTCAACATTACTTTTATCTCGTTTATCGCCATATTTTAAACTCTACATACATACATAAACTAACGACCATAATCCCTTTTGGGGTGAACAGAAACATGGCTACAACTACCAACTTTCTGTTTAAGAATGTAGTTGTAGCAATGCTCAGATTTAGCCATTTAAATTTTCGGGATGAAATGACGTGTCAAGTGGTGAGAGGTGGTTAGCCTTTTGCCCTCATAAACACTGCATAAGAAACCACTAATCCCTTAGTTGCCTCGAATGACACCCACGGGCAAAAATGGGGTGTCCATTCTAAGCCACACGGCTAAACACTAAAAAAATGTGGATGTATGGGTCAATACCAATGTGACTGTAAAAGCTTTTATGACAAAAATGGTCAAGTGCGAGTTGGGCTACTCGCACACCGAAGGCTCCGTACCGCACCACACAACATATTAAGTTACAACATTTTTTTCTCCGGTACTTTCAGCGGGAGACCGACTCACACTCAGTTTGCTCTATAATCACACCAAGTTTGACGCTTGTATGTTTTACCGTTTTTACGATTGAGCGAGAAGAAAAAACGATGATAAAAACTAGTTTCTTATATCAGGACCCTACTTAATTTTTAACTTTTTTAGATTGTTATTAATTGTTAACTAATTCGCCATAATAACGGATATTCTGTGAAAATTTCAACTGTCTAGCTATTACGGTTCAAAAGTTACAGCCCTAAATAGGAAAAACGGACGGGTGGACGGACAACGTAGGCTTAGTAATAAGGGTCCCTTTTTCACCCTTTGGGTGCGGAACCCTAAAAAGGGTAAAAAAACATTAAAATTGTAAGTATACAACTTAGTTTCGCGAACATGTTAGCAAGTTGGAAACTGTAACTCCGTTACAGTATGCACGTGGTTCGAATTCCGTGTCAAACCGTGATGCATATCGTGATCAGATCTGATCGGAAATTATACGATCGGAACATTAAAGTTCTGTACACAGTGGTTTATTGACGTCACTTCCGCGGCAATAAACTCGACTTGTCTCTGAAATGCATAATTTGTACGACAGTCACGCGCATTACGCTACTAAACGGTGTCTCCAAGAACACATTTCACACTAAACTCTCTGGGGACTGCCTTTCGATCGTAGATAAAGCTTTGTTTTATGCGTTCGAATTATCATCGTCAACTGCTTGTTTATGATCGCGGCAATATTAATATTTCTTTATATTGAACGCGCACGCACCAATTCCACCCTAACACGAAACATTTTACGAGAAACAACTCAAATTAAACGACCTTGTAATTATTTTACGTAATGACGCGCACACAACACATGCTCGACTTCAAAACGGGTTATTTTATAACTGAAACTAAAAAGCTTTGAGATGTATTTTTTTAGGCAAGCGGTGTCCTTTGTGACAAAAACATTTCTAGCGAAACCATTAATTAGTAAGATATACGACACACTCGCAGCGTTTGGCGCTCAATTATGGGCAGCCCTTTGACGCTTGATTAATTCCGACACAAAACTGACCTATTAGGCTAAGCTTATCGATTACGATCTAATCGATTCAAAGTACCGCGCTTCCCATATGCCGGTTTGGATAAAAGCTTCAAATTCCTTAAATGCCGGTTGAGAAAAACAATAACCAAGGAGCAAAAGACGGAACGGGGGCAGTGTCACGTAATAGGTTCAGCTTCCGGTTCGTTTATCAAAAAATTTATTTGGGCATTCCTAGCGCGCCTCGGCTGCGCTTGCCCCGCCGCAGCCCCGCCGGGATGTGTTGGCATTTAATTTATCTATAACGCTGAAAATGCCAGGAGACGGCGCAACCGTTATTGCTCGCTCTCACCACCGGCAGGCCACGCACTTCCGCTATGTCAATGATTTATAGACGCTTACGGCATTTGTGGCGTTTAACTGTGTGTTGTCCGATCCATTGTCCGAGGCTCGCAGAATATGGACGCGGAGGATCACCCTTGAATTATGTGCAGGGGTGGCTTACGATATCGTTTTTGATTTCGCTTCTTAATACAAGGACAATACGTTGCTTTGACAATAATCTTGATACATTCGAGTCTTACGGCATTGATTTGTTTGCATGATCCTTTTTATCCTATATGTAAAAAAAAATGCTATTTTTATTTCACGCGAGATAATAAATAACTTAGAAAAAAGATGTCAATAAATTGGGAGAGTTTATAAAGCAAATCACTATGCCATAGTCTTCCATCGGGGTAGCACTTTATGTGTAAGGAAACACATAGTATAGCTCATGTACCTATGTATCGTCATCATAATGAAACTGTAGACTTTTAGAAGGGACTTTTTTAACCAACATCCTCAAACAATTACGACGTGATAGTTAATTCGTGCTTAAGCTAGAGGTACCTACGGAAAAATTACAAAAACCTGACTGAAAAAAACTGTAATCCTAATTGAATCATCGATTGATATGTATGTATGCAATAGAAAATTCTTAAGAAATATTGTGTTTCTCCAATCATCATAATTGTCTGAAATTGATACTGTCTATACTTATATCAAGAAGCAGAATCGCCAACATGAACTCTCAAAAACAACGCGCCCAAAATTGTTTCAATTTTAGTTCCAGTTATAACATCTATAGGATAATTAAGTACATATTAGGTAGGTACATATTTTATTTATAATAGTCTACTTTAAAAATTGATACCTTAAGTTTCTTATAATAATCTCATGGCACTGCACTCATAACATTCTCACGCCAAGTGATTATTGTTGTCATCGACATCGTCACTCTGTCAGCCAACAAATTGTGTTAATTGTTGCTCGTATAAACCGGCCTGAGTTTGTTTTTAATTTAATATTTTGACAAAGTAATGTTTCTGTGAAATCTTATTCTTTGATCAAAGCGTCTTTGTAAAGTTACAGAAAATTTTTGATTGGCATTTATTACGTACTAATTTCTTTAGAACAAACTTTTTATTTGTCTTTGAAATCCTGTATTAAAGCCACACTACACCACACACCACTGGCTTTTCGGTGAAGGAAAACATCGTGAGGAAACCTGCATGCTTCAATTTCGAGGAATGTATTGTACCTTACCTACTGTCCATTACAAGTGGCGACGGGCCCACTCCCCGACACACTGGACAGAGTTTCGGTACTAGTGAAACGTGGATGTTCTGTGGTTTCAGAATATCTCTGAATACCCCTTCGGAGAATATAGTCGTGAGTATATGCTTATGCATAGCAAAGCCATATTTCATGGATACATCATAATCATGATTGAGTGAGATATTTTTAGTAGATTGTTGTATTGTAACTCATAATAACAGACAGATCTACAGATAAGTACTCGTCAACAAGCGAATTTTCGTGCTTACTGCAAGAACTAGTTTTTCCTTGATTGTAACATAATATACCTAGCATTAAATTCATATAATCCAGGCACAAGAAAAGTTAATTAATAAATGAAAAAGTAGTAGAGATTTTAAATGGTACGAATTCGTTTTTTTTGTTAAATGGTTTTAGTCCTGTGCTACGTCGGTAAAAATGGACTTTCGTAGCCAGCAAGAAAATAGTAAATTTAATCCCTAGAAAATGAATTGTTTTACCTAACTTGAATCATTTAAAACCCAGTTTGAATGCAAAGATATAAGGTAATACCAAGATATTATTTGCGACGTAGATGTTGACAAAGAGGGATGTATAGTTCAATAGGTTAGAAGCTTTTGAGAAACAGGAAATTAGGCTGGTAATACATAAGAAGAAGCGAAGTGAATAGAGAGGCTTGGCGCTATTGCTCTTGTTATGTTTCGTCGTATTTGAAAATCGTAAAAAATTGGTTTTAGTGATATTTGTGACATAATTTCGTGCGGATTGTGTACCAAACAGTTGCGTAAAGCGACCGACGTAACAGGAATCTCAAATAAATACGATAACAGAACATAATTTTTGGTTCAAGTTAACTCGTACATGGTCCTTTTGGCGGCAACGCGCGAGCTTACGAAATCGACCACAGATTCATCGTCATCTATCATCCCATCATCAAAATAAAGAATATAAAGAAAAAAAAAAACGACTGGCTCAAAAGGACTAGTATCCAGAGCCGTAAAAGACATTATAAAATAAAATAAAAAAAAAGCGAAGTGAATATCCTGAAAACCATAGACAAATGGAGGGAAATCATAATAAACTTGATACGGTCTTTAAGAAAGAAAAAAAGATATGGGAAGAGGGGTGGTCGAAGAAGGCCTTAGGCAATGCAATGCATGAGGATGACGGAGAATCACGAAGAATCTTCTTTCAGAACATGTAATTTTATAAAAAAAACCTTCTTTTAAGAAATGTAAAGGACGTTCTTAATGCCACTTTATGCTAAAATAAATTATTTTTCGTGAGTAATTTTTCTGCATATCTAATCAGAAGAAATATGTGTTGTGTAGAAATATAGTACGTACAATGCATGACAATCTAAGATTTTTTAACATTGTGTTTTAAATCACAAGTCGTTCTTTTTGGCCTTCAAATCTACGAATTACTCGTAGCTTCAATCGTACATTAGTAAAATTTTGACAGTTTGAAGAACGAGTATTGTTTAACATAAACTTTTTTCAGTCGTTTAATTATTAACGAATAATTTTACGGTTATCAAACTCGAATTTTCTACGTAACACAGGTAGAAAATATCAACATAATTTGGTACCTAATTATAGGTCTTATGTCTACAAGTAAAACAATACGAGCTATACAACATTGATACTGATTGATACTATTATCATAGGTTATAATTTTGTTTTGTTATTATCAGTTATTCGCTTCGTATTTTATTGATAAGACTGCCTTAATTTTACCAACCAATTAGGAAAGTTTTATTTTTGTATGTATGTTCGATCTTTAGCGGACAATATTTGTATTGCGTTACTCAGAACTTTTCATTTTTAGCCTTATTTTCATAGCCTATTTAGTTAATTACGAAAAAAAATCAACAAATGTTTAATGGTGGTGGTGGTTAATGATACCACAGTGTTCTATTGAATGTTCTCTTTATGTTCGATGACCAAAATTAATCTCAATTAGTCAATGATTTAAAATAAAACCGGTCAAGTGCGAGTCGGGCTACTCACGCACCGAGGGTTCCGTACCACATACGCCACATAATAACAAAAATTTTTTTTTGTCCATTTCCTTTAACACCGGACCGACTCACACTTGGCCGATTTTTATTAATTTTTGATATACTGTAGAGTTTGCTCTATAATCACACCAAGTTTGACGCTTGTATGTATTACCGTTTTAACGATAGAGCGAGAAGAAAGAACGTTAATAAAAACTAGTTTTATGTATGAGGACGCACCTCAAATTTTAACTTTTTGGCATTTTATATTATTTGTTATCAAATCCCCTGTAAGAACGTATATTCTGAGAAAATTTCAACTGTCTAGCTATTACGGTTCAAAAGTTACAGCACTAAATAGGTAGGACGGACGGACGGACAACGTAGGCTTAGTAATAGGATGCCATTTTCTCTCTCAAATTATCATTGCTATATTAGTTAAGATGTTGTTCATAACAACCATCACGACCGCTGCATGAAACTGACACCGACACGGCACTGAACAAGCGTCGTCAGGTATTGGGCCGAGCTAGATGAGTAAGGCTCATTTCCCTCTAACTCTTTCAGGAACAGCCTGTACCCTATACCTATACTCCATTCAAAATAGCAACGAAATTTTAAGGCAATTTTGCATTACAGAAACAGAGATTTGAATCACTTACTCTCACTTATTCTTAGAACAGCTTTAGTAACGTCCAAGATATGTCGGATAGTATATGTATCCAATAAATTAATAATTTGGTAATCAGAATTAGCCAGAAAGCTAAATAGGAATCGGAAAATCTAGTCGTCCTTATTTGGAACGAAGTATAGCTTCCTTTATTTCATGTCAAAGGAGTCAATTTCTTTTAGGCCCACAAACTGTAACGGTTATTGATGGTATTACACTCTAATCGTAGTAGTAATCACGAAATGTAATCGGACGAAATATTAGGTAAATCTGCAATCAGAATTAAAAAATCAATAAAAATGCACTGTTTTGACTTTTTTGCTAAGATTCTTTTTCCTGTTAAAACGGTACATGAAAAACAATTCGTGTATAGGAACGTCTTAGATGTTCATACGAAAATGAAAATAAAAAACCAAAATATTTTACCAAGACAAGATGTGCGCCAACTGCGATTACGCGACACTCCGTTTAGATGAGGTATAGCTAATATTACCACTATAATCTAGAGATTATGAAAAACAAATCAACATGAGTTCTATAACTATATGCCAACTACTTTGACTATTTATATGTGGACTGGTTACGCGTGTAAATCTACTAACAAACATTTCTGCCACTTTTTGCGAGGTAACATGAAATCCGCAACTTTGGATTTTATTCCCATAACTTTAGATTCTAATTTTCAATGTTAAAAATCATGAAAAGTAGTCTCGTGTGAACCCCAAACGTTCTAAGTTCGAAGTTATTATTTCGCAATTATAGGCTGTCTCGTTTAGTGATAAGGTGTAAAATTGAATGTAAATGCACAAGATCATTTGTGCTTATACCGTGGCAGAGGGGAAATGCTACCGCAAGGCTAGTCCTTATAATAATTAGTCAAAGGCACTATAGGAACGCTAAAAATGTTTGGTAGCCTATTTCTTATAGCTGGAGAAATTGACTCCTTTGACAAATCCTTTAGTTAGGGATGGAAGACTTGTGTGAGTATAATTGAATTGAATTGAATTGAATTGAAGACTTATGTACATTTTAATAGTTTTACTGATATTTTAAAACAAAAGTAACAAGAAGAAAATAGTCATCATGATAACATTATTGTCTAATTTTTAGGGTTCCGTACCCAAAGGGTGAAAACAGGACCCTATTACTAACCCTACGTTGTCCGTCCATCCGTCCATCCGTCCTACCTATTTATGGCTGTAACTTTTGAACAGTAATAGCTAGACAGTTGACAGTTTTCACAGAATATGCGTTATTACGGATTCGATTTGTTATCAAATAATAAAAATGACAAAAAGTTAAAAATTAAGGGGTCCTCATACAAGAAACTAGTTTTCATCAACGTTTTTTCTTCTCGCTCTATCGTAAAAACGGTAATACATACAAGCGTCAAACTTGGTGTGATTATAGAGCAAGCTCTACGGTATAATAACACATACTAAAAACCGGCCAAGAGTGAGTCGGTCTCGTGTTAAAGGACCAGGACAAAACATTCTTTTTTCGTTTTTCTGTTGTGTGATGGTGTGGTACGGAACCCTCGGTGCGCGAGTAGCCCGTCTCGCACTTGACTGGTTTTATTTTTATCCAGTATAGGGTAAGATTCCACTTCCGCCTTTCCCATCCCATTTGCCGCCATACTTACGCCTCCACTGACTCCCAACCTTTTGGAAATTCATCAAATACCTACCTTGCTTGTCATTTAATGACCTGACCATTGTTATTCGAATTTATTTACTGATTAAGATTAGTCATTAAGATCTCTATGGCTAAAATAAACCACAAAAAGGAAGAAGTGTAAAATATTCAAAAGGTTTTTGTAATTGTTCCAATCAAGTAGACGGTATTACAACGTAGAATAATTATACGTGTTAATGAATTAACGCAAAACTAGAAAGTAATTTGTTTAGAATCGAGAGCAGAATTGAATTATCATGCCAATTTTTTTCAAAATATTATATAAAATGTTTGTAACATTTTCTGAACTCGATCTCAACCCACCGCTCGGGCACTCTCACCCTACTTACTACCAATACAAGATTCTTAAAATGTATCCATGAGCACGTTAGCGCTTTCATTCATTGCTGAAATAATAACAAATCAGTTTTGCCTCATAACATAAATGCGAATAACTTTAAATTTTAACTAACAAAATAATGAAATTATTCTTTTAATCGAATTATTGTGTTGAATGTATGTAAATCAGTTGGGTGTATGAGGTTTTGCGCTTATTCATTAACACGATGTAAATTGTAATACAACAATTCGGGTATTTAGACAATTCGAGCGACAGTGGTTCTGTTGTCTGTAAGCATATTATTAACTAAAAGTTTTCTTTCAAACATTAATTGGTTTGACAACATAGACAGTCGGTTCCAACTACAGAACAATGACAAATCATTCTAAAAACTTTTGTGATTCATATTATAATACTTTGTAAGTTCTTCGTTGGCGAGTAATAAAAGGCAGGCGCAAAAACGTCGAAGCATCTCGAGTGCCAATTAAATCGCCACAAACATCCTGTAAGCCAAGATTATCGTATCGTAACAAGCATCGGAAACCTGCCCACTTCTCTCACACTGAATAAATTAAATAAAAATCCAATATAAAATAAATTAGAAATTGTTACAACGACTGTCCTGACTCCTGGCTCATTAACTTTGCGCATAAGCGGAACTCCGTAACGAGGCCCTAAGTGGGAAATTCATTGTATTTTCATAATTCACGTGGCCCTTGAGATATAATTGTTAACAGTTAGTTAAAAAATTATTAAATAATATCTATTATGTACTCTAATTGGATTTATCTATACACCGTGTTCCTGAGGCATTAACTTTGGCCTGTTATTGAGACTATTAATTTGATCATTATTTCACTCTTCTTCTTATCGTGTGGGCAGCAAGCCCTGGTGTCAGAGTTTTTTCAGACCGCCTTACGACCTCACTATGGGACAAACATTGAAATGGAAAAGATTTTTTTTTAGAGTTTTTAATTAGGTAGTAACATAACTTTAAGGGTGTATTAACAAAAATAAACAACTTTCCCTAAGGAACATGGGTCGAAAAACGAGACTTTTTTTAGACCTCCATACAAAAGTGCGGAATAGCCGATCGATTTTCTATGAGAGGTCAAAAAAAAAATAGTTTTTCGTCTCATGTCCCTTAGGGAAAGTGGTTTAGTTTCATTGTATGAATACACCCTTAAATTTATGTCATTATCTAATTAAAAACCCTAAAAAAAATCGTTTTTTCGCGATTAACATATCTCATAGTGAAATAAGATCAAATGAATGGTCTCAATAACAGGCCAAAGTTATTGCATAACCTCAGGTACACGGTGTAAAGTTAGTAAACATAAATTTTTTGTTAACTTCATATTTCACCGCTGAAAGTTGGTAAATTGTGTATAGGTATAGAATTACTGTTCTATCGAAAAAGGTGTAAATACATGCATTATAATGGCGGTAGAGTCCGTATTTGCGTAACTATTCAGTAAGAAACAAAACATAGCATAGATTGACTGAGACTATCCAAATTGTGTATTTCAGTTCTGATCTTTAGCTGAAGCTTAAAAATCAGTCAGCTTATAATGAATAAACCAGCTTAAAGTAATGTTCTCATCTTCAATAGTAGGTAGTTAATCCACTTTTCGTCTACGGTGTCGCGACACCTAATAAGAAAGCTCATTAATTACCACGCAGAGTTCAAAATAAGCACAAAACGGTGTTCGTCTGGTGGTTTGTGTGTGTTCCCGTTTGTTTTGATGGTGCGAGGATGCAGGCTAAGACAATGATCGAACAAATAGAGGTTTGTCACGCGATGCGGCCTAATCAGCGATCGACGTTGTACCCGAGTGCTACTCGACAACGTTTTATTTATGTCTTACCGATATCGCGAGACAATTTTTATTAGGAGGCGAAGGCGGTTATTATTCATACGAAATTCGAAAATGTGGATGTGAGAAATAGCGTATTTTATCTTAAGAGAAGTTTATTCCAAAAGTGCTAATGCGCGCTGCATACAAAAGAAGTCTGGTTATATTTTCAATAAGTACTAGCCAATTGAAGTCTATGAAATTTTGCAGAAACCATATTGAATCAAATCTCTATGCTTGTATGGTGTCAGATTTTCATTAATATATACAGTTTCAATGCTAGGATTAAATTAAGATTTGTATGGATTTCTTTGAGACACTGTAACTTTAAAACTATAAATTTTAACGAAAATCTGACAACATACAAGCATAGAGATTAGTTTCTAGATTGTTTCTGAAAAATGTCATTGACTTTAATTGGTTAGTATTAAAATATAACCAGACTTCTTTTGTATACAGCGCGCCAACGATAATATACACTTAAATTACAAGTGTGATACTTCAAAACAACGATGGTATTTTTTCGTGGTACAGGTTAGAAAATTTGGCCACTATGACTCATAAAGGTGTAACAAAACACCCAAGTAATATTTAAGTAGTTTATAATAGACGATCAAACTGAACAAATTGCACTATGGAGACAAAGTCGAAAAATAAATCAGCTATCCATCTGACATTTGAGTCGAGTTGGTACTTGATAGTGCAATTTTGTATGACACAGCTGTTTTTTTCAAGTTCAATAGTGAAAGTTGTTCAGTTTGATGGTCCAAACCAGGCCTTTTCATATTACTAAGGTGTTGAGTTTCACTCTGTGTTAAGACTGCTGGCCTAGAACACCCTGATGATGAGGAACTTGAACTCAGCGTTACGAAATATACGTAGTATATTTTATACAAAATGACGAATCAGCCAATCTATTTTCTATGCGAGGTCCAAACATTTTTTTTTCGGTTTTCGGCCCATGTTCCTTACAGAAAGTTGTTTAGTTTCATTGTCTGAATGCACCCTTAAAACTTATGTTGGTGCCATAGAGAAAGTTGTTCAGGTCTGATCATCCTCTTAAAAAACTGTCAGCATGTTAAGTTTAACCCTGTATACCTTAGTATATATCATTTTTCAATATAACACTTTGCTGAATGTATTTTTTTCCGATAACGCAGAAACAGAATACATCCAGAGACGGTGAATAGTCTCAGTCTATTTTATTATGGTAGGACATACATTGTCCTCAGTTTAATTGGTAAATAAATAATCATAAAAGTATAAATTATAGTTCAAGTGTGCACGTAAAACGATGCATTCTCATATAATTTTTGCAACCCTGCATTTAAAGATAAAGACGATAATAAAATAACTTAAAGAGAAACGTCTCAATTACAAAACCAGTATTCACATGTAACTGAATTAAGGGAACTCATTTATGACAGAATTAAATAAACAAACGTAATAATATTTATAATGAAAAGGCAGTACCCGCAAGTTGGATCTCGACTACATGGTCTTGGTTGTCTTAGTGCATGATTACTCGTTCCTCCCACCGAGGCGAGTCGCTATCATTGGCTCTTTCCAGACGCCGCCTCCACTCCTGCGCACACTCTGCTTCAAAATAACTCCATCCACTCAATAAACAAGTCTTGAAGTCCATTGTCTCCGCACCATTATGTCGTCACATCGAATTGTCACGAGCACCCGTCATACAATCAGTTAGATAATGAATAACAATAAACTCGCCTCGAGTGCTACTTGTCGATGATTGTGACTCATTAGTAACTCTGCTTAAGTATGTACCTAAATTATATTATTTAACCTTTGTAGTTCTTTAAACTCTTTCTTATATTATTTGAGATTTGTTATCGAATCAATTCCACCAAAATCTAACAGAATAACATACTAAAACCAACTAATGTAATTCAACTCAAAACTACGTAAAAATTTCTGTGAAATGTGCATTGAAAGGTGGCTCTTAATTATACTGATCCTTAGCCCAACTATAACGATCATGTACAGAGATTAAAGAGCCCGCTGTACTAAACAGTGGCTCAACAATATCCATATGATTGTCGTGAAACAATTGACAATGCAGACAGCAGCTTCAAGGGTAAAGGTATGCATGTCCGACTGATTCAAGGCGGGCATCACAAGCGTGAAATGTGGCGCCGGCAAGGCAGACGTCAGAGGAGAAGCCGAGGGAAAAGGGGGAAAGAGTAGCGCCTCCGCTGGATTAAACCACCGTTCACTGCCGACGCCCGCGCTTCCTCTAAAGCAAAAAGTCGAAGACGGAACGAGGCGACAACCACAGCGGCTCGCATCCACGCGGCCGCGGATAAAATCGACATAGAATTAAAGAAAAATACAAAAATCACTCATTGTTCTCATAAAATGAATGTGCTGGGAGTTGAATGTGAGGCTTTTTGTGAAAATATTCTCATACTTTTAAATGGGATCTCGTGTGGCGCCTCCTAATGATTCGTCCTTTTTGCGGCGGCGCGGGCGGCGGCTGGACTTTCGGGACAACTCTAGGCTTTTGGTGTGTCGGCGCATGTCACCATTTAAACCTTTTTGTTTCACTGTTTCCGATGTAAATTAAACAGTTTAGGTGGCATTGTTCTCAAAAAGGCAAAGGTTTGGAAATTTTCATCAACTGTAGTCATCATTTTCTTTATTATTAGTTTGCTTTTGAGTTTTTGTTACTATTTAACTCCTTACTTTGGTACCGTAAATAACAACTAAGGGAAAGGGTTTCTTTTGCAGTGATTTGTGTTTCAAAAAAAACAAGCCACCTATTACGACTTGATACCTCGTAACATTCATTAGGTATATCCTGAAATCCTAAATATGGTGAGAGAGAACATTGCTATACAATCCGTGTAGTTCCGACTTAGAATGGACCACACCATTTCTTCCTGTGGGTGGTGTGGCTATGCGGCGATTAAGGGATAAGGGTTTCTTATGCACTGAATTTTTGGGCAAAAGCCTAGCTGCTATATCACAACTTTTCTCGTCATTTCATTTCGAAGTGAGCCTTGTTACAACAACACGTCTAGTATGATGTCTCTACACACGCGCGACACTCCATCGCTGCATAGAAAATAACCTGTTCACGCGCGTTTCGGAGAGCGAAAGCCGCACCTGCCGCGATTTGTAGTATGGGAAAAAGCCGAGTCGCCCGCAAGTAGAGAAATCATGCTAGACGTGCTGCATGCAAGATAGCTAATAGTGTAGCAATATTTATGACCACCCCAAAAGGGATTATAGGCGTAAGATTATCTATGTAGGTTGTATAACATTGATATAACTGCACGTTTAAAATCTGATGTTGAAAACTAAAGCAAAGTGTATGTCTACCCCAAAAAGGACACGTTTTTGTGAGTTTATGTATCTCATCTCATCTCACAAATATATTATAAATGTCAAAGTTTGGATGTTTGTCACTCAATCACGCATAAACGGCTAAACGGATTTGGATGAAATTTGGCACGCAGATAGTATATGTACTGAATTAACACATAGTATATTTTTTATGGCCCACGCAGACGGAGTCGTGTGCAACAGCTAGTTTCTAATAAATATCAGATCACCAAACAAATCAAAAAATAATGATTATTTCATTAAGTTTGTCTTATTTAGATTATGATTATTTTTTTTGATGACCCAAACTTAATTATTCAAAAATAATAATCTACCTCATCATCATCATCTCAGCCGATGGACGTCTACTGCTGGACATAGGCCTCCCCCAAGGATCGCCATAACGACCGGTCCTGCGCTACCCTCATTCACCAGATCGTCGGTCCGCCGTGTGGGGGGCCTACCCACACTGCGTCTTCCGGTACGCGGTCGCCACTCGAGAACTTTTCGGCCCCATCGGCCGTCGGTTCTATATAATATATCTACCTATATGTAATAAATTGTACACTAGTAATAATAAATAGTCAGTGCGTCTAGCTGGATCACATTGTATGCACACTGATTGAATGCTGTGCACTTGATTGACAGTGAAGGACGCCCTTGCCGGCTGCATCTGTAACTATGCATCTGAATAGTTAGGCTCCTCTATTCGTATTTACATTTAATATAAAAGTCATGGCATTAGTTAATTCAATTCAATTCCTAGCCATCCATTTAGATCATCGTTTCCCATCTTAACTATTATAAAACTGTAACAGAAGAGTGTCTGTACATTGAAGATATTTACAACAAAAGATGACGATATGGTTTTTAGGTGTCCCTGACTCCAAATCAACCTTTTTTATTTAGAATTTTAGTCTGTCTGTTTGTGCGAGTATCACGCTAAAACTACTGAACTGATTTTGATGACACTTTTTTTGTTTGATACGAGTAGCTTATGATGTGACTTAAAGTCGCGGGTTAACTCTAGTTTTAACTGAATCTAGTCCAATTTATAAAGTTACTCGCCAATATTGTTCGTCTGATTATGATTTCCATTATAGTAGTACAGTTGTTAGAATGCATATATGCTCACGACTATATTCTTCGAGGGGCATGTCAGAGATATTCTGAAACCACGGAACATCCACGTTTCACTAGTACCGAAACTATGTCCAGTGTGACGAAGAATGAGCCCGTCGCCACTTGTAATGGACGTGGGTACAATACATGCCTCGAAATGGAAGCATGCAGGTTTCCTCACGATGTTTTCCTTCACCGAAGTGTTAAAAATCGTACATAAATTCCGAAAAACTCATTGCTACCAGTCGGCTTGGCGGGATCGACCCGTTGCCTCCTGTGTACGGCAGGCAAGGTTACTCGCCACTGGACCACCACGGTTTCGAATGTTATATTGTAAATAGGTTTATAAAAACCAGTAGACTATGAAATCATCAACAACGAATAAATAATACAGATCACAATTTACGATCTTGCTTAAAATTGAACTACAGTAAAAACAAGGCATATCAAAGCCAGTTCCATGCAATACGAAACGCATTCAGCAAAGCACAAGTTAACGCAATATTTTGATTTCTTTGTTCACTTCCATCATAAATTCTCGCCTGACTTCAGTCGTTATACTCAACGTGCATAAACGTTCATTTGTTTGCGTTCAACTCGAACGGTGCGGTGTCGAAAGTGGGAATAAACAATAAAACCCGTGCGAGCCAGAGAGTCGTGACACCTACTCTATCACTAATGGAGCGTCGACGCTAAGTTTGTATTGTGTAGTGTAATCAAGATCGTTCGTTAGCCGCTCCTGCCTTTTTACTGGTCATACTGATGTACAAGTACATAAATCATTTACTGGAGACAACTACCTACCTTTCGTTTGAAAGATGGGATTCGGCGTCTGCACCGGGCTGTAGTAAAATGTAATTAGCGAAAACAGACGGGACAGTGTGATAACGTATCTTAGTTAACCACTATTTCATTAGTAAACTTAATAGTTTAGTTGACCTTTAGATGTAGGTAAAGTTCTTGATTGCATTTTATGACTCGACTTGTAACATTTTTAAAACACAATGTATTAGTTGCGTGAAAGCGGCGACAAAAAATGTTTCAGTTAACTATAAAAGTGTTTAAGTTTAGTGACTGTAAATTATTAATCTAAAGTGACTGTTTTACTACAATTCAAACTTTTTTACTAAGTAAATGACCACACAAGAGAAATGTAGGAGCAGGTTTTATCTCAAATTGACGGAGCTAATCTTAAAGCGATGCTTTGTCTTTTGTCGCTAGATGTATCCAATTTTATTGTGAAGATAGGTAGGTGACGTTTTTATAACAAAAAAAAACACTAATATGTTGCTTAAAGAATTGAATAATAGTACTGTAGCCCGGGACTTTTTAATCACCAAAAAGATTACTGATTGCCGTTTACAAATTGTTGTAAGGTACGAAATTAATATTATCAAAATCTAAGTCTTACAGATCACAACAGATCTGAAATTTTACAATTTCGAGGTCACCTTTTTTATACTGTCATGTTCTTCACCTTAGTTCCAATACCCATAGGTAATAATAAGACTGTCTAAAGTTGCCATACAAAGGTATAAGACCAGATGAAAAAATCAATTTAGATTGGTCTGATATCGTCGTATTGCAACTTAAGACTTTCTTATTATTACCTATGGGTATAGGAACTAAGGTGAAGAACATGACAGTATAGAAAAAAACGGTAACCACGAAATTTAAAACTTTAAAAAAATTATATTTATTTTGTTACGGCGTATTGTTATCTGTAAGACTTAGGATTTGATATTAGTAATTTCGTACCTGACAACAATTTCTAAACGGCAATCGGTAATCTTTTTGGTAATTAAAAAGTCCCGGCGGTACCTACAGTAGGTACTATAACTCATGAAATTTTCTTTTTCATTCCAATTGTTTCCGTTTTTATTTCGAATCGTGACAATATTTTTTATTCGAGTTCTTAATGACCCTCAATCCTATTTTCCTGCGACATAATGTTTCGATGTCATTGGCGTCGCGTGTTTCAGCAAAGTAAGTCAAAGCAAAAGTTTGACTTGTTGCCCTAATTTCATTTTATCATGTATTTATTTTTGTTTCAGTTTTTATGTGAAATGAGTTTTCAGTTTTGTTTTATCTAGTTTAAAATTCCGCACCGTCTACAAATTTTATATGGTTCCTATAATGATAACTTTACAATTTTACCTATTAAATATTTTGTTTATAAATTGTAATCAAATTATTTATAACTTTTTATTATTACAAGAAAAGTTGTAACTTGAACTGTAATTAATAAGAAGTATTTTAGTTAAAAAAATACTTTTGAATTTGGTCACGTTTACGAAACGATAATGACTATAGAACTTAAGCGACTTAGAAATCTTGAGAGATTTCTCCGCAGCCATTATAACGTCGAATATACTTGCCGAAAGTGGCTGTTAAATTTCTTACTGTTGCCATTTTATTACTCTGCCAACTCACAGTTTAATATGCGACCAAAAAATGCTAACAAAAAATAGGCGCCACCAAAGAGAATCTCGATGCAATGTACAGCAGTCGGTGTCCTTATAATATCGTGTAGTATATTTTTTACGTGTACCTGGGCTTGGGTTTTGTGTTAAAATACACACCTAAGTATCATTAGCTATAAACACAGTTCTTTGTGTCTGCCTTTGGAAGAAATAAGGGCAATAAAGTGGGAAGATTGAGGGACTGGCCGGATATAGGAAAATATGGAGTAGGCTTTTATTTAGGCTCCTCAGTCACGATCTTATAATGTTCAACGCTCAATATATTTTAGGAAAATCTAAATACATAACATATAAACGAAAATTATTTGAATTTTGTTTTGGTCTGCAACTCTTTAAAGTTGAATTGGTAATAGCTGTTAAAATTGTTTCTAAAAGACGACAACAATAGCCTATTCCTCACAATGTTTACCTTATAAATCCTTTGAGCGACAAAGGAGGCAGCGCCTACGCAGCTCGCCAGTGCCAGTGACCCCCTCTCCCCGCCCGGTGCTCCTCCCCCCCGCGCCCGTGGACTCCGCGGTCCCAAGTTTACTGTGGCGCCTTATTACGTTACCTTTGTTTTCAAATTTAATTGGTTCCACAAAGATAACTTATCTTGATAATAAACGACGACCAATAAAACGGAGGTCGGGTACAACTGACTGTTCCTCAAGATAAGATTGTGTGCCTGAATGACGTTTAATAGTAGCCTGCGATGTCGATACTCTTAATATTTACGTGTGATACCGTTCCTAGTTACCTGAATTCCCACTTTCAATAAATTAACGTGAGAAGTCACTTGAAATATGGGCGAAAACGGTCGCCGGCGTTCAGGTCGAACCAGGAAGAGGTGGGAGAAGAACCTGGATAAATTTGAAGGCCAGTGGCCAGAAGTTGCCCAAAATAAGAATGAGTGAAAAAGTAAAGGCAAAGGCCTCCCCGCCATTGCCCAGCATGATATATTCTGATAAAATATTAGAAGCGACTTAATGTCACCATTTCAATAGATTGAGATCCTCGCTGATTAAATTCAAGATTTGCAAAGCTACATAGACTTTTAAAAAGACAGGCGATGACACCACTTAGTTGATGTCAATACTTAGTTACAACCTTAATTCTGACCACCCCGAAAAGGATTACAGTCGTGGTTTACGTATGTACAAATTCGTACCGGTATTAATTAATATTTCTCTCTATTATTACAAAGCTATAAACTGTAGATATAATTGTAATATTTAAAAGTACTCTACATAATTGGCAAACAAATTATTTGATGGTAACTTCCAAAATTTCGACAAAAGAATCGTTTGTTACTTGATTGACCTTTGACGTATATTGGTTTGTTATTTTAATAGTACAGTTTAATTAATGTATGTATTAACTTGCCCGTTCCTTGTATTCTGTTAAATGAACATTTGAGATTCATTAGCGATACTAATTATTTAGTTCGTGGACAACACATTGCATTGTAGACTTAGCGCTTGAACAGAAACAGATTGAATATAGAAAATGTACTTTATTTCTGTATATAAACCTCCTCGAATACTACTATTTTTCCTTCATAACATAACCGCAACCTATTTCGCACTTTCGGTCTATCTATAAAGCGGCAGTTTTTTTTTCTCCTAATTTCCGTGGAGCTTCTTAATTGAAAGTCCTTCAGTTAAGTTTTTTAACAAAATCTTTATACCTAAGCATAATATATTTTTCCTACACAACCAAGTAAGTTAGAAATATCTACAATGTGTAACAACATCCTAATAACATTTTAAAAAGTAGTGAAATTTTAAATCGATTGGGTAACGCAGTTTTCTATAGTATTACCTTATTCAATATTTCTATAGTAGTACGGTTTTTTTTTTCTCGATGTTGTCTCAAGAGTAAAAATTAACAGAAAATAATAATATAATAGTAGTAATAATAATAATATAATAGTATGTAGTTACTAGATTTTCTTTTAATATCGAACCCTTTACTAAAATATTCGGAAAGATAAAATCTGCATTAAAAAATTGTATTAACGAGGACAGAAAATTGATAGAGCGTTAACAAAAAGTACTTAAAAAAATTCTTGTCCCGGCAATTTATTGCAGCTTTTAGCAAAAGGTTTGTTGTTTACAAGACATCTTTTATTTAAATCTTAATTTACGATTTCTTATCCCAAGACATAAAGATAAGCTGAGTTTTAAAGGCTAGAAGTTGGACCTAAAAATAAAAATTAAAACTTTTTATCTAAACGGAAATTGTTAAAAGATTACACGTCTAAGATTTGGTAATCAAAAAAGGGTCAGCGTTTACATCGACGAGTAGTAATACAATGATAAAACATTATACAGGTCGTTATCGATATGACATTCTCACCTCAAAATATTCATATTTATACTTACATTTTATGTGCTAAATAGAAGAGGAAAGAGAAGCAAAGCAAAATCTTTTAGAAAATATGAAGATTAATATATTTTCTATACTACACGTATCAGTATTTCGTAGTTATTCCATGTATAAATAGTTCGGACTAAAAAGCTAATGACCCATACATAATCACATTAAAACTTGTGATGTACAAAAAAAAAGGTTGAGTTCAACTGACTTCCTGACGCCGAAACAATGAGGGTATTGTTGCGCATGTCAGTTTTAGAAATTAACATTTTCAATATTCGGGGACAAACATGATTATCGATTACCCTACATACGTTAACTTGTTAATTATTTTGTTAATGAATAATGCAATTCGTTAAATCAAAAACATTCAAGAGTCACGTTGCAAGTTTGGCCACGAACGTTTGTGTCATTAGCGCGGTGTTCGTGCGGTTTGCGTTTAGCTTGCCACGAAGCTCGGCCATCTCTTCCCTCAAATAAGAATCCTTGAAATTGGGATAGATACTTAGACAAACTTACGTTGATAAAATGCAGTGCTAGACAACAGCGAAACGCCGTTAATTTATAAATAATAAGAAAAAAATCGGTCATGTGCGAGTCAGGCTAATCGCGCACCGTGGGCCACAATACCACACAGCGTACTACTTACATAAAAAGTATTTTTTTTTCTCAAATTTTTCTTCTTCGGTTTTTATTATTTGTTGTTTTATTGTAGATTTAGATCTATAATCACACCAAGTTTGACGCGTGTATGTATTACCGTCTTTAAGATAGAGCGAGATGAAAAAACATTGATAAAAACGAGTTTCTTGCATGAGGACAAATTTTTGAAATTTTTATTGATTGTTACAAAATCTGTTGTAATAAGGCACATTATGTGAAAACTTCAACCGTTTAGCTATTACGGTTCAAAAGTTACAGCCCTAAATACGGACGGACGGATGGAAAATGTAGGCTTATTAATAGGGTCCCGTTTTCACCCTTTGGGTACGGATCCCTAAAAACACTACTGAAGAACTATTGACACGAAATGAAGAACCTATGCCAACTGACCGTTGTGGTCACGGTGGGTATGCCCAGAACCCTAATTGAGGTCTATAGGATGTCAAGCTGTAAAAGTTTCATCAAAATCGGTTCAGTACTTTAGATTCTGGATGTAGTATTGTGATGTGCTAACAAAAACACATTTACTTTTGTATTTCGTGAGCAATCGGACTCATATTTTACAGGATTATTAATTTACTAGTCTTCGCCCCGCGGCTTTGTCCACGTGGAACTGTACAAAGTCTGTCAAAGTCGGGGCGTCATACATTTTGTACACGTCTCCTTTAGTGAGCGAGTCCGTAATCCGACTCGCACTTGGCCGATTTTCGGGTGGCCGTGACCACAACCTTTTTTGAGGGCTAGATCCGCGCCTGTCCTTGCACCCCGTCAAAATTAATTGACAGGATAATTTGTATGTGTAATGAAACTTAAAATATGTGTGCATGAATTTGAAGTAGGTACATATTTCTGCTATACGTCAATTTCAGTTGGTAAACTAAAGAGTTTTTAAAGCTGGATTCGACCAAATGCGAGTAAATTTTATTCTTAGATTAAGTCCGTACTTGTCATGTCACTTGTGTTGATTTGATTTTAAAACCAAAAGCAACGTATAAACCTAACAAATTAAATTTGTAGGTATAACCTCATATTGCAATAAGGACGGATAAAACTACCTCTTTCTTCAGGTATTATTCCTTGTGATTATTCCTCTTTGATAAATCAAAGTTTGATCGAATCCGGCCTAAAACTAACAAGCACGTGCGCGTCACAGTGGGAAAACGACAGAAAGTTTAGCCGAAGCGTTTGAATTAGTAAATCAAAAGTCCGATTGTAAACTCGTACTTTACCAACTCTTCTAAGTACTTCTTGCCACATACAAGCCAAGGCGATAGCGACAGCAAATTGATTTTCCTGCCATTACAGTCCTACTTTTTTGCAAAGTCCTTCATAAGTTATACCGTGTATCCCTGTACAGATTTGGTCCCGCCACCTTACGTCTACCTCGACGTCGATTTAGTTTCACTGGTGACTATTCGGTTGTAGTTTTGGTCCATAGGTTATTCGGCGGGAGGCAGACGTGCCCAGCCCAATCCCACATTAAATTTGTCAGGGATGGTGACAATATCTGTTACTTGGATTTTGTAGTGAATGCCATTATTTCAGACCTGGTTCACCAGTACGAAACCTAGGATACTGCAGGATATCGTCGGGCTATTGAGCTTATAGTAACAGGTCTGTATCGGTATATGGTCCTTCTTAATATGCAGATAGATTTTAAGGGCATCAGACCATCAAACTGGACGACAAACGACGAAAGATTTGACGTTTGATAAGTGTGCTGTAAGCTCCTATATTGAATAAATTATAATGACTTTGACTTTGGACATCTTTCCCAATGAGGCCAAAGACAAAATTGGGAAAATCGCGTTTTATAGTTGGATCGTCCTCTTATAAATCCGTCAGCATATTAACTTGGACCCTGTATAAAGGGTATAAGGAAAAGTATCATTTAATTTATCATTTAGTTAATGATATGTTTTCCTACACCCTGTAGTTTCTATAAAATTTTAAAAGTTTTCGTAGTACGGTACCTATAAAGGTCTTATACACTAATTGGCAAAACGACATACTGTAGAGAACAACTAAAATTTTCAACAAATTACAGAACTGTACGAGTATATACCATCCGCAAATCAAAACATATTTCTTTTAAAAGATTAAAGTCAAGTGTTGGACCTAAAACAATTTAAAAAGAGAGCTCGCAATACTTTTAACAGTGGAGTGGTATCGATGAGAGAGCAAAACAAACAAGTTTAGATACAGACAGCGGATCGTTTAATCAGTCTATGCTCCAGACACGGGGTGGGGGCTACCTTCCAGTTTCCACTAAATGACCATCCCTCTACCCCGTTAACCCACGCCACCGTATCCACAAACAGTATACTCGGTGAGTGCGGCAAACAACTATGACTTGAGTAGTGGATAGAAGTGACATATATTGAGACGTGGAAACATTGACGTAGAATATTATGGAAGCCGGGTATAGTACAAAATTCTCGAAAAAAGTGTCCGAGACTAAACTACAACCTAAGTAGGTACGTGTAGCAATATAAACCAACTAACTAAAAACATTGAAAATGCTGAAATTCTTTTCCATGTCACTTTCCCATCGCGGTACGGTGCACGCGTGCGCGTAAGACTGTCGCGTAATTCTCTTTTTACGTTTTAGTGCTCTTTTGGTTCGGACACTTTTGAGCGCGGACCCTTCGTCCAGTAGTTGGTGAGTCAATGCGTGGAAATAACAATTATTTGGTGTAAATGTATACTCATTTATAATATTTAAATTTTGTGCCCTTCAGACGATCTTGAAGAGAAAATTCAATCTCCTTACAAGAAGTGATAACGTTTTTACTCCAATAAGACCTTACAGTTAATAGTTAGTGATAGTACACTAGTTTCGGTCTCGTTTGATTCAGATCACTCTATTCTAGGTTTAGATTTTACTTTTAAAGTCACATTTATTATTGTTAAATAAATTGTTTGATAAAACTATGCGAAAATCACCGTAATTAAATAATAAAAATCGAAAGCTACAAACCTGATTTGATTATTTATCATATGTTAACCTGATTTGATTTTTTTGCTTGTAAATACATTATTCACAAACTGAAAAAAGTCAGTACAAATGAATGGGCCCCGCATGCTGGAAGCCTCGGCAATTTTAGGGAATCCTTTAGGATTCATCAAAGACGAATGTAAAACATTATTAAGTAGTAAGCTTCACAATCCTCTTAAGAGAATAAAACTCGTCAGGGCCGGGCGCCGCGCGCTGCATAGGTGCAATCGGTTTCATCATATTTTCAATATGTATTAACCAATTAAATTCAATGGAACTTTTTAAACACGATCTAGAAACTAATCTCTGTGTTACTATTTCGTCAGATTTCCATTAAAATATACAGTTTCAATGCTGTTAAGATTTCTATGGAAATCTTTGACGTACCTACAATTTTAAGACTAAATATTTAAACTGAAATCTGTCAAGATACCGAAACAAATATTGGTTTAGATTGTATTAACAATTTTTTTTTACTTTAATTACTAAATGTTCCCCGAGAGGGTAGTCAGAGATATTCTGAAACCTCGTAAAGGTATAGTTTTAAAGTTACAGTACCTTAATGATTTCCATACAAATATTAAATTAATTCTAGCATTGAAACTGTATACTTTAACGAAAATCGGACAACATACAAGCATAGAGATTTGTTTCAAGATTTTTTTTGAAAAATATATTTGACTATAATTGGTTAGTATTCAAAATATAAACAGACTTCGTTGGTATGGAGAGCGCCAACGGTAATATCCCCTTAAGAGCTGAAGTCTTGTCTATGTGAGGAGTGTGTCTATGGAGCAGGCCTCCCGTGTTGTACACGCCCCCGCCCGCGCCCCCGCCCCCCGGGCTCGGGCGGAAGCACCACCGCCCGCCCGGATTCATTTCTGGTTTTCGTTACTCTTTTGTCTTAAACTGTTTCTGTAACTTGTTCTCTGTTTATCCTAAGGCGTTATTAATACTAATAACTGATTTATTCTTCTTATTGTGGCAGCAAGCCCTGGTGTCGGATTTTTAAAACCACCTTACGGCATCTGACGTGGTTTTTAATGTAACAACTACTACCAGAGATAGTAGCCGGGACCAACGGCTTAACGTGCCATCCGAAGCACGAAATCATCTTTCTTTTCAGACATTCAGCTGATTCAGTCTGTAATGTCCTAACCAACGAGAGGAAAAATTTCACTAGGTGTTCCGTGGGAATCGAATCCACGACCTCCGTGTCAAGAACCCACTGCTCTTAACTATTAGAACACGGAGGCAGTTGCAACAGATTTATTAAGATGATGTACGTAAAAGAAAATCAGTTACATACAAATGTAGGGTCTAAATTGAAATGCGTTATACATTAAGATGCTCCCAATAGGTAAACGCAGGGCCAGGCCATATTTTCCTGTTTTTTTGAAGCTTTCTTCTCGTTATTTGAAAGACATAAAAATTTATGAAAATATAGCAATGATCTTCAACATCTCGGCTTTATTTGCTGTGAAGTATATTTCATATTTTTCTATAAAACACGGATGAAACTTGTGTTCAAAGGAAAGCCTAAATATTTGAAAAATTACGTATTATGTGCATCTACTTTATAAGTGGAAGTCACTTTTACTTGCAACACACACCATTCTTTAGACAATGTGAAGACCTAAAATGCTAGGAAAGACTTTTTAAGACTAATGTTTAATGAGTTAATTAGATAATTGTAAAATTTGGTTCGAATTCTTACGATTTTCGAATTTGATTTCCTTGGATTAGGAGGCACCATAGTGACATAATGAAGTATAAGCCAGTAACAATAGGTATACCTACTAAAATTATGTAGTTTAGTAGAGGTGAAGCGGCTCTGAAAGGGTCGTTCGGTCAGGCAAACCTCTTAAAGGGAGTGCTTCAGACCATCAACCTGAACAACTTTCACTCAGCTGTACATATGGTCCGAGTAGCAGTTGCCATTTTCTGTGGTACAACACAATTATTTTCGCAAAAAGTGGCAGAAAAGTTTAATAGTAGAATTACACGCGTAACTCGACCATAGGTAGTTATACTGTCCTGGCGCGGTTTATACAGAAGAGACGTGTGGTGGTGGCGGACAGTCAAAGTAACACAATTATAAACCTTATAGTACGTAGCATAGCGTCATTTGGAGAATTACGCCCGCGCCTCCAGGCGACGTTACCTGGAGGCGCGGGCACGATTCTCCTTTACGACAAAAACGACGCTATGCTACGTACTATAAGGTTTATATTGTGTTACTTAGATTATCCGCCACCACCACACGTCTCTTCTGTATAAACCGTGGCTTAGATGAACAGCTACCGATTCACAACTTTTTACGCATTCGGTACCACGCTAATCATTTGACAGCAATTTGAGTCGTAATTCGATCACCACTGACTCGTTATCAATAAGTCAAGTCGGATCAAAACCAAAACTGAATCAGTATCGAACTTCAATGTTTGAAATGACCGCGATCAGCCGCCTAGTACTAATTATCAGCTTTATACCAGCTATTCGTAATTTAAGCCGACTAAACCATTCCTATGTTATCAAACTTCGGTATTTAGTCAGAGAAATTAGCCCTAAAACTATCACATGTCAAAATTTATTTGTGCTGCAACAAAATACTGACTAACATAGTGACAGGTGTGCACAGATTAGGTACCTACAGGCAATGTGCCATGTTTATCAATAGTGCAGTAATTAAGCTCGACATTATTTCGAGCTTGGACTAAAAGTCTCAAAAGCTGACCAATGACTAAGAAAATAGTTGAATATGGTTTCGATGTCTATATTTTACCTACTGTAACTTAATTATTATAATTTAATTAATGAGACACTGATATGTTAGGCGAATATTTTTAAGCAGCAACAGCGCCTGGTGTCTGACCAAATTTTACTTTTGAATTTGAACCTCTTGACAATTGTTTTAATGCAGCGTAAATATTTATGACTGTAACTGGACGATTTTTAGTTTTTATAAAAGCTGGTTAATTGCGAGTCGGGCTACTCGCGCACCGAGGGTTCCGTACCTCACCACCACACAAGATATTAGTTTACCTAAATGTTTTGTTTTCCACGGCACCTTTAGCGCGAGACCGACTCACACTTGGCCGGTTTTGATTATTTTTTGTTAAACTGTAGAGTTTGCAATATAATCACACCAAGTTTGACGCTTGTATGTAGTATTGTTTTTACGATAGAACGAGAAGAAAAACGTTGATAAAAACTAGTTTCTTGTACGAGGACCTCCCTTAATTTTTGTCATTTTTATTATTTGTTTAGCTTCTTTATTATGAATAACGAGCGGCCCGCCCCGGCTTCGCATGGGTAGATATGAAATATAGCTTATTTTCATAATGGATAATCTAGCATTCTAATGGTGAAAGAATTATTCAGATCGGCCCATTAGTTTCGAACCCTATTCAATACAAACATACAAAGAAAAAAAAAGCAAATCTTTCCTCTTTATAATATCAGTGTAGATAACTAGAACATCTATTCTGTAAATAAATTGTTACGAAGATGTAACACCGACCGTCACCTATCGCCACCCATGTAACAGAGGAAGATAAGTTTAGTATAGTAAACTTCACTCATGGTCATATCGTCTCGGGTTTGGCATAGTACAGCCTTCTATAGGCAAGCATTTACTGGCAATAAGCTCGCTTGCACTCCCCCCGCGCACCGCTCAAACAACCTTATACCCACGGACTCTCGGTCTACTCATTTCGTATGCAATTTTATTCATTATTTGTAATCTACTTCAATCGAATAGGGTCTCGGTATAAATCACTTTTAGGATTTGCTCGATAGGACGTATGTAGATTGATGCTTTTAGTGTGATATTTAAATGTGGTGCGTCTTTGTGCTTGCAGACGTGCTAATAAAGCCTTCCACGAACTCGATATGTATGAGAAGTCCGACCTCAGAAACTCATTTGACTAAAACAAATAACGCTTACTTTCTTTTTATTTTTTCACTCGCACGCCTTTTAAGATGCCGATGCGTCTTCACATTTTATTTGAATCTGTCGCTGAGGTTATATGATGTCTTATAACTACAGGACATGTCAGTCAGTCGAGCGAGCTTCGACTTTAAGGGGATATAATTCGGAGCGCGCTCCATACAAACGTACTATGGTGATATTTTCAATACTAACCAATTAAAGCCAATGAAATTTTGCTGAAACGATCTTGAAACAAATATTTATGCTTGTATGGAGTTAGATTTTCGTTACAATATGCAGTTTCAATGCTAGGATAAATTTAAGATTTGTATGGAAATCTTTGAGGTACTGTAACTTTAAAACTATACATTTTAACGAAAATCTGACTCTATACAAGCATAGAAATTAGTTTTTAGATTGATTCTGAAACATTTCATTGAGTTTAATTGGTTAGAATTGAAAATATCACCATAGTACGTTTGTATGGAGCGCGCTCCGAATTATATCCTCATAATGAATGAAATGAATATGTTATGCTCAAGTTATGCTCTCCAAAACTGAAAATCTGTTCTTTCATAAGGTACTTCAAAAGCCTTTAGTTACATCGTAAAAAAGTTGAAGTCAGCGTTATTTAATTTCAATAAAAATTGGCCAAGAGTGTTTTGAACTCGCCCAAGATGAATTCCGTAGTCATGAGAAGAAAAGTTTTAAAATTGTTTATCACGCAATCTATATGTACTCCATTCAAAATAGCAATTAAAATTTAAGGCTATTTTAATTACAGAAACAGAGATTTGAAACACTCTCACTTATTCTAAAACAGCTTTAGTAACGTCTAAAATATGTCGGATAGTACATGTTTCTGGTAAATAAATTATATTTCCATATCCGAATTGGCCAGAAAGCTAAATAGGAATCGGAAAATCTCGTCTTCCTTATTTAGAATGAAATATAGTCTGTTATTAGAAAATTTTTTTTTTTAGATGTCAGAGAGGCGTTAGCTAGAACGATTTAACCACGGCGTAGGGTACCTACGCTCTATTTTGGACATTGAGCGCAGATAACTCGAGACGAAATCATTATGCCATTTTAGTTTCTATGGGTGTTTTGTTCCGTTGGACAAGACCTATTCAACGACACCTCATTCGATTTGTTAAAAAAATGTTCGAAAAACCAACTCGAAAAAGTTTGTTTCTTCTTAACTATCCCCGCACTTTTAACCACATTCCTGCTTTTAGCTTACTGTTATCTGTCTTCATATCAAATTTCAATTCAATAGGTGCAAAAATGAACCAGTTATTAATGAATTAAGGCAGGGCATACAGACAGACATGTTCCTTGTTTGACTAATGTACCCTAAAAGCCCACACACCCACACATTTAAAAATCTAAAAGATTTTAAATCCCTAGTTTTTTCTTAACCAGCTTCAATGATTTCGTGTATCAAATTCAAAAGCGAATAATGGAGGCATTAATTAAGAAAATAGGTAATTCGACTCTTACAAACATAATTCGGTATGTCAAGTTTTTTTTTGGAGGGCTGAGATAATTGTCTCAATAATAATAATTTTCTATGTCAGAGATGTTAAATTAAACATCTCGTTAAACGAGGTTATTTTTTAAAATAACCTCGTTTTTCGGTCCGTCCAGTGACGTCACTGGAAAACCACTTGGTAAACTTAAAATAACTGGCCATTATGAAAAAAATTACATTCACAATGTCAGAATTTGACATTTGCTGTTGCCGTTTCTGTTTCCAACATAGAGTTAGAAAGAGAAGGCATGTTTTGTTTTTTTAATGAAGCAGTAAGTAGTTTTTCACCACGGAGTTCGAATTATTTTCTCTCCACCATTTTTGCATTTAGAGATTAGGGATCAAAGTAATTTCAAAATTTAACTCGATGAATCTCAATAAAAATTAAATTGGTTTCTTAAAATTATGTCTTCTATCCGTAAAAAATATAAAATGAAGACCAAAAAAAACTTGACATACCTACCGAATTCTTGAACGCATGGTTAAAGATTAAATAGTAAGACATGAAAACCCTCACGTAGTGTGTAGAGTTCAATGATAGATAAATTCATCCAGGGCACCATACTTATTTGTGATACGGTTTACATTAGAATAAACTTTAGACTTATATGTGATTGACTCTAACCTAACGTTCTATGATAGGTTAAAAAATAAGAGATACGTATTTTTCCGATTTTATTTTTGACCGATATTCTGAAAAACATAGGATTTATGGCTAAGATACCTTGGCAGCAATAATATTAAAAATTTAAACTGTCAAATACAATAGAAAAGCCAAACAGGCAAAGGAATAAAATCTCATCCAACCGCTATTATATTTTTCAGTTTTTTCTAATTACTCGAGAAATAATGGATAGAAAAATCTGATAATTTTGATATAAGCTTTGAATCACATAATCTCGAAATGGTTTTCTTATTTTGGTACCTTTCTTAAAATGAAATGTTGTCAATTAGCAACGAGGCGGTTGCTATAAAAATTTTGGACACTCTAGGTATATATTTCAACTAGGTCTTCCTGTACAATACGCCAATGTTTTGGACACAACCAAGAAATTGTACTGAAAAATTAGGAGCTCGCTTCGCTTGCTTGCTCCAGGATCCTAGTTATTGCGAAATGCTACTGAACCAACCCCTGCTTTATCAGTAGGTATAGTGTAGGGATTTAGCCAGATCCAATAATCTAAACTATTATAAAACTGTAACAGAAGTGTGTCTGTACATTGCAGATATTTACAAGAAAAAGATTACGATATGGTTTTAGCAACTTTTTTAGGTTAGGTATCCCTGACTCCAAATAAACATTTTTACCCGACTGCGCCAGAAGGATTGTTATGTTTTCGAGCGTATGTATGTCTGTATGTATGTATTAATGTATGAATGTATGTATGTATGTTTGTATGTCTATTTCTTTGGCACTCCCTAGAGCCTAAACTTGATAGATTTTAACGTATGAGTGTCATTATATTCGTAAAAATTGTGAGAGTGACATAGGTTATTATTTATCATTATTTATTGTATTATTATTATTTGTTATAACACTTTATTGTACACACAGATATAATAATGCACATAATTGAGAAAACATGTACTAAGGGCGAGCTGCTATATTATTTTAATATGAAGTCTGCGAATTAAAAAAGAGAGGGAGAATAAACGCTTAGTGATTATAGAGCTTTCAGAATTGTTGTCTGTCTGTTTGTTTGTTCGTAACAGCATCACGCAAAAACTATTGAACCGATTTTGATTGTTTTTTTTTTGTTTGATAGCTTATGATGTGACTTAAAATCTGGTATAATTCTGGTTATAATTCGTTCGGAAGAAGTCGCGGGTAAACTCTAGTATAATATAACTCTGCCGAAAGGCGCTCATGCCTTTTGTTCTAACACAGTGTAAGCATGCTATGCCCCAAAAGGAAAATTTGTCTGAAAGACCAAAGGAGTCCACCAAATACTTTAATGCAAAGAAAATTGCTGCAGTCATCAACGTTCGTTATTAGGGATCCGTACCCAAAGGGTTCCAACGGTACCCTATTACTATATTACTACTACTATATTATGTTACTATATTACTACTTTTATTTTTACTATACGCCCTACGCCGTCCTTAGACCCCGTCTGTCCTAACTTTGAAGGTATGTATCTTTTGAACCGTAATAGGTAGACGGTTGAAATTTTCATAGACTATAATATTTTCATCTGTTGGATTTGCTAAAATATAGTTTTAAAAAATAAACGTACAAGAAACCAGTTTTTCTGCGTTTTTTCTTTATGTTGTATCGTAAAAACGGTACTATACAATATACATACAAGCGTCAAACTTGGTATGATTATAATGCAAAGTCTAATGTAAAACAACAAATTAAATAAACCGGTCAAGTGTGAGTCGGGCTTGCGCTAAGGATCTCGGAGAATATACATTTTATTTTGCTAAATGTATTATGAGGCACCTGAACCCTCGGTGCACGAGTAGTCCGGCTCTCACTTGACTTTTTTAGTCACTGTACACTGTACGGGCTATTGGTCACCTCGTACAGACTTGTGTTATATGTGGTTTTTTATTAGATGCTTGATGCTTGGTTTTAAACTGTAACTACATCATCATCATCATCTCAGCCGATGGACGTCCACTGCTGGACATAGGCCTCCCCCATAGATCGCCACAACGACTGGTCCTGCGCAGCCCTCATCCTACGTGTTCCCGCCGCCTTCACCAGGCCGTCGGTGCACCTTGTCGGTACGTAGTCGCCACTCGAGAACTCTTCGGACCCATCGGCGATCGGTTCTGCGAGCAATGTGCCCCGCCCACTGCCACTTCAGTTCAGCAATTCTTTGGGCTATGTCAGCTATTCCATATCTCAGGGAAGCTCCGAGCATAGCCCTCTCCATTGCCCTTTGGGTGACTTTCAACCTTTTTATGAGGCCCTGAGTGAGAGACCACGTCTCTGTTCCAAATGTCATCATTGCCAACACTCACTGGTCAAAGACTTTCGCTTTGTTATACTGCGATATTTGGAACGTGAAGATACTACGTAGCTTCCCGTACGATGTACGTAGCTTTACGTAATCACACTACACACTGTACAATAACAAGAAATACAGTGTGTAAACTTAAATGCGTTACATACTTAAGGGGTTGCTTTAGATACTGAATAACTTTCACTATGAGACCTGTGTTCCATATAATTGAGTCGAGAC
This sequence comes from Agonopterix alstromeriana, assembly GCA_963924505.1. Classification (NCBI taxonomy): domain Eukaryota; kingdom Metazoa; phylum Arthropoda; class Insecta; order Lepidoptera; family Depressariidae; genus Agonopterix; species Agonopterix alstromeriana. Next base: position 16,784,689 of record OZ004661.1, read on the forward strand.
ACCATTGACATTTTCTATTGAATAACAGATTTTATTTTATGCAGTTTCGATGTTGGTCCCCTAGTGAAGCTTGTTCCGTTTGTTAACGTATTTAAGTTTACGCACTGAGATAAACATGCTAGGTATCGTAGCCCGTCGCAGCTTACATACCTCGTAGCTTACGACGCGATACTGATTACGATTGTTGCATCAGTGTTTAAGTTGTCTCGTACTTCATAATAAAGCTTCATTATTTAAGTTGCATCAGTATTTAAGTTGTCTTGTACTTCATAATGAAGCTTCATTGTGAAGTACGAGACAACTTAAATACTGATGCAACACTCGTAATTAGTATCGCGTCGTAAGCTACGTGGTACGTAACTTGCGACGTGCTACGTATACGTAGCATTTTTTTCTCAGTGCACCCTATATAACTAAATCGTACGCATTGGTGGGTTTTGCTATGTTAATTAATAGAGTACCAGTGCACGACTTGCTTGCTAATCGCGTGAACTGAGTGTAAACTCGTTCAACATGATTTGACCTAAATTAAATATAATGAATAGTAAAATTGCTGCCGAGGCGCGATTTGCTGTTGTAAGACCGTACATATACCTACTCATTAGACTAACATTAGAAAAAAAATAATGTCGCTCCTGATAAGCTCCTGATAGTTCTTCTCTTGTACAGTCGGCAACGAAAACATGTATACAACGTGTTAATGAATAAGCGCAAGCCCCATCATACACTCCAACTGATTTATAACAAATTAATTCGATTGAAACAATATTTTCATTATTTTGATAGTTAAAATTTAAAGTTATTCGCATTTTAAGTTTTCAGGCAAAAATGATTTGTTATCATTTCAGCAATGAATGAAAGCGCATGGATACATTTTTAAGAATTGTCTTTTGGTAGTAAGTAGACCCGAGTGTGCCTGTGCGGTGGGATGAGATCGAGTTCAGTAAATTTTAATTTTTACTAACAAATTATGTAATCTTTTGATAAAATTACCTATGTTGAAAACATGATAATTCGATTCTGCTCTCGATTTTAAACAAACTACTTTCTAGTTTTGCGTTTATTCATTAACACGTTGTACCTATACTTTTGTTCCACGTGTCGTAGTCGTAGTACAAAAGTGTAGATACATCTTTTCGTCACTGACTGTACTCATGAAAAAATTCATCATTTATGAGCGTACTTTCAAATTTGACACGTTTTTCTTGTTTGATTATTTTCTTTTTGAGTTTTAATTAATTGTACCTACTAATTTGGTATGGAAAAATTTATAAAATCGTAAGTTCAGTACAAAAGACATCAACGAGTATGAAAATCACAAAGTAATTTAATTCGGTATTTACTCGTAAAGTAAAACTTAAGCTATGCTGATTCCGAAACCATTTCGAGTTTTCATATTTAGTAATTTTATTTTCTTATTTAAAACTCTTAAAATTATAAGATGGTCACCCATTTTTTTAAAAATTACTTGACATTCATTCGACCTCTAAATGACGTCATAAGGTTGGCTGAATGGGCTTAAATCCTTTTCCCTTGGGGAAAAAAGAGAACGTCATATTAAACGTCAATGTCAACGAAAGGGTGGTCGGATTTGAAAATTTTCCGCGATTATGGGGAAAAATGTGGTCTCTGGGGAAATGAAATCGTGGGGAAGAAATGATCAAAGTGGATGATTTTGAGTTTTTTCCTAATGAACTTTATAATTATAAAAACAACATAACTAAGGTGTTCTGTTATTAATAGCTTGACTGAGTATCATGGTTCGATACAGCTGTGCCTGTCAGCAGGTACGCAAAGTGAAGTCTATGGTTTGTGGAGATTTGGGGAGAAAGTCAAAACGTATCATTTAGGGGAATAAAATTATGAATCTGGGGATATTTACGAAATCACATCTGGCAGCATTGCTTTCAAGTGACAATTTCAATGGAGTAACTTATTTGTTTTTAAGTATTTTACGTAAATCAAAGATTTTGAACTATTCAGCCTCTGATATGACGACATCACCAAGAAAACTTGAAAAAATTTACCATAGCTTGGACATCGAAAACAAAGAAAAAAGTTGTTCAAAATAGCCTAATTTACGCAACTAAAGTGTTCAAAAAAATACCAGCAAAAACGTTACATACCGAATTTGACACTTCATGCTGTATTTTTTTCAGTTATGTTGTTAAACGATCAAATCATTATGTATTTTGAAACAACTTGGAAAATAAAATACCTAAGTTGACCATACATGACCATACATTGACCATAAAGGATATGTCCAAAAACCTATTTCCGAATCTGAAAATCGAAATCATGTACAATTCCGAATTTTGAAATCACTAATGTCTTAATTCCAAATTGTCTAAGATCCGATCTATTGAGACTCCGAAAAACACAATTCCGAATATGATAACACAACTCCGATACAAAAACTAAGAATTCCTAATTGTTATAATTCTGAATTTTCATAATTAGTTATATTAAGCCAAACGGCTGTCATATGAATGTGAAAATCTTTTGGGAAAAATCTCTTGTGAAAATAAAATGTCGAAGGTGTGACAACGTAGAGTACAGTAGGTATTGTAGACTGATCTGCAGGTTTCTATACTTGACGCAATCCGGATTACCTATGTGCCTACTTAGTTTATAATGTTAGTAGGTATGTTACTTCAAAATGTAATAATTTCAAGCATAATAATTAAACCACAAGTTTTCGTTTTAAATATTACTTATACTTTACCTACACCGGTCTTTCTATATTATTAGGAAACTATGAATTTTATATGAGGGCCTTCTGAAGTTATTTTACACCCGGCGACACATCAAGCTATACAAAACCAAGATAAGCTGGCAACGCGACGTTATACGTTACTCGACCAACGCGCGGCCAGCTTATTTTGGTTTTGTATAGCTTGATGTGTCGCCGTGTGTACATGCTCAATAATTTAAAGGGATGCTCAGACCATCAAACTACACCACTTTCTATCGTAGTGACACCCATTGAATGAGAAAAAAAATATCTGCCGTTTCTTCCTATGAAATAATGTACCTACATTATTTCGGAAGGATCCTGTATGTACAGCCAGCCTCAAATAAGATTAATAAAGTATCGTTCAACGTCAGCAGCCCCGGCGAAAACTTGACTTGGCGCCCCTCCCCTCCAAGCGCGCTGCATGAATTTCTTCCCAGGTTGGATGCAAAATTTAAAACTGGAGCGAGCGAAGCAAGCTCAAGATTTTATTGCAAAATGATTAGCTAGTAACTATATTATTGAAAATCTAGAAAGACTTTTTCATTTCGACAGCCCATACAAGAAAAACCCGGAGCGAGCGAAGTAAGCTCTAGATTTTACTGCAATATACCTATAATGAGATCACTGCAACACGATCTAAAACCAGAAGCGAGCGAAGCGAGCTCGGGGTTTTTCTGCACTATTTTCAAGACGTTGCAATAATGTTTTTTTCAAACATTGTTTTGGCACCCCTAGATTCGGGGCTACATATCAGTGTATTCGCATTTTTTCATCTGACCGTACCCGACATGCATTAATACTAAATTACAAAAATCGCTTTTGAAACAATGTAAACATGAACACGTCCAGTCAAAAATCTAATCTAAGCTTAGAAATAGCGAAACGCAATTAGGTATTAAAATTTTAGTGACTTTTTTCGCGTCGCGCGTCGCCGGTCGTATCTACTCCACCTTTTACGCTGTATAAACTGGTTGTATCACCTATAACAGATATTTTAACCATTTCTCTATTGTGTAAGGTAGTCAAGCAACGGAAAATTTAAAAGAAAAATCCGCTATGTTCCGTCGTAGTCGTCTCGTAGTCCTAGCGTAGTCGAGCACTGCTAAACAGGATGTAGCGTTGTAGTCGCGTTTGGTAAAGTTTGGTATCAGATTTTCAGTATCTATGTTCTTCTCAATTTCATTAGCTGTTTCCCGTTTTTACTCAACCATGAAATTCAAAATTGACAATATTTCAGATAGCATGTAACGCATCTAATTCCATTATAATTACTTTATAAACAGAAGATTGTTATCTCAAATTGAATTCGAAATATAGAGCAAGAAATCAAAAATGATCTGCACCAAAAGGGGTAGGTGTGAGCTACAGTGTATGGATTGTAAGGTAAAGGTGAACGGTTGTAATGAGTCAAAGGATTAAGGTCAGGGCATAGTAATGGCCGGTGCGAGAAGCGTGCGGTTGCTTCAACAGCGCCGTGTGGAGTGACTTAAAGCCGGCGTCGCGCGCCGCTCGACCCAATTGGTCGCTAGCCGGCGGCCCGCCCAGGGGAGGGGGCAACGCACACACTCTCACGCTCACCTAAGATAATTTATTTTATGTTATACCGTTTGAATATTTTATATCTGTGTGAGTTTTTTCGGTCGGTATGCGTTCAGTGTGAAATATTCGCGCGATAAGAAAGAAGAGGGGAAGAGATCGATCGGCGACATTGCGCTTTTTATTTCGACATTCGGTGGTTGTCATAGTTTAATTATGACTGCGGTGTAGGTTTAAGATTTTCTTTTTAAATCTAAACAGATATTTTAATAATTTTGCTTTGCGTTGTCTTCTATTAAATAGAATTGAATTGTTTTTTAGTTTATTTTGATAACTCGTTTGTTTCAGAAATCATATTTGACTACTTATAATGTCTAAATGTCGAGATAATGAAATTAATCTAACAGTAATGAAAGGAAGTGCACACAAACATCTCCTTATGTTTATTTCGTTAGGCTAGCTTAAATCATAAACTAACTACCTCCAACAATCAGAAAAAATATAAAATAAATTATTAACGAATATTACTATAGACATCTAACACGTCAACGCAATATAATAACTCGGATGCTTCAACATTTCATACGATCGCGTGCATTTACAGTGTAACATCAGAACAGAAGTCGAAGTACTCAAAATCTCGCGAACCTTTGTCAGTTCCTCCCTACATCAAACCTACCTAAAGAAGAGATACTGCTGTGCCAGGAACACATTTCATAGACCGTTTAATACTGTCACCGCTAACATGTTTTCACCGCTAAAGCGACCCCGGGAATATAAGCTATCAAGTACACAACAAGCTACAACCGCCCCGTCGCGTCGCCATCTCCTAACTCTACTAGTATAGCTAGCTACTTAACGTAAACTACATAGTTTCCACATCAAAGAAAAATAAAAATTACAAATGTCGTGGTTACCTTTAATCAAATACAAAGCTATCATTAAGTCAACGCTTCGGCAAACTCAGTCGTTCGTGCGCATCGTCACTGTTAATTATCACAATATATATGTATAAAATAAAATAAAAGAGACCGCTCCGTACCAATACTAACACAAAAAATACGAGAAAAGAAAGAGAAGCTTTTAAAAAAGAAAGGAGTGCATCTACCCCCACCTCCGCTCGCCCCCACCTCGTCGGGCCGCCCCTGAAGCGGGCGCCACCCACTGCACCGCAAAAATCGAGAGCGTCGGCGGCAGCAGCGAGCGGCGCGGGGTCAAACGGCGACGCGAGCGTGAAAAGAAGGAGCGGTGTGCTAGTCACGCACACAGAGGCGAGTGTGCGTGTGCGCGCCGAGAGGGAGGGCGAGGCGCGAGCGGGACGGCGGCGCCAATTACTATCACCTGGCGGGCAGCTACCGCATTACCCACTGCCGCCGCGCGCGCGACCACGCGCCCGCTGCACCACGCGGCCTGCTCCTGTGACTGTGACGCTCTCCGCTCAGCGCCGAGTCTACACCAATCGATACTACCAACCGCGGCTGGCCCCGTCGCGAGTGCACCCCGTACTGCCTCCGCTCTGCCCTCGCAGGGGATGCACCGCCGACCTCTTCGCCTAGCTTCTAAGGTGGCGCGCGACAACATGCAACTGTGAAGTGTGTGCGGACAGTGACACGGACACTAAACGGACGTGATTGTATACAAGTTATCTGCAGTTTCAAAGTGAAAATGACGTCCCAATTCGCCTTCAGAGGATCTCCACCGAATCAGGTAAATTATAACTTTTAAAAACTTGACCATAACTTGTGAAATATGTTTTGATTACAGTATTAATTGATTTCACAATTATGCAGTGCGATCTATTAATCAGATTCTCTTGTTTCTATCGAATGTTTAAATTTACAAATTCCATCTTGAATTTGTTTTTATTTCTTATGTGCCGCGTGGTATGTTCACTTGGTTCAAATTTCAAAAACTTTGTGTTTAAACAAGTAATTAAATTAGGTAGTAATAACATTTTAAAACAGTAGCTATTAATACGCTGTTTATTTTAAATTAGACATTGTAAATTAAACAGTAAATTAATTTGACGTCCCTAACACCACTAGTGACATTTGTTCAGCTTAAGTGCCTATAAGTAGAGCATTCGTTGATGTATTTTTTTTCTTCATAGTAGTTATTAAATAAGCATCAATATTCAATTACGGTTACCTATTAGCAAGATTATAGATCGCTCTAATTATGTTACATACTTTTCTCGAGTCAAGTTTTTGCTGCTTGTCTTGGTAGAGTTCATTCACTAGCCTATATTACTTTGCCCTGATCGAGTAATGTTCAAAGCATAAACAATTCGAAACCAATTCGATTAAGTCCTCGGTGCAAAAATAGTTTTATCAAATCTACATCGATTTGTATGCAAAACGCCATTGTTCATGGAAAAATTAAATTGTGAAATGATTAAGTACATATAACTTTATGTATATGTCTAGCAACTTCTGATACACAGCAACAATGAATAAATAGGTACGTAATTTGTATTTTCCTGATTGCTTTGTTGACATCAACAATGAAATAAAACTGCAATGTTAGTTTAAAACGCCACTATTTACGTTTAATTCTAATAAACAGAAACAAATACAATATCCTAATAAGAAATTTAATATTAAAATTAAATAAAACGCTATCGATTCATAATTTGTTAATTTTATTCCATATAATTGTATAGATGCAAACTTCTTTAAGTACAGGAGGTCAAGATATGATAACATGTGTATAAAGAAGAAATTAATATGTTATGATTTCCCAAAAAAAAATTAGTCGTCTTAATAACTACATAAAAATCATATAGCTATCGTCGGCATAAAGGGAGAGCACATGTGCCAGCATCAATTTTCGAGGATTATGTTGATAGTGAATATACATATTTTCAAATCAGAGCCCGCACAACTAAGTAGGTTACTAAAACTATAATATGTATATGGATACATGTATACATAATATATTACTATTCAAAGAACATACCTATATACTCGTATTACTACAATTGCCTGAGGTAATATTTAAGGAACAATTAAAATAAAATAATAATTTGAAGAAGAAGACTACTAATTATAGTAGATATACATATTAAAATAATTAAATTGGCTACGGTTTTGATTTAAGATTCTTATAACTACTGCACACTTATTAATTGAAGAAATATGTACCGACCTAAAACATTATTTTCCAATATGTACTCCTTTTATCAAATGTTTTGTTTTCTTATTTTTATGAATTTTTATCTGTCTATAACACTAGGTAGATGCCTGACCTAGTATCCAGGCCTATCATGAAATTAACGATCATTACATAAAATAATGACCTCCACATAGTCAATCGATTAGATACTTGATCAATTATTTAAGAAATACAAAACTTAGATCATATTTGTTACATCATAGTTTACATTAAAATGTAAACTTAGGCCGCCATAAAGCGCATTATACATATTTGTCCATATTTAAGGCTACGTAGATGCATGACTATGCCACGTTAGAACTATTGTGAATAAAATCATCTATAGAAAATAATAATACATACAGTCAATAAATTTGAAACTTAAACAACGCTGTTTTTATAAAATAGCGTTGAAAATATACCTACATTGAAATTTAAACATTTGGATTTTATTCGACTTGGACTAACAAAATACATTCTAAATATTATTCTTCAGGATCATGGAAAATAACAAACACTCGTTCTCTCGAGATCTATTAATAATTATCATTTGTTGGTAATATTTTTGTACTCAGTTATGATAATAAGACAATAGCAAAGGAATTGTAAAATTATAATAAGTATGTAGATGTATTAAGTAGGTCCTTACAGATAAACAAAATGAATTAAGTTTATAATACTTAACCTAACCTACATACTTAACAGACGAAAATAAAATAAAGAAATATTAGATCAATAATCAGAAATAATTAAATACAAAGAAATTTGTTAAAATGATCCATAAGTCGTAGATTTCTACTTAAATTATGATCGTCTTTTAACAATTCTGTAATTAATTATGATTCAAAAATATTTGATCGTGGCTATATTTTCCGTGACTTCAGTACCCCTAGATATGGCTCTTACTGGATCTGTTAACATGTATATAGCTATAAGTAGGGATATACAGTTGTTACCCATAAAAGTACTAGGGTACTTACTTACTATCATGCATGATGATGATAATTTTGCATTAGCTTTGATCTTGTTGGGTTTAAACTTCAAGTTAACTGGACAGAACAGCATACAGATTTTTGATATCCATGAAAAATCTAATATTTTCGAATATCGGCATCATATTTTTCATTATATATGGCAACACAATGGAACATATGCGAAGTAAAAGCTGCTACTTTCCATCTCTTCATAAATAACTCGCTAATGGACAGCATTTCATCTAGAATTAAACATTTTAACGGGTTCTTACCGCTTACCGGGACAGCATTTCATTTATGAAAGGTACCAAAATTAGAAAACCATTTGGAGATTATGCGAAACAAAGCTAATATTAAGATTATCAGATTTTACTATGAAATATTTCTCGTTTTATTTGAAAAATACTGTTAAATTACAAGCTAGGCTGAATGAGATGCATTTCCTCCGCCTGAGTCTGAACCTAATCATCTTTTGATTTTTTAAAATATTGTATTGACATTTTCTTAATCATTTTTCGGGCCAAAGTAACAATGGCCATGATGCCGAAAATTCAAAGTTTAAAAATATAAATACTTAATAAAAATCTAAATCGAAAAATACGTAGTGCTTATTTTTAAACATTATGTCTAATGTATTCAAGAAAATAGGTCGTTAAAAATTTTTTGCGCATTTCTTATTCTAGCATCCTTCCAATTTATTCCTGTATAATTTAAAACCGACTTTAATTAATACGAATTTTAAAAAAAACACATTGTAGTAGGAATATTTGAAGTAACCTCTTGAGAGAAATCTAATAACATAAATACAATAATATACAGGGTGTAAACATACATGCGTTAAATATTTTAGGGGGTCCTTCAGACCATCAAACTGAAAATTATTAATTACGAATAAGCCAACATCAAAATCGAGGAAAATTTTATGAAACACGGTGGATGATCTGAAACACAACATAAAATATTATGTTACACACTTATGTTTAGACCCTGTATAATTAATATATTTATCATGATGCAATTAAATCAATTGCTACTTAAAACTGTGCTATTTAGAACAAAACAGTCTATACTAAGTGTGACAATGGTTTGTATACTAATATTGTTACTAATATAATTTTACATGAATGGACCTAGTTATGCCAAATGAGCCAATTCCATTTCTTAGTGATTTAGGGAACTTTTAAAATTATAACCATCTCTTATAATGCATAACCTGTTAATATGGATCGGTAGATTTAGGGCCTGTTTCACCACTTCTCGATAAGTTCCTAATAGCTTGTCTAATATATCTTTTCACATCTATAAGTCATACAGGCATAATCTCAAAGAGTTCGGACCACGCACAGCTGAAACGTGGTGTTAAAGATTTCGAGCTCGCTTCGCTCGCTCCTTATCTTTTACTTCAATGCACATGTTTTGTACGGAAAGAGCCAACCGATTCATATTAAGGAAAAAACTGAAGCTCGCTTGAGTCCTCTTAAGCTTCTATTTTTACATGGATAAATCAAAAGATGTCTGAGCATAACCCAAGTAGTTGTACTAATAAATTTCGAGCTCGCTGCGCTCGCTCCTTTGATAAAGGAGGTCAGGGGGGCAAAATCGATTTGTGCCCTGGGCGACAGAAACCCCCGCTACATCACTGTACCTATAAAGGTCGTATATCTTAATCGATATAAGCTAACAAGAAATCAGGCCCTTAGCCTGTTTTTCTGTCACGATGATATGAATTTATACTTTGACACATGAAAATCCAACCTAATTAAATACGAAAGTTTGTCAGTCTTGTACGTTTTCATGACTAAACTGCTAAACCGATTTTGATTAAATTTGGTATAAAGATAGCTTGAAACCTGCGGAAGGACATAGATCTAAAAATTCATCTCAGACAAAGTTGCGGGTAATAGCTAGTAGCGTATATTTTACGACGATGTTCTGCATTAAAATCTCGTTTTTCACAAGAGTGTGGGTTGGCTCTTTTTGGCATAACCAGGTCCAATTTCAAGAAAGGATACCTCTTATAAACACTCTAACAAGGTTACTTTTGTAAGTGGGTAAATTAGGTTATAAATACAACTGCAACCGCGAATCGAATATTCAGAATAACACAAATTTCACTAGTAGGGACAACTATTAGTATAATTATGTGACGACTATACATTTTAGAAGACTTTTCTAGTAAATAGCAGACTTTTCAAGGAAGTTTGTTGTTAACATCGAATTCTGGAAGATTTAACTAAAATCAACCATAACATTTTGTCTAGTAAAGTCTTCTCATATTTATATTTTTCTCCGTGCACCTATGTCCAGTGTAATAGGAAGAAAGGCCGTCGCTACTTTTAATGAACAGTCCAGTGGATAAAATGCACGCCTCATATTTGAAAAAAATAGGTTTTTTCATGTTGTTTTCCTTTACTGAAACGCTGTTGGTGTTAATTCGTTCCTAAAAACTAATTAGGGGGCGTCCACAAATCACGTGACGCCTATTTGGTTGAATTTTGATCTTTGACATCTTTGTGACATATTATTTAGCCTCCTCCCACTCTCCTCCAATGTCACGTGACTTTTATCATGACACGAAAATAATATTAAAAATGTAACGTGACATTTCTTCAGCCCCCTACCCCGCTGCATGACCTTAACCCCCACTTGCATCAACCTGGGTTAGCAATAAACTCCAGTTAAGCTGGTAGATTTTAGTTTTGGAAAAACATACTAGGGATTGCTATTTGACGCTGAGTTCATTACTAACCCAGGTTGACGCAAGTGGGTCTAAGTGACACTGGACGATAAGCCCCCCTAATTAACGTCACGTAATTTATTGACGCCCCCTTAGTATGAATCTGGTCTGTATGTAAGGCGAGGCTACTAACCTCTAGACCATCATGGCTTTCAAATAAATCCTAATCATAGCTAGTCCTCTGCTATTTTACTTTCTTTATCCATTTCACTAGTGAAACAAAATCCAAGAACAAGAAAAATCATATCAGTGAAAGCAAAAATAAAATAACTACATACAGTCAATAAGATAGGTATGTCCATAGTATGTCAAGTACTTGACATACTATAAGAAAAACAAAAAATCCGCGTCATGCATCTTCAAAAGAAAGTACCACCAAAGATCCACAACCCATCCATACCTACTACGACCAGGATGTAAACTTTAAATGTGCATTACAATTGCTGTTTTATGAAAATAAAACTATAAATAGTTAAGGGCCTGCTTCAGACCATCAAACTCAACAATTGACAAAATCGAAATCGCGAAAAATATGTTAGTTGTTTCAAAAAAATTTCAATATCTATTCGACCCAAATGTGTGGAATGGATGATTTTCTTTTCGCAATTTCAATGTCGGTCCCGTGATGTAAGTTTTTCAGTTTGATGGTCTGAATCACCCCCTGAAGTATGTAACGCATTTAATTTTAAACACTGTATATTAAAGTGAAAAATAAAGCATCTTAATAATCTAAATCTTTTGGTAGAGCTACTCTAATTTTTTTTATCACAAAGCTACTATCATTATGGTACTAAAAATGTACACAATATATCTACCTACCACTAATAAATCATGTCTTTCTAGCCAATGCAAGTGGCAGAGTATATTTTGAAAATAGTTACTAAGTTGTCAGTTGGGTAGGTAATTTGTTTTTATTTAATTTTGCGGTGGAGTTTGTTGCAAATATATCCTGAATTCAACGCTCAATTCCTATTACGTTCAGAAATAAACAAACGGAAATACTTTTGAAGTAGAACCACCCATTTAAGATCGGGATGAGAGTAACATAATGAAAAAATAAAACTGAAATACACACATTTTGCCTATTTTTTCTTCTTCATGTTTAGATTTGAACACAAAAATGAATGGAACACAGTTCTAAAAATTATGTACAATCCTACGTTGTAGTTGGAATGCCAAAATTTGTGATTTAAAAAAAGAAATACTAAGGTTTAAAATATAAACTTGAATAAATATGAAATTTGATGTCATAATGACGCATGCTTTTGTCAAGGATCCATGCAAAAACAAAAAGAATTCCGTGTGCCTGGAATTGTGTAAAATTATCCCATGTAATTAAATTGGAAAGAAAGTTGATAATTACAGTTAATTAAGTTGTTTAACGTCGAGTTTCCACTAATGAAACTTCCAGAACCTCCTATAAAACCAAAACCAATTTTTACTAATAAACTCCACGCATAAGTTAATATTAATAATAAATTAATTGAACATTATCTCAGAGTACTTGTGAGCACAAAATTATTAGATTCACTGTCAACCGTATTTGTTATCAGATAAAACCTTATTAAATTTCATGGTTGTCGTATTATTGGACTGGTAATACTTATCAGTCCATTTAGTTAGTTTAGTGCCTACGCCTTAATTAAAATGGTGAATCCTAAGTAAGTAGACCAATGTTAATAAAGATAATATTGTGGAATGATTGGGTCAGCGGCCGAATGCGTGCCGTGCGCGATCTACTTTCGCTATCTGCCAGATAAGACGCCACCGGCACCGTGTGGGGGACGTCGTCACACACTCCCCCTCACCAGAGAGGATTATCCTCATTATTCCTCAGTTTTCGAGCTTTCGCTTCACCGACCATGTTCTTATTATGCTGTCAACGGTCAAATAACTGCGTTACTTCCATAAAGTTATGAGATGTCACTTAGAGATGTACCTTGTTACATCTGTAAGTGACTTATGACTTCAGAAAGTATTATTAAATATTATATATTGATATCTTCAAAAATGTTATCGAAGCGGAAAAAAATCCTTGTAAACTCAAACGTAACAAAGCCCGGGGATTTATAGATACAAACTCTTTCATTTCCAAAAGTCCAAAATGATTTGATAATATTCATAATTTAAAAACCGGCCAAGTGCGTGTCGGGACACTTGACTCTAACAAAAATTTTTACTTTAAAGCTTAATATTTCGCAAACGAATCCTTTAATCGAAGAATGGTTTACCTACACCCGCAATATTTTTAAAAGACACCAAACACACCATGGGATAGAAGAGAAAAAAAACTTTCATCCCCATTTTTCGTGTAAGGGAGGTACCCTAAAAAAAAAATTCTGAAGTTTTTATTTTACCACTTTTTCGGCTTGATTTATATGTATACCCATGTCAAATTACAGCTTTCTAGTACGAAGCGTCTCTGAGCTAGGCCGCGGACAGACGGATAGACGGACAGACGGACAGACGGACGGACATGGCGAAACTATAAGGGTTCCTTGTTGACTACGGAACCCTAAAAATCTGACTTCTGTCTATTTTATCAAATGTAATATTTGAGAAATTAACCTAAATTATGACTGTGAGTGAGACACAATCTAAAGATAGATGGAAATATAAAGATACCTGTGTCTAAAAAAAACGAAAGGCTACCGTTTTATTGAGGACCATTAAGGGGGCACCGAGCCTCCGGTGATTGAAGTCATCGCTGATTTTCTATTTATCGATTCATTAGGGATTTATTTTATATTATTTGTAGATACCATCTTTAAAACTGCAAACATAAAACATAGTTATCCGTAATGTTTCGACTACATGCGACATTCTTGTTTTTTGGAAATGTTGCATAATAAAAAATAAAAAAATACGATTGCGGGTAGCACTGGAGGGTTCGATACACTCTTAAGGCGTATCCGCCCGGGAACACGACTCTCCATACTAATCGATGTGAACGAATGCGTCGCTCCGGTCAGAATTTAGCCGCTTTCTTTAAAAAATGATTCAAAAAATAAGAAAACTAAATCATTCTATGTTGTATTGTGAAGTATATTGTAAATTTGCATTTTCTTCCGACCAACAATGTAAGAGTAATGAGTAATGGTTACAACTTGAAAAAAGGGATGATTATAGATTCCCTTTTCTTCAGTTTTATTAATTAAAATAGAGTTAGAGAAAAACCAAATCACTTCTCATGTGCTGTAGATTATGCAGTTTGGTTTTCTGCTTAAAAAGTGCCAAAGTTAATGTATAAAAATGGTTACAAAGTTACCCAATGTTACGATAAAATCGGGCGGTAGTGCCTTAAGTTCTTTGTCCTGTTAAATAAATTTCATTAACGCCTCTTCTATTTAGTTTCATATCTGCTAATTACTCTTTGTAAAAGCACAACTACTTTTGTATCAACATTTAAATTAACACTAACAAAAAAAAAGTGAATTTTAAAAATATGCATATAGTTAATCGGAATGTTGGGATTTTTTATTTTAAGTACAAACCGAGACCCATTGCGTTCATGGTCCGTTTTTATTTAAATAGCAATTAAGTACAAGAATAGGCAGTAAACGTTTATGCTGCGTTGTATCGTACGTTTTAAGAGCTCAGCCTCACTAAACCTCAAGTGGCATCATTTTACTTTCCTAATAAAGCGTTTTGTTTTGACTATAGCTTTGACTATTTATATGTAGACTGGTTACGCGTGTAATTCTACTAACAAACATTTCTGCCACTTTTTACGGGGGGCGAGGTAACATGAAATCCGCAACTTTGGATTTTATTCCCCATTTTAGATTCTAATTTTGAATGTTAAAAATCATGAAAAGTAGTCTCGTGTGAACCCCAAACGTTCTAAGTTCGAAGTTATTATTTCGCAATTATAGGCTGTCTCGTTTAGTGATAAGGTGTAAAATTGAATGTAAATGCACAAGATCAATTGTGCTTATACCGTGGCAGAGGGGAAATGCTACCGCAAGGCTAGTTCTTATAATAATTAGTCAAAGGACTATAGATATAGCTGAGTTTCCTCTAATTAATGGTAGTAAATAAAGTTGTCTTTGCAGTATCATTTAACTTCAAAGTGGATTTTCATACTCATCAAGCTACGCAAAACCAAAATAAGCTGGCCGCGCGTAGGGAGAGTAATGTATAACGTCGCGCGGTCAGCTTATGTTTGTTTGGCATAGCTTGATGAGTTGCTGTGAGTACATTTATGTTCCAACCAACTTTTCATTATTTAGTTAAAGAAACTTTAAAATTGTGTTCTTTTCCTAATTCACTTAAATATCTTTTCTATGTGAAATAAATTTGTTAAACATATAGGGTCCTTTTTAATATGCTGACACTTTTTTAAGGGGATGATCAGACCGCCAAACTGTACAACTTTCTCTATGACACCAACATCGAAATCGTGAAAAAAAATCTGCTGTTCCATACAAAACTCCAAACCTACTAAAGCCAAATGTATGGGACAGCTGATTTTTTTTTTCGCAAATTCGATGTTCGTCCTATAGAGAAAGTTGTTCGATTTGATGGTATGATCATTTTTTAGGACCTAATAACAACATAATAATTAATGTCAGTTTAAAATGTCATAACAAAGTAGGTACCTAGTACATAATAACCTTCGTACATAATCAGTAAAACACTAGTATTATCTGCGTCGGTCGTGTACTTGCGTCGCGGGTATGAAGTACGTTCATTTTCATTTTATAAACAAGCTGGAACAAAAGACGACAAAGTTGTTTTTATTTAGGTCATTCGAGACACTCGTCAGGGCTGCGTTTTGAGTGTCGAGTTCCAGATTAATATTTTGTGAGCGCGTCGAGAAATCGCTTTGCATTACACCCCGAGTAAATGAAGGTGCAGTGATCGAACTTTAGCATTTACCGGCATCGGCTCGGCCCGGATCGGTGGTCGGTACTCGATGCTCGTTGCTCGCTGGCGACCACGTCCCGACGAACACGCGTGCACGACCTCGGGACACGTAAATGGTAAAACAAAACCAACGCCATTCATTTAACTTCATAATGAGCCATGAACAATCTTCGTCATTTTTGCAGTTTGCGTTCGACCGTTGCTTCTCAACTCTACACTGACCCCTTTTTTATTTGGATTCGGATTCGTAATTCAACGACTTTTTCTTTTTTGGAACTTTAATAAAGCACTATTAAAGAACTGTGATTAAGTAAATGTTCGCCTGGTAAGCTATTGTTCTTGATAATGAGCTAAATGTTACGTAAATTTATACTTTGTTTGTAACGTGATATCGTCTTTCAGTTCTAGTTGAACCTGATTGGAAATATTTAATTTAAAAATTGCATTTCTTGTTTCTGTAAGATTAAAGACTCCATTAAAAGTGACTGAACCTTAATATTTTATTATTTATAATACCGGATACTATAAGCTATGGATACACCGTGGACCCTTCATTCAAACGGGGTCGCACTGTCCAGAGGTGCCTTAGCACGTGCGAGTGAGAGAGAGGACCTTTACCTACTGTTGTCTTCCTCCGGCCTTCCACGAGGGGTGAGGTAAAAATTGGTTGAGGGCAGGGACTTTCTTTACTGTACATAGTAGTATACTCTTTCTTATAAAGTGCTATGTGTTCGATTAAATTCGAACAATTATGTACAAACGACATATTCAATGGCATTCGAATCATGTACAAATGAAGGAATATAAAAACCATTATAGTTACATACACATCTGAGAAGTTATTGTTGAGACTAAAAGTATACAACATAACAATAACATGCACAGATCAGAATTAAACAAAACACTAGCTGGGGCTCGTATGAAGTATAAAAGATGAATACAATGTCGACATTTCTTTTACATCTAAAAATTAGCGAAATGTCATCGCTAAATATCATGTCATTGCTATATTAAGATATCATATAAAAGGCCTCACAAAAACAAACCTTGTATCCTAAAACAAAGAGTTGCTTGTTATGTACGTGATAACATAAATCCACCACCACGGGTTCACAAAGCGCTCTGCAGCTGTCGTAAAAGCCTGTACCCATTCGAGTCTCCCTAATCAGATAGGTGAATGAGATGCTCACTTCGAAGAAACTTTAATTAATTTCTCCGAAATGAAGGGAAGCCTGCCGTTCAAGCGGTTAGTAGGTAATATTTTGTTGTCTCTCGTTACAACGGCGACGAATTGTGATAGTGTTCCCATATTACGGGGCAGGCGCAACCGGATTTCGACGCGCATGTGTGTGTGATGAGTATACCTCGAGAGGAACAAACTCAATCCATAAAGAGAATTCAAAGTCATGTGAACGTACTTATTGAAATGAATCTTTTAACTTTGTAACAGAGTTTAATTTTGTATAATGTTAATCTTTCTTTAGACTGAAGTGCTTAGTGGCGTGCTACAACATTTCGTTCTTAACGTTACATTCTTACACATTTTTTGCTTTTTGAAACTTTGAGTAAAATCGAAAAATTACTCCAATAAGAAAGATTTTTTTGGAAATTACTGTTAAAAACATACATATATTAAAATATTTATGCTAAAATCTAAGAAAATAAAAAGTTCCAATTGGAGATGTTACGGCATCAACACCAGCGTTGTAATACACGAATAAACAGTCGTTCTGTCGCTCACGGCCACAGATCTTTCGTTCACGGTCCTAATCAGACGCTCTATGGAGTCGTGAATCTTTATTACATGTGAACTTAAAATACACATGTATGACAATTAATGGCAGTGTCGCGCCCACGGCTGTCTGTGGGAGTGATGAGGTGCTCACATATCATTAGTTCACACCTCGTCGCCTCCGAATCATTCGCGAACACAACGCGTCTCGAATCTCGACGTTGCGTTGGCATCGGCGTTGCGGCAACTTTGTTCAGGACCAGTACTGCCAGACGTGCGATAATTATCCTAGATCCACGATATTTTTGAGTGGCATGCGACATGCAAAATAAAACTCGGGTATCGCACTATAATTCATAAAAGTTCCAAAATAAACCACGATAATTTTAAAATGTATTTAAATCAGTGGATCCAATAATTCTTTGCAACCATATTTTCTGTTAAATTCCAACGATACATCATAGTCGCGTTTAGTTTGGGGTACAGTGTTCCAATATTACTCAAATTGAAATTCTAATTAGAAAAGTTGATATAGAAATATTTCCTCATTGTGATCGTTGCAAAAAAAGTTTCTATTATGATTCCCTAAAACGTATACTTACCTACCTTTAAAGATAAATAGGTAAAATTAAATACTGGCATGTAATGTAGGTTAATAATGATTGAATTTCATGCCTCATTTGGTTCTCTTTTAGACTCAAATTTTGGGAACATGATAATTTTGAGGTCAATCTGGGAAAATTCTGAACTAGATCTGGCAACACTGTTCAGGACACACTACCGGCAAGATTATACAAAGTTATCTTCACAAACAGTAACGTGTCTAATTAATCGATACCCCCTTAATTTAAATGTAATACTTTAAAATTAAAACTCTAGGTACTTTTTTTCTCGTTTTATACAAGGTGTAACCAAAGACCCAAGAAACAAAAGACCTAATATGTAAAGATTGTAGAGTATTAAAATCTGTATTTTCTTTTATTTTTATGAAAGCAGAAAGTAGTATTGAAACTACCTACTTCGAAAGCAAGCATGTTCAAATGTTAAATTTAAAGAATACGAAGATTTAAGACAGATTCAAGACGAGAAAAAATGTCCATTGACGATTGATCAGAGGACCAAATTCCTACTTCAAAGTTTCCACCATGGTAACATTTATTAGTAGTATGTACCAAAGCAATAGTACAACATCAGTACTGTAAGCGAGTTATTTTGGTAACACAGTCGATTAGTGGGTAACGACAGGGACGCAATAAAGGTTTGAGCGGGAAATGCACGGGATGTTTTGAATCGCCACCGCTTTAATGGCGGCTGTATTAACCGATAATTCAAATTTCCATACCACATTTTCGGTAATAAACGCAACTGATACAACACTTTGGATAGGTGCGGTTGGTGATTATGCGGAGGTGGTATCGATACAAATCGATAGGTTTCTAATATGTATGGATTTAGGGTTACAATTTGAATACCTAGCAGGTACTGAAGTTACTAATAGGATTAGCGCTAAAGTTCCATTTCTGCTTTTAAAACAGTATACCAATCAGATAACGGAAAGTGTAAGTTAAAAGTAAGTAATATCCTGTAGAATCCCACTACAAGGCAATGACCTCCTCTCACGAATAAGGGTGAGAAGGAGTTTGCCATACTCCACCATGCGATTCCAATGCGTTTTGGTGGAGCCAAGTTAGTGGTCAACTTGCTGACAGATTATTTTCAACCGCCTTAATAGGCATCTGACCTGGCTTAACGAATAGTTACCACGCCTCCTGACGGAACTATCAGAGACAAACTGAGACACGGAAACGATCGAGATGAAATACCACTAAACGGTCACCCATCCAAAGACTAACCGAACCTGACGTTGTTTAACTTCGGAGATCGTTTCCAATACCGAAGCTCCACTACGCCCACGAGAGAGAGTGATTAATTTCAAATAACTGGAATAATATAAAGTCATGAAAATTGTAGTTAATCGTTAAATTAGTTTCATATTTTACAAAAATAATCACACTTCGATAGAAAAAATTAAGCTCAGATCAAATTCTAGTTTCTAGACATTCATCATAATTAGTTTAACTTGCGAAGTCAAGGACGTATTTCCATTCAATTTCATTCTAAACAGCTGTATAAATATTATACATAATGTCTGGAAAATAGAAAAGCTGAAAAGTTCGGAACTCTTATAATATGCAAAACTCATATAGGTATCTGGCGGTCTGTGAAAAAACTATCAGATACTTTCCGTAACTTTTATTTTAATAGTTACAGGACCTCCAGTAAGTAGTAATTTCTTATTTACAGGTTAAAATTAAAATCATAGTTCATCAATTAAACTCAATTTAGTTCCACTCAATTTAATTTGATAAAGATAAAGGTATATATACTTTATTAGTAAAACATGACAGGTATATGCAGATAGTGCTACTCAAATAGGTTCTCCATGTTTTGCTTCGCGGCGTACAAAATTATAAGAGAAACAATTGAAATTACAAAATACAAATAAAAATGAATCCTTGCAAAGTGCGTATTAACATGCCAAAAAATCACAATTTAAGGTTTTTACGTAGTAGAAAAACCTTTTAAGAAATCAAAATATTACATTACAGATAAAGATGTACATTCTCTGTAGACTGGGAACAGAAACAAGCTATGATAGCCTACTACCACGGATAGCATAGATCAATCCTAAAGATACTCGTGATCCAAATTTCACGAGTCTAGGCATCCTAACGCTGTCCTGCATGAACATTTTTTAAATAATTTTTGTGATTCCGAATTTTCAAAACAGGTGGCTATATCCGCCAAAGGAACTTCTAAAGACCTAATGACCGTGTATTTGAAAACAGATCTAGAACTAAGATATAATTATAATGATTTGTAAAAGCGGTTGATTGACAGCAGTTTTTATGAGTTGAATTAATACAATTTAATTCAATATATTAATTCAATCTTATTTATGTAATTAATATAACTACAACCTCCAGTTGTACTCTTCAATCAACATACATATTAAACGCAAATAAACAATTTCATTTCATTTCACCGTTAGATTGAAGTCAGATCTATTTCAGCGACATTGGCTTGAAACTTCACCTCACTGGGATATTATGAGCATTTATGTGTATGACCAAGTTATTATTAGGCTCCTTCTGAAAGCACACTAGCTACCACATTCCTTAACAGGGACTAATAAATCTCACCAAACAATTTGTAACGACTTCATTAGCGGAATCTGTGTTCTGTTTACACCGCTCTATGATGATTGAAGTCTTTTCAGGCGTTAATAATTTCATAACTACATTTTTGAAGGTATACCTACTTCTTTTGGCGCGTTAGGAGAAACAATCCGAGGGGTTTTTCAGCATGTGACAGAAGTTAGTAACACAACATGCAGTTAGTTATTGGCTTTGTGCGCTCCATACAAACGAAGTCTATATTTTAAAACTAACCAATTAAAGATAGTGAAATTTTGCAGAACCAATCTAGAAACAAATCTCTATGCTTCTATGTTGTCCGATATTCGTTAAGATATACAGTTTCAATACTAGGATTAATTTAAGATTAGTATGGAAATATTTTGAGGCACTGTAACTTTAAAACTATATTTTTTTATGAAAATTTGACATCATACAAGTATTTTCATTAGTTTCTAGATTGTTTCTGAAAAATTGCATTGTCTTTAATTGGTTAGTATTGAAAAAATAACCAAATTCGTTTGTATGGTGCGCACCACCGGTAATATACCCTTAAAGTCCGGCCGCTGAAAGATTGCGTATGACAGTTACCATAAAATTGTAAAAAACTGAATGAAAATATTGTTTACCTGTGCTCACTCTAGTACACAGGGCACTAGCTGCCCTTTTAAGTTCAAAAAGCTACTAAATAATGATCGGCATTTATAGTTTTCATTCAGTTTTTTACAATTTTATGGTAACTGTCAAACGTATTCTCTGAACGGCCGAACTTTAATGAGAGTTTTTTTATTCCCGCCAAAGAAGTATAACTTCCTAAGTGCGTACCTAAGTAGATACACAAACTTTTTTTTAAACACATATTCTGAACGAAATAAAATTGAGTTTCATAAACAAGGGCGTAAGATAATCTCATTTAATACTACGATTTCTGTAATGCGATATTACTTACATCTCTATATACTTTACTATCACATACTTTTTAGGGTTCCGTACCCAAAGGGTGAAAACGGGGCCGTTAAACTCTACAGTATAACCACAAATACGGGTTCAAAAAGCCTTATCCTGTTATTTGATTAGTAATTTAAATCATTCAAGGTGATATTACTAAAGAGAGAAGTGAATTCACGGGCAGTGTACAAAAAAAGGAAACAAGCAGTTCGAAATCAAATCAGTGACAAATAAAAACCAGTCAAGTGTGAGTCGGCCTCACTCTAAAGGTCCCGGAGAAATCAACACTTTTTTGTAAGTTAATATATAGGGTCTAAGGGGATGATCAGACCGTCAAGCTGAACAACTTTTTCTATGGGACCAACATTGAAACGCAAAAAAAAATCTGCTGTCCCATAAATTTGGCTCGAGCAGGTTTGCAGTTTTGTATGGAACAGCTGATTTTTTTTTTCGCATATTCGATGTTGGTGCCATAGAGAAAGTTGTTCAGTTTGATGGTCTGATCATCCCCTTAAAAAGTGTCAGCATATTAAGAAGGACCCTGTATTGTGTGGTGGTGTGATACGGAACACTAGTAGCCCGACTCGCACTTGACCGGTTTTTATTGGTTACTCATTTGATTTCGAACTGTTAGTTTCCTTTTTTTGTACACTGCCCGTGAATTCACTTCTCTCTTTAGTAATATCACCTTGAATGATTTAAATTACTAATCAAATAACAGGATAAGGCTTTTTGAACCCTTATTTACGGGCTCGATGAAGTGTGACGGGCGCTCGGATTGCTCTCGAGAGAGTTGCAATTTTATGAATGAGTTGTTTGAATGAAACACAATAATAATATGGGTCCGGCGAGGCGACGCGAAAAGCGCGATGTTGAAACGTGTACGTGTCTGAAATGGCTTTTAAAGTCCACAATATTTTGGTATGTCGTTAAAGCTTTCGACTCCCCATAAAACACTTAATAATGTTGTAGATTCGTTTTCATATTTCATTGTAACAACTTTTATCTCTAAACGTTTTTCGGAAATGAAACAAAACGCCGCAATACTCGCATTATGCACTGATAATTGAACTCTGTTTTAAAAGTTATTTATTCTGTTGTTTACCTATGTTTATACAGGGTTCAGGGCTGACAGTTTCTTAAGATGATGATCAGAGCATCAAACTGTACAACTTTCACAATGGGACCAATGTCGAAATCGCGAAAAAAAAATCAGCTGTCTCATAGAATTGGGTCGAGTAAGATTTCAGTTTACTATGGAACAGCATATTTTTTTTCGCGATTTCTACATTGGTCCCATAGATAATGTTGTTCAGTTTGATGGTCTGAACCGCCCCTGAATGTTTCGGAAAGGTAAAAAAATCTTTCGGTATAGATACTAGCCGCCCCGGCTTCGCACGTGTAGATATAAGTATTTAATTAGCTTATGTTAATTACGGATTAAATTGCTAAATGTGAGCATTGCTACAACTACATTCTTAAACAGAAAGTTGGTAGTTGTAGCTATGTTTCTGATCACCCCGAAAGGGATTACGGTCGTGAGTTTATGTATGTATGTATGTATGTAATTACGGATAATGTAGCATTATAATGGTGAAAGAATTATTCAGATCGGTCCAGTAGTTTCGGAGCCTATTCAAAGCAAACAGAAAATCTAATCCTTCCTCTTTACAATATTAGTGTAGATTACGATTTAGGGAACTTACTCGTAGTCGTTTTTACTGCACTTTACTATTGTAGTCACGTCACCAATTTTGTATGACAGAAATTAGTTCTCAACGTAACCACTAGGAGCGCTGTACGAAATTCAATACAAAAGTGGTGACGTAACTACAGTAGTAAAGTACAGTGAAAACGCATGGTAGGCCTACTGGTATAAAAATATCTAACGTCAAAGCGTTTACATAATTCTTCTTCTTCATAATACTGCTGCAAAATCTATATCTACACAGCTGCAGTAACAAAACAAATGTTGGTTTAAGTGTAAAAGACATCAACGAGACCATCAATGTCTTTCATTTCGATAAAACTAGTTGAATAAAAACGGTCAAGTGCGAGCCGGGCTACTCACGCGCCGAGGGATCCCTATCTCACAAATAATTAACATACAAAAAAGTTTTGTTTTCTCCGGTACCTTTAGCCCGAGACCGACTCACACTTGGCCGGTTTTTTTTAATTCATTATTATACCGTAGAATTTGCTCTATGATCACAGCAAGTTTGACGCTTGTATGGATTTACCGTTTTTACGATAGAGCGAGAAGAAAAAATGTTTATAAGAACTAGTTTCTTGTATGAGGACCCCTCCTTAATATTTAACTTTATGATATTTTTAACTCATATTCTGTGAAAATTTTGTTACAGCCCTAAATAGTTAGGACGGACGACCGGACAACGTAGGCTTAGTAATAGGGTCCCGTTTTCACCCTTTGGGTACAGAACCCTAAAAATTATTGCACAATTATCAAAACCTTAAACTAATTTGGAATATCAAAACAAATCTATAAAACGTGATATTTTTAAAATATCTTATTCTTTATCACACGCCAGCAGTAGAGCCCGCGGTTGGTTGTGAATATTAATATGCATTCATTATCATTATACACCATTATTGCATATTTATCTTTACATAACTACTTTTTGAGGCATTAGAATAAGACTGGGGCGGTTCCCTTTCAATATTTATCCTTCCCTAATTAAGGTAGAATTAGGGAAGGTGTGAATTTCTTCAAACGCATTATGCATTTCGAGGGTGGGCCAATTTCGATTCTTATCTCCACGGATATCTTGACACAGGATGCGGTCGAAATAGACACTCACCTCGACTTTTGATCCACCATGTAATTGTCCAATTAAAGTCAGAATTTTATGTAAATAAGGTTAACAGACGAATTTAAGAATTACACGTCTGTGGAAAGGTGTTTACACACGCACGTGTTTGGCGGTTGAAGTTGATTGACCTCCTTCAGAATAATAGCCGGATGGATTATCTCGATGAAAGTCACATGTCTAACAAGGAACACTCATGCGTTACACTATTTTGAACTCGACTCAGAAATTGCACATATACGTATCTTAGATCGGTGAAGTTTAAAAAAACAACGAATGGATTATTAATTAGCGTTTTCCTATTCACGCGAGCCGCGGCGGCACGTTAGTAATTAAGACCGGATCACACGATATGTTAGCGACTTATTCTCTAACAGATCATTGATAATCCTTCATTCTTTGCTATAGTCTATCCGTCATGAGCAAAATAATAAATGGAGTGAAAACAATAACGTGAAAATGTAGTTGATCGTATAAAACACTTGCTTTGACATTTTCTGATTATTTTCTCTAATTATGTAGGTAATTAAATTTATGTAGAGCTCATCTATATCTATACTAATATTATAAAGAGGAAAGATTTGTACCTATTTTTGTATGTTTGTATGTTTGTAATGAATAGGCTCAAAAAGTACAGGGCCGATTTAAAAAATTCTTTCACCAATAGAATGCTACATTCTTCCAATTTGACATAGGCTACATTTCATTTTGAAAAAAATTAGGGATCCTTGGTAAAATTTGAACACCCCGTTGTCTACCCCGTGCGAAGCCGGGTCGGGCTGCTAGTCTCATCATAAAGTAGGTAGGGAAGATTTTTGTATTGTTTTTGTTTGCACTTATTTATTTATTTATTTAGCAAATACATCAATTTACTTTGCTTAAATAATAAATAAAATAAAACAATATACATTTTTAGGTGACATAAAAAGTCTGCAAGTTACTTAAGAGATATTTAATCGATAAACAGTAAATTATTAAAGCTTAGCTATAACAAACACAATAGGTTCTAAGGAATAAAATGTTGTCTTGTATCTTTAACATACCTACTGATAAGTATAGAACACACGGCATTAATTTTGAAGAACATATCAAAGCGTATTTCAAAAATATAACAAGAACGACGAAAATTTTTTTTTCTTAAGTACAGTAAACTTAGACACTAAAGTGAAATAATTTTTCGAATCTCTTTAAAAATAACCGACATGTATGTGTTAAAAACTTACTATTAGTGCGAGAGGAATATATAATAATGTAAATAAAATTTATAATGTAAATAACTAAGTATTTTCATATAAATCATTACGACGTGGCATACAAACATCTGTTTTGCATGAAAGAGATAGAAGATGATAAAAAACGTTTTTCAATCGCATCTAACTTTTTTGTTATCTATTCGATTGTAATTTCGATTGAACATTTTGTTTTAAATTTATCCTGTTTTTGTAATTCGTTATAAGATATGCATTTCCAGGATCAGTCACCATCCTTCTAAAATTGACATATTGGGTCCTTCTTTATATACTGATTGCTTTTTAAGGGGATGATCAGATCATCAAACTGAACAACTTTCTCTATGGGACCAATAACAAAATCGAGCGAAAAAAATCAGTTGTTTCATACAAAACTGCAAATATGCGGTTCATGTGCTATAGGCTAGTCACCTAGACTAGCCTATAGCGCATGAACCGCATAAATTGAGCCCCCGTCACCTAATTGACTTAGTCGGAATATGAGCGATTTCGATTGAGATACTTTTTTGTTGATTTTAGGAGGAATGAAGGTACCACAATGCCTGCTTGTGCATTTACTCGTTTTACAAATCATTCAAAAAGAAAAAAACAAATCACACGGCATTACTTTTCACTCGTAGCAAGTACATGAAAAGCAGATCCATTGTTCGAGTACATAATGCAAGAACGTCACTATCTTCCGCTATTTTAATTTAATCAAAGACTCTACCTAAATGTATGGGACGGTGTTTTTTTTTTTTAGGTTGGTTCCATAGAGAAAGTTGTTCAGTTTGATGGTCTGATCATCCTCTTAAAAAACCGTCAGCATATTAAGTTGGACCCTGTATTTTGAACAGTTACATAGAAGCGTTGAGGCAGGCAAAAGGATTTTGCATGTGAGCGTATTTACGCCGGTGTGGTTAATCCATGCAGAGTATTATCGCTAACGCTCAGTGACGATCGAATAGCTTACAGGTAACATCGGATTAATCTAGCTAGAGAGACTTTAAACGGTCTATCGACGTTTTACCTTCGATTTTTATTTATTTTAAAGGTGTTTTTCTCTTTTAAACTCATTTCAGTTAATATAATGCAAGTCCAGGCTAGATTATGGTACTTTAAATGTGACTAGATAATTTGTGTGACAATTTCAACGATATTTAGTTTATAGTATAAAACTAAACTTTTATTGTTCAATATTTAAGAACACCAAACACGTTATTGACCCTTCAAACTGTAAAATTTTTATTAATATTTCGAAATGGTAATCGTACATGTTTTAATAGCTGGAAGCTTAAGTAAAACTGTAGAATTTAAAAACAAGATCCAGTTACATAAAAACAAGAAACTAAAGTATTAGGATGATTGTTATCAAATTAAACATCAGTGTTCGAAACTGAAACGATTCGCTGATTATGTTCAGCACGAATAAATATACAGGACGCATTAACAAGAACCACCTAACGTTTTCTTGTGAAAATAGCGATGTTATCATTTCAATGTCCACAGGAAATCATAACTTCAATCTAATTATGTAAATAATCATAACAATTCAGTTGAATGTTTACTAAACCACTTAAGTGTCAAGTCTATCGTTAGAAAGTACTGCCACAAAGTGACTGTTAAACAAATTATTTGATTATTAGATACTAATCTGAGGCAATTAACTTGATGTTTAGTAAGAGAAAAAATGTACCAGATCGCTATAATTCGCACACGCTTTTCTCAAGACAAAGAATGTACGCGAGCGCGGCCTGGCGTGACGCTCGCACCGCCACCTTATCACCAGATCTATCAAATTGTGATGCTTTTTCTTCGACCGACTATGTGCGAAAAGGATTAGACGGGAATGTTGGCAGCCCAACAATTCTGAGAGCACGAACGCTGACTTGAGCCTAACTAATAGCTTAAGCCATAACATATTGTTTTGCACATAAAGCAGGACACAAATGCTATTGACTGGAACACAATCATGGCACTGACACATAATACAATGTATGAATATTCAAATTTGAATATCACTAGTCAATTGCGCTGTCTACAGAGGAAACCAAAAGCTTTATTAGATAACTGAACTCGTTGCTGCCTGGCTCTCCAAACATATCGAAAAATGGTATCGGTTTACAAATCACCACAAAAGGTAAAATCCGTACAAAAATCCGTCGAGTGGTTTTGGAGATAACCCAAAACACAGATGGACAGACAAACAGACGCCATCTCCGCATGTTATGTATTATACATGTATGAGATACGAGGTTACAATTAGAGTACACGTTACATTGTCGCTACTACAAAACGAGTCGGTCAAAGTCGCAGTACGTACGAGTACAACGCTGAAAATAGTTTCATTTCAAATTTCACAGATGCTGCCTCAAACATTTGACATATCTGCTTTGTCTCTGAATTTAAATTAGCGAACATTCCAATACATTTTAGTACTGAGGTAACCTTATCGTAAATTTAATACTTTAATGATGTCTGCTAAAGGCCCGACTTTGATAAAAAATCCTATGGTACCTGGACAAAAGCCATCTCTCGGCGTCACCCACGGTTAGTTAAGCGAGCGACATGTCATCGATATTTTTTGCCCGGCTGATGTCTTTAACGAAATTCATGTCATTGGGTCCGATTTCTCTTAGATTAACTTTTTTACATTATTTAACAAATAGATCGGACCCTTATACGTTCGAATATTCAGTTACATGGTTTAACACTTAAAAGGGCTTAACGACTCTAACACATCCTGCGGGTTACGATAAAAAAGACGACAAAAAGAGAATACTTCTCGTGTTTGTTTTTTAAAAGATGTCTGCTGGAGATAAGGTGCAGCGGCACTTTAATCCTCCAACCGTCCGATATTTGAAAAGGATATGATGACAACTTTTTTGTGCTCTTTATCTAATAAGCACGTATAAGTGCGTAACCCATACTTAAAGACATACATGCATGGATCTGCTTAAGTTAATGTTAATAATGATAAACGAGTAATAGTTATCTAGATAACCGATAATTTTGAACATAACAATTTACAGAATACCCTAGAGTTAACGCAACTAAATGTTTTCATTTCTGTAGCTCAAGTGAGGGTTATAGCGTCATAGTAATTCAATTATTTGATAAGTTTTGTTTTTTATATAAATTGTATATCAACGCCTTTGTAATCTGTAAATATAACTTATTTTATTTTTCATTCTAACAGTCGAACAGTGGAATGTTTTTTTTCTCCTTACGATACGACGATGATACGCTGCTTAGCAAGTACATTAACAATTGATTATTATGTACAAAATGTTTCAATTAAGTGCCAAATAAGAAAGTGTTACATTAACGTTCTATCATGTTTACATTATAGCTGTTACAGCAAAAAACTGATTTTTAGTTAAAACTAGAATTTACTACTATTTATGTTAGTTAAAACTAGTTTTGCTAGATAAACGCGTTTTAATGAAATGACTCCGTCAAAACACCACCTGATCAGGTTATGTGGGTTACGCAAAAAGTTTGAAGTCTATCTCGGAACCAACACAGAGCAGCCTACTTCCACGCAGTCTTGTCTGTTGTGTACTACTCCTGTCTTCCGAAACTGCAAAGCCGGAAGCTCACGTGGAGGCGCTGAGCAAAACGAGCGTGTGAAGCCAGAGCGGAGCGAGCGAAGCTCAGCTGTAAGTGCAGCGAAGCTGACAAAGCGTAAGGTCTGCCCACTTACTTCTTATGCTTGCTATTTTATAAATAGTAACCACTTACATAGTAAGAACCGCAAGCTTCTGGCTTCACGGTTTTAGAACACACTCTATGGATGGTGCAGACGAGCCTGCGAGCAAATGGGGTGCTCTGATTTAGTCCCGGGTAATACTCCTAGCCTAGCCCAATGAACTCGTTTTTGCGTTACCTGAACAACCTTAATCAAGAGAAGATCGACTTTTAAACGTGTCATTTCGTTAATAAACACATTACCCTTCCTTTGCGTCGCGCAGTCGAGTGAAAACCCGTTTAAACCGAATCTATTTTTGATTTATAGGCGTTCAGTGAAAACTAGTTTTAACAGGGCAAGCGTGTTTTTACAACGGTTTTGACTGTACAAAGCTGCTGTAAGGAAGGATCGCACAACGAACAAAACGTTCAGGTACCTAGTTGAATGAAGAGAAGTGTTTCTAGAATCAAACAAAGTCTAAAAAAATTTAGTTACCTATATGTATCAAAAAATTTAAGCTCCAGACTGGGATCTTTTTCTCTACAAAATTTTTCTGATTTCATCTTGCAAGATTTTCAATTAGGTAGGTACAGTCAACCAATATGAAATTTGCGCCGCCTTAGAATCTTGCCACAATCACCTATGTAGGTATACTAGTATCATTAAGCTTCCATAAAGCACAATCTAACCGAAAATAGTTTGCTGTAGTCATTGGCTGTAACAAGATACAAAGGTAGCCTTTTTGTTGAATTAAACGATTATGTTGATCATTGACATACACATAAAGGTGTGTAAAAAACAATTTTTGTAACGTAAACTTCGAGTTATGGATGGTTCATATTTACTTCCGAATGTACATAATATCCCGATTTCTAAAAAAATAATTACCGATGTTCAAGTAGCAGCTGATTATACCTACTGTGATCTAGAAGATTGTGATAAGTCTTTGACATTTCAAAAAAACATGATGTTTTATGTCTTACCTACTCAATGAGAAAAGGCGTGTTTCACTCTAGTTATTTTATCCCACACCAAACTTATTTCGTATCTACCGATATTTGGTACGAGCGAAAACTTTTCTTCGATTACAAACTGTTTTACTAAAAGTTGCTTATTAGGTCGTGTTAAGTAAAAAAAAAAACACAATTCCCGTTACATTAAATATGGAGAGACGTAGATATTTACGGTACCCGTTTATGTTACTTCGCAGCTACGATACGGACTTGGAAACATAATGAATATTTTGTGTATGTACGTTCACGTACTATCCACAATGGCTGACCTGAACGGATAAACAGAGCATGCTGTACTACAGACATTATGTTGTTCAATCGTATCGTTTGAATGAATTCAATCCCATTTAAGCATATGCGCCCATTTTAGCCACAAACCCCAAACGAATTGATCGACCCCTATTACCGTGGTCATTAGGTCGATTGAGCTATATTCGATAGTGGAATTACCTATATCACTGTAGCCCACCGGGTATATAATGATGTACACAATGTAAGCGAGCAAGGATTAAGTAACTATATTGTGTATGTATTGTAGGTAATGCAGGGATTTGACGTTTACCGGCTTCGGGATTACCTTAATAATACCATCAACACAACAAATGTTTTTAAGCCTGTCGTACAATGGCGGTGATGTCTGTGTGCTTGTGGAGTGGAAGGTTGGCAGGAAAAGCATGGCTATCGGTGGTGAGCCGCGTATTTAGGGTTCGTCTGAAGCCATACGGCTGACAGACGGGTCACAGCTCCTACTTAATCCACAGTCAACCGCGACGCGACTTTACTAGGCTTATGTCGCGGCAACACGGCCTCTTTACATAATTAAAGGTTAAGTAATGTTATGTACTTTCAAGGATGTTGAACAAATACGATACTAATTACTATTTAATATCCAGCTACCTATTACGTGATATAGGTAGGTACTCAGCATTGTTAACACTTATGTTATTTTACAATCAGATTGATTGTTGTTATAAATGTATATCAAAGTAGATTTATCTTTTACTTGGAAAATAACAGTTATTAGATAAAATTGCTCATTCTGTTGTACAGTATTTTATTTAGAGTTAAATTACAAAAAGAACACTTATTCACAATTATTCATAAATTACTTGTAACCAATTATTTTTTACCTACTAAACATAATAGTTTGGATCTATTTGGTTTTACCTACTAAACATTTATAGCTTAGATTTCATAATATTATTGAAAAGGAACTTTGAAAGACAAAAAAAACAAATCAAATTAATTTTTGCTTTGCCGGAAATATATAAAAACACAAAAGAAGTATTAGTGGTGAATCCAAAATAACTGACAGACAGTTGTATCATAAGCAGTCGGGTGGTATTTCTCGATTTCTAATCCCATTGAAAACACAATGAATGTTGGACGGCTGGGGACCATTTTTCATTCGAATGACAAATATTTAGAAAGTTATTTATCCACGTATAAGTCTGCACAGTGCTCAATTAAAAAGGCCATACGAGCTCAACCGCGTCTCCCTCTTTATGTCCGGACAACGGACGGATGTTTATTCTGCGACCGCGATATCGATTCAGGTACCCCGGCGAATAAATCTATTACGACAACAATATGCCCTGCCCAAACCCATTGTCATTTTATTTGAAATTCTTCAGTCGTATCGTATTAGTGTTATGACGACGTATAATACAATTTTTTCACACAAAATGATAATGAAAAGGGTTTCTGGAGCGTTTCGAATTTGCGTACAGTGGCCGACTTATGAGTTGACGACGAAACGGGCACGCCTACCGTTGCGTCTGATGCTCACCCTTCGTACAGACTCGTTAAATGCTCATTTATTACACATCAGTATGGTAAGCGCATCACATTATTCATGCATTTTATTTTGAACAGTCAATACTTTTTACCCACCGAAAAAACCAATGATTGATAACCGAACCACGTTAGCATACCACGCTCAATTTGACTGCTTGCATTGCGATTTGTTAGCTGCGCGCACGGAGGCCTCCTACTATTTGGTGTATGTGTATCTGCAACAGCGAATGATGAAACGCGCCATAAAGGCATTTCAAAATTTACAACTTACAGAGCACCATATCGACAGCCTCCAACAGTCCGCCGCCGGCGCAGGCGGGAATGAGCGGGGGAGCGGGCGGCGCAAGCGGCACGGCGCGACCCAGCTCGCCGGCAGCCGCCGCGCCGCGCTGCTGCGACACAGGCCGGCCGATATTCCAAGACCCAATCACTGGCCAGACTGTGTGCTCGTGTCAGTACGAGTTCCTCAACTACCAGAGGCTCGCATCGGGCGTGCCACTGTCCATGTACAGTGCGCCGTACTCCGACGCAGCCGCTGCCACCGCAGCGGGTATGGCCGCCTACTTCCCCGCGCTTGCCGCCGATCAACCGCCCTTTTATACAAATGCTGTTAGTATATTGTTTATGTTTATGTGCTCTTTAACATATTCATTATGATTGTTTTATTATAGATATGCCGAATTGTTGTTATTCATCGAAAGGTAAGTGCTTAGTAGTAGGTAAGATTACGTCCAGCCTAAACTTTCACTCTACGTAGAGTTTTAGAGATATTAAAGGCAAAAAACTTATTTAATGATTTCGTCACCATTATCAAACGTCCTCATTAACTTATAAATTCGTTTAGTAGGTACACAGAGTTTTCAAAATTCAATGTCAAGGTACCTACAAAATTCGATAAAAACCATTTCTCTGATTGCACAACTGCGCAATAATATTTTCAAACGACATAAATGACAGTGTGATCGCATGGTTGTGCTTTAATATTATTTTGTGTTATAAATTGAACCTTTTATGAGCAAAGAAGTGCTATCTAACAAACGAGCCATTACCTTCAATGACAAGGACTATGAATATGCAGAATATTCTGAATCAACAAAAATGTTTTTACCTTATTTAGTATTCAATTATACCCAGTCAATGGATTTTAAATTTTAATGCCAACATTATTAGGTCAGTGCTAATACAGAATGTAAATTGACAAAATTCGTTTATTCAAAAATATGTCTTCAACTTTTATCTAATTATAAATTGATCAGACCATAGCATGTTAAAATTTTTACTTGGCAAGGAATAATCTTTTCTTTTCATGTCACCCAATAAACCCATATACAGGGTCCAACTTAATATTTTTAGAATGATTATCAGGCCATCCAACTGACAGTATGATGTTCTGATCATCCCCTTAAAACACGTCAGCATATAAATAAGGACCTTGTACAGGGTGTACGGAAAAGTATCATTAACTTTTAAGCCACAAACTCTACCCATCAAACTGAACAACTTTTACTATGGGAGCAAACCAGTCAGAGCAAAAAAAAAATCAGCTGTCCCATACGTTTGAAGCGAGTAGGTATTGCAGTTTAGTATGGCACAGCTGAATTTTTTTTTTGTTCTGATAGGTTTGCTCCCATAGTAAAAGCTGTTCAATTTGATGGGTAGAGTATGTGGATCTTACACCCTGTATAGGTAACTGGCAGAATCTTACTGTCAGACAAATAGCCCAATTCACGAAGCAGGTGAGTGGAAGTTAGAAACAGAGCGGATTGGTTGAAGTTAGTGAATGGTGAATTTGCTATTGTAGCTAAAGCTGGCTAAGGAATACTAAGGAACGTTAGTATTTATATTATTTCTTTATAATTTAACCGTGTCTAATGTAGGTACATTTTATGTGGAAAGTAATAATTCTATAGATCGTCCATAATTATATATATTGTAAAGAAGGATATAAGTACTAATTAATTACCTAATATGAACTAGATGAAGTTACGTTCTTTGTTTATTAGATACATACCTACCTAATCACACTACGTGTCTGTCTGCATTGAAAGTACACACGGTGACACATCTAGCTACGCAAAACCAAAATAAGCTGGCCGCGCGCAGGTAGAGTAATGTATAACGTCGCGCGGCCAGCTTATGTTGGGTTTGCGTAGCTTGATGTGTCGCCGTGTGTATATTTAAAAATATCACTGTAATAAGATGAATTTTCGTTCGTTTGTACGCGTACCAAGTAAAAAACGAATGACACAATTCGATTTAAGATTTTATTTCATTACAACTGACTTACACATTCCCACACCACTGTAAGTCCTGTTAACCAAGGCCAATAGTAACTACTCACACTCTTAACACAAGACAATGAAGTCTAACCCGGAGGATGACTCTAATTTGTCTTGGAAACCGCAATGAATTTCATCAAAAAGAAAAAAAAAATAAACATCCGTGCTCCTCCTTTGCAAATGGGAGGCCAACCCCAAAGTTGAAAACCCTACTGCAACAACACAAATTAAAAAGCAACACAAAATAAAAACCTAGAGTAACCAATGTTACCTATTGTACATAAACGATGTCCTAGTTCGCGACTAGTAATAGAGGTTATAAGTATGGAAATAACCTCTGGACGTACGGAAGTTATCCCTGGTCACAGAATAGGTAATAATAGTATATAGTTCTACATACAGAACGGCCACTCCCTGTCCCTCTCTGACTTCAGATACATTACACCTCACACTTTCTAGGGACACTTTAGGAGAGACGAGCAAGGGAATGCAGTCAGGCGCGCGCATCCGTTAGATTTGACTACATCATATTTTGTCTTTCCAGTACATAAAAACGTTGAAAAATATCGCTATATTCACATTTTCAGTAATTCTTTAGCTCAAATACTATTTTAATAACTGAACAAACAATGAAAAGTCTATAAATTTAGATGAAACTATAAATGCAAAGCGCGGCTTTCACCCCTACACGCAATGTCATGGATAGTTTGCACGAAGTTCAAAAACGTTCTATAGAGTGCCGGACCTGTGTCCTAGTTGCAACAAGATCTATTTAATACAAGATCCAAGTAAAGATAATTAGAAGATATGGCATCGGTGCGTATTTCGGTGCCTCAGTGGTATCCACTTAAGAAGTTGCGGGCACAGCTAATAAAAATACAGTTAAATAATATATTTTCATAATATAATTGGATGGAACAGAACATTTATAATGAGTCATTTTAATGTAATTCAAAGGCAGTAAATGGTCTAACTGAGCCATACAAGAAGTGGTTGCAGTTTATGAAGCAGCAGTAGCTTCATAAACTGCATAAAAACAATATCTTTCAAACAAGTTCCTTTTTCTATGTTCATAGTTAGTAGTTATGGTGGGTAATTTAAATAGTTTTCTTTATTATTAATCTTATTAATCTTTGAAAATAAGACCCTTATTATCTTGTTGGATGCGGTCTGTTTGTTTGTATATGTCAGCTTTGGACAAAGGGGAATAAGATACAAGTTGATAAATAATTAGTCTCATAAAATAGGTATTAAAGTACTACTACTCGGATTCTTTAGCAGCAGATACATACAATCTAATTAAATTAATTTTTGATGAGATAGTGCTATGATCTGGATGTATGATTAGCTAGTTAAATGCTTTAATACATGTCATTAAATGAGTAATAACACTTTTAAAGGTACAAACAATGCATTTGGCCAATTTTCCACTCTGTTCAATGTTAATACGGAGGCAAATTGTATCACCTATCGAACAAACTAAATTAAAGTTAGAAGTTGTGCTATTATTGTAAATAGAGTGGTGCCATCAGCATAATAACGATGTTTTGCGGTACTACAACCAGTTATTAGCTTGATATCTACTTTTCTATTTAGTTTAGACCCATATAATTCTGATTTCATTCAAATTTTATATGAAGTACTTATTTTGGTATACGTTTTTTACAATATTTTACTTTATTGTTATCGTATCTGTCGAAACAAGACCATTCGCAGCTCGCACGTTATAGGGTTTCCTCTTAATTTACTGGATGCTTTTTTCGCTATTTCTGTGTTGGAGTCCCATAGAGAAATATGTTGAGTTTGATGGTTTGATTATCCTCTTAAAAATATTACCTTGGACCCTGCTTCATAATTAATGGAAAGTGTTAATGCTTTAGGTGGCGGTCTGGATAGCCTTCGAAAATTTTCCATTTAAAACTTTTCTGGCGCATAACGCAAATCACTTTAGAATGTTTGACGTACCTATTACGCTGAGTGACTAATAAATAATACAGAAATACGTATCAATAAATTATCACAAAACTTGGAGACCGTTTGTATGGACTCGATAACTGATTAATATTCGATATCTCATATAAACTTCCGGATCGATTCAAATTCGCGAATAATTTATAACCGATACAATCGAAATACTGTTCGGGTTAGTTCAGTTTCAAATTGTTTGAAACCGGATACATAATAAATCCAATCGAAACTGCTTGGGTGTCAAAGAGAAAGTAAATATCTTATTGTTTTCTTTCGTTCTTTATTACAATGTTATTATCGGCCTAATCGCTTTACTTACGACTTAAATTAATTAGATTCACAAAAGCTTAAAGTTACCTCCTACTTGTATTTGAGACATCATCTAAATCAAACGGATTATAAGCGTCTATAGCGGAGCAGCCTCGTATTTTTATTATTACGTTTTTTTATCTTGAAACCATTTATAAAAGGCATTACCTTAAAATAATTAGGATCCGATGTCAAAATAGTACCTTAGAGAGAGACCAGTTATAAGCATCTCTCATCGTGTTAAGTAGGTATAACAATAAGGTTAACGATATAAAGAACACCATATAAATTAGAATCGTAATCCGATGATGTACGTTCTTTTGTATGACATTTCGAAAAAGTTGTTTCTGCCTCGGTCGGGTTTAATAACTTAATATGTTTTACAATTCCTTTAGAAGATTATAAATATTGAGATTCCATAGTCGAAGCTGGGCTTTTATTTTTAGTTTTTTATTCTTCCTGGTTAGGGATAGGGGATGTCTTAGAATTTAAATAAACTTGCAGCATGGAAAAGGTCACCCATTCACGAACACTTATGTTCATTTATCAAAGTAGTCCAATCAAAACAAAACACAATTTATTTATAGTCATAGCCAATCCGTTAAAGTGATGTGATTTCTGATGAGTGATGACACATGGGGAAATTAATATATCATTTTTACACATTTACCCAACCTATTAGGTAGGTAATAAAATTATAGCATAAAATAAAGATGAAAACTATGAATTACATTCGATCAAATAAATTAATGTGCTCTAAAATGATAATGATAGCGTAAAGGCGCCGGCTGTTTAAGTGAGCTCCACAGAGCCCATGTGTGGGTAGTGACTTTGAATGATAATGATCATAACAACATAAAAGTAGCCATGGTACGTAATATATGACGTGTAGTAAAACTTTTGGTGGAAGGTGTTAAAAGGTAGGGCCGTGAACGTGTCCCGGCAGATGATTCAATCATTCACGAAGATATGATCATATATCATCGGTGGCGAAAGTGTTAACTTCAACAGCTCGAACGCCGCGCCTTCAATGGATCCTGCACGCGCGTTTTTTTCTTCACGTCTTTTATTTCGTCTACCATTTATTATTTCATTTTGACTCCTAGGGGTAGACTAAAGCAGTATTCTATGGTTCACCTTTGTTTGGTGTTAAATTTACTTGTCAGATTATAGTGGTTGTATGATGCTGCTTTGTAAGCTTTTGAATAGTGTAAACAAACGTTGCTAAGCTTTAGTTAGAGAGATGAAATGATAAATTTTAGTAATAAAAACAAAAATTAAAATTGTCAAAATATTTAATAAGCTCGCTAGGTGATCTTTAATCATACAATATCATTTGCACATGTGGCTCCATCACAGGAAACGGACGAAATGGAAAAAATAAGATTTATTCGTTCTAGAGAAGTAGGTAGATCAAAGATAAATCATGGCTACGTAGCGCGATTAGATGAATAGGAAATTTTACGTGTAAATATAGTTATTTGATGTTCAAAACTGAAAAGTAATTTTAACCGAAAAATTACACTGTTTGATGTGATTGACAACTGATCAAATAATCAGTAAGTAATTCATCTTCATTTACGCTTCTAATTGGTCAGACACTAATTAACTCAACAAAAAAAAACTAAATTTCAA
This sequence comes from Agonopterix alstromeriana, assembly GCA_963924505.1. Lineage (NCBI taxonomy): Eukaryota > Metazoa > Arthropoda > Insecta > Lepidoptera > Depressariidae > Agonopterix > Agonopterix alstromeriana. Next base: position 16,823,321 of record OZ004661.1, read on the forward strand.
TTGGCTGCACATTCGCCATACTAGATTTTTATTGAGCGAAACCAAAAGTAATAGGAACCAACCAAATGTATAAGAGATGACTCTATTAGAGCCATTTCCCAGGTGATGCTTCCAGCTTTGCGGAGGATAGACAAGACAATTACAATTGGTATTGTACAGGTAAATACGTCGTAGTTACGATTGTCACAATATATGTGGATGATGGAAATAATACGGTGTATTTAAGCGATACATGGAATTGTCGTCCCTTTTTATAGGGAAAGGAACCCGCAACGAATTTAGGCAATTTAAAGAAATAGGAACAGTAGGAAAAAAATGTGTCCTAATTATAGCGCAAAAACTGAAACAAAAAGATCTAGTTCAAATTTAGGTGCCATTTACATAAAAGTTATTGTAGTGCACAAAACCTAAGATCGCAGAACTTTTTAAAATTGGTTTTCGAGGTTTTATGAAAAGGCGAAAGAATCGAATTTATACGAATCCTAGATAGCTTTTTAAAGTATTTATTTTTAAATTACCTTTTTTTTTATTGAACATTTCAAGTGCCCAAATTTTAGTGGTAAACACGGAAAATAGGAAAAAAGGCGACATCAAATATATATGTTGCCAGTAACACTGACAAATCGCTAAATAAGGTAGTTATAATTAAAACTCCACTTAAATTTCAAATAAGCAGCCATTAATCAATTCTATAAAATTATATGCTTGCTTATTTCTATTAAAGACTTTGGATAAACTTAAATAAATGTAACTCAACACGAAATGAAAATTATTAAATAAATAAACATTTGTAGCCATTTTTCCATTTTGAAATCGTTTTGCAAACGAAAAGTAACGAGATCCATGCGAAAATCTCAGAAAAACTACTATTTATGCAATTGCAACAATAAAAACTATAATTAGGGTTTCGTACCCAAAGGTTGAAAACGGGACCCTATTCATAAGTTGCAGTTTTGTATGGAACAGCAGATTTTTTTTAGCGATTTCGATATTGGTGCCATAGAGAAATTTGTTCAGTTTGACGGTCTGATCATCCCCTTAAAAAAGTGATTTAGGTAGTAAGTACCATAGCATATACTTACGACTATATTCTCAGATGGGAAAGATATTCTGAAACCTCAGAACATCCACGTTTTACTACTAGTACCGAAACTCTGCCCATTAGTAGTGTGACGGGACGTGAGCCCAATCGCCACTTATAATGGACATTGGGTACTCATCCTATGCCTTGAAATTGAAGCAAGCAGGTTTTCTCACCATGTTTTCCATCACCGAAAAGCCGGTAGTGTTACAATTACAAATCGTACATAAATTCCGAAAAACTCATTGGTACATTACTCGCCTCGCTACTGCGGTAATTACCTTCGTTATCATTTAAAAATCGAGTCTACCCCTTTGTTGAATTAGTATGAAAAGTATAGGTATAGCAACAATCTTTAATATCCTTATTGAAGGTTTATAATAATTGCGTTATACTTATTGTATTAAACAACCTGTATAATAACAAATGTTACGTTAGTTTCCTTAGTTGACGTGTAATAAAATGCTACCTGCGCTTGCGTGTCAGCTACGTCGTTTGACGGATTATAAACTCATTCGTTTCATAAAAATATACCTACCTAGGTATTTCAACATGTTAATATTAATGGGATTAAAGCAGGTTTCCATTAAACTCATAATGCAGATACCAATAAAGATTACGAGCGAGTTTTTTTAACGTTTCTTCATTGGATAGCGTACTAACAGATCGTTAGATGACAATACCTAATAGTTAAATTGTGATGACAAAGCGAAACGATTCAAATGTATTCGTTACATTTTATAAAGTTCAGTTTCATGAATTTTAATTTCAAGAAAAGGCAACTGCGGATAATAAAAAGCAGGAAAATTACAAATTTGTCAAATCCAAGAACGATAATGCACATACCTTACAATAAATCCAAATAACTGCAGATTCGCGTCACAGCTTAGCCCGATTATTTGAAGTAACAGAAAACAGGAATTATATCAGAAAGTCGAAGCAACAAAGAGCGACAGCGCGACTGGATTACGCTGTCGTACTTGAGTAAAATTTATTATCGGATTTTCGATTCGGCCACCAATGAAGTTGTTGGACAACAAAATCTTTTGATAGATTTATCCTGGCTGACCGCATTAAGACTCGCTCCTGGGTTATTTTTAATGCGTCGCTATACATTTTTGGACCCTCTCTTTACTATTGGGTTTTTCATATTTCACTCGTTTTAAAACACGTAATGAGAACTTTTAAACTGATATTAATTGAATATGTTTTTAGTGGGTAATTGGCTTGAACACAAAATAAATGTGTACAATTATGGCGTTACAACCAGCTACGCTTCGTTTAAAACTCAGATATGGTTCAACCGTCCTTTTTCTCGGAGTCTTTACTTCGTTATCGATTTATTTATATAACAATAAATAAATAACACAAAATAAAAAGAAGTTTATTCATTTTACAGTTACCTACATAATAATTATAAATATCTTTTATATAAACATCATCATCATCAGGAAACCTGCATGCTACAATTTCGAGGCATGTATTGTATCCACTGCTGTCCAGTGCGACGGGCTCACCCCCCGCCACACTGGACAGAGTTTCGGAACTACTGGTGAAACGTGGATGTTCTGTGGTTTCAGAATATCTCTGACGGGTGGTCAGAGATAATATCGGGGAATATAGTCGTGAGCATATGCTTTTACATAAAGAGTGTGCAGATGAAAAGGAAAGAACATCAGCATAGTTGCTGTTAATTACGGTTTTCCTAATCCCTAATAAATAATACTGATTTATCAGTCTGCAGATTTTTAGCATGTTAGCAATGTTTTTGAGGTTATATCGAGAAAGAACGATAGTTTCGTTCTTTCTCGATATAACCTTAAAAACATTCATTATCCCTAGCCAGTCCGAAGTTCAAAGTTGAAAATAAGTTAAGGTCTCAAATAATGTTACTCTTAAATATTATTTTTGTAATAACATTACCACTGAACTCAATGCTCTTACAAATACACCTATGTAGAATAAGAAAGAAGACATAAAATCTAATCTCAAAAGGTTTTAAAAATATTTGTTTTACGAACTAGCATTTAATCATTTGTTTATCTCGACGACATTACAGAAAGCAAAGTTCAACAATGTAAGAGAAATAAAAAAGAGATACATTAGTCAACCGAAAGATGATTGATGCACTCGTCTCGTATCTTTACCCATTAAATAATAATAGTTAAGACGAAACGGTAAAGCGATCGATCAAGAAATCAATCCGTCGAGGATCATTTTCGTAATGGATTATGTTAAAGCTACCGGAAACGTGAAAGGAGAGTTATAATATTATAATGGTATGATTTAACGAGATTTTGAAGGGTTTATTTGTTACTGTTAGTCTTTATTACATCGATTGCATGACCAAAAATAATATAGAATTTGAAAAATGTTCGTCTGTGTAAATGTGTAGTAGGTATACGGGGTCCTTCTTTATATGTTAACTGTTTTTAAGGGGATAATCAGACCATCAAACTACACAACTTTCTCTATGAGAACAACATCGAAAACCCGAAAAATTAAATCTGATGTCCAATACTCGTAAATTTTAGTCGAGAAGGTTTGTAGTTTTGTATGGATATTTTTTTCGCGAATTCTGTTGCTCCCGTAGAGAGAGTTGTGATCTGATCATCCCCTTAAACAACCGTCAGCATATTAAGAAGGACCCTATACACAGCGTGAAATTTAAACTAAGAGTCTACCCATCAAACCGAACAACTTTAACTATGGGAGCAAACCGAACGTTGTAAAAAAATCATCTGTTTCATACAGTTGAGTCGAGTAAAAATTTCAGTTATCTATGGGTAAAAATGTTGCTACGATCGGTTTACTCCCATAGTAAAAGTTGTTCAGTTTGATGGATAGATAGCCTTAGCCTATTTCACCCTGTATAACAAACATCGTGTTAAACAGATCGTTTGTTCACTGTCTCTTTTTTCCGATATTGGTGTTGGTATTTACGTATATCTGTGCATAGCGAAACAATAGTAGTATCATGTACGTATAGATCGAACGTGTTGTGGGAACCAACGCCACGCTCGGAAATCAATCGAATTGCTTTTGTTCCATTCTGTTTTCGTATTAAAACATTCAGATTAAACGACTGCACGTTAATTCTGGACATGCCTAATTAACAAGACAACAATAGGATTACTTTTGTATTGTGTTAAACACATAGAAAAGTACCTGATTTATTTCCTGTACAGGGTCCTTCTTAACTTGCTGACACTTTTTAAGGGGATGATCAGACCGTCAAACTGAACAACTTTCTATATGGGACCAACATCGAAATAGCGAAAAAAATATCAGCTTTTTCTCGAGTAGGTTTGCATTTATGTATGGAACAGTTCTTTTTTTCGCGAAAGATGTTCAGTTTGAAGGTCTGATCATCCCCTTAAAAAAGTGTCGGCATATTAAGTTGGGCCCGGTATTGAAAACATTAGTGGAATGTTATATGTGGTGCATTTGGTAAATTTAGATTGATGATTTTATTTTTTACCAGGCTGCCGGAATCGAGCTAAAAGAAAACTTAGCGGCGAGTGCTGCCAGCTGGCCCTACCCTACAGTCTACCACCCTTACGATGCAGCCTTCGCTGGATATCCTTTCAATGGGTGAGCAACTTATACGTATTCCAACGGACCAACGTATTCCCATTTATTTGCAATTTACCAGCTCATTACCAAAATAGTAACCAAACGGCCAAACTAACTGTCAAGTTCATACAATATTCACGTGTCTCGTGAGATCGGGGGAATCCACTGTGTCCATTGACAACGTCAGGCTTAATAAATTTTTGAGCAACTTCGCTCTTCTGGCTACCTCGGCGTTAAACCCCTGACAATGCGAATAGACGACGAAACGGCGGATCCATCGACAGGATAGAAGAGAGAATCTCTAATAAAAGAAAAAGCTGAGTGATAGGCTGGCTGTCCCCGCGCCTCTTGTGGTAGTTGTGTTATATACTTATAGACGAGAATAAAGCGCTGTTTTCCGCCATTTTGAAGATGCGTGCTAAAACTATTTGTAAATGATATCAACTCATTCATTAGGTATAATGGTCGTGATAATTTTATTACAATAATAGAATAGAACACAGCTTAATTAATCCTATTTGTTGCTATCAAAAGTTTCTAGATATTACTACTAAAATTGTGTTGTGTTTTTAGAAAACATTGCACACTTTATCCTCAAGGCGTATCAAATCGCGAAGAAAATAGCGTCCTTATCAGTGTATAACTATGTAGGTAGAATTTGATGCAGACAACACGTTTATGTAAACTGATAGCGGCAAATTGTAAAGGTAACAAAACATGGGTTTATTAGATATGAATGTTGTATCAGATTATCGAAACTGTATCAGTGTTTGTCGGCGATCCGAACATGTTGAGAACACGGGGCGGCTACGCAAATGCGCAACCATTATCGATCTTAGTTTTGAGAACTAATCTGTTCTAACAAGTTTTTATTTTATTGATTATGATAGTTTCTATTCGTAATCCGCTTATACAACGTGTTAATAAATAAGCGCAAAACCTCATACACCCCAACTGATTTATAACAAAATAATTAGATTGAAACAATAATTTCATTATTTTGATAATTAAAATTTAAAGTTATTCACATTGTAGGTTTTCAGGCAGAAATTATTTGTTATCATTTCAGCAATGAATGAAAGCGCTAAAGTGCTCTTGGATTCAGTAACAAAAATCTCAACCACCCAAACCCTCGCATTATTAACATTACATTATGGATTAATGGAAAGAATCGTACTTGTTAATCAAACAGTACAATAATGATTAATATTACGAGAACGCACTATTACATTAATTATCATCCTATAAGGCAGCGTATATCAATAATAACATTTACATTCAATTTGTTCAATTGCACAACCCATTTCGATTCTCAACGAATCAATCAACATTTGTAAAGGTGATAAAAAATAGGTGTTACCAAATTAGGCATTATGATATCCACAAAAACCATAAGATGTTTGTGCGAAGTTAATGAAACATAAAACTCTTTATTCACCCCGTAGTAATTGAAGCACCTCATTAGCTTTACGCCCAGTGCTTTGTTACACTTGTTACACGATTTTTTGTGAAATCATTTATGTTATAAATGTCGACATGGCTCTTCTGATGGTCTAACACGATCGTATGAAAGTCATGACAATCAAGAATACGTTCTCATGCTCAGTTTTTGCTACGCGTTCAACATGCTCCGATGTTGTAATTATAATTATAGTAGTTTTCATGTCAATGTAAAACAGGAAACATCGTTTTTCTGTCACAGGCTGCCTCTCTATGACGTTCACCAAAGTGTGGGTAGTGAACTTCTAATAACAAGCAGTCATAAGAGTCACGTTGCAGGTTCTGACACGAGCACTTGTCTCGCATGGTGTTTGCGCGTCGCGTTTTTGCCTGTCACGAGGCTCCGCAATCCTAAATCTCTTCTTGTTCTTGATCTAAAACAATCCCTGAGATTTTGATAGATACTCCCACAAGCTACATGCCATTGGCGGAAATGCAGTGCTAACGCACAAGCAAAAAGTCCATTAATTATAAATTCCATTCCAGTCCAATAAAAAAAAAGCAGTCATAATAATTTCATATACTTACTAATTTCATAAATACAATACAAACTTACATAGAGCAAGTACGTGTGATTTATACATTGTGAAGCTGCAGCCGCAACGCAAACATCCTTTATGAATATAGATTAACAATTAAAAGTTTATGCACTCTCGTACCAACAAATAACGCAAATCACCGCAGCATTATCAATATCAATAAAGAATTCTGATAATATCAAACCGGCTTTCACTTTGATCAATATGAATGCACATTCGAAACATTTGAGGGGAACACAAGAAGGATAATAAGCCAATAAATAAATCACCGTCTCAGTAGGGAAATAAGAAATAACAAGCGTTAAATAACGCAATTAAAATGTTGTAAAATGTTGAGGGGCGTCTTCGTACTAATAACGTAATAGACGGTTTTCAATATGAGCGGACGAAGGCACGGCAGGTGCGAGCTACAACCGGTGTCCTCGGCCGATGGATATCTCACACCTTAATCACTCTCGTCGGCAACAATCCGTTATGATATTTACTAAATAAATACAAAAACTGTTCGTAATTAACTTCGATTAATAGTGTGTAAGGCGATACGTGGGTCTCAACTGGATGTAGAGTATGAGGAACAGAACCTCATGAAGAAATACGGAGGAGGCCTATGTCAGAAGAACTGATCAAAGGCTCTGAAAGACGCATGAATCGTGTCGAAGAATTTTTAGTGGGATTAATATATTACACGCGTGACGATGGCATCATACGTGATATAAAACGATTCTTTTTTGGAAAATTTACTCGACTGTCGTCCAAGCTTTCCTATTCTATTGGGTACCTACATACCTACTCATGTAAATGCATCCATATTAATTTGTAAATATAAAATCACTTCGACAAATACGTAAAGCTTTAAAAGCTTTTACATTAAAATCTGTGTACGAGAATAGTAGGTACCTATATTATAACCAGAGGTCGGATTCTGCCGGTCATTCCAGGGCCGCATTGAAATGTTAATATGGACAACTGAATTTTAGAACTCATAAATTTAACAAAGAATGAATGACAGAAAGCTGATCTCCTTGGCATCAAATCTATGAAAACTAGCAAATAACTACTACTATTCAACAAAATAAACCTTCAACCTCATTCGCAATCAATTTATGAGTGATTTATGACATATGGTTAAGAAATATTACGTCCGATTGACATAACATTGATTTAATTATATTTAGGCAAGCCCCTTCATTTAGTCCGGCAAAAAAAAATGGCTTCAGGACTATCGAGAGTTCAAAATTGACGACGTTACTCGAACATCCACTACTGTGTGTAATATTTACTAGCATTGTAAATGTTTCATAATTTGTCGCATTCACATTTTTTAAATAGAGTCCATATCAACATAACAACAATGCGGCCCTGGAATGACCGGCAGAATCCGACCACTGATTATAACGGAGCCTTTTGCCGCAGTTAGCAACAATCAGCCTAAAGGTCGCGCGGTCGTCGGTGAAAATGAAGAGTGACGAAGAACAAATATAACCTTTTTGCAATCGCAGGCTCTCGAACTGGTCAGTTTTGTAATCAACTTTGATTAAGATTTATTGTAATACTAGCGGCCGGCGCCTGCGACATCGTACGCGCAGACCACTGAGTTGAAATACTTATAACTTTTGATTTAATGAACCGATTGCGATGAAATATAACCTAAAATGTTAATCCAAACTAAGCCCCCTGCCTTTATGAAAACCCCATTCAAATCGGTTCAGTATTTTTTATGACAACCAAGCAGACAAACAGACAAAAATTATAAAAATGGTCTCTACGAAACGCCTTGAATTAATATTTTTGTAAATATTTTCGATGTACATCCACGCCAAGTTTAAAATGCTATTACATGAACAGATATACAAAGTACCTGCCTACGTAAACTCACGATTAGGAGTAATAAGAATCTATGCTTGTTGTGTGTAGACTACAATTATCCCTTTTGCAATTTATTCTAAAAGATTTTATTTCACTGAAATGAAGAAATAATTTAGTGATGAAGTGACTAATATGCATTCAACAATGCACGCATGCTTTACCTATTTATAATGTGTAAGAATTTGTGCAATTAGTGTATCGTTGAATACTTATTGGTCCAAAATTATGGTCCCATGTGAATTCGAGACAAGATACGTAAAAAAAAAACAGTTTCAACCTATTTACTGTAAACACTACAGGATGTTAGGGTAAACAGTTGCATTACTTTATGGGGCGATTGTAACCATGATACTGATAAACTTTCCCTAAGAAACCTATAGGAAATTCTAACAAAAAATTTTCCGTACTAAATGCAATCAGCTGATTGAATGTTTGTAATAAAAAGTCGATATATTTTTTTTGCCAATTTCATATAGGTTTCTTAGGGAAAGTTAATCAATATCATTGGTACAATAACCCCTTCAAGCAAGGCAACTGTTTACAGTAACATCCTGTATACTTATGGCGACATATAAAATATTTAATGAAAAAAATTTTGTTCTTATCTAGATTTAAATTAGGTAGAAACAAAAAACTGTGTCTCGGTCGTCCTTTTGCTCAACAGATTTCTTTTTATTAATAAACAACTATTCGAAAAATTACACGATAATAATTCAATGTTAGTCATGGGTTTCTGTCCAAATAGAGTCCCTGACGAGAGATGGTCGCGCCGAAGCCCATAGGCGGTAGTAGCCCGTTAGCTGCGCCAGCGCACGACGACGGCCGTCACCCGCTCGCGCCGTGACCTGTGTAACAACCACTTCTGACACTTCCGCTGTCCACCGACATAATTACAAACGGAAAATTCAACTACACCATACAAAATATCTTAAACTAATTTCGACGAAGTGATATTAAGTACCGACAACACACAATGATATGCCACGCACGTTCCAATCTATTTGGCCCTCACCCCATATTGTGCACACAAAGTGACGATTACTCATGCCTCCTGAAGTTTATTTACGATATCGACAGGATGAAATGGCAATTGTATTCTTATTATAATGGTAATAACTTCCCAATGTAACAGCGACTCTGCGTTTAATTATGTCCGAGTGAAAAAGTTGTCGTCGGTGTCTGAGACCATTGATATACGGCACTTAGCATTAAAATTAACATTAAAGTTGCTTTGACTGTAAATAATCTGTAATCTAAAATATGTAACACCTGTACGAACGCAAATTAATTGCTATAGATCTATTGTAGTTGCTTTACGATTCGCCATCATCATCATCATAATCTTATTAAAGAGAGCTACGCTCTTGTCGGCGTGTAGTCGCCGTCCTATCCCTTCCGCAAGTGCCTTGAGCTCATGATACGACCTGATATCAACCTTTTCAGAAAACTCTGTCTAGGTCATCTTCTATGTCTCTTCTCCTTTATTTAAGATTCGTCGAACGACCGCAATTCCTGTCATAATTTCAATCGAGAATAGGCACAAGCTAGGCACTGCAATGATAAACAAGAAAAATGGTTTGGTTAGGGGTATAATCTGCAATGGGGTGAAAACGTACACTATTTGTCAATAAAATTCTCTAGGGAAATGATAGCAAAGGAGAGAGAATATCTCGCGATAAATTTAAAAAATACGGCTGCTTAGTATTGTAGGCGTTCGATAATTTTTAATATATAATTTTTTAATAGTGTGACTTATGGGTTTATAAATCTTTATAAAACACAACATTGAAACATCTCATAAAAATAATTTAATTTCCTATAGTTTATAGTTCGAAAAAAATTTGTCATTTTCGTTTTAAGTAGAGACAACGGAAATCGATTATTTATTTACTGCCAAACAAAGTTGTCCAAATCGCATTTTTATAGAAATACATTGTAGTTAGATTAGAAGTTGATGCCATTGATAGTTAGTCTTGCCGCCGCTGCAATTGAAGAATTGATGCGTCACCCTCTATATCATTGTAGAACGTGCAATGATAATAAGTGTCTGTCAAACACGTACCTTCACGTTTTCTGTGTGGCCAGTCCTTTCCGGACATGATGTCACCATCCACACTTGCGCAGGCGGCTTGTATGACACGGTGCCCGCTCCGCTATGGCTACAGCACACAGTTAATCGAGTATACGTGTACAGACAACGATTTACAGCACAAAGTGCCAGTCCTCCCGTGTATTACCAATCTATGGAACAATAAAGAGTACGCTAGCAGGCATATAAATGAGCGGTGTCGTATGCAGGGAACGCCGCGCGTGCCATTAGTACGCCGCACCGGGTTCGGAGTAATTGACCGGCAGGCTAATTTCATTCTAGGCGCATTGGAAGCTTCCTCTTTCCTTTTTCCTATCGGTCAGCGGCGGCCACGAGGCAGCTCGAATGGCCGACATGAATGTAGAAACGTGTACTTCATTATGTTTCAATATTTTCGTCAAATCTGTCGTAATCTATTTCTTATGTCTAATATTTAGAGGTTTACTTGTATAGGATCGTTCTGAATAAGTAGTTTTTTGGGGATGATCAGACTATCACACTGAACAACTTTCTCTATGAGACCAAAGGCAAAATCGCGAAAAATAAATACTGCTGTTTCGTACGAAACTGAAATCATATTTGACCCAAATGTATGGGACGGCAGATTTTTTTCGCAATTTCGTTCTTGGTCCCTTTTAAGTTGTTCAGTTTAACAATCATCCTCTTAAAAAACCGCCAGCATATTACACTAGATAGCATATTTGTTTTATCATTACCACCTGCTGCAAGTAAATCACTATTTTCATCACCGTCTTATAAATCAGTAGCGTTTGTAAAGCGTATTCATCACTAAAAGATGCTTAATAAGTATTTTTTAATCGAAATCTATTGACTATGTACCGACAGCTTCGACCTGTGCTGTGGTTAATAGAACATTATACCTATATTGTGTAGATGTAGAACCTTGTTCGACTAGAACAGTTTGTTGTGGAGATCGTGTATTGGGTTTGTACATTGTGTAAAGGCTGAGAATACAAGTACAGTAGTCCTAATAGTTAAGTCTTTGGCCTCGGGGATATTACATAGGTTTATAGTTGTAGTAATTTAAAGTTATTAGTTATAGGTCGTCAAAGTTGACCAGGTCAGATTAACAGATCAAATCATTCTCAGCATTTATAAACTGTCGTTCACTACAATATTTAAATCAAATGTCACTCCGTACAATTAGATTCTGACGCAATTATCTAGTAAAGTTAAAGTACCTAAGTTCACTACCAATTATGCTTGTCCACCTTAATTACATTCTTGTAATAGTTTTATTAATCCTTGTGTCATATTAAGGCCATATACACAATTGCAGTAACATTTAACAAAAGAGGATGTTAGACTTAACTAGATATATTGCCATCGGGGTAGTCAGAGAATAGATATTCTAAATGTACTTACCTACCATATTCAGAATGGTGGTCAAAGCCAATGGTGTAAAACGGTGCGTCTCGCTCCCTGATGCGGAGGGCGAGTTGTAGACCACGGATACATGAAAAATTTTCTAGGACATTTAGATATTTGGGTCCATCCAAAATTGCCACCTGAAGATGATAGTTTTAGTCTACATTTTATTAAAGCTTAAAACTGTTAATTATCAAATATGGTGCAGTACAACATATTCAAAAACCTATTTAGACTCGTATCATATTGCGAGACTTGAAAAAAACCTAGTTGGGTACTGGATAGGTCTTTGACTATTAATATGTGGACTGGTTACGCGTGTAATTCTACTAACAAACATTTCTGCCATTTTTTGCGGTGAGCGAGGTAACATGAAATCCGCAACTTTGGATTTTATTCCCCATAACTTTAGATTCTAATTTTGAATGTTAAAAATCATGAAAAGTAGTCTCGTGTGAACCCCAAACGTTCTAAGTTCGAAGTTATTATTTAGCAATTATAGGCTGTCTCGTTTAGCGATAAGGTGTAAAATTGAATGTTAATGCACAAGATCAATTGTGCTTATACCGTGGCAGAGGGGAAATGCTACCGCAAGGCTAGTCCTTATAATAATTAGTCAGAGGGATAGGTCGATATTATTAACCGAGCTTTGAATAGGTGTTACAGTTTTACTTTCATTTAAGGTTACAGTGGTAAAGTCTGCTATTATAAATAGTTTTCATATACACTACTAGATATTTTTCGCCGTGTAGGTATAACTTTGTTGGACCACAAAAGATCCAACTAGGTCATCTATTTTACCAATCCAAAAATTTAGACTTCTGAAAATACATGAAATGTAGACGCTAGCAAAATTCACAAATAGAAATATCATTTATACTTTAGTTACACGCTTCCGAAGTCGGTCCGACATAGCAGATAACGGATTTTAGACATAATGTTGCACAACTTTGTTATTTCGAAACAATGCCTCCCTGGTGCATTAAATTCAATGTTCTCATCGATATTAATAATATGTCAGCAATAAAATGAGACGTGACCTAAGATAATAAGTGAACCGTGATCGCAACACTTCATTTTCACTAGTTTATACGTTCTACATAAGGCGTCTTGTGAGGTCTGCCTATCGGCTGCTGCGTGGCGCCAACCCACCAACAAACGAGTAACATATTGCGCTTCGATGTACTCTGTTGACTGACGTTTGATAAATAGCATCTGTTGACATCTTTCCTGTCTCAGTTGAACTTTGATAGTCTTTGGGAGGCCGGGGACAAATTCCTTGTTACTGTTTGTGCATACTGATTAGGTTATAGAGTCCCAAGTTTACGTACTTACTCCTGGTATTATATTTCTCGTCTAGTTTTATTTTTTTCATATTGTCAGTACAACAGAAAACTTATGTGTAAACGGTCGTTATTCGTCTGTAAATCGTAGGGTTAAAACTGATTTATTTTATACTAGCGTTTGCCAGATTTCAATCATAAGCTATCAAACAAAAAAGTTTCACCTAAATCGGTTCGGTAGTTTTTCCGTGATGCTGTTACAAACAAACAAACAAACATACAAACAGACCGACAGAATTCTAAAAACAGTTGATTTGGAGTCAGGGATACCTTAAAACAATATCGTAATCGTGTTCTTGTAAATATCTTCAATGTACAGACACACTTCTGTTAGAGTTTTATAATAGTTTAGAGTGGATTCGATTGGATTTCTGATATATAATTTAATCTATCTATTCAGTAGTGCTAAAACTCTATCCAGCATGGCAGTTAATTAACCCGTTGCCACTTTTAAATGGGCAGTGGAGACAATACACACATAGAAATTGAATCATGTACGTTTTCTGGAGATGTTTCACCAAAACTTCGGTAGTGTTACAAAATACAATCTTCCATAATACACTACAATATAAAGCAAGATATAGAATATAAAATTTGTATATTCGAAATTCAGTAAATTACTGTACATTTCCATTTGAAAGCAAATGTTACAATTTGACTCAATCCAAACCTAATGGTTAAAATCATGGCGAAAATTGTATTATTCGAAAGACATCTGTGCTACAAGGCTAGACAAGACTATGATTCATTCGACATTATTTCCAGAAACCGGTAATATGAACGAAACCTAAACCGTTAGATACATCTGTGTTTTAAGAGGATATTATAACCGATAGAGAGCTACCAACGAAGTTTAATTAAATTTTGGATTTTAAACAATTCAAGTCAATGAAATTTTTTAAAACACGATCTAGAGATTAGTCAGTTTTTCGTTAAAATTTATAGTTTCAAAGTTACAGTAGCTCAAAGATTTCCATACAAATTATTTTTCTTTTTCATAGTAATACAACAAACACAATTGCTTGCACACATAAAACATCAATTGGTCAGTGGCTACGACAAACTGTAATAACTGTGCATTGATTATTATTTTAATGTATAAGCACTTAGTTTAAATGATAGGTAATCTTTTTATTTGTCCAAATTTCATATTTAATACGTTTTGTTCTTTGGTACCTTAAACAGATTATAAAACGTGTAAATGAAATTGGCGCTGTAAAATTTAAATTATGTTGTAATAGAAATAAAGTAGTTTATTGTTTATTAACCATTAAAGATAAATGAAATAAAATAAACTATATTTTAAACTGTATACTTTAGTGGAAATCTCACAAACCACAGGCACAGATATTATAATCTAGATCGTGTAATTTTCATCGACTTTAATTTGTTAGTATTGAAAATAAGATCTAACTTGGCGAGCTCGGGCGGTCTGCAACGACTATCCTTTTAATTCAAACTTGTAGAAAATTTGTTTTAAATGAATAGCGTGTTCTTTCAAAGTCAAACAATTAGGTGTTACAGATTAGTATCACAGAAAAACGTTGGCATCAAACAATTGTATTGTAATCTATATTATGAATATGGACAAATTAATAATAGCTGATTGATTATTTTTATCTAAAATCTAGATAACAATGGCAAGACTAATGCAATGGGAAAGTTACTATTCTTCCCTATAACTTTAAACAGATATAATAATTCAAATAATAGTTTTTGTGACCCTTGTGAATGTGAAACAAAGACTCAATAAATAAGATAACAATACGGTTAATTCATTGTTTATGAGCTTTAAGATTTCGTGCTAGATTATAACAACATAAGTTAATTAAAGTATCATGTTAGCTCTAAAGGCAGCTTTAATACTTTTATCGTGCACCTACTGTTGTCGAGTATAATTTTACTACGAATTAAGTGTAGCTAAATTATTTAGATATATTTGGAGCATTTATGAACCGGCTTATGCACCTTGTACAGACATTTAACCGTTCAGTAGCCACTGATCACAATATTTAAGATTTTCTCAATCAATAAAGCCTAAGGTAAAAACCTGGATAGATGCCTAATTTTTTGTAATCACTCTATATATATCAGTACTAAAAGCAAAATGTTTTGTTTGTGAAACTGGCAGGGAGGTTTTTTTATCTACAAATTTATGAAAACTGAAAAACATTACCTTTGATATTTACAGTTTATTCGCGACTTTTGTGGACTTCTACATTTTGAGACATCTACATATCCCATTTAGTTGCCTAATCCATGTAAATTACGTTTGGGAGAGATAACCCGCCAAGAAACAGGACATCTATCCCGCAAAAACTTTGATGGCACCTTGCCTACCCACGCAGTGACAGACATGCGATACGGTCAACTTAGTGGTAGTTGGAGCGTCTCTCTATAGATAAATAAAAAATGTATGTTTCTACATTTATCTATGTGTTTGTCGTTGTATTGGAGCTTAGGTGTTGGAAACGAGCACCGAAGCTAAGCATCGCCCAGTCAGATCAGTCTTTGGGTGTATTGTAATGCCTATTTCATCTCAAGCGTTAAATACAGGTTTTACAGGTACAAATAATATCTTAAAATAAATATCCTAAGAGGATGAAACTAAAGTGATCTACCTGTGTTAGGTACTTTCACAGTTTGTAGATGGTTGGTTGGGACCAGCAACATCCACCCCATTTCATTTCATAGAGAAAGTGGTTCAGTTTCACGGTCTGATCATCTCCTAAAAAAAGCCAGCATGTTAAGAAGGAGCCTATTGGGGTGTTAGGGTACACAGTTTAATTACCAGTGATTGTACCCATGATACTGAACAACTTTCCCTACGAAACCTATAGGAAATTCGCAAAAAAGTTTTTGTACTTACCATACTAAATACAATCGAACGTTAATATGAAAAATCGAAAAAAAATGTGTAGGAAATTCTTAGGGAAAGTTGTTGAGTATCATGGGTAAAATAACCCCTTAAAGTAACGCAACTGTTTACCCAAACACCCTGTATACGAGTATGTGAAATAAAATCTCACTTCAAAATACTCTTGACAGGTATTTTAATAATTTAACTTTGTGTTACTACGTCTTTATCAAGTTGAAAGAACGTCGGGTCAAGACATCTTAACAGAAAAACAATTTGCTTGAGATAAGAGCTTTGACAAAACAGAGGACAGCTTATTACGAGCATTATTTAGTTCTTGTTTGCGTTGTAATTTATGACATTTTATTGATTTACGAACATTACTTACATTTAATCAATTAGCTACGTTTCGATCACGACTTCGCCCGCGTTTAATTAACGATTTAATCTTCTTCTTATGTTTTAATTATTTATAATTAATACACTTTTTGCTTGTGAGTTAGCACTGCATTTCCGCCAATGTCAAGTAGTTTGTTGGAGTATCTATCCCAATCTCAGGGATCGCTTTTGATGAAGAGCAAGAGAGATTGAGGATTGCGGAGCCTCGTGGCAGGCAAAAACGCGACGCGCGAACACCACGCGAGACAACTGTTTGTGTCAGAACCTGCAACGTAACTCCTTCTTCTTCTTATCGTGTGGGAAGCAAGCCCTGGTGTCGGAGTTTTTTTTGAACTGCCTTACGCCTTCTGACGTGGTTTTTATGTAACGACTACTACCACCAGAGATAAGTAGCCGGGACCTTTGGCTTAACGTGCCATCCGAAGCACGGAATCATCTTTCTTTTCAGACAATCAGGTGATGCAATGTCCTAACCATGTGGGGGAAAACGCACAAAGTTACATAAATCCTTGTGGGAATCGAACCCATGACCTCCGTGACAAGCACCCAATGCTCTTAATCATTAGACCACGGAAGTAGTAGTAGTAGGAACGATTTAATTAAACGCCTATATTTACATACATACATACATACATACATAAACTCACGACTATAATCTCTTTCTGGGTGGTCAGAAGCTTTGCCACAAGTAGTTCAGGATTAAATGAAGTGTCATGTGGTGCCGAGAGGACTAGCCTTTCTCCCACAAAAACACTTCACAAGACACCAAAGTCCTTAGTCGCCTCGTACCACACCCACGGGAAGAAATGCGGTGGTCCATTCTAAACCGGAACCACATGGCTTAAGGGTATATTACTGTTGGATTATTTTGAAACATGAATATATAAATCGTTAAATCGGCGACCATATATGTGTAGATATTTGTACTCTACTTTTGTTACCTGAAACTATACTATAGTCCGATCAACATAGCAAGGCGATTATGATAGATGACGTGACTTTGAAACGACGACTAAATAATGTCTATATTTTTCAAGTATTGAAAGTATACAAAAGTAATTAAAATTCATTATAATTGAATACATAATGTTTTGATTACTCAAATATTTTTAGAAAAGGAAATAATTTTAAAAAATAGTAATAATAAGTTAACAATACGCTGCGATGAATGCCGCTCTTACAAGGTTCAACGTGACAGCATTTTCACCAGGTCTGTGACATAAAAACGTAATTAATATAATACTAGCTGTTGCCCGCGACTGCGTACACCTTAAAAAAGTATCATATGTGTTAATCCAGATCATATTCTATCTGTGTGCCGAATTTCATTAAAATCCATTCAGTAGTTTTTACGTGAAAAAGTAACAAACATCCATCCATACTTACAAACTTTCGCGTTTATAATATTAATACGATTAGTTAGTGACTCAAAAACCGACCAATTCGTTTCAGGGTTCCTTAAAAATTAAATTATGAACAACAATAACTTTGCTGTGGAAAAAAATGCTCTATATTATAAAATTGGTCTATATTCCGATCGATGCTCCAGCTGAAAAACTTGGTATTAGAAAAAAAAATTATGTATGTTTTATTTACAGAATCTACAAATTAGCGATTTTCGGATTCATTCCGTATTTATTTGTGCTG
The DNA here is from genome assembly GCA_963924505.1 of Agonopterix alstromeriana. Lineage (NCBI taxonomy): Eukaryota > Metazoa > Arthropoda > Insecta > Lepidoptera > Depressariidae > Agonopterix > Agonopterix alstromeriana. Next base: position 16,841,607 of record OZ004661.1, read on the forward strand.
TGAGACCTTGCTTCTCGCAGAATTTCTTGATTATAGGTTAACGGGAAGAGGTTTGGATGAGTTAGGTTGCGAGTATCAAAAAATGTGACATAAATGGTCGTATTTTTTGACTGCGTAAAATTTTTTACCCCTCCATGGGCCCGTATACCTTAGTATTTGGTATAAATTTCAACTTGATACCTCTGAAAAAGGAGTCTTCTGAGAAAAAGGGTCTTGACAGACAGACAACAAAGTGTTCCTATAAGGGTTCAGTTTTTCCCTTTTACGTGCGGAAATATCTAAAAATACACATCTTATAGATGTTATAAGTCCAAACAATTAACCCTAGTAGTCGAGTAAAAGTAATGACACTCCTTGTACTTAAATGAGATTGGATGAGCTAGGTGGGTATAGGTACGAGTAGTAATGTAATGACTATTCCGGTATCACGAAATACAATTCACCCCTTCAATCAAAAACAAAGATGGCGCTTTTAATGAAGCACTACCGTGCACCGGTGCGGTGGTGGTGGCCAGTTCATGGTTCGCTTGTCACCTGACATGCGCCGCCCAAACCTCCGGCCAACACGCCCTTTACACCACCTAACCTAACGATTGGCCCCTAACACCGCGATAAACATTGGAACTCTCTAGATTGTTACCGTAATTCCTTGCGATTATTTACGTTTCAGGCTGTAACGCGGGCTTCCCTCACCACAGTTGTTTCTATTAAAGGTTTTTATTCACGGAGCTGACCAATTAGTCGTCGAATAGCATGTTCGGGTGGCAGCTATCGGCTGACATAGGCGCGTGTGGTTGGCCGTAATAGCGCGTTGCCGGTTCGTAATGTGTTTTTGGCGTGCCGCGCCCCCAGCCCCTATCTACCAATATTTAGGGCCAGTACCTTTTAAAACTTTGTCCGTAGTCCGAGATTGACCGTTGCGTGCGCCCATTTCTATATTACGACAACGAATAATTAGCTGTATCTGATATCATTTTTATGAACATGGTAAATTACTTGTAGCATGGAAGCCGATGTTTGTAATTGTTTTCTTTTTCGTAAACTTGTTTTTGTTCCAACATTAAGTTCAAACACAGTTCGTTCGAAATGAGATTTAGTTGCGCCAGTAGAAATTCTGTATGCTGAGCCAGTGTAATATTTAACACCGATAATGTAATAAAATATTTCTGTATAAACTTAAATCTAACAAGCCGTTAAATAAAGGACAATATGTCTACAGCATTTCCGCAATGTTGCTATCGGAGTTGACACACGTAACTTGATACGGTGCTGTAAGATACAACACCCAACCTATTTAAAACAAAAAACTGTCACTGAGTATAAGGTCTTTACCATTCACAGTCCGTAGCTCATCCTGCTGATGAGATCGCTCGAGTGTAAGAAAAAATTGTAGGTACGTCTATTCCTGTACAAAGTATCGCACCGTGTAATTTTATATGGGTTCCGTGCCGTCGATGTCATTGGTAAATTCGAACTGTAGTAACATTATATCTCAAAGCCAGTTTAGCTGTTTTACCTGCGTCAGAGTGAAATGGCGGCATGATCAGTCATACAAAAGCAGAGATATTGTTACATCTCCTTGTAGATGTCTCTTTTATTTAATTGTTTGAATTAATTATTTTGGTTTATTATATTTAGAAGGTATGGGTATAGATTACAGTCACTAATTAAATATTTTACAACGCAATTATTAAAGTTAATGTTAATCCATAACAGGTGTACAAAATAATTCGTAACGAAGATTTGTTACAAAATAAATGTCGTGTTAGTTTTCTTATTTACGATTTCTTATAATCTGTCACAGTCACTAAAATAGTCAGTTAGTGAATCCTGAATAAGTAGCAAAAGTTAATCAAAACTGGTAATTTAAAATTTTATATGAACTAGGTTTGTTCTATTGATAATTTAACCTAATGTTCAATCCATACGATCTATCTTGTATCTATTTATACATAATTGTATCTATATATAGTTTTTAATTTCTAGGGTGTATATAGCTATATTTAGACAATGAAACTAAACAACAATTAATTGTGGTCTGGAAGATACGTTAATAGAATGCTTTGAGGCCATTTTTAGACTTTTTGGCTGATTCTTTTTGCACACATTACTTAAAAACTACTGAACCGATTTAGATGGAGTTTTCACATAAGCATAGAGCTTAGTTTGGATTCACATTCATTGCAATCGGTTCACTCAATCAAAAGTTATAAGTACTGAAAATTTCCAAGTCCTTACTCTATATTTCTGTGGTCTGCGCGTACGAAGTTGCGGGCGGGACTAGTATTACACATACAATATATAACTTAGTAAAAACTATCGTTAACAATTTTATAATTTTAAATTTAAAGTACCTACTACAGTTTTGTCTTATGTTAAAATACCTCTGAATAAAATAAAATAATGCTCTGTATATTTTATACCACGTAATTGTATACTCTATACAATGTGTGTCTTAACTAGATGGCTATCCTGTTTAATGCGTGGTGCACTTTTGTTTTTTGTGTCTCTTTTCATTTTACACTTTTTTGTGTCTATTATTACGTGCGTACAGGAAATATAACACTTAGTATGTTTATTGGCGCATTACTTACATTAATTTTGGTAATCAATGTCGGGACCATTCAATTTGAACGTTTTACTGAAATCTTGCAACACTACTTCAAAAATGTTATACTTACTGATTGTGAACTAGAATAGTAATTTTAAATAATATTTTAGTTTTCTCAACATGTAACAGCTAAACATTATATCTGCCCAGCCTACTGAAAAAATATCATTATGCATAGTACTCTGTGGTTATACTGACAAAGTAATCCAAAAAGTTACGTATCATCACAGAGTACTGTAATTACTACTGTATCATTTTATTTTCTTAATCGCAAAGTTAGGCAACGATCGTGCAGTAGGTACATAAACGTAGATAATTCTGGTCGGAGGATTCTGCGTTAAGGGGATATAATTCGGAGCGCGCTCCATACAAACGTACTATGGTGATATTTTCAATACTAACCAATTAAAGTCAATGAAATTTTGCAGAAACAATCTAGAAACAGATCTCTATGCTTGTATGGAGTCAGATTTTCGTTAAAATTTACAGTTTCAATGCTAGGATTAATTTAAAATTTGTATGGAAATCTTTGAGGCACTGTAACTTTAAAACTGTATAGTTTAACGAAAATCGGACTTCATACAAGCATAGAGATTTGTTTCTAAATTATTTCTGCAAAATTGTATTGAATTTAATTGGTTAGTATTGAGAATATCACCATAGTACGTTTGTATGGAGCGCGTTCCGAATTATATCCTCTTAAAGCGACGGGGGTGTCCGTCCACATACGTACGCTGGTCGCTTTGCTTCTCTCCGTTATATTTCCAACAAACGTTCCCTGACCGTTGTGGTCCATTTTTTTACCTTTATTTCATTATTATGACTCTCAATTCACGCCCGCCCAGAACCGCCCGCTTTTATTACAAAGCCTGAAGTGTTTACGCAATCAACATACCCCGATACCACACTTTTAGTAGCTGCTAGTCGATTTGATACTGTTTATAAGTAATTGTCTATTCAGAGCTATCACAATCTAAGAATTTAAACGCAAAATATCGTTTAAGAGCGTTATTCGAATTAACCGCTGCACCAGCAATGGTTCGCTTTAATAACAACGACTGTTGAAACGAGCAGTATTTTTGTGTTTATCTCATTTTTATGAGTTTAAGAAGGAAGTATGAGGTGGCGCGAGATAGGGAATTAATTGAAGGAGAGTCTGGGCAGGAGGGAGGGGCAGCCGCAGCCGCAGCCGCCCGCAGGGGTGCGGGCACATTGCGGGGGAGACAAAATAATAAAAAAATGAAGTCGCTCTAGCTCTCCCCCGCGAGCTCGGATGCTGTGAAAGTGGCACGCCGTGGATAAATGAAGGTTTTTTGTTTGTGAAATACGCCTAAGCTTCGCGTCGCTCCACTTTCGTATTGTCATTTGAATTCTATAGATGTAAGTTCATTCATAGAGCTCGCTCAGACCACGAACGTCATTAAATTTATATCGCCGTTTAAACTATCCTATCCATGAGCTGTCATGAAGCCTATGAATATTATTTATGTAATTATTTAGCGGATAGTTAAGAGACATAGCTAACAGTTTACAGTGCCAAAATATTAGTCGTAACTTATTCACATCATAAATTATGTAGCCAACGTAACTTAAATGAAATCAAGGGAAAGAAAGAAATATCGTTTTATATTTATTTACGAGAATCTCATTTGATTGGGGGTGAGAAGAATTAAGTCAACAAGGAACTTAACAATAGTCACAGCGCGGCTCGTTTCACACGGGATATTATGAAATTGTATTTTTATTGCTGCCCTTATAAGACACATAATTGTTTGTACGATTCTGTGAAGAAGGGGAGCTGCCCGTCACTTCTGCTATTTAAGTGACAGTTTTATTAATTTCCTAAACTACTCATCCCTATTTTCCACCCTACTCAATTTTCGAAGCTGGTGTACTGGCAGCATATGGACGACAGATATAAACCAGACCGAAATAAGTACTAAACTCTATCGTGAAAAGTAACCAAACGGAAAGTTAAGGCAATCAAATCAAACAACAGGGTTACTTCGTCTAATCCGATACCAATCAAAGAATATGGTTACATCAGATTCAGACAGAATAGGCATAATCATAGTCATATATTTTATTGCTTCATGTGTTACAAAAGGTCTTACATTTAAACTTGTTCCTGACACGAGCTCTTTTAGAGCACTGCAATATTAACACTAATTGCTAAGTTCACGACTGCCTCTTAGGTATATCACAATTATACAGGGTGTAACAAAACACCCTAGTAATACTAAAGGGGGCGCTTCAGATCATCAAACTGACCAACTTTCACTCTGGACCTAACGTCGAGAGAAAATAAAAAAAATCTGCTGTCCCATACATTTGAGTCGAGACAGTTTTATATGAAAGCGCGGATTTTTTTTTCGCGATTTCGATGTTGGCTCCGTAGTGAAAGTTGTTCAGTTTGATGGTCTGAAGCACCCACTTAAGTATTACTAGGTAGTTTTTTTACACCCTGTATAACCCAAATATAGAATTGTGATACTAACGCGAACTGCATCCTAATGTAAAAAGATAGGACAGTTCAAACAATGGCACGTGGACCGCCAGCAAATGCGTACGGCACTGTGTCTGAGATAAGCTGTAGCTTAACGCTGGCGCAGCAGTCGATGGCTTATCTCGATTTCAATTATTATGCTAGCGCTTTCATTGGCTCGGTGGGGCTATCGCGGGAGCAGGGAGGGTGACGCCAGGGTTTGGGGCGGTCTCGATCCGCGTTATCTGAAATCTCACCCAAATAAAACTGCGACCATTTACGCTTGATTTTACTTTTAAATTGTTGTGTTCCGGCCCTCATTGTACCTCTTTAGAACAAATCAATTACAAAATTTAATTAAATCTTCCCTAACATTTAGCCATGCTTTTCAATAACATGAAATTATTTCTATCAGTTATGGGATGGACCTCAATGGAGCGAGAAGAAAAAATGCGACACGAGAAACAACGAGTACGCTCAAGGCGTGGCTCAACGAGCACAAAAAGAACCCATACCCGACGAAAGGAGAGAAGATAATGCTCGCTATCATCACCAAGATGACGCTCACGCAGGTGTCCACGTGGTTCGCGAACGCGCGCCGCCGGCTCAAGAAGGAGAACAAGATGACGTGGGAGCCGAGAAACAGGGTCGATGACGATGATAATAACAATGAAGACGACGATCATAAAAGCAATGATGGGAAAGATGCGCTGGGTATGTATTATTTTTTCAATTTTTTTTTAAGAACCTACCTAAAAGAAAATGTTCATTACCTTCTTGTACAAAAGATTGCAAAATTAACTAAGAACCATTTATTCTAGATGGCAAAGACTCCGGGACCGGTTCCAGCGAGGACGGCGACCGACCACAGCAAAGGCTAGATTTACTCGGCCAAAGAACAGAATCCGAGTGGTCCGAATCACGGGCTGATAGTGGTCCAGAATCACCAGAGCCTTATGAAAGACCTATTCATCCTGCTTACCAGCATTTACCTTCTCGTGCACCGCCTGGTAGTACGCCGGCATCAGCCAAACCAAGAATATGGTCATTAGCGGACATGGCGAGCAAAGAAGGCGATTCGCCTGCCCCGCCTTCGTCCGCCTCAGCGTTTTATCAGTCAGCGGCAGCAGCAGCAGCGGCCCGACTCGCTCATCCTTACGGGCGACCGGAACTATATCGAGGGCTCTACCCGCCGACGCACCCCGCGGACGTCGCGCTCCTAGAGTACTCGCGGTCACTGGCACTGGCGGCCCCAGCACCGGCACCCCCCGCACCTTCGCCGTCCTCCTCGTCGACCTCCTCGCTGGCCGAGCCTCCGCCTCCGCCCCGGGCTTGACCGCCAGCCCCACGCCCGCCGCTGGCGCATCGACAATAACCGCGATCTCGCCCTACGAGTGCCGCGAGGGCCTTCTTACTTGTAAATATCGACTCTTAGACTAAATATAAATATGTATACATATATATACGTGATAATATAAATAATATGCACCGGTAGAGAAGCTTAGATTTGTGATAGTGGACTCACATGCGAGCTGCACACGGCGTCGAGTCCGCCGCCGCCGCCCCGTGAGGTTGACAACTCGCAAATGACGTCGGCGCTGCGCTCGCGCCGACCGACCGACAATACTAGGTGCTAATACAAGTTGGACCTTGCGACATGTTGCTGTAGTTATTATTGGAGGTGGTATGAAGAAGTGATGTAATTCAAACATAGGTATTAATGACATGTGTTGTGTTTCTTCTAGATAACAGTCCCGTTTTAGCTAGACTATTATTTGAATGTAGAGTGTAAATTATCATTTTAAAAATATTCTCCATATTACTATTTAGTGCCTAATTACGTCCAGTTTTGTCATTTGTTTGATAGTTTTTAATATCTAACATTCGAATTTTAATATTTATTGATACGAGGTCAGTAGTTATTATAGCAAGCTTTTTTAACATAGGGTTTTTTAATAACAAAATACCAATACAAAGTTTGTAGAGGGTTTTGAAAAAGCTTATAAATTAATTTCTAGTCAGAAGACTATGATTGTCTGTGTTAAACATGAAAATATTTCAGAAATGAATGACGATTTTTTATATGTAATAATTACTTTCGAAAACCAGTTTGAGTAAGGCCTGATCAAGTTTGCATAAAACACTGAAATCATAAGCCATCATTGGAAATCCATCGAAATACATTGCAATACCCTTAAATAATATTGAAAATTCACTGAAAAAATTAATCGTTAAACATGAGAATCTAAAATTTTCGATCTCAATCTTAATAAATATAATAACTATGTCGTGACTAAAAAGTACTTAGTTTTTAAGAGGTGGTCAAGCTAGGTACTATAGTCTAGAATTATTTTAAACACAGTATTTTAACAATTTTGTTCAAAATGTATTCATAAATATAAAACCATCGAGAATAGAATTCACGGTATAGTTTAATGTTCCGTATCATTTTTATAATGTAAAATTAATATTATTCACAATTTCAACTACATGTAATAATTATTCTTTTACACTGAAAAATTTACGGGAAAGAGAACTGAAGATTTTTTTTTGAAATGTTGATGCTTACGGAACATTAAAACACCTGAAAATTCGCATTATTACGTACACTGAAACCGAATATGCATTTTTCATCTTGCCTACAAAAATCCTGTCCCTGCCGCTCAAGAATGTTTATAATGTTATATTAAATATGATAATCATATGCCGACAACCAACAGAGCAAATAAATTACTCTCAGTAATACTACGACAATATGGGACCAAGGAAAATAAGAATCACACTTTTCATGATGAGTTGATGATCCTTACCTTGCGGAAAATTACTTCAATGTATAATAAGGTAACTATTGATGAGGGTATATTTTATGTTACTTGGTACAGTCCGTGAGCACTTAGAATAGGACGCTGCTGTTGGGTAAAATCGGTTATATTCGTATAATAGATAAGATAGCGGCCAAAGACAATCTTTTTGAAATCAGCAATAATTAAACTCTCGAGAAGTAAATTGGTCAAATTGTTTCCATAGGAAAAGTACCTTGTCCTATGAAATACTGATAATTTTTGAGTAATTAGATTTATTTTGAAAAAGGCCTATATACGTAAACAGGGTATAACAAAACACCCTAGTAATTCCAATGGGGGTGCTTCAGACCACCAAACTGAACAACGTTCACTATGAAGCCAACATCGAAATCGCGAAAAAAACGCTCTTTCATACAAAATTGCAATACCGTCTCGACTCAAATGTATGGGACAGGTGATTTTTTTTTCTCAATATTGGCTCCATAGTGAAAGTTGTTCAGTTTGATGGTCTGAAGCATTACTAGGGTGTTTTATTACACCCTGCATAACCGATTTTACCAGACAGACGAATCCTAGTCTAAGAGCTCAAGGGCTGTATCGATTTAAACTTGTATGATTTTATTTATCAAACTGAACTAATCGAATCGCTTGATCAGAAGTAACAGGGATTCGTATGAAGAAACGTTTGCCTTTTCTTCACACCTGTTTCCTTATTAGACTCTACACTGAGAAAAAAATGCAACGTATACGTAGCCCGTCGCAGCTTATACGTAGCCCGTCCCAGCTTATACGTAGCCCGTCGCAGATTACGGCGCGATAATGAAGCTTCATTATGAAGTACGAGACAACTTAAATACCGATGCAACACTCGTAATCAGTATCGCGTCGTGAGCTACGTGTTACGTTAGCTGCGACGGACTACGTATACGTAGCATTTTTTCTCAGTGTATTCAGTTTGTTGACAAGACCGCACTCTTTCGGTTTGGCATTTATACGGGAACTCTACATACTTAAGTTATGATTACGTACGTAATTAACTTTTTCGAAAACTCATAATGATTTTTGGATCAGTATAACAACTTGTTAGTGCAGTATTTTGTCGTTTTTAACAAATTCTGGTGTATACTTCTAAAGTTAAAAACAATCCTTTGGGTTTGAAAAAATGTGATAAGTACTTCAAAATAAAAACTACAATTTGTAAAGTTTTCTATAGGACAATGAAAAATATGAAGAAAATGTTTGGATGTAAAAAGTAATTTTGGTTCTTACTGTACTCTACATTTGATATTTCCCACGTTTATTTCAAAACAAACGGTATAATTATATGTCTGCAGATTATCATTGGAACGTTTTTTTTTAAATTGGCTTCTTCATTGCAATAAAGCGGTTCCTTCAAAAGTTTACTGGAACTATCTTTATCCTCCAGAGTAACTAGAATTTACATAAGTCCAAAATGGCCTTGTATTATTGTAGCGTAATGACATTAACGGATTGTATTGTATAGTTATATTACCTTTGTTTCTAACTGTACATTTTTTTTTCAATATTGTAGAGACTGAAAGTCCAAAATTGAGTCTATATAGTTTTGTACATACATCACTGTTGTAAGTATATAATGTAATAATAACGTGGATATTTAAGAGGAGTAAACGCAATAAATATTCTGTATTAGCAGCCGATTTCATGTAAATAAAATCCAGAATACAGAAGTGAATCTTATAAGTAGTTATATAAACAACGAAAATCCCAAGACGAATTACATTTTAAGGGAGTCTACGGTTCTTTTGTTTCAACAGATGAAATAAACAAAATGTGTCTATAGTCTGTGTTAGCGACAATATTGTGAAAATAAGTTATTTTAGGCAGCTGTGTATACGTAGAAATTACTCAAGATTTTAAATTACTGATTAACCAATTTTACTTCTAATCATAATTGAAAAAAAAATTCAAACGAAATTTTCCTTTGCTAAAAGAAAAAATGCAACCAATGAGATTATAACTTTAAATTAGCTGGTTTATAAATAACAAACTAAGACACCTTTTGTTAAATTGTTATTATTCTTTTAAGAGCTTAAAAACATCTTTGAATAGTTTCCCATGAAGGTGTGTGAATAGATGCAATAAAATTTAAATACAGAAATATTACATTCCGTTTTTTATTATAACTCCCTGGTATTCCACTACAGAAAGATCCTCTTCAAGCACCCAATTCTCTTAAAACCGAGTCTAACTGAATAAGGATGAAAACCAATTTCACATAATGTAAAATGTAATGTCAGTTCATCAGTATCACATTCATACTTACATATTTTATCAGGAGTCATTGACATACTAACTTATGGACGCCGGCTCTAATACAAAATTATCGAAAAAGTGTCCCAGACTAACTTTAACGGTACATTAAGAAAGTAAACCGATTAAATTTTTATTTTATTTTGCTTTCGTAGTTATTACAAATTCTTACAGCACAGCAGCACGTAGACATCGTAGGCATGTAGACATCATCATCAAACGAAGACTGGCGTGTAATTGTTTCTCTTTATGTGTTTTGTTTCTCTTTTGATTCGGACACTTTCGTGCGCGCACCCTACGTCCAGTAGCTGGTAAGTCAATATTAGGAGGCAACAATTTGCCTAAGATTTTTATTGCAAAACTATCAAAAGAATTACTTCATCACACGACAATTATTTTGAGGCATGGTTTACATCATTAATTTATCAAATTCGCAAATTAAAATAATCGTTTCGAATAATACAATCGCTAAATCATTTCTAATACCTACATAATCTTAGTAAATGTATACATAATTAAATGTCTAATAGGTACCCATACTTCATTCTAAAATAAGGACGAAAAGATTTGAGATGGAGTATACCTATAGAATAACAAGATTAAATCGAGACCACCGCTTCTAAAAAGCTAGTAGGAAAAGGTGTATTACGTTATGCAATACAACGTGCCCACCAAATAATTTCTATACTACACGTGTTTCGCTCCACCAAGGAGCATCCTCAGGAGTTAGACCGACGAACGTTCGAAAAAAAGTTGTAAGAGTGTCTTGTTAAGAGGCTATGTGAAAAAAATAGGATTCTTCAAAGCATCATATCTCATGAAGTACTAACCGTAGGAGTATGATTTGCGGATATGTGTAAATTGAACATATAATTGAAGTTTTGATTAGAGCCAAAACACGATTAAGACACATTTTCTCGATAGAAAAACAAGACAAAGTAGCCTCCGTCTTTATCGATAAACGCTTGGAAGTGCTAAACGGTGAATATTAGAAACAAGAGGCTTGATTTATAAAAAAGAGATTGATTTTTATGAATTTTGATTAGAGCAGAATTGAACTTACATAAATAGTACAATTACAATTAAATAAAGTTTGTTTTATGCTTGCGTCATTTCAGGCGCGCGCGCCGCCCTGTCTCTTTCTCTCGCCCATTTCGCTTCAATTATTTTTCGACATAGGCCCTTAAGAAGTGGAGGTCTGGTCTCGATACAATCTTGTTATCTACCAGTCATGGATTTCCGCAAAGTAAATGATAAATAAAAATGTTCAATATTTCTCAATATTGATTTGAATTGAGATCTATCCTTCGGAAATGATAAATGCTTGTATTGGGATTGGGAGGAACTCGCAACTTCCCACCACGGTAACAAATTACTTAAGCATAATGAGAATGCTTATTGTGTGTGTGTGTGTGTGTGTGTGTTAATGTTAGTGTCAGTATTGGCAAATATGTCATAGTAATCTTTTTAGTAGCGCCTGATTCAATTAATTACAATTACATTTATGGTCCTTCTTAATATGCTGACACTTTTTTAAGGGGAAGACCAGACCATGCTGAACATCTTTCTCTATGGCCCCAACATCGAAATCGCGATAAAAAATCAGCTGTTCCATAAAAATACGGAAACCTACTCGAGCTAAATGTAACGGATAGCTGATTTTTTTCTCGGTTTCGATGTTGGTACTATAGAAGAAGTTGTTCAGTTGGACGGTCTGATCATCCCCTAAAAAAATTGTCAGCAGATTAAGAAGGACCCTGTATATCCGTTTTATAATGTAACTATCATTTTCATACAATTACGAATACGACTGTAAAGAAGGCAAACCAAAAAATTGTTTTTGAAATGAGACGTTCTAGACCCAATATATTATTCACACGGTAGCGATAATACAAGGAATCGAATCAAGCTATGTATACTGCGCACGCTATGCGGTGGCTCGTGGAATTTCGGAATGCACCGCTTTCGTTCGTCGGTTCTATGCGTGTGATCACTGTCATCGAGTTGTAGTTATAACGATCAAGTGGATATCAAGGTATAGTATCAGTAGTATGAAAGAGAGTGCTTTCACCATTATTCGAGGCAGGTGACAGTGAGATTTAAATTGACTGTATAGGTCTACAAGAATCTGATGGGAAATAGGGAAATACAATTTTTGAGTAAGCAACACTGGGGTAATTGGATTAGGGACCTTTACACACTACGACTTTTTGCACAGCTTCTGCATCGATTCAGCTGCGATGCAGCATCGATGCAAACGTGATACAACAATCTGCATCGGTACAAACGTGCGTTTGCATTGCTACAAACACGCGTTTGAATCGATACAACAGCCTCTTAATTGTAGAGATGCATTCATGCAATTGACAAACGCGAGTTTTTTAGCTGCAAAGTGTCGCAGTTTGTAAATAGCATACTTTGACAGATGACAGTTTGACACTAACATGTGAAAATTTACATTTTTTACTTTTTTTATGCCATGAGATTCTGGTAGACCTATACAGGGTGTACGGAAAAGTATCATTAACCATTAAACCACACACTCTACCCATCAAACTGAACAACTTTTACTATGGGCGCAAACCGATCAGAACAAAAAAAGATCCGATCTCCCATACATTTGAGTCGTGTAGGCGCTGCAGTTTAGTACAGTTTCTTTTTTTTTGTTCTGAGTATATGTTTCTTTACACCCTGTATAGAGGAATATGATTTGTAGATTCGGTACTGCTAAAATTAGTGTTGGTTTTGGATCCTAACCCTTCTAACATAAACACAAATACCAACTTAACTGTACACCCTGTACATATTTAACATAAATCAGTCAATGATTACCTTGATTTAACTAGCTTATTCGCCACCTACCTAATTATACATCAAAGAACTTCACAAGTAAACTCTTTATTATGAGAAGTGCACAAATTTTCGAGGCCGTAATTGGGCCGAAGTAACAAAATACACATAAATCATCGATGTAGCGTGCTTTGATGTGACCGTGTCCGGAGTAACGTCACCATTGCCGTGTGATCGTGTGATATACAGCGTTGCCGATTCGTGGGAATTTCCCAAAATTACGGGAATTTTAAACCATGGGGATCGAGTACCGACTGGAGACTTATAAAAAAAATTACCAGCACAAAATTTATTTAGTTTGAAAACTAGTGTAGCGACAAAATAAAAAAACCGGTCAAGTGTGAGTCGGGCTACTCGCGCACCGAGGTTTCCATACCACACTACGACACAACATATTAACAAAAAGTTTTGGTTTCTCTGGGACCTTTAGCGGGAGACCGACTCAGACTTGGCCTGTTTTTATTATTTGATGTTATACTGTAGAGTTTGCTCTAGAATCATACCAAGTTTGCCGCTTGTATGTATTACCGTTTTTACGATAGAGCGAGAAGAAAAAACGTTGATAAAAACTAATTTATTGTATGAGGACCCCCTTAATTTTTGACTTTATGTCATTTTTATTATTTGTTAGCAAATTCGCCATAATAACGCAAATGCTGCAAAATGTCAACTGTCTAGCTATTACGGTTCAAAAGATACAGCCCTAAATAGTTAGGACAGACAAACAGACAGACAGATGGACGAACGAACAACGTTTTCACCCTTTCGGTACGGAAACCTAAAAAACTTATAGTATATTAAGTCAACCTTATTTTCATAAATTGCTTATCTGAATCTTTATGAAATTTTCAAATTAACTTGTATTATGTTATGACTTTTTTTTCGAATTAAAGCTAGGAACTACGTTTACTAGTGGTACGCTGGCTCTCCTCCTACATGTGACTTCTGCTAAGGCGGAGACACATTCTCTCTTCTGTGACTTTTAATAATTAAGTTTCTGCGGCACCTGAAATGAGAATACGGTCATGAGGCTCGTGATTTTATGAAACTAGCTTTATTCGGTTGTACATTTTACAGTATATTTTAGGCAACACTACATAAATTCCAAATAATGGTGATTTGATTTGAAATATTATTTGAACACGATTTTATACAAATTTGTCTAAACTTTGGGGAATTGCCGTTTCGTCCTCCCTCTACAGGGTGAAATTGATATCATTAGCATCCTTTTAAACTAAGAGTCTGCCCATCAAACTGAACAACTTTTACTATGGGAGCAAACTGATCGGAGCAAAAAAAATCAGCTGTTCCATACTATACTGCAATGCGTTCTCGACTCAAATACAGGGTGTAAGTGACAGCCTATCAAATACTGAAACGGTGAACTCAGACCATCAAACTGAACAACTTCCACTATGGAGCATACCCCAGAAAAAGTGAAAAAAATCAGCTGTCCCATACATTTGAGTCGGGGAGGTACAGCAGTTTTGTATGGGACTGCTGATTTTTTTCGCGTTTCCGTAGGCTCCATATTGAAAGTTGTTCAGTTTTATGGTCTGAGTTCACCGTTTCAGTATTTGCTAGGCTGTCACTTACACCCTGTATATGCAACAGCAGATTTTTAGTTGTTGCTCCGATCCGTAAAAGTTTTTCTGTTTGATAAGTAGACTCTTAGTTTCAAGGATGCTAATGATATAAATTTCTCCCTGTATTTTGATATTTTAGATTAAGAACATTTTCACTGGCAATACTGGTGATATGTCGTACATTCATTATTTGCTCACGTAGACTAGATGAAAGGCGACCACAGTATAAATAAACAAATCGTGTGAAGCAGGGCCTATGACAACGTGGAAAGACCGCATGACGGAATTATGAAGGAATTCATGAGAACTGAACACTTTCATCCGTTCGTTTAATAGTTTTTACGTTGATTGAATGGTCTTATATTGGAATTGTGTTTGTTTATTTTATTTTAAGTTCCATTGAACGTTAAGATAAACATTTATTTTTCTATGCATATGGCGTTAATACAATATTAGAAGTACTTATTGGTGGTTGTAGAAAAATTGTTAACCACCTAGAAATACAGGGTGTGGAAACGGTGATTTTAGAACAACTTTCACTATGAAGCCACGCTTAGGAACCGCAAAAAAAATCTGCTGCTCCACACAAAACAGCTTTAACTACTCGACTCAAATGTATGAAACAGCTAATTTTTTTTTTTAGGTTTCCTGAGGGTGGCTCCATAGTGAAAGTTGTTCAGTTTGATGGTCTGAATTCACCGTTTCAGTATTTGCCAGGCTATCACTTACACCCTGTATAAGTGTATCTTATACCGGGTGATTTTTTTAAGCTAGCTGTTTCAGACCATCAAACTGAACAACTTTTACTATTGGAGCAAATCTGAAATTGCAAAAAGAAAACCGGCTGTTCCATACTATACTGCAATGCCTACTCGACTCCGATGTATGAAACTGCTGTTGTTTTTTTGCTTTTTCAAAAGACATCATCCGATTTGGTTCAAAATGTGAAAGTTACGGCCAAAAAAAAAAATCGATATTCTGTTATACAGAGTGTAAGTGAAAGCCTAGCAAATACTGAAACGGTGAACTCAGACCATCATCCTTGCTTTTATTTGGGTTCGAAAAATCTGCCTTTTCATACGTATTCGTATTTGTACTAAAATCTAAATGCATCATTATCATCCTCTACCAGCACTTGTCCACTGCTGGGCATACGTTTCAAATACAAAAAATTGTACACTACTTTGTGCAAAATGAAATCAAAATAGAAAGTAAGCGATATTGCGATAGCCAAGTTTTTTCTTTGTTGCTCCTGTATAACCAATATCAATAACGGCGATCTAGACAATAAAGGCCAGCAAGTCCGATTTCAAGCTGTATTGAAATTCGAACCTGCATCTAATCAAATCAAAAATGATAGGTGAAGTGTAGGAAAAACTTTGACTATTTATATGTGGACTGGTTACGCGTGTGATTCTACTGACAAACATTTCTGCCACTTTTGATTTTATTCCCCATAACATGAAATCCGCAACTTTGGATTTATTCCCCATAACTTTAGATTCTAATTTTGAATGTTAAAATCATGAAAAGTAGTCTCGTGTGAACCCCAAACGTTCTAAGTTCGAAGTTATTATTTCGCAATAATAGGCTGTCTCGTTTAGTGATAAGGTGTAAAATTGAATGTAAATGCACAAGATCAATTGTGCTTATACCGTGGCAGAGGGGAAATGCTACCGCAAGGCTAGTCCTTATAATAATTAGTCAAAGAGGAAAAACAACTACCCAACTTCTCTCTGTTGCAAATGGAGATTCAGCGATCAGAAAACAAGGCTGATAATAAGAAGAGACCAGATATCATCATCATAGTATACAGGATTCTTCTTAATATGCTTACAGTTTTTTAGGGGATGACCAGACCATCAAACTGAACAACTTTCTCTATGGGACCAAAATAGAAATCACGAAAAATAAATTTGCTGTCCAATACAAAACTGCAAACCTACTCGAGCTAAATGTATGGGACAGCAGATTTTATTTTGCGATTTCGATGTTGGTCCCATAGAGAAAGTTGTTCAGTTTGATGGTCAGCATATTAAGTTGGACCCTATACAAGGTGTTGCAAAAGTAAAAATAAACATTTCAAACTTTTAAGAGGGTTGTTTAGACCATCAAACTGAACAACTTTCACTATAGGACCAAAATCGAAATCGCGAAAAAACAAATCAGCTATCCCATACATTTAGCTCGATTAGATTTGTAGTTTAGTATGGAACATCCGTTTTTTTTTCGCGATTTCGATATTTCTTCCGTTTGAGAGCAGTTGGTATTGGAAAAACTAATTGGTCATCCGTGCGGAATCAAACCTGGACCTTAAGATTGAGTTTCCGTAGCTCTCCGCAACGCGCCACCGACGCTCCGACCAGATATCAGGTAAGTTTGAATGTTTACCATGTTTCCTCAATTTAAAACGGTTACTAATATGTAGTAGAATTTAAATGTAATTGCTCTTTCAGTCTGTTTTTCAATGCAATTATCAGTTAATCATATCTCTGGAAAGGGACGATCAAGTACATGAGGCTCGGCGCAAACGGGTCACCGGCAATAACCAAGGTGGCAGCTTTTCGCTGGCCACCGACCGGTGGTCGGTTTCTCGTTTGCCGCGAGCCTAAGTGACGAAAAGATCTTTCAGATTTCCTGTTCTCCGAATTTAAATGTTTAATGCATAAGACTTATTTTTTAGTGCGTAAAAAAATTTTTTAGTCCATGTACTCACCACCGTAGATATATAAAGTTAGATCACACCTTTTTATGCCACTGGCCCTATACTCGGCCTTTCAATTTTCGATATATCGAGATCATTTTTATCGGAACTCCTTTGGAATAGACTCAATATTTGAACGAAAACGTTACCTAACAGCATATCGAAAGTCTAAACTAAGAGAGGCAGCCTCTGAGCTGATCATGCCTGTCAGATGAATCCGGAACGATGGGCAAAATCTTCGCACCCTAGATCCCGGAAGATAGTCGTCAACGTCTGTATTAACTCGAGAAGAGGGGATTACCTGGTCGCTTTCGAAAACAGGTGGCTGGATTGGAGGAGTAAAGTACAGGGTAAGATTTTACTTGGCAGTAGAATTATTTCCATACTTACATATAGAGGCTGTAACAAAACACACTAGTAATACTTAAGAGGGTGCTTCAGGCCATCAAACTGAACAACTTTCATTATGGAGCCAACGTAGAGAAAAAGTAAAAAATATCAGCTGTCCCATAAATTTGAGTCTAGACGTATGTTTGTATGAAAGAGCGGTTTTTGTTTTCGCAATTTCGATTATGATTCCACAATGAAAATTGTTCAGTTTGATGGTCTGAAGCACCCCCTTAAGTATAACTGGGGTATTTGTTACACCCTGTACCGATTCCTTCTAAATATGTTGACACTTTTTTAAGGGGATGATCAGACCATCAAACTGAACAACTTTCTCTATGGGACAAAAATCGAAATCGCGAAAAAAAATTTGGTGGCCCAAGCATTTGGCTCAAGTAAGTGTGCAGTTTTGTTCATTTGGAACTGCTAATTTTTTTTTTGCGATTTCTATGTTGGTCCCATAGAGAAAGTTGACCAGTTTGACGGTCTGATCATCCCCTTAAAAATGTTTCAGTATTAAGAAATACCCTATATAAACTCACGACCGTAATTCCTTTCGGGGTGGTCAGAAACATCGCTACAACTACAACTAACTATCTTCTAGGCAGTTGTAACAAGGATTTCTTTTAGCATATTTAAGGTTCTCAAGACGTCATGTAGAATTATGTACTTACATAAGCATAAACTCACGACCACATTTTCGGGGTGGTCAAATACATCGCTACAACTATCAACATTTTGTTTAAGAATGTAGTGGTAGCAATGCTCACGTTTCATGATGAAATGACGTGTCAAGTGGTGAGAGTTGGCTAGCCTTTCTTCCACATAAACACTGCAAATGAAACCTTTAATCTCTTAGTCGCCTCGTACGACATCGACCCACCCATTGGAAGAACTGTGGTGTTACATTAAGCCGGAACTACACGTAAATTAATAAAAGATTATGATTGATTAGTAATGTATTTTAACAACAAAAATATAACATTATGAAAGCATGTTTAGCGAACATTGACATGGTCAATGCAACTGCACTTTAAAATGTAAGATATTTTTATAACAACGTTACTTGGATGGTACCGTTAGCTTGCTCAACTAATGTTGGCACCACGCGTAAAAAGGTACCTAATTAACATTTCACAAAATCAAATACCCATTTTATTTAGGTCATACCTCGACTCTTGACCCATTGTTACGAGTGTTTAATGAGCCTTTCCCAAGGCCAATCAACATTTTTTTCCGGTGAGTCATGTGGAACTATTTTAGCTCTTATTTCAATTACAAACTCTCACATAGCAATCACGCGTCATTGTCACCTCGAGATGCTAGCTTTGTTATATTTACCAGCCTGTAATACCGTCATTCAGTTTGTATTATAAAGCTATCGAATGATTCATATAATAAAAGCAAATTCTAACGTCGCATCGCACTAGGCAAGTGACTTGAAGATTTCATTCAAAATCGTGAGAGCGATATGTGTTGAGCTGACCGACAAGAACGAACGGAAAAAGACTTAAGTTATTTTTACAAAGGCCTGCTCTCAGACCAACGTGTTGTGTATATAGTCCAACATGTTTCAACAACAAAGAAATCTTAATAGCCGATGACGGGCAAAAGTCAATATAACAATCTACGGGTTGATTGCTCAATTCCATATACACTTTTATAAGCAGATGCTGGTAATAAAGTTGAAATTTCTTGTTATTTAAAATTAGGATTTCCGATGTCTCTCGAAAATTTGTAAGTTATGTTTCTCTTTATAAGATTAGCATAAAACATGGTTATCTATTGCATACCTGGTTGCTAAAGCGTTGTTCCAATGTCCCGATACAGTCTCATTGTACGATAAATTGAACAACGAAATAAGAACTTTAGCTTTATGGTATTACAGACGCTTTTGCCTATGCGTTTGGAGAGAATCCTTGAGGCAGGAATTCCGATTTCGTAGCAGCGACTGCTATGCCATCTAAAATATTGGACATCTCCATCTTGGTTGGTGTTTTGCTCTTTCTTTGGTCACAAACAATGAGTCGGGATCGTCAAGGGAATGTAAGCATACTTTAAAATAGGTACAAGAGTAGTTAAAATGAACTCCCACGTGGGTGTGATTCCATAAGAACGATTCGAACAAACCTCACAGTTTTTCTTCAGGATTGTTATTTATTAATTTCACACATCCTAATTCATATAAAAGCAACATTAACTCTAAGGAATTTTTGCATCATTCGTATACGAATCAGGATGATAGTAGTGATATTTAATTATAGCACTCCAGATTTCACCTAAGTCCAAAGACTTCTGTCTAACTATTATAAAACTGTAGCAGAAGTGTGTCTGTACATTGAAGATATTTACATGAATAAACTAAATTATTAAGATAAACAAAAAACCCGACTGCAAAAAAAACCTATTAACTGAAAAGAGAAAAACAAGCTCTAAAATCACTAATCAGCTATAACAGCTTTATTCGAGCTAATATAATTTGAATGTTATTAGATAGGTATCGCAAACGGTGACAAAGGAGATTTTTGGTTGGTTATGTTTGTCCCCGCCTGCAATACCTACCTAATAACATTCAAATTATATTAGCTCGAATAAAGCTGTTATAGCTGATTAGTGATTTTAGAGCTTGTTTTTCTCTTTTCAGTTAATAGGTTTTTTTTGCAGTCGGGTTTTTTGTTTATCTTAATAATTTAGTTTATTTCATACTTTTTAGTCTTGTGTCGAAACGGTAACATAAAAGTACTATAATATTTATATATTTGGAATCGTCTGATCACTAGCTTTCATTTGATACCCATATTGTAATTTTTAACAAAAAAAAATGTTTATTCCCCCTCTCTTTTTTAATTCGTAGACGCCATCTTGAAATAATATACCCTATGTCACTCTCATGATTTTTACGAATCCAATGACACCCCATACGTTAAAATCCATCAAGCCGTTTAGGCTGTAGGCCGTGCCAAAGAAATAGACATACAAACATACATACATACATACATACATAGATACATACATACATACATACGCTCGAAAAACATAACCCTCCTTCTGTCGCAGTCGGGTAAAAAGATTACGATATGGTTTTTAGGTATTCCGGACTCCAAATAAACCATTTTTAGAATTTTTGTTTGTCTGTTTGTTTGTTTGTTTGTATGTTTGCAACAGCATCAGGCAAAAACTACTGAACCGATTTTTGTTTGTTTGATAGCTTATGATCTGACTTAAAATCTGGTATATAATTTTTCGGACGAAGTCGCGGGTAAACTCCAGTGAAATACAGAACTATTAATCATGTCATATTAAGTTAAAGTTTGACTCAGCGGTATGCCCATCTTTACACGGTAGTAACGATATTTCTTATTAATTTCTTTTTTCTTGTCAATGTAAAATCAAAAGACATAACTCGTTTTAACATAATACAAATAAATTAGACATTTCATGTTAATACATTCAATATAAAATCGTCCTTTACTCGCATCCGAGTCGTGATCCACTAAGGTTGGCAAAAAATAAGTCAACTCTATTGAAGATGCATAATTTAATCGATTATAATTCCAGGTACCTTATTACC
The DNA here is from genome assembly GCA_963924505.1 of Agonopterix alstromeriana. Taxonomy (NCBI): domain Eukaryota; kingdom Metazoa; phylum Arthropoda; class Insecta; order Lepidoptera; family Depressariidae; genus Agonopterix; species Agonopterix alstromeriana. Next base: position 16,862,897 of record OZ004661.1, read on the forward strand.
ATTTTGTTATAAATAAATACATTATGTCTTTATAACAACTTCAAGTATTAATCATCCTAAGCTATTTATGTTTGTTATTTTGTGCATAATGCGTTGACTTTCTGCAAATACTTAATAACATAATCGAAGTGTGCGGTTGTGACAAATGTTTTATCTGGCAGGACACAGAGCTTCATGTACCTAATACATAGTACTCTGTGCTAATACTAACAGCTCGTAACTCAAACAATAACTATTCAGTAAACATAATAATACAGGGTCCTTCTTTATACTGACACTTTTTAAGAGGATGATCAGACCATCAAACTGAACAACTTTCTCTATGGGACCAATAAAGAATTCGCAAAAAAAAATCAGCTGTCCCATACATTTGGCTCAAGTATATGGTTTGCAGTTTTGTTTGGAACAGCAGATTTTTTAGGGTTCCGCAGTCAACCAAGGAACCCTTATACTTTCGTCCATTCTGTCTGTCTGTATGCCCCGCCTCAATAAACGCTCATTATTGCATTTATTGAATCGAAATTTGGCAAGAAGACAGATAACAATAACCCAAAAACGGAAATGTAGTAGGTAGTAGTTATGAAGATAACGATTTTTTCGACACCCCCGTCCCATACAACGAAAGAGGCGTTGGAAAAAAAATGTTTTTATTTTAATTGAGTGAGGTGTCGTTGGATAGATCTTGTCCAATAGAACAAAACTCCCATAGAAACTAAATCGATATAATACTTCTGTTTCGAGACATTTGCGCTCAAAGTCAAAAATCGGGCTAAATTGCCCTGTATTTCAAAAATTTGTCTTAATTGAGATGAACAGATTAAAAGCTTTTCTTTCGCGACTTTGATGTTGGTGCTATATAGAAGATAGTTCAGTCTGACGGTCTGATCATCCCCTTAAAAAAGTGTCAGCATGTTAAGAAGGACCCTATACAGCATAAAATTATCCGTTTTAAAAATTTACAGGTCAACGGTCCAACTTGCCTACCCACTGGACTACTGGAAGAATACTTACCTACCGGAATAACCTTCCAGTTGGGATTCAAAATCCAATAGTCAGCTAATGTTAGATCAGCATAGGTGGTGTAGCGGAAAAATTTATATGAAGGATGTAAACCCAAATATTGATGATGATGAACGCCTGCAAAACTTTTCCATTTTTGTCCTAAAATCTGAGATACATTTCTTTTGCGCCGCGCCTGTTTTTACGGTTCCGTAGTCAACAAGGAACCCTTATAGTTTCGCCATGTTCGTCCGTCTGTCTGTCCACGGCTTAGCTCAGAGACGCTCTGTACTAGAAAGCTGTAATATGGCATGGGTATACACATTGATCACGCCAACAAAGTGGTAGAATAAAATCCTGTAAAAAAATATTTTAGGGTACTTCGTTTACACGTAAAAGTTGTATTGTTGTTTCTGAAAAAATTCACGGCGATAGTAAATATTAAAACGAAGTTAAAAGGAAAACAATCACGGCTAAGTAGTCTTTACAAGTTAAGGAGTAAAAAGGAAAAGGTCATTATGTTCGTAGTACCAAATATTCAAAGTTCGCTGATTGTGACGAGTAACTACTGAACTCTACACTGCACGTCGCCCGACACGCCCTTGGCCGGTTTTTTGTGTATGGGAATTGGTCATTCTCCTTTGAGCTTTGCATGTTTCAAATATTCATACAAATTCGATACGATGACAGTAAGCTGATAAACTCGAGTTTACTAATTAATAAAGTTCAATTCGTTAGGTAAAATAGTCTACACGTCTAGGAAATGCTATTATTATATAGGTTATTTGATAGTTTTTGTTCTTACCTAATTGTTCCAGTTGCCCAAAAATTGGACGAAAAAGGTGAAAAATAGAATACGGTTAGTTGTTTGTTACCATGAATAAATTTTAAGTTGTCATTATTTAATTTAATCAGCGGTCAAAGTGTTTGACACTGGAGATTGAAATAAATTTAAATAATTTGAATAATTATTTTAATCAAAATGAATGTAAATATTAGCAAGGCCTCAACCCTAAAGGTGAACTAAGCTCCCACCCAATTCTACGGAGCATCTGAATGATGGCCTGCATTATTTTTTGTGAACATACCATGTCATCGGAACGATTGTGGTCTGTTCCCTATGATTTATCGATGTCCATATTACAAATACGACACAACATTATACCATTTTTTATTTTCTTCTTTAAGCCATATTAGTATTCCGCCAACAATCCTGTCCAGCGTTGGTTTTGTCATACCGACTAAATGTTATTTTGTTGGAATTTCAAATAAACAATTGTTAACTTTTTTTCATACGATTTATTTATAATTAATTCGGGGATTTCAATCAGCGATGACAAAGTCTCCCGTTGGCATATATAGAGCGCTCATGAATTAAAACCAAAAATCGTTCTTTTTTTCAGTCAGTTCCACAACTTAATTTGTACTGTAATAATTAAACCATTGATACACAGTCGTATAAACGAAAAACTTTTTAGATGAGACGGTAAAGTGAAGATGGAATAAATTAAACAAAGGAAATCGAGATAGAACTGTGACAAGGGAAGTGTGAAAGCGTTAAAGCAATCGATCAATAGGTGGTGTTAGGGAATCCTCACAAGTGGCTTGTGATAAATCTTTTTCAGCACGCATGGGAATTAATTGGTGGGCGATACTCTATTGCAGCGGAGACTTTATGTGGTCAAGCGGCAATTTGCCGCAGAGCTCGCTTTTGCCACCAGCTGTTACTTCCGACATTCAAGCACCCAACTAAACCTATTTTGTAGCGTAGCTTGTATAGAAAAATTAAACATTATGGACATAACGAGTTCCGTACAATGAATAATTTTATATTCGGTTAGAAAGTGACTTTAGATAATTAGTTGCTCTAGCATAGATCTAGATTCTAGGCTTTCATGATCTTCGAAATTAAACCGATAAAACAACAGTAGTTTCTTTAATAAGGCAAGGCACGAACGAAGTAAAGTTTAATGTCTTTTTTATAGTCGACTTGAATTAACTGAGCACAATAACACATTATTAAAATTTTTAAGTTCGTTAGTTGCATTTTGTGCACCAAGAATTTCTCTCTTAAACGTATGTTAATATATGTATACTAAAACATACAACAATAACATAATCTAATAATTATGCTAAATCGTTAAACGGTTCAGCATAGAATCAGGGCGTGAAGTTTCAATTTTCATTCGGCGGCTCACTTTGCGTTATTTGAAAGTGACCCTAAATCCCCGCGTCCTCTGTACAGATAACTCTTAATTTGCATATTAACGAGAAACTTTGCATCGGCAATACCGAAAAATTCCGGAGGTCTAGTGTGAACGGACAGGTGGCAGGGCTGACTAATGCCTGAATATTTCTCAAATCCTCCACCCTGCCCACCCCTATATTGCGCTACCTACGCTAGGTAGGTTGATGCCTTTGATAGCTTTCTCATTTTGCGTGCCAACTTTTGTCCTGGCACTAACATTTTATCACTGAATATTTTACATAACTTTCATCGTAGAGAATTAGCTGCGAAATGCCGTTTATTTGTACATAAGGTCCTTCTTAAAATACTGACGGTTTTTAAGGGAATGATCGGATCATCAAACTGAACAACTTTCTCTGGGACAGCAGAATATTTTTTATGTTTGTCCTATGGAAAACTTTGATTAGTTTGATGGTCTGATCATCCTATTAAAAATAACAAATTTGAAATAGCTATACTACGCTCGTTTCAAATTAAGCGCTAAAAAGCTTCCCCTACGCTGTGTATCTTTAACGTCCCATACACCCCTACTCTGTAAGTAGATAATTACGAGGACAAACAGAGAAAACCAAATGAGAACAACCAAACGATATTAGAAACGGCTCATTAGGTCTTTAATCTGAGATGACAGCTCTATAAATAGTTGCCGGGCGTCTTCTAAGTATATTAATTTTTTTTGTTTTATTTTTAAGGTGTAGAGATGAGAAGAAAGCGCGTGTTTGTAGCGGAAAGGTGGAGTGATGACGAAACATCTGTTTAGTGTGTGGGAGCCTTCAGCCGTTATTCCGACTAAATCGTTTACCGCGTCCGCGACACCCCGTAAACGAGCTTAATGCGATCGCCGATGACAAATATAATCTTTAGTCTAAGGCAAGTTGACTTGACACTGTTGTTATTCTGAGAAACGGAAAGATTTATTTTTACTCAAAGTGCTATTCAGGTGAAAGATTTCTGTGAGGGCGTTGTTTGGCCGACTCGTTAAATCTGTCGACGGAGTCGCGTCTTCTGTATAATCGCGCCAATGAAATCGAAAAATCTGCCCGGATTTCATTGCTTTGATATTCGCTTTCAAAGGAGGAATAACATTTTATTTATTTCTCGTCATTTCAACGCGTCGATTACGAGTTGAAGGTAAAATTAATATCTCGCTCAAATCTCGCAGTCTTAATACATACCTACTTTGTTATAAAATTAAATATGATGTACGTCTAGTTAAGGCCAAATTATAACACGGCCCCCAACAGCGAGTCTAGCTGTATTTCATACACGTTAACAGCTGCTGTAAAGCAATTAATAAGACGCTCACTCACTTAGTTGTACACATAAAGAAATCTCTATTTTTATTATAACGATCTTGCTTACATTACTTCCTTATTATCAAGTTTTAGACATTACATTTAATATACAGCGCTAATTATGGACGAGTTCTTTATTACACTGAGAGAAGGCCTGTTCACAAAATATGCTATATGAGGTTAATCGCCATTGTTATTTTTTGGTTTTATTTTTGGGGTTCTGCTTGCTTCCATGGAAAATGAAAAGCTTCAATCTTAAATCTGGTAGCAGTTTATACAGAGTGTAATTTTAAATACGTTACATGCTTTACCATCAAACTGGAAAACTTTTAATATGGGATCAATATGGGATCTAAAAATTTGCTGTTTCATAGAAAATCAGTTTTTTTACCGTCTCGACTCAAATGCATAGGACAGCAGATTTTTTTTTTCGATGTTGGTTCCATTGTGAAAGTTGTTCAGTTTGATGGCCTACATCTAAAGCACCCCCTTACGTATTACTAGGGTGTTTTGTTACACTCTGTATATATTTTTTTCTTAATGGCCAGTTATTTTAAGTTGATTATAAGTTTACCAAGGAGTGTAGAAGTCCGACGAGTGACGTCACTCGTCGAACGGAAAAACGAGTTTATTTTATTAAATCCTTTCATTTCGAAATCTCTGACATAATTAATATTGTTATTGAGACAATTACCTCGAAATGGTTTTAGATTCAGCCCTCAAAAAAAATTATTTATTTAAATGATCAAAATGCTTGGGTCTGAGTGTCACTAACTTATAGTTTACTGTATAGTATCATTTATTTAATTAAATAGACTATGTATTACTGTATACATAACCTTAGCTTAAGAATTTATATTGTAATAGTCATTAAGTCGTGTTATGTTGTAGTATTTCTGGATGCATCTTCTCTACAGCGACAACACGTTCCGACGCGGTGGTAGCTTAAAAAAAGAATTAACGTTTAATAAGTATGCTTCAAGCTCCTATATTGATTAAATTATTTTGACATTGACTTTTGACTTTGAAGTGGTGAGTGATGGCTAGCCTTTCGCTCACATAGACACTGCATAAGAAACCTTAAATCCATTGGTTGCCTCATACGACACCCACGGGAAGAATTGGGGTGCTCCATTCAAGGCCACAAGGCAAATACTAAAATATTAAATCTTCATTTATACTGAACCATTAAACGTAAAATCAAAACACTGCGTAGGTATCAGTTTCGATGTGGTATTTTAATTAAAATGCAAAATAAAAAACAAATGGAATTTAAGCATTGTTTTGCAAATTAAATGGCGTGTGTAGTATGTGTGATGTCTGTCTGTCAAACAAAATCTAACATAACATTGTTTTTCACACATTATTTTTTGTATTCCTTTATTAAGTATACCAAAATTATAAAAAATAACTCTGATGAAATCGCTTCAGTTCTTTCCGGCCATCTGTCACAGATCAGCGTATGCGAAAAAAAAACATTGTTTATGGTCACAGGAGATTTTCTCTGAAACTATTAATTGACAAAATAAAGAAATAAAAAAAATACTTTTATGAAACCAAAAAAACCCAATCATTATATGAACCGCAGGATTTGAAACTATAGGGACTAGAAACTACTATCGTTATAAAACGTGTTTAAAAATGTATTTAAATTAATTGGTTAATAATTTAATCAAAATGGAATAAAATAAATAATGGTTTGTATGGTGCGTGCTCGTGGTAATATCCTCTTAAATAATCATCACGTCATCTTTTTTTGTCGACCTATTAGGTATTTTCCTCATACGTTCAGAGACAAAGATTTTTAAAAACCGCCCTTAAATACGATTTTCGAAACTAAAAGTATTAGTCATTAGAGACGGACTGATGGAAAGCATTAACACAATAAAGGCATTCATGCTTCTGGTGTATGGAATAAAAAAAGTTTATTCACGAAAAGCATAATCACAATTTTAACTTTCTTTTTAGTTCTTCAGCTGTTTTGTAGGCTATGTCCCTTTTTTTTTAAAAACATGTTATTTAAAGTCGAAAAATCATCATAATTATCTTTTCAATCGAAAGACATGCACTGATGGACACAAGCTACCCCCAAGGATGGCCACAACGACCGGTTCTGCACTGTCCTCATCCAAAGGGTTCCCGCCGCCTTCACCAGGTCTTCGGTTCACCTAGCTGCGCTTTCTAAGTACGCGGTCGGCACTCGAGAAATCTTTGGCCTCATCTACCATCGGATCGGTTTAGTTCAGCAATTCTATGGCTACTCTGTTTTTTCTGCGAATCTCTTAATTTCTAATTCGATCCCGCTTATATTAACACGTTGTATACATCACGAATTTTTAATTATTAACATAACTTTAAGGCCGTATTCAGACAATGAAACTAAACAACCTTTCCTAAGGAACATGGGTCGAAAAACTTAAAATTTGAACTATTCATAGAAAATCGATTGACTGATCCGTACTTTTGTATGGAAGGTCCAAAAAAATTTCTCGTTTTTCGACCCATGTTTCTTAGGGAATGTTGTTAAGTTTCAGTGTCTGAAAACCCCCTTAAAGTTATGTTAGTAATTAAAAACTAGTGGTGTCAAAAATCAGCTGTCTCATAAATTTGGCTCGAGTAGGTTTGCAGTTTTGTATGGATCAGCTGATTTGTTTGGTGCCATAGAGAAAGTTGTTCAGTTGTTCATAAAATAGTGTCGTATCACCATAATGTCAACAGTCCAAAGCTTAATTTCATACGATAGTTATTACGTGTACGGTAATCTTATTCATAGGTCAGCTGCAACTATTATATCTGTTAGATAAAGATGAAAAACAGGAGGCAAATTTAACAGTTGGCTATAAACACTAAAACTTAGTGAATGATAGGAACATACAAGTCATAAAGCAAGTTAGATAAATGAACAGGTCTGATGTTAATGGGCAATGAATTGATAATCATGGTGTATTATCATCGTGCAAAACGATATAGATTAGTAAACAGTCTTATTACACCTCGAAAAATAATGGTAACAATTCAGATATAGCGAGTGTATGTTCGTTTGTTCAATGACGATTAACAATACCCACGCTTCGAGCAGTAAAATCGCTTATAACGACATAAGCTTTTAATGTATTCCGGTATAACCTAAACAATAAGAGTTTTATTAAAATGCGTATTAAAACATATCTTGGAACGAAGTAGAGGTCATTCACACCAGTTCGGTTCATACAAAATGTGGTGTGTGACCGTGACCGCTAGTGGATTCCCTCAACCATTTTCAACATTTTTTCGTATTCCCCAGAACAAATGTTATTCGTACAACGAAAGCCGCGGCGGTTCGACGGTTCGCAACTTTAAGTCACTTAAGTAAATGCTTTTTAATGTTTATTTAGTTGTTGCGTGAATGACTGTGAAAACGTTGTTCCATGATTCTTCATTGTATAGATGTGACTGTCATAAGACATCCAAATTGCTTTTTCCCAACCGCGCCGCGCCGGCGACATTAGCTGTCTATTCGGCTCGACTCAGTAAAAAATGTCTCCGTAAGTAGGTAGTTAAGAATCCGCTGTACCATTTATTTACAAGAGTGAATCCGTCTTAGAAAAACTAGCGTTCAAAATTATTAATGGTTTGTTTGAATGGTGCGTCACACGGCTCATTGTTGGCGCGCACTCTGTCCGGATGCGCTCGCTGACACTAATTATTCCCATAGTGCTTGAATGATAGATTGCTCCAGACAAATCACTTCTGGCCACACTTCCAATGAGTAATAAAAAACTCGTGTGATTAGTTTTTTGAGACAGCCCACCGATTGTCAGGGAACGTGGGCCGGGTTATACCGTTTGTCTCAAAAGGCAATATGTTACTGGAAAAAGATTCGATACTATCTTAATATTACGTAAACTTTCTGTCAGATTAGTAAATTTAATCCTATACAAAATAGTGTATCTACCTACTTATAAACAAAATTATTAGGTATGCTTAATGTATATTTTTTTGTATGGTTACCGAGTAGTTTTTTAAACTTTTATCTACGTTGCCAACTGTAGATATGCTTTCAGTTGGAGGAAGATAACAGATGGGATTTTAATTAAGAACTTGGTAGGTAACTCGGTTGTCTACTAATTACTACCTAACTACGTAAATTCTCGTGCTTTAACGAACTATGTGTAATGTTTGTGTAAACTGACTCATGTGAATGACAAAGTAAATCAAACACCGATTTATAGAAAAATATCAAGTTAATTTTGATAACAAAATTGAACTTTAAAGAAACGAATTTATCATTATGTTGATTAGAACTTTTCTGTTAAAATTCTACAGGTGAAATTTATATCATGAGCATCTTTTTTAAACTAAGAGTCTACACATCAAACTGAACCACTTTTACTATGGGAGTAAACAGATCGGAGGAAAAAAAATCTGCTGTTGCATACATTAGAGTCGAGTAAGCATTGCAGTTTAGTATGGAACAACAGATTTTATTTTTGTACCCAAAGGTTTGCTCCCATAGTAACTCGCGCGTTAAATGTTCGTTTTGGTTTAACCATAGTTTGGCTTCTATAGTGTACTATTATTATCTATTGGTGTATGGTATATACCTTGGATTCTTCGCTGTCATTTCATATAAATAAGAAACATTTAAAAGAGGCAAGTATTTGCAATACTGAGTGAGTACCCCTACCAGCAAGGGTGAGGTTACAAATGAGTGTGTAGTACTAGTATACTCTTTCTTATACGGTGATCTAAGTCAGATTTCTCATATATTAATATACGGAAAATATTTATGAAAGCTTGTGTAGAAAGCAATGGTTATATAGAGTGAAATTGATATCATTAGCATCCTTTTAAACTAAGAGTTTACCCATCAAACTGAACAACTTTTACTATAGGAGCAAAACTGTCAGAACAAAAAAAATTCCATACTAAACTGCAATACCTACTCGATTCCAACGTATGGGACAGCTGATATTTTGTTTGTTTGATGGGTAGAGTATGTGGTTTAAAAGTTAATGATACTTTTCCTTAAACCCTGTATAATTTGTGCGAGTAAACTTTATTATATCATAAAATAGCATACTTCCTCTAACGAATTGTCTAAGGGTGAAAGCTGATGAAAGGGTAGATACTGAAAGTAAGAATTCTTTTTTTAGAACATCCGCCAATTCGATGGATTTGTAACATAAAACCTTTATCTTACAACCACCTAAATATAACAAAAAACAATAGGCACTGTAAGCCTCTTGAATGTAATAGATTTAATGAACGATACCTTAAGGTTGACCTATCAACCTCAAACGAAGTAACGGAGATAACATAACAAATCGCTTCGGTAACCATGATACTAACTGAAACGATAGCGTCGACCGCGCTGCGGCCGCGCCGCGCCCAATGAAATATTATCTTCTGTGTGACTTACGAGTACTGGCTTCCCAACTAAGCATAATGACATTTTAGTATTACAACATTTTATCTACACGAGACGAAAAGTTCCGAGATAAGTTAAACGCCAACTGGTATATTGTTTCAGAAAGTTGACAGCCGATGTAATTTGTTAACGTCAGGCGGCGCGGCGCGGGCGTTTGCGGCGGCCGGCGACACAGCGCGCTATCTGCGGCCATAGACCGACCGATCTGAATGTTACCTAAAAATACTCGGCACCCGCTCACCCCTCACCCCGGTCCCGGCTCCTTACCTATCTGCCGTACTGATTTAAATAATGAGATTTATCATTTGTGTGCGCATAAAATCATTATCTAGCATCATTCTATTAGTTAAATTATTTAAAACGGCTACCGACTAAAGTAGCGATAATAATTCACCTTGTATTGTGTTCATTTAAACCCATAAAACTTAACTAAAAGCTTGAATAGAGCATTAATAATAGATGTTATGATAGACTAGATTTTGCCCGTGACTCGATACGTTCTATGATATACAGGGTGCAAACTTAAATACGTTATATATGAAAGGGGATGCTTAAGACCATCAAACGGACCAACTTTCACTTAGGAGCCAACAACAAAATCACGAAAACAAAACAGCTGTTTCATTATTCCGTTTGAGTCGTTTGGCCAGTGATGTTTTCTATGGAACAACCAATGTTTTTTTGGTGATTGCGATGTTGGCTTCGTAGCAAAAGTTGTTCAGTTTGATGGACTGAAGCACCCCCTTAAGTTTGACACCCTGTATAGTAAGCAAATGTCTATAACCATAGTTCCAGCCGTTATTGTCATGTAGGAACAAATACAATTTTCTGACTAAGGGACTTAATACAAAAGGTTTGGATGTACGAGCTGTTTTATTAAAATGATTTGTTCGAAAAAATACATAATTAATAGACGGACGGACAAAAAACTTTGATGATGCCTCAGAAACATTAAAAATTATTCTCTGAACTTTACCATAGATACCTAATCTATTCTTATAATCATTCTTATACATGATTTTAGTGTAAATGACAAATTAAAACCATTTTTTCCGCCCACACTGTTCAAACGTTACCAAAATTTTTACTTGATTAAATCAATGGGCGATGTTACCTAGCGAAATAAAAATGGAATGATTTGCCACGTCCGCTTTTTTAATCGACCGAAACTAATTATGCTTTATGTTACAAACCAAGTACCTAACTAGGTACCTACCTTCTATTCTATACTATAGCATAGTATAATAAAATGATTAGTGGTGAAGGTCAGCGGTCGTGGCGGCTCCACGCTCGCGGGGGACGTGCGTACCCTAATTGAATTCGCTGTTCGGGTATGCGCGCAGGCAGCGGGGGCGGGACGCGAGCCTCCGAGCCCTCGCACCCGAATACTCACACGAGGCCTACTATTTGCAAGCACCATTTCTAGCTCCTTTGCAGCTGCAGAGCTGCAAGGAGGATCTGTTTAGGAGATAGACAGCTAAAATTACAGAAATTACGAAGTAATAAATACCTCTGATTAGAATAAAGGTGGACGAATATTTATCCGCGACGAACGAGCCGAAGGAGGGGAAAGAATCGAGTTGTAGAATTCTGTGTATGAAATTCTATGACACCTGGCACACTCATCCGCCGCGAATCGAAATAGATATGCGTCCATATGTACATGATTACAATACATTTTTTAGTTTTGGTGAAGAAAAGTGTTTTTAAAGTTTGAATCGGTTACTTTACACTATTTAGCATACATAGGGTCCTTCTTAATATGCTGACACTTTTTTAAGGGGATGATCAGACCATCAAACTGAACAACATTCTCAATTGGACCAACATCTAAATCGCGAAAAAGAAATCTGCTGTTCCCATACATTTGGCTCGAGTAAGTTTGCAGTTTTGTATGGAAAAAAATGACAGATTTTTTGTTGTGATTTCGATGTTGGTGCCATAGAGAAAGTTATTCAGTTTGACGGTCTGATCATCCCCTTAAAAAAGTTTCAGCATATTAAGAAGGACCCTGTATTATTATTTGGTTGCTAGGGATTAATCACTGACCAATAGCTACAGCTATCGCTACCTGAATACATCTATTATATTCAGCACAAAAACTTGGCCCCTATTTTATGTATATGTTTTATAGTGGGCCTTTTAATTAAGTAATCTACTAATTACCCAATCCTAAACGAATTTCATTCACCAAGTTATAGTATCATGTCGCGTGGCTATCATATCAAGATTTATTCGTTAAATAGATTATCCCGATCATCCTGCATTCCCAAGGGACGGCCCTAGATAAGTGTATCGTGGGTGCTCTCGTTTTCAAATAACTTAATTAAGCAGGCAGTTTGTTGCTACAAACCTTTTGAAATAAACGCAGCGATGAATGTGTGCGACAAACGCAACGTATTTCTACCGTTGTTGCGTTTAAACAATGGCTCTTGGTTTCTGCATTTTCTGTTGCTCGTCGGCGTATTGGAGCTTCGGCACGGGTCCGGCACTCTATAGAGAGTTCTTGAATTTTGAAATGGCGTCTGCACATGTGCAAACTGTCTATGACATTGCGTGTAGGGTTGAAAGCCGCGCTTTGCATTTAACGTCATCTACAATTCGATACTTTTATTTTTTATTCTGTTATTAAAACTAGTATTTGAGCTAAAGAATTACTGAATATTTGAATTTGGCGTTATTTTCAGTTCTTTCAGGCGACTTTTAGTCTGTGCTTCGGTAACCGAAGTTAAGCGGCGCCATCTCCAGTCTTTGAATTGGTGACCATTTAAGACTGCCACACACATACGGAATTCCGAAACAGGATTGTTATTTTGTATAGGATTTATTATAGGAACTGAACGGAATTGTGGGGGCGGAAAGTACATACAAAATCATAATCCTGATTCGGAATTCCGTATATACAGGGTGTAAGTGACAGCCTAGCAAATATTGAAACGGTGAACTCAGACCATCAAATTGAAAAACTTTCACTATGGAGCCTTCCTCAGGAAACGCGAAAAAAAATCAAATGTTCCATACAAAACTGCTGTACCTACCCGACTCGAAATCGTTTTCATTACAATGGTAAACTAAAGACTGTGTATTGATAATAAAGGCAAGGACGTGTGTGACAGTGGCAAAATGACCATAACGTAACGTTCCTTCCATAGTTATGAGATCGAAGACAGCAATACATTCGTAACATCTACATTGTTTGCGCTTGACGTAGATACACTGAGATTGCCGCTAGATTCAACACAATAATCAATAGGTGTTTATAAATCTGTACATATTTCAATCGTACATAAAATCTAGCGGAAATCGCACAGCGAATAACGTAGGTGAACATATTATCTTTTATTCGCAGTGCGATTCCCGCTGCGTTTATAGCATCCGAACGGACGGCACAAAATGTTGAATTGAATTAAGTTTTGGGGCGAGTAGCGATTAAAGCGATTTAGTAAGATTATCTGAATGTGTTAAATGTCGCTGTTGTGATGTAAGGGAAGGGCGTGGGTCAACCATTGTTTAATTATAGATAGTGCTTCGGTATGAAAGCCGCGGAGCGAGGTCTTACCATCTCATATTTATGTTTATGTTTTATTGTACCGGTTTTATTATACGTTTCTTTTGGTAGGTAGTTTTTTGCATAATTTTACTTTTATTTTTTTATTATAGCGTCATTTAGCGTTGTTTAATTGTTATGGTTGTATACTTAGAAGTTACACGTGCGTTCTACCAGGTTGTTAAGAAGAACATATTTAATTGTTACACATTTAACTTAATTAAAATATTTCGAATATGTAAAGATACTCAACTCAGGGTGTAAGTGATAGCCTAGATAATACTGAAACGATGAACTCAAACCACCAAACTGAACAACTTTCACTATGGAGCCTACCTCAGGTAACGCGAAAAAAAATCTGCTGTCCCTTACTTTTGAATCGGGTAGGTACAGCAGTTTTGTATGGAATAGCTGATTTTTTTTTGGGTTTCCTAAGGTAGGCTCCATAGAGAAAGTTGTTCAGTTTGATGGACTGAGTTCACCGTTTCAGTATTTGCTAGGCTGTCACTTACTCCCTGTATAGGATCCTTCTTAATATGCTGACGGGGACGGTCAAGGGGATGATCAGACCATCATAATGAGCAACTTTCTCTATGAGACCAACATCGAAATTGCGAAAAAAAAAATCTGCTGTTCCTTACAAAACTGTAAATCTGCTTGAGCCAAATGTATGGGACAGCTGATTTTTTTTCGCGATTTCGATGTTGGTCCAATAGAGAAAGTTGTTCAGTTTGATCTTCTGGTCATCCCCTTATAGTAATAATAGACAGTTAACACAGGTATGGCACACATTGATTTTTCTAATCGTTTGGGTAAGTAATACCTACAAAACCAAATACGTAAAACAAAGCCGTACTATTGACGATTGAAATCCTACCTCTACTAAAATTTACAAGATCAAACTGAATTTGTTGACGGTTTTTAATAGGATGATCAAACTATCAAATTGGACAACTTTCTCTGTGGGACCAACATCAAAACTGCAAAAAGAAAATCGGCTGTCCCATATATTTGGGTCGAGTAGGATTGCAGTTTTTTATGGAACAGCGGAAGTTAGTTTCGCAATTTTGACGTTGGTCCGTTGGTTTTTAAGGGGATGATCAGAACATCAAACTTAATCATCAAAACTACGAAAGTGAAAAGAAAAATCTTTAAAAGAAATTCGTTTATATCCAAGACCAAAACGCAACAATTGAGTCACCAGGTTTATTTTTACAAAAGATCAAACTGAATTGAACTCATTGACTGTCCGGTGTTCTAACCGAGAGCTGAAGCCGAAGCGTAAGTTTTCGGAAGTTTTTTTTTTCTTTTTAAAGGGGACCAACTCTTGGCGTGTTCGAGGCTCAGTAGCTATCGTACAGCCGCGTAGAGATCGACGCTGATAATTGAAAAAACGTTACGACTGCTGAATCTTAACACCGATTTAAAACTGCGACGGATAAATTAAAAGAATTCTACCCTGAGGCAATTGTTTTCTCTCCGATTCTTTGCCTCCGATTTCCCAGATAAGCTTGTACTGAGCAAACTTTATGTTTCGATTGTACGTGTGTACTTGTGTAGGAGGCGCTGTGTTTTTAACTTTTTTTTTTAAATTAAATACCGAACGTATTTAAGGGTTCTTTAATTTGTGTAGATAGGTGTTAAGTATCTTTTGAATTGTTCTTTTTAAGATCGACTGGAAGTGATATGAAACTAAAATTTTCTTTAGATTCAAATTCTATCCGTCTATCTAAAGGGTGTAACAAAACATCCTAGTAATACTTAAGGGCGTAGTTTAGACCATCAAACTGAACAACATTTACTATGAAGCCAACATCGAGAAACAATAAAACAAATCTGCTGTCCCATACATTTTAGTCGAATCGGTACTGCAGTTTTGTATGGATAAGCAATTTTTTTTTATTTTTTCTCAACGTTGGCTCCATAGTGAACGTTGTTCAGTTTGATGGTCTGAAGCACCCCCTTAAGTATTACTAGGGTGTTTTGTTACACTCTGTTTAGCGTCAAGCCTCTTTCCCTGAGGGGTAAGCAGAGATCCCCGCTCATTTGTGCCCGTTGGTTTCGAGTACTCCGCACATCACCTTTCTGCAAGACGTAAACGATTCGATCTGAGTATCTTACGAGAGCGCCCTCTACCGACAATTCCGTTAAAATTCGTGCAATAAATCCCTTTCGTATTATCTTCTGTCATTCATCCTCTCCACTATCTCTACATGAACATTAAATTTAATTTGGAAAAATCTGTAGTTTGGGTTGAAAGATCAATTAAGTATGTGCTAAGTACATGCCCCATGTAAACTCCACACTGTTGGCTTAAAACCATTAGACTGAACTCTGGTACATATAATTATCATTCCATTCGTAAAATTATCCCCCACCACCATTCTAAGTAGTCAAAAATTGGAATAAGCGTGTTATAAAAGCAGAGGGAGTACGGTCTGAACAATAATTCACAAAAAGTATGAGCAGTTAATGTCCTCCAGGGTCTGAGCGCGACATAATCATCCGCGAAACTAAATTTAATGCTAATAGCACTTTTTAAAATAAAACCTCAGCAGGGTCGGGCGCTTAGTGGCATTATTTAAAGTGATTTTAATTATGTTGAAAGCAGATGACACCGGGTTCCCTCCTATTCATTGTCCGCGGTCGACCTACCGTCTCTTACCAAACCACCTTCAATGGGACCTTGTTGACATTTTTAGGTGATAATTAAACTCCAGTTGTTGTAAATTTAAGCGTATTTCAAGACCGTAAACCTTAATTTTCGTTTCCGGATACTTAGCAACATAAATAGTTGTAACAGAATACTGCATCACAAAATACTTAACGGTGAGTGTTTGATTAACAAATCTTACTTGATGGAACAGTGATCCAATATTACCAGGGGTGGGGTGGCCTTTATAGGCGCGAGTAACGCAACACCGCGTCCTCGCTAGCCTAGGACCCGTGCGTGCCTCTAAATCCGACGAAGCCAATAAATCACACGAAAGCAAACAATACGAGGGTTTTCTATGTGGGTATACTGCTACGCTACGCGTACGTACTGCCCTGCGTTTGTTTCAAGCGACTGTTTGTGCTCGGTTAGTCGTCACTAGAGTGATTCACAAATACACCCCAAAGCACTCGCTTAGACAAATGTACTTTTCGTTATTTATAACGAGTAACTAAACTTTAGCTATTGAAAATAGAGTTCAGAACTGCTTGTACCTGTTTAAGCTTTAGTACATTGATAGCTCTTTATTATGAATGAATTTGAATTTGGATGTGTATTGAACACTGTTTGCTGAATACAGTTATTATGTTAAGTAGTTCATAAGATAAAAACTTTTGTAGAATGACAAATTCCAGAGTTTAAGAAAAAATTATTCTTTTTGTACCAATAAGCTCTCTCTCGTCCTCGTTTGTAAAATTAGGGTAAAATTAGATCGGTTACTAAAGATATTTTGCATCCAGTGACACTGTGGGAAATGTTTTTTCTTAACCTATTTCGTCGCAAAGTATTGTTTAAAGGTCTCCCCCAAGCTTTTCCATACTATCCCGTGCCATAATGTTGTTGTTTTTATTATTGTTTAATTATGGGATGACCATAGTCAGTGACGCTGCGCTGACTAGACTGATCCGTAAGTGTTGATAAATCACACGAACACAAACATAGTAAGGGTCCCATAAGCGACCGGAATAGAAACACAACGGCCGCGCTATTTGTGGCATCGGATAGATGAATTTGACGTATCACTGTATCGAACGTTCAATTCTGTAACTACGCGGTAGGACCACGGGAAACAAATGTTATTTACGAGTAGGTATACCCTAAATAAAAATGTATACTTTCTAACATTGATCAAATGTCACAGTGAATTTTTCTTCAGTGTGCATAATTTATAAAATTTGATATTTACTTTTTTTTAAATCTAGTCATTTTTATCGTTAAAGTTACATTATTTAATTAGATAGATATGGAAAATTTAAGAACTGATACGAGTGGCATCATTAAAAGTGTAGCAAGCATATTATTTGATACTCTTCCTGTGAAACTACGTAAATGGATATGGAGACCACGATAAACAGTATAAGTTTAAATTCTTCTACTTACATGATTTAATAGAGGCTTGTTAACAAAAACAGAAAGAATAAATCAATAAAACCGGTCAAGTGCGAGTCGGGCTACTCGCGCACCGAGGGTTCCTTACGACACCACCACACTACATAATAACTAAAAAATGTTTTTGTTGTCCTGGACCTTTAACACGAGACCGACTCACACTTGCCCAGTTTTTATTATTTGGTGTAATACTGTAGAGTTTGCTCTTTAATCACACCAAGGTAGTTGTTACTTTAATCTCTTTACTTTAAATCTGAGTAACGAATATGATAATAATGTGCAACTTAATTAAACACTTAACGTTTTAACATAAAAGATGGCGAACTAAAATATATTTTGTTAACTTGTAAGGACATATTAAAAATAAATAACACTGGCCACCCTTTTTTTAATCATTCCACCCGTAGAAGTTTTAACGAATTGAGGTAAAACTGTTCGTTTGTTTTTACTATTTCTCGTTTAATCATCGTGAATCAGTTCTAAATAAGTAGGTACCTTAAGTATTACGTAAAAGAATGCAAGGAGTTTAAAAATGTTTGCACCCCCTGCTCGAAAATGGATATAGACATAATTTATTGATAACAGAAGGTGTTAAAAGTCACAATATTGTACTGAACATGAATTTATAAAGGATACCAATCCTCCTTACAAGTATGGAAACACGAAAATTGGCCATGGTGGTCGGTAATGTTCAACGTGTTCAATCTTCTTTCGTACGTATACAGGGTCCTTCTTAATATGCTGACACTTTTTTAAGGGGATGACCAGACCATCATACTGAACAACTTTCTCTATGGGACCAACATCGAGATAGCGAAAAAAATAGCTGTCCCATACATTTGGCTCGAGTAGGTTTGCAGTTTTATACAACGTGTTAATGAATTAACGCAAAACCAGAAAGTAGTTTGTTTAGAATCGAGAGCAGAATTGAATTATCATGTTTTCAACACAGGTAATTTTTTTCAAAATATTAAAATAATTTGTTTGTAAAATTTTAAATTTACTGAACGCGATCTCAATCCACCGCACAGGCTCATTCACTTTACTAACTACCAAAACAAGATTCTTAAAATGTATCCATGAGCACGTTAGCGCTTTCATTAATTGCTGAAATGAAAACAAATGATTTTTTCTTGAAAACTTAAAATGTGAATAACTTTAAATGTAGTTAACATTTATCAAAATAATGAAATTATTGTTTCAATCGAATTATTTTGTTATAAATCAGTTGGGGTGTATGAGGTTTTGCGCTTATTCATTAACACGTTGTATAGAACAGCAGATTTTTTTTCGCGATTTCGATGCTGGTGCCATGGAGAAATTTGTTCAGTTTGATGGTCTGATCATCCTCTTAAAAAAGTGTCAGCATATTCAGAAGGACCCTATATGTTACAAACTTTAGGTTTGTCCCACGAACCAGTCAGACCAAAAATTCAATTAAACCTCGTTTATTTTTATTTTCGTCATTGGATTAGAAAGGGACAAACCAACAACGACGATGAAAACGTACGAAGGAAGGTTGAACATTACCGACCGCCAAGGAGTATTTTCATGTTTCACCGCTTGTAAGGCAGTCTGTACTCCAGGCATTGATGTAGCTATTTTAATTTATTCAAAGACTCCAGTTATAAACAATACATATTACCAGCTTCCTGATTGAATACATAATTTTGACTGAAAAAGAGAACACTGCTTGTAATGGAACGGGTCATGCTCTATATTTCCAACAGGAACCAAATACCTACTCAAGTGAGAGCGGGTCCCAACAACATATAAAAAAATCTGAACTAGACGTTAGTTTGCGATTTTCACGATTTCTAGTGTTAGTTAGATAGAGCCTATTAGTGGATTTTTTGACCACAAACATGAATGCGTAAATGCGCGCTGCACACAAACGAAGTCTGGTGATATTTTCAATACTAAACAATTAAAAACAATGAAATTTTGCAGAAACAATCTAGAAACATATCTTTATGCTTGTATCTGGTCCGATTTCCGTTAAAATATACAGTTTCAATGCCAGGATTAAATTAAGATTGGTTTGGAAATTTTTGGAAACTTTGAGGCACTGTAACTTTTAAACATATTTTTTTACTTTAGATTAGTTTCTAGATTATTTTTGAAAAATTTCACTGACTTTAATTTTGTTAGTATTGAAAATATAAGCAGACTTCGTTTGTATGGAGCGCGCCAACAGTAATATACCCTTAAAGTTTGACGTTAGACGTAGAATTTTTGAAAATTATGACTTTTGTCCTCTTAGAACTTGACCTCAATCACATTCGCATTATACGAATAAAGTGCCTACATACCTACACCAAAAAGCGAGGAAAAGAAAAGGCTCTTTGAATAAACAAACTCTTTTTAATGAACCTAAAAGCGTTGTTCAGTTATATTATAGAAAAACGTTTTTACGTTTTCATTGCTCAGAATGCAAAAGCTTAATCGTTAGTTGCTCATTATTGCCGTGACAATGGGAGGCGGTGCGCAGTTAGGCATTAGAAAGGCTGAGCTTTCGCTAATGACATCCCGGCGTGGCTCATGTCTGCCGGCATTCCGCATTTTACCGAATTATTCTTTAGTTCGATACGACGCAACTTCGACTACGATATTTTGATATGCGAAGGTTATTTTTTAAATGACAATTTGAGTTTATTCTGAATCAATTAAATAATACATTAAATTCATCAATAAGATAATTTCCATACATTCAACAAAAACTCAACAATCTTGTAAACCGCAAAATATTGTTTATTATTTAGTTGGTTAAAACTAGTTAGTATCAATTCTTGACGCTTTTTTTTAAAATTATGTTATATGAAATTATACAATTTGCTAGGGAAGAAGCAGATGGTTTTATCAAAACTTCAAGACGCCGACTGTAAAAGAGACAGGATCCTATAAAATTTCCGTTATTTCGTTCATCGTTTTATAGGAATTTCTCAAGGATTACGGTTTCCTCATTTAGTTTAATGTAATTTAGTTAAGTACCTATAAAGAAGAGATGTTTGCATAAGTCTATGGTGCAAACCACTTGACATAATGATATCACAATGTAGATGTTGTGTCTTGCTCTTACCAATGCCTATAAAGGTTACATTAATCAGGCCCGATGCTGCATACATTGCTTGCTTAGATCGCTACACTTAAAAAATAGAGAGAATAAATCAGGCAAAGTATGCTGGAATAGAAATGGCTAAACATTGGAAGGATAATGTATGATCACGTTCACACGAGAAAGAAGAACAACTCTATACCCTCTCGAAGTATGCTCTACCCTTATGGTTGGTAATTAGACCAGGGTTATATTGTATAACATTGCCGATGATCGATCGATGTGTGATATTCAATTAGTGTGTGTTTTTTATTAGTTCTTGGCTACGATCACTAGTCAGAGATTAGTAATGGCGCCTTCTCTCTGACAAAGAACATGTCATTTAGGACAGAAATTATCAAGATTTTACAGATTTGCTATGATATTCAAAATTGTTCAGTTTGATGGGTAGACTCTTAGTTTAAAGGATGCTAACGATAGTAATTTCACCCTGTATTCCAGTTAATTAAAACAATTTATAAACATTCCAATTCCAAAGTTCTAGGGAACGAGATAAATAGTGTGAAAAAAAAATAGTTTTAATCATTCCTAAACCGTTTTTTAAACAGCATTTTTACGTGACGTGTCGAAAATATTTTCTTGCGATTTTATTGATTTACCTATTAAGTCTGACAAAACTGTTTTCACGCAAGATATTACATTACCTATAGTGGATGTAATATGTCGCTTTGTCGCTGGAGAAAATATACTATAACTCAATTTTGTTCTAGAATTATTATTTTTTCGAGTTAAATCTGGGGAGCTCCTGTGGGTCTCATGTGAATCATGTGATGCTCTTGTGTCATTTGAAATTAAGACCTATGTAAAGTTATAATAACATCCTATTTTCTAGGCTCTTTAGGATTCGGGACACTCCTAAGGCTAAGGCACGACAATCGAGTGTAAGGATGTACACTGTACAGTAGAGGCGAATTCACGCCTTCTACCGCCATCTAGCGGCGCACTGAAACAGCGTAGATGCACGTACTATGCGTTTTATGTTTACCGGTGAAATGTGTTAAATGCTGCGGCCAACAGACCCGTCTCACGTCAATATTTACTCAAAATCCCATAATTTCGACCGCCATGCACACAATAGATTTATAAGGTAAACACAGAGTAAAATGTCTGTAAATAGGATTGACAACATTTTAATATATGGTCTTGTGTTTGCTTTGGGTTCGCTCGTCTCTCTGTTATGCCTACATGCGTTAATGCTGTACCGTGAAATCATTGTTTTTTGTAGACTCAGAAGATTAAATAGGAATAAAAGGACAAAGCGCTATGAACACATTGTGTTTTTTTAGCGATGTTGACTTACTAAGCTGTAGGAATTTTTAGCATTTCGGTGCTCTAGTGTAGTTAGGTACGTTCAAATTTGCATGAGAATTGAATCGAAAATACTTAATTATTAAAGGAATGTACTATAGTTTAAAAATTGTTTCCGTAGATAAAACAATCTGTTTTATCGACTAAAATACGGCTGACGTTAAAACCGAATATACAGTATCTATTGCCGAAAAAGATTTCTGCTATGTACCTACCTACTTGTAGGGTAGAGTATAGACCATGTGATGTGACCTTAAAATGACTTTCTTACATCCTTACAGCAAAATGTTAGAGTCTGTTGCATAATAACAGTAAATCTGCGTATTTACCAAGCTAATTAGAAATTAAGTATACCTATAGTAATTTCTTCTTATCCGCTAAGTAGAAATGTGGATAAGCATGCAATCAAAAGTACCTAACAGAAATTAGCATCGGTGCTAAATTACTTATACCTACTCATGTTACACGAGGTGGAGTTGATATGTGGTTATTTATAAATAAATTAAATTATTTTTTTAATTAAGTAGTACCTACATACCAAGCAAGACATGACTTTCTAAAACCACGTTCTAGACAAATATATAAAAATAACATGAAAACGAACCGCTTTAGGTATTCGTTTTTAAGAACGGTATTGGTATGTCTAAATTTTTCCTATAGTATAGGCATCTGTTTTCCAATTTAAAACGTATACAAAACCATAAGATACCTAACTGATACCCATGTAATTTTAAGCCCGAGCTGATTTTTTAATTCCCTTGCAACAACTATGTTAAAAATTAATTTATATTAAAATGTTCAAAATTATTCTTAAACTTCCGTTACGAAGCAATCCTTTGATGTGAATAAAAGTTCAGAACGTATTCACTTCAAAGGATTGATTTCTGCGAGAATCAAAGACACTACTATTATCGTTATTATACAGGCTATAAAATTAAATGCGTTACATACTTAAAGGAGTGCTTCAGACCATCAAGCTGAACAACTTTAACTATATGGGTCTAACTTTGAAATCGGGATAAAATTATTAGCTGTTTCGTAAAAAAAATCATTAGTTATTCTAGCATAATCTATGAAACAGATGATTATTTTTACGAGATTTTAAAATTGTTCATTTTGATGGTCTGAAGCAACCTTTTAAATTTGTAGGTAACGCATTTAAGTTTACACTCTGTATATTCTGTGAAATTAGCCAATTTGTGCCCTAAACTTCATGCATCACTTTCGAAACTGTCACCGATTATCATAAAAGCTGCAAACGAAATGACATTCAAGAGGCTTAAAGAGATTGGTTATTGTCAAAGGGTACACCTGAACAAACTCGGGCATTACTCGCCGTCAAAGAGCGGATTTTAACAGTTTCTGTTTACAGATTACCCTATTCACAAACATAGTTCAAAGCAGGTAATATTTCCAAAGGATATTATTGCTATTTAGCCAAATCCCTCCGGATGTATGGTGGGCGCGTTACTTCTCATACGACACGACATTAATATATTATTCTGTGACGTGTGGTTCCTTTCTATACTTGTCATTGCTAATCATTTTGATAAGGCTTTAGACCACGTGAAAAGGCTCAACCATGCAAGTTTCTTGGCCTAACCCTTTGTAGATTATTCCGATCATAATAAGACCCATGATAGTTTCCGAAAGATGATTGCTTTTGCCTCAGAAATAATTAAGTTATTGAGAGACAGATTTGAACGAACTGTTTACCTGAGTTAAATTAAAATATGAGTGTAATAATAAAATGAAGTTTTTTTTTCGGAATTTATGGACGATTTGTAACACCACTGGCTTTTCGGTGAAGGAAAACATCGTGAGAAAACCTGCATGCTTCAATTTCGAAGCATGTATTGTACACACTGTCCATTACAAGTGGCGACGGGCTGATTCCCCGTCACACTGGACAGAGTTTCGGTACTACTAGTGAAACGTGGATTTTCTGAGGTTTCAGAATACCTCTGACTACCCCCTCAGGGAATTTAGTCGTGAGCATATGCTATGTAATAATAAAACTTCACATTCATTTTCGGTAACCGCAACGCTGTACAATGAAAAGGTGCATTAATAACTATAGAAGCGGCCATTAAAACCGTATTCTGTTACTGATTAATGACGACAATGAAAGAGATGAAAGAACCAGTAACAATAATTCATGTCACTATGTTTGTACACGTCCAATGTACAACAATGCACGGCGGAGGCAAAGGGGTGATATTTAACTCAAAATCAATGCCAACTCCATTGTATGCACACCGCGTCTGCCTTTGGAGGGGGGAAGTTTATGTCTTTTGCTTATACTAATAACACCACCCCTAAAGGGTGGTTCCTCTCGAACGGGGAGCATCTAAACTTTGTATGTTAATATGAACACTCATGTAGGTTTCATTGGGAACATCACAGAATTCAATGTACCGAAAGCGTTATTATTACATAGGCTTGGACCGGAATAAGGGTTTGTCAAGTAGTTTGGGAACGAGTCTGTTATTGTCTGTATCATTGTTTGTTTTTCTCATCCAAAATGCTCCAAGGATTAGATTGCTACGTAAAGGAATGCGTATGATTCGGTTCATCTACTAATACACTCATTTTTCAAAATGGTTAATTTTTAAAGGTTACGTGGCCACTCTCTATTACACTACCTAATTGAAATGTAACAATTATGAACGCCACCATGTCTACCCAAGATACTTCAAGATACAATAGTATAGATACACTCTAAAACTTCAAGTACCTACCATTACAATACCAGACATGAGATTTGAATTATGCTTTATTCAACAAACCAAAATATCAGTAACTGAAATTTACAGACGCAAAATTTACAATCTTTGGACACCTATAGTGAGTTGAAAATATTTACCAAAACTTTTATTATACTTTTAATACAGCGAAAGAAAACAATTGTCTGAAACAAGAAAAAAACCAGTAAAAATATAACGGATGTCTATAGAATTTTCCTTTTTACCTCGCTAAGCGGAAATGGGGTCTCGTCTACATCGAATACAAAAATCTCCCTCGTTTCATGTAAATATGGAGCGGAACAAACTCAGAACGACGCCGAATTCGTTGCGAGGCTCGTAGAACTCACTAGCAAGCAAGCGTCAGTGTTCACTTACACGTGTACGGGGCGAGGAGAGCGGAGAGAGGGGGTAAGACGTCGCGACGCTGCTGGGCGGACACGTGTACCGTGTAGCCTCCTCCCTTACTCTTATCGCAAAGATACTGCTAGTCAAATCGTCAGTGTCACTACACCCGTACACTCCTCAACACCTGCTGTACTATTCTGGACTTTATTCCTAAACTCGTAAGACGTTACTGGATCTGTTGTTGAGCACTGTACGGCACCCACTTAAATTTGTATGCACATTATACATGAGGCGACGTGTCGACCGATCATCTTTATATTGCTGCCACTCTGAGTCTACTTCTGTAAACACCACTAAGCCATAGGCCCGATTTGTTGAGTAGTTATGACGTTTCAATGTTCCTGACGTTGTTATTTTCCTTTCAGCTATAATTTTTGCTTATCGATGCCTGTAAACGTTTAAATAAACCAATAGGACTTGCGAACTCTTCTTACAAAAATCGTGTAAAACCATTCACAAATAAATAATTAGTCTGTTATGTTATTTAATGTAGTTCTTCGCTTATTTTTCAAGTACAGTGAACAAATCAAGTCTGTTTTTAATTTTATACGAATATTTGTTTTACTTACTGCCTATCTATCTGCACATAATTTTACTATTCGAAGGCGTAATATCGACATTGCAAAAATATTTACTGTTCTTTCCTACTACAACCTACACGTTTG
The DNA here is from genome assembly GCA_963924505.1 of Agonopterix alstromeriana. Lineage (NCBI taxonomy): Eukaryota > Metazoa > Arthropoda > Insecta > Lepidoptera > Depressariidae > Agonopterix > Agonopterix alstromeriana. Next base: position 16,888,738 of record OZ004661.1, read on the forward strand.
TGAACAAGTAAACTATATAGTTAAATACCAATTGTTTAGTTATTAATTCTGGAAAAACTGTTTCCAGGTTTTTCGTTACTTAACTTTTGAATAATACCTTGTATGTTTATGTTGTATAAGTAGGTCCTAAAACTAATGTGATAAATAGGTACCTAAGTAGGTACATATCCCTCTACAACTTTGTATTATTTTACAACTTTGTAATGATAATTGTTTAAATGGTTACTGAAGATAAATAAAAAATAATATTATAGTAACACATTGCATTTCCATCATAAAAGATGTATGTATATTTTGTATGTACAGGATCCAATTGTATTGCTTAGTTAGAAGCAACTATTTAGTTTTTTCATACCACTAAAACAAACACACTAGAAATGAAAAGAAAAGAAAATATTTTTTGATTTTTTTGCATACACCACAAAACACACTGACTTAATTATATCAAAAACTAAAATTAAACACACAATTTAAAAAAAAGACATAATTAAGACCAGTATGTGCCGAGAAATGTAATGTAATGTAGAAAGGGACCCCACTCAATGTTGGCAAAAATGTATAATACTACCACAACTTAGTTATACAAGACGAAGAAAAAGAATCGATTTTTATACGAAAACTAAAAGCGTATTTATTTAAAAATGCATTTTATTACCTAAAAGAGTTCCTAGAGATATAAATTACTTAACGACATTTAATTGAGATGACGAACATAACAATAAATTAATATGCAAATGGTACAAATAAAACAATAAATATTATGATTAAGTTTGGAAGTATAAATTATTGAGATTCTGTTGACATTATTAACTATTATTATTATCAGTTTGTTATCCTATTTTATAATTCAATTAAGCTGACTTAGCCCCACTTGCGTCAACCGCGGGATAGCAATTAACTCTGGATAAAATACCTCTCTCATTTGTTTTTCTATACAAAAAAATCATGGGTTACCAACTTAACCTGGAGTTTATTGCTAGCCCAGGTTGATGCAAGTGGGGCTCAGACTATTTTGTATGACATTGTTCTAGTTTTGAGAGAATTGTTTCTTGACGTTGTATATATATATATTGGATATATATATTTTGGCTGACATTTACAGTTTGCTCAGGGAGCATTAACTGCTTTTTGGACCACACCAGTGACCTGGTAGGTCTACCTAACCAGTGAGTTAAGCAACCTGCCCAAGGGGCACCCATAATGGGTACGGACCTCGGCAATGGGCGTTGCTGGGACTCCGCGACAGGCTGGGTAGCGGGGATCGGTGAGAAATAGTTTTATATGATTGTATACCTAGCTTATAGTTTATTTACTTTACTGTATAGTATCAATTATTTTATTAAATAGATGTATTATTGTATACATAGCTTTAGCTTAAAATTTATATTGTAATAGTTATTAAGTCGTGTTATGTTGTAGAGTTTCTGGCCGCATCTTCTCTACAGCGACAACACGTTCCGATGCGGTGGTAGCTTTAAAAAAGATTTGACGTTTGATAAGTGCGCTGTAAGCTCCTATATTGAATAAATTATATTGACTTTGACTTTGACTTTGTACTACTTTTGTTAAGATAAATTTGCAGTGCTCTAGCAGGGTTTCATGATGTTCTACCACACTTAAGTTAAGATCCTTTTGTCAAATGGAAAGCAAATGAGTAAATAAATGACAAAGTAAATGACGAGCTAGTAAACAAATCTAAATTCAACTATAATATGGACAGTATTTATTAGGGATATCTAAGCCCTCTTGGAACGTTTAGCATTACCAATTCGCGGCTCATTGAATACAAATTGGGCCTCGGCTTTGTGAAATCCCTTTTCTCCCTTTTTCATTTTTACGACTGTTGCCTGGGCGATGGGCTGGGCTGCTAATGAACTTCCTTTCCCTCCCACTTCATTAAGTTTCTAATCAAAATTATATAAACTGCTGAAGTATGTAAGCGAACCAATTCATAATCGGAGTCAATTTAAACACTTTTATATCTACGATGATTCATTCCTTCGATCCTGAACAATATTATAATACCTACTCGCCTCTCCTCCTCAAATTACTATTTTGGAAAATAATTCTCGTTCTCGTTTATTTATTAAGTCGTGATATGTTGTAGAGTTTCTGGCCACATCCTCTCTACAGCGATAACACGTTCCGACACGGTGGTTTCTTTAAGGGAATAAAAGATTTGAGCTTTAAGCACCTATGTTAAATAAATTATTTTGTGTTTGATTTTAGTATTTTTTTCAATGTATGCCATGTCAAAATGTCGCAGAGAATGTATAGTAGCTTAGTAAGCCTCAGTGCCCAGACAAAGAGATAACATCGCTAACCTTACGAATTCTCAATATATTAATTTCATTAATAAATGAATGCTGAACTTAGGTCATTAAAAATAATGTAGTTTCTTAACATTTATAAGAAACTAAGAATAAGTTAGAGTAAGTGTTTCAAATCTCTGTTTGTGTAATGCCAAATAGCCTTTAAATTTCGTTGCTATTTTGAATGGAGTATAGCTACTACAACTTACTAAACTGCTCCACCCTTATCAACACCCAGAACATTTTATCCTCTTGTAAAATAAATAGGTAATTTCCATCTTTCCATACAAAATTGCGGTACCTATGAACTGAGAAAATCCTGTATCAATAATTAGTCGAGAATCCCAATGTGCAAATGATAGTCAGGCGCAGAGCGTGACGAATGGCCCGACAATGTTGGCGACACATTTCGAATGCAAGGGGAACTTTTAATATTTTGTAGTCTGTTTCTAATTGCCTCGACAACGTTTTAAAAAGCTACACGGAGCTGTCTAGTTTTTAATTTTGACAAAGAAAGGGTGAAAATTGTAAAGGGAGAGTGCGAAATTTATGCAGTGTCACATGTTTTCCCCCCTGGGTATGTAAGTCTGTAGGAAGTAAAGACGATTAGAACTATTAAGAATTGTATTTAAGAGGCATATAGGGCATTGAAACTAGCGACACTCCGAATAATTTTTTTGTTTATATTTTATTTAAATTTAGAACATTACACATAACATAGAAGTCCAGATAGCTTTACACCCCTACTAGTTTTTAATTACTAATAAAAATTTCAGGGTGTATTCAGACGATGAAACTAAACAACTTTCCCTAAGGAGCGAAAAATATTTTTTGACCCCATTTTTGACTACCACCTACTAAACCTAGGCCCTAGGCACAGAATAGGTAATAATATGCAGGGTCCTTCTTAATATGCTGACACTTTATTAAGGGGATGATCAGACCGTCAAACTGAACAACTTTCTCTATGGCCCAACATCGAAATAGCGAAAAAACAAACAGATCTTCCATACAAACCTGCAATCCTATTCGAGCCAAATGTATGGGACAGCTGATTTTTTTTTTCACGATTTCGATGTTGGTCCCATAAAGATTTCTTCAGTTTGATGGTCTGATCATCCCCTTAAAAGAGTGTCAGCATATTAAAAAAGACCCTGTATAAACCAAGCAAGCAAATTACGGTTCAATAGGTGCAAAAATGAGCGAGTAATTGAGGTGGGGCATGCAGACAGACAGAATGAACGAAAGTATAAGGGTTCCTTGTTTGACTACGGAACCTTAAAAATGACTAGATTCTAAATAGGAATAACCTGCCGGAAGCAGTAGTTGCGCGAATAAAAGCCGCCACAGTCTAAACGGTAGTCGTGGCGTGAATTCTTCCTATAGTCTTGGTCGTCATACCTAACAATTGGCTTTCATTTCGTCGAATGAAAAAGAAACCTTATGCCATACTTGCCTCGTATAACGGGAAACCACAGCCAAACGGCTTTACCTTCCTATTGGTTTCCTTGTTTTTAAAAGCTAGATAATGACTAAATCTTTCTACCAATCTAGAGATCAAAACAAAGTGCAAGTCTAGTCATAACTTTAAAGTCAACAAACAAATTAAGTATCAACGAAGCAGATATGCCATCCGGGGGGTATAAACAAACGTTTAAACAGTCAATCAACAAGCCCGCGCGGACTAATGGAAAATGATAATGTAGCGATCGCGTAGTCGCGTACACTCGACGCCCTGTGACTGTGTACGTTGCCTTTAATGTCGAATGATTAAACATGAACCGAGGACTTTATCAAATTTTGGCACGCGTTTGCTCGTCAGCGTGGGGCGTTAGGTGTTTGCAGACCGCGCATGCAGCTTCTGCTTTCAGATAGAGCGCTTCAATACATCGAGTTCCCGACTACCCTGACAGATTGCTTCATAAACAAACACAAACAGTTTGTTTTAGAGGTTCATCTAAAAAAGACTTCGGTTTCTGATTTGTAACATCAAACATTGAGACTTGATGTTAGGGTGAGCGTTCTGCCGCTTTGTGGATTGTGTGTTGTTTGATCGATGTTATATTCTAGGCTGAAAGTATACAGGGTGTAAGTGACAGCCTAGCAAATACTGAAACAGTGAACTCAGAACATCTAACTGAACAACTTTCACTAGTGAGCATACCTCAGGAAACGCGAGAAAAAATCAGCTGTCTCATACATTTGAGTCGGGGTACAGCAGTTTTGTATGGGACAGCAGATTTTTTTTCGCGTTTCCTGAGGTAAGTATTCTATAGTGGAAGTTGTTCAGTTTGATGGTCTGAGTTCACCGTTGCAGTATTTGCTAGGCTGTCACTTACACCCTGTATAGGTAAACTCTCGCCTTGTGTGACCACGAGACTATGAATGCTTTGATGTAAGAATACAATACAATACATCTCATACCTATTATCATATTAGCCCCTAGATGATAAAGGGCTTCTAGCTAAACGGCCACAATACAGTTAACTTAAACGCGTTACGTTACGTTGTTCAGTTTGGTAAGTGCCCTCTAAAGTATGTAGTGGTAACGCATTCAAGTTTACAGTCTGTATAATCTTACACAGATTCGTAGAGTTCCACTATCCACCTCCTGGCTCCATCTTCAGATCTCGTCTCCATGTGTAATGTAATGGGATCGTCAAATCAGCTGTCCCATACATTTGGCTCAAGTAGGTTTGCAGTTTTGTATGGAAGAGCTGATTTTTTTTTCGCGATTTCGAAGTTGGTGCCATAGAAAAAGTTGTTCTAGTTTGACGGTCTAATCATTCCCTTAAAAAAAGTGTCAGCATAGGTATTTAGAAGGACCCTGTATTTATCTGGGTACTTATCAAATGTTTATCTACTATCGATTCTGGTTTTCAAGAATCGCGTTCTTTTGTAAACACCTCGTACGAACCGCGGCAATCACAAGTTCATAACAATCTGTTATATAACGTAATGAAGTGATCTTCGCAAATGCATGTCGCGGTTTCACAGACCGCGCAAGATGCGGCGGAGCGCTCCGCCATCCGTCAGCCTGTCGTCCCAGCACCACTACACGGCTATGCACTTAACTTCGCTTCGTACATGTGTCTATGACGACGAGGGGCTAACTTGCTACTCGTTATGAAGGGGCCAGTGGTCGCCCCGACAGACCCAATTATTGTGTATCATACATGACAGATAGTGGACTTTGGAGCAGAGGCAGAGATGAGATTGGGTCATACGTCGTTAGCATTGTTCTGAATTAGTGATTGGATCATGTTCTTACGAAAATACACAATTATGTATTTTACTTTTCCATCACCATCGGCCTTTAAACGTCCCACTGTAGAGCAAAGGCCTACCCTGAGGAAGGATGTATGAGCGTTAGTCCACTTCAGAATGTAATCTTCAGCATATGCAGGTTTCATCACGATGTTTTCCTTCACTGTTTGAGAGCAGTCGGTATTACGCAAGAAAAACTCATTGCGACAGTCGCCATCTGATATATCGTAGCATTCAAGGTGTTCAAATATTTCTGATCAGTGCTAATTTTCAATAATTTCTTTACACACAACCAATCAATAATATCCGAACGCCAAGAACATCAAATGCATCTACGCAGTCAGGGTGATCATAAACATCTGATCAGTTTAGGAAAAAAGACCACAATCCGTAGTTATACATTTCAATTTTAAATAATATTGTAAAGAAAGTTTACGAAGCCGCGGATATAATTAGTTATATAAAAAACAATATTGAAATGCAATGCGTAACAAAAGCCATTAAATTCAACCGCAATTTTGCGGAGTAATGCTGTTGGATTCATGATATAGCACCAAAATACTGAAATGGACTATAAATACTAAGAATTGCTGCAATTAAACGACAGTCGATAAATGTAAAACAGCAATAAAAACTCGATTAAGCCATCGGATGATCATTTAGGCTTTGTTGTTAACATTAAAATGATCCTGAAATGCATTCTGATTGAATCAATTGGACCGTTAATGTTAACTAATGTTTACGTTACCAAAGTTAAAATAACATTAAAAGTTTAATTGGATTTCCCATTTACCGATTCGGACAATACAGTAAGGTAAGACAATAAGGAAAAGTATCAGTACCCATCAAACTGAACAACTTTTACTATGGGAGAAAACCAGTCAGAACATAAAAATTTCTGCTGTCCTATATTAAACTGAAATACCTACTCGATTTAAACGTATGGGACAGCTGATATTTTTTTTGTTCTGATTGGTTGGCTCCCATAGTAAAAGTTGTTCAGTTTGATGGGAAGAATATGTGGTTTAAAGGTTAATGATACTTTTCCTTACACATAGGTTTCAACGTAATCTTACTAATCATCACACAAAAAACACCTCAGTAATATTTAACTTTGGGTGGTTTAGACCAGGGTTTCTCAAAGTGGGGTACGTGCACCACTTAGGGTACGCCAGTTAATTATAGGGGGTAAAATTTACGTAATGGTGGCCAATACGAATCATTGCTGGAAATTTCCGCGGATATAACTCTTTAAGCTGATTTTTAAAAGATCTCTTTAGTTGATTTTTGGGTAGCAACACAAGAATATCCGAAACTTTCACGTAAAGCGATGAAATTCATTTTGCCCTTCGTGACAACTTACTTATGTGAGAGTGTGTTTTCACACCTGGCCATGATATATACAACTTGTTAATGAATAAGCGCAAAACCTCAAACACCCCAACTGATTTATAACAAAATAATTAGATTGAAACAATAATTTTGATAGTTAGATTTTAAGATTTCAGGCAAAAATGATTTGTTATCATTTCAGCAATGAATAGCGTGCTCGTGAATACTTTTTAAGAATCTTGTTTTGGTAGTAAGTAGGGTGAGTGTGCCAGTGCGGTGGGTTGAGATCAAGATCAGAAAATTTAAAATTTTATATACAAATTATTTAATATTTTGAAAAAAAATACCTATATTGAAAACATGATAATTCGATTCTGCTCTCGATTCTAAACAAACACCTTTCTAGTTTTGCGTTAATTCATTAACAAGTTGTATAGACAAAATACAGAAATCGACTGAACATTTAATCTGAATTTAGATTGAAACTGAGCAAAACTGCTTTGAGAATCTACTTCCTTTGGGACAAAAACAACCCACCCATCACATTAATTAATGAATAACCCTACTTCTGGCGCAGTCGGGTAATAACATACCAATCTTTATTTGTTCTATCAACAGTCAGTTTTTTAAAAGGGTTCGCCATTGTCTTGAATGACTAATGGAGGTACGTGGAGCTATAAGTTTGAGAAACTCTGGTTTAGACCATAAAACTGAAAAAAATCGATTATCTCATACATTTGAGTCGACTAGGTAGGTACTGCAGTTTTGTATGATAACAACAGATTTGTATGATTGTTTCTCGATCGTGGCACTATAGTGAACGTTTTTCAGTTTGGTCTAAAGGACTCTAAACCACCCCTTTAAATATTACTATACTTCCTTCCAAATACAGGGTGTCTCAAAAGAAATTTTATATTTAGTGGATCGATTAAAAAAAAAGTAAGCCGTATATAGAATTTTTTTTTATTAATTATTGGAACGTTGGAAGGTATATTTTGAAAGGTTGATGAATGAAGAGAATGTTTGGAGTGGGGTATTAGAAAATGTACCCACAAACCTTGGTTTGGTAAGGGAAGTGAGTGAGGAAGAGGTAAAAAAGGCTGTACGAGGTATGAAGAATGGGAAAGCTGTAGGACCAGACGAAATACCAGTTGAAGTATGGAAATTGTTGAGTGTGGATGGATTTAAGTGGCTGGCCTTATTCTTTAATAGGTTATTGCAAGAAGAAGTGATCCCTGATGAATGGTGCAATAGTTTACTGGTACCCATCTATAAAAATAAGGGTGACATACAGGATTGCAATAACTATCGAGGAATAAAGCTTATGTCACACAGTATGAAAGTATGGGAAAGGGTAATAGAGAGACGAATGCGAGAAGAAACTGAAATTACGCAAAACCAGTTCGGTTTTATGCCTGGTCGGGGTACAACGGATGCCGTTTTTGCGCTACGCCAACTGTGCGAGAAGTATAAACGTGCACAAAAGAACTTGCACATGGTATTCGTTGACCTCGAGAAGGCATACGATCGAGTACCTCGTGAGGTTTTGTAGTGGGCCCTAAGAGAGAAAGGTATGCCTGGTAAGTACATAGAGTTGGTTAGGGCAATGTACAGCAAATCCAGTACATGCGTACGATCGGCCGCTGGTACCACCGACAAATTTAGTGTGGCTGTTGGTTTGCACCAAGGGTCGGCTTTAAGTCCTTACCTCTTCCTGGTGATAATGGATGCTTTGACATCGGACATTCAGGAAGAGGCACCCTGGTGCATGCTATTTGCCGACGACATTGTGCTTGTCGGTGAAGATGGACTCGAGGTCCAGAACAGACTGGCAAAATGGCAGCAAAGGCTGGAGAATGTTGGCTTGAAAATCAGCAGAACGAAAACCGAATGCATGTTCTGCGATTTCGGCGGTACCTCCAGTTTTGTGCCTATTACGCTTGATGGCGTACCTTTGCCAGTCTGCTCCGATTTTCGGTACCTCGGTTCACTTCTACAAAGCGATGGCGATATAGATCGAGACGTGAAACGCCGAATAAACTCAGGGTGGATGAAATGGCGACAGGTCACGGGAATGACCTGTGACTCCCGAATCCCCCTTAAGTTGAAGGGGAAAATATATAAAACCATCATAAGACCTGTCGTCATGTATGGCTCGGAGTGTTGGGCCGTTAAAGTGACGGATGAAAAACGACTGCAGCAGAGATGCGAATGTTGAGATGGATGTGTGGGGTTACTAGAATGGACAAGATTAGGAATGAGTATATTAGAGGAAGTTTGAAAGTGGCTCCTGTGAATGAAAAGCTGCGCGGTAATCGGTTATCGTGGTATGGACATGTGATGAGAAGAGATGAGTGGCATATTACAAGACGAATGTTAAATATGAATGTGGATGGCTGCATGAAGAGAGGACGACCAAAGAAAAGATGGATGGATTGTGTGAAAGATGACATGTGTAAAAAAGGTGTGTGCGCTGAAATGACGGCTAAAAGAGATGAATGGAGGAAGACGACATATTGCGCCGACCCCAAATAATGGGATAAGGGCAGGAAGAAGAAGGAGTATTGAAATACACTTTTTGGGGATTTATTTCTTAAAAATGATATCGTCTAAATGTAGACCCTCGCGTTCTCGGCACTCATTTAATCGAACAGTAAAATTACTTATGACGGCTCGGCAGGTGGATTCAGGGATGGCTGCCATTTCGTGACGGATATTTTCTTTCAAATGGGCCAGTGAAGTCGGTTTATCGGGTTTCTGATGTTTGCGTTTTGGATTCGTTGCACTCCAGTAGCGGCAGTTCTGCTTATTTACGTGGCCATTAAGATGAAAATGAGCTTCATCAGAAAACAAAATGTTGGTAAACGTTGAAAATCGCTCAATCACCTGATTTACGAAATGAAGCCTCTGACTGGCATCTTGGGGCTTTAATTCTTGCACCAATTGAATTTTGTAGGGGTGCAGCTTTAGGTCTTTGTGCATGATGCGATGTAATGATGATCTATGCACATTTAAAGCACTTGCGCGCTTCCGAATTGAAAGGTTCGGGTCGTCACGAACAGACTGATTAACATTCTCCACGTTTTCTACCGTTCTTGATGACCTAGGTCGCCCGGATTTTGATTTATCTAGCGTTGTACCGGTCTCTTCAAACTTTTTAACCCAATGTCGAATGAGAGGAATGCTTGGCGCATCATTTAAGTGGAATTTTCTACGCGCTACAGTCGCCGAATCACCGTTTTTGTAAAACTCTCGCACGCACAACGCGCGGTCTGCTCCCGAGAAACGCTCCATAGCGACTGAATTCCCAAGAGCCAGGCTACCGATTGACATAACCCCCGCGCCCCTCGGATACGTTGCGCTCACGCAGTAAGCTAAATAAATATAAAATTTCTTTTGAGACACCCTGTATGTACGACGAGATTTTCCGATTCCTATTTAGCTTTCTAGCCAATTCTGATTACCAAATGTAATGAATTTATTGGATACACATACTATCCGAAATATCTTGGACGTTACTAAAGCTGTTCCAAGAATAAGTGAGAGGAAGTGTTTCAAATCTCTGTTTCTGTAATGCAAAATAGCCTTAAAATTTCGTTGCTATTTTTAATGGAGTATAAGGGGGTTGTTATGCCCTTTATAAGTACCTACTTAGAGAAATTGACATTAGTACCAAGAAACATAACATACAAATAACTCTTAACACTTTAACCCTTTATCAGGCATATTACGTTTCATCGACAACATATACAGGGTGTGAGGGTAAACAGTTACAAAATGTCGACTTTTCATACAAACATTCGATCATCTGATTGCATTTATTATGGGAAGTCCAAATTTTTTTTTGCGAATTTCCTATAGGTTTCTTAGGGAAAGTTGTTCAGTATCACCCCTTAAAGTAATGCAACTGTTTACCCTAACACCCTGTATAATCGAATTAACTAACATTATAATACTTTATAAATAAGGTTTATTATTAGAAGTAGTGTGGTGTCCACTGCCTGATAATGAGTTGCAAGATGTTAGTTCCCAAGTAATGGAATATAATACAAGTAAATAAACTAAAATAAAGCAAATCTTTGCGAAATTTTATTTTTATTTAAAAATAACATTAGCCTATACTACACCTTAAATAATTAGACCCTTACAACATGATAAAACTTGTATAATGAAACTTGTACAATTATTTAACTATCAACATAAAATCCAATGAAATATCATAACCTTCTAAAAATATCTTTGAGCTTGCATAAAACAATTGATCACTGACGTAAGGCGAAATTGATATCATAAGCATCCTTTTAAACTAAGAGTCTAAACATCAAACTGAACAACTTTTACTATAGGAGCAAACCGATATCGAAGCAAAAAAATCAGCTATTCCATACTAAACTGCAATGCCTACGCGACTCAAATGTTGATTGACAAGATTTTTTTGCTCTCATAGTAAAAGTTGTTCAGTTTGATGGGTAGACTCTTAGTTTAAAAGGATGCTAATTATTTCAATTTCACCCTGTATACCGGCAGGGTAACAGCAAAAACAATTTAAATTTTTGGTACTAAAGACAGTTGTCAACCATACCGACTTCAAAAATGTAAAATTAATAAATTACTTCAGGATCTTAGCCTCTATACGTCACGGGCATCACACGTGCCCAATGCCGATTGGCTTATTTCACATACGCATAAAAATATATATCGATAATGTTGCTAATTTCTTTAGTTTTACATTATTTTATTATAAAAATAACAAACTTTTAACTAACATGTTACTTGAAATAATTCACGGCGGTCCAACACCGCTAGGGGCCCTAGTGTCGTGCACATAACCAATACATTTTCCGTTTTTGAAGTCAAAAACTCGCATAAAATTGATTTAGCAAGAATCTTCCAAAATACATAATCATTTAACCGATCTCAGAAATTGAATTGTTCTCTTAGGTGCCGCACCGCATTACGGCGCCGTACCATATTAATACACGGCGCCGTCCGTAGCCGCGATACGTTAAGGCGCGGTACCGTGTGAATCTTGCTCTCAAAGGACGCCCTTCGTCCCTGGATGGACGTACGAAATTTGTCCAATAATTATCTAAACAGTACACGATCGCACCTGAAAATTTGCCGAGCTCTTGTGCTATATATTTGCAATTCGTGCGTCTGTTTCTATTGATAACAAATAACACTAGTCTGTGGTTTACAATAATTGGTCGCCGCAAGAGAAGTTAATTTAAAAACTATTCGATGTACTGAATTACCTAAAAGTAGCAGATCACAGATTGAGCGTTTTGAATATAAAATGTGCACTGACCAAAAAACATTCATTACAATCCATCCTTGTGCCTTCATAATATATACAACTGATTTACAGTCTGAAAAGATGCCAAGCCAAAGTTTCAAATTAATTATAAACAATACCTATTGTTTTTTTAGTTTATAAGCATTATCAACAGTTGAGTAACTGGGTGCAGCTCTTTTTACATATTATGTTATGTTTATAAACATTTTAACCTTTTCTCAAACTTGTTTGTGATTTTTTTCTGTTGGCTAACGTTTCTCAATATCGATTGGCGTAGTAGCACCTTAAGACTCTTTTCACACACACACGGTTTCCGTGTGAACGGAACCGGAACTTCGCTTGCTCCAGAATCGATGAAATCTTTCACCGATCTTTTCATAAAGTAGCAAAATCTCGAGCTGGCTTTGCTCTTTTCAGATAGGTCGTAAAAAACTCGAGCTCGCTTTGCTCGCTCTAGGTTTTAGATTTTATTGCATCGACACGACCCTGGAAAAAAGACATTGCTATGCCGATGTGTGAAGTATTTAACGTATCACACACACGAATTCGACACGGAAACCGTCTGCGTGTGGAAAGGGCCTTAACGATAATACGTTCGAACCATACGCTCTATGAATACACGATTTATTTAGACGACTCTTGTGGATTTTGGTCTACATTATAATGGTTAATGCAACTTTCAATTTTTGTTTTGTTCTAATGAACATATCTTTTTTCACCGGGATTGATCCGGGTGCCATAGTAAAAGTTACTATTGGGTATATCTGTTAGCAAAGGTTACCTGTTGTTACCTTAAAAAAAAATGGGCCAAACAGTTGCATTATCCTTTGCTATTTGCCGTAATTCTCTGCGTTCATGTTACCTACGTAAACGAATTCTATCGACCAAACGACGCTCTGAACCATACTTACTCCCTGTAAGTACGTACCTCTGCGACGGAACAAATACATTAGAATTAGTTTAGTATCGACATCGCAAGTAGGTACGTCTTAAGTTAATTTAATTTAATTTAAAAACGATATACAAGTTGTTACAACGTACTCTTAACAACGTATATTATCTAAATGTTCCAAGGACTCCCAACTATGTTATAGCCTGGATTGCACCAACAAGTATTAAGGATTAAACGTATTTAGTGAAAGCGATGTCTCTTACACTGCTCATACTGATGACAACATTATTAAGCCTATATACTTTTTGGTGCAAGCCAGCCTAAATATATTTAACAAATATTATAACTAAAATGTTTAATTTTACTTTGTGTTTGTCAATTTTTTATTCATTTTTCATAATTTGGTATGTCAAGTTTTGTTTTTTGGAGGGCTGAATCGAAAACCATTTCGAGATAATTGTCTAAATAACAATATTTTCTGTGTTAGCGATTTTAAAATGAAATCTTAGTGATTAATAAACAATAATAAATAAAGAATTTCTACAATAAATACAATAAAATGTTATCCAAGGTCCTAAAATAAAATAATGGACCAAAAATTTCATTTTTTTTTCAAGTAACGTCAGTCGAAGAACTGCAAACTTGGTAATCCTTCTGTATACAAATAGTCACGAGAAAATCTTTCAAAACCATAAATATATTTTTTTAACACGTAGATCCAAAATTAAAAACACTGGTCTTCTCTTTCTAACTCTATGCTTTCTAAACAAACGGAAAAAACAAATCTTAAATTCTGACATTGTAAATACATTCGCTCAATTTTTTTTTGTGCTTTAAGTTTACCAGTTTGAGTTTTTAAGTCGACGAGTGATGTCACACGTTTTAATGAAAAACGACATGATTTTATAAAAATATGATATCCTTTCATTTAAAACTCTCTTAGTATTTATACTGAGACAATAATCTCGAAATAATTTTCGATTCGGCCAGTCTATACGGTACGGACACTCCTTGCCCCCACTAATTTTAACCTATTGTAGGAAGAAAATGTAGGCAATAGCGTATTCCTGTCCCGCTCGCACCCACTCAGTATCTTGCACATGCTTACCTTTTTTTTTCTCAATCCAATGAAATTACAGTTAAGAGTCCAAAGTGTGCAGCCCTTAAAAAACTTGGCGTACCTATCGAATTTAGGCTTTGACTAAAATATACTGTTTTGATACGTCCACGAAACATTTAGTGGACTCCAGTTTAGAAAATAACATTTAAATATTTATTATACACATTATTACGTCTTTAAATACACTAAACCACATTATATTTATCGTCTTACGATATTTACAATAGGAATGGTAGCTGATCCATTCTTTTTACATCCCGGACCAACACAGGAAATAGAATGAATAAACTTACTAAAAATACAGAATGTACTTTGTCTTAAAATGAATTAAATGATAATATAAAAATTCAAAGAAACTTAATTTGTAGTTAGATTTAAACTACACATGATATTAACAAAATTAAATGTCATCTGTACAATAACTCATATATTAATTTAGTATGTTATTTGCGTCTTTCTATAAAACTGTCGTATCGTTCATGATAAAAACCATAAATTTTACGATAAAGAACTTTAAATTAATGAGCTTATGACATAGTTCCTTGTTCGGTCTGGATATCGTAGGCCAACTATTAAAATAAAAGTTAAGATTTCGAGTCAAATAAGCCAATAAATAATACTTCATTTTCCAAATTCGATAAGAACTTCTTTCAAAAAAATATTGAGTCGATTTTTTCCAAAACTCCCTTTTTAAACTTTTATGTAGATCACTTTCTCAATTCTGATCCCATCCTAAAGACCTGTCTACAGCCATTTTCCACTGTATGTACCGTAAATCTCTTTCGTCGTCACTTATTTCTGGCACATATGTTGTACCACTGGACATTGGTATTGGTATGCCCTGTTTACTGGTTTCTACACCCCAATAAGCGACCAAAGCTGCTCCAAGGGCAGTGCTCTCGGTGAAACCAGCCCTGATTACGTTAATACCAACTAAATCTGCCTGCATTTGCATCACCATTGAGTTAGATGTCATGCCTCCATCTACCTGTAAATAGAAAAGGATTTAATGCGTCACATTTCATTGCTTTTTAAATCGCTAGGTGAATACAACAACGGCACAACTCAAAAATTGGCAAATTTGAGTTAGCACCGTATTCTGGTTCTACATCGCATACTTTATCTTGTGCAATATAGACCTAACTCGATATTTCACTGAATCTAACCCTTGCCGTGTAGTAACTACAGACGAATTTGTTTGCGCGCCTCTCTCTCGCCAACTTTAATGTCATTTTTCTCAATATCTACTTTTTTGACTTGTGCCGTTGTTGTATTCACCCAGCGAAATATTTCTAGAAATATATTTTACATCATTAAATGATTAGGCGCTTTCTCTACTGTTTTCATTTATTTTTGTTTATTCATTCGCCTATACCAACGTTTAGAACAGTTATAGCTTGAAGGAGTAGGATCTCACTGCAGATAGGAAGTGGGCCATGCCCATAGTCCACCACGGAAGACCAATCGGATTGGTAGAGGAAAGTTAATGATGAACATTGCTATCAGATTTTTTTTAAAGCGGCTATTAATGTGACATGGGCACTGCCATCTAACGGGTCTATACGGGATCAACTGCTTTTAAGGTTCTTTATGAAGCACAAGTGCTCGAGATGAATTACCAGTATTACGGTCATCCATCCAAAGACCCGGACCTGGCGTTGCTCAACTTCGCTGATCTTTTATAATTCCGATTGGGATCGTTTTTCGGGTCGGACACCGTTTTGACCCTTATAATTTAAAATAGAATGAAATTGAAAATTGAAAGATAATATTAGATTATTAGATTTTTAATAAAAACATTTCAGATCTGTCACAACAGATACATAAAATAGTGACATTAAAGAAAAAAAATACCAAATTGTAATTTAACCCCACCTAGCGACATCTGTGCAAAAACTATCTTAACTCATTGTAGTGACATAACATTCATTTGAGAGAACTTCGTTGAGAACTTAAAAGATGGCGCTATACCACGACCCAAAATACAAGAACGGTTCGATAAACAAGTACTTATAGCAATAATTAAAGAAGATAAACACGTGTCAATCCGTACGAAAATGACGGTACCTTTTCGTGCAGATTGACGCGATAGCGCTCGCCACTTATCACACTATCATTTTTGACATTATTGAGTTTAATACAGCGCCATCTAAACAATAACATCAGTATTTTTTTAGAAACTGGTTAACCGCGTCCGGTTGCGTCCTAGGTCTTCACCTTCGAGAAACCTTCGAGTTATTTTCTACTCCTCGTTTTATGTTAGGAAATATTTGAAGTTGCGTAAACCATTATTGTTTAATTTAAATTGTGTCACATGTCTGATGTTATGATATGAGCCAGCTCTTTGGATTTTTCAACCTAATCTTTCCATGATTATACATATAAGAGAGTCTCCCCGAGTAATGTACTGAGCTCCTGATATTCCAGCGCCCCTTGAGTAGTTAACAATCTTTAAAGTTCTGGGAATCCATCAAAGCGGAGCGGAGATGTATTAAATCAACCTATAATATTTTATTGGTTGATTTAATATATCTCCGCTCCGCTCGAGTGAGGAATCAAATCTCTTCAACACAAATGGTAAGTCGAAGTTAATGACATGCCATCAACTCGATCGATTATTTTATAAATTAGAAACAAAGCAGACAGCTCTCGACGCAAGTCCGTTTCATTTTCTCAGTTCCATTATCATCATTATCAGATCCAATAATTTCGCCAAACATACATTATTGTCAAAATAAGTATGACGTGTTAGTCAACTACGGATCTCAGCTTCTAATAGATGAATTTTTGTATTTAAATAATTTAATCAGTGCCATCTATCTATACTTCATTTCATATAAAGGACAATAAGATTTTCCGGTTCCTATATAGATTTCTGGCCAATTCTGATTTGCGAATATATAATGTATTTATCAGAAATATATATACCTATACAAATACTATCCGACATATCTTGGACGAATAGCTGTTCTAAGAATAAGTGAAAGGATTTCAAATGTCTTCTCTAATTCAAAAGAGCCTTAAAGTTTCGGTGCTATTTGAAATGGAGTATAGGAAATTGTTCTAAATCATATAATTTTACCTTTAACATCTGAAGAGGTATCCCACAGTCCTCATTCATCGCGTCCAGTATGTCCCTGACTTGATAGCAAACCGCCTCCAAAGCAGCCTTAACGATGTGCGAGTAATTAGTTTCTTCAGTTATTCCACAAATAACTCTGTAAGTACAATATGCCAATGAGAATTAAACTTGCGATCTGGAGAAAAAACTATCGTAAAACCGAATGATTACTTTAGTCACATAATAGGTAATAGTATATAGTTTTACACACAAAACGGCCACTCCCCGCCCTCCTCTGACTTCAGATCTCCCACCTCACATCACACTTTCTGGGAAACTTGAGGGAAGCCGATCAAGGGAATGCAGTCAGGCGCGCGCACCCATAGTATTTGCCTACATAAAATTAAATCTTTTCAGTGCATAAAAAACGATGAAAAATAACGTTAAATTCACATTTGCAGTAATTCCTTAGCTCAAATAGAATTTTTAATAACAGAACGAACAATATAAGTAACGAAATATAGATGATGTTCATACGATACGTGGTAAGTCAACCCTACACATATGTCAAAGACAATTTGCACCAAGTGCGCATGTGCGAACGCCATCATGTCAAATCCAAAACGTTCTTTGAAGTGCCGGCCCTGTGCTTTAGTGTCCCAAATATATTAAATGAAATAGATAGACATCATCCGCGTTTCATACATTTTTGGTCTAAATGTGAGAGTGCCAACAAAAACTATATTAATATGCTATGAAAGCTGTAGCTGTACGTTTTATTAAATCAAAAATTTATGAAAAGGCAGATTTTACAAACCTTAATAAACCAAGGAAAATGGCCCTACAGCTTTGGTGCTATACTAAACAATGCGGAGACGGACAAGTTCTAACAGTATTAGCTAATTTCATTGAAAATTTATGAAATGGCAGATTTTTCGAACCCAAATAAACACCATTTAAGTACCTATAATAAATTAAATGATACAATTTTATTACATTAACGAATATAACGAAACCACAACTTTAAAACAGTTTAGTAGATGGCTATAATAATATGCTGACACTTTTTTAAGGGGATGATCAGACCGTCAAACTGAATAACTTTCTCTATGGGACCAAAGTAGAAATCGCAAAAAACAAAATCTGCTGTCCCATACATTTGGCTCAAGCAGGTTTACAGTTTTGTATGAAACAGCTGATTCTTTTTTCGGGATTTCGATGTTGGTGCCATAGAGAAAGTTGTTCTGTTTGACAGTCTGATTTCCTCTTAAAAAAGTGTCAGCATATTACCGTCCACCGTCCTACCGTCCGTAGGACGCATACCGTCTTATATTGTTTTATGATAAAATATAAGACAGGGTATTTCTTACTTCCAAAGTTTTTCATCCAGTATTCGATTCAAAATAACTAAATAGAATACAAAACATTCACGAATCGAAAACTGATCGAATTTATGATTGCTCTTAGCAAAAACGACTAACCCTCTAGCATCTTGTCGCCAATAAGGTGCGTAGAGACCACTAAAGGCAGGTACGAATACGACACTTCCGTTCTCTGTTGCTTTCTCAGCTATTTCTTGAGAAGCTTTTGCGCTATCTATTAAACCAATGTTGTCTTTCAACCATCCTAACGCTGCACCGGCAATCGCGACCTGAAGAACATACAAATATAATATTAATTTATGTTTTCCAAGACCGAGATAAATAATGGTGAGAGTTACAAGTTTTAAGAAGAAATTAAACTATGAAAGTAGTACTTTAATTTAAGAATTTTTAATAAAACCGGTCAAGTGCGAGTCGGGCTACTCACGCACCAAGCGAGGGTTCCGTACCACCCCACCACAACATTTTTACGATAGAGTGAGAAGAAAAATCGTTGATAAAAACTAGTTTCTTGTATGAGGACTTTTAGGATTAAATCATACTGAAAGAGTTTACACTCCTACAAGGACCCCCTTAATTTTTAACTTTTTATCATTTTTATTATTTATCAGCAAATCCGCCATAATAACGCACATTCTGTGAAAATTTCATCTGTTTCGCTATTACGGTTCAAAAGTTACCGCCCTAAATAGGTATGACAGACGGACGGACGCACAGCGTAGGCTTATGAATAAGATCCCGTTTTCACCCTTTGGGTACGGAACCCTAAAAATCTTTAGTCCCATTTTGAAATGTAAAGCTGCAAAAACGTTTTACTCAGGCCCATGAAAACTCTAGAAATATCGAAATCTAACAGTAGGACAAGCAGTCAATAATTAATAATGGTTAATACTAACCGAACCTTCCAGTGCATAAAACGGTGGGCTATGACTACCCAACTGATAGGCCACAGTTGTTAGAAGCCCTCTGCTTGAATTTACACGAATATCACCCGTATTATATAGGACGAAACATCCAGTCCCATATGTCGCCTTTGCTTGACCTCTTTGCAGGCACATCTGGCCAACAAGCGCGGCTTGTTGGTCCCCAAGGCAACCAGCAACCGGGATTCCCTTGAGAGGGCCATCATAAAAGTGTCCGTATACCTGAAAAATTTTAATTAAACTATTTAGTTAAATGTTGACCTTTTGACGGCTCGATAGCTCAGTCGGTAGTGAACCTGCCTGCTGTGCCAAGGGTCGCAGTTTCGAATCCCGTAAAGGGCAAATATTTGTATGATGAATATGAATAGAGTCATGGATGTTTGTATCTATACAGGGTCCTTCTTAATATGCTGACACTTTTTTAAGGGGATGATCAGACCATCAAACTTAACAACTTTCTCTATGGGACCAACATCGAAATCGCGAAAAACAAATCAACTGCTCCTCACAATTCTACAAACCTACTTTAGCCAAATGTATGGGACAGTTGATTTTTTTTTTGTAATTTCGATTTTGGTCCTATAGTGAAAGTTGTTCAAAAAGTGTCAGCACATTAAGTTGGACCCTGTATACAGGTTACATCTTAAGACCATCAAACTAAACATCTTTCGTTCATCATCGAAAGAGCGAAAAAAATATCTGCTGTCCCACACATTTGGCTCAAGTAGGTTCGCAGTTTTGTATGTAACAGCCGTTTTTTTTTCGCGATTTCGATGTTGGTCCCATAGAGTAATTTGTTCAGTTTGCCGGTCTAATCATCCCCTTAAAAAGTGTCAGCATATTAAGAGCGACTCTATATGGATTCTTTATCATTGTCTAGCGTCATAATACTAGTGGAAGCTAGATTCTGGTACTTTAAATGGGACTAGACAATGTGTGTGACAATGTCCAAGATATTTCTTTATTACTCAATTAACATATTTTGTGTCTTATCAATATACAGAATGTAAGGAAAAGTATCATTTCAGCTGTCCTATACTAAACTGCAATACCTACTCGATTTAAACGTATTGGCCAGCAGATTTTTTCTTTGTAGATAGGTTTACTCCCATGGTAAAAATTGTTCAGTTTGATGGGTAGAGTATGTGACTTAAATGTTAATTATAGTTTTCCTTACACCCTGTATACAGGTAGTTCATTCAACTGACTATGAAGGGAAAAAGCAGGTGGATTCTTAGGGACTGTAATTAAATCAGTAATTCCCTTTACTTATGAAATTATAAGATTTAAAATAAAATTAATCATCATTTCAATTATTGAGGTGTTTTGGCAGGAGGAATCTATTCCTATTCATAATAATGCAAAAATATACTTTTTAGGTATTGAAATAAATAAAACTAGATGCACACTACAGTCCCACGTAAAATCTTCAAAATGTTTGTCTACAATTGACCTGCGCGTCTAGTATGATTTCTCTCCTTGCGCGCGTGTCAACTTTTTTCCATACTACATGTCGCGGCAAGCGCAGCTTTCGCTGTCCGAAAGTTTTGGATATTTTGGACTGTGGTTAGTGATAATTCAATGCACTTAGAGCTGTTAAATAAACTAGTAAGTTCATATTCATACCTCCGAACTCGATTTGATTTCAGGTAAAACTGATTTAGGAACTTCAAAGAACTTCAACAGTAGAGGATCCCAGTTCAAATTTTCTATGTTCATCAACATAGTTCTAGAAGCGTTTGATACATCTGTGATGTGTTTCCCTCCATTTGGGCCTCCTGAAGATAAAATTCATATTTTTTTACAAAAGAGACTATAAAAAATGTAACGGGACTTATGGAATTAAAATTAATATTATTTAATTCACACTTTGTTCCGCGGAACTACTGGCAACGAAGACTCACTAGTTCCGCAATGAAACTACTACCACGGAACCATAGGTAAACAAAGCCATTAAATTCAAATAGTCGTAATATACAAGATAACAACAAAAAAGTTATGCTTTAAAGACCTATCACACTGAGATTTTTGAGCGTAGACGATGTCTCAACTGCACGGCCGCCATTTTAATGCACATGCGTTGAACTGAGCGTTATCGCCGCGACACCAATTGATCTCAGAAATATAGCGGCGTTAACGCAGCAATGTCACGGCGATATCGCGAGTATATAGTGCCATCAACGCCTACAGCCAAAAATATTCGCGGATTAAAAAGAGGGCTCTTGTCTTTCATCAACACCAATCCCTGCTTAAACTACTGATCCAATTCAAAATGGAATTTGTTTTAGTAATTTATTGAGTTGGATTAGAAATTTTTGACAGAAAACGAAGAGGTTTTCTCCAATCTTAGGTTCAATTCACACCGAGATGGCATAATATCCGCCGGTAGCGAAAAGACGAGCAGTTTCAGTTACGCAGGATTTTAAACATTATCTAAAATTGCTAACATACATGGTATCATTTGAGGGGTTCGAAGGATTCTGGAAAAAACGCACGGCCGCCCGCGTCGCCGGGGTATAACTATTGTACACATGACTGTTCAAACTGCCAGCCGCTGCCATTTAGGTGTGAAGTGACCCTTTTTCTGTTAAGCCTTCGTCCGCACGGGTTCCCGTCATCGTAGCGAGTTAAATGATAATACCAGATTTTAAATCTAATCATAAGCTTTCAAACACAACAATTTTTATCTAGGAAGTCGCAAAGGGCCAGCTTACAGCTTGTTTGCACGTGAATTTCGCTAAGCATCATATTATGCTAAGGTTCTTCCTTTTTCACAGTACACATTTTAATCAATCACACTGGCTTAATTTTTAGGCATATGTAACAATATGTGTAGTGAAATAGTTATTCTGTAAGTACCAATACGTGTAGTGTAGTACCAATATGTGTATGTAAGAATATGTGTAGTGAAATAGTTATTCTGTAAGTACCTAGATGATAATATTTGACGGCTCGATAGCACAGTCGGTAGTGAACCTGCTTGCTGTGCCGAGGGCCGCGGGTTCGAATCCCATAAGGGGCATATAATTGTATGATGAATATGATTATTTGTACCAGAGTCATGGTCGTTTGTATATATTTCTTCTATATCGTTGTCTATCATAGTACAAGTCCAGGCTAGATTCTGGTACTTTAAATGTGACTAGATAATTTGTGTGAAAATGTCCAATTCTATTTATTTATTAGTATTTGTTTCCATATTCACAATTAAAATAATTTAGGCTAGGATATTACAGAAATTCTTCCCACTAATTAGTATTATTTACACTGGACTGGTATAGACAAAGCGTTTATTAGAGGCCATATTCCTGATTTTGATTGACAATGACCTGATTTAATAAAGAGGTGATGATAAAAATTAATGTAATGAATACTAGCTATTCATGAAAGAGAATTTTTGGTGAAACAAAAATCGCATTGTAATAAACTTTCATTGGCCACACATTATTAATCTAATAAACTGGATTTAGGTATTAACACAGATTAACATAATTTCGCTACAGCAAACATAATCTGAAGGCAGTCTCAATCTTATGATTATGCTTATCTGAAAAGTACAAGCCAGTATCAAGTTATCAACCTCATAAAATATTTTCTAACAATGTATTTCAAAACCAGTTGTTTATATCTGTTAAGGAAAATATGGAGCGAATTCAAATGAATGCACACATGAAAATGTTTCCATTATACAAGGCGTACACTTTAATGTGTTACATATTAAAGGGGGTGCTTGAGACCATCAAACTGAACAACGTTAACTATGGACCCAATATCGAAGTCGCTATTTCAATGTTGGTCCCTTAAGAGTTGTTCAGTTTGACGGTCTGAAGCGCCTTTAATATATAACACATTTAAAACACCCTGTATTTACGTTTCAATATAGATCTTTCACATTATTCACTACATTGAAATAGGCATTATAAATAAAATAATAAATGCATAATAATGTAGCTGAACACTGAACAGATCATTGGATTCATTATTAATGGGTTTTCCTTATATCACAAAAGCAAATTGCATTTTAAGTAGACATGTCATTTTCATATCAAAATTAATATTCTAAACATTTACCTGTTAAGTTCCATATAATCCAGGTGTCTACAGTGCCGAAGCAACATGTTCCTTTCTTCATGGCCCGTTTAACGGCGTCCACATTGTCGCTGAGCCATCGCAGTTTGACAGCACTAAAGTATGGAGATAATGGCAATCCGCATAATGGCTAGAATCATTTTCTGATTTAATAATTACATTTTGCTTTCTATATGACTAGAATGCGAAAAGACAAATCCGTCATACATGTGAATTCGCTTTTGCATATGCAAAGTAACAAAGACATCTTTGTCATTTTCTCGGGTTTGGCATGCCAGAGGGGGATGCATTTTTTTACAGACTTTGCAAATAAAAATAAACAGATTTGCTAAAAAATATCATACTAAGTACATCTTAGACCCACGCAGAGTCCCAACAACTCCCATTGTCGAGTTCCTTACCCCTTTGGGGTGCCCTTGGGCAGGTTGCTTAAGTTCATTCACTGGTTCGGTTGACATACCAGGGCGCTTCGCCGTCACTGCTATATTTGTCAAATTTCGTAAAAAATTGGATGGGCATGATTCCCTTCAATCTAAAAAGTTGGCATATATTGGCCAATTGCTTAGTAAGGCGCTGCTACCACGCGTGCCCACTCGCCGATTTCGTCAGTCAATAGCTTTGGCATCCTCAACAGCAGCTACCAGTGAGGAAAAAAAATTATCTCGAAATCTGGCATTCTCCCGAAGAAGCGGGACGATATTTAGGATATGTCAATTTTAACATGTAAAACTACATCTGCCCTGCTCTAACATATAATAATGTGAGATCATTGAATAAAGACAGACCCTGCCGACCCGCGCCAAAATGAGCAAAATGGATGCCGCCATATAAACATAAATTTGCTGTCCCGGAGCGGGAATTCGGCATATTAAACATATTATGCTTACCTTCAAATAATTCTTATTTCTTGTCTTATTCGGCACTGTGTCTAACAACTTATCTATAGTAGAAGAAGTCCTCATATCCAACCACACTATTGCATTGTGAAGAGGCTTGCCTGTTTCCCTGTCCCATACTATTGTTGTTTCACGCTGATTAGTCACACCTACTGCTACAATGTCCTTCAAAAATAACACAAAAATTACTGAGTGGTGATTCCACAATTTTCAAATCACATTATAATATCTAATCTTACTTTTAAAACTACCATTACCACAAGGACTTAAGATTATATAACATTTTAGCGCTCTTAGAAGCATGGTTTTGTGACAGCTATTATTATTGTTGCCTGGGCTATTGCAAGGAAGGGTCTATTGCTGGTCTATTGTGTTCACCCCAAGCTCACCCATATTTTACACATACATCCAAACTATTTTTTTTATTATTTTCGGGTACGCAGGTTTCCTCTTGATGTTTTCCTTCACTACCGAGCTAGTGATAATGATAAATACAACCGTACATAAATTTCGTAGAACTTAGTGGTACAGGCCAGGAATCGAACCGCCACCTCGTGATTGAGTCGCTAGCTCTCTTCCGTATCATCACACTCGCTCGTGACAGTGAAAAATCGGCTGATGTTGTTGAAAAGTGAATAATTCATTGTCACATTTTCTATATTTGATTACTTAAAGGTCAAATGATTTTTCTTCTTTCAAAATATGAAGCCATAATGTTAACAGACAATTAACAGACTTTTGTGTTTTTGTGCTGTAATCTGGGGAGGAGGGCCGATTTCGTTGCACCTGCGTTAGCACTTGAAACGTATCTCGTGGCTATTTACACATTTTATATAAACTCTTTTAAAGAAATCAAAAGAGAACTAGTTCAAATGTACCCCCTTCAAAGAATAATTTGATCTTATTGTGTGGGCAAGCCCTGGTGTCAGAGTTTTCAGACCACCTTACAGCCTCTGACATGGATTTTATGTAACAACTACTACCACGAAGGATAGTAGCCGGGACCAACGGCTTAACGTGCCATCCGAAGCACGGAATCATCTTTCTTTTCAGACAATCAGGTGATTCGGCCAGCAATGTCCTAACCAAATGGGTAAAAACACACAAAGTGACATATCACTAGGTGTCCCCTGTGGGAATTGAACCCACGATTTCCGTTTCAAGAGCCCAATGCTCTAAACCATTAGACCACGGAGGCAGTTTTGATATAAATGTTTTTGATTTAGTTGGTATGAACCCTTAAATACGTCAAATTGTTGCACCCGCGATCATGGAATCGCCCCGAGATAATTTTTAGGCCATAATATAGAGTAATATTATAATAGTTAATCGATTCACAATACGCAGTTGAAATACTTACCGTTGTCTTCCCGCCCAAAGTCACTAGTTTTTCGATAGCTTTCTCTATGCACAAGGTAACGACTTCTAATATTGCATAAGGGTCTTGTTCTACCCATCCTTCTTGAGGGAAATGTTGTTCAAGCTCTTTCTGATGAGAGACGATTACTTCTGAAGAGTTCGCTTTGAAAATTATGAACCGTGCGCTTGAAGTTCCTTCGTCAATAGACCCGACTAAGGGCCCAAATTTTCCGAATTCAGACATAATTCTCGAGAGACAGCTTACTTACAAGTAATTGTAAAGTAGACGTTTTCTTATCTAGAAGTGCACTTTGGTCAGATAATTAGAGAATTTATCTTTATTGAGCAATATTAGAAGTCTCCGTTCAAACAGCAAATGAAAAACAAAGAGAAAAAAAATTTACATAATGACATTAAATTTTTTTAATAATATTTTTTACGGCTCTGAATGCTAGTCCTTTTCAGGCCCAGATCGTTGAGCGATTTTTCTGAAAGCCAAAAAGCCATTAAAAAAATGAATTAATATTTCCAAATGGTTCGATAGATGGCGTAGACGAAACATGAATCACAGAGTACTATTGAATTACGACCTTGCAGATAATAAAAAATTTAAATAAAATAGGTAGTAAAATTTGTTTTTTTTAGTCAGCAGAAAAATTATGAACATAATTATACTTCGTCAACGAATACGTCTGGCTTAAAGGCCCTTTAGACGGGAAACTGATCGCAGGCTTCCTGCCAAGGCCAAATAGCAAAGGTGGGTGGAGGAGAGGAGCACGCGCTCCTTATTGGCTGAGACCGGATTTGCGATCGTGCGATCGGCTTTTAGACTTGCAATTTTGCTGCTAGGCGATTCAGCCTTGACAGAAAGAATACAATCGATTAGCCGGGCAACTGAACGCAGGCTTTGTACCAAGGCCAAATCGCCCGTTAGCCAAATGGGGAGTTTTCTGACAGCTAGTAAAACGTAGTTCCAACATACCGCGATAGATGGCGTTGACGCGAGATGGACGCAAAATTAACATATTTTGACCAACATAGGTAGCATGCCACCGTGATACAGCTCTATCACACCTTCGCTCTCTTTCTATTTGCGCGCGAATGAACGAGATAAAAGACGTTATACAGCCGTATCACGTGTAGCATGCTACGCATGCTGAAGCCGTAGCATGTTACACGTGATACGTCTGTATCACGTCTTTTATCTCGTTCGTTCGTGCGCAAATAGAAAGAGAGCGAAGGTGTGATAGCGCTATATCACGGTGTCATGCTACCTATGCAGGCTGTATGGGCTCGGGAAAGGAAAGGGGCCTTTTCGTAAGGAAGAATTAAAAATCATCTATCGGTAACGTTTCGAAGCACTATGGTGTTGAATTTGGGTTCGTATCTAAAGTACCTACTGAATACACGGTTGTCAACCAAAGTCCGACTGAAGTGACCTTCGTGGTTTACAACCGTGTAGACAGCGGTTTGGTACCAAATTGGATTTGACCTTCCACCGTCCTTGGCAGCGGGAGCTGCGCTAGCGACCAAGTACTGAGGGCGTTTGGTGGCGGACCGTGTAGACTGCGGTTGCCGACCGCTCGTATGTCAGTCGCTGTGAATCGTTGCGTTGTTCAGAGTGTCATCTTAGTCGTTGCGTCGGTTACACGCCGTTCTACCATTTGTTTATACAAAACGTGCAAAATGGCCGGAAAAAAGACGAATGATGAATTGTTACAGAATTAATAGAATTGTACAGAGACCTACCCTGTCTGTGGGATCTCAGTTGTAAAGAATAATAAAGATGTAAACAGAAGAGCCTAGCTTGGGAGATTTTGAGTGACAAAATTGAAACCTTTGAGACCTTGGTGAGGCGTTGGTTGGCAACCATGAAGCAGCTGCTAGTCTACTAAACAACCGGCTCCGAATTTGGATGGTTATGGTTCGATCCTCGTTTCGGCCGGACTGTCTTTTTCCATTTATATTTTCACAATTGTGGCTAATAAGCGGTAATGCTAATAATACCTATAGTATACACAGGTTTAATTCCAAAGAGTAATATAAGTATATTAGAAAAGAGAACCCACTCGTAGCAACATTATGCATCCACCGCATATACCTACTTATCTATATACTCGTATATCTACTCATACCGATAGACATTATTGTTTTGAATGCTAGTTTTCGTTCAATCCCGCACCGATCCAGAAAAATTCCAGTGTCCCTACTATTCCTGTAATCTGTATATTGGTTAAATAACAACAGAAACTTTAGAACGTCACAAAAACTAGAAACAACTCGCACATTACGCAAGATAGGTAGCCATTTTGTAAATTTGTCAGTTAGACGTTGACATAGACAATAAAATCTTTTTTTCATCGTTCTGCGTCAATATTTACTAGATGGCAGCACTTTCTATGCAAACTGCATCGGAAAAGCCCGACGAAAGGCGATTGTCCTCCCCCTGGTTTATTCCATAGATAAATTACATCCATGGTTTAATCTATAGTTTTTTTGTTTTTCGGTTTGTTTTTGTTGTTGTTGGTTTGTTTTCTATAATATTTCGAATTAGTTTAGCAACGCGTATTTTTAATAGTACTTACGATAAGTACTATGAGTGATTTGATAACGATAGATACGGCTAGATGTGACGAAAGCAGCATTACCGTTACCGGTGTAACCAGCAAACCATTCGATGCATTTATCGGTGTAACCTGGAAACCACTCGATACTATAAGAGTTACTAGCTTTTACTCGCCATCCTCCCATTTGGAGTTCGTTGTGCATTGATTTAGAACCACACAGTAAATATTTGTTAAGAAATTGTGAGCTAGTAGATGAAACAGGTGAGCTGGAAAATCGTCCGTCGTTCTGTTATTTTAACCCGGCAATACGAGGAAATGTCAAGATGCATGAAGAAGGAACTTTGCGGAAGACTATTGTTTGTCATGACGCGGTATATCTCGATGACAGGTAAAATTCAATTTTTGAGTTGATACGCACCTGGCAGCACGGAATCGAATTTTTTCACGCTCTCCTTTTTTGTCGCTCAGGAGCGTCATTGGCTAGAGCGAGAAAGGTCGCAGTACTGCTGCGTGCGATCGCAATCCTGCTATCATTCTCGCTTTTGCAAATGACATTCCTTAGCGACAGAAAAGGATGGAGCATCAAAAAATGCGATTCCGTGCTGCCAGATGAGGTTAAACCCTAAATGAACTTCTTTGTTAGCATCAATTCACACTAGAATAGCATCGGTGCGCAGCCGCAATCTTATCACTAGTGAATAATGCCCTTTTCACACTAGGGCAAGGCAATGAGGGCAGGACAGTACCACAGAATAAATACTAGTACCTACTAGTACAGAAGAATCACTTCAAAAACAGATTTAAATAAAAAGCGACTCTCTGCACGGCAATAAGGTGCAAAGTTATCGTACAATAACCAACGGCGCGCGTGCAAACTGAACCGAGTCATTACACATGAAAGCTTCCTTTACATAGTCTCCCTCTTTTTTGTGCTTGCAGCATGACATCGCTAGGGTTTTCAAGTCTCGCATTGACTGCTCACAAAATGGTGGCAAGTCTAATAAGATTTGACCAAGAAGTTTACACGTTATACCTAACCTATTGCCATACACCACCCGGTCGGGAACGGCTGTCAAACGTACCTGAACACACTCCACTCACACCACAGAGTGAGACAGGCCTGATAGTAATGCCCTCGTTTGAACAGCTGCCCCTAGGTAGAACAGTACTGCCGGGGCAGTAACCAGGGCAGGGCAGTGAATAGGCGGCCAGTCTATTTTTCAAGGGCAGTTTGCTTCCAGCTCCACCTTTTTCTCTACACTGCCTCCTAGCTGTCCCCGTGTGAACGCAAGGGCAGTGCAGTGCAGTAAGATATTTTAGAGTTTTAGTCATCCTGATTGTTTTTAACATGCTTTTTTCAATTACAAATGCATCTCTCTGAATTGAAAATGTGTTCTGGCTTAACATAAAACTGATTAAGGTTTAAAACATTGATTAAATTAAAACAGGAAGATAGGTGACTGGCCTACGGCGCATGGACCGCATAAATTGAGCCCCCGTCGCTTAATTTCCTTAGTCGCAATATGAATGGCACTGCGTGATTGAGATACTTTCACACAATTCATTATCATGATAATTATCACGTTAATTATCATGATAATTATACGTTGATAATTATCTTGATAATCATAAAATTAATTGGAATCACAAAAAGCTTGGTTGCTAGCAATGTCACGCCATATATTTCCGATCATGGTTCGCGAAAAAAGAAACTCACAAACATGAAATAATTTTTCTCACTGTTTTCTGTTGTTTTTCTCAATTATTTGTTATTCATTGTGATGAGAAACTATAATGTTAAATACTAGGTGCTGTTTGGTCTGAATAAGAGTGGATTAAAGCAAAAACAGCAATTTTACAACTATTTGTTAAAAATGTTGACATCCGTGTAGAGATAGTGAAATATAATATTCACTATGAGTATTTCTGTGTTAGTATCATGTTTAGGGTGCATTTCTTCTAAGGCGGAGCGGAGATACAGGCTTTCGAAGGAGCATCGATTATATTAACCTACTAGACTTTACCCGCGACTTCGTCCGCACAAATTATATACCAGATTTCAGTCAAATCATAAGCTATCAAACAAAAACGGTTTCATCAAAATCGGTACAGTAGTTTTTGCGTGATGCTCGAACAAACAAATTGACAAACAGACGGACAAATATTCCAAAAAAGGTTGATTTAGAGTCAGGGACACCTAAAAACAATATCATAATCTCCAAAGATTTTCCCCCTCCACAATGTCGTTCGGTATCAAATACTACACAAAATCACAATCAGAGCTGTGGTGGTCCAGTGGCGAGTAACCTTGAATGTCGTGCAGGAGGCGATGGTTCGATCCCCATCTAAGCCGACTCGTACCAATGAGTTTTTCGGAATTTATGTACGATTTGTAACACCACTGGGTTTTCGGTGAAGGAAAACATCGTGAGGAAACCTGCATGCTTCAATTTCGAGGCATGTATTGTACCCAAAGTCCATTATAAGTGGCGACGGGCTCACCCCCCGTCACACTGGACAGAGTTTCGGTACTACTGGTGAAACGTGGATATTCTGAGGTTTCAGAATATCTGACTATCTCCTCGGGGAATATAGTCGTGAGCATATGCTTATGCTAAAATCACAATCCTGATTCGGAATTCCGGATCGAAATTCCGTATGTATGTGACAGTTTAAAGGAAATAAATTTGATTAGGGTAGGCAAGTAAATGTTTTACTTATACTGACTTACATGATTCTTTGTTATTAATTCATTTTGAGCATGAAAATATTTAAAATAATTAACTTATCGTTGTAGTCCTTCGACATATTTAGTTGTGGTTGATACAATGTATTTCCTTAAAATAAAAACCGGCCAAGAGCGTGCCAGACTCGCCCAAGATAGGGTTCCATAGTCATTACATGAAAAACTTAAATAACTACAAAAATCCTCAAAAGCGATCAATAGTGCGATATAATTTCCTTCAGCGCTATCTACTGACAGTCGCCGATCACCGGCTGTTAATGATTATTTATGTTGCTGGTTTTATATGATTTTACCGACACTGTTGTGCCGAACGCTTTGGCATATAATGTTCATTGAAAATACTTAAGGGAACCCTAAAAAGAGAGGAAAAGTTTGTTAATTGTTAAAATGAGGCACACTATTATTTCAATGTTGTATTAAGGTGTTACAAAAGTACAAATAAACATTTAAGGGCCACCCCCTTAAATGTAGAGACAACTTTCACTATGGGACCAATATCGAAATCGCGAAAAAAAAAATCTGATGTTCCATACTAAACTACAAATCTACTAGAGCTAAATGTCGGGATAGCAGATTTTTTTTTCGCGATTTCGATGTTGGTCCCATCGTGAAAGTTGTTCAGTTTGATGGTCTAAACAACCCCCTTAAAAGTTTTAAATTTTAATTATTACTTTTGTAACACCTTGTATAACACGTTTATTTGTTCCTCTTCCAGTTTTACATGCACACGGTGCGAAATAATTTATCATTTTATTATTCGACTTCTACTACCTACATGAGATGATTCCGTGCTTCGGATGATACTGGATCTGTCATATAAATAAAATAGTTAATATTCATTTGTAAATAGATACAATCATAACTGAATGGACAGAAGGCATATCATTCTGGACTAAAGTATTGTCTTCGGAAACAGAAATGAAACACTGTATTGACTCACTGCTTGCAGTTGCTAAGACTGAAATTTGATGGATGGCTTTTGAACGTTGAAAATAAGGTTTTTCTCTTCATTTAATTGTCCCTAATAGGTAGAAACTGTGACGTCATAAATATGGCGGTACAAAAACAAAATTAACTAATTTAATTAAAAAATTTAATATTTCCGGTTAAAGTTTTGACGTAATGAGGTTATCTTGAGTTATTTGGTATACAAGATGTTACAAAAATACAAATAAACATTTAAGGGGGTGTTTTAGACCATCAAACTGAACAACATTCACTATGGGACCAACAACGAAATCGCGAAAACCCCCTTAAGAGTTTTATAGGTGTATTTTTACTTTTGTAACATCTGAACGTCTAGTATGATTTCTCTACACGCGCGCGACGCGCCTTCGCTGCATAGAAAATAACCGGTTCCTACGCGTTTCGGAGAGCTAAAGCCGCGCTTGGCGCGACTTGTAGTATGGAAAAAGCCGACTCGCGCGCAAGTAGAGAAATCATGCTAGACGTGCTGGTATAGGTATACCCGTTTTTTCACCGCGACTTCGCGTGGATTACGGATTTTTAGAAAAATTCGTAGTACACCCCCTACATGCTCTGTGGAATATGAATTCCAAATGTCATGTTTCTATCTTCAGTTTAGTCTCTAGTTGTCTGTCAGTCAATCAGTCACGGAACTGTTTTATAGGTAAGTATAGATTTTACGAAAATCCATTCAGTTTTCAATCTAACGCAAATCAATATTATTTTGTATTTGTCTGATTTACATGGTCAGAAATGTTATAGTAAGTTATACAGGGTGTTTGGAAGCAGGGTGTAAATTATTAAGGGGATGATAGTTGACACCACTTAGGACATTTTGTAAATGATTATTAATCTGTAATTTGAGCCATACATGTCTTAGACGAAGTGAGGTTTTTTTATTTTTAACTGCTATTTTTATTTTAGTTTTTTAAAACCAAATTTCTGACAGTTAATTGCCAATAGTGCCCCGATTTAAGTTGGTATGTGAATTCTTTTCTTTTTTGGGGTTTGTAAGATGTGTATCTAATATAATAAACTACGTTCCAAACATCTGTAATTATTGAAAAAAATATCCTAACTCTTTTGGAGTCGTAAAACCTTTTAAAATTTTTAAAAACACTGCGATGTTGATGGTATTTAGAATAATAAATAAAATAGCCTCGATCGTTCAAACCTTTTAAAAACATGCTCGGTTATTGGCCTTTCTTTTAAAGTATTATTTAAGCCATTGACCTTGCTAAGCTTTTGAAATGGACAAATGAAACAAATTATTTGGTAAAAATTATTTATTATTAATTTTAAAAAAACCGCGATATCATACACAGACGCGAGTTCTTCTTCTTACTTCTGTCGTTGTTATTAAAAAAACGATTGCCCAATTCCGTGGAATCTCTGAGATATGATTTTTTAAAGTTTTGGCTAGGATTGACACTTTTTATTCCTCAGAAAATATCCGGATTTCATGTCGTTGTCTTGGATGTCCGAATTTAATAAAGGCGAAGAAGGGAACTAATGTCCTTCAAAAAATATTAATGAAATCCGGATATTTTCTGAGGAATAAAAGTGTCAATCCTAGCCAAAACTTTAAAAAATCATATTTCAGAGATTCCACTGAATTGGGCAATAGTTTTTTTTTACAGTTAGTGGAGACTGCGGCCTTCGATTTGAAACCCAATACGGCGGAACTTCAGAGAAAAAAATAAAGTAGAAAGAACTTAAATAGTTAAGATTTAAATTTCTAAGACCTGTTACAAGTCTCAAACTATTCTTAAAAGACGCGTAAATTAAAAGTCTTTCGGCATGTTTATGCAAAGAAGTAGTAACAGGTTCAGATATGTTACAGGATTTTTTTTCTGATAACCGGGATAGAAAATAGGTGATTTTCAGGATTTTTTTAAACTAGGTATCTATTTTCGGCAAATACTGGGCCACGTCCGATTTTGGGGTCCGATAAAACACTGTGCATCAGTCTGAAGACAAATATGTGATAATATATATCGCAATCGCGGGTCGACATACTGGCCCCCGCAGTTGTACCTATAGTTTGAGCAGTGTGAAATAGGCAGGTATGGGTTAATGATACTGATTTTAGCAAACTCAAAGGACTGACCTGGCCTCTAGCAGAAATAATGAGAAGTATGATGGTAGATAAAAACCATAGATAAAAATATAAACCATAACAAACCATTGGTAAGAGGTCAAAACAGAACGTAGATCGAGAATTCGGAAGTTGGTTTGATTCGCATTATTTCGGATAAAACGGGTTTCTCTTGAACATGAAGAATTGTTGGTTCCGGATGAGATATTAATGTGTAGAGTTGAAAGCGCGCCCTCTACAGTTACTTTATCGCAAATAGCAGTGACGTCCCTACCTGAAATTGTAGATGGCTGGAGGGTAAAAAAAAAGTACGTGGTGTACGCCGAGGGTTGGCGCTAATAGTCTTAAACGATACAGAACATTGTGTAATCCTAAGATAGTAGGAGAGCCATGAGAAAGCCGAAACGGATATTGGTCTAAAACGATTCTCGAGCCAGAGAAATATAGCAGCCGTCATGAAGGATTTCTTTTGCAAAATATGCGTACCTACTGCGGTTTGAACTTAGCAATGTATTCTTGAGGTCACAATGATGTATAGTTTGCATGTTGCCGGCAAGTTGTGTGGCTTGACTAAAATTGTGACCTAATAAATTGTATGTATAGAATCAACTAAAAAAAATTGGTAATACAGTGACGGTTTTCTCAAGGGACTATCTCAAACTGAACAACTTTTTGACTGGCATCAATATCGAAAACACTAAAAAAACAGCAGTTCCATACATTTATATCAAGCAAGATTATGTATGGAACAGCGGATTTTCACGATTTCGATGTTGGTCCAATAGAGAAAGTGATTCAGTTTTATGGTCTGAGCATTCCCTTGAAAAACTATCCTGATTTATTTTTCGCGATTTCGATGTTCGTGTCGTAGAGAAAGTTTTTTGACGGTCTAATCATCCCATTAAAAAGTCAGCATATTAAGAAGGACTATATGTAAGGTTTCAGAATATAGTCACAACGTGACACTAGACCAAAAAACCTTCGTATTTTAACAAACTTACCAACTTATCTACTACCCAAAGTCAATAACGTTTACGGAAAAAGAACATGGGAATACATTTTCAGACAAATAACGAAGTGAAATTTTAATAAAAACTAATCATAGTTAAATAAAACCGGTCACACACAACATAATAACTAAAAAAATATGTTGTCTTGGCCCATTAACACGAGACCGACTCACACTTGGCCGGTTTTTATTATTTGATGTTATACTGTAGAGTTTGCTCTATAATCACACGAAGTTTGACGCTTGTATGCATTATCATTTTTACGATAGAGCGAGAAGAAACAACGTTGATAAAATCTAGTTTCTTGTATGAGGACCCCCCTTAAATTATAACTTTTTGGCATTTTTATTTTTTAACAAATCCGCTGTAATAACGCATATTCTGTGAAAATGTCAACTGTCTAGATATTACGGTTCAAAAGTTACAGCCCTAAATAGGTAGGACGGACGGACGGACAACGTAGGCTTAGTAATAGGGTCCCGTTTTTACCCTTTGTGTACGGAACCCTAAAAAGCCAAAGCAATCTTAACTATTTATATAATTTCAATTTTAACTTTAATTTTCATTTTAATTTTTAATATACATTTTTAATAAGTCGATATAATATTTGAATGGATTGTAGTATAAGTTTTATGAATATTCATTTCATGTAGGCTGTGTGCTTGTAACTAGGTATCTAAATTTATTTTTATATTTCCATTATTTTCGTTTTCTCTGCAACAGTATGGATAGAAGTAGGTATTTAATGAATATTATCAATGAACTAAGCATGTTTAAATTGTACATACAAAAGGGGGAGACCGCAAAACAGCATTTGTGCTGAGGCTCCACCTGTTCATTCAGGAAATGTTGATGATCAGTGTTAATAAGTATCTTTTCTGATGAATAAATATCTTTTTATTTATTTATTATAAACTGTAACAGAAGTGTGTCTGTACTTTAAAGATATTTACATGAAAAAGATTACGATGTGGTTTTTAGGTCTTCCGGACTCCAAATCAACGTTTTTAAGAATTTTTGTCTGTCTGTTTGTTTGTTTGTATGTTTGTAACAGCATCACGCAAAAACTACTAAACCGATTATGATGAAACTTTTTTTGTTTGATAGCTTATGATCTAACTTAAAATCTGGTAGTGCGGACGAAGTCGCGGGTAAACTCTAGTTCTTAATGAATATCTAAAGAAACACCTGGTTAAGAGATGACCAATGTGCGATGTCCAACGCACAACCTGTTATCGCGATATGCAATAACCTAAAAACAAGCGATTGAGCATAACGATTCATTCCAAGGCTGCACGTTTTCCTGCTCTGGATCTGGAATAAGTACACCCATACAACCATTTGTTACAATTTCGGTCGACGTGTAGTAATTTATTTATTTTATTTATTTAAATCAGGTAACAGTACAACCCTTATCATAACGGACCCATATTATTAAATACCTTAACCTAAAATACATACCAAATATATATTTTAGGTTATGGTATTTAACACTACACCTCGGGCCACACTTCGGGGAGCAGGAACTTCTTTAGGTGAGCGACGGGGACTCGGAGCTTGCAGGCCTTGAAGTCTGGAGGCCTGCTGTCCAATTCCCGTACCCTCACCGGGAGAGGCCTACCATCCCTAGTATGTAACCTGGTGCCGAGGTAACTTATAATGTCGTCCGCAGTCGTCCTGTCCACGCGGGAGATATATACCGGAGTCGTCATCGTGGCTGCTTTGATGCAGGAATCAGCAGCCGCTGCGGTACCACGTATGTTGGGGCTACGACAGTTACGGTAACGGGTAATGTTACTACATGTGTAGTAACATTACTACACTTTTCCAACAAACTGGTAAGAAATGGTTGTATGAGCAGGGTGGCATGTTAGGGTAAACAGTTGCATTACTTTAAGGGGTGATTGTACCCATTATACTGAACAACTTTCCTAAAGGAACAAAGAGATACGCAAAAAAAAACATTCTAATTTTCATACATACATTCGATCAGCTGATTGCATTCAGTATGGAAAGTGCAAAAAATGTTTTGCTTGTTTTCTATAGGTTTCTTAGGGAAAGTTGTTTAGTATCATGGGTACAAAAACCCCTTAAGGTTGTTTACCCTAACACCCTGTATACAGGGTCCAACTTAATATGCTGACGCTTTTTTAAGAGGATGATCAAAACATCAAACTGAACAACTTTTTCTATGGGACCAGAGTAAAATCGCGAAAAAATGCCTGCTGTCCCATACATTTGGGTCGAGTTGGTTCACAGTATTGAATGGAACAGCTTTTTTTTTTTGCGATTTCAACGTTGGCCCCATAGAGAAAGTTGGTCAGTTTGATGGTCTGAGGTGACCTGAGCATCCCCTTAAAAAACCGTCAGCATAGACACCTCACTTTATTGATTAAAAAAAAAGTTATTTTTCCATTTCCTCTTTCGTTGTATAGGTAAGAATTGGGTCGACAATTTTTTTTTTCTAGGTAAGTAAGTAGGTACAAATAACCCTGATAGGTAGATATTTCTTTCCTGTAGGTACCTAACTCTTTCGTTTCCATCTTTCAAGTAGGTATGTAAAGTAATAGAGCTGTCTTCTGATCTTATCACAACATTACAATTGTATCTTGTTGGAGGCATGCAATTTAAATAACTAGGTAGCTACCTAATTATACGTATTTTGTCACGATTAGTTGATATTAAGGGTCAATTCCCACTGAAAGAGCAGAGGCCGGCATCGGCAGCGCGCGGCATTTTACCTAGCATATTGAACTTTATCTATTCTCAGATAAGATAAAATGTCAGGAGGCCTAGACAGTACCTTTTGATTAGCGTTAACGACAGTAGAAAGCATAAAAATGTATGGACTTGACGTATGGTGATGAAAGCAAACGTCAAAAGGTTTCGATCGTTAATGTCAAATCCATACATTCTGTCATTTTCTACTAGCGTCAACGCTAATAGAATATCACTTTGTCTAGGGGGGCAGTTGAGGTAGCAGAAACGCCACGTCGCAGCGGTTGTACTGTCATTCTATCCCGTCAATTTGATTTTTTTCTTATGTCACTGTAGATACAAGTTCAATATGCTAGGTGAAAGCCGCCCGCTGCTGGCCTCTGCTCTTTCAGTGAGAATTGATCCTAATACTTAAGATGGTAATATTTATTGTTAGTAGTAAGAATGACTCGAACTCAGCGACCCTAAGAGAGGTTTTATTCATTTATATGAATAATTCCAAGGAGATATACATGGTGTAAGGAAAAGAATCATTAACCTTTAAACTGAACAACTTTTGCTATGGGAGCAAACCTGTCAGCGCAAAATTAAATCAGCTGCTCCATAATCAACTGCAATCGATGCATACTCGACTAAAATGTATGAGACAGCAGATTTTTTGTTCTGACAGGTTTTGTTTCATAGTAAAAGTTATTCAGTTTGATGGGTAGAGTATGTAGTTTAAAGGTTAATGATACTTTTCCTTACACCCTGTATAGGGTCTTTCTTAAGAGGATATAATTCGGAGCGCACTCCATACAAACTTACTATGGTGATATTTTCAATACTAACCAATTAAACTCAATGAAATTTTTCAGAATCAATCTAGAAACAAATGTCTATGCTTGTATAGAGTCAAATTTTCGTTAAAATGTATAGTTTTAAAGTTACAGTGCCTCAAAGATTTCCATGCAAATCTTAACATTGAAGATTTAAGCATTGAAACTGTATATTTTTACGAAAATCTGACTCCATACAAGCATAGATATTTGATTCAAGATTGTTTCAGCAAAATTTCATTGGCTTTAATTGGTTAGTATTGAAAATATCACCATAGTACGTTTGTATGGAGCGCGCTCCGAATTATATCCCCTTAATATGCTGATCTTCTTAATAAACACCAACACCGAAATCTCAATAAAAAAAACAGCTGTTTAATACAAATCCCGATGTCGCTGCTATAGAGAAAGTTTTTCAGTTTGATGGCTTGCTGATCCCCTTTAAAAACCCTGTATAGATATTTCGAGCTGTACCTATGACTTGAGATACCAAGAGAGCTGCCCTTGAATCGAATGAAGTTAGAAGAAACCATTGTAATCTCAGTAAGAATTACCAATATACCGACTGGTGAGTTATACAATAACAACTAGGTATTGCCAACCAGTAGATAGGTAATGACCGTTTGCTTGCGGTAACTAGAATACTAGATAAAAATCTTTAAAACGAGGAAAAATCCTTTGCCGTATAACAAGAAGGAAATTTATTTTTTTCCTAGCTGTAGTTGGTAACAGTACCTAAGGCCTGCCACATACATGCAGAATTATTCCGGGCGGAATTAGGATTTCGTGAGGATTCATTCGGAATTCGGTATGTCTAGTGTTTTTGGTCTTTATTTTATACTTTTTACGGATAGAAGACATCATTTTAAGAATCAAATTTGTTTTTTTTTGCAATTCATCGAGTTTATCGATACAAATTTAATGTTTAACCGTAATCTGTAAATGGAAAAACCTTTGCTTGATTTAAAAAAAATACAAATCACCTGTTTTCTCTTTCTAACTCTAAGCTGGAAACAGAAACGGCAACATCAAATGTCAAATTCTGACAATTGAGTATAATTTTTTTCATAATGGCCAGTTATTTTATGTTGATTTTTGGTTTACCAAGGAGTTTACAGGTCCTGCTAGAGACGTCACTCGTCGGATCGATAAACTGTTATTTAAATAAAGTATATGTAGTCCTTTCATTTTAAAATCTCAGACATAAATAATATTGTTATTGAGACAATTATCTCGAAATGGTTGTCGAAACAGCCCTCCCAAAAAAAACTTGACGTACCGAATTAAGGCAGCATCAAACCCATACAAAATCACAATTAAGAATCAGAATTCCGTTAGTGGCCGACCTAAGGCGAAACTAATTCTTTGCATAAATCAGTTTGAAAAGTGTGAATTTTCAATACCTAATTTTGTTAGGTACCTACTTAAAATTATAAACTCCAAATGCAACATAGATAATTCTTGAAGATTTTACGATGCCAATCGTATTGCTCAAGAATTATGGTGCATATTGCTTCAACATTCCAAATCTTCATTGATAGCTAGCTATCTGCTGCCAATAGACGGTGAAACACAATTGTGGATCTAAAACCAGTTGACAATAAGCAATAAATTTCTATTGACGAGACTAATGGGCGTTGATTGAGTGCTCGAGTCATTTGCTTCAAAGAATAGTCCAGTCTGTTGGCGGGACGGTTTTGATAAACACTTGAACGCGATCGTTTATCGGAAGACAACCATTAAATTGACTTCAATAAATTATGTTTACACGAGACCCGGTTAAAAAAACGCTATTTATTTTTATCACCTAGCCATTATCATGTCTCAGGTAAACATAAATTAATTTACAATTAATTTCTACAGATAAAAAAATATCGCTCTGAAGAAAACGCGGAAGATTTTTGCGGAACGTGAAGTTTGCGTAACAGTGTTTTGAAGAGGTTCATAAAAGAAGAATGTGGTTTGAAAACTTTACAGTCACGGGTCGGTAGCCGAGAGGACGGCCACGCGGCTGCCTACTATTATCGACACACGCACACAATTTAGAAGAAGGCGCATTCAACATGATTTACGCCCTTTTGGCACTACTAGCACTTTTAATCGCGGGATTTAATCTGAAACATTTATTAAAACCCCAGAATTACCCACCAGGTACGTGTGAAATATTCCAGCACTGTTATAAATTTAGTTTCATCCAAAATGTAGTTTTAATTTATTAACGGTTTATGAAGTTTGTCGGATAAGGAAAACAATGGATTCGAAATGCAAAGTTTAGTTCGAGCTAAATGTGGTATTGTTGTTGTATTTCAATGGAAGTAACATAACCTCCGGAAACTTAACATTGTCTAGTAGAGGCCAGGCCGATGCTATTTTGATCAACCATGTGTTTTATTTGACATATATCTTAACAATACAATGCGATATAGTGATCTACTGACTACTCTACATTTGAGTTAAATTATGAACGCTTTTACATTGACCGGATTACACAATTTTTATAATAAGTACCTACTTACGATTTATAGACTGGTACCTATTACTTATGGATATTTTTAGGAAACGTTAATAAAAATTGCAGTGCCTAGATATTATTGCATAATCGATGCAACATGGGAACAGTCAATTAATATCGTGCTATTCTTTTAAGGTTGAAGGTTGAACCTTGATATTTGGCATTTGAGAACACTTGTATC
Organism: Agonopterix alstromeriana; assembly: GCA_963924505.1. Taxonomy (NCBI): domain Eukaryota; kingdom Metazoa; phylum Arthropoda; class Insecta; order Lepidoptera; family Depressariidae; genus Agonopterix; species Agonopterix alstromeriana. Next base: position 16,930,283 of record OZ004661.1, read on the forward strand.
GTATCGTTCAATTAAGTACTTAAATTAAACAACTTCGAAGATGTACTGTATTCTATAATCATTATGTTAAAGGTATCATCTTAATTAGATGTCACATAATACAATAAAACCGGTCAAGTGCGAGTCGGGCTACTCGTGTGTACTACCTAGTGTTTCGTAGCACACCAACACACAAAAAAGTGTTGTTTTCTCCGGGACCTTTAGCGTGAGACAGACTCACACTTGGCCGGTTTTATTATTTGTTGTTTTACTGTAGAGTTTGCTCTATAATCACACCAAGTTTGATGCATGCATGTATTATCGTTTTTACGATTAAGCGAGAAGAAAAATCGTTGAAAAACTAGATTCTTGTACGAGGTCCTCGTACAATCATCCCTTAAACATTTTAAAGAAAATCTGACTTCATACAAACGTTGAGATTAGTTTCTAGATTGTTTCTGAAAAATGTCATTGACTTTAATTGGTTAGTATTGAAAATATCACCAGACTTCGTTTGTATGGAGCGCGCTCCGAATTATATTCCCATAAAACGTCAAAGACTCGACCAATCAAAGCGCTGTTTATTATCCTCGCTCAGCTACTATTGTCAATCTTATTAGGATTATTATAATTTTACTGATCGTGGTTGTAGTAAGAACTGGAGTGGATTGATAATTATAATCCAGACGATTATGATTAGAAGTGAAATCTACGGAAAGTTTTCGAAATTTTTGAATATTTCAATTATATTTCCGGAAACATTCTCGAAAAAATCCAAAATTGTGGAAGTTTTGAAGGTTAAGACCGTCTTATTTGTACCATTACCGCTTTTTATTTCCTTTTTTTCTATGTTGTATCCTGTGTTTTTGGTGTAAATTAAAGTATATTTCATTCATTCTGGTCTGCAATATTGATTATTTTACTAAGAAAGATACAAACTAAGTATAATTTGTACTTAAACTGAAATAGCTAGTTTTTAGCGTTTCGTTCTCTATGAGCACAGGCACAGGTACCTATGTAGACGTAAAGGCGGTTGCTCTGAATATCACAAATACACAGTATTTTATCACTAGCACTCTTTTTTTTTGTTTATCAGTATTGAAACCTACGAGTACCTGGATTAACTTTCTATAGGTAGGTTTCATTCCTGAGAAGAAAACAGTTTTTCTTAGGAATAAAACCTATCTAGATTAACGATTATCTTCGAAAATGCCGGGCAAAGTCCGATCCGCCCAGGTAGTTGTAAATTTGTAAGAAATGAATATGTTTTAAAAATTCCAAAGTTGCCGGAACTTTTGGATGATATCCGGAATACTTCCTCAGAAGAGGAAACATGCCTGGAAGTTTTCATCTCTAACGGTCAGTGGCACGTACGTTCATTAAAGTTAATCTTCCATTAAATCTCTTGCTAGCTTTTACGTAGTCAACAAGACAAAAAGTGACAGCAAGAGATTTAATGGAGGATTAAGTTAAATGAACGTACGTGCAACTGGCAATAATTATATTACTGAAATCAGATTCATAATTTGGTGACCAATTTTGACATAGCTTGAAGTCAATGTCAAAATTGGCTTAATATTTTTATCACTTTGACAATATTCATGCGACGCGACAGATATAGGGTCCAACTTAATATGCTGACACTTTTTTAAGGGGATGATCAGACCATCAAACTGAACAACTTTCTCTTTGGGACCAACATCGAAATCGCGAAGAAAAAATCTGCTGTCCCATACATTCGGCTTAAGTATGTTTGCAGTTTTGTATGGAAGAGATGATTTTTTTTTTCGCTATTTGGATGTTGGTGCCATAGAGAAAGTTGTTCAGTTTGATGGTCTGATCGTCCCCTTAAAAAGTGTCAGCATATTAAAAAGGACCCTGTATATCAAACTCGTCTCTTGAATCACTAGATAATTCCTTTTTAACACGCTTTTTATCTTTACTTTTGTTTTATTTTATTAATTTAAACTAAAATATTGTTATCATTCCAGGTCCACCTTGGTATCCGTTCATCGGCTGTAACGGCATAGTTGAAACAATGAAAAAACAGTATGGCTCGCAATGGAAAGGATTATCGAAACTAGCGAAGGAATATTCAACTCAAGTTCTTGGCTTGAAGTTGGGTGGAGAATTAGTTATCGTAGTATACGGCCTTAAGAATATCAAGCAAGTTTTCACGGGAACGGAATTCGAAGGACGTCCTGATAATTTCTTTATGAGACTGCGGTCGTTTGGAAAAAGGACAGGTTAGTCAAATAATTATGTGGTAAAGCACGTAGATAACACGTGACAGAAGAAAGACGCCATTGGTTACTCTACGCTACACTGCATTATAATTAAATAGGGTCCTTCTTAATATGCTGACACTTTTTTAAGGGGATGATCAGACCGTCAAACTGAACAACTTTCTCTATGGCACCAACATTGAAATTGCGAAAAAAAAAACAGCTGTCCCATACAAAAGTGCAAACCTACTTGAGCCAAATGTATGGGACAGCAGATGTTTTTTTCGCGATTTTGATGTTGGTCCCATAGATAATGTTGTTCAGTTTGATGGTCTGAACATCCTCTTAAAAACTGACAGCTTATAACTTGGACCCTGTGTATGGTGTTAACAAAAAACCTCAAAACCAACCTCCAGTATCGAAACCATAATGACATTATTTGTTAGTAGTTTTCTGAAAAGAAAAATAAATATTTTGGATTTTTCATATAAATGAGCTGGGTCGGATTTTGAGTTTGTATGTAAACGTTGTTAGTTAAGTATTTTTTTAACGTGTGTTGTCCAAACATATGCTCACGACTATATTCCCAGAGGGGGTAGTCAGACATATTCTGAAACCACAGAACATCCACGTTTCACTAAACTGTCCAGTGTGACGGGGAGTGAACCCGTCGCCACTTGTAATGGACAGTGGATACAATACCTACATGCCTCGAAATTGAAGCATGTAGGTTTCCTCACGATGTTTACCTTCACCGAAAAGCCAGTAGTGTTACAAATGTACATAAATTCCGAAGAACTTATGGGTACGAGTCGGCCTGGACGGGGATCGAACCATCGCCTCCTGCACGGCAGGCAAGGTTACTCGCCACTGGACCACCACGACCAAAATTTTTATTTATTTATAAATCGACCTTCAAGGTACGCTGTCAAATAATTTTGAATATTTATTTTTACATTTTACGTCTCGTACATAATACAGACTGCTCCCAAACGGTGAAAGGAAACATTGTGAGGAAACCTGCACACGCTGAAGAAGACATTCTGATGCGTATGTGATGTCTATCAATCCGCATTGGGCATGCGTGGCGTGGTGGACTAACGCCCATGCAGAGGGTAGGCCAGTGCCGATGATGATGATGATGATGATGATTACGTCCCTGACTACCTCCACGGGGATTATGTCAAATAGCTAATTGTCAACCATATACAGTATGTAAAAAAAAACCTGTTGGCGCCTTTAGGGGGTGCTTCAGGCCATCAAACTGAACAAACTTTCACTATGGAGCCAACATCAAAATCTCGAAAAAAAAAACACCAATTTCATACAAAACTGCAGTACCAAGTAACTCGACTCAAATGTATGGGACTATATGATTTTTTTTTCGCGATTTCGAAGTTGGCTTCATAGTGATAGTTGTTTAGTTTGATGGTCTGAAGCTAATGGTTCCAACAGGTATTTTTTTACATTATAGCAAAAAAAGGTAAGTAATTATTCAAGTTTAGGCATTTTTACTTTAAATAGGAATAAGTGTCCGCAATCCTTCGATTTCAATCCAATGTTTGTTTGTCTTTGACCGTCTGTAAAAATGCAAAAACAAAATTATTTCGTCACAAAAAGTTAATTGTATTTAATTAATTTATTATCTTAACTATTATAAAACTGTAGCAGAAGTGTGTCTGTACATTAAAGATATGTACATGAAAAAGATTACGATACGGTTTTTAGGTATCCCGGACTCCATATCAATATTTTTTAGAATTTTTGTCTGTCTGTCTGTTTGTTTGTTTGTAACAGCATCACGCAAAAACTACTGAACCGATTTTGATGAAACTTTTTGTTTGATAGCTTATGATCTGACTTAAAATCTGGTAAATAATTTGTGCGGACGAAGTCGCGGGCTAACTCTAGTAATATCATATTTGTGTGACAGAATTAACCACGTCCGCATTTACCACATTTTTACCAACTAAGTAGCATGCATGCATGCAAGCAAAAATTTTAACAAAAATCATTCTGATAAAGATTTTTAATTTTTGTCGCATGTTTTAGGAATAACTGCTGCAGATGGTCCTTTATGGAAAATACACAGGCAATTCACAGTGAAACAACTAAGAAATGTTGGTTTTGGCAAGACAGCCATGGAAAAGGAGATTCAGAAAGAAATGGGTAGCATATTAGACTTCATCAAGAAAAACAATGAAAAACCTATTGACCCTAAAAGTGTACTTGCTACGGCTGTAATGAATGTGCTGTGGAAATACACCGCAGGTAAATTTAATCTTTCAAATAGCCTTTATTTCCGAACATAATTTCCATTTACAATACTCATAATTAAATCATAACATTTTCATTTATAATTAAATTATTCTTAAGCACTTATAATTAGATTACATTATTCGAAATTTGAATTATTTTACTTACTATTTTTCATACTTACATGCAGTTATTCTAATACAATTATCAAATAGGATTTGGCAATTCAGTGCTATTATAAATCTATAAAATCTCTTAGTTCAGAGTACCTTTCGGCAAAGGTGAAAAAAAATAAAGTAAAAAACTCTAATAGTTAATATTTAAATTTCTAACACCTGTACAAGTCTCAAACTATTCTTAAAAGACGCGTAAACCAAAGGTTTTTCGGCATGTTTATGCAAAGAAGTAGTAACAGGTTCAGATATTATACAAGATTTTTTTTTCTGATAACCGGGATAGAAAATAGGCGATTTTCAGGATTATTTTTCTCTAAAACTATAAATCGTAGACAATCGGGAGTTTAACTCTTGTATTCAAAATGTTATAAACTATCTATTTTCGGCAAAAACTGAGCCACTTTTTCATTATTTTTCTGGAAACACCGCTTACCTTTATTCGTTCACCATTTCCTCTAACCTAAGGTTGTCTGGAAGAAATCGCTTCTTAGCGATAAGTCCGCCTTATTTTGTACCTTTTGTTTTTTTCTCCCTGTATTTTACTGTTATATTTTGGTGTAAAATAATGATATTTGATTGATTGAAAATATACTATACTAATTTGCAAATTACGATAACTCAGTTATTTTTTTAAGCAACGCTATATAATTTTGAGGGACAGTAACGCAGTGGTTATTTTGTTGAATAAACACTTAGACTACTTATATGAGGACAAGTTACGCGTGTAATTCTACTAACAAACTTTTCTGACACTTTTTGCGGGGGGCGAGGTAGCACGAGATATGCAACTTTGTATTTTATTCCATTTGTTTAGATTCTAATTTTGAATGTTAAAAATCATGAATAACAATTTCGTGTGAACCCCAAACGTCATAAGTTCGAAATTATTGTGCCGCAATTATAGGCTGTCGTGATAAGGTATAAAATTGTATGTAAATGCGTAAGATCTCTTGATCTTACACGTTGGCATAGGGGAAATGCTAAGGCGAGGCGGGTCCGTATATAATTCGTCTAAGAATAAACATCAATAAATGTAAGAAATAATAAGAAAACATCCCTGCACATTTCTTTAATGATTGCTATAAACAATAATTAACAAAAATCTGCATAAAATGGTTAAAAATACTTAAAGAATTATACAATAAAAGAAAATAAATGGTATCCTAATTGTACCTGGAATTAAATAATGGCCCCGTAGCTATTTGTTTATACAAGGTGTTAAAAACGAAAGAAGTGAAAACCGTTTATACGTAATCGATAACTGAACAACGCGCAACGTTTCAAATTACACATGCAAACACAAACTCTCGACCGCAATCCTCAGGTCAGGAGCCCGATTGCGCTAAGTTAAAAAATCGAAGTTCTATTCTTATCAAATTTCAGTTCTAATCAAATTGAAATCCAATTACTATCCAACTGTGCTGAATTCCGCATCGCACTAAACTCTATGTAACTGACAGCCTTTAACGTCTGAGCGATCTGTCAAAACAGAAAAACTTTGATGTCCACCGAATAAAATTTCCATAGAAATCGACCAAGTGCGTTTTCGAGATTGTATGAAAATGAAAAGTACAAAAAAATTTATCGTCGGTCTTTTATCGATTAGGTATAAATTGTTGTTTAGTTTTGCATGAATATGTTACCACCATGTAAGTAACAATTTTAATTGCCGATTTTATCTATCTATCGAAAACGTCACGCAATTTGCTACGACTCTTAGGGTTGGGCCTCATCTGGCAGCACGGAATCGCATTTTTTCACGCTCTATCCTTTTCTGTCACTCAGGAATGTCATTGGCTAGAGCGAGAAAGGTCGCAGCACTGCCGGTCGGTGCTACAGCGTGCGATCGCGTTCACGCTATCTGTCTCGCTCTAGCAAATGACGTTCATGAGCGACAGAAAAGGATGGAGCGTCATAAAATGCGATTCCGTGCTGCCAGATGAGGTTCAACCCTTACATACTTCTCTTGCCTCATTCACATCCATACATGTCTTCACACATGCCCGCCGGTTTCGAGTACCTGCTCCGGACCATTATTTTCTGTAAGTCGTAACCGATCGACGTACGTCTTACGAGAGGCGCCCTCTACCTACACTTCCATACAAATTGGCACAGTAAAAAAATCCGATTTATTTTTAATACATTTATAGCACTAACGAAAGAAATACAGAGTTTAGGAATATCTCTCCAAACTACAGGGTGAATTTTATATCCGTGCGGATAACTTTATCATGTTTTCTACTCATCAAACTGAACAACTTTCACTATGGAGCCAACTTCGAAATCATATCATCATCACATATATTTGAGTCGAATAGATACTGCAGTTTTGTATGACACAGCTGTTTTTTTTTGTTGAGATTTTCGTAGTTGGCTCCATACTTAATGTTGTTCAGTTTGATGAGTAGTATACAGAGTAAAGTTATCCGCATTGATATAAAAATTTACCCTGTATGTCACTAGCCTGATGGTTCACCTGTTTCTCGCAAATCAGTACGTCTAGCATGATTTCTCTACTTGCACGCGACTCGGCTTTTTCCCATACTATAAACCGCGGTAAGCGCGGCTTTCGCTCTCCGAAAAGCGCGGGAACAGGTTATTTTCTATGCAGCGAAGGCGCGTCGCACGCGTGTAGAAATCATACTAGACGTGCAGGAAGCAGTGATACTCTCTGACCAAATAGAATATGTAAGATGAACATTATATTATTCCATATCAACACAAAAAGACTCCAGTTGATGTAAAAATTAGATTTTTTTGTGTCTTCTTATCATGAATAAAAATGTTCAGATCGACGTATTATCGACCATGGAGCATAATTTATGCTTCATTGTCGATAAAGGAAGCAAGCTTTATAGATATGTGTTATCGTGAAACAGAAAATAAAGCAATAAAAATACTTAAATACCTTTTTACTTTTACAATCACGAGAATTTTCTACGAATTAGAGAACAAAGTACAATGTAAAATGTCAAAGTATAGAGATATACATAACCCAAGTCAGATACTTGGAAGTAATATTGCATACGACCTATTATTAATTTCCTTGAAGAGGCACAATCATACTGCAATGCAGTATTTTTTAACAATCAAAGTATATATATTACCTATATAAACTTATCAGCGCTGTTTCCGATATTGTGTATTCGATATGAATTACGTGACATATTTGTTTAAATACTTGAGATTCTTGGGGTCGTTTATTAAGACTGAAATCTCTGCTAACATTAAATTAACGAAGCCAGCGCCTGCGGCATGATGGCGCGATAAAGCTCTTTCGCGCCCGAGCTTCCTTTCTTTTTGCGCGCAACGAACGAGTTAGCAGGCGCGATAAAACGTTTATCGAGGCACCATGCCGCGGGCGGCTATATTCAGTGTACATTTTCGCTCGGTCACCTGTCTCTACCAATATGTTTTAAAATGACTACTACTGTATTGTAGCTACTCCTTTAATATTGTATCGTGTTGAGAAAAACAATTTTCATTCATTCCGTTTTCATTCATTCAATTTTCATTCATTCAATTTTCATACATAACATTTTCAGTCATTGAATTAATTTCGCAATATTTTCAGTTTGATGAATCGGTCAGTGGAACGATTATAATCCTTTAAAACGCCTGCATCAGGCCAGAAATTATGATCTTCTTTTAGCTTATGCTCACGACTATATTCCCCGAGTGAGTAGTCAGAGACATTCTGAAACCTCAGAATATCCACGTTTCACCAGTAGTACCGAAACTCTGTCCAGTGTGACGGGGGGTGAGCCCGTCGCCACTTATAATGGACAGTGTGTACAATACATGCCTCGAAATTGAAGCATGCAGGTTTCCGCACGATGTTTTCCTTCACCGAATTAAAATTGACTTTTTCATCTGGTCTTATAGCTTTGTATGGCAACTTTAGACGGTCTTATTATTACGTATGGGTATTAAGGTGTTGAACATGACAGTATAGAAAAAAACCGTAACCGAAACTTACGGCGGTGTTGTGATCTGTATGACTTAGGTTTTTATGTTAGTAATTTCGTACCTTACAATAATATCTAAACGGCAATCGGTAATCTTTTTGGTAAGTAAATAAAAAGTCCCGGGGCTACAGTGCTATTAGATAATAGAAAAAAAAAATCTATTAGATTCTAAACAAATAAAATCGAATTACAAGTAAAACCAGTTTTTGCTATGCGACTAACTAAATATTTAGTCAGTGATAGTAAATACTGGTTATTAGGTACCTACGCTACGACACTTGTTTTAACAGTGGTTAACCATGACGTCAAAACGACTTCTGGTTTAGAACACAAATAGCCCAAGTCCCGACTCGCACGTGGTCGGTTTTTTTACATAATATACGCTCTATGAATAGAAAACTGAAACTAAGTGCATGATAGCACGACACTGAGTAGAGTTAGTATATTATGTGAATATCTGTGTCATTTCCGTGGGATATTGTGAAATCCTTGCAGTATTATTTATTATAGGATTTATACATAAGACCTTGAACCGTCTGGACGTTTGTTGGGCACGATCGGTTTGTCTAAGTTCGCGTCGTTATTCTGATACCTATTCTAAAGAGTATAAAGTTTATAATTGTATGTTTTAATGCACAGGGTCCTTCTTTATATGCTGACACTTTTTAAGGGGATGATCAGACCTTCAAACTGAACATCTTTCTCTATGGGACCAATATCGAAATCGCGGAAACAAATCAGCTGTCCTATACATTTGGCTCGAGTAGGTTTGTACTTTTGTATAGAACAGCTGATTTTTTTCGCGAGTTCCATATTGGTGTCACAAAGAAAGTTGTTCAGTTTGATGGTTTGATCACTTCCTTAAAGTGTCAGCATATAAAGAAGGACCCTGTATACATAATTATAATAAAATTGTATACTTAGTGACGGATGTACATTGAAGATATTTACAAACAAAAATAATTGGTGGTGTTCAGAGTACGTAATGGAATGCATTGTGCACGCATCACTTAAAAACTAATGAACCGTTGGGATGTGGTTTTCACTAAAGCGTAGGGCTTAGTTTGGATTAACATATTCATGGCAATCGGTTCATTCAATCAAGAAATGAATATTTAAAGTTAGTGGTCCGCGCGTACGAAGTAAAAAATATAATTTTGGGCTTGGCTTTGTTAGGTGTCTCCTTCCCAAATAATTTGTTTTTGTTTATTCGTTCGAATATCACGCAAAAACTACTTGACCGATTTTGATGAAACTTCTTGCGTTTAAAAACTTATTATTAGACTTAACAACTGAGTGGCACTGAACGAGGGACTTTCTCGAAAATATCGCAAAATATTAATGACATGTAATCGTATTGGAATAATTATTGGGTCGAAAAACGAGATTTTTTTTGTACCTCCCATAGAAAATCAAAGCAAAGTATTCACGGGAACATAGCACTGAAATATAACGTATGAATTTTTTCTAGGAGAGCGAATAAAAGAAGAGAAACTGATATTTTTGCTGGAATTATTGAATGCCCGGTCGAAAGCTTTTTCAATGGGAGGTGGATGGTTAAACCAAATGCCCTGGTGCAGGCATATAGTTCCAGAGCTAAGTGGCTATTCTCTTATCATGGAAGTTAACGCACAAATTTCAGATATTATAGAGGTAAGAGATTGTTCATGGAATTTTGCTGAATTCATTTCTGCATTATTTGTCTCTCACTTTGTTAATTATTAAATAACACAATTTTGTATGTACCTACACCAACCACCAAGTACGTTTTTGGAAAATGTATGTATGTATGTATATGCTCACGACTATATTCCCCGAGGGGGTAGTCAGAGATGTTCTGAAATCTCAGAACATCCACATTTCACCAGTAGTACCGAAACTCTGTCCTGTGTGACGGGGGGTGAGCCCGTCGCCACTTATAATGGATAGTGGGTACAATACATTCCTCGAAATTGAAGCATGCAGGTTTCCTCACGATGTTTTCCTTCACCGAAAAGCCAGTGGTGTTACAAATCGTACATAAATTCCGAAAAATTATTTGGTACTAGTCGGCCTGGACGGGGATCGAACCATCGCCTCCTGCACGGCAGGCAAGGTTACTCGCTACTGGACCACCACGGCTTCTTTTTGGAAAAGAAAAATGAAATTTATAGATAGATATTTGTTGTTAGCTTACAGTAATTAAGGAGCTGTTTACTTTGTAGTCAATGCTGTAAATCTTCCTAAAAAACAAATAGGTACTTATTTTCTCTTTTGCTAAACTAAATAAGATACATAACTTTCCAGGAGGCAATCAAAAAACACAAAAATAATTCTATAGAAGGAAACGATTTTATATATTCGTTTTTGGAGGAAATGAAAGAGAACAAAGATACGTTTACTGGTAAGTGGCAGACAAAGTTTATATAGGGTCCAACTTAATATGCTGACAGTTTTTTAAGCGAATGATCAGACCATCAAACTGAACAACTTTCTCCTATGAGGCCTAAATCGAAATAGCGAAAGAAAAATCAGCTTTCACAGACATTTGACTCGAGTAGGTTTACAGTTTTGTATGGGACAGCTGATTTTTTTCGCGATATGATGTTGGTCTTGTCCAGAAAGTTATTCAGTTTGATGGTCTGATCATCCTCTTAAAAAACTGTCAGCATATTAAGTTGGTTAAATATACGATAGTTTTTTTCCTTCATCATCAATGACATTTCATAAACAAGGACTTCGCATCAGTGCGCTATTAACAGGACCGCTAAAATGTTCTTAATTGTTTTACATTACTGCTTTGTGACAGAGGATATTTGTATACATACAGCCGAGCATAACTGAGGTACACTAAGGTGACATTAGAGACATATTCCATTTTTTGGTTTTGTTATTGTATGACGTGGTGTTTTTTCGCGATTCCTATGTTGGTCCCATAGTGAAAGTTGTTCAGTTTGATGGTCTAAACATTAAACAACACCCTTAAAAGTTTTAAATGTTTATTTTACTTATGTAACACCTTATACAAATGTGTACTAATTGATTGTTGAATAGATTTTATTTATCAATGAATAGTAGTTAAAGTAGTTTAATGTGATTCAATTAAGTTATTATAAGGTCAAATGAACTCAAATTATAATGTTTGGGATTGGTAGCAAATAGGTAGGTACCTATATAGTACATTACTGCAGCGGCCAGCAAAAGAGGCATTGATGGCCGAATGTGTAAGCCCTTCAATGCCTAGTTGCGGCCAAGGCTTGTATAGTACTTTTCTCAAATAATGCGCGGAAATTAAAATACAATTACTTTTCAATATCAATGACGTACAACGAATAACAATAATTTTCCCGCTTTAAAGTGTGCATTTGTTTATTTTTTTCAATGAACAGCTTTCTATTTGCAAGCCAGTTCGAATTTAAGTAAAACCATTGATAAGTTACCTCCTTGGTTGCCATGTTTCGGAGTAAAAGATCGTTCCATTTTTAAATTACACGACAGATGTGAGTTTACTATGTAATTTATTTGGCTGCTAAATCACGACAGATATGGATTTTCATACAACTTTTGCCGGCCGCTGCTCGCATGTATTTGGCTAGTACAGCAATTTCGATTTATCTCGAAGAAGGTTGTCAAAATAATGCTCAAATTTCCAAGCATGTTTGAGGAAAATAAATAAAATTTAAACTTTCCTTTTACAGAGGAACAATTGCGAACGATATGCCTCGACCTCATTATAGCGGGATCCCAGACCACGAGTAATGTGTTAGGATTTGCAATCCTTGTTGTTCTAAGAAACAAAATGCTGCAAGACATAATTTATAATGAAATAAAAAATATAATAGGGGACAAAACACCGTGCTGGGCGGATAATACCAGGTATGTGTAAGCAAAATATTACTTTCCAGAAATTCGGTCGATTTGAGTCATAGGTTTGAATCCTGATGACTTAAATCTTATCAAAACTTTCCGATTGTTAACACTGACAAAAAATTTGTAGTCATCTAAAAAAAAAGAGTTCTTTAAATTATTTGATGTATTTTATTAGTTGTGTACATTGTTTTAACCATTTCAAAGAGGACGTTTTGCTTGTAGGACGTTCAGTATTTAGGACATTTTGATGCATAGGACATTTTCCTAAAAATGACATTCATACGAAGGGTGAAATAGCGAAAAAAGGCAATGACTTGCTGTTTTTTCCGACTTCATTATTATACACCACTAGTTTTAAATTACTACCAATATTTTATGAGTGTATTCAGGCAATGAAACTAAACAACTTTCCCTAAGGAACATGGGTAGAAAAACGAAAATAAATGTTGAAAATCGACCTCCCATAGAAAATCGACCGGCTGATCAGCACTTTTGTAGCCAATTTTTTTGGTTTTTCGACCCATGTTTCTTAGGGAAAGTTGTTTAGTTTCATTATCTGAATACACTCTTAAAATTGTGTTAGTAATTAATAAGTGGTGTATAAATAGCAAAATGCTATTACTAAAAATAAGTAATTGGAATGAATGAAATTAATGATTCAACAAGTATGTTGTGGAGTTTCTGGCCGCTTCTTCTCTGCAACGGAACACCTTCCGACGCGACGGTAGAGTCAAAAATTACGTCAAAAAGCTATTCATGTGATCTTATTTTGAATTAAAACATTTTGAGTTTGGTGTGGTGTATAACATTATAATATATTTTCAGGATGACGTTTACACCTGCGTTCTTGTTAGAAGTGCACAGATATTACAATATTGTACCATTGGCTGGTCCGAGACGAGTGCTTTCTGATGCAACTATAGATGGATATTCAATACCTAAAGAAACAACCGTCCTTATAGCACTCGGAGATCTGAGTTTTGATCCAACTTTATGGGATGATCCATATGAATTTAAGCCGGAGAGATTTATCGATGAGAACGGAACTTTGAAAAACATTGATCACTTGTACCCATTTGGTTTAGGTGAGTACTACTGTGTGTTGTAGAGTTTCTGGCCGCATCTTCTCTACAACGGAACACCTTCCGACGCGGTGGTAGAGTCAAGAATGACGTCAGAAAGTTATCTATATGATATTATTTTGAATAAAACATTTTGAGTTTGAGTTTGTACTTTTAAATAAGAAATTTGTTCCATTTTTGGGACCCATTTTTTGAATAAGTGTACAGGGTCCAACTTAATATTCTGACAGTGTTTTAAGAGGATGATCAGACCATCAAACGGAAGCTTTAATTTTAACGAAAGTCGGTACAACGTACAAGCATAGAGATTTGTTTCTACATTGTTTCTTTAAAATTTCATTGACTTTAATTGGTTAGTATTGAAAATATAACTAGACCTTTTTTGTATGGAGCGCGTCAAAGGTAATATACCCTGAAGGCCAAAGCGCCGCCTTTCATTAGCACGTTCCAGTCTATGAGAGCGTCATCTATCTAAACTATTATAAAACTGTAACAGAAGTGTGTCTGTACATTGAAGATATTTACAAGAAAAAGATTACGATATGGTTTTTAGGTGTCTCTGACTCCAAATCAACCTTTTTTTAGAATTGTTGTCCGTCTGTTTATTTGTGCGAGCATCACGCGAAAACTACTGAACCGATTTTGATGAAACTTTTATTGTTTGATAGCTGACTTAAAATCTGGTATATAATGTGTGCGGACGAAGTCGCGGGTTAACTCTACTAACTTCTAAAGTCATGAGCATGCAATTTTGTATAGGGATACTAATTTTAGATTGTATTAGTTAAGTTTTTAAGGGTATTTATCGGTTTTCAAGGTAAAGTGGAAATGGGTAAATTCTTTATAATTCTGTCTCGGGTTTGTCTTGCAGTTTTAATTAACTTAGATGGTACTCGTTGCGAAATGAAAAATAACATCTTTCTTATTTAACTTCTGCTTTGTGGTTAGTTTTAATTTAAATCTAAATCATATTATTTGTATGACAAAGTGAACAATGATTTTAAATAATTCAGTTAAATCCAATAAAATCTAAACAATATAGGCTCCTTCTTAATATGCTGCCACTTTTTTAAGGGGATGATTAGACTGTCAAACTGAACAACTTTGTCTATGGCAACAACATCGAAATCGCGAAATAAAAATCAGCTGTTCCATTCAAAACTGCAAACCTACTCGAGCCAAATGTATGGGACAGCGGATATTTTTTTCGCGATTTTGATGTTGGTCCCATAGAAAAAGTTGTTTAGTTTGACGGTCTGATCATCCTCTTAAAAAGTGTCAGCGTATTCAGAAGGACCCTGTATATTCTGTCAACGCGCTGCGCTGTCATCGTTGGAAAAAGGTAGAAATTTAATTATGTCCGTGATTATTTGTTGATTATTTTATTTTACTTGCAGGTCGCAGGCGCTGCCCTGGAGATTCCCTAGCAAAGTCCTTCATATTCATCGTTTTCGTAGGCTTGCTGCAAAATTACAGAATCGATTGTAGCAATGGCGTGCTGCCGTCGGACGAACCCATTATCGGCTTGATTTCAGCGCCGAGGCCATACACTGCAGAGTTTATACCACGACATCCATAAGATAACTTACTGAAGCGGTTGTTTTTAGGGTTCCGTAGTCAAACAACGAACCCTTATACTTTCGTCCATTCTGTCTGTCTGTCTGTAGCCTAAATAACTCGCTCATTTTAAGACAGATAACAGTAACCCAAAACAGAAATGTAGTAGTTATGAAGTCAACATTTTTTTCCCCATACAAAGAAAGAGGGGTTGAAAAAATTGCGTTTTTATTTTTAAATCGAGTCAGGTGTCGTTGGATAGGTCTTGTCCAATGGAACAAAACTCCCATAGAAACTAAATCGATATTTATTGATTCGGAGTGAAAAATCTGAAATGTTATAAAATATAGATAAGGTAGGTAAGTACTTTCAGTGAAAATTATAACGGATGCTGTAGCTTAACCAGTTAAACAGATTTGTTCTCTAATGATGAACTAGATGGCGTTGCACGAACATAAATCGCGCTATCATTTTGTTTCAAAAATTTCTCTTAGGTAAGATAAACAGTTTAAAAATTTTCTTCTTTTTCTACTTATACAATGGCTACGGAACCTTATTATGGGCGAGTCCGACACGCTCTTGGCCGGTTTTTTAAATCATTCATCTATACTTTAATACTCGACCAACTAATAAAATGCACTTTTTAGATTTTATTAGTCGTGAAACCGTAGTATAAAACAAAGGCCTGACACCGGCTAGTTTTGGCTTCATAGAGCGACGTCTCTGTCACTCAGTACATTATGTTACGTTTTGTCGCTCTCGTCAGTCGTCGCCGATGAGCAATATTTACCCCCGGGTACTGTAATAATGTAATGTACATCTGTACTATATGATTTTGTCACTGTGTTTATTGTCTGTTTGAGAGAGCAAAATAAACTGTTTTGTATTGTATTGTATTGTAGATGCTTGACGTGTCGCCGTGCGTACAGTCACCATCAGATAATATATCGTAGCACAAACATTTTAAAGAAATTATTGAAAATTAGCTGTTCAGATATTTATGACACAATACACATTTCGATATAATTGGTAACATTTACAGTAATGAATTTATTGAAAATTAGTACTGCTCAGAAATATTTGACCACCTTGTTTGCTATGATATATCTGATGGCGACTGTACAATCAGTGTAAACCAATTTAATCGATATTTGTAACAATTTCTCAGTCTATTTTTTGTTTACCGCATATTTCTATTTCTAAGCTTAACTGCAGGTCGGAAATTATAGCATTAGCAGTTAGTTTAACTCAGTGTTAGCATTAAATAATTTGCATTATACCTGCGCTAACAATGGTTCCATGTAATTTGTAGAATTAAAAGAATGAGTATGAATTTATTTAGTTTTATGTTGGTAAAAATGGTTAGGTTCATAGATCCATTCAGTAATATAGTACTCTGTGATCAAAAAATTGAACACGTTATGGTTGGTTAGGAATTCTATAGGGTCCTTCTTTATATGCTGACACTTTTTAAGGGGATGATTAGATCGTCAAACTAAATTTTTTTTATTGCACCAATATTGAAAAAAGGGAAAAAATCAGCTGTTCCATACAATACTGTAAACCTACTCGAGCCAAATGTATGGGACACCTGTTTTTTTCGCGATTTCGATGTTGGTGCCTCAGAGAAAGTTGTTCAGTTTGATGGTCTGGTCATCCCCTTCAAAAACTGTCAGCATATTATGAAGGACCCCTGTATATTGTATTATATTTATTATGTTTTAATGTAAGTAATTCCTTGCAGTATTGACGCGGGGTTAGGATTTAACCTCAGAATAAAAATACTTCGTACACAACTTTTTTAATTCTTTCCGTACATTGACGTAGAATACTATGGACGCCGGGTCTTGTACAAAATTATCGACAAAAGTGTCCGAGACTAAACTACACAAACCCAAGTACGTGTAGCAATATAAACCAACTAAAAACATTGAAAATGCTGGAATCTTTTTCCATCCCACTCCCCCATCACGGCACGCCCGCGTAGTCGGCCGATCAAACGAAGACTGACGCGTAATTGGTTCTCTTTTTACGTGTTGGTGCTCTTTTGATTCGGACACTTTTTGCGCGGACCCTTCATCCAGTAGTTGGTAAGTCAATGTTTCCATAATTACAAATTAAACCAGCAAAAAACAAATATAGCTCGTCCAGAAAAATAAAAAGACTCGGCCATGTTGCGGAATATCATTGGAACTAATTTTTGTACTTGGAATTGGAAAACAGACATAGTCGATTGCTGCGGTTTTTAATATTTCTGCCCCCCTAGACAAAGTGACATTCTATTGGCGTTGACGCTAGTAGAAAATGACAATGTATGGATTTGAGTAGATGAGGTGACATATGGCCTTATGTTTACGGTCACTTTTCACACACACTAGCTCAAAAAAAAGTGGACAGCCGCATAAACAAATATCTGTAGTTCCATCTCCTTCTACTATTAAAGGTACGTCATAAGACAAAAGAGACTACTACAATCGTAAATTTATGCGGACTCTAGAGGTATTACGTCAATGTTTACGTCACAATAGAAGTTTAAAGCAAATATAATACCTAAATAGGGAAAATTGCTAAGTAAAACCGTCTATCTGGATACTTTTACGCTAAATACGATATACGATAAAATCTACGTATCTACGTTTTCAATTAAACTTCTAGCTACAATTTTTTACCTAAACAATGTCGTCAATAATAATGGGCAAGATGAGCAGATCATCTTCCTTTTATATGGACAGAAAAGTAAGTACCTACCGACATGGTATTTTGAATAAGTACTACTTACTACGTATCCCCTCAGCTGTGGGAGTCAAAATGACGAATTCTCCACAACTGCGGCGAATCCCTCTCGGGGGTGCTGTTGGATTGCTGACATCTGTGGTGAATCCCGCACGGGGGTCCTGCTTACTCGTTCACAATTTCAATCAAAAACACACAGATAAACTACTTTTGTCTCTTTCTACCTCATTAAAACGTGTTAAACATAAAGCAAGAAAGCTAGCAAGCGGTCGTTAGAGTACTTTGTAGACGAATAATCTTCAATAAACTGACGGTTTGCGCGGGATTTTTCTTTTTGAAACGTGGATGTTCCTACTGAAGGATTTTTCCCACTGAAACGTGGATGTTCTGTGGTTTTAGAATACCTCTGACTACCCACTCGGGGAATATAGTCGTGAGCATATGCATGCATGCATGTACCTATAGCACTTTTTTACAGAAACAAGCCGACGATAAACATTTCCAATGGGATAGTTTTCAGAAGTTTATATACATAGCGTACACATATTCTTCATCAACCATTAATTTTGATATATTTTCAATGTTATCTGAAAGCGGTATGTTCCTTAATTTTATATTTTTGCCGAGATCGGCGTATTTTTTCGATATAATAATCTAAGTACTCTGTCGTTTTTGTACGGAGCAACGAGTTTTTTTGTGGTTCACATATTTTTTAAATGAAACCTTTTAATATTGATTTCAGTTACTCTCATGGATTTTATAATATTTGAAATAACGTTAGGTATGGGTTACATGGTAATGGATTTCTTTATTAAACAATACACGGGTAAAATTGATTTCAATAGTTCTCTAAATCCACTACTGAAAGGATTAACGTACGGATTACTGCTTCAAACTGCGTTATGGACTTTGCTAGTAAGTATTGCCTGATTAAATAATGACCCATAATAGGTTACAGTCCTTGCATGTCCTAGGTATAGTAGTGAACACCACTCCGAATTTTCATGAATTGAATCGAATTGCATCCTACACCAGCTTTGATCTTAGTGGTTTCCCCGTTCCACTAGATTCAGTGGGTAGAGCCGAAACCCACAAAAGCAAAAGAATTTCAAAACACGTAGGTACATTGTATGAAAAATTTTACGAAATAATGAATAGTGACGTCATTGTTTTCGTCGTCGTTTCGTTATTTCTTAAAACAACAGTTCTTCCCGCCCTTATTCCATTACTTGGGGGCAGTGCAATGTGTCGTCTTTTTACCCGACTGCGCCAGAAGGAGGGTTATTTTCCCATTCATCTCTTTTAGCCGTCATTTCAGCGCGCACTCCAATTATTTATTTTAAAAAAAACTTCTAAAATTTGTTCATAAAATGAATGTTAGGTAGGTACCTACGCTACCTTGTTATGCTTAAATAAACACTAAGTTGTGTCAGGGATGTATTTACAAAAAATATTGCGCCCCTGGGCAAATATTTTTGGCCGCAACCCTTACTGCAGCTTGCCGGGCCGAGATTTGTGCCAGCAACAGCTAGAAGGTTTTAGGATATTTAAAAATTGACTTTTCATTACAGTATAGCCACGAGCTAAATCCAAATAAAGAGCGAGCGACGCGAGCTTGAGATTTGTCTGTTATACGACTTGGCTGTGCTAAAAATCTTATCAGTGTACGATGCGTGCAATAAACAAAATAGAGACCAGCGCCCGCGGCATGGTGCCTCGATAAACGTTTTATCGCGCCTGCTAACTCGTTCGTTCGCTCGCAAAAAGAAAGTGAGCTAGGGCGCGATAGAGGTTTATCGCGCCATCATGTCGCGGCAGAGCTCGAAATTTTTTCACAATAAGTCTGGGTCTGTAGACTCGGTGTGTGTAACAATTTGCTCCCCATGCGCACGTGCATGTGTTCCTATAGGCCGCCCCCTTGAACCGGCCGCCCTTAGCACCTGCCCATTTTGTCCTTAGGAGAATTCGCCCCTGAGTTGTGTTTGATATCCGCTAACTTCCGGGCATTGTTCCGTCTATTCATAGGAACCTGAAAAACCGCAGAATGAAAACTACTAACATAGTTTTTTCAGTCAAAACTCCATTTCGAAACTGTTCATTGTGGGTAGTATAACTTCCTCTGCTTTTATATTTTATTTTTTAAATGACAATCGATTAGAATTTTCAGCTATAGATTGCCAAAGAGATGTTTATCTTATCTTAACTATTATAAAACTGTAACAGAAGTGTGTCTGTACTTTAAAGATATTTTTACTAAAAAAGGTGACGATATGGTTTTTAGATTTCCCAGACTCCAAATCAACCTTTTTTGAAATTTTGTCTGTTTGTTTGTGAGAGCATCACGCAAAAACTACTGAACCGATTTTGATGAAACTTTTTTTGTTGACAGCTTATGATCTGACTTAAAATCTGCACGTCTAGCATGATTTCTCTTCTTATGCGCGACTCGGCTTTATTCCATACTACTTACCGCGGCAAGCGCGGCTTTCGCTCTCCGAATAGCGCGGGAACAGGTTATTTTCTATTGAGCAATGGCGTGACGCGCGCGTGTAGAGAAATCATACTAGACGTGCTGGTATATAATTTATGCGGACAAAGTCGCGGGTTAACTTTAGTTAGAAATTAAAATAATATGTTCATTGGCATCGTCACTAACTGGTCCGTTCTAAAAACTTTCAGTGTGCCCTGCCTAAGCGCATTCCTACGTAAGAAGTAAGGTATGTAAAATACATTCTCAAATTTAATTTATAATATTCTGTCATTTAGCATTCAACAGACTTAGCGGACGCTTTGCGATATTTCGCTGCCAGTTTTTACGGGACACCGTTATGGGCCAAATGCCACAAGAGTGTTGGAAACAATTGTGTTTCTAGCTCGGATATGTTACAAAGTTGTCTCAAAAACCAACGAACTCTATTAAATGTTACCTCTGCACATCTTAATTATCAGTAAGTTTTTTACACTTATTAACTTACTGCAGGATGGTACGAATACCTTAACTTTTTTAAGTCAAATGTCAAAGCTCATTTCCTCTACTATTATCGACCTCGACTATCCATGATGGTCACCTCTGGTTCATGTTTTCCTTTCTTTGAAAAATATTTTTTTATTTGTTGTTTAGTAGGTACTCTTTTATCCTTTTGTATTAGTAGGTATGGGTATGTATTTGCAATATGTATTATTATGTATACAGGGTGTAAGTGACAGCCTAGCAAATACTGAAACGGTGAACTCAGACAATCAAACTGAACAACTTTCACTATGGAGCTATTCTAGTGGTGTATATTCCGTCTGGAAGGATGGCTTTGTGTAATTTTAATGGAATTTTATCAATGTTCAAAACATGCTTAAACAAGGTATTACAAAAATACAAATAAACATTTAAGGGGGTGGTTTAGACCATCAAACTGAACAACTTTCACTATAGGACCGATATCGAAATAGCGAAAAAAATCGGACGTTCCATACTAAATTACAAATCTACTCGAGCTAAATGTATGGGACAGCTGATTTTTTTTCGCGATTTCGATGTTGGTCCCACAGTGAAAGTTGTTCATGTTCAGTTTGATGTTCTAAAAAACCCCCTTAAAAGTTTTAAATGTTTATTTTTACTTTTGTAGCACCTTGTATAGTTACAATAATCAACAACATGTTTTTTTTTATAATGTCTTTAACGGCTCTGGATACTAGTCCTTTTGAGCCATTCGTTATTTTTTTTCTTTATATTCTTTATTTTGATGAATGGATGATAGATGACGCTGAATCTGTGGTCGATTTCGTAAGCTCGCGCGATGCCGCCAAAATGACCATGGACGAGTTAACTTGAACCAAAACTTATGTTCTGTTATCGTATTTATTTGAGATTCCTGTTACGTTGGTCGCTTTACGCAACTGTTTGGTACACAATCCGCACGAAATTATGTCACAAATATCACTAAAACCAATTTTTTACGAATTTGAAATACGACGAAACACAACAAGAGCAATGGCGCCAAGCAAACTCCTCAACAACATGGTTATTAGACAATGTTGCCAATGTTAATATTTTAGTAGGGATTATTCTACCTTTCTACTAACAATGTTCATTAATTTATCCTTTTTTAACACACGCCTATACGGGGTGTGACAAAACACCACTTCAGGGGTGCTTCAGCCCATCAAACTGAACAACGTTCACTATGGAGACAACTTCGAAAACGCGAAAAAAAAATCTGCTGTTCCATACAAAACTGCAGTAACCGACTCGACTAAAATGTATGGAACAACTGATTTTTTTCTCGCGATTTGGATTTGGTTCTATAGTGAATGTTGTTCAGTTCAATGAGTAGAATACATGAATAAAGTAGGTATATCAAGTAGATTTGTTTTTATTCCCAGTTAAGCAAAGATTTTTAAAATCCGTCTGCGAATTATTTGTGAATGATTCGTTTTGTTTCAGATTCATGTTTCAAGATAGAGCAAAGTCCTTTCTTACATCAAGATTTTTTATAATGGCACTTGTGTGGATTTGCAATTTCTTCATGGCTACTGTAACTGATCAAACGTTGAATAAGGTAACAAAGTTACTAATAAATACCTTTGAATAATTATGTAGTACCTCAGTGATAAAAACTAAGTTAATTACTAATTATTTATCAAAGTACATTGACTTACCAACTACTTCGTCCAACGAAGGGTCCGCGCTCAAAAGTGTCCGAACCAAAACGTAAAAAGAGAACAAATAACGCGGCACGGTAACAGTCTTCGTTTGATCGGCCGAATACGCAAAAGCGCGGGCGCGCGGCGCGCACCGTGCCATGATGGGGGCATGAGTGGCATGGAAAAGAATTTCAGCATTTTCAAGAATTTTGTACTAGACCCGGCATCCATAGTATTCTACGTCACTGTCAAAGTTTTATTAATTTATAAAAAAGGTAGTTGTAGCCTATAGCATCCCACATAAAACTTAGTGTAAGCAGTCCTGTCTCACTCCACAGCCCAGGTACGTATGACGGCCGATCCCCACCGAGGGGTGAGTGGTCACCCATTGACGTAAGGTGCATTTTAGTTTTCTTTCCTGAAGCACAATGTTCGAAATTCGAAAAATCTGGTTAAGTGAACTGAATCCCACATGAATCAAAGTTGAATCAAAGTTGTCTGATCATCCCCTGATACAGTGGATCCTTTTCTTGCTAAATTTTAAATAATGCATGAAACTTCCACACTTTCACTGCACATGACCGTATGGTTTTTAGGTGTCCCTGATTCCAAATCAGAAAAATAGACATTATCCCTATCGGTAATAACAATAACCGAGCTATTGGGTGTTTGTCCGACTCCAGTAGCTTCTTCTGCAATCTCCCAAGTAATACAATCGTTGACAGAGATAATTTTATCCTTTCAGATATTTAAAATAGCTTTCATATTCAGAACTGTTTCAACGTTGATAACGTCTATGTTTATAATGACTTCAAAAAAAGATAAAGTATTAACAGCGATTACTCATATCATTAATATAAACGCTGCACACTCATGGGTAAGATATCTAATAACGTATTTATGTTGACCAACGTCGAAATCCCGAAAAAAATTCAGCTGTTTTGTAGAAAACTGCAATCCTACTCGAAAATATGGGAGAGCTGTTTTATTTTCGTAATATCGACTTTGGTCACATAGAGAAATTTGCTTAGTTTGATGGTCTTCTTTTTCATTCGTGTCAGCATGAGCCAAGGTCAGGCGGGGCAAGTGCGCCATATATTTTTCATACTTTATTTTGATGCAAAACATATCATTTTATGCCGACTTTAAAGTGTAAATTTATTAAGTTGAGAATATTTGTTCTTCTCTACTACAACCAACGTCGATTCAAGCAAATCTATCTATAAAATGATATTTTGCTAAAAATAGGGAAACATAGAACAGTGCTCCCGGAAACTGGGCAAGTGCGCCTATACAAAAACAGAGAAATTAATACATTAGAAAAAAAAATTATGCCGTAAAACGTTAACAACTAAACACATTCCATTTGCTTTTTAGGGTTCCGTACTCAAAGGACGAAAACGGGACCCTGGTCATGAGCCTACGCTGTCCGTCCTTGCTTCAGAGGGCTGTATATTGTGTACCGTAATAGGTAGAAAATTGAAATTTTCACAGATTAAGTTTTGGATTTATTGAAAAAAAAAAATTAAGGGGCGTCCCCATAAAAGAAACTAGTTTTTATCAACGTTTTTCAACTCGATCCATCGTAAAAATAGTAATACATGCAAGCGTCAATCTTAGTGTGGTTATAGTGCAAACTCTACGGTAAGTATAAAAACAAATAATAAAAACCGGTCAAGTGTGTGTCGGGCTTCGTTAAAGATGCCGAATGAGAAAACACATTTGTTTGGAAATATTGTATGGTGGTACGGAACCAAAGAGATTATACCTAATAGAGTGAGCCATACCGATTGTAAAGTGTCCACTTTTTTTGACGTTTAGGTTTGAGTGTGTGGTGTAAAGTAGTATGGACAAAAGACACTAAGTGACATATGACCTTATGTTTACGGTCACTTTTCACACACACTAGCTCAAAAAAAGTGGACAGCCGCATAAACAAATATCTATAGTTCCATCTCCTCCTACTATTAAAGGTACGTCATAAGACAAAAGAGACTGACTACAATCGTAAATTTATGCGGACTCTATAGAGATCCTTCCTCTGAGTACGGAACCCTCCGTGCCCGTACACGGGCAACACGACATTCAAATCAAATTTGGGGCAAGTGCACATACATACATTTCTAATCTGGGACTCAAAACATTTTACGTTGACGAGTCATTTTTGAAAATATTACTTATTTAGACTAACTTTTGCGTGGATATGGTGAAATAGGTACCTAATGTACTTTTTAGTAATATAACAATTTGCAATTCGTTTATTAAAAAATACAAAACGAGTTAAACAATTTTTCTTTTGTATCGTCATATGACGCAATCACTTAAGAACCATGTGAAACAAAAAACCATAAATACATAACCAAATTAATCATGGTGCTGTTATTCCACAAAAGTCTTTGACTATTTATTATGTGGACTGGTTACGCGTGTAATTCTACTAAAAAACATTTCTGCCACTTTTTGCGGGGGGCGAGGTAATATGAATTCCGCAACTTTGGATTTAATTCCCCATAACTTTAGATTCTAATTTTGAATGTTAAAAATCATGAAAGTAGTCTCGTGTGAACCCCAAACGTTCTAAGTTCGAAGTTATTATTTCGCAATTATAGGCTGTCTCGTTTAGTGATAAGGTGTAAAATTGAATGTAAATGCACAAGATCAATTGTGCGTATACCGTGGCAGAGGGGAAATGCTACCGCAAGGCTAGTCCTTATAATAATTAGTCAAAGACAAAAGTACAAGCATCTTTGTCCAGTCGCCATAAAGTTCAAAGCTAAACGAATGTAACATATTATTTGCATATATCCCGTCCCTACATAAAATGAGCTCATATACGCGGTTATCACAATAACCCCACACCTCAACGGCTTACCTCCTTCTTCATCACGGGACCCTAAGCACCACCAAGGCAGTGAGGTGGAATTGTGTTTTAGATTTCATCGATGTAAGATATCGTTTGTTTTATCCTATTAATTATGTTACTGATATTTTAATGCTTACCCCATCTCGGCGCACTTGCCCCCCCCTTACCTCATATTGCATGACAATCATTCATGCTGTAGCGTTAAGGTTAGCCAGTTAGCAAGGGTCGTATCGCGGCTGACTGCCAAGGGATGGTTTTAATGATCTAAAAACCGTCGGCAGGATCTCAGGCAGGCTCTTGTGAAGATACCTACATACAAGTTTAAAGGGGACATTAGTATTTCCGGTGATTCAGGGGCAGATATTCCTAGAAGCCGCTCGGTTTAGAGTCTATTAATCTAGTCTAGACAAACATTTTCAAAGTCAAACATACGAAAATAGTTATTATAAACTATTTTAATCCATTATTTTTATTTCTGTTCCTATCTATCTATGCTGCAAATATAAATAATTATTCAATACCTACTGAACATTTTCGAACGGTTTCGTGTTAATGAAATCCTTTTAAGGGAATATAATTAGGAGCGCGCTCCATACAAACGAAGTCTGGTGATATCTTCAATACTAACAAATTTAAGTCAATGAAAATTTTCGGCAACAATCTAGAAACTAATCTCTATGCTTGTATGAAGTCAGATTTTCGTTAAAATGTTTAGTTTTAAAGTTATAGTGCCTCAAAGATTTCCATACAAATTAAATCCTAGCACTAAAACTGTATATTTAAACGAAAATCAGACTTCATACAAGCATAGATATTCGTTTCTGGATTGTTTCTGAAAATTTTCATTGATTTCAATAGGATAGTATTGAAAAAATCACCAGACTTTGTTTGTATGCAGCGTGCATTTACACATTCGGAATAAACTTCTCTTAAGGGCCTATGTCGAAAAATAATTGAAGCGAAATGGGCGTGGCTTAGCGCAGCAAGCGCCCCGCGCCCCGCTAACGAACATCGTCGCGCACTAGCCCGCGAAAATCAAATCACTCAAAATGCGTAGAAGACGCTTCGCTGTTAATATATTATTAGTACCTTTTGTCGTATGAAAAAACACAATATACTCGTATCATAATTAAGTATCGTTCTATTTATCCTCCTTGATCAATTATTAATTTATTACAGGATCAATTACGGACAACCAATTTATAGATAGAAACAATACCTAACTAACGATACTTTTTAATTGATTTCACTTAAAAAACTTAAAACTCATTAATATCATACTGAAAATCACTGTACCTATCTAGAAGGCAAAAAACTATCATTACTGAATTTTGTTTTACTTTATAGTACGAGAGCTACCTGTTG
This sequence comes from Agonopterix alstromeriana, assembly GCA_963924505.1. Taxonomy (NCBI): domain Eukaryota; kingdom Metazoa; phylum Arthropoda; class Insecta; order Lepidoptera; family Depressariidae; genus Agonopterix; species Agonopterix alstromeriana. The sequence goes on from OZ004661.1 coordinate 16,956,974, forward strand.
GTAACTTTACGTAATTAGGTCCCGTAATCAAATCAATTCAACTTATTATTTTGTACTTGTAATTGATATAATACAAGTCAAAACATTCTATGGTCAAAACATACCGACAATCTAGATGAAACCTGGAAGTTATTTTACGTCGTTAACAAAAATGTAAGAAGAACGTGAAAAAATAAGTTTCGTAATACTGCAATAATCTCAGTTATTCTCGATACCACAAGAACTTTCAGGTTGAGAAGTTGTATAACACTCATAAACCTATTTTGAAAATCCATAGGTAATTCTAAAATACCTCGCATCCCTCAGATGCATGGCATAGCATTGAAGGATGAGGATGATGAAGGATATTATAACAGGTATGAATGAATTTTAAAATGGTAAATCAACATTTATATACAAAATCACTAATAATATTTATCTTACGACCTAAAATCAAAATTTATTTACATTAGTACATTACGATAAGTGTGATTTAAGTCGTTCATTATTGCACAGCGTGAAGTTAGCACCCGAGCACAAGCAAGGGTGCTAAACGTATATGCAGGTTTAGGTCACAGAGTGCTGGAAAATCATTTACAACTTATTACCTTTTCTTTTCTCTCATACTTCTGGTATGTTCCTACCTACGTTTCAAATTTAATGTTTTGTTCCGTTTTGTTTTTCATTATCACTGTTTCTCCTAGTACCCCAGGAAAATTAACTGAAAAAAAGGGTCAATCTCGGAATGAGAGATAATAAGCTACAAACTTCTTTAAATCATCGTATGACATCCTATACGTTAGGTCAAATGTCACATAAAATCTCGTTTATGCAGGTCAAAAGATTCAAGGTAAAATGTCAAAAAACAGGTCTTTAGGAAATATCTTCTTTTCTATGCTCTAAATGACCTTTGAAGTTTTAAGAAACATTGTAGAACTTTAAATTTTCTTCAAATTTTGTCTTTATAATATTTAATATAGTTAACCGTTCTTGAGATAGATAGGTAGAACGCAAAGAGTTGTAACTCCCATAACGGTTTGCTCCCATAGTAAAATGATACTTTTCCTTACACCCTGTAAAATATTATTTGGCGTTATTATGAAAATACATAATTTCAATAACTATACACGAAAGAAGATGATGAAGAATTATTTCGAGTTTGAATCAATCGGGATAGAAAAACGAGTACAGAATAGCGACCCTGAGCAGCGCGCATTGAAGATATTGAATGAAACCAGTCACCGCCTGCAGACATCCTGCAGAGCCTGCAGAGTCGCCCTACAGACGCTTCAAAACAATACTTATATGGAAAGAAGACGACATGAAGATTCCGAACAACTACAAAAACTCACTCAAACGGCTACACAACCTAGAGAAGAAACTAAACCGAGATGAAGACCTGAAAAAGAAATATGAAGAAAGAATGCAAACCCTCTTCACTTTGGGCTACGCCGAGGAAGCTACCACACCGCCGGTGCCAAATAAAACATGGTACCTACCCCACTTCACGGTCATTAACCCCGCGAAACCGAAGATAAGAGTAGTACACAACGCCACAGCGAAGACAGCCGGACGCAGTCTGAACGATATGCTAACTCTGCGGTCCAGACTTGCTGCAATCTCTGCCGGGAGTTGTAATGCGATTTCGTCAACACCAACACGCCGTGTCAGCTGACATAAAGGAATTAATGTTTATGCAAATATGAGTTCAAGAGGACGACAGAGAGGCACTACGATTTCTATAGCGGGGCGACGAGAGAGGGAACCAGCGGCCGCGAGAGTACCGCATGACGTCGGTGATCTTCGGCGCGATGTCATGACTTCAAAGAAAAGTATCCTGCAGCCGCGCGAGCCATTGAAAAGAACCACTACATGGACAACTACATAACAAGTTTTCCGACCGAAAAAGAAGCCAAAGAAGTATCGAAATCAGTCGACTACATTAATCGGCAAGCCGGCTTCGAGCTATGTGGATGGGTGTCCAATACAAATTCAGTAGTACAGCAGTTTTCCGCCAACTCGGGCGGCGCCACGGTCTCAATCGGCGGGAGCGAGGTCCGATGGTACAACGGGCCGAGCTTCCTACGAAACCACGAACGAGAATGGCCACAAGAGACGAAGACAGAAGCACCGAAGACACAAGAAGAAAGGGGGCTTGTCACGTCACCCACCAGCGACCTGACCACACTCACCTACCTCGAATCGAGCGATTTTCGTCGTACCCACTTTTGCTACGAGCTACGGCACGCATGCTACAGTTCGTCAATTTATGTCGAAAGAAGAAAAATGAAACAGTATTGGCTACGAAGCGCAAACGAACGAAACAAAACAATAAAAACGACTCTGATTGAAAGATTGATAAGAAAACACGTAAGAACGAGACACCGTTCGTGAAGAAATGAGATAGCAACACCATCGGTATCGAAGCGCACTATCTCATTCGCGCTGAGAAACTATGGTGGAAACCTGTACAAGAAGATTGTCTTTCCGAAGATTTACGTCGAGTAAGGAGCGGCGCGGCGCCTCAGCCGGGAGACAAGCTATCGGCGCTATCAGTGGTCGTCGGCCAAGATGGCTCAAAGGAAGAATCCACGTAGCACCTGACATCGTTGAAGACACTGCGAGCCCGACCGTGCTCGACGGGAAACACTACTTCACGCGACTGTACATACAACACGTACACGAGCGACTACATGGCGGTATCGAAACCGTCGTGAATGAGCTACAGCAGCGACTATGGGTACTGAAGATACGACCGACGGTGCGTGAACGTCATCAAACACTGTCAACTATGCAAGATACGAAGAGCGAAGCCTACGTCTCCGGCAACCGGCGACCTCAGGAGGTTCGTGGCACGAAGAGGAGTGCCTAAGGAGCTATGGAGTGACAACGCAACGTGCTTCAAGGCTGCGGAGAAGGTGCTCGCCAAGGCCGCGCTGGCGGCGGTCAGCGAGGAGGCGACGGCGATGGCGCGGCGCATCACCTGCCGCTACGTACCCCCGGCCTCCCCCTTCATGGACAGCGCGTGGGAGCGCATGGTACGCACCGTGAAGGAGGCACTGCGCGTCAAACTCCACGAGCAGTACCCTAGCGACGAGACACTGCTCACCCTGCTCGCCGAGGCGGAGAACACCGTCAACTCCCACCCACTCACACACGTGGCGGTGACCCCAGAAGAACCGGAGGCGCTTACACCCAACTACATACTGTTGGGACCCAAACGACCTCACCGCGCGCAAGCGCAGCGGTGGGAGCCTCACACGACCAGCGCACGCTATCGGCGACCTGGTACTCGTCTGCGACCCCACCCTGCCCCGCAACACATGGCCGACAGGAAGGATCGTCGCGGTCTACCCAGGGCGAGACGGCAAGGTGAGGATCGTGGACGTCGTAACCAGCAGCGGGCATGTCCTCCGGAGACCGACCAAGAGGATCGTCGTGCTACAGGTTGGATCGCAGAGCTGCGACGGCGGGAGAAATGTGCACTACAGAACCTGAATTGACTACCTTTGTACATAGTTTTTTACATTACTTTGTTTATTTCGTTTTATATACCCTTTTATACCAGTAGGATCAGTTTAGGTTAAGTTAACATTTCAATAAATAAATTTTTCTTATTAGAATTAGGGCTTAGCATATAAGTTATGTTAATGGTTCTAATAGGATTCTTATTTGATTTCTCTAGTGATTTCTACCCCCGATTAGATTAGGTACACTTCCCTATTAAAATTAACGCATAGCACAAGCAAATAAAACAATTAGAATCGAGTTAGAACTTATAAATTCCAATTAGAAATTACGACCATAAGCTTCACTACTTCATTAGAAGGGGTAGAATCCTATTAGAAATAAGTGTTAGAAAGAGACAGAACACTCCATCTCTGTCAGCGCATACAGGCGAGCGAGGGGGGCCCCGGCGTCCGGAACCTGTGTTATGAGGAAGCGGGGGCCGGGGTAATATAAATATTGTACCTTTCCCGCTCGTTCTGCACTCTGTTATGCACCGGCGGATGATGCACATGCTATTTTTAGAATAAGAAAATTTGTATCTTTACTATATAATTATATTGGTTTGTAAGCGTAGAAATTAAGATTGTATGAGAAATAAAGAGATTTGTATTCAGGGCAAGAGTGCGGGGTAAGGAGGGGTGGTCGCTTGAAAATGATATAAAATGGCGCCAAATCGGCGTAGATTCATTCCGGATCCAGCACTCAAGAAAGAAACAACTTGGAAGAAGAAACTCTCTGCGACCACTCGCCTTCCCTACCCTGCCCTCTAGCCTGGCTCACCATACTGACGACCCATACAATTAAGGACCACAGAGTTTTCAAACTCTCATACCAGGCAAGATGTTCCGGAGCAATAGAATCCTTCAACTCGGTAAAAAATACTGACAACGGTTCATAAATACGTTTATAACCAGATTCCATTATGACAAATAAATATAATTATTTGAAGAAATTGAAAAACAAGACAGTAAATCCGAAAATTGAATTCATTACGTGACCGACGACTTAAAGATAATAACAGCTAGCTCTTGGTCTGTGAAGTCCAAAAAAACTGCTATACATATTTGAGTGAGAAATATACTTAAGAGAAGTTTATTCCGAATGCGTAAATGCGCGCTGCATACAAACGAAGTCTGGTGATATTTTCAATACTAACCAATCAGTTATTGAAAAATTTCCAGAAACAATCTAGAAACTAAGCTCTATGCTTGTATGAAGTCAGATTTTCGTTAAAATATACAGTTTTAATGCTAGGATTAATTTAAGATTTGTATGGAAATCTTTGAGGTATTGTAACTTTAAAACTATACATTTTAACGAAAATCTGACTTCATACAAGCATAGAGATTAGTTTATAGATTTTTTCTGAAAAATTTCATTGACTTTAAAATTGGTTACTAGTGAAAATATCACCAGACTTCGGTTGTATGGAGCGCGCTCCGAATTATATTCCCTTAAATGTGTAGCTGCTATGGCCTCGAATTTATTTTAGATTGCATTTAATATATTACACTATAATATTTACACGTAAGCTGGATAATTAATCGTAATTCGGAAATCGGGCATGCGAACGCAGGTCTGACGCGGGCAAAGGCCACAGCCGACTGAGCTTTTTAATAGATTGTGATAGCTTATATTACTGCCTGACGCGAGAGAAAGAGATGGGGCGGCGCGCGCGCTTGACTAAATAAAACGACGTAAGCGCCAAAACAAACTTTATTTAGTTGTGATTTTACTATTTATGTAAGTTAATTTCTGCTGCAATCAAAATTTATAAAATATCAATCTCTTTTTTTTAAATCAAGTCTCGTGTTTCTATTATTCACCGTTTAGCAGTTCCAAGCGTTTATAGATAAAGTCGGAGGCTACTTTGGCTTGTTTTTCTATCGAGAAAATTTGTCTTAATCGTGTTTTGGCGGCAATCAAAATTTTACTAATATGTTCAATTTACACATATCCACAAATCATACTCCTACTGTTAGTACTTCATGATATCTGATGCTTTGAAGAATCCTATTTTTTTCACATATCCTCTTAAATCACAACGCCGGCACATTAAACCACGTTTTGGATTTGACATGATGGCGTTCGCACATGCGCACTTGGTACAAATTGTCTTTGTCACATGTGTAGGGTTCACTTACCACGCATCGTATGAACATCATCTACAATTCATTATTTTTTATTGTTTGTTCTGTTATTAAAAATAGTAATTATCTGAGCTAAAGAATCACTACACTACCGAATGAAAATGTGAATTTAGCGTTATTTTTCAACGTTTTTATGCACTGAAAAGACTCAATTTTATGTAGTAAAATACTACGGGTGCGCGCGCCTGACTGCATCCCCTTTCTCGGCTTCCCTCCAGTTTCCCAGAAAGAGGGATCTGAAGTCAGAGGAGGGCGGGAGTGGCCGTTCTGTATGTGGAACTATACAACGTGTTAATGAAATAAAGGCAAAACTAGAAAGTAGTTGGTTTAGAATCGAGAGCAGAATTGAATTATCATGGTTTCAAAATAGGTAATTTTTTTCAAAATATTAAATAATTAGATTGTAAAATTTAAAATTTACTGAACTCGATCTCAACCCTCAGCTCGGGTACTCTCACCCTAATTACTACCAAAAATAGATTCTTAAAATGTATCCATGTGCACGTTAGCGCTTTCATTCATTGCTGAAATGATAACAAATCATTTTTGCCTCAAAACTTAAAATGCGAATAACTTTAAATTTTAACCATCAAAATAATGAAATTATTGTTTCAATCTAAATATTTTGTTGTAAATCAGTTGGGGTGTATGAGGATTTGCGCTTATTCATTAACACGTTGTATATATTACCTATTCTGTGCTTAAATTACATTATTGGCTTGTTTCAGACATCTGCATTTATCCGCGTCACCTATGTCTACGGCATAGGGTTTGTGGGTGTGTATGACTTCGGCACAATGTCGCCATACACATTGATAGACAACGCAGTTGTTATTTTCGCCTTCACCTTTACTATTGTAGCATTTTTAAGATCTGTCATAACGAGAATACTTTATTTGTTGTTAAAATCGTGTGTCATTGTGGACAGTAGAATAAAATATATGTCTGCACATTATTTAATATTTGCTATGATGCCGTTGGGATCAGAATTACTAAGTGCTCATAAATATTATGTGTTTTATGTTTATTTCAACTTGATGGTCTCCTTAAGTGTTTGCATTGTAAGTGAAACACCAAATTTCAAATATAATCTTAACTATTAAAAAACTGTAACAGAAGTGTGTCTGTACATTGAAGATATTTACAAAAAAGATTACGATATGGTTTTTAGGTGTCCCTGACTCCAAATCAACCATTTTTAGAATTTTTGTCCGTCTGTTTGTGCGAGCATCACGCGAGAACTACTGAACCGATTTTGATGAAACTTTTTTTGTTTGATAGCTTATGATCTGACTTAAAATCTGGTAGGTATATAATTTGTGCGAACGAAGTTGCCGGTTAACTCTAGTTAATTATAAACATGTTACAGCCATGTTGTGCTATTTCAAAAAAACCGGGGAATTGCGTTTTCCAATTACACCACCGAGCCCACTACCCAGAGAACGAAATTTGTCGACCTATTGCGTCTCTAAGGGACCTGGCGTCATCTACTTGCGTTTCTACAAACTATTCAACCTCGGTGGCGTAATTCAATCTTTAATTTGAATTATTTGTTAATACTGTAAGATAATGTTTTTTTAAATAGTTACCGATAACTTATTGAACCAAACCCCATCGATTTCATTAACGATTTTAATTTTGGAATAAAAAAGGGAGGACTTCCGACATAGATGTTGTTTCGCAGTCACAATGTTTACTTTGTCGTTGTAGTCCAGTAGAAAAAATTTTTTTTCTACACTACTATGAAACATGGGTTTAAAAACGAGAACATTTTTTGATCCTTCCATTGAAAATCGATCGGCTGATCAACATTTTTGTATGGAAGGTCCAAAAAGTTCGTTTTTCGACCCATGTTCCTTATGGAAAGTTTAGTTTCGTTGTCTGAATACACAGTTATGTTAGTAATTAAAGTTAGTGGTGTATAATTACTTCAATGGCACTTTTGATTCAAGGCCCTGCTAACGCTGACCATGACAAAACTTTTACACAAAGAGTTTCGGACGGTGAACAGTTTGTACATTGTTGGAATACTATGTTTTGTGGGATTTGGCTTATCTGTATCTGCTAATGCTGTAAGTATGTGCGTTTTATGGCATAACTATGAAGTGTAAGTAGATACGAAAATAACAACCGCCCATGTGCAAGTTGGACTCGCGCACTGGGGTTTCCGTATGTCCCAGAAGTGGTGGTCCAAAATGGACAAGGGGGTAGTGGAGATCATTCCCAACAATTTTGACCCTACACACATGGGTTCCGGAAATGAACGGTTCAAAAACTACATTGAATTTTCAACTTTTTGAGAAAAGGTCGACTTGTCACTACAAAAATACTAATTTCACTTAATGTTACACAAAATAGACAATCAGCACAAACTTCGTCAATCATAATACAACAGCCGGTAATCAGCAACATGCTTCGTCAAACCCTTAAATGAACAATTAGAGATCCGCAACATGCTTCATCAAATAACCAAACTAAAATCCACCCCACGCCTCATCAGCAATACAACAAAAACAGACTTAAATGCCCTCCGCACCACGAACCGCACGCCTCAAAGGAACTCATCACACTAGCAGCAAATTTTTTATTCTAATTTAATGTTCCTTAAAGGTGAACCTTTGTAACGAGACCATCTTCAGTAAAATCACCAGCGTGTATGATAAGCAGGAAACGATTTTGTGACAGACTATCGATTTCTTGAAAACAATTGACTGACATTAGAAGCATGCTGTGAAAAAAAATTTACTATAGAAAAGTGACCCAGTATTACAAAAAGTTACGCAACTCACGCAGATAAAATATCATTTAAACGATAACTAACAAATGTTACTCATTAACTTTAGCTTAATATAAACCAAAGTGATTATACCTCATAGAGTGAGCCATACCAATTGTAAAGTGTCCACTTTTTTTGACGTTTAGGTTTGAGTGTGTGGTGTCAAGTAGTATGGACAAAAGACACCGAGTGACATATGGCCTTATGTTTACGGTCACTTTTCACACACACTAGCTCAAAAAAAAGTGAACAGCCGCATAAACAAATATCTATAGTTCCATCTCCTTCTACTATTAAAGGTACGTCATAAGACAAAAGAGACCAACTACAATCGTAAATTTATGCGGATTCTATGGAGATCCTTCCTCTGAGATATAAACATCACCTAAGACACAGCACACCATGGGATATCCGAAAAAAAATTCATCAAAAACCATTACACGTCGTAGGGGAGGTACGCAAAAAAAAACTGAAACCCGTACCAAATAACAGCTTTCTAGCACTAAGAGTCTCTGAACAGACAGACGGACGGACATGGCGACTATAGGTGTCGGTTGCTTGTTGACTACGGAACCTTAAAAACTGTAGAACTAAAATTAGAACTGTGAGGATGGCATCGTGCTCCAGTGAATGAACACACCCCAGTAATTGAACAAACCGTACGTAGTTTATAGTTAACACGCCGCACGGTTTGCTTGTTAATGCTATTCAGTATACTTGTAAAGTGACGATGTTGCCATACCACTTCCTTTAAACAAGTAGACCAGTATTATAAAATATTCAAAGGTCACACAAAAAATTCATTCCTCCAGCTAGAGCTGAGATCGAATATTCTATATGCAAGATGCCTTGACGAGGTTACCTTGAATACAGAATAATGCCTGCTTGCTCTCATACCTATTCAACTTTGGTTTAATACCTACTAAACAACACGTTTTTGATCTTCTTTTATAATTTACAACTTTTCCAAAAAAGTTGAATGTCAAATTGTAGTCATTGTCGACTTCCTATTTATTGAAACATTATTGAGCTATTATGTTTTATGTTTGTAGTTAGTAAGTGGCCACAGTACATACTTACATGTTTACCAGCAAAATTTCTAAAATTGCACTTGTGAAATAACACTTATCTATACTCCGTTTCAAATAGTAACGAAATTTTTAAGTTATTATATTTCAGAAACAGACATTTGAAACACTTCCTCTCACTTATTCTTAGAACGGCTTTAGTAACGTCTAAAATATGTCGGATAGTTAATATTTCTGATAAATAATAATATTTGCTAATTCAGAATTGGCCAAAAAGCTAGATATAGGGTTCGGAAAATCTGTTCGTCCTTATTTGAAATGAAGTATAGGTACTCAACTGGTGTCCATGCCAATACGTTTTTTTAATAGTCGACTTTTCTTTTTTCAGTCTTTCTGTCGTAAAGACGGATTTATACACGGTTTAAATGTAGTTATGTTGTATCTGGGAGGAACCAAAGCAGCTATTGTCATGTGGATATACGGAGTTGATAGATTCTCGACTGACGTACATTTTTGGCTTGGCTACAAGCCGACCAAATTTTGGACGTTATCATGGACTATGCTGCCTGTCGGATGTTTTGTAAGTTTTTCACAATTATAATTCTTACTTCTACAGGGTGATATTGAAATGTGTCGACATTTTTAGGGGTGGTTCAGAACAGCAAACTGAACAGCTTTTAGGTAATCTGAAATCACAAAAAAAAAATCTACTCGACTCAAATGTATGAACAAAATAATGATTTTTTTGTAATAACAAATAATTGAGAAAAAACAGTAGAAAACGGTGAGAAACATAAATTCGTGTATAGTGAGCTTCTTTTTTCGTGATCGAATACACATGGCGTGGCATTGCATACGCAAGCATTTTGTTTTTCCGATTATTTTCATAAATATCAAGATAATTGTCAATGATAATTCGAATTTCGAACCCTGGCTTGAACCACCTAAAAGGTCAATCGAACCACCCTTAAAAATTTGTCGACGCATTTCACTGTCAGCTTGTAGTGGTGCCTAGCCACCGGAGATGTGCGGGCCAGCGAACTGGTACTAGAGGGATTTCAGCCGGGCTGTGTATCAGAATATGTTTGTTGACCAAAGTTGGGACTAAAGCGGGAGCGAGGAAAAGGTGCGATAAAGAAATGTGACTAACTTATTTGGTCGGTTTTGGGCCGTAATTACCTGGAGTTCCGAGTCAATCTAAATAGGTTTCATGTCATGCATATTTCAGCCTACTGCAATTTAAACATAGATGGTGTTGGAAGCTAACGTGTTGGATATCCCTAAGGGCTAAATTCGCAACACTGCCACTCACTATAGTCCGTCCACGATAGCTTTGTGATTATGACAGATCGTTTTAGAGATATGACACGTCCAATTTCACAGATATTAACTGCTAATACTAGTATGACTCAAAAAATAAACTCAAAATGTTTTATTCAAAATAATATCACATGGTTGCTTTCTGACGCCATTTTTGAGTCTACCACCGCGTTTGGTACTAGCTACCAATATAATATTAGGTAATGAATATTAGTCGTGTTTGACAGGCTTATTTCCATGCAATCTCAGTATTTTACACGTAGCAAAGAATTAAGTAAATAAATCATTAATTACGGAAACAGAATTGTCACTAAGTATAATAATAGTTACGATTCCGTTATTTATGTCACAGACCTAGTGAAAATGCAGTCACGTTGAACCTTGCACGAGCGGCATTCACCGCAGCGTGTTGTTAACTAATTACTAGTTTTTTTTATTATCTCACTTTCTGAAATGATTTGTGCAATCATAACATTATGAATGCAATTATAATGAATTTTGAATAATATTGTATTCTTTCAACATTTGAAAGATATCTACATTATTTAGACGCCGCCACCGTTTCAAAGTCACGTCATTCGACCAAATCTTATGCGTCAAAATCACGAAGCTATGTTGGTCGGACTATACAGTGGCGTAGCGTGGGATTTTGCCGCCCCGGGCACAGACCGATTTTGTCGCCCCCTTACTTACACAAAAAATAACGGAGCGAGCGAAACGAGCTCGACATTTTTCGCACATCGATTCGGGTTGTGGTCCGACATCTTTTGGTTTATCCATGCATAAATAGAAACTTAGAGCGAGCGAAACTTTTCTCCTCAATACGAATCGGTTAGAGACAGAGATTTTTACGTACAAAACATGTGCAAAATAACCTAAGTAAAAGCTATGGGTCGAGAGAAGCAAGCTCGACATTTTTAGCACCACGTCTCAGCTGTGGTCAGAATTCGTGCGATTATTTGTGTAGTGTAGGCACGGTAATTAAAACAGAAACTTAGAGCGAGCGAGCGAGCTCGACTTTTCTCGGCTCTACGAATTGGTTATAAGCTCAATCAATCTATAATGTTCCCGATTTTGCCGCCCCTAGTAAAGTACCGCACGGGGCATTTGACCCCCCCCCTGTCCCCTCCTCGCTTCGCTACTGATTATACTACAGATCGCCGATAGATAACAATAAAATACTTTATTGTTTTTACTCATAGACTGAATTCGTATAAAAGATGCAGGAAAGGATTTTTATTAAATGATTGTGAATTAACCCTCAACAGGTAAGATGTTCTATTCGAGTGGTTGAGCTTAACTGGGAGTTTTAGGTGGGAAAGGGTGTCTTAAGAAACCCCTTCCGAAAACCCTTAAAACGACCCCTGAACGGCATACCGGGCCGACCCTGCTTTGGTCGAAAAAGTTTTATCGTTTCACAGTTCCGCTACGTATCCCGCCTTGCTCAGCTTTCTCGCACAGCTCTATTAAGGTTGCCTTTCCACTGAAGCGGAGTGAGGCTGCGGTGCGGAGAAACGCGGGAATGTTGGCCAATGGGATTGCATAAATTCTTCGCTCCGAGATTTTATGCAATTCTATTGGTTGATATTTCTTCGTTTCTCCGTTTCGCAGCCTCGCTCCACTTCAGTGGATTGGCAGGCTAATATGTTATATTGGTTATAGATAGCTAAGTCGCCTGGGATTTTAGGACGTCTAATTATTAGCGTTATCGCTATGAGAACTAGGGGGAGCCACATTGTGAAATGAATTGAAAACGACGGTTGGCCAACACGAGGATCGAACCATAACCATCCAAATCGTGAGCCGGTTGTCTAGACCACTAGACCACCAAGACAGTGATTGATATCAGCGAAATCTCTCACTACTACAACGGTGAGGTGTAGCGCGCTATCCAGCGCTATCGCACCAGTTTAGACACATAGTCGTTCGATACGTCGCCGATAGATGTCGGAAGCTGTCTATGGGGAATCAGGGTTCCACTTAGTTTGTACTATGATAACATAGCATGGAGGGATTCGAATCAGGAGAATAGTGAAAGTAAACTATTTCAATGAGCACCCGACGTAGGTTATTCCAAACAAAATCAAAATAAACAGCGCGGAATCGAATTTTTTCACGCTATATCCTTTTCTGTTGCTCAGGAACGTCATTGAGCGAGAAAAGTCGCAGCACGGCCGGTGCTGCCACGTGCGATCGCATTCCCGCTTTCTTTCTCGCTCTAGCAAATGACGATCCTGAGGGACAGAAAAGGATGAACCTTCAAAAAATGCGATTCCGTGCTGCCAGATTAGGTTCAAGTTATCACCGCTTTATCTATACCTTTTTGTAATTACCTATACTTATTTGTGTATAGCGGCACAGGTCCGGCACTCTATAGAACGTTTTTGAATTTCGAAATGGCCTCTGGACATGCGCACTTTGCACAAACTGTCCATGACATTGCGTGCAGGGTTGAAAGCCGCGCTTTACTTTTAGCGTCATCTACAATTCGATACTTTTTATTGTTCATTATGTTATTAAAAATAGTATTTGAGCTAAATAATTACTGATAATGTTTATTTAGCGTTATTTTTCAACTTTTTTTATGCACTGAAACGGGTACGCGTGCCTGACTGCATTTCCTTGGTCGGCTCTCCTAATGTGTCCCCAGAAAGGGTGATGTGAGGTGGGGTATCTGAAGTCAGAGGGGGGGGGGGGCGGGGAGTGTCCGTTCTGTATGTAGAACTATATACTATTACCTATTCTCTGATAACGGTTTAGAAATGTGTCGTCCATCGGCCTCATGACTCGTTCGCCTCATGCTGCCACGTACCAAGGTAAATAATCGAGTCGCTCAACAAATATCAACAAACGGTAAAGGACAAAGTGTAAACAGGGGCGAGCGTCAAAAGCCGTATATTTAACGAAAGTCATTGAACAATATAAAGTAAACACTTCAATGAAAAGATTGAATGAAAGCTACGACAAACATAAAAACCTGCCAAATGCGTGTCGGACACGCCCACCATGATAGGGTTCCGTACTCATTGCCATAACAAACAACAGTTATGATAAATGTCAGCAGTGTACTGACATGATATCTGTTGTATTTTGATTCTGATACTGAACAAATTCAGAAGAAAATATTAACCATTTTCCTGTGTGTTTTAAAATATTTTAGTCCGCTATTTTATTTTAAAAGTTAAGCCACTACGCCCCTAGCTGTCACCGTAGACACAAATCATTAGGTCGCAATAAATTGCACTGTACTGATTTTTTGGGTTGTAGTTAGGATAGATAGATATTCGGTTATCGTGGTATGGACATGTGATGAGAAGAGATGAGTGGCATATTACAAGACGAATGTTAAATCTGAATGTGGATGGCTGCATGAAGAGAGGACGACCAAAGAAAAGATGGATGGATTGTGTGAAAGATGACATGTGTAAAAAAGGTGTGTGCGCTGAAATGACGGCTAAAAGAGATGAATGGAGGAAGACGACATATTGCGCCGACCCCAAATAATGGGATAAGGGCAGGAAGAAGAAGAGTTAGGATAGATAACACTTGTGTAAAACCAAGTTTGCAGCTTCGAAAGACCTGTAATAACTTCGTGGTGCACGGAAAATCTCGAAATTTTGGGACATTTTTCTAAGACCTATCCAACTTTTATGACCTCCTCGAAATGTATTCGTTTAATTAACTACTTCACGCCTTGACAATGTTACACTATGTAATTTAATATTAGATTTATGTAATTGTACTTTGTTTAAAAGAAGTTTATTGTAGAGTTCCTGGCCGCATCTTCTCTACAACGGAACACCTTCCGACGCGGTGGTAGATTCAAAAACATGACGTCAGAACGTTGTCTGTGATATTATTTTGAATAAACAATGTTGATTTGATTTGACTTAGTTTAATGCTTCTTTCTATTTCTCTAGTATTTTTTAGCAAGAAAAATTCACAAGATGATATACTTTATGCCCATAGACGATGAACAGTTTCTGGATGACTCGGTTGTAGCATACATATGGATCTGTTTCTCATTTTTGATTGTAATTATCTGTCTTACGAAAACAGTTGTAAGATATATGACGCATAATGTAAGTATTTTTTTTCTTTTTAGCGTTTTTAAACGGTCAAGATAAAAGTCCGGGCTAGTGTTACGTTGCACGTAGATACCAGTAGAATCGAAGTAAGAACTATAGTGTGACCAAAACAACAAAAAATCGAATTATATTAAATTCTAACTTAGCTTCGTATTAAAGTTTATAAAATTGTCATATTGACTTTATGCCCTTTTTAGGGTTCCGTACACAGAGGGTGAAAACGGGACCCTATTCGTCCGTCATCCGTACGTTCTACCTATTTAAGGCTGTTGTTTTGAACCGTAATAGCTAGACAGTTGTAATTTTTACAAAATGACTGTTATTATGACGGATATGCTAACAAATAATAAAATGATAAAAAGTAAAAAATTAAGGGGGATCATCATACAAGAAACTAGTTTTTATCAACGTTTTTTCTTCTCGCTCTATCGTAAAAACGGTCATACACAAAAGCGTTAAGCTTTGTGATTTTAGAGCAAACTCTACAGTATAACAACAAATAATAATAATAACTGGCCAAGTGTGAGTCGGTCTCGCCCTAAAGGTCCCGGAGAAAACGAAACTTTTTTGTAAGTTAATATGTTATGGGGTGGTAGGGTATGGAACCCTCCGTGTGTGAGTAGCCCGACTCGCACTTGACCGGTTTTTTTTCTTTTCAGGTTTTGCGTTCAATTTGAACACATCTTATAATTTTAAAAATATGTTATTTTTACTTTTCCTATTATTATTACTTCCAGTAGATGGCGCTCACGTCCCCTTAGGACGCAATAGATTGATAATTTCGTTCTCTGGGTAGTTGGCACGGAGGCGAAATTGGATAACGCAATTCCCAGGTTCAAGTCCCGCCCGAGACTTAATTTTTCAATCTTTAATTTGATAATAAATTTCATCTAGCTGATAGTTGTATGAGACTAAACCATTCTTATAAAATCATTGAATATTATGCTGAATATTATGATATTTTTTTTTACAGAACTTAGCGGGGGTGTTTAGACATAGTGCAGCATATGGCCCGCTAGAATTAGACGACAGGAAACGAAGGGAAAACTTTGACGTATCCACACACTGTAGACAGTGCCAACATAATTGTATGTTATTGGACGTAAGTTTTTCATTACGATCTAATGCTTGGCTTCGTATTAAGCAGTCTTTTTTGACAAATTAATTCTTTAGATATTAATATTTAAGAATCACATTGCGTTAAAAATAACTTGCCAGACGCTATTCTGAGTAGGTTTTGTTTTATTTTTTGTATCGTGCGGAACCCAAAAACAAAAAAAACACCCAGTCTTCACTTAAATTTATAGAGTTGGACTTTGGACTCTATGCGGGAAACAGAAACGACAAACATCACTAATTGTAATTGTACTTATTTATTGGTCGCGCTGCCAGTCTGACGGAGGACGGTCACGTATTGGTTTCTCTTAGGCTTGCTTGTGGCTCCGCCATTCTACGAAGCACAAACAATAACTTGAGATTATAACTACTTGACGTTGGCAGAATTGCGCCTCTACCGGCAATTAATTAAGAATTAAAAACAAACTTATTTATTTAATGCCATGAAGTTTACAAGCCTACAAGTATCAAATGAAGGCATTAATTTTACAACGTGTTAATGAATATGCGCATTTAATATACAACGTGTTAATGAATTCACGCAAAACTAGAAAGTTGTTTGTTTAGAATCGAGAGCAGAATCGAATTATCATGGTTTCAATATAGATAATTTTTTTTATGAATTTGTAAAATTTAAAATTTACTGAAATCGATCTCAACCCACCGCTCGGGCACTCTCACTCTACTTACTACCAAAACAAGATTCTTAAAATGTATCCATGAGCACATTAGCGCTTTCATTAATTGCTGAAATGATAACAAATCATTTTTGCCTCAAAACATAAAATGCGAATAACTTTAAATTTTAACTATCAAAATAATGAAATTATTGTTTCATTCTAACTATTTTGTTATAAATCAGTTGGGGTGTATGTGGTTTTGCGCTTATTCATTAACACGTTGTATAATAATGAATGAATAAAGAAACTTTCACTTTGGACCAAAATGGATGATGACTTTTTGAAACATTATATTTGTTCTTCCACTTCTGAAAGTTTGTCGTCGGTGCTGCATCGCCATTCCAAATAATAAGTATTTGATTTCAACAAACAATAATATACAACGTGTTAATGAATTAACGCAAAACTAGAAAGTAGTTTGTTTAGAATCGAGAGCAGAATCGAATTATCATGTTTTAAACATAGGTAATATTTTCAATATATTAAATAATTTGTTTGCAAAATTTAAAATTTACTAAACTTGATCTCAATTCACCGCACGGGCACTACCAAAACAAGATTCTTAAAATGTATGCACGAGCACGCTAGTGCTTCCATTCATTGCTGAAATGATAACAAATCATTTTTGCCTGAAAACTTAAAATGCGAATAACTTTGAATATTAACTATCAAAATAATGAAATTATTGTTTCAATCTAATTATTTTGTTATAAATCAGTTGGGGTGTATGAGGTTTTGCGCTTATATATTAACACGTTGTATATATTCATCATCATCATAATCTCAGCCGGTGGACGTCCACTGCTGGTCATAGGGCTCCCCCAAGGATCGCCATTACGACCGGTCCTGCGCTGCCCTCATCCAATGGGTTCCCGCCGGCTTCACCAGGTCGTCGGTCCACCGTGCCTACCTACGCTGCGCCTCACGGTACGCGGTCGCCACTCGAGAACTTTTCGGCCCCATCGGTCGTCGGTTCTGCCAGCAATGTGCCCCGCCCACTGCCACTTTAGTTTAGCAATTCTTTGGGATATGACAGCTACTCTGGTTATTCTGCTCTCTTCATTTCTGATTCGATCTCGCACGGAAACTCCGAAACGGAATATTTATATTACCTTAATTAAATATTCCTCCATTTCAGGAAGAATTTGATTGTTTACATACACCTGTGATGTTTAAAGCTTCGACCACGTCGGATATCCTAGTAGCAGAACAGTCAATGACGTACATTTACGAATCGGGTCTTTCAAGAAAACCCCGAACTTCAAGTATGATGGATGTTGATACATTACATATTTCTTGACGTTCATATTTTGGTGTATTATATTTTAATTAACCTGATACTTTGTTTTAATGACCCGAACTTATTTTATTGATTTAATTTAGGTAGTATACCTATTCGTTTGTTTAGATTATTTTATACTTTATTTTAAATTCGGTTTCAATTGGTTTCTTAGAGTTGGGACGATGACTGATCTTGGAAATTCATATCTATTAACGAATTTAAAAATAAGGCTAAATTTCATAACAACATGTTCAAACGAAATTACAATCGAATAGAAAACACAAAGTTACAAGCGATCGAATAACGTTTTTTATCATCTTCTATCTCTTTCATGCAAAACAGGGGTTTGTATGACACGTCGGTCGTCATGATTTGTATGCACATACGAGGTTGTGACGTCACTTCTCTTATATATGCCTCTCAATCTAATTGTAAATTTTAAACACTAAGGCTGGCTTGCAAATATGATGCTGTCACTGTCATTTGTATGAGCAGTGTGAAGGATAGAACTATCACTCAATAAGTTTAAGCCTAAACACATGTTGGTGCAAGCCGGGCTTATATTTCAGTTATTTTTAAGATGTTCAACAATTAATTTCACATTAGTGTTTAAGATATCAAACAGGTTTTAAAAAAGTAATAATTTTTTTTTGTCAGGTTCCCAATTCTTAGATTATTTTATACTTTATTTTAAATTTGGTTTCAATTGGTTTCTATTACAGTTGGTTTTATTTTGGAAAACTATACAAAGAAAATCTCAAAGCAGACCTACTAATGTAAAGAGAGTCATAACTTTGCGTGCACATTATGATCTTTAAAACTTATATTCGGGTGGTATACGTTAGAAGAGACTGCTATGGTGTGCCCTTCAAATGACAATAGAGCCCGCATCCTAGCACAAGGAGTACTAATTGGATGAGTAAAAGTAATTACGAGTGGCAACCCTAGTGAGGTCAAGAGCGGGGGAGTACCTTTTACTTCATAATATACTTGGGATTTCTTATCACTGAATATGGAATCCCAATGTTCACATTTCATAGTTTAAATTGGCTCAAGCGCGTAACGGAGCTCGTAGGTGGCAATAAATGTAAGATGGCCTATAATGTTGGTCATCTTGTAAATTATGAATGGAAAATATGGCGTTGTTTTTATGCTACAGCATACAAAAATCGGACCATCCTCTGCATGTTTTATGTCTCAATAACTAAGGTCGATTCTTTGACGTTTTCCATAAATTTTTTTCTGCGGCGTCAAAGTACTGATATACTTTACCCGACCTATCCTAATATACAGCGTGTTAATGAATTAACGCAAAACTAGAAAGTGGTTTGTTTGGAATCGAGAGCAGAATCGAATTATCATTGTTTCAAAATACGTAATATTTTTCCAAATATTGAATAATTTGTTTATAAATTTAGAATTTACTGAATTCTATCTCAACCCACCGCTCGGGCACTCTCACCCTACTTACTACCAAATCTAGATTCTTAAAATGTATACATGAGCACGTTAGCGCTTTCATTATTTGCTGAAATGATAACAAATCATTTTTAATATCAATATCAAAATAATGAAATTATTATTTCAATCTAATTATTTTGTTATAAATCAGTTGGGGTGTATGAGGTTTTGCGCTTATTTATTAACACGTTGTATATTATTTTTATGCCATAAGATTCCGGTAGACCTATAATCCCAACACTACTTATTCAGTATAATCCGGCAGCTCTATGATTTTCCCTGTTTCATAAAATTGTTGTGGCGTGCACGAGGCATCCGACGGGAATAAGCAGAACAATTGCCTCGGATTAATGTTTGTTACACACAATTCTGCAATCAAACACGATGTGCTCTGTAAATTACCTGCACTTTTGGATGTGTCCACGCTTTGAAATCTCAGAAATATGCGTTTTATAGTACCTACCGGCCTAAAGTATGCGGGATAAATCTTTTTGTCATAATTGCTATCTTATATAGGGTGTAAAGAAAAGTATCATTAACCTTTAAACCACATACTCTACACATAAAACTGAACAACTTTTACTATCGGAGGAAACCTGTCAGAACAAAAATGTATCAGCTGTCCCATACTAAACTGCAATACCTACTCAATTCAAACGTATGGGACAGCTGATATATTTATTGTGCTGACAGGTTTGCTCCCATAGAAAAGTTGTTCAGTTTTATAGATAGAGTATATGGTTTAAAGGTTAATGATACTTTTCCTTACACCCTGTATAGGAACAAAACGGGACCCTATTCATAGGGTTTCGCCGTCCTTTCGTCCGTCCGCCCGTCTGTCTGTCTGTCTTAACTATTTAGGGCTGTAACTTTTAAACCGTAAGAGCTAGACAGTTGCAATTTTCACATAATGCACTTTATTATGGCGGATTTGCTAATGAATAATAAAATGTCATTAGTTAATAATTAAAGGTGGTCCTCATACAAGAAATCTCTTTCTTCTCGCTCTATCGTAAAAACAGTAATACGTACAAGCGTCAAACTTTGTGTGATTATAGAGAACTCTACAGTATAATAACAAATAATAAAAACGGGCCAGGTGTGAGTCGGTCTCGCGCTAAAGGTCCCGGTGAAAACAAAACTATTTTAAGTAAATATGTTGTGTGGTGATGAGGTACGGAACCCTCGGTGCGCGAGTGGCCCGACTCGCACTTGACCGTTTTTTTTATGAAGTCGATGAAGTATTGATAAACTGATCTCAGGTGCTCGCGCGCTCTTAAGTGTACTTGCAAGAGCGCGAGTGATTATCATTAGAAAAACAATTAGGAAGGAATTAGTTAACAATTATAAAACTGTAACAGAAGTGTGTCTGTACATTGAAGATATTTACAAAAAATAGATTACGATATGGTGTTACTGACTCCAAAATCCCTTTTATAGAATTTTGTCTGCTGTTTGTTTGTGCCAGTATCACGCAAAAACTACTGAACTAATTTTGATGAAACTTTTTTGTTTGATAGCTTATGATCTGACTTTAAATCTGGTATACAATTTGTGCGGACAAAGTCGCGGGTAAACTCTAGTAGATAATAATAGTACACTATAGAAATACGGCGACCAATCTCGTGTTGATTTAACCATAGTTTCGCTTTTATAGTGCACTATTATTCATATGCCTATGTATACCTAATACTTATTATAGGTTCAGTTGAAAATGAAGTGTTTACTATACGCGTTAAATTTCCTTCTTTTTCTGGAATTCAGTTTCCTAGAAAATGTTCTTCACTTTCTCTGCAATCTTTAAATAGGTATTGGGACATTACTACGATATAGTAAATTAAGGTCGCGGTCGTTGTGATAGAGCAAATTATGTTAAGTAACTCAGTACTCTTAGGGCGTGTTTCACCACTTCCAAATAAGTTCTTGTTAGCTTATCCGACAGCTCATTTCACATATTCTTTTATACAAAATATGTCAAACGAGCTGTCGAATAAGCTAGCAAGAACTTATCCAAAAGTGGTGAAACAGGCCCTTAGGCTCTCCAATAATTCTCCTAATTCTTTGGTACCTACAAAATTACCTACACGTAAAGAAGGTAGTTAGTTTCCCAATTTTTTGATGTTTCTATTAATTTAAAAAAAAATTGGGCTGAATTGTAGTGGGATGGGATAAAATACATTTTAATATGGCACAATGAAAACCAATTTTAATAATGAAATTGGAAATAATGAAGTGAAATTGAAAATATCGGTCTGTTAATAAAACATGAGCGGTGGCGAAAAGTCGAGTCTCGACGTTGAGATAGAGCGTTTAGAGTGTTTGTCGCTCGATAAGGCTCCTAGTGAGGATCTGAGCGTCGTCGGTGCGAGCGGAAGAAGGCAGCCGGGTCGCGGTCGATAGGTAGTCGGGCGCAGGCGCCCTTTCGTGTCGTTGTCGAACAGGGAGTAAGAACACGCCAGTCCACCGGCAGGCTAATACGCGGCTGCCGGCAGCCAGCGTCCGCACGGGCGCAAGCGTCCGCGCAAACCATGCAGGCGAGCCGTCCCCGCGGCGTGCACAGCATCGCTCTAGTGCTGGCTCTCGCGATAGCATGGTTGCCGCACGCCGACCACGCCGCGTGAGTATAACTTCAGGGTCATCATCATGAAGATCATCACCATCATCATCATCATTGATTATTTAACGGCGTGTCTCGTGCCCGCGCCCTACAACCGCGAAGCCATAGCGTGCGTGTAAACCTCTCAAAGCCTAGAGTTTCGCATGTACGACGAGTGACTGATTTGTTTATAAGTTACACGGCCTCGGTGCTAATCTCTTATGAATAATAAGGCTAATGAAGAAAAAGGCTACCCTTTTTCTTTTGATAATCCTTGAACTTTACTTACATACAGCTTAAGGATTCTCAAGCTTAAGCTAAGTTTGATAATTGGTAGACTTATAAATTTGCAGTCGTGGAAAATCAATGAAAAAACGTTCTTGTAAAACGGATTTGATACAATTGAGATGTCGGCAACGCGAGATGTAAGCGATCTCGGTCACACGTAAAATAAAATGGACTCCCTACGGTCGAATCTTTCAGATCGTAACATTTTACTTTGACAAGGACGGCTGACTGTTTTATGAATTGTAAATAACACGTAATTGAATGTAGTACCTATTTTGAAAGTAGAATTGCATAAATAATGCTAAAAATTTGTAAAATCATTCATTAGGGGAGTTGAAATAAACATCGAAAATCATTAGGTTTTTCTGAGTACCTATAATACGATTTAGTGCTAATCTGAGCTAAAAATCTGCAGATTTGGGATCAAACGCATTATGCCGTTTTTGTATAGAATCCCAAAAAAGAAAATACGACAAAGGTGGTTAGGGAGGGAAAGAGATAGATGATGCTGACCTTTAACGTAGTACCAATCGTAAGGATTATAAACATAAATTGCTTATAAGATAAAGATAAAGTATAATAAACAATTAAACAAATTTCCTAATTATAGGAAACAAATAAAGAGGAAAATGTCTCAAAGATTTAGTAAGAACAACAACATTAACTACTTCCGTTACAACATTAAATCCATAAGTTCTTTTCATAACTGACTCTTATCGGTAAAAAACCCGGCCAAGTACGTGTCGGACCACGCGCAGTGTAGGGTTCCGTAGTTGTCCGTCACAATATGCGGACTTAGAAGAGGGTTTTTGGTTTGAAATCCTTTTTTTACTTCTCAAAGAACATATATTTTATAAGTTGTTCGAATATTAGTTGTTAACTTGTAAAGCCTGCTTAACTGTGATTGTTTTGCTTATAATTTCGTTATATACGCTATTGACGTGAAATTTTTGACATATCCAAAAACAACCGTAGGTACAAACCGTAGGTACAAACCGTAGATAAAAAAATGTTTTCAAGATGTTATTTTACCTTACACTACTATGTATACCCATGCCAAATTACGGCTTTCTGGTACTAAGTTATCTGAGCTAAGCCGCGGACAGACAGACGGACGGACATGACGAAACAATAAGGGTTCCTTGTTGACTACGGAACCCTAAAAACATCTAATGGTGAAACCAGTACAAAAACTATAAACTTATAACTAAGATCTACCTATATACCGATACACCTATAGTTATATGACTTCGGCAATAAACATATCAACAAAACGTGATACTATGAATTACTCATTTGGTTTTATTTTAATCCAGTGCAAATATAAGGTCTAACAAAATAAGCTGAAACTATTTTAAGGCGATGATTCGACCATCAAACTTAACAACTTTCTCTATAGGACCAATATCGAAATCGCGAATAAAAAAATCAGCTGTCCCATACAAAACTTCAAACTCGACTCAAATGTATGGAAAAGCTGATTTTTTTTCGCAATTTCGATATAGGTCCTATAGAGAAAGTTGTTCAGTTTGATGGTCTGATCATCCCCTTAAAATAGTTTTAGCTAATTTTGTTAGAACATAACACTCTAGTAATACTTATTAAGGGGGTACTTCAGACCATCAAAATGAACAACATTCACTATGGAGCTAATTTCATATTTTTCCTAACATCGAGGAAAAATGTAAAAATCGGCTGTCCCATACATTTGAGTCGAGACGGTAATGCAGTTTTGTATGAAAGAGTGTTTTTTTTTGCGATTTCGATGTTGGCTCCAAAGTGAAAGTTGTTCAGTTTGATGGTCTGAAACACCCTTTAAGTATTACTTAGGGTGTTTTGTTACTCCCTTTATAGGCACAATGTTTTTTTTAACCAGCCTATTTCATCCCACTGCTGGGCATATGCCTCCCCTTTAATCTTCCAACCATCTCTGGTTTGGGCATGCTCTGGCCACGCGTCATCGAAAACATCCAGACCGTTCCGCCACCTCTTCCTAGATGATGACCAGGCACAGACGAACGATATCGGGGTTCCAAGGGCGTCAATATTATGAACATTTTAATTCGGTTATTGCACACAGTCCAAATATTCCATACAGTTGTGACTGTGTCGCACTCCCCGAATTAAAACGCCTTCGGCGCTTTTCCTTATCTCCCACTATTTCCATCGAAATTCTGACTTCTGATGCGAATGGATAGCATAGACGAGCATTGTGATACTAAAATTGATTAGATTAGTAATTCGCTATTATTTATTATAATCTTATAGCTTTGACTAATTACTATAAGGACTAGCCTTGCGGTAGCATTTCCCGTCTGCCATGGTATAAGCACAATTGATCTTGAGCATTTACATTAAATTTTACACCTTATCACTAAACGAGGCAGCCTATAATTGCGAAATCATAACTTCGAACTTAGAACGTTTGGGGTTCACACGAGACTACTTTTCATGATTTTTAACATTCAAAATTAGAATCTAAAGTTATGGGGAATAAAATCCAAAGTTGCGGATTTCATGTTACCTCGCCCCCCGCAAAAAGTGGCAGAAATGTTTGTTAGTAGAATTACACGCGTAACCAGTCCACAAATAAATAGTCAAAGTTTTATAGCAATCACCTTCATGGAAATATCCCCTCGCGTGTATCAGATAGGTATTAGAGACAAACTAGTATCATCAGCCGGGGCAGCCGATGAGTGCATCGCAAAACCGGTCGTTATGGCGATCCTTGGGGGAGGCCCATGTCCAGCAGTGGATATCCATCGGCTGAGATGATAGTGATATCAGCCATCGCTGTCCAACTGTTGGGCAAATGCGTCTCTCGCTCCGTTCTCTCCGTGCGGCCCGGTTTTTCTTTTTAATGCAAAATTGAGAAAATAATAATTTACAAAAATTATAATTTTGCCGTTGCTATTTACTGCTATAGTGCGTCCACGAGAGCTCTGTGATTTTGATAGATCGTTTTAGAGAGATTATTTTACTTTCTGAAAATTGTGGAGCCGTAAAATCTTTAATTTTATGTTAAATGTTATTTAATCTTGTATATTTTAGTGTATTATTGAAAAAAAGTTGTCAGCCGCTAATCAAGATCGGTTAAGTCGGATTCTACCTAAACTTTTTGTCAACTGTATGACCCAGAATCTTGTACCATAATTAGTATTTCTAATTACCCACGCTGGTATGATGGCCCGTGGTGCGAATTCTCTATGAATATTATTTTCGGAATCTTCAGGAAAGCTTTTCGAGTTATGGCGGGTCATAAATAACAACGGAACCACTTGGCAGGTTTGTGAAGAAATAACTTAGAATAAAACCGTTGACCAATAATTTTTCGCCTTCTCCTTCTACGAATAAAACAAACGCTCGCTGGACAAAACATACCAAAAAGCTGCTAAGTATACAGGGTGTAAGAAAAATTATCATTAACCTTAAAACCACAGTCTACCCATCAAACTAAACAACTTTTACTAAGGGAGCAAACCTGTCTGAACAAAAAAATATCAGCTGTGCCATACTAAACTGCAATACCTACTCGATTCAAACATATGGGACAGCTGATATTTTTTGTTCTGACATGTTTGCTCCCTTAGTAAAAGTTGTTCAGTTTGATGGGTAGAGTATGTGGTTTAAGGGTTAATGATACTTTTCCTTACACCCTGTATTGAATGACGCATCAATCAAGTTTCTATTCAAATCATAAATAAAACTAAATAGAAATCGCTAAATAATGTTTAGCTTTTAGCCTCTTGTTTAAACTGCAATGATTTTCCGAAATCCAATCTTGAGGGGAGAAAAGGTGGAAAATTTTATTCAACACAAACTTGCCCGTAAAGTGGTTCTTTTTGCACCGCTTTTAGGTACATAATGCAGCTCATAAAACACGCGTGCGGTTCGTGCTGTAATCCCGTCGTGACTGTAATCATAGATTAATATGTATATTGGTTACTGTAATAACTAACTTAACTCACTTGTATCATAATGTACTATATTGACTTCATAGATTGAGGAAGGGTTAATTGTATTTGAGGTAATGGAGTATTTGAAAATATGACAATGTATTTTCAGACCTTTACCTGGAACTCTTTTACCCTTAGCTACTGAAGGTAGCACTCTTTCTCCTTACATCCTCAATTGTCTTTCATACTCTAGTTTATCTAAATCAGGTCTCCCTATAATAGTTCTATCCTAGCTAATAGTACCTACCTAGTAACAGTGTTAGTTGTTCCGAATCACTCTTCTGTTTCTGTTACGTATTTTCTCTCGGAACAAGCTATTGTGTCCATATGATGAGCCTGAGATAAATCTTCATAATCAAGTCATCATGAGATTCTGCTTCCATGTCGGTATCTGTGAAAGACATTTTGTGTAAAATATACAAGCAAACAAAACTTATCTACAGCTAACTAAGGCTCGGTTTACGCAGAAGTGACGTGTGGCGGTGGGGGATAGCCAAAGTAACACAATTATAAACCTTATAGTACCTACGTCGCATAGCGTCTTTTGAAGAATTACGCCCGCGCCTCCAGGCGACGTCAGCTGGAGGCGCGAGTGCGATTCTCCTTTACGACAAAAACGACGCTATGCTACGTACTATAAGGTTTATATTGTGTTACTTAGATTATCCGCCACCGCCACATGTCTCTTCTGTATAAAACGTGGCCAAGGTGTGTTTTAGCTAAGCGTGTAGATGTCTACATATAAACAATTTCAAATTTCTTTGTAACAAGTTTATAGGTGGTGAAAAATCAATTTTATAAGATAAATTTAATAAACTTAGGCACAGTTTATCCCGTACCAATCTTTGATTGTTATATAGGTATGGTAGCGAACATCGAACAAGTTCATCTAGCTCCTCTTTCTATTTCATCTAAGCCTCGACACGTGGTAAAAGACCATCATTTTGTATTAAGCTATTACGAATTAACTTTATTAGGTTTGTTTCTAGAGCGTAAAGATAAATATGTCAGTCGATAAGTAAATAATAATTTTTAAAAATATATATTTGCATTTTAAAGTACTAGTTGAAAAACAGTGCATAGCTCCCAAACTAGGATTCCCTGTCCTATGGGTAGGTAAATATGGTAAGATCTTAATTAAGTAGGTATACGTAACGTAAGTAGGTAACTAAATTACCTGTATCCAAAAAGCGCGATGTTAATTCGCTATTAATATTTACGAGGCTGGCGTATCAAGTCAACTACATAATTGATTCGATCTGTTCTAAACGTGAAATCAATACCTATTTGACTTGGCGGTTATACTCAATGGAGTAAAATGTGATCACGTACATTATAACGTAATGAGATTTAAAAATAAATATTTTTGATATTCGAAATTTTGTTGTTATCGTGCGGTGTTGAAACATTATGAAATATAATGACCTATAATGTTGGTATTTTTAATCTTAACTCTGAAAATGGCTAGTTTTTAGTGTTCCGTACTCAAAAGGTGCCAACGGGACTGTATTACTAAGCCTTCGTTGTCCGTCCGCCCGTCTGTCCATTCTAACTCTAAAAAGGGCTGTATCTTACGAACCATAATAGTTGAAATTTTTGAAAAAAAATGAATGTCTAAACTAATTCTGTCATACGAAATACCCTATTTTGTATGACAGAATTAGTTCTCAACGTAACCACTAGGAGCGCTGTACGAAATTCAATACAAAAACTGTAGTAAACTACAGTAAAATTACAGTAGTAAGTATACTACAGTGTAAACTCATGGTACAGGACCTGAAATCAAAATAGAATTGCTGCTTAACTTCGTATATTTTTTGTTAACATGCACTTCAAATTCTAACAATGCCAATGTGAGAACAAAAATGCAGTAGGTGGATAAAGGCCAAAGTTGAAACTTTCAAATACATCGTTTAAAACCAGCCAGTTTAGTTTGTAACTAAAACACGAGGTCCTCTGTTTGAAATTGACATTTAGTGAAGCAACTGAAGTTGTAATAAAACAATGAAGCTTTTGACAGAATTACCCTTTTGGAATTTTAGTTTCATAATGCCGAAAATTTAAGTGCCCGATGCAGGACAGTAAAAGGACTTCTCTTCTGAGCTTCTGAAAATATAACCCAAAGGCCAAGATTTTTTTTCGCTACTATATTAACCGTTAAGCGAGCTCCATACAAACTAAGTTTAATTATAGAATGGATTGGATATCGGTAGATTTTTTTAAACACGATCTAGAAACTAATCTCTGTTCCTGTGATTTGTGCGATTCCAAATTGGTTGTTCTTTAGCTTCTCGACTCTGTACCTATTGAAAAGTTATTTTTTTTCGTGATTTCATTGTTGGTAATGAAGAGAAAGTTATTCAGTTTGATGATCTGTAACCCCTTAAGTATGTCACACATTTAAGTTTACCCCTTGTATAATAAAACACCAGAATTGTATAGCTCTTATTTTTGGAATTTTTCTCTAACTCATTGGTTTTGTATCTAAGAATAATATGTAGGAAAGGAAGACTTAATTTAAAAAAAAAACTTAAATTTCATTAAAGAACTTGGCTATAAAAGTTGCTAAATGAAAACGGTCAAGGTCTTCCGGACCCTGACTATAAAAGTCAAATATACGAATTATTTGATGCTTACCTACCTAACACTTCTCGAATCCATTAAATTTAACTAAATTATAAAATTCGATTAAAGAAAAAAAATATTGCACCTATCGCGGTGGAGCGCGCTCCATACAAACGAAGTCTGGTTATATTTTTATTACAAACCAATTAAAGTAAATCTAAGTAAGTCAGAAACAATCTAGAAACTAATCTTTATGCTTGTATTGTGTCAGATTTTCGTTAAAATGTATAGTTTTAAAGTTACAGTCCCTCAAAGATTTTCATACAAATCTTAAATTAATCCTAGCATTAAAACTGTATATCTAAACGAAAATCTGACACATTAAAAGCATAGAGATTAGTTTCTAGATTGTTTCTGAAAAAAATCATTGACTTTAATTGGTTAGTATTGATAATATAACCAGACTTCATTTGTATGGAGCGCGCTCCGAATGTTCGGGCTGCCTCGTTTTTGTAGTGAGTCTGCTATGTTTGCCGAGGTTCGAACCGACGACTTTTACGATATTATGAGAAAACGTTGTGCCTCCGTAATCCAGAGAGTATGAACAGTCAAAACAGCATCCTTCAAGCTGTTGTTGAAGGTTAAAATAGCCCCATAATGAAGCTTGTGTGTACAACCGCACACCGGCCTTTAGTCTTTCCCAATGTTGGGACTTGAGATGAAATTGTTTTTTACTAACGATAGGTTAAGTTCCTCTGTTACTGACACTTTTATGGACTAACTGTCTGAAACAAAGAATTTTTTTTAAATAAATATAAAAACCTAAAATATAAAATAAAAAAATTTACGATTTATGACTAAAAACTTAATTGTCTTCTGGGCTTCGGCTATAAAAGTCGATCACAATTTCGTCCATTTTGTCTGTCTGTATGGCCCACCCAAAGGCCCACCTCACCAATTAATTTGTCAAACATTTTGCTAATTTTTAATTGATGTTCGATTATTTTAACTTTCGGTGTTCTGTATAAAACGTGTTAATGAATTAACGCAAAACTAGAAAGTAGTTCGTTTAGAATCGGGAGCAGAATCGAATTATCAGGGTTTTTTAACATCGGTAATTTTTTTCATAATATTAAATAATTTGTTTGTAAAATTTAAAATTTAAAAACATTTACATTCACAAAATAAAAAGGTTCTTAAAATTTATCCATGAGCACGTTAGCGCTTTCATTCTGAAATGATAACAAATCATTTTTGCCTCAAAACTTAAAATGCGAATAACTTTAAACTATAACTATCAAAATAATGAAATTATTGTTACAATCTAATTATTTTGTTATATATCAGTTGAGGTGTATGAGTGAATGAATAAGCGCAAAGCGCGCTTATTCATTAACACATTATATATCTGATTTTTTATATTCCGCTGACAGTTTTTGCTCCCATTTACTACATAAAAATTAGATTAATTAGAGAGAACCTACGTTGTGAGAGTGTGTTTCAAATCTCTGTTTCTGTAATAACGAGTAATAATCCACATATCTGCACCAAGCGCCTTTCAGAATCTTTTATAATGCGCACAGCCATGGAGTGCAATGCCCTGCCTGCGTCAGTATTTCCGAGATGCGCTTATTCATTAAAACGTTGTTTATACTAATTTCGATTAGTTATGAATTGGTGTTCGATTTAATTTTCGGCGTTATGTACATAAACCCCAATTACTCAATCATTTTTGCACCTGTTGAAGAAAAATTTGGCACGAAGACAGATAATAATAACCAAAAAGTAGAAATGTGATTGTACCTACCCCAGCGAATGAAGTATCTTAGTTAGTGTTACGCTTCTATCTCGAGATTTGTGCACTAAAAAGAAAAAATTCCAGCCGCCAGCCAGCAAATCTGAAAATATGCAAAAAGTAGATGATGATGATGATGATGATGATGATGATGATGACGATATAGCTAGTAAGTACTTTCAATGAAAATTATAACGGATGCTGTATGTACGATGTAATTAGTGCCAGAAAAAGTTGAGGTTTACTTTTATTTACATGGACAAACGACACCCTATCGTGGACGTGTCCGACACGCTCTTGGCCGGTTTTTTGAATACAAGTTTTATAAATAAATATGAGCAACAACATCATCATAATCATTAGCCGATACGTCCCCACCTCTAAGTGTAGCGTGCCCTGCCCTAATGGTGAAGTAGATGGGGCATTACAATTTCATTAGTTCTTCACGCACTCTCAATGCGGATTTCACATACCTAATAACCCAACCAACCAAATAATAGTATTTATTTCTACATACAGAACGGCCACTCCCCGCCCCCTTTAACTTCAGATACCCCAACTCACCTCACACTTTCTGGGGACACTTTAGGAAAGCCGAGTAAGGTAATGCAGTCAGGCGCACCCGTTGGATTTGACTACGTAAAATTGTGTCTTTTCAGTGCATAAAAACGTTGAAAAATAACGCTAAATTTACATTTTCAGTAATTCTTTAGCACAAATACTATTTAATAACAGAACTAACAATAAAAATCGAAAATGTAGATGACGTTAAATGCAAAGCGCGGCTTTCAACCATAAGGTAATTTTACCTTACATTGCGCAAAGTGCGAATGTACAAACGCCATTTCAAAATTCAAATACGTTCTATAGAGTGCCCGACCTGTGGCCTAACTACCCGCTTGAAAACATAGCAACAATAAGGGCCTGTTTCACTACTTCTGGATAAGTCATTGTTAGCTTATTTGACAGATCGTTTGACATATGTCGTATGAAGGATATGCCAATTTATCTGTAATGCAAGCTAACAAGAGCTTATCCAGAAGTGGTGAAAAGGACCCTAAGTCTCTTTCGTATTTTTAAAGATGATTATCTCTGAAAAGATCTACTACCCAAAAATTTTCTATGAACAAACGGAATCAATTATTAATGTGGTTCAAACTGATGTAGTCTCTAGATTGAATTATCTGATCCAAATAATTCCATACCTACTCGTACTTGTCGAATTTCGTAACTGGAATTCAAAACACATGCAGTTGGACAGTTGATGGATTTATGAAAATGAAAGGTCTATGTCATTGAACGGTTGCACTAATTTACCTAAACATTTGAGATTATATTTAGATAATTCTAGATCCACGCGAGCATTCATAGAAACATTATAATAAATCCATCTTGTGGCTCTTTCCGCGTCAGAATTTGTTTGGTAACCTATATTGTTACTGCCATGAATTTATAACGAAGCATCAACACAACTGAATACAGCAGTATGAACATCCATTCCAAACAGGTGGACGTACTCGAGAAACTCAACAATATTGATTTGACAACCAAGATAAACAGGTATTCATGATTTCGCCGACGCTGAGCCCTTTTCTAATAAAACCGATCAGGTGCTAGGCGGGCTACTCGCGCACCGCGGTTTCCGTACCACCCCACCACACAAAACAACATATTATTAACTTACAAAAAAACTTTTTTCTCCGGGAGTCCGACACGCTCTTGGCCGGATTTTTTGTGTAAACTAACTAAAGGCAAACCTTTAAACCACGTTCTCTACCCATCAACATGAAAAACTTTTCTATGGGAGCAAACCTGTCAGAACAAAAAAATATCAGCTGTTTCATACGTTTAAGTCGTGTACGCATTGCAGTTTAGTATGGAACAGCTGATGTTTTTTAACGCTGACAGGTTTGCTCCCATAGTAAAAGTTGCTCATTTTGATGGGTAGATCATGGTTTAAAGGTTTGCCTTAACTTAGTTTACATACTATATACTAAGGTAGGCACCATAGTGAGAGTTGTTCAGTTTGATGGTCTGAGTTCACCGTTTCAGTATTTGCTAGGCTGTCATTTACACCCTGTATATGCAACAGCGGATTTGTTTTTTGCTCCCATCGGTTTGCTCCGAGAGTAAAAGTTGTTCAGTTTGTTCTTAGTTGCTGACTAAGGATGCTAATGGTATCAATTTCACCCTGTATTATGTATACTCGCTTTCTAACTACCGCGTTGCTCTGTGGGGACTACTTCCCGTGGGGTTCTGTAGGTA
This sequence comes from Agonopterix alstromeriana, assembly GCA_963924505.1. Lineage (NCBI taxonomy): Eukaryota > Metazoa > Arthropoda > Insecta > Lepidoptera > Depressariidae > Agonopterix > Agonopterix alstromeriana. Next base: position 16,989,829 of record OZ004661.1, read on the forward strand.
TATTTACTACTGTGATGGCGTTACGACCTCCTACTGATTACGTTGTTTTCAACTCTCTAGAGTGCTCTTTAATCTTTCCTTTATCTTTCAAGAAGTTATTGTAATTTTGTTGGAAGTTAGTTGCGTAATAGTTTAGTTTTCATTTCTATCAACAGTTTCTAAGTTTTTTAGGGTTCCGTGCCTAAAGGGTTAAAACGAGACCCTATTAATAAGCCTACGTTGTCCGTCCGCCCTACCTATTTAGGGCTGTAAATTTTCAACCGTAATAGCTAGACAGTTGACCTTTTCGCAGAATATGCGTTATTACAGCGAATTTGTTAAAAATAATAAAATGAAACTAATTAAAAATTAAGGGGGGTCCTCATACAAGAAACTAGTTTTTAACAACCTTTTTTCTTCTCGCTCTATCGTAAAAACGGTAATAGACACAAGTATCAAGCTTGCTGTGATTTATAGAGCAAACTCTACAGTATAACATAAAAAACACTCTACATAAAAACTGGCTAATCGGAGTCGGTCTCGCGCTAAAGGTTCCGGAGAAAACAAAATTATTTGAGGTGTTAATATTAATATCCTGTGTGGTGGTCTGGTACGAACCCCTCGATGCCCGAGTAGTTCGACTCGCACTTGCCCGGTTTTTAACATTTTGATGCTTCTAAATTCTTCCGTTTCGTAGTAGTTAGTTGTGCCGTTAGTTATAGTGTAAGTGTAACTTTTCACTAAAAAAAAGTACGAAATCTCTCAAATTCTTCTCAAATTCGATGTGTTTTGCTGATGATGTAAAATGTTAAATATAACGTGGCGAAGTATCTGACAATAAACATCAAACTCTGTAAAATATCTGTAATCAGAGTTTGGTAATAACTTATAGGTAGTTATAAGTGGGTGTCGAAAAATTGTTTTCTTCGTATCTGCCTACTACATTTCTTTTTTTGGGTTACTAGACAAACAGATAGAATGGACGAAAGTATAAGGGTTCCTTGTTCGAGTACGGAACCCTAAAAATATCGATATCGAATCATTTTTTTTCGACACAATGTATTTAATAGAAGTGTGCATGTACATTGAAGATATTTACATGAAAAAGATTACGATATGGTTTTTAGGTATACCGGACTCCAAATCATTTTTTTTAGAATTTTTGTCTGTCTGTTTGTTTGTTTGTATGTTTGTAACAGCATCACGCAAAAAGTACTGAACCGATTTTGATGAAACTTATTTTTTTTGATAGCTTATGATCTGACTTAAAATCTGATATATTATTTGTGCGGACGAAGTCGCGGGTTAACTCTAGTGTGATTCTAAATTTAATAAATTTGCTACCTACCTACACGATGCAACGCGGCCTTTTTGAGCGCTACGATGCACTTTCTTGATTAGTTGCTCAAGGCCTCTCCTTTTAATCTGCCAAATGTCAGAGGGTGTCATCACGCTTGGCTTATTTTTTACATTGCATCATGTGACGATGTTCTATGTAACGTGTTAATGAATAAGCGCAAAACCTCATACACCCCAATTGATTTTTAACAAAATAATTAGATTGAAACAATAATTTCATTATTTTGATACTTAAAATTTAAAGTTATTCGCATTTTAAGTTTTCATTCAAAAATGATTTGTTATCGTATCAGAAATGAATGAAAGCGCTAACGTGCTAATGCATACATTTGAAGAATCTTGTTTTGGTAGTAAGTAGGGTAGGGTGAGTTCATTACCCATACGTAATAGTAAGACTGTCTAAAGTTGCCATACAAAGCTATAAGACCGATCAAAATTGTCATTTTCTTCTGGTCTTATAGCTTTGTATGGCAACTTAAGACGGTCCTACATTATATTACTTATTTTTAAATACATTGAACTTTTATAAGTTAGGTACAAAAGTTTGGGTCGTTTGAATTTTATACCGGCACCATCTCAAAAAGATCCCCTTTAAAGCTATAAATTGGAGTGTTAAATGAAAGTGATCGTTGATTCAAGTCTCATTGAGGTTCATCATGTCGCGCAAGGGCCCTCCGCGTGGTCGCTTGATTAACCCTCGTACCCTCCTTAAGTCGAGTTCAAAAGTGGTTCAAGAGTACAGACCATTCGATAATGTTGTCCATTCTTGATGCGTCTTTTTGCTTTAGAAAAATAATTACCTATAAAGGGTTCAACTTAATATGCTGACAGTTTTTTAAGAGGATAATCAGACCATCAAATTGAACAACTTTCTCTATGGGACCATAGTCGAAATCGCGAATAAAAAACAGCTGTCTCATACAATTGGGTCGAGTAATATTTCAGTTTAGTATGGAACAGCTGATTTTTTGTTTGTATTAAGTCAGATTTTCGTAAAAATATACAGTTTTAGTGCTAGAATAAATTTAAGATTTATATGGAAATCTTTGAGGCAAAGTAACTTTAAAACAATACATTTGAACGAAATCGGACTTCATACAAACATAGAGTTAGAGAGAGAGAAAAAATACATTGACTTTAATTGATTAGTATTGGAAATATCACCAGACTTCATTTGTATGGAGCGCCCTCCGAATTATACGCCCTTAACAGCCTGAAACGTCTGAGTGATATGTCAAACTTCTGTCATGAAATGTCAAATGATTAGCGCGATACCGAATGTGTAAAAAGTTGTGATTCGCAAGTGGTCCAATGACGTTTGAACGACTTAGCGTTGATCATCATCTGGAAGAGCAGAATCCCATTTTTCCAACGCTCAAGAACGTCATTGGCTAGAGGGAGAAAGGTCGCAGCACTGCCGGTGCTGCCGCATGTGATCGCATTCCTGCTATCTTTCTTCAAGAGCTGCATGAGCTCATCCCGCCTTCCCCTTTCTACTATCGGACTTCCAGACGCACCGCGGTATCCACCCCTTCTTGGTTGATATCCCACGTATCCGCACTAAGCGCCTTTCTGATTCTTTTATTATGCGCACAGCCAAGGAGTGGAATGCCCTGCCTGCGTCAGTATTTTCGAGCGCTTATAACCCGAATTCCTTTAAAGTACGAGTGAAAAGGCATCTTCTGGGTTAGTTAGCTACATCTTTGACCCCATTTTTGTCCTAAGGACTGGATTGAGGTCAAGAGCAAACGCATTTTTAATACTAAAAAAAAACTGTCTTACTCTAGCAAATGACGTTCCTAAGCGACAGAAAAGGATAAAGCGTCAAACAATGCGGTTCCTCGCTGCCAGATGAGGTTCAACCCTTAACCGATTGAGGTCATATTCAAATACAGCTGTAGCATGGCAGAGAGACATAGCAAATAAGTTCCATAGTGACTTATCTGACCTTCACATGGCGCATAACTAAGCGAGAGAAAAGGCGCGACATAACGTTATCGCACGCATCATGCTAGACTCTCGGGCCCGGCTGCCCGCTTCTTCTTCTTTCGTATCAGCATAAACTACATAATTATATCGCTTGACAATTACCGCCCGCTTCAAAACATAATTTATCTGGCAGTTGTAACTCCGAATGTGATTCGAAGAATTTATGTTACGTGATACCGACTTAACCCGAAACATAATAAAAAAAATAGTATTCCAATACCAATCGAAAGTGTTTAAAATGTTGAACTGAAAGCTAAATAATTCAAAAGGCAGCGTGGAAATGCATTGCAATTTTATTTATAGAAGCTTAATAATAGTTAAAGTGTAAAAATACGAGGAATTAAATTCTCATATAATCCTCTTACAATAAAATGGTGGAATAGTATGCAACAATTTTACACTGAAATCGAAAGGGAATTAATTCCACTCAATAAACAATTTTACGTTCTGTTTACTACAAAAGATGAATGAATGAGTGAAATGTAATTTTATACACGCTATAAATAAACAAGGGAAATAAAGATAGACCCGTTAGGTTTTTGGAACATTCACTTTTTTTTACCAGACCTGGCTCCTATTGATTTATATTTGTTCCCCTATTTAAGAAAGAACGTCTGAGACTACATACATAATATGCTCACGACTATATTCCCCGAAGAGGTAGTCAGAGATATTCCGAAACCACAGAACATCCACGTTTCACTAGTGTACCGAAACTCTATCCAGTGTGACGGGGCGTGAGCCCGAAGGTGATGGGTACAATACATGCCTTGAAATTGAAGCACGCAGGTTTCCTCACTACATTTTCCTTCACCGAAAAGCCAGTGGTGTTACAAATCATACATAAATTCCGAAAAATTCATTAGTACGAGTCGGCTTGGACGGGGATCGAACCATCGCCTCCTGCAAGGCAGGCAAGGTTACTCGCAACTGGACCACCACGGCACGTCTGAGACTAAGAATTCGTATACAGGGTTACAGGTTAAGTCGACCTAAATCCTTTAAGAGGTGATAGTTTCCATCATTCCTGACTGATTTGACTATGGAACCCCATACCCTAAACTTAACCGTTCTCAAGTTATGGGACTTTGAAGTTTTTTTTAAAAAAATCCAGATTTTTTTGTCTAATGTCCCCTTTTTTTGTGTTTTGTACATCTAATGTTTTTGTTTTTGTATTTTTTGTGTAGCAGATTAGCTGCTTCATTATTTTAAACACAAAAACTGCAAGTAACTGTACCAACTGAGTCGTAATAGACGATTGATTGTTAAAAAAAGAAATAAATTTGTGAAAAGTTTATTTTTCTTTCTTTTGTATTTTAAAAAAAGTCTAAGACAGTTGTGCTGCAGATGTGTTTAAAAATATCTACGGTTCTTCAGCTTTCCGATAAGGTATAATTTGCTAGGGTGTTATCAGGATTCTCGGAAAAAACATCGATGAAAGACTCCCAGGTAATAACAAAAATAACGGTATTTCGTAAAGTTGCTCGCAACGCCCATTGTCTTGCAATGGGTACAATGGGTAGCGCGTCACGTGCGAGCGGGATATCATACAATGTAAACGGGTGCAAGAGAGACAAGTTATTTCAAACGCCATTTTGTTGTTATTGTGTTTGGTTATGGTTAGTCTGCTTACGCCATTCGTCCGTGGTAGATGCGATACTTGGTGCTCTTCGTTTTTTACTCGACTTAGCTTGTTTTTCTGGACTGTTTCCTCCTATTCGTGACTGTGCTTGTTAACTGGACCTTGATTTGTGCTTCTGATTTGGAACTGTTGAAGATGGCGACCTTTACGAACGAAGAATATGCTGATATTTTGATTTGTTATGGGTACTGCAACTGTGTATCCTTACAAGCTCGTCAAGAATACATAGCACGTTTTCCTGACCGCCGAATTCCGGATATTAGTGTCTTCGACGGAGTTTACCGGCGAATTAGAGAGACTGGCTCTGTTTCGAGGCGACGAACAGACCTGGGTAGACCACGTATTAATGATGATGATGAAGAGGAAGATAATGAGATTGTTCGACGATTTCGACTGGATCCGACTACGTCAACCAACGTTGTTGCCCGAGAACTTGGAATCTCACAATGGAAAGTGTGGTTTACTGTGCATACTGCCGGTCTCTACCCCTACCACTACACGCCAGTGCATGTTATCGAAGAAGGAGATCCTGTGAGGAGGCTGGATTTCTGCAGGTTTATGTTGAATGCAGATTTGGAAGATCCTTCGTTTTTTCGAAGCATCTTGTGGACTGACGAGTCCAAATTTGATCAAGATGGGATAACCAATTATCATAACGCCCATCATTGGGCTCCGAAAGCAGGAAGAAATCCTAATAAGAAAAGGGTAAAGGGGTCACAGAGACGTTTCAGCCTTAACGTATGGATGGGAATAATTTCAAACCATCTGGTTGGGCCTTACTTTCTTTCTCCAAATTTGGATGGAGAGACCTATGAAAATTTTTTAAGGCAAGATTTACCCGATTTGCTCGACGACATACCATTAAACCTCATTCGAAACATGTGGTTTCAGCACGACGGGTGCCCCGCGCACTTTAGAAGGAGTGTCAGAGAGTGGCTAGACACTAATTACCCAAATAAGTGGATCGGGAGAGGTGGGCCTACACCGTGGCCAGCTAGAAGTCCAGATTTGACACCAATGGATTTTTATGTGTGGGGGCACATGAAAAGTTTGGTTTACGATGAACCTAACCCAATAACATCTGTTGATGTTTTGAGGCAGAAAATAATTGATGCTGCTAACGAAATAAGAAGAGGACTCACAACTGGGGTAGTGAAAAGTGGCTTAAGGCACAGAATGCGTGTATGTGTGCGAAATAGGGGCGGACATGTGGAACATGTATTGTAAAAATGATTAATAAACCTCATTCGTTACCTATTTGGATTGTTTTATTTTGTTTTCTGAGTAAAGTTAAATTTGACGCTTAAATATCGTTATTTTTTACTACTACCTGGTAGCATATCATCGATGTTTTTGTTATAAAATTCCAATAATACCCTATTGTATTATACCTTATCGGAAAGCTGAAGAACCGTAGATATTTTTAAGCACATCTGCAGCACAACTGTCATAGATTTTTTTTTAAATACAAAAGAAAGAAAAAAAAAACTCTTCACAAATTAATTTCTTTTTTTAACTATCAATCGTCTAATACGACTCAGTTGGTACAGTTACTTGCAGTTTTTGTGTTTAAAATAATGAAGCAGCTAATCTGCTACACAAAAAATACAAAAACAAAAACATTAGATGTACAAAACACAAAAAAAGGGGACATTAGACAAAAAAATCTGGATTTTTTAAAAAAAAACTTCAAAGTCCCATAACTTGAGAACGGTTAAGTTTAGGGTATGGGGTTCCATAGTCAAATCAGTCAGGAATGATGGAAACTATCACCTCTTAAAGGATTTAGGTCGACTTAACCTGTAACCCTGTATAATAACGAGGTTATGACTGCAGTGGAGGCCTTTTGGAAACTGGGAACCTGATTTTGTTCGGCTGGAATAAGAAAAAAAAAATGTTTGGTTGCTTTTGTTATTATAATAATAAACCCGCAGGGCAGCTTGTGGCGAGCTGTTGGTGAGTGGCGACACCACGGAACCGATTCTCCAGAGGGCCCGGATTGATTTGGCCCTCACCTCCTGTCTTGCCTTAACCGGCCGGCCAGGAGTGGAGTTGCAAGAGCGGAACCTATGCTCCAGGTTGGAAGTGTAAAATGTCATAACGCCGGGACCTGCTGACTGGTGCGCTTAGCACCGGGAACCGGCGCCCGCAGACTCACCTCTCTACAACCTTAGCCGCTCAGTACATGTTGCCGCCTTGTCGCTCCTTACGAGCGGACTTTTTGGGAGGCCCATTCAATGAGTTGGCAAGTCACCGCCTGCTAGATTTTAAATTTGTGATATATTTAACTAGAGCAGGCGTCCGTTATCTCACTCCATAGCCCAGTTATCCAGTACACAGAATCCCATCCCCATAGCCCAGACAAATTTATCCCTTCCTGGCAATAGTTCAGCATCTGTCGGGAATTATCTTCTAGTGCATCTCCATGGTGTATTTAGGGATATGCCTCGATAGGTGCATGCGATCTCACATTTAGAATAAATGGTACCAAAAAAGGCCTTCGTGTTGGCTTCCTCCCCATGTATGCCTCCCAAAGGACCGGGTCCTAGTGGACCAACATAATAATAATAATAATCATACAATAATCAACAATAAGTGATTTAGGTACCTCTGAACTAATATTATTTACATTATTACAGTAGTATGGATACTGGTGCCTGGACTAAGTTCACACAGGACACCAGGCCTCCACCCGCACGGTTACCCTCACAAAAACGTAGTCTAGAAACCTTTACAAGAACATTGTCTAGGAGAAAAGTTATTACTCTAAGCCCCACTTGCATGCCCCAATTACCGGTTTATCAGTTATCTTCACTACACCATATCGTCTGAAATAGTTACAAACATCATGAATCAATCTACCAATCCATTGAAGGTTATCGGTGTAGGAAATTAATAGCATTTCAATTTGAGGTGGCCGCTTCCTGTGATATCTGACAGTTAATAGAGCCGGCACCTTATCACCCATCGTCGAGAGCTGGGGGATTGGAGCTATTTAAAGCCTCGTGTTGTGACTTGAACTCGGTTGCAAATTTGTAATATCTGCAGCAAACGCCGTCGGGTGTAGGTTTATATTGTTGGTTTGAATCTTTGAATTCATACGCGACAAGCTTTTAGATATTTAATTCAATATAATACAGGGTGTTAGGGTAAACTTTTATTATTTTATATATTGTACCCATGATGCTGAACAAATTTCCCTAAGAAACCTGTAGGAAATTCGCAAAAAATGTGTTAGCCTTTCCACACTAAATGCAATCAGCTGATCGAACGTTTAGTATGAAAAGTCGAGATTTTTTTTTTGCGCATTTCCCTTATGTTCCTTTGGGGTAAATTGGTCAATATCATGAGTGAAATCACCCATTAAAGAAATGCAACAATCTATCCTAACACCCTTCACACTCTAACTTTAAAAATAGGGATGTCAAAATATTTTTAAGATGAAATAATTAGGATAATGTTACTAAATAAATTGTGTTATTTTCTAACATTTTTTCATGATGTCTATTACGAAAGTTCGAAGTTAACTTAAAAAGTTAAGTTTTTCTGTTGCTGTTAGCTATTTGAGGGCTGCAATAACGTTAACGTTATAGCAATCTAGACGTTTTACAGTGTTGGTACCAGGTACCTAGTTACACAAAAGTTTTAATTTTCTCTATATAGTTGAAGTACTTTTTATCCATCAGCTATTCCATTTTCGCCCAGAATGTGACATTCCTACCATAACTAGGGTTGCCCTTAGAGCACAGATTAGCGGGAAATTTGCAATCAAAATGTTGGACATGGCTAAAAAAAGCGGGACCCAGCTGACAAAATATAAGTAGTCGAAAAAAACAATAAAAAAAGTAGAATCAATAAGGCAAAGTAGAATCAAAAAAGAAATTTAAAAATTTTGGAGTTTACAGTCAATCCCTTTTGTTTATAGTAAAACTAAAAGTAAGGATGAAATGAAAAAAAAAAAAACATTAAATTAAAGAACGAACACGAACAGCATATTAATATAATTAATATAATTGTTATAAAATGTACAAAAACTGTATTGTTACAGTTTTGTACATTTCATTAGGTGCTTTGTAATCGAAAACGAAAATCGGTAAATTAAGTAAACTTTTTCTATGATTATACAAACATATAACAGAAAATTACATCTTTAAAACTTTGCATTTAAATAAGACGGCATGATCTACGGGTCTAGAAACGGGACGTCCCGCCTCTCTCTGGACGGTTGGCAACTTGTTGGCAACCCTAACCATAACTCACATACACTAAATTTTAAGTAAACATTGTTACTGATCCACCTACTAACTATGTTATGGATTTTGACCGAAATAAATGCTTACCTATTTAATTTAATTTGAAATACAGGGTGTAACAAAACACCCTAGCAATATTTTAAGGGGTGGTTTGGTTTAGACCATCAAACTGAACAACGTTCACTGTGGAGTGTACTCGACTCAAATGATGGGAAATAAGATTTTTTTTACTTTTTTTTCATAGTGAACGTTGTTTAGTTTAACGATCTAAACCACCCCTTTAAATATCACCAGGGTGTTTCGTTACACCTTGTATTAAATTACCATCAAGATAACTACATATAGGGTCCTTCTTAATATGTTGACACTTTTTAAGTAGATGATGACCGTCAAACTGAACAACTTTCTTTAGGGCTGGTGCCCTCGAAATCGCGAAAAAAAAATCTACTGTCCCATACATTTGGCTCCAGTTTTACGGTCTGATCATCCCCATAAAAGTGTCATAAGAACCCTGTAAGAACCTATGAATTATCTAAAATGATATCCTAAATACTAAGATCCAACCGTAAAATTATCCACCTATTTGTTTGGTGAACGATATGTGATTTAAGTAAAAGGTTAATTACACAGGGGTTCATACAACGCCGCCGGGTTGCCTAGCAAAATCTAGCCGCAGTTGACTTTACCCTTATGATTTTTGGTATAATTTTTCCACTTATTTGTTTGGGAAGTAAATGAGGTGCCATCGGAAAGAGACTAATCTAAAAAACAAGAAAAACTATGGTTGCCATCTCTCAGTCTGCCGCAACTCTAGGGTTGCCAGGTTCAAAGAACTAATTTTAACCCTAGAGTTGCGGCAGATTGATAGGTGGCAACCCTAGTTTTTCGAGTTCTTTATATCGGTCTTCTTCCGATGGCACCTCATTTACTTTCCAAACAGATAGTTGCAATTGTTGGAAAAATGGCACCCAAAATCATAATGGTAAAGGTAGTTCTGGCAAGATTTTGCTAGGCAACCCTGCAGCGTTGTAGAAACCCCTGTGTAACCTTTCACTTAAAACACATTTCGTTCACCAAACAAATAAGTGCATAATTTTACGGTCGGATCTTAGTACCTATATTAAGTAAGATATTTTTAGTATCCAAAACGTATGGTGCTTTGCCTTACAGGGGAGCGGGCGGAGGGGGGATGTTTGGTGACGTCAATATCTCAGCCATTTTGGATTCGCTTAGTGTAAGCTACGATAAGAGAGTGAGGCCGAATTATGGAGGTCAGTATAACTTTTTTCTCATTTTAACAATTTTAATTTTTATCAATTTTACCCAAACTTCTGCTTTGCTTTTGCAGTTTGATGAGGGCTTTGCGTAATTTGATCTTCAGGTTTGAGAGTATTGATCGGTGCATTGTACAAAATTCTTTTTTCTATTCCGAAGCCGGTTAGAAATTAGTACATCTAAGGCCGGATTCGACCAAACTTTGATTTATCCAAGAATGACTAATATCTAAAGAAAGAGGTCTATGTATCCGTACTTATTGCAATGTGAGGTAATCCATTTTTAATTTATTCATTTCATACGTCACTTGTGGTAAATCAACACAAGTGACATGACAAGGTCGGACTTAATCTAAGAATAAAACTTTACTCGCGTTTGGTTGATTTCGGCCTTAATAAAATTGAGAACGGCTTCTAAAATAAAGTACCAAACTACCTTCTTCTAAAACTAGTCTACTAATATCTTGCCTACCTACAAGAAATTTGTGACGATATAGGTATTAATTTTGTTAAACTTTATTTACCTAATTGGAATAAGAAATTACTAAGAAATGTAATGACATCAATAGCTTCCAAGTAATTATTTCAAATGGAAATGAGTACGGTTGTATGGAGAAAAATTACCTATTTTTTTATTGGCCAGTAATAAAACTTACATAGGTTTTTAGAGGACCTTTTGAAATACATTAAAAAACATCACATTCATTGCTAGGCTGCATCGGAGCTGTGCTATTAAGGTACAAATAACTTCTAATTTTGTATGGAAGAAATCACTTTTTCGCTAAGACCGCCTTGTTTTGTATCTTCTGTATTTCTTTACGGTATATTTTGCTGAGTAGGTATTATGTTTCGATTGATTGATTGAAAATGAGTTGATTCTTAAAGGTGTTGGTTACTTTTTCATGAACCTTTAGAGTCAAATATCTCAGCTACGATGCGAGCTAAGCCATAAATGTTTAATATTATACAATACTTTGATTTGATGCCGCGACTGTTAAAAAAATGCCAACGGCTACACAGTTGCCATATTTGATTTCTTGACACTTCATCCATTTCTGGAACTCTCGGGAACAAGACTAATCTAATACAAGTTTGGATGACACGAGTAGAGGAAATTAACGGAGTCTTAGAATCGCGCAGTCCGAAAAATTTACTAATTTTAATCAAAAATGGACCTGTTTTAAAAAAAATTAAAAACAAGCATAGTATATGCTCACGACTTTATTCCCCGACGGGGCAGTCAGAGATATTCTGAAACTTCAGAACATCCACGTTTCACTACTAGTACCAAAACTCTGTCCAGTGTGACGGGGGGTGAGCCCGACCCCACTTGCAATGGACAATGGGTACTATATATGCCCCGAAATTGAAGCCTGCAGGTTTCGTCCACGATGTTTTCCTTCACCGAAAAGCCAGAAGTGTTTCAAAATTAAAAACAAAGTTTTTTTAAATTTAAAATAAATATTTGATGTCATATTACTGAAATACTGTCTCTGATATCGGATCGGAGCTGCATGATTTCTAGCCACAAAGTTGGATCAAGCAGTAAAAATATCAGTGTTTTAATGTATGCAATACGTACCTAAACAATTATTTAGTTTTATTATTTTACAGAACAATAAAACTAAATTATGAATACCTATAAGTTTGCAACATGAAAAGTTAGCGATTATTTTCGGATGCTTTACTTAGAAATGTATCATAAATGTTTTGGTGGGCTTAAAAACAACTGGGATCGATTCATCAATCCGACTTGGAATGTAAAACGGAGACAGTCTAAGAAAGAGTGTCTAGTTACTACATAACAGATGCATTAAAACTATTGCTGCATAATGTTTGCAATTTATAATTATTGTTCTTGCTTTGATTTTATTTAACCGATTTCATTTGTTTGTAGTTGTAATAACATTGCCGTTTAGTTTTCCTACCTATATGCAAAGGTGAATGTGAACATTATGTCACAGGATTGCCAGGTAATGTTACTCATGTAATATTTCAGGACCACCAGTGGATGTGGGAGTCACCATGTACGTGCTCTCCATCAGCTCCTTATCTGAAGTGAAAATGGTATTTAACACTGTAAAACCTACTTTTACGTAGATGGTCATTTTAGTGCGACAAATGACTAGCAGCGCTGTTAGGGTAGCGACCCTCGGTCGAGCGGCAAACTGTCTCGCCTAGAGAAGCTTAGACGGAGGTCAGTGACCGTTCGATCGAGGTACTCCGGGCGTCACGTTCACGTCACCGTCCTCTGGTTTGGTTTTCACGCGCGACTCACGATTGATTGCAGGTCCGCCAGTGGAGGTGGGCGTCACCATGTATGTGCTCTCTATCAGCTCCGTCTCCGAAGTGCTCATGGTACTCGCCACTGTCAGATCACGCTTGTCTCGGTCGCGCGCTGTGCCGCCACGACCGAGCAGCCCCAGACTCGAGGCTGCGAGCATGCCGGCGTTTTGGAGCCAACCGCCCGGACGGTTTCGCACCACATGCCATTTTATCCTATCACTTGGTGTATCGCGATTTTCATTCTAAATCTCAATGGTGTGGCCATCCGGGTGTGTTCCTATCTAACTAAAGACACACTAAATATCTACTTTGCTATTAAGCATCCCTCCAAGCAAGATACTGTCGTAATTTTGCTCCATTGTTGTTTTAAGCTTTTTATATTCTTGTGTTTATTATATTTGTTGTGACTGTGGGTTTCTTACTATTATTTCTCGGCGTGATATTTCAGGCTCGCCACTAGTCTCGACATTTCTTACTTTGCGTAGTCTTGCTATGAATGTGTTTTATGTATTGTAACGTTGTCCAGTGAGTTCCGTTTGGACGTGGAAACATCGGATTTTTGCTTTATTATCTTTTTAATGTTTCGTTTTCTTTTTTTTTTACAACATTTGGACTAAAAACTCTCTTATCATAGAGCCGACTCACGAATTCGGACAAAATCCGGTGACGCTACTGTTTCTATTCTATAAATATAAACATTCACCATCGTGTGACGTGGGAACGTGCAGACAGTTTTTCTCGTGACGCCAAAACCCTTGATAACGGTTCCAAAGAACAAAAATCAAACTTAGACCAGGGTGTATGACCCCTAGTGGAAACCAAATCAAGGGGACTCTAATGTCACTTCAGGACGTGACCAAATCCGGATATTAGAATTAGATTTAGATGTAACACTACTTATAACCGTACACGTAATCGTATATTTCTCTTAGAATTTAACCGTTTCATTCTCAGGTGAGTCATGATCATGAATGACTTGAACGAGTACCAAACCTTTACCAATAATAATGGCTAGAGTTTATCAGCTTAGCTCTTTTTGTCTTGACTCGACTCGTGAACGAGAATGAAGAAGAAAACTAAAAGCGATCGTGATAAAATCGTACCTATTGTGTTTTGAAAAAAGGTCGATGCGCGAACCATCCAGTGAATAAAACAATTGTTTTATGATGCTCTAGGCTTATCAAAATAAGCTAAGCTTTTGATGTTGTATATTTCGAAAGATCATCAATCGACTTCAGTTCTCAAAATATTACGGACTAGTTATAATTTAAGTACTCATAATCAGTAATATCAAAATAATCCTAGTAATATTATTAATAATAGCTGAGCTGTCGAGGGGGTGACTCAAATTGTTTTTGGCCAAATCTCTTGAAAAAGATATAATTCTTATTGCCTGTGTCAGAAATTCAGCCTATCAAAGCAAGCGTTGCTCCGCTCAATACCCTCACTAAGTTACTATTGATAATAAATTTACTAGGATTATTATAATTTCACTGATTGTGGAGTAAAATTACAATATTACTGAAATTAGTCCGTAATACAATAATCCACCGATATGTGCGACACAACTTTCTTAAGGCGGTTGCAGAGTTGTCAATTTCATACAAAAGTTTGATGCCATAATACGCGTACGCGGTATTAATAACACAAATATTTTATATATGTATTGTGTATAGTAAAACTTTGAACGTATCAATAGAAAATTTCATTATCGTCATAATAATATTATAAATTTCAAATGTATACGCGGCGTCTAGATTTTATAAATAATTTCTTCATATATAAAATATTACTTTTAATTATACCGTCTACGCGTATTATGCGTCAAACTTTTGTATGAAATTGACAACTCTGCAACCACCTTAAAGTCTTATTTATATTGAATTCGCAGTAATACGGTAAAAATAAATTAAAATATCAACTTTTTTTTTGTTTTGAGATATACGGTAACGTGTACTTTGTTAAAAACAGTGATAAGGTAAATACTGAGTTATAATAGAAATTCATAGCATTATTGGGTTAATCATTATACATTTGAATTTCTGCTATACTCATACTGCCTGCTCACTATTAAGGACGAGTAGTCAACATAAATAGGTTGTAATTAAAAAAGTGTTATTTTGTAAATTCGATTTAAATAAACTATGATATAAATATAAATTATATTAAAAATATAGTAATAGATGAACAAAACCGTGCATAAACGAAAGTTGTATTACTCGTTCTTAATTACAAATCAATTAATTATGTATACAGTAATAAAACTGAATCAAACAAAAATCTCCACTAAAGAAATAGCAATTTAAAAAAAAAATTGTCTTGTTGTCAGTCCCTACTAATGTTAGTATATAATATGTTTGCTAAACCATCTAGGTACTGTATTTGCATCAATGTTATTTTCATAAGAAGATGTACATTTTCAACTGAATGAAATGAATAACCATTTCAAACCTCCCCGTGTCGTGTTTATTCTACAGACAATGAATTTATTTCGGTGTCTGATATTTTCATGCCATTTTCTGGTGCATTTTCATTATGGACGGCTTAAAATTTGAATAATATGTAAAGTAAAACTTTTACCGAATGACATTTATGGTGTAAAAGTAGCTCTTTGTTAAATGCTACATTTGTATTAGGTACCATTATTTTCTACAACCGTATAATGATGTTTCAGGACTTCACGCTTGACTTCTACTTCAGACAGTTTTGGACTGACCCAAGACTTGCTTATAAAAAGAGGCCGGGAGTGGAAACACTTTCGGTGGGCTCAGAATTCATAAGAAATATATGGGTACCTGATACTTTCTTCGTAAATGAGAAACAGTCGTATTTCCACATTGCTACAACGAGCAACGAATTCATTCGCATTCATCATTCAGGATCTATTACACGAAGTATAAGGTAGGTTCAAACTAAAGCAATTAACATATTTGGAGTCGCATTAGATACCAGTGCTTTGATTGATTCTAAATATACAGGGTCCTTCTTAATATGCTGATACTTTTTAAGGGGATGATCAGGCCATCAAACTGAACAACTTTCTCTATAGAACCAACATCAAAAACGAGAAAAAAAAATCAAATACAAAACTGCAAACCTGCTTTAGCCAATTGTATGGGACAGCTGTTTTTTTTTCGCGATTTCGATGTTGGTCCCATAGAGAAAGTTGTTCAGTTTGATGGTCTGATAATCCCCTTAAAAAGTGTCAGTATATTAAGAAGGACCCTATACAGGGTCTTTCTATACTGGGTCCTTCTTAATATGTATAGGACAGCAGATTTTTTTTGAGATTTCTACCTTCCCATAGAGAAAGTTGTTCAGTATGATGGTCTGAATATTCTCTTAAAAAACCGTCAGCATATTAAGTTGTACCCTGTATAGTACTGACTGAAACTGGAGACATGAAATCTTTGTTTCAGACTGACTATCACTGCTTCTTGCCCTATGGATTTGCAGTATTTTCCAATGGATCGTCAATTATGCAACATTGAAATTGAAAGTTGTGAGTTGACTGAATTTTTAGTTTTGTTTGGTTATCTTTTGTTAAATCAATCTGGCTTACATTCGTTCTGAATCCAGCAGAATATTTTTTGATTGAAACTACTTCCTACTCTCCTGCTTCACAAAAATAACGACTTTATGTTTAAAATTAGGATGATTTGCTTATGAAGTACAGAATAATTGTTCCGACCCTGAAGCTTTCATATTCTGTAGATGAAATCCAAAGACTTAAAACGCTTCTAAGTTTTGTTTTGGACGAACTATGTCATCCGCCCAACTTTATGCCGGAGACGAGATCTTATACGTTGGTAGTACCATAGACTTTAAACCGTTCATTCAACCTTGTGAATGTATTAAAGCCCCAGTGCAATGGGTGCATAATTTTATCGTTCCATATCTCTGCATGGTACAGTCGGCTACACCATGCGGGACATCAGATACAAATGGAACGAGGGCCCCAACTCAGTGGGCGTATCGAGCGAGGTGTCGCTGCCGCAGTTCAAGGTGCTCGGCCATCGCCAGCGAGCTATGGAGATCTCACTCACCACAGGTACTGCACGAACGCATACCCCTAGAGCATACCCCTTTTTTTATTAAACTACTGCTTTTCTTTTATTTGTGACGAATCTGTTTGAAACTTACATGTTTGCATGCCACTAAAACATTCAAACCAAAATAATGACAAATTCGTTTCTTAAATCGAATAAGAGTTTGTAATTTCGAAATTTATTGCAGGAAATTATTCACGACTGGCTTGCGAAATTCAATTCGTCCGTTCAATGGGCTACTACTTAATCCAGATTTATATTCCATCTGGTTTGATAGTGATTATTTCGTGGGTATCTTTCTGGTTGAATCGGAATGCAACACCGGCTAGAGTGTCTCTGGGCGTCACTACTGTGTTGACGATGACCACGCTCATGTCATCTACGAACGCTGCTTTGCCGAAGATCTCTTACGTCAAGTCTATCGACGTCTACCTGGGCACATGCTTCGTTATGGTCTTCGCCAGTTTACTAGGTAACCAAGATGGACTCAAAGCCTTATAATAATAACTCTATGAAAAACAACGCTTCCTCCTAGCGTCTGCAATTTTTATATAATTTACATCGTGAAATTCTTACGGGGATGTAATTCGGAGCGCGTTCCATGCAAATGCAGTCTGGTTATATTTTCAATACTTAACCAATTAAAGTCAATTATATTTTTCAGGATCCATCTAGAAACTAATCTCTATGCTGTTATTTTGTCAGATTTTCGTAAAAATATACATTTTCAATTCTAGGATTCATTTAAGATTTGTATGGAAATCTTTGAGGCACTGTAACTTTAAAACTATCCATTTTAACGAAAATCTGACAATACACAAGCATAAAGATTAGTTCCTAGATTGTTTCTGAAAAAAATTATTGACTTTAATTGGTTAGTCTTGAATTCAATTGTAGACATGAATTGCAGTCGTAGGATACAGTACAGTAGTTATTTGTTCATTTAAGTATCGATTTCATACATTTATTGATTTACTCGTGAAACGTTTAAAAACGGAATTCGGGTTAATTTCTATACATGCAATAAACAATTGTAACAAAAAAATTCATGCCGTTTTAGAATGCTTTAGTGTTAATGGAATTTTACAGTTGGTTGTAAAAACGAACTATAAAGAAACTGGCTTAATATTTTTGAAGCTATATTATTTTCGCGTTGCATTAAATACAGTCATGAAAATAACTTCATTTATCTCTTTCAATCTTCCTTTAGCTGGAAGCTAAGGTTGGAAGTTTCCAGCGGTTGTTTTTCATCGATGCCAAACATTTTCCTTGCAGAGTACGCGACCGTTGGTTATATGGCTAAACGGATACAAATGAGAAAACAAAGGTTTACTGCTGTTCAAAAAATGGCTGCAGAGAAGAAAATGCAAGTTGATGGTCCTCCGGGAACATCTGAACCATTACCACCACCGAGGACCAGTACCTTACCTAGGCCTCCACCACCTAGCAGATCCTCAGTAAGCATATTAAAAATTTTCATAATTTTGATTTGATACTGGAAATTATAACGTAGGATTTGTTCACACAGGAAGTACGATTCAAAGTTCACGACCCCAAGGCATATTCGAAAGGCGGTACGCTAGAGAACACCATAAATGGTTCTCGCGGACCGCCACCACCCCCTGCTCCTTCAACTGATGAAGAAGCCGGACCACCACCCCACCTGATCCATGCTTCAAAGGTAAGCCCTTAACACTTATTATAATGGGGTTCAAAGAATAGCTATTCTTACAACAGTGCGACTGTATATTATTGCAATGCGAAATGTTAGTAGCCAAGCGATTGTATTAAAAACCTGCAATGCTAAGCGCCGTTATTTGATGGCTGAAATTAATGATCGTCGTTAAGTCAAACAATATTTGCAGGGCATCAACAAACTGCTTGGAACGACACCTTCGGATATCGACAAATATTCTCGCATCGTATTCCCCGTGTGCTTCGTCTGTTTTAACCTTATGTATTGGATCATATACCTCCACGTATCAGACGTCGTGGCCGATGACTTGGTGTTACTTGGCGAAGAGAATTAATTATAAAACTACTCTGTAATAATAAAACATAAAATAATAGCACTTACTATCTTAGGTAATCCTAGGTGCTCATCATTAACCCTCCATCTCGTAAATTCAGTAAAAGTGCTTTTTAAATTTAGCCCCCTAGCACTATAATCGTTCTGAAAATAGATTTCACTGTAATGTTAAAAATTTACATGTTATTTATAAGCGGCACTGACGATCTACAATTCATTTAGTAACTAATAATGAATAAACATGAAGATCTAAATAAGTAATTCGATGATCTTAGAGCGACAGAAAAGTTGATCTGTAAGTTTTCTTATGAAGTCTTTACATCTATATGGGCTGCCAGTCTTAGAACTTACATAATTTTACATAGAGTGCACGAACTACAATGCTATTCTTTATAATCCTCAAGACGATGGCTTAGTTACGAGCTCACAATTTTATATTATTCGCTGATTAGTTTCACTAACCGTAAATGTAGAAAAGAATGTAAAAGCTCATATACGTTGAACTGACGAAAGAATTCTAAATAATATTTAATTAATAATTAAGGTAACTGAGTTTTCCAAATACAATAACTTACACAATAGAAACACTATCAGTTAATTTGTGTATCGTAAATATGTGGATCTGCTGCAATGATCTGCCAGTTATGATGATTTGATAATTGAAATGCGTGCGGTGTTGTTTTAAAAAGCAATAAGTAAGTGGACGAGAAATAAAACAACCGACTGTGCTCTTATTAAAACACTCTAAATATAATTTAGACAAAAAGAACATAAAAACCGTAGCCAACCTAGCTAATTCAGACACTATAATAGCTTAAGCATTTCATGTACGTTTACATAGCAACTTCCATGAATGAATATTCAGAAAATGGTGTGTATGGATATAAATCTTACCATAAAATAGGTTTAATATATGAGTATCTATAATCCACCATGTCTGGAGAAGCAGAACGTTCAATAACATTCTAAATGTTTCTGTTTTTTAATTAACTTTAGACTGTTAGACCATCATAGTAAGTACATAAGGAGTAAGTAATTAGTGCCTCTTCTTGCAGTGATATAATTACATCACGCTTCTTGAAAAGTTCCTCTGTCGACGTTATATAAGAGTCGGAGAACCTTATCTCAGTAAAGTCTTTCGAAAAAATATTACTTTCACTGTTATTTCAATACAAGAATTGAATTGACATCAGTCAATACTAATAATGAAGCAATTTTAAATTATCGAATTAGATCAACATAATTTCAGAAGAGTGTATAAATACATAGCTTAGAAAACATTTTCGAGTCATGAAAATGTACTATTAAAAATCGTTAAATAACAACATTTGAAGAGGACTAAAATTAGTCATGGTATAAAATAATAACGTAATAATATGTAAATATTTATACATACACGTACCTATATACTTAATTATAATTAGGGTATTGATTAGTTATATGATTGCCCTAGTTTTTTAACGAATGTTACTCGGTTCAATTTATCAAGTATACACCGGTATTACACTTCAATATTAAATCTAGTGCACGGAACACTTTTTCTACGTAGTTTAAAAAATTTCATAATCATTATATTATTTAGGGAATTCAATGGATCACGAAAATATCCCGCTCACAATAATTCGAGGTACCATAGGTATCATAAAATCGATTGTTTTAAATTTACGTATATTATGTAGTCCCTAAATGTTGTTTTTTTATTCCAATGAAAAAACCTTTACTTAATATTTGTAAGCGCGAATTATGCCCGTTTTTGTCGCATATAAATAATATCCAATTTATTAACTTGTAAGTCACACTACTAAAGAACGACAATCTATAATAGACAAAGTCAATAATATTATGCCCTCTTAAAATTACGATATTTAGTCAAAGTGCAATAATTTTTAAGTCTTGCAATAATTTCTAAGTCTTTTAAGATTGAGTACTTGAAGTAAGCACGAAAATAAATAAAAAATGATTAATTGGTAGTGTAATAGTGCTTGATCTCTGATTATATCACTAACAATGTTAGTAAAAGAACGTGTACGAGTTATACTCAGTAAAACTGAAATTGAATATTGTTGAACAGTAGCGATTGATTATTATAATATTTCCTTATAGTGGCTTGTAGTCAGAATTTTATTTACGTAATCAGTGAATCGGAATACGTAATTACCACCATGTTGTGCGTGATATAATTGAAAGCAAAGGAGATAGTCTTACATTATTATACGAATTCATAAGATCAGGGGAGTTATTTCTTTGTATGCCAAACTTCACGATATTTAATCTCGCATTTATCTATTATTTATTACCTACGATTTTGAGCTATACTTAATTTAAAACTGCATAAGGCATGCGAGTGTCATTTAACATTTATATGTTTTTTTTCTTTTCCCTGCAGGGAGCTATATTAATAACATTATATTATTTGGTTTTTGTAAATCGAACAGGAAAATCAGTTAGTGGTTTAATGGTTTGACGGAAGAAACCGAATTTAAATAATAAAGAAATGGATTGGCACGTAAGCTACTAACAAATACGGAAACACTGAAAATGTATTTTATGATTCTGATAATTGGTTATAATAATTATCACCTATCTCTTAAACTTCACCCTGGTCAGGTATAAATTCGAAATCTCTAGTTACAAGCCACTATGTATGTGGAGAATAATTATTGTTTAAATTTTCTTCTGAATTTGCTCAATGTGATTGAAAACTACATTAAAACTAAGGGAGTGCATGTAAATCGTCTATAAATTGTACTAAATAGGTAGGTAGATATATTTCTTGACTATTTTTATTTGCTATTTAATTCGTACTGAGACTGTATTAAGACTTAAGAATTTAAAATTGTTTCGCTAGTTATCTGGTTGGGCTAGTGAATGAGCTAAATTCAAAAGGTGATTTTAATTTTGCTCTTTTTAACAACTCAATGAGACTGAGTCAGTGTTGTTTCAGTTCTATTCATTTTCTATTTTTCTATGAACGTTACAATCCTGAAAAAAGAGACTTTAAAAGAAATCAAAGATATCCAGTATTTACTTAGTTCTCTAGACTCGTATGTCACACTAAACGTCGTCACCGGCCAATGAATCTAAAACTATTCAGAATTTGTTATCATTATAAATGACGTTATGTTTGTATTTAGAAAAAATGTAATAAGTACATAAAAATATTGTAACTTACGATTAGTACATAGTGAATCAGCCAAATTGATAAGTATAACTTTAATGATAAATACTGTGCAAACTTCTAATTGACTACATAAAATAAATGTACATTATGAAAATAAATAATTATATAAGATGTGGAATCGCATTATATTGCACCTAGATAGTAAGGAAGTAGCGTAGCTCGGCGCACGGGTGGGTGGGCGAGGCGCAGGTCACGATTGTCGTCTGCAAATTACTCTATATTCAGATTTGACCGGTTATTTTGTCCGGTGCATGATGGAACGATAGAAAATGACAAAAGGTTAAGGTATATGATTAAACTTGCTTTAAACTTTCTGACATCAAAACGGAATCGGGAGATAGTAGGTATAAGAATGTTATAGGTATAGCAGCCTGCGTGATATGTGCATCGCCTGCAAACCTCGTGAGCGAAACCAAATTCTAAATCACATTTAAATAATTAAACAAATTATATTGTGGGGAGTAAAAATCAAATTAGAGAAACTAAGGTAAATAATTATTATTGTAGGTATCAAATAAAAAATGAAAATTCAATATCACGTTTCCAATTGTACGACGATTGGTTTATTGAAATACAGATTAATACAATGTTGCACTTATGTTTAAATAAAACACTGCGAGTCAAATAAAATGTATTTAAAAGGTGCCGGTGTCTGAAATATGAATTGTTTGAGATTTAGGTAACATTCTGTATTTAGGCGGGGAAAAACATAGAAAGGGTCATATCGTTTTCGATTAAAATTAATTTTACATACCTATATATAAAAAATTATCGAACAAAATAACATCGATTGCACACCGTCACTTGCCGATACATTACCCACGTACCTTTTTGCTGCCTTTAGAATGAAAGATACAAAACATTATTTTGCTAGACATTAAAGTTATAACCCTGCAAGAAGCACATGCGATTTATTATTAGTATTAAGAAGTAAAATTATGTTATATTTGTACAGTCATCCTCAAAGAAGATGTTATGTTTTTGTTCCATGTCAGTACTAAAGTGCATAACCTTGCTGACTTTGTCGAGGAGTAGGTTCGGACAAAATCGAAACGTCAAACTGTGGTAATCAGTTATTATTTGATAACGAAAGGAGATATATGTAAGAATGTTTCAAAGATTTATACATTAATTGGGTATTTCATTAGATACAATTTCACTTAACTTTGCTTGTTTTATGATTTTATCAACTACAATAAAATACTTGACCACACTGACTTCAAGATGGAGGAACTGCATTTCACTTTAAAAGTGTGATGTTTTTTTTTATTTTGGATTGGGAAAATGCAATCTCTCTTTAAAATTAAGTGCAAATAGTCAATTCTACAGGTCTAGTAACAATTTTTGATTGAATGTGGATTTATCCGCAAACGTGTTAAGGGTTAAAAAAAGTCATTTTTTTTAAATAATGATGTGCTGTTTTCATTCCGTTTAAGTAAACAAGATCAATATTTTAACTGTAATTAACTTTTAACTTTAAATGTTTAGATACCTATTTTTCATAACATTCAAGCTTCAAAATAGTAATTAAATATGGATTATTGAATTGACTTTGTTTCATCTGACAGACAATACAATTCATGTTTATCTGACAGTTTTAATTGTTAAGATTGCACAAATTTATTTAATTTGAAATATACCGAGACAATAAACAAGAAAATATTCTGTTTACTTGCAAACAGAGTCTAAAAAAGACAGGGAATGAAAAAAGTGTGGATATAATGTTTTTGACAAAAATGACAAATCCGATTCGTTACTTTAGTCGATCGAATCTTCCTTCACAAATTGTTCAATTACGAATCATTATTAAACGGTGTGACGATCCGAACCTATATATAGGTACTCGTAGGAACAATCAAAATTGAGTACCTACGAGTCTATACATAGGGTAGATCAAAATTGATCGTCACACCGTTCACACAATAATGATTCGTAATTGAACAATTAGTGAAGGAAGATTCGATCGACTAAAGTAACGAATCGGATTTGTCACTTTTGTCCAAAACATCATATCCACACTTTTTTTTATTCTCTGTCTTGTTTAGACTCTGTTTGCAAGCAAACAGATAATATAAAGGAAACAAAATTTTTTTCAACAACATTTTCTGGTTTATTGTCTAGGTATATTTCAAATTAAATAAATTTCTGCAATCTTAACAATTAAAACTGTCAGGTAAACATGAATTGATCAAAGAGACTTGTGCAACAACTTATACAATCCGTGAAGTATTTCGAAAAAATGATAATTCAGCTATAAGGCATTTCGGTATTATAAATTTATACAAAAAAGGTTGTCACTGTATTCGAAAAACATCGTACTGTTTTCGGAATAATGAGATGCGGAAAAAATCGGTTTTGTATTCGGTTACCGGATCAGTAAATTTTCACCTAACACTATACTTTGTCATAAAAGTAAACAATATCAATATTTTGAAGTCATTATTATTGGGTCATAGAATTGTATAATACCACAGTTTACTAAATATTTTTGAGAATTTCTCGTTTTTATTTTAAGTGACAAGTTATTTTAAGCGCATTTTACGTTACAGACGTTGGCAAAGTATATGTTACGTTATAATTTGCAAATAATATTGTAAGGTTGAAAGGCATGTGAAAAATTAACTAATTAGTTCAAATTCTAAAGCAATATAAAGCCATTGTTAAAGATACGAATAAATATTGCTTCTGTAAAAATTTACCAGTTAATTAATTTATAATTACCTTATTTCCTGGTATAACGGCCGGCAAACACCTTGAGCAGGACCTTGACTGCTCAGAATACCCCTCACCCCCGCCCATTTTTAGGGTTCCGTAGTCAACAAGGAACCCTTATAGTTTCGTTATGTCCGTCCGTCTGTCCGCGGCTTAGCACAGAGACTCTTAGTACTACTAGATAGCTGTGTAAATTGGCAACAGTACACATTATTCGGAATATCAAGTTTTTTTTGGGAGTGCTGAATCTAAAACCACTTGGAGATAATTATCTCAATAGCAATATTTGATACGCCAGTGATTTAAAAATTTAAGGATTACATATATTATTAATAAAATAACGTCGTTTTTCGGGCCGGGCGAGTGACGTCACTCGCAGGACCTGTACAATCTTTGGTAAACTAAAAATAAATGGCCATTAAGAAAAACAATATATTCAATATGTAAGAATTTGACATTTGATGTTGCCGTTTCTGTTTCCAGCTTAGAGTTAGAAAGAGAAGGCAGGTGATTTAATTTTAAAATTAATATCTATACCATGATGTAGGTTAGGTCGTACGAAAATATTGTAGGTGTGAGAAAAC
Organism: Agonopterix alstromeriana; assembly: GCA_963924505.1. Taxonomy (NCBI): domain Eukaryota; kingdom Metazoa; phylum Arthropoda; class Insecta; order Lepidoptera; family Depressariidae; genus Agonopterix; species Agonopterix alstromeriana. The sequence continues at coordinate 17,015,166 of OZ004661.1, forward strand.
CATTTTTCGATTCAGGGATTCGTTTGCGAAATATTAAGCTTTAAGGTGTTCAGTTTTGTTAGAGTCAAGTGTCCCCTTGCCAGCTAAATGGTTGTTTCTGGATATGTGAAAAAAATCCCGGCATCGGCAATAGCATAAGTAACGAAGTTAAAAGGAAAACTATCACAGCTAAGTAGGCTTTGCACGTTAACGAGTAATAACACATAATAATAATAGCTGACCAACTTTTAAACTGTAACTTGTTAGACGTTATGAGCCGTTATAGCTTGAAGTCAATTAATGTGTTCATAGTATCAAAAAAAAAACCTTCTAAGCTTGCATATTGTGATGAGCAACTACGGAACCCTACATTGCGCGTGGAACGCACTTGGCCGGTTTTTCAAGTTGTTTGCCGGGTACTACATCAGACCTTCGTCATAATAATTCATAGCCAATTTTTTTGTCAATTCAGCAGACTATTGATTGTCCAACTAATAAATTCCTTATTAGATAGTTTATTATTTCTACAAAACCTTCCTATTGTATACTATGTATTATAGGTTAATGTTATATCTCTTAAAAAGTGCTAACTATTTTAATTTTCTTTTTGATTAACTTGGTTGTAAGAACAATGACCAAATTGGCTTGCTTAGCCAATTTTTCGAGTACACTGTAAGTTTGAATAAGGCAATAGTGTAATGCAATCCAATGCAAACCTAATGGGTATGAGTAAGGTTTTATGGAGAGAAATTGGAATTTTTTTGTTGATCGGTCTACATAGGTTTTAGAGGACCTTTCAAAATACATTGAAAAACTTCACATTCATTGCTAGGCCGCACCGGAGCTGTGCTATTAAAGTACAAATAACTTCTATTGTATAGGAGAAATCGCTTTTTAGCGCTAAGACCACCTTGATTTGTATCTTCTGTATTTCTTTACGGTATATTTTGATGAGTAGGTAATATGTTTCGATTGAAAATGAGTTGAATCTTAAAGGCTTTGGTTACTTTTTCACGAACCTTTAGAGTCAAATATAATTGTACAATATTTTGATTGGTAGCTGTGACAGTTAAAAAAATTACAATACCTTTACTCATACCCATTTCAAATTGATACGCTTTAATAGCGTGGTACTCCTTTATTTAACTTATACATTTACCATCTGTAGATTATTGTCTCTTGTCTTCCGGGGCGATTGCAAGTAAATTTTGAATTCTTTTATTCATATATTCTCTTTAGAAACACTTAAGTGATATTTACGTTTATAAACGTTTTACCTACGTTTACGTTTTCGTCACAATATTAAAGATTTCTCATTAATGAAAACCCAAAATAAAAGTGCTACTCCACATACTTACAAAAACCTTCAAGCTATTTTATACAGGGTGAAATTGATATCTTTAGCATTCTTTTAAACTAAGAGTCTACCCATCAAACCGAACAACTTATAAGTACTATGGGAGCAAACCGATGATAGTAGCAAAAAAAAACAGCTGTTGCATACATTTGAGTTGAGTAGGCATTGCAGTTTAGTATGGAATGTTTTTTTTTCTCCGATCGGTTTGTTTCCATAGTAAAAGTTTGTTCAGTTTGAAGGGTAGGGTAGATTCGTGGTTTAAAAGGATGCTAAAGATATCAATTTCACCCTGTATAATACTTCTATAGGTTTTTATCATTCCACTTTTGAATTTAGAAATAAATGTAAAAGAGGCGGTCTTTTTTCTTTTTATGATAAATTTGTATGTTTAAACCTATAAAAACCTATAAAAGTATTGTGTAATAAGTTGGAGTAGCCTTTTTTGATTCAGGTTTTCTTGTTTGAAAAATGTTGATATTGTGATTTGTGGACCACAGAACATTAACAGGACTCTTAATAGGTGTTCCCAAAAAGATTATTTAGATCCTTATTACGAATTTTTAACAAGTTGCCGTTGCCATAAAATACAAAGATAGGAAGACCAACTTGTTCAGGTGCATTAATCTCTGTGAGATTAGAAATGTTTGCGGTTTGTTGTATTGTTTAGCTTTACATAGACTGTTCTTCTTCAGACATAATTATGGCGCCTCTCGCCATGTCAGTATTGAGGGGATATAATTCGGAGAGCGCTTTCCATACTAACCAATAAAAGTCAAAGATTTTTTAGAGACAATATACGTGTTAATGAATAAGCGCAAAACATCATACACCCCAATTGATTCATAACAAAAAAATAGATTGAAACAATAATTTCATTATTTTGATACTTATAATTTAAGTTATTCGCATTTTAAGTTTTCAGGCTAAAATGATTTGTTATCATTTCAGTAATGAATGAAAGCAACAAACAAGATTTTTAAAATGTATCCACTTTTAAAATTTAAAATTTTAATAATCTTGTTTTGGTAGTAAGTAGAATGAGTGTGCCCGTACGGTGGGTTGAGATCGAGTTCAGTAAATTTAAAATTGTACAAACAAATTATTTTATATTTTGAAAAAAATTACCTATGTTGAAAACATGATAATTCGATTCTGCTCTCGATTCTAAACAAACTACTTTCTAGTTTTGCGTTAATTCATTAACACGTTGTAGAAACAGATATATATGCTTTAAACTTGTCAGATTTAAAATATACAGTTTCAACGTTATCGTGGCTCAAAGTTTTCCATGCAATTCTTAAATTAATCCTAGCATTGAAACTATAAATTTTAACGGAAAACTGTCAATTTTAAAACACAGATATTGGTTATCTAAAAATTGACATTGGCTTTAATTGGTTAGTATTGAAAATATAACCAGCCTTCGTTTGTATGGAACGCGCACCCAATTATATCCACTAAAATATTATCCTCTAGGCGACTGGCCACCCTTGACTTGCGTGGCATTGTGGAGCCGCCTGGTATTGCACGTGACGATAGCAAGAGGTCTGATGGCATGAGGCTTATTCTCCGGTCCCATGAAAAGTTTCTGGTTTGGAATGCAACTTGTGTCGATACGCTGGCTCCATCCCAACTCCACAAAACGTATTTGGTTTTCAACTCCTTATCTTCCTTCTTACCGAAGATTTTGTATAATTTATTATGATATAGGCTTATACTAAGTACATTATTTAATGAATATATATCTATACCGAATGGGGTATTAAGTATTTATATGTATCTAAAAGTTTAATAATGTCTGAAGTCAACATTATGTGTTAAATAAGTAAACCGGATTCTAGTGCAGAATACAATTGTTAGATCTTTTAATGTTAATATAATTTAAGTTTTGTAAGATATCGTTATTTATTTACAGATAGTCTAAGTAAATAATATTTTAAATCCAATGTTGCTGTGTTCCACTTTGATAACCCAGTGCAACATTAATATTGCTCTCTTTCTCGTCAACAATTAACGTTTACAATTGGGTATTTGACTGCATACAATTTATGTTATTTTCATATTCTCAATAAAAAAAGGTTAGAAAATAACGCTAAACTCACATTTTCATTTAGTTTTTAGCTTGAATACTATTTTTAATAACGAGATAAACTTTAAAAAGTAATGAAATGTTGATGACGTCACAACTCAGAATTGAGTACAAATTTCATACAAAGCGCACGTTTTGACGTCCAATAAAGAGTAGCTGATTTGACTAGTTGTCAAGTACCCTATTGTCATTGCAATTTACCAGGATCAATACAGGGTCCTTCTTAATATGCTGACACTTTTTAAAGGGAAGATAAGACCATCAAACTGAAAAACTTTCTCAACGAAAAAAAAAATCAGCTGTCCCATACATTTAGTTCGAGTAGGTTTGCAGTTTTGAATGGAACAGCTGATTTTTTTCCGCGATTTCGATTTTGGTGCCATGCAGAAAGTTGTTCAGTTTGACGGTCTGATCAACCTCTTAAAAAGGTGTCAGCGTATTAAGAAGGCCCCTACACAAACTTTGCGCTATTTAAATCAATTTGTATACACACCGGAATAATATTTAAAGTGAAAATGCTGCTGCAAAAATCAATCAAAAACATTATCTTCTTTTAACACCAATCCATGACAGTAGTAATATTAATATAAATATTTACTTGAAATGCATTACAATATTAAATTTAAGCGAAATGCATCTAATTTCGATTTTTTCAAGTTTGCTGATATCAGCCTTTCACTATATACCGTAATGCCGTTTTAATAAACTGTTGTGAGTGTGATTACGTTTAAAGCAACATTTACGTTTTTTTATAACTACAAAAGTAAACTTTTATGGCGTTTTGAGACTGAACGTACCTAACTCGATATTTCAAAGGGCCTTTTTACACCAACTATTGTATTTCAGGACAGTGCTAAATTATTAAATGCAACCTCTGAAAACCTTTCAAACGGCCGTGATAAAGTGTTGCTTTATCTCTATTTCGGTCAACACTCTAATTTGGTGAAAAGGTCAAGATCGATTGATTTTCTATGTGTAAAAGTGTATTAGTAAATAAGTGAGTTGTGCAATATTTGTTTATTAGAAAGTTAAAAACCTACCCAATAAGTTATATTTGTGTACACACGGCGACACATCAAGCTATACAAAACTAAATTAAGCTGGCCGTGCGTAGGTCGAGTAACGTGTAACGTCGCGCGGCCAACTTTGTATAGCTCGTTGGTTTTGTATAGCTTGATATGTCGCTGTGTGTACTTTCACAATCTTCCTTGATTGAAATGGTATTGGTGTGATTATGATGTTGCTCAAACTGAATAACTTTAAAACATGTAGTTACATTGTACGAAGTTTAGTTCTGTGATCCAATAAATTATATGATCTGTGTCTTTGTTTCATTTGCTATTCACTGAAATACCATAGTTCAGTCGATCTAGAAATGAAATGATATTTTATTCGTAAACATAGGTAGGACGGAGGTCCGTGGGTAGACCACCGATGCGATGGTCAGACGACATTGTAAGGGTTGTGGGTCGTACATGGATCAGATTGGCACAGGACCGTGAGGAGTGGCGCAATAAAAGGAGTTCTATGCCCAGCAGTGGGTTGATGTGGGCTGATTTGATTGATTGATTGAAACATAGGTAGATACAACGTGGGTCTTATGTTAGTAAATATAGACGTCTATGTTTTGCTACAAGGAGCATACGACAATTTTGGATTTTATTACACTATACATTAGGTGCCGTAGCGTAGGTATAATTAGGCACTACAGTCAATCATATTCCTTAAAAATTACAGATTTTATTCTAGAACATCTTAGGAAATTATAATTATATCGCATTCAGTTCAGTTTAGGCAAAAAATAGATAAGTAGTATGTTCTATTATGCAAAAAAAGATAGGAAGACCAAACACACATGTGCTGGATGTGGAAACTGTCATCAAAATATCTGAAATCGGCATTTATTTCACCTCCCTTGACTTCTCCATGATCACTCCACCCCTGTTCTGTCTCAGAATTTAGTACCTGCTCACAACCGTGTGTGTGTGTGTATATATTACACGTTCGAAGAATCATCTATAACTTCCTTAAACATAGACCTTAGCAGGCCTGTCTCACTCCACAGCTCGTCTCATTTGACAGCCGATCCCCACCGAGCGGTGATTGGCAATAGGTTAGGTATAACGTACGGTAGTTTACACGTGTAAACTTCTTGGTCGTAAAAAAAACTGCAATATTTAATGATCCATTAATGTATGAGACAGCTAATTTTGTATTCGCGATTTCGATTATGGTCCTATAGTTAAAAGTTTCTCAGTATGATAGTCTGATCATCCTCTAAAAAACCGATTTAAGATGGAGCCTGTATACTAGAGATATATTTCTTAGATTATTTATTGTATGCAAAACCATTTTAATTATAAATAAAACCGGACAAGTGCGAGTCGGGCAACTCGAGCACAGAGGGTTCCATACCACACCACTGTTCCATTCCATTTCAACAAAAAAGGTTTGTTTGCGGGACCTGTAGCGCAAGACCGACTCACACTTGGCCGGATTTTATTATATGTTGCTATACTGTAGAGTTTGCTTTATAACCAAACCATGTTTGACGATTGTATGTATGACCGTTTTTAAGATAGAGCGAGAAGAAAAAAACGTTGATTAAAACTAGTCTTTTGTTTGAGGACCCCCTTTAATTTTTAACTTTTTGTCATTTTTATTCGCCATTTCTTCATTCTGTGAAAATTTCAACAGTCTAGCTATTACGGTTTGAAAGTTATAGCCCTGAATAGGTAGGACGGACAACGTAGGCTTAGTAATAGGGTTTCGTTTGCACCCTTTGGATACGGAACCCTAAAAATTACACTACTACTATTACTATTTGATTTCGTTTGGCGAACAACCATCACTTATCGTCGAATCTGTATCAGTTGCCGTTATGTATGCACAGCTGCCGTATGCATGTACAGTCGCCATCAAATACAACGTGTTAATGAATTAACGCAAAACCTCATACACCCCAACTGATTTATAACAAAGTAGTTAGATTGAAACAATAGTTTCAATATTATGATAGTTAAAATTTAAAGTTATTCGCATTTTAAGTTTTCAGGCAAAAATGATTTGTTATCATTTCAGCAATGAATGAAAACGCTAACGTGCTCATGGATACATTTTAAGAATCTGGTCTTGGTGGTAAGTAGGGACAGTGTGCCCGTGCGGCGGGTTGAGATCGAGTTCAGTAAATTTTAAATTTTACGACCAAATTATTAAATTTTTTGAAAAAAATTATCTATTTTGAAAACATGATAATTCGATTCTGCTCTCGATTCTAAACAAACTATTTCTAGTTTTGCGTTAATTCATTAACACGTTGTATATCATAGCAAACAAGGTGGTCAAATATTTCTAAGCAGTTCTAATTTTCAATAATTTCTTTACACATACCCAATCAAAAATATCTGAACGCCTAGAACATCAAAATCGCAGCCAGGATCATAAACATTTGAGCACTTTAGGAAAAAAAGACCTTACTCCGTTGTTGTAGGTACATATGAAATTTAAATAAAATTGTAAAGAAATTATTGAAAATTAGCTGAAAATGAAAGTCAATGTATGCAAAACGAAGGTAATGGTTTTGGAACGTGAAGACGACGACACGCGTGGTGGACTAACGCCCATACACCCTCCCTGAGGGTAGGTTTGTGCCCTGCAGTGGGACGTATATAGGTGTGATGATTGATGATGATGATATTTGTTTATGTGATAATTATTAGTTGAATTATATCAATTCAGTTTTAACCCTAACGGACATATTTTGGCCAATTCCCAAAAATTACCTACACAAGGTGGAATTGATATAATTTAGCATCCTTTTAAACTAAGAGTCTACCCATCAAACTGAACAACTTTTGCTATGGTAGCAATCCGATCGGAGCAAAAATAATCAGCTGTTCCATACTAAGCTACAATACCTACTCGACTCAATTTTTTGCTCCATTCGGTTTGCTCCCGTAGCAAAAGTGGTTCAATTTGATGGGTACACTCTTAGTTTAAAAAATATTTACTAAATAAATAAAACAGTCAGTTATCAGTCCCACATATTATTATTTATTGAATGCTTTAAGAGACTATGACATCAATTATGTCGAATAGTATGTCGACGATACTGGAAAAATAAATACCTATAACATTTTTATTCATCGTTAGATTCACAGCTCGCATCAGCTTTGTTGAATACTTTTTCTCTGCTCAGATGGTGATCGTAGTTTTATTTACAACGCTGGTGATTTTTAGGTTGCCATTTCGAGTAATATAAAGTGTAAGGAACCCATTTCGATATCAATTTTAATACAACAAGGGACTGTTCAAGATAATTTCCAAACAAAATCGAGGTTGAATTAACAAATAAACACATTGGTCGTTCATCACGATAGGTAAGCACTATGCATATAAATATATTTCTTTAATGCGTTGTTAATATTAGTTCTGTTTAAAAAAATTATCTCATATCATTGAGAAAATAATTTAACAAACATTTATTTTGACTTTTACCTTTTGAAAAATTATATACCTACAGGGTGATTAAATCTTTACGTGCATTATCAGGGGTGGTTCAGGTGATAAATCTGAACGGATGCTCCTCCGAAATTTTTGAGTTTTATCATCTGCACCAACCCTGAAAATTTCAATACATATTTAATTACCCCCCCCCCCCCCCCCCCCCATCCCCCCCAAGTATATTATTACGTTACTGTTTGAAATTGTCATACTAACATAATACGGGTATAACTGCAGTGCTTATTATAGTTGTCATTATGTATATAGTTATTTTTAGAGTCGAAATCACATACGGGTCCTACGACGAAATTACAGAGACTTCCTATGCACCAAGCTGATATGCATCTTCTTAGCTGAATGAAACGGCAAAACCATAAAAATCTGTAAATGGCAACATAAAGACCACCCAAAAATTACTTCTATTCTACTTATTTACAAATTTAAATGGTAGTAAGTACATAACTTTATACACTACAGTGGTGTAGCTTTTAATAAAATGCCTTATAAAGTCTGCATTATACCAAGATGTTTTGCGTTGCGATTCGCTATTCTAAGCATTGACTTCTATCTGATTCTGACTTGGGTAGTAATTACAACCGCGGGCAACTGAGAGCTGACAAAGAAATCCAATGAATGAATGTATGTTTAGTTATTCGGTCTTTCAATTTCTTATTGAAATCTTGTGTATCACTAATAATGGCGAAATACACAGATAAAAATATCTAGTAGTAGGTTGGACTATTATATTTTTAACAGACTTTACTAGATGTAGTTATTACAGTCGGGACAATTTAAAAAGCCACATTTGACATCTATTGATACTTCATTAATCATAACCTTGTAACGGCGGGCATAGAATAATATAATTTTTTTAGAAGTTAGAACTGTACAATTGCTTTACTTTTTTTATTAAAATTACATTTTTATTGTAATAATGACCAAAGAAGGTAATTTTACGATTTACTTTCACTAATAAACCATTCTAAACATAATAAACAATTTCTGTTCCAAAGAACTGAACGTCGTTACAATGTTGCGTCTGTGAACCCTTTTTCTTTTTTAACACTAGGGATGTAACCCAAAAAAATCGATGTAAAACGTAGTTCCAACAAATCGCGATATTCACATAAAATTCGATTCACGTACGAGTATGTTTGAAATCCGTTTCGATTCATTCGCTTTAATCGATGTTTTTAAGCAGGTCACCTCACTATGAAGCTTAAACTGACAGATGTCAAATGTGGCTTATTACATTGTCCCGACTTTAAGTAGATTTTAGTCAAATGTAATACATTTATAGTTAAACATTTTCTAATAAAATCTCCTAAAATATAATAGTTGTCACAATACTATTCGTACTAGATATTTTTCTCCATGTACTCTTTATGTCAATTTCGTTTCTCGCGGTATGTTATACCTACATTAAAATAGAATAACAAGGTGCTATCAATACATTGTTCTGTACATTTGATGTCAAATACATACATCTACTTTATAATAATTTATAGTTTAACTTTATAAGCCATCTTTTACATAATACTTAGTATAGTAATCAATATTAATGATATAGTTATTAAAGAATTTTCAGTATTCATTATAACTGTTATAGCCTCTACACAATTAGTACAAAAAACTTAGATAGAACCTAAAAGAAGAAGATGCGGTGCTCACTTAACGCGCGTCTTATTAATCTGAGTCTAATTAACGTCTTTGTTAAATCGTGCCAGCACTTGCTGCTGTTGGCGCTGCTGGTCCCGCAGTTGAGACACTTGTATCTATCACTTATAGTTATAGGACTATCGAAGTCCACCGAACATACTGTCTTTTGATTTAATATCAATGCATTTAATTCGGAACACACACTATTTGTCAAAAACCAAATATTTGAACATGCCGCATCTTCTCATATTTGGATTGATCTAAGTAATAAACAACATATTATTTGTATACCTAAACCAGAAATCAACTGTTTCAATATCACAGTTTTAGAGATTCAGTAGATGTTTCCTTCTAATTTATACTTGGCGGCGATACCATACAAGTAGTAGAGCAAACGTTTTTATATTACAATAACATTTATTTTTTCATATAAAGGTTGCACGGTGACATGCAATTTTTAATATGTGGTATACGGTATACGCGACTTACCTATTTACAAAAATGATACCGCCAAGCGAACTTGAAGATGTTTTCTTTCCTAAATGCTAAGAATACTCATGAGTCGTAGAGTTACAATTACGTGTAGTAGTAGCACAAATAGTGAGCAGTAACACAGTAAGTAATATCATTATTTGCCTGTAGACTGCAACTGTACTTGTGTGGAACAAATATAGCAAAAACGAACAAACGAGAATTGAAGTACGTTCCGACTTCTGGTTTTTGTTTTAGTTGAACGAATTTGTAGGGCGACTCAACATTATATCTTTAATACACTGAAGAGAAAATTCTGATGAGTGGGTGAAGTCTTAACGCGTGGTGGACTGACGCCCATACACCCTCCCTGAGGGTAGACCAACGCTAAACTTCGAAATGATCCCTGATTTCGTAAAAATATTTAAGGCGTACGTTCTTTGGGAAAAGTAATGTTAAGGTAAATAAGACCACTAGTTTAAGACGACCTCAGAATACAGAACGCGAAGACATGAAGACCTTGAGATTTCTATCGACGTTATTTTCAATCATTCGTTTAATATTCAAATGTACAATGGCAGTCAACAGGCATATGCTATTTACTACGATCTCTGTTAGATAAATAAAAAAATAAATATCTAACTTCACGCCGATGAGTTTGCTCCAATTTTTATTCATTAAAAGGATTTGATACTTAAGAATCCAAAGTGATAATCAACTTTATAGTCTTTGTTTAATGCCTTTCTTCCTACTTATATCACAAGCTGAAAGTAGTGTTTATAACATGAAAGCTGAACAATTATACACCTTGGAATCGGAGTCGTTTTGAAGCCGGAACAGGGTGCTTCAGACCATAAAACTGAACATCTTTTATTATGGGACCAACATTGAATCGCGACGAAATCTTCTTTTTCATACATCTTTGTCAAGAAGCTGTTGACATTTTCTATGGAACAGTTGTTTTTTTCGCGATTTAGATATTGCAAACGACCCTTATTCCATGTTGTATTATCATTAACGTCCACCATTGGATCGAAAACGACCCAATGCAGTAGTAGGTTGTATTGGGTCGTTTTCGACCCAGTGGGCATATCTGGGTTAAATGACGCCATTCTTCCTTTATTCTCTTAAAATATAGGTAGATGTACTAAACACCGAATTATTATGTAGGTACTACGTACTAGAAGTGACGCGTCAAATTAAGGTCATGCGCCACATGCGGGTAAGAGAAGCGCGGGCGGGTAAAGGATATAGTGATAGCGATTTACTAAGTGTGGTGATATTTCCATTGAATCCGCGTCCGCGTTGTGATGTGCAGTGTCATTTCTAGTAGTACATAATAGTTCGATGGTATTACATTAAGAACGCGACATGGAAATCGACAACGAATTAGTTCCAAAACAGACATTTATTTGGTTGTGTAAGAAAAATTATCAACTTATAAATGCCTGTGATCACGACTGTAACAAATGTAAAGCTAATTATTTTGAAAAGTTACTTTTTTTTATTTACTCTATGTATATGTCCTCGATTGGATATGCGGTCTCGATGAATTTTTGATAGAACCTTTGGAATGCCCTCCTGTAACAAAACAATCCTGTGTAATTAATTACCTTAAGTAAATAATTGTTATAACGAAAGTTTAATCATCCTAATGTTTATTTATACAAAGCAAAATAAAAAAAAAGACATAACACAGCGTGTAAAATTAAATCCGATACATACCTTAGAGGGTGCTTCAGACCGTCAAACTGAAAAACTTTTATTATAGGACCAACATTGAAATTGAGAAAAAAAAGCTATTTCATAGAAAACGTCAATCGCTGTTCGTCCCAAATGTAATAGACAGAGCTGATTTTTGTATCGCGATTTCAGAGTTGGTCCCATAGTGAAAGTTGCTCAGTTTGATATGTAGCCTGTTTAATACGTAACGCATTTAATTTTACATTCCGTTATATAATTAAAATCAACTTAAATTCAACGTCAAGCCGAAAACAGGAGATAAATATTTTGAAATCGGGTTGTTCTACGAGAATAAAAATTATGACCACTTTTTGAAACGTAGAAGTGCCAAGTGTGATACCATTTTGAAAATTTGATTAAATGGACCAACTTTTGAAATAGCTTGCCAGGTTAGCGCCATACATTTTACTACAGGGTCTAGTCTCAAAGTTGCCAAAGAAAAAAATTTACTGCAGAAGTCTGACTGAAGTAAAAAACGTATGACAAAAATCCTTCATTTTTTAAATTTGGTTTACTGAATTGATTATTCAGGATAACGTAACAAGTAAGTATTTTCATGAAAAAAAAAATACAAATGTGTAGTCACTGCATCTAAAAATTCGGTACAGGGTGGCAATTTTCCCAATGTTAAAAAATTTACAAAATCTCGAAACAATCATACATCTCTTTTTTGTATTTTTCCCTGAACCGTTATAAAATTGCCTATCTCCTGTTTTCGGCTTGACGTTGAGTTTTGGGTAAACAAGGCCCTTGTTAATAGAAATGCTGACACTTTTGGAGGAGATGATCAGACCATCAAACTGAACAACTTTCTCTATAGTACCAACATCGAAATCGCGAAAAAAAAAACAGTTGTCCCATACATTTGGCTTGAGTAGTTTAGTTTGCAGTTTTGTATAGGACGGCTGATTTTTTTTCGCGGTTTCGATGTTAATGCTATACAGAAAGTTGTTCAGTTTGGTCATCCCCTTAAAAAATATCAGCATATTAAGAAGGACCCTATATAAATAAATCCGTAACTCCAATTTCAATTGCTCCACGATGATCCTCGTTCAAGCTAGTGATATGAAACTTTAAAATTGAGTTGTTGCGGCAAAGTGTCACTACTTCAATGAATGAGTAGGCGTGACATCATTACGAAGCAGGTGAGCGTTTGAGGTGACGACGCATAGTTCGGTCGGACGCTGGTTTTCTCCGTCATTTTCACCATCACACGTTTCTGTAGTAATGTGGCATTGGTACATTATTTCTTAATAATTATGTCTATATTGTCGATAATCATAAATCATAAAAGCCAATGACTAAAAATGACGCCTTTTTTCCCCTCTTTTTTTACGGCTGCCATCAGTCTAACTTCAATATTATAGTTCAGAATAAAGATACACACAAAAATGTATGACAAGTCTATCTTTATACTCAGTCCGAACGGAGATTAAAAAAGCTTGAAGTAAACGTAATGAATATATTTACAACTTCAAGTCTTTATATCTTCATTCAGACTGAGTTTAGGGATCTACTACAAAATTTTACTTTTTATATGCTTTTAAATACTAAAATTTTCAAGTTAGCCGCACTAAAAACAACGTTGAAAAATAAGACGCCAACCTTCCATACAAAACCCGCATTGTCTTTTATAGAGTTCTCGATCTTTATCTATGATTTGAAATATCCTAGATGTATGGTCTTCTAGGGTCAACCAAAAGAGATTATACCTGAAGGCATTGAGTGAGCCATACCAATTGTAAAGTGTCCACTTTTTTGACGTTTAGGTTTGAGTGTGTGGTGTCAAGTAGTATGGACAAAAGGCACCAAGTGACATATGACCTTATGTTTACGGTCACTTTTCACACACACCAGCTCAAAAAAAAGTGGACAGCCGCATAAACAAATATCTATAGTTCCATCTTCTTCTACTATTAAAGGTAAATTTATGCGGACTCCATGGAGATCCTTCCTCTGAGGTCAAGTAGTATGGACCAAAGAGGACCAAGTGAATGAGAGTTGTCTTCTAAATCTCTCAGTAAAGTCTTTATAGTCATTATTCTGATGAGAACTAAAAAATTTGAAGAATTGTGTTTTCTGCTATAAAAATTGCAGATTCGTAACCGATCAAAAATTGAATACCTATAATGAAAACATTTGAGATTTATAAGGCTTCGTACATTGTTCTGATCCCAAACCGAAGTTACAAGGTTTTTAACTATGGAAACCAGACAAAACCGACGTTGCAACGTTATTCATGCGCCGACTAGTGATTAATATTAAATCAATAATATTATTTTTGTCTGCAAGCCGATTCGAATGGAAATAACTTTAAAACTGTTTTCAAACAGTTTTTAAAGCCCGCAATACGAGTATTATGTAGGTACTCTAGGTACCTACTTAAGTTCGTTTACACCTAAGTTTATTCAGGACTGACTAACTGACATAATTTATATAAAAGCACAAGTTAATAATCTGGAAAAAAAATTCTTTTCCACACATCATAACTTGTGTGATTTTTGGAAAATGTTTTTATATGAACGAGATTTCGAAAGAATTGGAATCTTATTTTGTAACTACCCGATTCATTCGGTATCAAACCGACATAGTGTTTTTTCGCAGTTCTTAGTGGTTCTGTTTCTTAATATTTAGTTCATAAATTTCAGATAATGGATATGACGATCACAGAAACAAAATATTAAGTTAAAATTTTGAAGTATAGAAAGAAGATCGGCGGATGTCTTTGACTACTTATATGTGGACGCGTGTAATTCTACTAACAAACATTTCTGCCACTTTTTGCGGGGGGCGAGGTAACATGAAATCCGCAACTTTGGATTTTATTCCCCATAACTTTAGATTCTAATTTGTAATGTTAAAAATCATGAAAAGTAGTCTCGTGTGAACCCAAAACGTTCTAAGTTCGAAGTTATTATTTCGCAATTTTAGGCTGTCTCGTTTAGTGATAAGGTGTAAAATTGAATGTAAATACACAAGATCAATTGTGCTTATACCGTGGCAGAGGGGAAATGCTACCGCAAGGCTAGTCCTTATAATAATTAGTCAAAGGCGGATGTGTATTTTATTTCGGTCTCCGTCTTAGAAGGACCGTTCATAAATGAAACTCAGCAATACGTATAGAGTGTAACAAAACTAACAAAAAAGTAAATTGGTTGTAGCCTGTTGAATTTGGGCGAAAGGTATTTCTCCTTATGATACCTTTTGAATCAAGTGAGTGAACCTCATAATCTTTCGCATTAGAGAGTCCAGTCAATCTTCTATGCATTAATTGTTTTTATTTTAATGGAAATTCACGGTAACCGTATAGTAATTAAAGAAAACGAAATCACTCACACTATCTGTTTAACCAAGCCAAAGAGGTTTCCTAACGACCAAAAAATACTTTAGTGATCATATCCGATTGCAATATCTATCATGGTGGCGTTTTGCTACTGCTTTTTAGGTGATTTACTCATTTTATTAGTAATTTCTACTTTTGAATTTTTTCTGTTTAAAATAAATATGACCGCCCGCCGACCTGAACGGTTTTTAGTTTTCATAAAAATGATTGGGTCCAAATTCGCCATGATTCTTTACACAATAGCCCTACTGATCGGCTTTTATAACATTGAATGCATGCGCGGCGTATCGGATGTTGTCATTAGTTTTCAAGAATAATGCTAATTATGAAAAAAATATTCTTACCCGACAGCTTCAGCAACAGGCCTCGTAGACTCTTGGCCCCGAAAGACGTGGCATGCAAATCTTTGTAATGTTGGGTGTTTGGTGATGAAACCGAGATATCTGTGGTCTCGAGGATGAAAAGCGCAGAAGGAGACATTCTTCAATGAGTAGAAATAGTCAATGCAGGGTCCATTCCGATTTCTCTGTTTAATTGAAAGACACATTTTAATGATGAATAAAATCGAAATGACTTCAATAATATTGTTTTTCTCGTAACTACTAAGCATGCAAAACATAATCCGAAAATAAGTAGGTAGTTAACAAAAACTTATACACAGGGCCCTTCTTAATATCCTGACACCTTTTTAAGAGGATGATCAGACCATCAAACTGAACAACTTTCTCTATGAGATCAACATTGAAATCGCGAAAAAAAACAGCGTCCCATACATTTGGCTCAAGAAGATTTGCAGTTTTATATGGAAAAGATGATTTTTTTTTCGCGATTTCGATGTTGGTGCCATAGAGAAAGTTTTTCAATTTGACAGTCTGATTATTCCCTTAAAAAGTGTCAGCATATTAAGAAAGGCCCTATTTAAGTAAGCGTGCAATACAGTATTAAAATAAAAAATAACATAAATAAAGTTGAATCAAATAAATACAAAATTATTTAGTACATTTACAAAAACGTAGCTGGTCCTTTGTCCTTCTCTGTTTATAATCGTATCAATGTATCTATGTGTTCAATACAGTGTTAAAATAAAATATCATCAATAAAGTTTAAGTTCAGTCAAAATAAAATTATACTGTAAACTGAAAGAGAAGAAGAAAAAAGGAGATGGAGATTGCAGCATCACATAGTCACATGCAATACGCAAAAGTACAGTCGCCATCAGATATATAAAAGCAAACAAAATGGTCAAACATTTCTAGGCAGTTATAATTTTCAATAGTTTATTTTCATATAACCAATCAAAAACATCTGAACGCCTAGAACATCAAATTTATCTACGAAGAAGAACTGATCATAGCTGTTCAGGAAAAAAGACCTTACTCCGTTGTTCTACATTTCAATTTTATACAACATTGTAATGAAATTATTGAAATTAAGTTGTTCAGATATTTATAACAAAATACGCGTTCAGATATAATTGGTGTTACTACATTTACTGTAAAGAATTTATTGAAAATTAGCACTGCTCAGATAAATTTGAACACCTTGTATGCGACGATATATTTGATGGCAATTATACAACTATAGTTAGTTAACATACATCAGGTTTAGATCGGTCAACCATGCGTAGCCCCTGGTCGGACACTTCTAGAATGCAAGGCTGTACGTTGGGCTCCCCATTGTTATCTCCTACTATTTTCTTGACAGCCTGGCAAACTACGCCTGTGCCTTTGTGTGCAAGCGTCTCTACCGAGCCCATATACCTGTAGAAAAAGGACAAAATTTACTCAAATATTTTGCTGATAAATGGTAGCAGTAAATCGATTTTAAATTTTAGTAATAATAATGTGCATTTCAATATTCTATCTTTTAAAGACACTATCATAAGTAATGTACTACAATAAACCTACACGAAAGATGATATGGTAAAGTTATCAGGGAGCATCTATAAAGCAATGGGGCTGTGGGCACGGACATTATAAATAGTTTATCCTTTTCAAAGAATAAGACTGAGTTGTTGCCATTGATCGCAAATGTTTATTCTTAATTCTTTGTAATGATTCAATGTTGATCACCGGCACATTCATAATCATCATTAATCCGTATCTACTGAAGGGCACAAGCCTCCTCACTCTTCTATCCTGCACATATGTGTATCTAAATAAAGCCACAAATACAAAAAAAACTATCTTCATTCGAAATTATCCATAATCCTAAATGCACTTCATAATGCATGGTTATTATGAATTGCATAATAGGATTTTTGTTTCTTTCCTATAAATACTACCTTTAAATATGTCTATTCTTGTTGTGCAAATAAAATATATTTATATTATCTTTGTGCCTAAAAGATACAGTACTTTATAGGCATATTAATTTTAAAGGTTTGTATTTTCGTACTAAATAAATGAATTAAATAATCTTAAAAATCGATAGTAAAGTTGCATACCCTAACAAATAACGCTCCCTTTTGATTTTTGCATTAGCTGGATCAAAATCATTGTAATCCATGTCGACTGCATAGGCCGATGGAAAGATACCTTGCTGACCAGTCCTTAGGTTGACACCTAAAATAAAATCAATTTTACTAAACTACTAAGAGATCGATTTAATTCAATACAATCATTATCTTAAAACATAGTTTTAGTATCGCAGCTATTTTAAAGTTGAATTCGCTGGATGAGATTGAAGCAGATTATAGCGATACTGATCTTTTTTAATTAAACATGTCATTTGCAATAATTGCATACCTTCACACCAAAGATCATCAGCTTCCTTTTGTACGTAAATGGGATCTCCAATTTCAACCTCAATCTCGTCATGATGTCGAGGATTGAATTTATGCAGGCCCCTATGTGTTGCTTCAAGCATCTCCAACTGACTATGTGGAACTGTAGTCATGTTGCCAACAAAATTAATACCGCTGATACTGCAGCTTGAAGATGGAGACACTGAAACAAAAAGATGACTGACATGGTAGTATTTGGCAGGCAGGAAATTTGTTGTTTTTATCTTTTGGTCTTAAGGGGCCATACGTCCCAGAATTCCCTGGGAAGGGGTCTCTTATTTTTCGGGTTTCTATTACATTTATGAATGTTAACGAAACGAAAAAGATACACAGTATTCTAGGATAGTTTATCTAGTGAAATCACAAATTGAATACACGATTGAACTTATTTTACACGATAGAATTTCTTTTCGAAAAGTGAAGAAATTATTTTCTCAAACAAGAATAACTTGCAACCGTTTATTATTCCTGGAATTTTACTCACATTGACACCATTAGGTTATCTAGCTAAATCATAAAAAAGTAAGTGTGCAAAGGACTTTTAATAATTAATTTTAATCGAAAATACGGCACACGCACGCGCTTTTCGGAGGGCTGGTCAATCGCGTTTCTTATCGAAAATATTCGCTTGAACCCATGGCCCCTTAATAATTATAGTTATTTAATTTCTGTATAACAAATAAAAATAATAAACCTGTAGAATGATAGTATCTAGTTATTATTTAGGGACATTATTTTATGAAATACTAATATTTCAAGGAATTATTAATGATTAAAAAAATATTTAGACAGGAAGAAATAGTCTGTATTTTAACACTGATGATATAAAAATATAAATTAAGTAATAAAGTAGAAAGGCAGTGTGGTAAAGAATAGAAACAGTAGTATAAAAGGGTATTTTTAAGGTCTCTGAAGATGTTTAAAGTATACTTTTTTTGAGTTGGGGCGTGCTTATCTTTGCAATCAGTAATAAAAGAGTTTACTTAATTAAGAAAATATAAAACAAACCATTTTGTTGTAATGGTGTTGGTGATATGCTCTTCGGGCCAGTATCGATGGGAGAGTGAGCAGTACTGTGACCGCTGTCAACATCTCCAAGACTCTGCAGTCTTTCAGAGTCAGGACTTGAATCTTCATCGAGGAGATACCCGCATTTGAGTACAAGGAGTGGCCTTCCAGGGCAACCTGGCCTGACGAGGAGTCCAGCTAGCGTGCCTAGTTCGTCTGCCAAAGAAGCCGGTTGGCCGCATGACAAAACCATCGCTGAAAATATCGAAAACATACTTTTGGAATTTAATAGTTACCTTTGAGCCGAAAATAAGACTATCGGCGACGATTTCGTAAATCGGTATTGACCTAATTTGCGTCTACATGGCTTAGTTATTGGGAAATATGAAACGTTATTATTTCAACTGGATTCTATTA
This sequence comes from Agonopterix alstromeriana, assembly GCA_963924505.1. Lineage (NCBI taxonomy): Eukaryota > Metazoa > Arthropoda > Insecta > Lepidoptera > Depressariidae > Agonopterix > Agonopterix alstromeriana. Next base: position 17,034,520 of record OZ004661.1, read on the forward strand.
TTCGAATTATTCTAATATAATGACTATTCGGTATAAGGACTATTAGGTATTCGTTTTATAACAATATTCGAATCCAAATGACACAAGAGAAGGTTAGAAATGAAGAGAGGAAAGTTGGTATTAGAAAAATAGAATTGAAGATGTTACAAGGATTAAAATTAGTAAATTGCTTGACTTATCCCGAATTGACCCATTTAATGTGGGTTATAAAAGGATGCAATTCGGACATACTAAGTTTAAATCATTCTTAACAGTTAATTTTGATTTCATACTTATGATATAACGCAAAAGCCTTATTTACGTTTCTAGACACGAATGCTTTGGTTCATATACCTAGCATTTGTATTGTGCCTACACAATAACCTATTCACATTTCAAGAAAACGCCATTGCTGTACAGTCATATCATAGCAAACAAGGTGGTCATATATTTCTAAGCAGTTCTTATTTTCAATAATTTCTTCACACATAACCAATCAAAAATATCTGAACACCTAGAACATCAAATACAACGTGTTAATGAATAAGCGCAAAACCTACATATACTACAACATACACCCCAACTGATTTGTAACAAAATAATTAGATTGAAACAATAATTTCATTTTTTTTGATAGGTAAAATTTAAAGTTATTCGCATTTTAAGTTTTGAGACAAAAATGATTTGTTATCATTTCAGCAATGAACGAAAGCGCTAACGTGCTTATGGATACATTTTAAGAATCTTGTTTTGGTAGTGAATAGGCTGAGTGTGCCTGTGCGGTGGGTTGACATCGAGTTCAGAATTTTTTAATTTTACAAGTAAATTATTTAATATTTTGAAAAATGTAACCTATGTTGAAACCTTGATAATTCGATTCTGCTCTCGATTCTAAACAAACTACTTTCTAGTTTTGCGTTAATTCATTAACACGTTGTATATCTACGCAGTCAGGGTGATCATAAACATCTGAACACTTTAGGAAAAATTACCTTTTTCCATTACTATTCATTCAAATTTTAAATAAAATTGTAAAGTAATTGTTGAAAATTAGCTGTTCAGATATTTATGACACAACACACGTTTAGATGTGTACTGTAAAGAATTTATTGAAAATTAGGACTGCTCAGGAATATTTGATCATCTTGTATGCTACGATATATCTGATGGCGACTGTACATGTACCTATCTAAATAAAGGACTGCATCGAAGTAGAAGGGAGAATCTTAAGGGCGTTTGAACGTCATAATTTATCTTGCCGAACATTTCATCGTGTTCATAAGAAAATGCGTAAAATTTAAAAGCTCTGTTATAAAACTCCTGGACGTTAATAACAGCGCTATAAAATTGTATGCCTTTTCTTATAAACAAGATGAAAATGTTCGGTCAGATAATTTATGGCGTTCAAACGCTCTGATGATGCACCCAGAAACAGGTTTCTGTAATTATAAATGATGGTTTTCCACCATTCGGTTAAACTTGCGTTCAGCCAAAATAGTTTTCAAATTTGTAATCTCTTGATTATTTTTTAAAGTAGATATCTACTAGAAATTAAGTAACGTTTATACTATACTGTTCTGTACATAGACATCTGCTATATTAGCATTTCTTCAGGTACTTACTTAATACCATTTTTTTATGTTGCAGTTGAAATTTAATATCAAATACTATTTTAAATGTTTATTAGGTACCTAATTAAGGTAATATGTTTTATTATTATTAGTATTAAAGTACAAATAAGGGGCTGGCATAACCTCAGGGTTAAAAGACACAATTAAAAAAAAATTAAAATAAGAATACAAATTGAGTAAATGTGAGTGAAACAAATTATTATCATCGATTGAAATAAAATTATAGGTAGGTTTGTACATACATTATTATTTCTATGCATTATTATTTGTACATACATTATTATTTAATTGATTTCGAACAGCAAATCTTCGAATAGTTTTTGTAAATGAAAAAGTATTTATTACATTATATATATGTACAACCGAAAACAATATCTCAACGATGTATAATTAGTTCATAAATCCATTAATTTAATTTCAGTTAATTTTAACGGAATTAAAATTAAAAAATACACTTCGAAATACACATTATAATGTATTACGTCACTCACAAATAATGCTATACAAATCTATCTATAATAACTAAATCTAACAAAATTAAGGGTACCTATATTACCGTTGGCGCGCTCCATACAAAAGAAGTCTGTTTATATTTTCAATACTAACCAATTAAAGTGAATGAAATTTTGCAGAAACAATCTAGAAACAAATATCTATGCTTGTATGGTATCTGATTTTCGTTAAAATGTCTTGTTTTAAAGTTACAGCGCCTCAACGATTTCCATATAAATCTTAAATTAATCCTAGCATTGTAACTAAGTATTTTAACGAAAATCGGATAACATGCAAGTATAGATATTTGTTTCTAGATTGTTTCTGTAAAATGTCATTGACTTTAAGTGGTTAGTATAGAAAATGTAACCAGACTTCGTTTGTATGCAGCGTGCATTAGCGCTTTTGTAATCAACGAGAATTATAAACATGTGTGTTAATTGGTGAATGTATTCTAGACTTTCATATTTACGTTCATAATCGCACAGCATTTTGATGATTTATTCGTGATTCTTATCAGATGGAAAAGGAAAGAAGGTAGATCTAACGAGCCTATATTTAGAAGTCGCTAAAGCGCAGTTGCAGTATTTACCTACTTTAAACAGGGATAGTCTGTAGACGCCAGCGGTAATCGATTGGGAAAATAAAACACTTGCATGAAATAAACAGGACAAAGGTACTTACATTTTCTATTTTTAGGTATCTCTGGTAGTTTTCTCCTCCTCCTTTCGCCATTGTTGAAGTTCTGGTGGCGGGGGCTACGATTCGGTTCTATGGATTCTGGTGGTGGAGTCGGAGACACGGGTCCAGGTGCAACTGTGGTTGCTCCCTCAGGATCTCCGACACAACTTCTGTCCTCTTCCGGCGAGCCTTCACTCTTCGATGAGGGAGACTCATCTTCGAAGCCCACATTTGGCACTAACCTGTTTGAATAAAACATGATTATAGTTAGGAAATTGGATAAACCTTTGAACTTTTACCAGGACTGTAAAAAAAAATTCGATCACGTGACAAGTTTGTATGCAGGTACCAGATGGTTTTTTTTAAGAAAGAGAGAGCAATCAATGTAATGAGAAATTATTGTACTTACGAATAGAAAGGCGTCGGCGCCTTTATGTGTTGTGGTAATCTGTCGAATGCTCGGCGAAATTCTTCAAATTCGCTATCAGCCATGTCGCTTATACCTGATTGTTGAGTAGAGAGCGCACCGCATGCGCGACTATGGCCCCCGCAATTTTATCGACCGGGGTCTTAGGGCCCCTGCGTTCTGCGCTCGCTGTGCGCATGTACATCCCCACTGCGTGCGCACTCTACACCCCACAACGCAGGCGCGGTGAAGTAGCCCCACAAATTGCACAATTTTGATGCATCAGCGGGAAAACCAATGCATTCTTTAAGGGTTTGTTTATTTCAGGATGACGATTTAATGGGTAAACGCACGTTATTTTTGTTTTATTAATTCGGCTATCATTTTTTATATTGAATAATCTCACGACAGTTGTACCTTTCGGTGTACGTAGTTATTATATTTTCTATAAATACGCACTAAATTATTAAGTAGTAAAGTTATTGTGTAAAGTAACTTTTATTTTAAATGATTTAGGGTGGACTTACTAAATAAAACGTTTTACTAAAAAGATAAAAAATTCTTATACTATTATCCCATTGCAAACGGTTCCAGTGCCCTATTTTTAGGTATATGGGCTCTTTTGTAAAGATAAATAAATGTAAAATTTTAGTCACTAACATTATTTTATGTCATTGTTATAACGTCTACTATAAATCTATGATCTGACACAAAATAAATGAATAGAATTATTTTATATCACTAGAGTGTTATAACGTACACTAATATTATAAAGAGAAAAGAAATAATTTTTCGTTTGTTTGTTTGTTTGTTTTGAATAGGCTCCAAAACTACTGGACCCATCTGAATAATTCTTTCACCATTAGAATACATTATCTGTAATGAAAATAAGATATGAAAAAAAAACGGCCAAGTGTGTGTCGGGAAAAAGGGGCATTGCAACGCATGTCAGCCACAGCCAGTTATTAATAACCATCATTATTAGAAGATGCGTAATGAAAAAGGTATTTGATTGAAAAAATAGAACTTTAGATAGCGTATTTGCGGCTTGTGACCACTCATCCCGGCGGGGCAGGCGAGCGCACGTCCGAAGAGCAAAGTCAACACTTTAAGCTCTCTCTGCTCTGGTCACGTCAACAAAACCGCACTCCTCGCCATCTCGAGCTAAATGTTGTTTTGTTTGATGCTTGAAGTACAATGAAACCACATAACATTTTTATGAAACATGCCAAACTTTTCATGCGCACTAAAGTTTACTAAGCCAAACGAAAACCAACACAAATAAGTGTAAGTTTAATTGTTTTTTTTTTTAGTCGCGGCCACCAATCTGAACTAATTAAATTGGCAGTCTTAACTATTATAAAACTGTAACAGAAGTCTCGTACATTGAAGATATTTACAAAAAAAAGATTACGACATAGTTTGTAGATGTCCCTGACTCCAACCAAATTAACCTTTTTAGAATTATTGTCCGTCTTTATGTTTGTGTGTTGGTTTGTGCGAGCATCACGCAAAAACAACTGAACCGAATAAATTTTGAAAAATTACTGGCCTTCTCTATCTAATTCTACACTGGAAATAGAAACGGCACAATTCCAATGTAAAATTCTGACCATGTGAAAATATTTTGTTCTTTATGGCCAGTAATTTTATGTTTACCACGGAGTTTACAGGTCGTCGAGTGACGTCACTCGTTTTAAAGAAAAAATGCACTAAATTAAAAAAATTCCATGTCTATGTTGGCATATTAGTAAAAGTTGTTCAGTTTGATGGTCTGAAGCACCTTGTGTAATATATAACTCATTTAATTTAACACTATTTAAAACTTTTTCCCGAGCATCAAGTCCCTAAAAATATTATTCTCATTATAAGTATCTATTAGATTAGAAGTAAACGCTAAAATAAAATAATTAAGATAATCAAAAAATAATCACTAATCAGCTATAACAGCTTTATTTGGCAGGTATCGCAAACGGGGACAAAGAAGATTTTTGGTTGGTTATTGGTTTGTCCCCGCCTGCAATAGGTACTTACCTAATAAGATTCAAATTGTATAGCTGATTAGTGATTATAGATTATGTTTTTCTCTTTTCAGTTAATAGGTTTTTTATGCAGTCGGGTTTTTTGTTTATATTAATAATTTAGTTTATTTCATACTTGTGTCGAAACGGTAATATAAAAGTACTAAAATATATATATTTAAAATCGTCTGATTACTTGCTTTCATTTGATACCCATATTGTAATTTTTAACAAGAAAAAACTGGTCTATTCCTCCTATCTTTTTTATTTCGTAGACGCCATATAAAATAAAATAGCCTATGTCACTCTTACAATTTTTACGAATCTAATGACACCTCATACGTTAAAATTCCTCAAGCCGTTTAGGCTGTAGGCCGTGCCAAAGAAATAGACATACAAACAAACGTACATACATACATATATATATACGCTCGAAAAACAAAACCCTCCTTCTGGCGCAATCGGGTAAAAAGAACTACCTGTTACGAATAAACGCTACAGTGCGACTTTGAGCTGGCTAAATCTAAAAATATCAATGTCTACCGTCTAGACTAGGATTAGCTGACTTTCGCTTTTATGGAGAAAATAAAATCTTACCATGGAATTATCGTCTTTATTAACAAATCACGACCAATGATTACAGGCAAATTATACTGATATTTGTAGGAAGTGTACCAAAGCTTACAACGTGTTAATAAATAAGCACAAAACCTCATACACCCCATCTGATTTGTAACGAAATAATTGCATTGAAACAATAATTTCATTATTTTATTAATTGAAATTGAAAGTTATTCGAATCTTAAATTTTCATGCAAAAATGATTTGTTATTATTTCAGCAATGAATGAAAGCGCTAGCGTGCTCACGGATACATTTTAACATTCTTGTTTCGGTAGTCAGTAGGATGAGTGTACCTGTGCGGTGGGTTTGCATTGACTTCAGTAAATTTTAAACAAATTATGTAACTTATGTTGAAACCTTGATAATTCGATTCTGCTCTTGATTTTAAACAAACTATTTTCTAGTTTTGCGTTTATTCACTAACCCGGTATACTCGTCATTACGTATTACCACATCGGATATTGAAGACAACCACATGCTACGATTTATTTTTAGACTTATCCCCGAGAATGAACTCCAAAGAGACGTATAGTATACTATCCTACGTCACAGTGTTACCGTTCAAACTAATATTGTGATATCTTGACCATTAAGTGCATTATAACATCAGTTTATTCGTTTGCAGCAGAGCTATCTTTATTGTACCTTAGTCCTTATTAATAAGTAATACCCAAGACTTCGTCCGCTCAAATATATTTTAAGTCAAATTATAAGCTATCAAACAAAAAGTTTCATCAGAATCGGTCCAGTAGTTTTTGCGTAATGCTGATTCAAACAAACAAAAAACAAATCGACGAAAATTCTAAAAAGATTGATTTGGAGTCATGCACACCTAAAATGAAACCATATCGTAATCTTTTTCTTTTAAATATCTTCAATGTACAGACACACTTCTGTTACAGTTTATATAATGGTTTAGATTATGAGAATTGTGCTGAATTATGATAAACTTGTAACGAAATTATAACAACAGGTTTTTTAAATTCATTTTTTGTTTAAGCTATAGGAATGTGGCAGACATTCCAATTTCATACCGATACGGTGGAGATTTATAATCGACTATGACAGATGGATGAACGAACGGACATGAAGTGATCAAAACAATACATAACTACCCAGTTAGTATAGTGTTTGTTAGGTACGGAGTTAAAGTACTTTACCTTACTGTGAGGTATAAAAACATTCCTGAAATTTCTGTACCTTATTGTCGGAAAAATCTTTATTTCTGCGACAAGGCCAAGTAGATGTATAAACGGGAGTTTTTGCTCGACTTATGACGATGTCGACGACGATAATAAAAAACCGTGTGTGCCATTGATTGTTAATCAACAGGATGAGATGGACTGGCTCCGTGGTCTAATGGTTAAGAGCATTGGGCTCTTGACACGGGTTCGATTCCCACGGGGGACACCTAGTGAAATATCACTTTGTGCGTTTTTTCCCAGTTGTTTAGGACTTTGCATTACCTGATTGTCTGAAAAGAAAGATGATTCCGTGCCTCGGATACTATCTCTCGTGGCAGTAGTCGGTACATAATTACCGACGTCAAAGGCCGTAAGGCGGTCTAAAAAAATGCGGACACCAGGGCTTTGCCCACACGATAAGAAGAAGAACAGGATGAGATGTTAAAAATGAAACAGGTATTCATATGGACTGTCACATTATTACACCACGATTGTAAAAGGCGGCGGATTATTTTCTTGGCGGTTGTCCAAAAACCTGGGAAACAGATTTTATGAATAATATCAAAGAAAATGAGTTCAAGTTTTGGCGGCGGGAAGAAGGTCATAGTCTGCCTACGTGACGTCAGTGCTATGTTTGTAATATTAAACAATGATGTTAGGTTTGATAATCGTTTTAAAAATTAAAATAAATTCATGAAATTAATACAGACTCTACATTGCACGAAAATACAGGTGTAAACATAAAAATGACAACCAGCCAAGTGCGAGTCGGGCTACTCGCGCAAAGAGGGTTCCGTTCCACACCACCACACAACATAATTAACTTACAAAAAAAATCTACGGGACCTTTAGCGCGAGAACAATGCACACTTGGCCGGTTTTTATTATTTGTTGTTATACTGTAGAGTTTGCTCTATAATCGCACCAAGTTTGACGCTTTTATGTATTACCGTTTTTACGATAGAGCGATAAGAAAAACGTTGATAAATACTAGTTTCTTGCATGAGGACCCCCCCTTAATTTTTAATTTTTTGTCATTTTTATTATTAGCAATATAATCTGCCATAATAACGCACATTCTGTGAAAATTTCAACTGTCTAGCTATTAAGGTTCAAAAGTTACAGCTCTAAATAGGTGGGACGGACGGACGGACAACGTGGGCTTAGTAATAGGGTCCCGTTTTCATCCTTTGGGTACGGAACCCTAAAAATTAAAATGGGACCACCTCGGACATTATTTTTAAATTTGGTCCACAATAGGCGAAAATTTCGGTGAGAATACATAAAAAAATACATACTCACAGCCGAACACAGAACTTCCTCCTTTTTTGAAGTCGCGGTTAAAAAGCAGTTGTATCGACAAAATCGTATCCTAATTCATAAGAATGTAATCCTTATTATAAAATAAGGATTACATTCTGCAAGATATCAATGCGTTGTACACAAACTTAATTACAACCTTAAATCAACGAGTCTATTGATGCATAAATTGAAATCTGCTGTTTTGTTCACAAGTAAATAATAAAGGAGAAAATCAGAAACACGCTCGCAAACGTCTCCAAGGAAATTGCATTAAAAGTGTCTCAAAGAGTCAGTTCCAACGGGGAAAACATTTACATTTTGATATTATATAAATCATATTGCTTCTGCTAGCATTTATACGACGAATTCTTTTTGAGCGTACTCAATAAAATTACAATTATGAACGCAATAAAAGTATAATTACAAAAATTTTTCAAATTATTTCAACTATTGGTATTATTTATCTAAACACTTGTGGTCATTTACGTTGAATTCAAATTGGTCACAAACTTAACATTATTATTTTTAAACATATGTTGTTTTACAGATTCCAGAATTAGATAACGTCTAGACTTTATCCTAGAATTTATTATGTCCAGAATTTATTTTACTTTTAAGAATTGCTAAACTAAAGTGGCGGGGCATATTACTCGCAGAACCGACGGCCGATGGGGCCGAAAAGTTCTCGAGTTGCGACCGCGTACCGGAAAGAGCAGCGTGGGTAGGTTGGACCGACGACCTGGTGAAGGCGGCGGGAAACCGTTGGATGAGGGCAGCGCAGGACCGGTCGTTATGGCGATCCTTGGGGAGGCCTATGTCCAGCAGTGGACGTCCATCGGCTGAGATGATGATGATGAGGCTTTATCCGATTCCCTATATACCTAGGCTATTATATGCCTAGACTATTTGCCAATACATTCAGAGAGTATATCGAGATAAATCGAAATTTTAAAGATTACTGCACGTGTTTTAAGTTTAAGATTTATAATACCATTGTCTACTTCTAATTCACTAGTTTACGTTGTTTACAAGCATGGTTTACTCTACTCTAAGTACTGATAAATGAATAAACACGGTCAAGTGCGAGTTGGGCTACTGGCGCACCGAGGGCTCTGTACCACACAAAATATTAACTTACAAAAAAATGTTCTCCGGGACCTTTAGCGTGAGACCGACTCACACTTGGCCGGTTTTTATTATTTGTTGTTATACTGTAGAGTTTGCTCTATAATCACACCTAGTTTGACGCTTGTATGTATTACCATTTTTACGATAGAGCGAGAAGAAAAAACGTTGATAAAAACTAGTTGCTTGTATGAGGACCAACCTTAATTTTTAACTTTTTGTCATTTTTATTATTTGTTAACAAATCCGCCGTAATAACGCAACTGTGTCTAGCTATTACGGTTGCGGTGGACGGACGAACGGACAACGTTGGCTTAGTAATAGGGTCCCGTTTTCACCCTCTGGGTACGGAACCCTAAAAAGGTTATAGGTAACATTAATAATGTATATCAAACAAGTATCATGACACTTTTGCTGTTGATAGGTTTCATAATAACATTTATGTAACTAATTGAATATGTTAGTCAGTATGGTAAAAGACAAAATCTGATATGACCCTCATATGTCGTGACTCTCACAAAAGCTCATTCTGGTTGACGTCACACACTATCTTTCCTTGTTCACGCCTCGTTTAACGGTAGGATTAGCGTATAGCGTCTCAACTCAACTCCTAATCTACTTAATATATTTATTTTAACGCCATGGCCATTACACAAGATAGTAAGATGATTTACTAATAATGCCCCTTTTTAATTATTGTTTCAATAAAATATCGATCGCAGAAACATTCCGTGTACTGATTCGAAAATGAAACCACCAACCACCGAACCAATTAAAAATGCCCACCCCATGTTACCTACCTAGTCCAGAGGTTCGAGTCCAGTCCTATACATTTGACACCAATAAGAAACGCAATAAATTTGTCTTCTTTGTCAGCTTTTTTCTGGCTGTTACTTGTTTTTTTGGAGATTAACATAAGAACCAATTATAGGTAATACAAGTTTGCTTCGCAAAATTTTCATTTTGTAAAAGATGGTAACGAAGTATTTTCAAGTAATTATTTGAAAAACTGTGTATTACAACTACCCGGCATAAGACTGAAAGGACCCTTGTTAAAAATAATAAAGGTTAAAAAATAATTTCCTATAGTTTTAATCTGGTTTCTTGAGTTGCATTATTTTAAGCTTTGTTTAGAGTATTAATAATAAAATAATTCATTTATCTGCTTTTAAGTAAGTATCAATACTGGACCTTACCCAAACAGAATAAAACAAACATCTCTTACACGAAAAATCCAAGTCCTGAATTATACAGTTCCAAGGTACCTAGTACGAATAATGGCGGACTAGATAATGAATGATAGAGAATGCTCTTTTCGCTAAACAATGGTAATAAATACAGTGACTGGACCGTTTAACACCCGTCAGGAAGCCGGGTGGAAGGTGCCTGCCGAGTCGTGGTCTGTGCTTATGTGAGATGTTGCAAAAGTGTGTGTGGTCCCAAGCATGTACATATGTCTTGGTTACACTTTCACGACGAATTTTTTTATATTTTACAAAATGTTTTTGTTTGAGCAACCATCTGGTCAAATTCATGAATGTTAATCAGAAAACGGTTTCACGCATTTTATCTCCTCTTATACCAATAGGATCAGTACTTTTATTGGTCAAAGCTCGATCTTGATTTGAGCTATTACCACGTTATTCCTACAAATGTAAATAAATGTTTACAAATTTACAAGACAGAGTATAAACTAAACCCGGATATGGAACAAAAGTATTCAACCACCCAATAGTCCACGATAAATTTCAATTTATAAAAAAATAATAAATTGAGCTCTTCCAAAGTGTGTCCGTGACTTTATGGTGTGAAAAGAGAACATTTTCCAAGTAACTCCGAACACTTGATTCAGCCAATCAAATATACCCACCCTCCGGCGAATCTCCCGCGCCTCTTCTCTTTATAAAGCGAACAGTCTCGATAGAAGGGCGCAGTGTACCCCAGCCTGCAAAGACGCATCCAAGGCTCAACTTATAACTACATCTCTGATAGGTTAAGTAACATAATAATAAAGTAACACGCTCGTAACTTTGGCAATTAGCTTGTTGATATTAAAAACATTAGACTGTATAAATTTTTTTAACTTAACTTTTAGATTACAAATTACAATAATTTCTTTACAAACTGCGACATTAATTGTTTAATTATTTTAGGAGCAAAATGAGTGGATCAGGAAAAGGTTTGCTGGGCTTGTGGCTCTATAGGAACGGGACAGACTGGCAGGTTAAAAATGATGTGCCTCATCATCCAAAACTAGCGGATCTTCAGAACATGGCTTCGCAGCAGCAGACTATTTCTGATGGCGAGAGGATTTCAGTGATGTTCACGTTAAGAAACCAAGTTGGGGGATTGGTCAAAGCTCTGTCCGTCTTTCAAGACTTGGGCATCAATGTTCTCCATATCGAGTCGAGAAAGTCTGTGACTGAAGTTTATTCTGTAAGTTTTTTTCATTAGGTATTATTTTTTTAACTCCTGCGTGATGGTAGAGTCTCATTGAATCGATTCATACATTAGGAATACAGTATCTTCCGTCTTCAAACGCGTAACGTAAATCTGTTTAGAGTCTGAACCTCTTCTAATATGTCGGCATTAGACATCGAGCCAGTTTCAAGTATTAGGACCAAGTTAACTAATTAAATTATTTGCAGGCGGATATTCTCGTTGATGTTGAATGTGATCCTCAAAGGATGGAGCAGCTGAAACGAATGCTAAAACGAGAAGTGCAGGATTTCGAGGTGGTTTCTTCACAAACGGGCGAAGAATTTCCTCCACCAACACCGCTGTCTGCTGCTGCTAGCTTTGGTTTGTTGATTTTTTTGGTGAAATTTCATTCTTTGGTTCAACTGTCATTAAGGAAATCCTATTTTTTTTGTCTTTTCCCGTTGTTCCGATCAATCTGATTAGTAGAAATGTATCTAATTCCGTTTTTCCAACTGATCCTCGTTTAATATTATAGGAGGGTCAGTTGAAGAACAGTCCCAAAGGTCAGATAGATCGATAGTCCATCGAAAAAATATTTGAACAACGCTGAATGAGTTATTAAATATACTTTTCATTATATTTTAAATGTTGTTTAAAAAATACAGAAGTTTTATAAATTGCATGAAAAATTAAATAAAAATTCCATTAAATGTGTAAAATTTGACGATTTTGACAGTAAATATAAACATAACATATTTTTTCTCAATGATAAGGAGATCAGAATTGATCAGATATGATTTTATATTTTAACACATCCATCCAATTTCAGATTTCGGTGAAATGCCATGGTTCCCACGTAAGATTTCCGATTTGGACCGCGCCCAGAACGTGTTGATGTATGGGTCTGAGTTGGATGCTGATCATCCAGGGTTCAAGGATCCAGTTTATCGCAAGCGCAGGGAACAATTTGCTTCTATCGCCAATAACTATAAATAGTAAGTTTTGCAATAATTGTTAATTTCATAGTTCATAAGTTTTTACTTTTTGTCTGAACGGTGACGTTTTTTACTGAAAATTAGTATCTATCTAACGAGGCGCTCGTTGGTTTAGTGGGGCTTCGGTATTGGAAACGATCACCAAAGTTAAGCAATACCAGGTCCGGTCAGTCTTTGGATGGGTGACGTTTTGTGGTATTTCATCTCGAGCGTTTCCGTGCTTCGGAACGTACGTTAAGCAGTTGGTCTCGGATAGTTCCGTCAGATGGTATTCTAACTATTCGTTAAGTCAGAGGCCTATTAAGGCGGCTTGAAAATTCTCCGACAGCAAGTTGACCACTACCTTGCCTCCACCAAACGCACTGGGCCCGCGTGGTGGAGTATGGCCCACTTCCTCTCACCTTTATTTGTGAGAGGAGGCCTTTGCCCTGCAGTGGGATTCTACAGGCTAAAACTTGCACTGGATAGATGGTTATATTCTTAATTTGCATGTCAGATCTATCGTGTTCCGTGTTTGCCTGATTCACTAATTTCAGGGACATTTGAGTCTGATAGGTACTGAAGTTTTGTATGAAAATGCTATTTTTTTTCGTGATTTCTATGTTGGTAGTGAAAGTTGTTCAGTTGGATGGTCTAAACCACCCCTTTAAATAGAACTAGGGTGTTTTTGTTACATCCCGTATACAGGGTGTTGAAATAGTTGCATTACTTTAAGAGGTAATCGTACCTATGATACAGAACAACTTTCCCTAAGAAACCTATATGGAATTAGCAATCAATATTTTGGACTATCCATAGGTACTACATGCAATCGGTTTATCAATAACTTTTATAATTATGACAAGTTGAAATTTTTTTTGCGAAATTTCCTTTGTGTCTTTAGGAAAGTTGTTCGGTATCGTCCATTAAAGTAATGCAACTGTTTACCCTAACACCTTGTATAATATACATATACAACGTGTTAATGAATTAACGCAAAACTAGAAAGTAGTTTGTTTAGAATCGAAAGCAGAATCGAATTATCATGGTTTCAACTTAGGTAATTTTTTTTTCAAAATATTTAATAATTATTTTAAAGTTTAAAATTTACTGAACTCGATCCCAAATCACCGCTCGGGCACTCTCACCCTAATTACTACTAAAGCAAGATTCTTAAAATGTATCCTTGAGCACGTTAGCGCTTTCATTCATTGCCGAAATGATAACAAATAATTTTTGCCTCAAAACTTAAAATGTGAATAACTTTAAATTTTAAGTCTTAAAATAATGAAATTATTGAAATAACTAAAATAACAAAAAAAAAAAAAACAGAAATTAAAAATCAGTTTGGGTGTATCAGGTTTTGCGCTTATTCATTTACACGTTGTGTTTATACTTTTTATTTATTTTATTGTTGCGTAATATTAATAGTATAAGATACCTATATTAATTAAGCTGTAGAGTGAATTCGAAACCACTGTTCGATTTTTATTGTACCTACCTACACCAGACGTTACAAAAGTACCAGTACCTAAGACTTACAAAACACTTTACTAACATTACAAGCACTGCGACTAATATTTTCCAAAATAATAATTTCATGTTTATGTTTCGTTTCGTAGCGGCCAACCGATTCCCAAGGTACAATATACAGAAACTGAAATTAAAACTTGGTAAGTTGTTAGCGATAAAAAAGCTTTTTACATTTTGGTTTGGCTGTCAATGTTAGATGACAAATTGCAATATCTATATAAAATACATGCATATAATAAAATTGTGAATTTAGTGTGGATGTAAATTGAATATATTTGCAAAAAATATTGATTTGGGGCATTTAGGATACGTAATGGAATGCATTGAGACCATTATTAGAATTGTTTCCTATTTGTCTGTTTTTCTGTTTACCTATCTGTTTGTCTGTTTATCTGTTTGTTTGTGCACGCATCACGTAAAAACTACTGAAATGATTTAGATGGGGTTTTCACAAAAACATAGAAATTTGTTTGTATTAACGTTTAGGCTTTATTTCATTGTAATCGGTTCATTAAATCATAAGTTATGAGTATTTAAAGTCGGTCGTCCGTGCGTACGAAGTCGCGGGTGTCGCTAGTTGTTAGTATACTTTTATTTTTCTTACGTAGGTCAAATGTTGGTATGATTTTATATAGCTATGCGAATTAAGTAACTTGCTAAAGCGAAGCGAAATTTTTACTTTGGACTTAAAATATGTTAATTTTAATGTGATCCTATAATTTATGTAAACGACGATGAAATCAAAAATGTAAATATCTAACATTAAATGTATTGCACCTTTGTTCCCAATTAGTACGCGTACCCCCAGGTATGCGTGAGGCTGAGATTGCTACGGGTAAACGCAATCTCTCGTCAAAGGTTTTCAATCAACCAACTTTTTCAAAGATGTACAAAGAGAAACTGACACATTTGTCCCATTAAAGTTTTAATGGTTGTCTTTGTGACTTTCATTACTACCTATTTAATGGTTAGGTATGCCATAAATGATGAAAAATTGATTTAATCTTTCATTCATAATTTGGGCTAGGTATAGTATAGGTATAAAGTTACGCGAGCTTGATCTCTTTCTTGAAGTGGTACTCAGGAAAAAC
Organism: Agonopterix alstromeriana; assembly: GCA_963924505.1. NCBI lineage: Eukaryota > Metazoa > Arthropoda > Insecta > Lepidoptera > Depressariidae > Agonopterix > Agonopterix alstromeriana. Next base: position 17,049,983 of record OZ004661.1, read on the forward strand.
TAAATGGGGACTTACTGTATCACACAATTTAAGATCCAAATATCATGCATGTGAAACCGCCAGCAACAACTAAACAACTTAGACTACTTATATAGGGACCAGCCTCGCGGTAGCATTTCCCCTCTGCCACGATACAAGATCAATTAATCAAGTGCATATACATAAAATTTTATACATTATCACTAAACGAGACAGCCTATAATTGCGGAACAACAACTTCGAATTTATCACGTTTGGGGTACACACGAGACTATTTTTCATGATTTTTAACAATCAAAATTAGAATCTAAAGTTATGGGGAATAAAATCCAAAGTTGCGGATTTCATGTTACCTCGTCCCCCGCTAAAAGTGGCAGAAATGTTTGTTAGTAGAATTACACGCGTAACTCGTCCATAATATAAATAGTCTAAGCTAAACAACGATGATAAAATATTTGTGGAAACAACAAGTACTTGTTGATTAAATACACAAAACGAATCGATAAACAAATAAACGCAAATGAACCTTAACTTAATTGATTATTTGTTTACTTCAATATAATTTTGTTAATAATGATTCGAACGAATCGATTTAAAGTTCCATCTTACTTTACCGTACTTAAGTAGGTACATTTTAATTATTTTTGTTTCAAATCGAAGACAGTATTTTGCTTGTACCATTATTTAGATCTAGATATTCAGTCACTGCCCATTTTAGAGTATCATTCCATAGCGAAAACTTCTTCATGAATGAGGAACCTCTCTCTTAGGAACATTCTCTTAGTATTCTATCAGAAATTTCCCTGATCCTAAAATTAAATCACGTTGCCGTCTGTCGTTTCGACTTTCCTACGTTGTATACTTAGACGATTTATATACGAACCCGCCACGCCTTAGCATTTTCCCTCTGCCAACGTACAAGATCAAAAAATCTTACGTATTTACATAGAACTTTATACCTTATCATTAAAAGCGACAGTCTATAATTGCGGAACAATAATTTCGAACTATGACATTTGGAGTTCACACGACACTGTTTTTCATTATTTTTAACATTCAAAATTAGAATCCATTAGTTTATAATGGAATAAAATTCAATGTTGCGTATGTCGTGTCAAAGACTGTAATTGGTTGAAATCCAAAATTGAATTAAACTTCGCTTATATGGAGCGCGATAAAGGTTGTATCCTCTTGATAAGAACATTAAAAGCTATATTCCACGACCCAAGTATATTTAACTTCTCTGGAAAATAGATATAGTTAACGTAATCTTGTACTCAACGAAATATTGTATCTTATCTAAGCCACGTATAGTACGTAGCGTAGCGTCGTTTGGAGAACTACGCCCGCGCCTGTAGGCGACGTCACCTGGAGGCGCGGGCGCGATTCTCTTTTATAATGCTATGCTTTCCTAATGCATGCTACGCACGTACTGTATGCTGTATGGCCTAATATAGGCCATCTGCTCGTCTATTGTCCATAGAAACTAAACATCGATAGTGGAAAAACACAAAAAGTATTAGTTTATTTATGTAAAAGGGAGGAAAGTGAGCAGTTATTAAACATTTTTAAAAATGTTGGTTAATTTAAGGAATTTACAGGAAGCTGGAAAAGGTTTTGTTTATACCTGGAGTACAGACTGCCTTACAAGCGGTGAAACATGAAAATACTCCTTGGTGGTCGGTTAATGTTCGTCGTTCTTTCGTAAATTTCCGTCGTTTTTTCCGTCAACTTTTGTCCCTTTCTAATACTACGACAAAAATTGATAGAAAGGAACAAACGTAAAGTCGGAAACATCGACGACGGATACGTAAGAAAGAAAGACGAACATTATCGACCGCCATGGACAATTTTCGTGTTTCAACAGTAGCGTAGCGAGGGGCGGCAGGGGGGCAAATGCCCTGGGCGGCACTTTAATAGTGACGGAATATTCGGGAAAAATATCTATTAATTGAGCTCTGTCTGTAACCATTTGTAGAGCAGACAAAATCTATCTCGCTTCGCTCTCTGTATGTTTCTGTTTTAATTACCGTGCATACACATAATCCTAAAGAGTTTTGATCACCAGCTAAGACGCGTGGTGCTAAAAATTTCTTGCTTCGCTCAATCCATAGATAGCTTTTAATTAGGTTACTTTGCACATGTTTTGGACGTAAAAAGCTCTGGCTCTAACCGATTCGTATTGAGGAGAAAAGTCGAGCTCGCTTCGCTCGCTCTAAGTTTTTATTATAGCATAGATAAACTAAAAGATTTCTGACCACAACTCGATTAGACGTGCATAAAAATTTCAAGCTCGCTTCGCTCGCTCCGTTATTTTTTGTGTAGGACTTCTAATAACAATTAGGGGGCGGCAGAAACTCACGCTACGCCACTGTGTTTCAATGCTTGTAAGGAGGATTTGTACCTATCCGTATATACAACGTGTTAATGAATAGGCGCAAAACCTCATACACCCCAACTGATTTATAACGAAGTAATTAGATTGAAACAATAATTTCATTATTTTGATAATTAAGATTTAAAGTTATTCTCATTTTAAATTTTCAGGCAAAAATGATTTGTTATCATTTCAGCAATGAATGAAAGTGCTAACGTGCTCATGGATACATTTTAAGAATCTTGTTTTGGTAGAAAGTAGGGTGAGTGTGCCTGTGCGGTGGGTTGAGATCGGGTTCAGTAAATTTTAAATTTTACAAACAAATTATTTAATATTTTGAAAAAAAAAAACTGTGTTGAAAACATGATAATTCGATTCTGCTCTCGATTCTAAACAAACTACTTTCTAGTTTTGCGTTTATTCATTAACACGTTGTATATCGGTTTAAATCCGTAATAGTAATACTAAGCAGAGATTGTATTTTTCATTAATTTTCAAAATAAACTGCAGTTCAGTTCAATTTATGAGTTAGGTATGAAAATGTTCGGATCATTGAAAATACAAAATATACCGACTCTTTCTATTAGGCCAGTCATCTGCGAGAAGAATGAAGAGGAGGCATTTCATACCGTGATTGGCATTACTGATAAAAACTCAGCCTGAAAAAGCAATACAAAGTCTTACTATGCAAGATTAGAAACACATGTTTCTCCTTGAAAACTTGTAACTCATTACGCAAAAACTAATGGTAGCGATGGTACTCTCGCGTGAGGTAAGCCGAGGAGGCCTATGTACATTGACGTATTCGTAAACAGAACTAGTATTAACTACTTGCTGGGCGAGTCGATGTACGTGGCCTCGGCCTGCCTCGCTCGAGTGTGTAACGCCGCTATAATGAGCACATTTCAAATTTAGGCGTTTAATAAAGATTATTGAACTATAATAATTTATATATTAATTAAAATCGTAGTATTAACCCACTGTGAAATTAATTATTTGAAAATAATGTTTTTTTCAATTTTATAATGGCCAAATCTATTTACTCTGTCTTTGAAGTGTGTACAGACTCAAGAATAATAGTTTTAATCTATTTTTATCATTAGTGAAATAATTGTAGTAGCTAAGGAATTTTGCCGTATAATAGAAAAAATAAATAGTTGTGTGAATGCTTCTATGTATTGTTCCAGAATCATAATAATTATGTAGTTGAACAATTGAAAGTTAGGAAATCATAATTTTGACGTAACTAGTGACTATCTAGACTAGATTAGGTTCCAAAATTGGTTGTCTAAAATATTATGATGCAGACTTTAGTGACTATCTAGACTACATTAGATTCCAAAGTTGGTCGTCTAAATTATGATGCAGACTTTAATAGTCTAGCTTCTTTTAATTTATCTACAGATTTTTCATTTTAGATGGCTTCTTTTGCGTTACTCAAAGATTGTATCCTGTGTTAATATGGCATTACGTCTTACAGGGGTATTGTGTTACGAGAACTTCACAAGCTTTATCTGAAACATGCTTGTGATGAATATTTGGAAAACTGGCCACAGTTAGTTAAGTACTGTGGGTATAGGGAGGACAATTTACCCCAGGTGAGTACAATAACTAAAGTTTGCTAGCCAATGTACAGTCCGGCGGCAATTATGAGGCTGGCCGAGTAGAACGAGTAAAGTTTACTGTATGAGGAACTCCATAAAGTGTTATTGAAACATTGTTCGTACACTGTATAATGGAGTTGACAAAGTTGTATATAAAACAGTTACGTTTTTAAGGTTTAACGAAAACGACATTGGCAAATAAACAGAAAAAGTCAGTGAGTTTTCCAGCTTAGAAAATATTCTGAATTATTCTCATAAAAGAGAAACTATAATCAACGATTTATTTTTCATCGAGTAGGTATAACGCACGTTTCTGATACTTCAGTATTTTGAAATTGATAGGAGCTAGAAATCGTACCTGTAAATATCTTAAATTACAATTACAAAAATACAAGTGAGCAAAGTTGGTCATTACAGTCGAGGCGGGATTGCAGCATGAGCCGCAGGCGAGTGCTGCATATACTAGCCAGGGCTGTAATTACCAATGCTCACGTGTTACATACTACGTTTTTCAACACACTTGTGAGGAAAAAGTAATACAATTTCTTAAAACACTTCTATTTTAAGCAAATATTTTTGGAAAATGGCGCTGGGCTTCTTTCTTATTTTCAAGATAGCGATTCGCGCGGAATCTGGTTGAATGTACCAATGACATTTTGTTGCAAACCACCTAATATTAAAAACGTTATAAACATAATATTTATGTATTTATAACTCAAATTAATGTTAATTAATTAACGAAAATAATATGTTTGATGAAATGAAATGTTTGTTTATCATATTTTAATTGACACAGATTATTTATTCAGAAAAAAGTTTGTTTTTTTTACATAAAAGTTCTTTGCTTAGATTTAAAATCAAACAATAGAAAAAAGATACATGACCGAACTATTGAGATGATGAAAACATTTTCGCACGCGTGTTCTACAAGCTGCATTATGTACCTAAAAGCGATACAATAAGAGCCACTTTACGATAAAGTATGTTGAAAAGAAAATTACAAGTATAAGACAGTAGATATAAACTCAGCAGGTACTATGTCAAATTCAAAGTCATAGGCGCAGGCGGGCCAAATTCATAGCGATCGAGATTGTAGATTCAGTGGAAAATACTTGCATTATAAAGCAGGTAGTATAATTTTCATACATTTGTGCCGCGACCCGCATGCGGCCCGTGTGCCTTAGTATGCTTAATATAGCATGGTGATAACCGAGATGAGACAAAACAATAATTATTTCTTGGCCACAAGCAATGTCTCATTTAAGGTAACTTTGATTTTAAAAGTATTGTTTCACAACATTCTTTTTTCTATCACCAGTTCGTCGCTTTATTAAAGTATCAATCCTTCCTTTGTAACACTAAACTAGCACACAACACGGCTTAACATGTTTTCTCCATCGTTGTCGAGTTTAATTCATTTAGCCCGGCTTGCACCAACTATTATTTAAGGCTTAAATGTATTTAGTCAACGCTCTATCTCTTACATTGCTCATAATTATGACAGTGACAGCTGCATCATGTTAAAAAGTGTTTAAGCTTAAATACTTTTTGGTGCAAGCCACCCTTAATCTCGTAACCTTTTGTGAACAATTTGTGAACAGGGCCCCTAGACAAAGTACTTTCGATTAGCGTTAACGACAGTAGAAAGCATAAAAAATTTACGGACGTATGGTGACGAAAACAAACGTCAAAATGTTTCGATTGCCAATGTCAAATCCATACATTTTGTCCGTTTCTACTAGCGTCGACACCAATAGAATGTCACTTTGTCTAGGGCGGGGCAGTTGAGCAAAAGTTATTCGTTGTAATGTTTGCATTCCACGTTAAAAAAACAAACATTTTTAAAGGAGAAGGAAGGAATAATAACACGTAAATCGTAGAGTTTTAACTTTTTACGACTCTTGTTTTTGCAGTTGGAAGATGTGAGTATCTTCTTGAAGCGAAAGACTGGCTTCCAGTTACGTCCCGTTGCAGGATATCTATCACCCAGAGATTTCCTTTCTGGTCTGGCTTTTAGAGTATTCCACTGCACTCAATACATTCGGCATTCTTCTGATCCTTTTTACACTCCTGAACCGTAAGTTTCATCTTTACATTTTTTATAAATAGCTATAAAGTTCATGTTGTCTAAATAGTTTAGTAAAAAATTAGCTTAAACTATTTTAAGGGGATGATAAGACCATCAAACTGAACAACTTTCTCTATGGAGCCAATATCGAAATCGGGGAAAAAAAATCTGATGTCCCATACATTTAGCTCGAGTTGATTTGTAGTTTAACAAATCAACTCGAGCTAAATGTATGGGACAGCTGATTTTTTTTCCCGATTTCGATGTTGGTCCCATTGTGAAAGTTGTTCAGTTTGATGGTCTAAACAACCTACTTAAAAGTTTTAAATTTTATTTTTACTAACACCCTGTATAGCAAAAAGAATTAGGTAATAAAGTTATTAATTAGTAGGTACGAAATGTCATAATAAAAATAGTTATATGTACCAGGTATAACAGCAACGTCCTATGCCGAGGTCCGTACCCTTCTGGGTGCCCTTAGGTCGGTTGCTTAAGTTCATTAATTTGGCTCGGTAGACCCTTCGTGGTTCCTCCGCCTCAAATAGTCTGCATTAAAAACAGTATCTGCACCCTGAGCAATGCTGTAATTGTCATTTAAAAAAAAAGTCCCCCTGAAACTTAATTTTTCAATCTTAAATGAAATTGTTATTTTTTTTAGTGATTGCTGCCATGAACTCCTCGGACACATGCCTCTGCTTGCAAACCCAAGCTTTGCCCAGTTCTCCCAAGAGCTGGGCCTGGCTTCTCTTGGTGCTTCGGATGAAGACATTGATAAACTGGCAACGGTTAGCTTGACGATTTCCATCATCATCCTAATCAGCCTATGGGCATAGACCTACCTGCGGGGTATGGGCGTTAGTCCACCACGCGTGTCCAATGCGGATTGGTAGACTTTATACAACGTGTTAATGAATAAGCGCAAAACCTCATACACCCCAACTGATTTATAACCAAACAATTAGATTGAAACAATAATTTCGTTATTTTGATAGTTAAAATTTAAAGTTATTCACATTTTAAGTTTTGAGGCAAAAATGATTCGTTATCATTTCAGCAATGAATGAAAGTGTTAAAGTGCTCATGTATACATTTTAAGAATCTTGTTGTGGTAGTAAGTAGGGTGAGAGTGCCCGAGCGGCGACTTGACATCGAGTTCATTAAATTTAAAATTTTACAAACAAATTATTTAATATTTTGAAAAAAATTACCTATATTGAAACCATGATAATTCGATTTTGCTCTCGATTCTAAACAAACTACTTTCTAGTTTTGCGTTAATTCATTAACACGTTGTATATGCGTATGCAGGTTTCCTCATGATATTTTCCTGCACCATTTGAGAACAAACGGAATTACGTACCTAAGTTAGAAAAACTCATTGTTAAGAGAAGTTTATTCCGAACACGCTAATGCGCGCTGCATACAAACGAAGTCTGGTAATATTTTCGATAATATCCAATTAAAGTCAATGCAATTTTGCAGAAACAATCTAGAAACAAATCTCCATGCTTGCATGTTGTCCGATTTTCGTTAAAATACAGTTTCAATGCTAGGATTAATTTAAGATTTGTATGGTAATTTGAGGAACTTTAACTTTAAAACTACATCTAATGTAAATCGGACAACATACAAAGAGAGATGGGCTTCTAGATTGTTTCTGAAAAATTTCATTGACTTTAATTGGTTAGTATTGCAAATATAACAAGACTTTATGTGTATGGAGCGCGCTCCGTATTATATTCCCTTAAAAGACTTTGTGAGTAGCATTTTCGCAATAAATGTATCTAAAAGTTATCCTAAAACGATACTGACACTTGAATAGAATACTCTTACAAGTATATTTCCCAAAGTATATACATATACTAAATCCGTTACAGAAATTGTTCTAAATATAACACATTACTATCTTAACTATTATTAAAACTGTAACAGAAGTGTGTCTGTACATTGAAGATATCTAAAAGGAAAAGTTACGATATGGTTTTAGGTGTCCCAGATTCCATATCACCAATTTTTTTTTGTGTGTCTGTTTGTTTTTGTGTTTGCTTTTTTGTTCGGGCATCACGCAAAAACTAATGAACCGATTTTGTTGAAACTTTATTTTTTGATAGCCTCATTTTTAGATAGGTATTATGCTTTTTTTTTAATCTTTATTTTTAGATATTATGTTACATCTGACTTAAAATCTGGTATATAATTTGTGCGAACGAAGTCGCGGGTAAACTCTATCTACACTTCTACACTAATATTATAAAGAGGAAAGATTTGTACCTATTTTTGTATGTTTGTATGTTTGTAATGAATAGGCTCAAAAAGTACTGGGCCGATTTAAAAAATTCTTTCACCAATAGAATGCTACATTCTTCCAATTTGACATAGGCTACATTTCATTTTGAAAAAAATTAGGGATCCTTGGTAAAATTTGAACAATGTAACCGAAGGTGTAGAAAAATGAGTCTTAAAATTTATTTGTCTACCCCGTGCGAAGCCGGGACGGGCTGCTAGTTATTTATATTTTGAAACTTCTAATAGAAATCGTTGATTGAAAGCAAGTCGATAACAGGTCTCAGAACAGAAATCAATTTTATGTTGCCAATCGTTTCGAAAGAACTGATGGATAGTGTTTACATTTACAAATTTAAACTGATGAGATGATGAAGAAGTCTGGTTAAACATTTACTGTTTACGTTGAAGATTTGAAAATAGCTTATGATAACTAGGTAAACAAAAATTTGCTAGTTTTCGTTTTTATGAAGACTATGCACAAGATGAAATATCCCAGTAATCTCCAATCGCAAAAAGCTTGTTCGACAGATCTTTATAAAACCAAATAAATATGTAGAAGAAAAATAAAAGCTAGTTGTAAGTACCCACTCAAATTCCTTCTCTACATTAGTGTTAGGTATCAGATTGTTCGAAAATAAAACAAAATAACATTTTGCCTCTACACTACACTATACTAACAAATATTCGATTATACAGGTTGTATAATCTTATATTTGTTGTTCTATATAGTTTTAAAGTTAAAGTGCCTCAAAGATTACCATACAAATCTTAAATTAATCCTAGAACTAAAACTGTGTATTTTAACGAAAATCTGACTTCATACAGACATAGAGATTAGTTTCTAGATTGTTTCTGAAAAATGTCATTGACTTTAATTGGTTAGTATTGAAAATATAACCAGACTTAGTTTATTTCTATGCAGCGCGCATTGACGCATCCGGAATAAACTTATCTTAAATGTTTCCGTATTCTGTATGTTGATGTTACGATACTTACTTACTGTAAGTACCTAAATTGTAGTATGAAGGATCTCACTGCAGAGTAAAGTGTTTTTTCTTTTTTTCGGGACTTCTATGTTGTTCCCATAGTAAAAGTTGTTCAATTTGATGGTCTAATTCACCCCCTTAAATGTGTAACGTATTTAATTATACACCCTGTATAATAGCTATTCGATACAAGTGTATAGAACAGCTGGTTTTTTTTGCGATTTCAAAGTTGGTCCCTTAGTGAATGCTGTTCAGTTTGATGGACTGAAGTACCCCCAAAGTATAACGCATTTAAGTTTACTCCCTTTATATCCGAAACTTATAGGCCTTATATCATACAGGGTCCTTCTTAATATGCGACACTTTTTTTAAGGGGATGATCAGACCGTCATACTGAACAACTTTCTCTATGGGATCAACATCGAAATCGCTAAAAAAAATCTGCTGTCCCATTTCGTTCGAGTAGGTTTCCAGTTTTGTATGGAACAGCTGATATTTTTTCGCGATTTCGATGTTGGTACTATAGAGAAAGATGTTCAGTTTAACGGTCTAATCATTCCCTTAAAAAGTGTCAGCATATTAAGAAGGACCCTATACTTTTACTGAATAACAAAATACATACAATTTTATTCCTTAGCTCTATTTCTTCACGGTTGAGTTTGGCTTGTGTCGTCAAACTGATGGATCGTTCCGTGTATACGGAGCTGGTCTGCTCTCATCGGTCGCTGAGCTCCAGCATGCCCTCTCAACTCCTGATAAGATTAAGCGATTTGATCCAGATGTGACAGTCCATGAAGAGTGCATCATTACTGCCTATCAAAACGCTTACTATTACACGGATTCATTCGAAGAAGCCAAAGAAAAGATGAGGTAATTCAAAGAACGTTTAAATTCTTTACAAGGGCTGGAGGTGCTGTTTTGGCAACTTTGGTCTGTTACATAGCGCAACAGTAGGACGAAATACCTTGAAGCATCTTATATTATTTATTTTTCGATCAGATTTATACAATTTTCTGAAACCAAAGTCATACCTCAGTATTCTTGGATAGTATATCAAGTGAAATCATAAATTGAATACACGATTGGAATTACTTCACTCGATAGAAAATCGTCACAAAGATGTAACATTTTTTCGTTTTAGATGAACTAAAAATAGTTTCTAGTTAGATTGTATTTAGTAAGGAAAGTCCACATTTTTCTTTGCTAATTTCCACTATGTGTTTTTAGGGAAAATTGTTCAGTATCATGGGTACAACCACTCCTTAAAGTAATGCAACTGTTTACCCTAACACCCTGTATACCAACCTTTCAATTTAACATTCCAGGGCATTCGCAGACAGTATACAACGTCCATTCGGCGTTCGCTACAATCCGTACACCCAGAGCGTTGAAGTACTCAGCAATGCTCAGAAGATCACCGCATTAGTGCGGGAGCTGCGTGGTGACATCTGCATCGTTTCATCGGCTATCAAAAAGATATCAGCGCAAGATTCCACGCTGGACGTAGAAACTATTGCGAATATGCTACACACAGGGTTGCAGGTAATCTTATCAGACTGTTTAAGATTTGAAACAACTAAACTTATCTCAATAATCGTTTTGCCCGTGACTTTGTTCGCGTCCAAGTACCGAGGCTATATTGAAGAGGATATAATTCTGAGCGCGCTCCATACAAACGTACTATGGTGATATTTTCAATACTAACCAATTAAACTCAATGAATTTTTTCAGAATCAATCTAAAAACAAATTTCTATGTTTGTATAAAGTCCGATTTTCGTTAAAATGTATAGTTTTAAAGTTACAGTACGTCAAAGATTTCCATACAAATCTTAAATTAATCCTAGCATTGAAACTGTATATTTTAACTAAAATCTGACTTACCATACAAGCATAGATATTATTTTGTTTCAAAATTGTTTCAGCAAAATTACATTGGCTTTAATTGATTAGTATTGAAAATATCACCATAGTACGTTTGTATGGAGCGCGCTCCGAATTATATCCCCTTAAAAATACAAACATTTAAAAGTAAAAAAATAATTCGGTCACCTATTATTAAGCAAATATGTGTTTTACTTCTTAACTCTCTTTAAGATATTTTAGGGCAATTAATTCGTAGGGGACTGCTATGAAATGACCATTGATTTTTTTACAATCACTTGCGTCCCCCGACACATTCATTGACCTAAAATATCTTAAAGAGAGTTAAGAAGTAAAACATACATTTGCTTACTTCGGGGTTAAAAATATTCGCTTTACTTCGCTACTGTAAGTTAAGCCTTATGTTTAATCGGTTTTGTATAATAATAATAATAAATCTTTATTTCTTCTCACACACAATATTAGTTAAAAAGGCACAAGATGACATGTAGGACAATAGACTTAAGTATAATATTATGTGAGAGACCGGTTCCTGACATAGATTTATAAACACATTGTTCATAGATCTGGGTGACGGGTCACCAGGCTCTCACCCCACGTAGTCGGAAATTAACAAATATTGACCATGATTATGGAACTTTAATATAAATGAACTTAGAACTATAGTTGGTATATGTGTTTGTGTGTGTGTATGTGTGTATGTGTGCATGTGGGTGGGTATGTGTATGTGTGTGTGTGTGTGTGTGTGCGTGCATGTGTGTGTGTGTGTTTGTATAAGGGGGATGGGCAGGTTTGTATACCATTTATTCAGGGACAGTAAGTAATTGTTCAGTATCGTCGTAGTTTAATGCTAGTAGCCATTTAGTCAACTTTTGTTTGCAATTATGCTTTGTAAGTGGATACATATTTATTAGTCTATTTATACAATTATAAACAAAAGAAGCGATTTGAGGACTTTTTAGTGAGTTGATTTTGACCCTGGTATGTTTAACGAGATGCATGGAAATAAGGAAAAAATTCTTGTCGTACATCCACCATCTAATTTCTGCCAATACCTACTACAATACTTATGTTAAATGATATCATATTACCTCAACCGGCTAGGAAGAAGATACCAAAAGAGAGGGAAAGATTGATCAAAAGACGTTAATAATGCGTAAGAATGAACGGAATGAAACAAAATATGTTGATTATGATATCTTACTCGCTCTTGTTTCTCTTCTTAAATTTCAAAGACGATTTCTAATGGAGTTAAAACTCAAAATACTGAAAGAAAGTAAAATAAAACCGGTCAAGTGCGAGTCGAGCTACTCGCGCACGGAGGATTCCGTACCACACCACCACACAACAAATTAACTAAAAAAACGTTTTTTGTCCTGGACCTTTAACACGAGACCGACTCACACTTGGCCAGTTTTTATTATTTGTTATTATACCTTCGAGTTTGTTCTATAATCACACCAAGTTTGACGCTTGTATGTGTTACCGTTTTTACGATAGAGCGAGAAGAAAAAACGCGGTTTAATCCACCGTAATAAAGAACATTCTGTGAAAATTTCAACTGTCTAGCTATTACGGTTCAAAAGTAACAACCCTAAACAGGTAGGACGGACGGACGGACAAAACGTAGGCTTAGTAATTCCCGTTTTCGCCCCTTGGGTACGAAACCCTAAAAATGTAAATGAGTCACTTCCCGCAGCGCTGAGTAAAGCGCTCTTTTCCAAGTCATCAATAATTACTTACCTATGCCCATAAATAATTTCGAGGGTTTGGTCTTGAAATGTGGTTAGCCATTAAATATCATCCACTTATAGTAACGTAACCCGATACTTTACAAAGTAACAAGTAGCTATAGTCTATAGTTTTAAACTAAGAGTCTATCCATCAAACTGAACAACTTTTAATTTGCGAGCAAACCGATCGGAGCAAAAAAAAATCTGCCATTCCATATTAAACTGTAACGCCTACTCGATTCAAATGTATGCAACAGCAGATTTTTTTTCATGTAAAAGTCCCATAGTAAAAGTTGTTCAGTTTGATGGGTAGACTCTTAATTTGAAAGGGTGCTAGTGATATCAATTTCACCCAGTATAAACAAAGATTTACTTCAATCCCACTGTGTACGGCGCACACCCGCAATGCGGAGTCCGCTCCCTCTCAATTCCCGTACAATCAAAAGGACGATTTATTGGTACAATGTACGTTGAGTAAAGTGGTTAGATACTAATTGGATTATTTAGTAAATAGAATCGGATTAATTATCTACAGGACGAATATGACTCAATTTTCTAACGTTAGTTCGTCGGACATTACATTTTTAGGGTTCCATAGTCAACAAGGAACCCTTATAGTTTCGCCATGTCCGTCCGTCTGTCCGCGGCTTAGCTCAGAGACGCTTAGTACTAGAAAGCTGTAATTTGACGTGGGTATACATATTTGTCACGCCGACAAAGTGCTAAAATAAAATCGTGAAAAATATATTTTTAAGGTAGAGGAGGTACCCCTACACGAAAAGTGGGGATGAAATTTTTTTTTCTCGTTTATCCCATAGTTTTTTTTGTTAGAGTCAAGTGCCCCCCTGCCAGCTAAACGGTTGCTTTTGGATACGTGAAAAAATTAACGGCGGTAGTGTATATAACTAATTTAAAAGGAAAACTATCACAGCTAAGTAGTCGATCGACTTGTAAAATGTACTTTTTAGACTTTATTAGCCGTTAAACCGTAGTATAAAACAAAAAGCCCCCTTCTAAGTCCGTATATTGCGACAGGCAACTGGAACCCTACCCTGCGCGTGGCTCCATACGCACTTGGTCGGTTTTTAGAAGCTATCTTCTCGTTATTTGAAAGACATACAAATAAATGAAAAATATAGCAATGATCTACAACATCTCGACTTTATTTGCTATGAAGTATATTTCTTATTTTTTTGTAAAATACATACGAAACCTGTGTTCAAAGGAAAGCCTAAATATTGGAAAAAAATCTGTATTATGTGCATCTACTTTATAAGTTGAAGTCACTTTTACTTACGATACATATCCTTAGAAAAAGTGTATGTCTAGAATGAGCCTAACGCTTCTACCGTATAAAACAAAAAGGCCAACTTTCTTAGGTTGGTGTGCGAGAGGCGTCATACAAATTATATCTGTGTGCATGTATATGGATAGGATTCCTGGGCCCAGTACTGGTTGCAATTTTTTTCGATGCTTCGCTTAGCTTCGACATAATATAACTTACTCAAGCTTACACCATTATTGCGTAGATAATATTAAGATCTAAATATACTATGAAGAAAATATTTTTAAGGCGAATATTTAAGACTTAATTAGATAATTGTAAAATTTGGTGCGAATTCTTATGATTTTTGAATTTAATTTCCTTGGATTAGAAGGCACCATAGTGACATAATGAAGTACAAGCCATTCAAAAATAGGTATACCTAATGACGTAGTTTAGTAGCGGTGAGACGGCTCTGAAAGGGTCAAGGTCGTTCGGTCAGGGAATCCTCTTAACTTATTTATGTATTTAATATAGGTCGGTAATGTCATAACTGGAAAAATTATTTCCATTTCCTCCATAATTTCAGGTAAATGAAAGAAGTCCTCAAAGCACATCGGGAGGGAGTTCCCCGAACTCGGAACGTGGCGCTTCACCAAGATCTGAAATATCGAAATAAAACATCTCAAGATTATTCTAACCTCCACAATATCTGTATTTAATCATTATAATAAATTATACTATTTTAAATAACACAAAATTTTAAACGTGTTCTTATTATTGTCTTGAAATAATGCTTATATTCTAGAGCATTAGCTAAGTACACATTTTCAGACTGTGCTTTATTGTTTATAAAGTTGCTGTCTTTAAGATTAATAGATGTAAAATTTAAATAGTGTATTATAATCAAATTAATGCGTTGAATTAAAAAAGTTTTACGAACATAAAATATATTCTATCGAAATTAGATGTTTTTTTCCACCCGGCTCCGCTTTGTATGATTAAATTATGTAAGTGATGATTTCTTTTAATTCAAATTTGTAATTTTTTGTTAAAGTTAATTTTTTTGAAAATATTATTTGAACCCAACCTCAAGTTTATTGTTCCTAAATTGGCGCAAAATATAATCCTTATTTCTGCCTTAACTATTTATTATTTTCGACTAACAGAAAAATACTGTTTTTATACATCGTTTAAAAGATCTATACTCCATTCCAAATATCAACGATATTTTAAGGCTATTTTTAATTACAGAAACATATATTTGAAACACTTTCTCTTACATATTTTTAGAACAGCTTTAGTAACATCCATGATATGTTGGATAGTATATTTCTCTGAATACATTGTTATTGCTAATCAGAATTGGCCAGAAAGCTATACAGGGTGTAAGTGACAGCCTAGCAAATACTGAAACAGTGAACTGAACAACTTTCACTATGGAGCATACCTCAGGAAACGCGAAAAAGAATCAGCTGTCCCATACATTTGAGTCGGATAGGTACATCAGTTTTGAATGGGACAGCTGATTTTTTTTCGCGATTCCTGAGGTAGGCTCCAATAATCTTTTCGTCCTTTGGAATGAAGTATAGTTACTCTCAAGAAAGCTACTTACAAGGAGCTTAGTAAGATTAGCAAAGGAAACATACAGATACAGCTTTGGCTCCTAGTAACACAATATTAAACTTGCCATACGCTCCGCTAAACACCAACAGGGCAAACATAAACTAAAATGTTATTCCTCAAACATAAACATCGGTTTATTGTTTCGAGGCGAAAATAGGAATGATAGAACAATTTTGATAGTAGTTTTGTACTGAAAAAGTTATTGTTACAACAGCCAGCAAAAACGAATCAGCAAACAAAAATAGCAGCGAAATTTCATTTTTGCGACACATAAAGTGGTATAAGAAATCATGGTAATCTAATCGGTATTTAACGATCAAACGTCATCGGCCAGCGGCGGAATTTTTAGGCATTACGCCAAAATATCAAACTAATAATTTTGCAAAGAAAATTATACGCTGATGATAGGCGAGCGTTTAGTTCCAGGCAAAGGACCACCAATATATTAATAGTTAATCTATCTAGGACGGAAGATTCACATAAATATCAAATACAGGTATATAATCTTATGAAACGGAGTCCTTGGCAATGATTCTTGAATTTAATTATAACTAGGTACTTGCGTATCTGTCAAAATCGTATAAAAGTTGGCAAGTGAGCGACAGAGCACTAGGGAAGTTAAATTTAGATTTCTGACATTGAGCATTTTGTATGTCACACGTTTTGATTCCAGTTTTAGGTGTTTAATTTTGTTAAAGATAAAGCCGAATCGTATCAATCACCAAAGTCTTTTATGCGACAATATTAATACATGAAAAATCAAACAGCGCCTCTTTTGTACGTAAATGGTACTAAAACAATCTACATAATCTATCTATATCTATCTATGTCCAAAGGTAATAGGGTAGTTTTCTTTTATGTGTTATATTTAAAGAAAAGTATCTGTAAATAACTTGAATGTAATTTTTGTAAAATAAATAAGTAGTCCATAATGGTAACAATTTTTACATAAAATACTTTTTTGTTACTATACCACCAAACCAAGGTAGCGGAGAATTATCCGTATAAATTATTTTTTTAATTATCTTCAATATGGATTGGATTGGGATGTAATGGTAAAGTCGTGTTATGTTGTAGAGTTTCTGGCCGCATCTTCTCTACAGCGAAAACACGGTCCGACGCGGTGGTAGCTTCAAAAAAAGATTTGACGTTTAATAATTATTGTGCTTCTAGCTCTTATATTGAATAAACTCTGTTGACATTTGATGTAGGATTCCCATAACAGTAAGGCAGAATATTATCAGTTTTTCTTTATGTTTATTCCATTTCTGTAATAGAAATTCTGAATCAAGTTCGCCCAGACTGATGCTGGAAATTATAATTAACGATCTAACATAAGATGGTAGATTAAATTTCCACTTTGAAGTCATATACTTCCAGGAAAATCCAACTTAATATGTATCAGTAAACACGAGTACCTATAGCTTTGCTATGGGAAAATAGGTCAGTGGAACAGCGCAGTATCAGGGGTGGACCACGATCTTTTGTTATTTGTCAGAAGTATTGAATTGAAACATGTAAGAGCATTTTATATACACATATTTGGTCATTCAATGTGCAATTTTCTGTTAAAAAATCTAAATGGTTATTTCGTCATAATTAAATTCGTAGTCATTATTATAGTGATGCAACCTAGAGGTAAAGAGAAATGCCATTTAATATTTAGGTACTTACAGAGATTATTTTTAAGTTCCTCAATATTTAGAAACAGAAAATACATTTTTTTTCTGACATTGATTAGTGAAGTTTAAATAAATGAACGAATAGAATGGAATGAAAAAAATAATTGTTTACCGGACGTTTTCGTATCAAATTACATCATAAAATATACCTATTTGCCATACACTTAGGCTGTGTAAGAAAAGATAATGGGTTTAAATCCCGACTGTTATCTTGTTAAAATGACAGGCCAGCATCCAGTGGGAAAGCCCGACCCAACGGCCGCAGTCGCGCCGAGCGCCCGCCGCGTCACCACGCCGCGCCGCCGCCGCCGCCGCTTGCTGCACACCCACGTAAATCGATAATAACGTGCCGTCGCCAATGCACGCTTTACTGCAAAACGTAAACATTTTATGGCTCTTTAAAAACTTTTATCTCGCGGTGCTTCAATACGCCATTGTAATTCCTCGCAACACTTTTCAATCCTCTCTTTATCGCCCATTCCTGTAACAGAACCATGCACTACAATCAATATGTAAATAAATAAACGAACAAACAGCTGTTTCTGTCTTCAACAGCTGATCGCTACGCCCGCTATGTGCGGTGAGTTTTCTGTTTTATCCGTTATTTTAATCAGACAGCGAAAGTGAGATTGAATCCAGAAAAGTAATTGCTCAATTTTATTAGATAAGATTCGATAGAGATTAAACGTGTTCGTAGCCGATAAAAGTCTTCCAGAGTTTGGATAGTTTCATTTTATAGGACGTTTGATGCTGTAAAAATAATATATAGACGACACATACGGTGGTCGCGTGATCGGACGTTTGAGTCTGCGGTTTGAGCTTATGAACGCGAAGGCCGCGGTTTGCGTGGACATAGCGTCGATCCAGGGAAGTTGGCAAGATGCGCGGGCGCGTCCGGCGACGTACGTACTGATGACGTGCCGGCTGCCCTAACTCGACCGTGTCGCACGCGTCTGCACCGTCAGTACAACCTTGCTCGCCCTGAGGACATGTCGGTGTTATGGATTATCAATGTATCGTCGTCTACACTGTCATCAACATCGCACCGCCGCGGCTTTCAGCTCAGGCCGCGGAACTTTCAGACGGCTGTATTACTTGGTTCAAAAATAAAATCAAGAGGTTAGTCTTTTTCTCTTACTACCTGGTTTTAAATTATGGACCACTTGTTATTAATTACTATATGTTAAGTATAATGTTAAGGGTGTATTCAGTCACAGAAACTAAACAACTTTCCCTAATGAACATGATTTGAAAAACGAGAACATTTTTTTGATGTCCGATATAAAAGTGTGGATCGGCAGATCGATTTTCTATGAGAGGTGCAACAATTTTATTCGTTTTTCGACCCATGTTCCTCAGAGCAAGTTGTTTAGTTTCATTGTCAGAATACACCCTTAAAATTTTGTTAGTAATTAAAAACTAGTGGTGTATAATGCTTTGATCTACCAACATTTTTTTGTTAATTTAAAGTTAGTAAAGGACCGGCTGCTTTTGAAAACTTTGCTAAGCGTTAATTAGACGGATAAAAAAAAGTTTAATTCGACTCAGAATTATACAGTCAAAAGTCAAAAACTTTGAAAAGTTATTTTCGAGGGTTGAAAGCTTAGTAAGTACAACAAGTAAACATACTCCTGTACAAACATAGTAGAGCTCAGTTTACTAAGTTTTTATATAGCCACCGAACTTGAGAGCAGCTGTAGCCTTATTGGTATGGTATCTAGATATCTAGCTAAATAATTCATATATATAATGATTTTTTATATTAAAGGCATAAGAGAACTACCTACCATAGTTATCTACTGAAATATTTTATGTCAAATCATCAAAAATAAGTTTAATGAAGAAGTATTAAAGGAATTCTTATCACTAGAATTGACTTAAAAATTGATCCGTCTTCCAAAAATTGCGTTGTTACAAAAAATCTTATCTTATCTTTGCACTTTTAAAATTTTCTTCTCCATTTGCGAATGACAAACGGAAAGTTCGCGTTTTTTGTACGTAAATGTAACATTATAAATCAACATTTATTGAGGTTTTTGTAAAATCATTACATTTCGTAGGTAGTTGGTAGTTGTAGAAAAGCTTCCGACCACCCAGAAAGGAAGTAGCGAGATTATGTATTAATGTATGCATTTTAAAAAAAATTTCATATAACATATTTTATAAATTTATTCCAAATACTTAAGTAGTTATATAATTAAATACAAATATCAATATATCCTTAAACTAACGATTATGATATAGAAACATATAAAGCAAACAAACCTAACAACCATCTAATCCCAATTATCTTAAAAATTAAATAATTTATGTATAGAGTTTAAATGTTGTTGAACTGACATTTCGTTTTCTTTCATTCTCAAAACAAATTTAATCTACACATATAATTATGTACACACGGCGACACATCAAGCTATACAAAACCAAAATAAGCTGGCCGCGCGACGTTATACGATATCCAACCTGCGCGCGGCCAGCTTATGTTGGTTTTGTATAGCATTATGTGTCGCCGTGTTATACGTTATCGTGAATTTTCTAAAAAATAAAAAACCATGAATGAATAGAAGCTGGAATAGACCAGCTGATGAGAGAAGTTATCACACTCACACACTTGTAGCAAAAGGTATCATAGAAATAAAAGTTTATTGGTTGTACCTGCAAAACTTAGAGGAAAACCCTCCAACTTTTGCAGGTTACAACCAATTAACTATTTCGCTAGTTTTATTTTACTCTACATGTATGGCTAACTTTAATTTGTGGATGGTACCTCTAAGACTGGGTCTGAAATAACATGCTCATTGACCACTCTTCTTTTGGTGAATTCTTATCGATGTAATAACCATAACTTTTGCAGGTACAACCAATAAAAGTTTATTGGTTGTACCTTGCAGGTACAACCAATAAACTTAGAGGAAAACCCTCCAACTTTTGCAGGTTACAACCAATTAACTATTTCGCTAGTTTTATTTTACTCTACATGTATGGCTAACTTTAATTTGTGGATGGTACCTCTAAGACTGGGTCTGAAATAACATGCTCATTGACCACTCTTCTTTTGGTGAATTCTTATCGATGTGATAACCATAACTTTAATTAGAAAAAGGTCTAATAACATCAAAGTTAAATTCTTTGGTACTATCACCTAAATTCGTAATTTACTATAGAATATTGGTTAGCAGGAAATTGGTATTGATTATATAAACTTGTTAATCTATGTAGTTTGAATTCACATACTTAAACAGTGTCCCAAAAAGAAAATAAAGGTACAATGTGTACAATAATGGGACTAACTTTATGCATTGCATAGCGATTGTGCTCAGCGGTTGAACATTAACTATTGATTGAATAATTAATGAGCATGCTTTATGTATAGTATATTTCAGGACGGATAATGATAATATATTCCACTAACTTTCATTGATACCAGATTCATAGATTCTTTTTAATAGATACCTGACCCATTCTCTACATTACTAGGCATAATAATAATAAGTTGGTAACTCGTGACCGTTAGGTTTAATTTCATAAATCGTGATTAATTATTTCAAGATTTTGTTTCAGGGCGGTAGCAGTGTATCTCCAGTCTTTAAAATTAGCGCCAAACAGCGGAATCGTGCATGGCAACTTAGCGTGCTTGTACTACAAACAAGGCCTAATAGACCTCGCTATAGACACGTATAGACAGGCTATAGAACTCCAGCCCAACTTCCCTGATGCCTATTGTAATCTTGGTAATGCACTCAAGGAAAAAGGTCATGTCGTTGAAGCCGAGGAATGTTATAACAAAGCTTTACGGCTGTGTCCCCTGCATGTTGATACTCTCAATAATCTTGGCAATGTCAAGAGAGAGCAGGGGAAAATTGAAGAGGCGACCAATTTGTATATGAGGGCCTTAGAAGTTTTCCCTAATTTTGCTGCTACTCACAGTAATTTAGCGTCGCTTTTGCAACAACAAGGTGAGTGCGGCTTGAGTAATGTAAATATCTTGGAAATTGCCACATACATTATTTTGGCCTAAGCGAATGTACTAGAATCTAGCTAGGCTATCGGGACATCAGTCGGGTTGTCAGTCTGATCGCACAGTTTTTCAGGTAGTTACTCTAGAAAGAGTATAAAATATTCGAGAAAGCATAAATTTCTTCGATGCTCTAATGATGGAAATATTACCTGAAAATATCATATTTCCACAATTCCACATTTTATACGCTAACAAAATGAGTTTTTGTGATTTTTGTCTTACAAATTATGTAGTGCAAATTATTGAAATTTTTACCGAAACAATAACGATTCTTGTTTAGTGTATATTTTAAGTATTGATTTACCTATGCTGTTTCATAAAACTATTCACGACAAAGTCACTATTTTTCGCGATATTTCGCAAGTGAAGTTCTTGTTGGTTTATAAACGTTCATTAGATTCCAATTAGTACTCAAGTAATTAAGTAGGTAATTTAATTAGAAGCAATACTGAGAACCAACGTTAGTTAAATATTCCATATTGTTTAACTAAATCTCTACGTAAACACAATGTTTAGTCCGTAGAAATAAATAACAGCTTATGTTTTAAAATGTATGGTAAAATTATAATTACAGGAAAACATCACGAAGCGTTGATGCACTACAGACAAGCTATAAATATTCAACCAAAGTTTGCAGATGCTTACAGCAACATGGGAAATACTTTGAGAGAAATGCAGGATATATCAGGCGCCCTCGTTTGCTTCAGGAAAGCAATTGAGATAAACCCGTCATTCGCAGATGCGCATTGCAACCTAGCTAGCATTTACAAAGATATGGGAAACATCACTGATGCCATAGATTCGTACAAAACCGCCCTTAAATTAAAGCCAGATTTCCCCGATGCTTATTGCAACTTAGCACACTGTTTACAAATAATTTGTAATTGGGACGATTACGATAGACGAATGCGTAATATCGTGTCAATAGTAAAAAATCAATTGAGTAATGAAAAAATGTCTTCAGTACACCCGCATCATTCCATTTTGTATCCTCTTACGAACGATACAAGAAAAGAAATAGCCGTCAGGCAAGCTAATTTGTATTCGGAGAGATTAATCTTGTTTGATAAAATTAGTTTTCAACACGTCAAAACCCAGGAGGGACGTTTGCGCATTGGATATGTGAGTAGTGACTTTGGAAATCATCCCACTTCCCACCTGATGCAATCTATCCCAGGATTGCATAATCGTTCCAAAGTTGAAGTTTTTTGTTATGCTTTGAATGCAGATGATGGCACTACATTCCGTAGTAAAATAGTAGAAGAATCGGAACATTTTGTTGACTTTTCTAACGTTCCTTGTAATATAGAAGCTGCTAGAAAAATTAATGAAGATGGTATTCAAATTCTGATAAATATGAATGGCTATACAAAAGGTGCCAGAAATGAGATATTTGCTTTAAAGCCTGCTCCAATACAAGTTATGTGGTTGGGCTACCCAGGTACCAGCGGCGCCGACTACATGGACTACGTAATAACTGACAAAACTTCTTCTCCTATATCTTCAATAGCAGATTTTAGTGAAAAATTTGCGTACATGCCATATACTTATTTTGTTGGAGACCACAGGCAAATGTTTCCGCATTTAAAGAACCGTTACAAAGTGAAAACTGATAGCGGCACAGTTTATGAGGAAAACGTAGCTTTAATAAATTGTGCTGAAAAGGTTCATATTGATGAAATATTATCTGTGAGAGAATATAAGGAAACTGTTTCGTATGAACAATCAGCACACATAGAAGTAACTGTGAATGAAATAGACATTCCTGACCATGTGATCGATACCACAATAAATCCAAAGCAAGTTCAGGTACGTAATGCTCATTATTTTTATTCATACTTAATTTGATAGCCCTCTCTTTTTTGTTTTTTATTTTGATCCGAGGATGCTGGAAATTCGATCAGGAATTCGAGCTAGTGCACGCATCAAAATACTTCTCAATTAATTCGCTTAATTTTTGAATTACTTTATTGTATTTACAAAATAAAATATCGTTTTAGGTACTTGTAAACGGCACAGCCATAAGCAATGGCATATCAATAAATTTTACAAACAAAAAAATAGCGTCCGGTGAAGAAGTGTTTGACAATATTATATTTACGTCAAGAAAACAGTACGGTCTTCCAAACGATGCTATTGTTTATTGCAATTTCAATCAACTGTATAAGTTGGATCCAAACGTACTGAAATTATGGGTGAATATTTTGAAATTGGTACCGAACAGCGTTCTATGGCTTTTGAGTTTTCCAGCTGCTGGAGAACCAAACATACTGAGATATGCACAGAGTTTAGGTAAATATAACATTTCCTTTAAAGCAAATTTGTAGCTAACGAACACCGTAATATTGAAATTAATGTTTTACAGGATTGGAAGCTGGACGTATTGTATTTTCTAAAATAGCTTGTAAAGAAGAACATGTGCGCCGCGGTCAATTAGCTGACGTTTGTTTGGATACGCCGCTTTGTAATGGGCATACTACTACAATGGACGCGCTGTGGGCTGGTACACCTTTAATAACGCTTCCTGGGGAAACTTTAGCTTCAAGGTAACCAGTGGTACATTTTTATGAGATTTTTAATGTGACGTATAGCATAGCATACTATACGATACTTAGTACCAGATACCGCACTCTCTCGATTTCACGCGGTTTTACGAATTTCGAACTTTGCACTTCAGGAACAAGAAACTAAAATACCTACGTCTTATGTCAATTCGTACAGGGAGAAGTAATAGAGGTCGCAACGTGTTTGGCCCTATTCTCTTAATAAGAGATGCACATAGCAAATTCGCTCTAGTTAAAAAAGGAAATCGCTACTTATCGATGTAACCACTTTTTGTACTAAGGCGACCTGACTCCGACATGTCACTTCATATATATTGTATAGGATTTTATGATTATCGCTATCTCATACGCAGTTACACTGACATTCCGTCTACAAGAGTAAGCGAAAATTTTTTTGACTACGTGTCAATGCGAGACAGCTTGCGTCTCATGAGATACACACAAAACTTATCGCAGCTGTCAAACGCGAGCATAGGAAATACTTACGGTAGTATAGCATAGAATATGCCTACGAATATATTCCCCGATGGGGTAGTCAGAGATATTCTGAAAACTTAGAACATCCACGATTCACTAGTACCGAAACTCTGTCCAGTGTGACGGGGAGTGAGCCCGTCGCTACTTGTAATGGACAGTGGGTACAATACATGCCTCGAAATTGAAGCATGCAGGTTTTCTCACGATGTTTTCCTTCACCGAAAAGCCAGTGGTGTTACAAATCGTAAATAAATTCCGAAAAACTCATTGGTACGAGTCGGCTTTCGGCATGGAATGGAATCGGATAAAAAAAATCAGCTGTCCCAAATATTTAGCTCGAGTAGATTTTTAGTTTAGTATGGAACATCAGATTTTTTTTCGCGATTTGGATATTGATCATAGTGAAAGTTATTCAGTTTGATGGTCTAGACCACCCCCTTAAATGTTTATATGTATTTTTGTAACACCTTGTATACAAGAATCACTTAAAGTATACAAGAACAATACACTTTATAACATTATATTTTAAAAATTTCCAGGGTTGCAGCGTCACAATTAAATGCTTTGGATTGTTCTGAGCTTATTGCTAAAAACGTGCAACAATATCAAGACATCGCAGTTAAGTTGGGAACGGATAAGGAGTAGTAAGTCAATACCAGCTAACATCTCTTTTTTATTTGTAGTCCAGTCATTTTACGGAGTTTTGTTAGGAGGGGTGGGGAGTAATTATAAATGGTACTTTTAAACTCCAACCGGCACCATTTAGTGACAAAAAGACTACTTATCTGAAACATATTATTTAAAAAAATTCACTACGCAACATAGAAATCCAAATTAGAAGGCTTTTAACTTAATAATTTTAATACCAATGCACTCATGTTAATTAGATTCAACGATATAAATGACTTTTGAGCAATGAAATAGCAATGGAAATTAAAAAATTGAGTTATTCATTAGAAAAAACAAATGTATTTTTCAAAGCTTTCTAAGTAGAAAAAAATATTTACTCCGTGTTTGAAGGGTGAACAATAGCCTTACAAATATAAAAAATAATGTTACCGTCAGGTTTTTTAGAACGAGATAAATGATTTATTTAAAATTTTGGGTTGCTGCTGACGTGACTTTTTTAAATGTTGGTATATTTCTGGACCCAAATTAGTTCTTAAATGATACAACAACAAAAAATCAATTCTTAATTAGCCCCGGCTCAGACCGTAAAATGACTATGCTATTATTGATTTCGAGTTCCCCAATCCAGTTATTTATTTATCTGGTTGGTGTATTAATAACTATTCCATTAAATTGTAGGACTTGGTGTTGAATCCAGATTTATCCATACTATGTTATACATAACATACTTAATACGGGTTATTTAACAGGGTACATTAACCCATCAAATTTAAACCATAAAATAATATTGTGTATCTTCTTCAACTACAGGGTGAAAAACTCAATGCGGTGAAAGTACCCATCAATATGAACAACTTTTATTATTGGACCAATTATGAGATCTCAAAAAAAACCAGCTCCTCCATACATTTCGCGCGGTAGGAATGTAATGTTAGTATAAGTTTGTTCATATTGATGGGTACTTTCACCCCTTTGAGTTTTCGGAAGCAATTCCCTTACACCCTGTATACCATAATGATAAAATTGTAATCTTGAAGTCTCTGTACATTGAATATATTGCAAAATTACTATTGCACGCACTAGCTTTTCCGCGACTTCGTCCATCCCAATTCACCCCCTCAAAGGTTGTGTTTAAAAAAATCCGGGTCCGTCTTGGCATACCCCATTGTTGATATCCCCCGTCTTATTACGATACTTTGACGGCTTAGTGCCAGTTGCACGTACGTTCATTAATGTTAATCCTCAATTAAATCTCTTGCTGTCACTTTTTATCTTGTTGACGTAGTAACGGCTTGCAAGAGATTTAATGAAGGATTAACTTTAATGAACATGCGTGCAACTGTCCATTAGTCTACTTACACTATTCTATGAAGACGTGTTGGTACAGTGGCGAATAACCTTGCCTGCCGGCAGGAGGCGATGGTTCAATCCCCGTCCAGGCTCAACGTGCAAATTAGTCATATAACATTGAGCTTATTCAGCTTTCACGTCATATAAAAATCGTTTAAATGATGTCTTCGCGGCGACGAAAGCGGACGGCTTAAATGAAATTTTTGTATCGGCCCGCCGTCGGGTCATGTGTGTCAACCCTTAATTAAGGGGATTTAAATTACTTTTGTTTTTATTTATAGCCGCATGTATATCAGAGCGCGGGTTTCGAAGGCGCGGCTGAACACAACATTGTTCGACTGTGCGCACTACGCACGAGGCCTAGAGTCATTGTACGCTGAAATGTGGAAAAGATACGAGAGAGGAGAGGACCCAGATCACGTAGAGGTCAATTGAATTTATGCCAAAGAATCTCAAATTAAAGGAGGTAGGTACCTACGAAAATTATGATGCAGAATACCTACTATACAGGGTGTAAACTTAAATTCGTTATACAGAGTGATATCATGCTAATGATCATTGTTTTAAACCGATCGTTGCATACATTTGAGTCGAGTAGGCATCGCAGTTTAGTATGGTACAGTTGATTTTTTTTTTTGCTTCGATCGGTTTGCTCCCATAGCATAAGTATTTCAGTTTGACGTGTAGAGTCCTAGTTTAAAGGATGCTAATGATATCAATTTCACCCCGTGTAGGGTCCTTCTTAATATGCTGACGGTTTTGAGAGGATGATCAGACCATCAAACTGAACAACTTTCCCTATAGGACCAATGTCGTTACTTAAAATTTAAATTATTTGTTATCATTTCAGCAATGAATGAAAGCGCTAAGATGCTCATGGATACATTGAAAAAATCTTGTTTTGGTAGTAAGTCGGGTGAGAGTGCCCGAGCGGTGGGTTAAGATCGAGTTCAGTAAATTTTACTAATAAATTATTTAATATTTTGAAAAAAATTACTTATTTTGAAACCATTATAATTCGATTCTGCTATCGATTCTAAACAAACTACTTTCTAGTTATGCGTTAATTCATTAACACGTTGTATAACGCATGTAACGTATGTAAATATACATACCATACATAACGTATGACCAACATAGAAATCGCGAAAAAAAACTGTTGTTCCATACATTTGGGTCGAGTAGCCACTGACATTTTCAATGGACTAACAACAGTTTTTTTTCGATAATCTGTTGGTGCTAACTGTGAAAACTGAACCCATCAAGTATACTGTAATGCATTTCAGTTTAAACCCTGTAGAGCGATGGATTTTTCAGAATGGGAAATAAAAAAAGCTATAAACCGCAACCAACAGTGGAAAATGTTCTTGAGACCGTTTCTAACTTTTAGCCCGGCTTGCACCAACAAGTGTTTAAGGCTTAAACGAATTTAGTGATAGTTCTGTCTTTCACACTGCTCATACAAATGACAGTAACAGCATCATATTTAAATATGTTTAAGCCTAAATAGTTGTTGGTGCAAGTCAGGTTTCTGGCCGCTTCTTCTCTACACTGGAACACCCTAGGGATACAAAAGTTACAGTCACAAAATTCACCAGAAAACTATCCATGTGATATTGTTTTGAATAAAACATTTAGATTTTATTTAAGTATATAATAATGATAACGAAGTTGAAATTTGAACAATTTAAAGTTTATAGGTAGGTAACAAGTATTCAGAATATCTCTGACTACCCCATCGGGGAATATAGTCGTGATCATATGCATGCATGCATGTACGTAAATAATTTTGGACTGCCAACGAATTTAAAGCCCTTACTAAAGCCCCCACACGGTGGACCGACGACCTGGTGAAGGCGGCGGGAACCCGATGGATGAGGGCAGCGCAGGACCGGTCGTTATGGCGATCCTTGGGGGAGGCCTATGTCCAGCAGTGGACGTTCATCGGCTGAGATGATGGTGATGATGATGACTGCCCCGTCCATGCCCCCAGTTTAAAATTTTCACATCACGTAATGCACTGATCACATTGAAGATTAAGATGCAGTTGTCCATTTGTATTTTAATTTTTCGAAATAGTCTCCTTTTTTACAAAACAGCATGAATGTGTCTTAATTGGTTCATGGGAATTATTATTAAAATTTTTTGTTGCAGGTCATCTTCTGGAAGTAATATATCAGAAAATTCACCTTTTAAATTGTTTTCCGTCCAGAAGCTATCCGTAGAGAAGTCATACATAATGGATATGTCCGATTTTATCCGAAATTAACATTAATTATATTTAGCTTTTATATCTTAGGTTAAGTAAAGGGCTGAGAAGATTTTGACAAAGTTCCCTGCGGCTGTTGTGATTTTAGATTTCCATAGACTCGTCATAGTAGAAACAATAACGTAAACAATTGTGTTTTATGAAAGTTGTTCACAATGTGTACACACGGCGACACGTCAAACTTTGTGTTGCCATCTTTTTTGACAGAAATTGTACCATAGGCCTGAGGGATTCTTGTGAAAAAATCGTACATGACGAAATGACAACATGGGCCGTTCGGCTAAATTGTGATATGCATGTGATAGCTTTGCTATATGCATTATAAAATAGTCGAATATGATAGAAATACTAGCCCCAAATAAAGTAGAGTTGTGTTACAAAATATTCAAAGTAATATTATGACAACTTAAAGTAATTACAAATAGCGCAGTTACAGTACAAATAAACGATCCTTCCACTAAACCCAATCCGAATTTTTCCGCCACTTTTGCACAATTTGAACAAAAATATCCATCATAAAATTCAAGAAATCTCGTTTGTACGACAAAATATATCGTCGAAATACAGATAAAGTTTTAGTAATATGTTTATGTAAACTATTATTACTAAAGTCCGGCCGCTGAAAGATTGCGTTTGACAGTTACCATAAAATTGTAAAAAACTGAATGAAAATATTGTTTACCTGTGCTCACTCTAGTACACAGGGCACTAGCTGCCCTTTTAAGTTCAAAAAGCTACTAAATAATGATCGGCAATTATAGTTTTCATTCAGTTTTTTACAATTTTATGGTAACTGTCAAACGCAATCTTTCAGCGGCCGGACTTTATATATTTATGACGCCGTACATAACATTCGATAGTACAATACTGGCCGTTTTTGGAGGTTGTCTTTTATCCAAAAAAGTACTAATAAAGGACCTGCCTACATAATTTATTCAGGATAAACATTAGAAGGTAGGCACCAAAAGTTTTGTTAGGTACTATGATTTTGTAATATAAACCAACGAACTCCAACAATGAACAACTACGAACTGAACAAAACAAATCAAATAACAAAAAACTACCTACACAAAAATGAATCAAAATTTTAAAAGTGTGTTTTCCAAAAAGCACGTAAATCAAAATAAAGCAGCGTCGCTGACGGTCTTGTAGGTACACAAAAATTAGATAAAACAATAGGAATTTAATGGAAAATTATTGATTGTTATGAAGATTCTAGGATTACAAAACATCGTTTGTATTGCGTACGATTTCTAAGTTGTACATTTAGAAATCGTACGCAATACAAACGATGTTTTGAAATCCTTATGCTAGTTAAGTATCCAACGTTAGGGTCCAACTTTATATGATGACCGCTTTTTAAGAGGACGATCAGACCATCAAACTGAACCACTTTCTCTATGAGACCAATATCGAAATTGCGGATAATAAACCAGCTGCCCCATTGTAGCTACATTTGGGAGTAGGATTGCAGTTTTGTATGAAACAGTTGATTTTGTTTTTCGCTATTAGACGTTGGTCACATAGAGAAAGTTGTTCAGTTTGATGTTCTTAAAAAACTGCCACCATATTAAGGACTCTATAAACTACACCTAGACGCCGCCGTGTGTACATTTTGTAATTTTTTTAAAGAAAACGATATTGCGCTATCATTGCTTCTACATGGAAAATATTAAAGTTCGTCTGTCATTAACTCAGTGGTACCTGTATAATTTGTAAAAATATTAGATGTATATGAACCTAAAGATACTAATAGGTAACATTGTTATTATCTTTCATTATAAACCAAGTCTTATTAATATTACATTTCCAGCGTAAAACAATTTTAAACTTCTAATGCGCACTGAGAAAAAAATGCTACGTATACGTAGCCCGTCGCAGCTTACGTACCACGTAGCTTACGACGCGATACTGATTACGAGTGTTACATCAGTATTTATGTTGTCTCGTACTTCATAATGAAGCTTCATTGTGAAGTACGAGACAACTCAAATACGTAAGCTGCGACGGGCTTCGTATAAGCTGCGACGGGCTACGTATAAGCTGCGACGGGTTACGTATACGTAGCATTTTTTTCTCAGTGTGGTTTTAATTTAAACATTATGAATTATTTACAAGCACTCTGTGTGAGTGACTTTGCCATCTTCCAATGTTAAATCGACAAAGTCCTTTAATCGTTATTTATTATCTGTATAATTGTGTACGTGTGAATCAAATTTTTCTGGAATAAAATTTTTTGATGTTTTAAAGCTGTGTTTCATTTTGTAGAGTAGATACACACGGCGACACATCAAGCTACGCAATACAAACATAAGCTGGCCGCGCGACGTTATACATTACTCTAATTTCAGCTTTTCTCTCTTAGCTTTAATTTAAGATTTGTATGGAAATCTTTGAGGCACTGAACGAAAATCTGACTTAATACAAACATAGAGATTTCTAGAATGTTTCTGAAAAATTTCATTGACTTTAATTGGAAAGTATTGAAAATATGACTTCTTGTGACTACTGACTTCGTTTGTATGCAACGTGCATTTACGCATTCGGAATAAACTTCTCTTCATACCAGTACAGACACTCCAGCATGATAAAATGCGATATCGTGACGTTGAAAACTCAATTTTTACGACGCGTTTTGTTTCTTTCCGATATTTTAACACGTCGTGACATCGCACTGTATCATGTACTATTGATAATAATATGTGTTCGATTCTAACACATAAATCTAACATAGTAATCGTTCACCCTTTACCATTCACTTGCATTGATATGTATGCACCAGACACTGTACAATGAAGTACAGAAAATATAATCATTTTCAATACACTACAATATACAACGTGTTAATGAATTAACGCAAAACTAGAAAGTAGTTTGTTCAGAATCGAGAGCAGAATCGAATTATCACGGTTTCAACATAGGATTTTTTTTCAAAATATCACAATACAAGCACAGAATCTCTATGCTTGTGTTGTGTCAGATTTTCGTTAAAATATACAGTTTCAATGCTAGGATTATTTTAAGATCCGTATGGAAATCTTTGAGGCACTGTAACTTTAAAGCTATTTTAACGAAAATCTGATACATTACAAGCATACAGATAAGTTTCTGAATTGTTTTTAAAAAAATTTATTGCGTTTAATTGGTTAATATTGAACATACAACCAGACTACCCCCAGAATTATATCCTCTTAACAGACTTGCGCTTGTCCGCCTATGCCACTGCAAGTATCTCTGGTTTTTAGTGAAGGCCCTTTTAAATAGTTTCCTACTGATACCCACTGCAGTCAGGAACCGCAGTAGGTTTTTAACATTTGTATCTTCTCATCTGAAGACAAATTGCGCTAATTTAAAACATCGAAGTTCTATTCTTATCCAATTTCAGTTCTTATCACATTGAAATCCAATTACTATTCAACTGTGCTGAATTCCGCATAGCGCTGAACTCTATGTGACTGACAGCGCGATTTGTCAAAACGGCTTTAACGGCTGTCATAAGCTGTACCGTGATTAGCGCAGCACCAAATGTGTCATAAGTTATGGTTAGTACGTAGTCCAGTCACGGTTCAATCACAGAATATTCACCGCGATTGCAGCCCTGGTGCTAATAACTATCTACCCAAATGGATACCTACTTCGTTTGTATATCAAAGGGCCACATTCACAAAGAAGATGCATAGGAATTTACCTCCTCTTTAGCACATCACAGAACAATGAGAGGTGGGTTCATTCTACTAGAAATGGTTACACATTCTCACATTGTACAATTATTAGAGTTCCGTACCCAAAGGGTGAAAACGGGACCCTATTCATAAGCCTACGCTGTCCGTCCATCCGTCAGTTCGTCCGTCCGTCCTAGCTCTTCAGAGGGCTGTATCTTCAGAACCGTAATAGGTAGCTAGTTGAAATTTTTACACTATATGTATCTGTAAGTGTTATGTAGTTGTATTGGATTTGGTCATAAATAATAAAAGTAAAAAACTAAGGGAATACAAGAAACTAGTTTTTCTCAGCTTTTTTCTTGCTCTTTCGTAAAAACTGTAATACATAAAAGAGTCAAACTTGGCGTGATTATAGTACACATTCTAAGGTACGACAAATAATAAAACCGGTCAAGTGTGTGTCGGGCTCGCGCTAATGATTCGGGAGAAAAAATTTTTTTGGTGATATTGTATGGTGGTACGGAACCCTCGGTGCGCAAGTCCGACTCGTACTTGGCCGTTTTTTTTATTAAGAGCACCTACCTTAGGCCACCTGGATTAGAGCACCTACTTTATTCCAAGTTGAGCATGGCTGAATGCATACCTACTTTGTTTCATAAATTTTAATCGAGAGTAATGGAGCAGGGAAATGATTTACTTTTAAAGTAAAAAACGGCCAGGTATTTGCAAAATGATTTTATTTTAAATTTTTATTTTTACATATTTTAATAAATAATCATTCATAAGTACACAAATGACTATTAGTGTAGCTAATAATAATAAAATAATACAAAACTGATTTCGCGAAACATGTCTTTTTAAATAAATTTTCCATCCTTATATGTATAAATAAATCTAAGGAATCAAAGTGTCCCAAAAAAGTTGAACGGTGACAAATGATTATTGTAAATAATATACTAGTTAAAACTAACTACGTTGCTATAAAGCGTATAACTCGTAGAGGGCTATTATGAGGTGTGAGTATATTATTAATAAGTATATTAAGTTTGTGCTACGGTATATTGTGTTACTTACGTAAACATAATTACTAACTTGAATTATCTGCTATTTTATTATCGTAAAATCAATGTAATTAAACCAAATGCACTTGGGTATCGTTTGATTATCTGTTTACCATGTTAGCGTTAGATTAAAATCTACTTATTGGTGTTAGGTAAATAAGTATTATCTTTCATTTCGATTTCAAATTGTTCGAAATATTCGACATTGTCGTAATATTATCTATATCTCGTCTAAAGTTAGGTACTACGCCATGTAAATTGTCTACGTACAACTATGGAATTCGTTTAATTTATAGATCATGTTACAGTTAAAATGTCCTTAAATGTTTAGCGAACTTGAGTTCTAATTCATGTTTTACATTTATCCTATTTGTCTTTTTTCTACCTGATGTTAGTTTTAAAATAACTACTTTGAGCCTTTCGTTAATGTTATGAATTATGATTAAGAGACAGATAATATTATTATATCTTAAGGTTAATCCATATTAATTAATATTTAGGCTGTGCGGATATAAATGAACAATTGTGTTCGATTTATTATATTATAGGTACTATAATTATTAAAATTGGCTGCATGTGAGAATGTTAAAATGTTACCCTAAAATCATTTCTTAAAGTGAACTAGAAATGTCCATAGGCATTTATAGACGTATTTGCAAATTATTGATCGTATTGTGCATAGGTTAGGTGACAATATAATAATTACTTACATATAAAATTTTAGAATAAAAAGGATAGTACGAAATACATAATGTCTCTGAGTCGCTATATATATATATATATATATATATCAATATATAAATTAATTGAGATTTTTTCGACATTAAATAACGATTCAATGCCGTCTTCTCATTAAAAACAAATAGTTGAGTGTCGAACAAAATTTGACATAACGTTTTTTCTGATTATGATTTTGAGTCGTGGTAGAGCCTTATTGGACGTAGCGCTTTACGCATCGTATCTTGGATAAACTATGTATAAACCATAATCTTTCTGAGGTTGCGCACGTGTGCACGTACCGACCCGTAAGAAATGTTTTAAGTGATTCCATTCAATTAGCATTTACGCCCTGTATAACGCTGCGTCACCGACGCGATTTTAAAAGCTTCACGTCTGAAATAGTTCGTTGGTACTCATGTCTATGAATAATAGTAATTTAGGTCTATCGGAATCTCATGGCATAAAAAGGTAAACACATTGGAGACTTTCACATGGTTATTATGTCAAACTGTCATCTGTCCAGTCAAAGTAGGCCCTTTACAAACAGAGACTTTTTGCAGTTATAAAAACGCGCGTTTGTCAATCGCGTCACTGTATCGCTACACTAGAAATTAAGAGGCGTTTGTATCCATTCAACCGCGTGATTGGGGCGATGCACACGCACGTTGGTACCGATTCAGATGCGCAATCCACAATGAACGGTTGCGACAGGGGTATCGACGAATGACTCATTAAATATTACGAACGTTTTACGTCGATGCTGTATCGCGTTTTCATCGATGCTGCGTCGCGACTGAATCGACGTAGAAACGCTGCAAAAAGTCGCAGTGTGTAAAGGGCCCTAATTAAATTACCCCAGTGTTGCTTACTCTAAGATTTTATTTCTTTATTTGCCATCAGATTCCGGTCGACTTTATAACGAGTAATATTAGAACAATAAACAAAAACATTTAAAATAAATGTTACAAAGTTGGTTAATATTTGTGTAGGCCAGTTTAGAAAACTAAACAGGTACTTTTACGAAAAGCCCAGAAAATGTTTTCACTTATTAATTACATTCATGTAAAACATATTCTACATTGTTTTTAAATTTTAATTACATTTTTAGGGACGTCCGTCCTAATGATAACATAGTAAATTATGTCTCAATTTATTCTTTTCGAATTTATTTGCCTTGCTATAACCATCGATAATAACGTAGTATAAAAGAACAAAGTACATATGATTAACATTAGTAAATTAATAAATATTATATAATATATATGATGTATAAATATTATATAAATAACATAATAATTCGCCTGGTCGCAAGTTCCGACAATACCAAAAATTTTTTCGCCATAAAACAGAAAAATTAATTTAAGTAACATTTCTTCATAAAATATATAAATAATTCGAACACTATAATTCGATATACCTACTGCAATTAATATAATCTTTACACTTATAACTATCATTATCATTAAGTAGTCATCTACTACTTATTCAATTTATGTTATTACATCTATGAGGAGTGCTTTCATTAATTCATTTACGTTAATAACAATAGTAAGGTATTTTCTAGCATTTCTTTCGATTTTATATGTATCTAAACTATTATTATGTTATCATTTTAGCAATGAATTTAATATTATGAGCATTTGCCTCATCAGGCTTCTATGGAACGACACAGCGATATTCTAATTTTCCTAACGATCTCTGAAATCTTGACTTTTAAGTATTTTCAATTAGGGTATATCAATGAAACTTCATAAACGTTTAACTAAAAAGTTATCCATAGACGACTCAGGAAATAAAGAACCTACCACTACGCACCATAATAAAATGCTCTGAAAACACTTTGGTTACTTCAACAAATGCACAATTTATTTTGTAGTACTAACAGTAGATGTTTTCAAAATAAATTCCACTTCCATAGATTTTTTATATATTATATTACATATAATATCTTAATGCATTTGAAAATTTTGTATAAGTTGTCATACTAAAAAAAATCCCTTAACTCAAATGGGTGGCTTGTACCAAAAATAATTTAGGCACACACACTGCTCACACTGGTGACAGTTTAAACGACCCTTAATTTAAAAAAAATTTTACGAAAAATTTACATCACTATAAAAAATAATAAGTCGCCTATTGTATCATAAAAGTCCTGTACATAATTTAATTTCATTGAATACCCAATTGAGGATCATTCATAGTTGACACTTATCTAATGTGTGTACATAAATTCTTTTTGATTTCAAAGATACAATTGCTTAAATCTATTTTTCTCATACCTTAGTAACTAATCACTAGACAAATATTTTAGAATTTCGTTTCGGAGGGACGAAGCTGAAGCTACGTCATAATACCTACTTCAAACGTTCTACCGGCATGACTAAACCTTAAATACGTCGTTTACGTTTATATCTAGCATAATTATATATAAAATTTATAACGGTTTCAAAAAAAAATGAATACACAGATTACACAGTGCCATTACTATCTGAGTGCAATTTAGTATAATTGAAGGTACTTTAAAGACAAATGTACTTTTAATACATTAATTATTCGACATAAAATGTACATAATAAATTTCATTGCTTAAAAACTAGCATAGATGAGGTATGTAGTATTTTTACTTTATTGCATTGTGTTAATAATATGCCTTAAAAGTAGCAAAAATTAAAACTTTATAGTTTGTGATGAGAGTTATATGAAAGGCATACGATACTTTGAACATAATGAAATAAACGTCACTGAAATTGATTCTCTGCCTATAAGTATGATGATTTTAAAAATAACATGTCGATAGAGTAAACTTTTAAATTATGTATTTTACTTATATCAAGTATATGTCGCGAATAGTTAAATTAGTGAATATGAATAATAATAAGGTGGTTAATAGTTTAGAAATAGATCTAAACTATTTCTGATAAGATCCTGTAACAAACGTTACACTGCCTTTACAAATTCAAGGAGGACTTTACTGCTCTCAACAAGAGAGTACCTTGTGTAATACATCAGAGGATAATTTAAACGAATGAAGAACATTTCAATTACAACAACAATTATTATCACTTGGTTTCTTATTCGTTAACTTGTATAAATTAATATCCTTTGGTGTCTTTTATGCGAGGCAGTGATCGGAAAAATTATAATTTGTAAATTTATGTGCATATTGTTCTATTAAATTCCATTGACGATCAACATATAGTTAACATCTTAGATTTTGATAAGTTTTACTTGTCGTAGCTGATGACAGGAGCCCTGCTTGTCAGATATTCGAGGGTAAATCCGTAGTTGTCGAGGTGGGAACATTCACCAAAATCAAATCACAGTTGAAAGTATTAAGATCTGTTGGTCCTTTCAAAAAGTGATTAAATTCCCACATCAACAACGCCATTCCAATGCTCAATAAATTGTCTACTGAGATCTATTAAATGTTTTGTCTACCCTCTTGCGTTAGTTTTATATTATTTTTGTGCGAGAAGATTTCAACATCAGCAACAGAAGAAACAAATTCGTAGATCTCCATAGACTTTATAGATAAAACTAGCGAGCAAAACAAGCTAATTCATCTATTTGGAACTAATTTAGAAAAGCATTGCATATACTACTGTGCGGTTAGGTATACGTAGGTTAGAAAAAATATAATATATCCAATGATAAGTTATCACCTCCCACTGTAACTTAAAAAATATAAAAATGTATGTTTAATTAGTTATGTAGATGCTACTTAACTAATTAGACATACAATTTGCTGTACAGATCAATTGCTTTAAATGGATATTATTAAAGAAGAATATGAAATTTATTATGATAACAGACTCCGCCACAAATAATGTGTAAAACCCGATCAAGTGAGAGTCTGGAAATTACTCTTGAGGACTCGGGAAATTACTGTTCCGTGCTTTCAGTTGTTTTAACATGGGTTGTAAGGTAATAAATTGATACTATATTAGTAATTGAAGATCAGTTTACTGTGGTATTTTTTCTGCATTATAGAAACAAAACTCCCTATTCAAGGTGTGACAAACTAATAATTTTCCTTCAATTTGCACTTCATTCTCAATGTTTTATGTCTTTCAGATTTTACGTTTTTGAAATATTGGTGGGGACAGCATTATTTTCGAGCTTTCTGAAAAAAGTTTTCTAGAAAAGTTTTAATTTTTTTTTTTCATTTTATAAACTTTCTTTCAATTGTTATTCCAATAGTAGAGAATATATTCAACCTCCCCAAAACTGTACCTAAATAAAAATTAGCTTTTATCACTTTATTCATGTAATTGAGTCATTAATTGGTATTAAACTGTGCTAAGATTCAGCTTCCAATGTCTAACGGTCTTTGAGAAAAACACGTGTGACAGACGAACGGAATACCAATGAAGTAGTTCCATTAGTGTTATTTCAGTTCTCCTTTAAAAAAAATTTACTCAAACATTATTAAGATTCTTAATTTCTCTTTTGATATTTCTTAGACGTAGCTTATAAATGTGCCTAGAATATAAAAAGGTAGGTGAATAAATTTTTAATTGATAAAAGTTAGACATCTATACGGTAACTGAAATTTGTCGTTGGCTCTTCGCCAACGGTGCGATGCCAGTGTCGCGCTTATGTGGACTTCACAGTAATTTACAGCACCCATTATACTTTAGAAGTTATTGTAAATGGCAGTGAAATCTACTTGTAACAAAAGCTAGCATCGTCAACTAAATTAAATCCAAGCGTATTTTCTTTATAGAAATAGTAAGACACATGCTGTTTAGTAGATACAATTTATAAATTAAAATTAGGGCCAGACAGGATCAGCGCCTTCAGATTACATGGGTCGACAACGGACAAGCTTTACTTGCAAATGGTTTGAATGGAGAGTAGGAGAACGATTTTGCGTGCAATGCACATCGTGAATTTAAAAAGACTCGATGTTGTTTTAACTTTACCTAATTTACTTGTACTTTAATGGCAACATTTTCTTTGAAGGTTTCATAATCTGTTTCCAGAATTTCCTTTCAAAATAACATAGTTAAACAATCAAATAATCTAATCTACAATTTCACTGAATAATCTGCTTTCAAATTATTAAGAAAATGTACGATATTAAAACCTTAAAAATTCTAAAGAAAGATTTAAAACTAATAAATTCGAAGTATCCTGACAAACTTTAGTATAAGAGAACAAAAATGAATAATCGATTATCTCCAAACCTGTTACTTCGCGCATGCATGCTGTTACTGGAATCTAGCTATTAGCTACATTATTATAAAACCTACTATGTCCATATGATGTTGACTATAGAGACGATAAATGTGTGGGTTGAACCAATACCCTCATTAGCAGAAGTTTAGTGCGATACACACAGACCTAACATTGATTTACACAATTAATTCCAAAGGTACGCCATACCTAATAATTATATGTGTAGGTACATATTACATATCAGGCATGGCTTTCATGATTTCTACTAATGAAAAAGTATACAGCTCATTATTTAAGACATGTGAAATGGACTTTGGTCTAGTTTTAACAATACAGCATGCATTTATCGATGGGAAGCAGTCACCTTAAATTAAACATCCAAGAACAATTTACAAATTTGAACATAAAGCTACCGTATCAAAATGAAATTCGTTCAGGGTGATTAAAATGGTTTGCAACTACATTAAATAAAATCCTAATTTAATATTCCAACCATACAACAAAAGATAAAACAGATGATCTTTTATAAAAATTATACTAAAACTAATCATAAATATAAAGCAGAGAAAGTTGAGCATCAGATTTATGTTCGTTATAAAATATTGCTACTCCACTCATTTTGCCACACAAAAAATAATAATTTGAAACATTACAATATTCCATTTTTTTATTCAAATCAAACGTACGAGTACAACTCGATATTCAAAATTCAGCTCGATATCACACAGAGTTCTAATTTTGAAACGTTTTCCTGATTAATTAAACGAAATGACTATCAGAACAAAAATAATCATGAGTTAAAAAGAAATCTAATTAAATACATACATACAGTATATTAAAGACGAAAAAAATTATACCTAGGTATGTTTGTTCCTGGTGAAACTATGAAATACAAAATATTTCAAACAAAAACTGCACGTTCTTTTCTGTGACTAAAGAATGAACATTTTTCAGTCGTTTTGTTACTACTTTCTCCAAGAAAGGAGATTTAATCTTAGCTTAAAATTTCCGTAATTACTCGTATCTTTTCAATTCATAAATATTTACATTTAATATTACAGTTATGTATATTTATTAAGATTACATCTAGGCAATTATGTTTTATCTACAAATCCATTCCGGTAATTTGATTAGCTATTCATATAAATCTACAAGTGACTACGATTCGCTAAGTCGTATCGATAAGTGGCTAGTATAATTTTTCTTTATCCTGCCTATGTTTCAAATTATTATTTGGGCACTGGTGGGAATATAAGTGGAGATTAGACAGCTCCCTCTATTTATCCTCTTCCAGTAGAACC
Source organism: Agonopterix alstromeriana (assembly GCA_963924505.1). Classification (NCBI taxonomy): domain Eukaryota; kingdom Metazoa; phylum Arthropoda; class Insecta; order Lepidoptera; family Depressariidae; genus Agonopterix; species Agonopterix alstromeriana. The sequence goes on from OZ004661.1 coordinate 17,090,704, forward strand.
AGATCGTCAGCCACGACGTCTGACACGTGAAGGTATATGATCCAGTACATGAGGTTAAAACAAACGAAACACACCGGAAACACGATGCGGGAGTACTTATCTATGTCCGACGGCGTCATCCCCAACAGTTTGCTTATGTCCTGGAATATCAAAGCACAAGTTAAGTATTCGAACTGTTTGTCGTGGGCTGTCGATTTTGCAAGTAAAGATCTTCTGCTATGTCATTCATGGCAGTTAATGAAATCGACGAATCATGAGGCTGAATTCTATCAAGGTGAAATTAAAATTGATGGCATCCTTTTTTTCTAAGACTCTAAGTATGAAACTGGATAACTTTTATGGGAGCAGAAATGAAATTGCTGTATTTCAGATACTGATTAGAGATTCGTCGTTAAATGTGAATTGAACCAATTTATTCTTGGGATAAATGAGGAAATATTTGGCAGTTCGTATGTTTTTGATTCGTTATGGGAAGATCGTTTAACATACCTATCTTTCACAAGAAACATGTCAAATGATCTGTCAGATAAGCTTTATCCAGAAGTGGTGAAACAGGTTCTAAAACTTTTCACTAGCCTAGACAGCCAGTTTCAATTTGATTACTTTTCTATACAGGGTGTAACAAAGTATCCTAGTAATACTTAAGGGGGTAGCGCAGACCATCAAACTGAAACAACTTTCACTATGGAACCAACTTCGAAATCACGAAAAACATCCTTGTTGCTGCAGTTTCATACAAAACTGCAGAACCAACTTGACTCCAATGTGGGAGCAGCTAATTTTTTTTCGCGTTTTCGATGTTGGCTCCATTGTGAAAGTTGTTCAGATTGATGGTCTGAACCACCCATTTAAGTATTACTAGGGTGTTTTGTAATACCCTGTATATCTACGGATGGGTGAATGTTATATCAAAGATAGTTAGTAGTATAGTTCTGTAGAAAAAGAACGAGTTTATCATTGTTTTGCCATCGTATCGAATGTTACCATTATTAGTTACGACAACTGAAACAGCGCCTTCTCAGAACAAAAGTGTTCATTCAATTTGTTAATTACTTTGGCGCATTCGCTACGATACCATTACAGTACTACACGGTACTCGGCATGAAGCTACAATGCCGAGGAGAGCAACGAGTGTAGATTATTGGCTATGTGCACGACACTAGCGCCCCTACCGGTGTCGGACCGCCGTGAATTATTTCAAGTAACATGTTAATTTGCCAATTTCTGTCCAACCTTTTATCCCGGTTTTCACACCTTTTGAGATAAAACTATAAGCTTGTGGTCTTTATAGTTTTTGAGTTTTCATGTTGAGTTAGTGTGTGGATTTGCATAGGTTCAAGCATATTTACCACAGTTTGTCCGATAAAAGTACACATTTCTGCCACCCCGGGCGCTGCGATCGATTTGACCGTTTCCATCACCACTTCGCACATAACCAATAATCTAAACTCGTATCTCGTTTTATAAAACTAAAATGTCGCACAGCTATTTATAAAGGAAATAAATATTATAATACTGTAGTTTCTAAGGTAAAAAAAAACGTATTCACAACTATACCTCATTTCAAACAGCAACGAAATTTTAAATCTATTTTGAATTACAGAGACAGAGATTTGAAACACTTCCTCTCACTTATTCTTAGAGCAGCTTTACTAACGTCAATGATATGTCGGATAGTATTTCTTTCTGATAAATAAATTAAATGTTCACATCAGAATTGGCCAGAAAGCTAGGAATCGAAAAATCTTTTCGTCCTTATTTGAAATGAAGTATACTTAATAAAAGTCTAACCGAAACAGTTCTTAATATTTTGGGAGGTCTACGAGTAAACAACAAAGAATGTAATTCTAATAGTAAAAAAAAATTACTCATTTTTTTTTTAATCATTAAACAATAAACTTGTCTTCATTATTTACTCATTGGCATCCAAGGTACTGACGGCTTTTTCGTTTCAAACTTTAATGACAGCAATTCTAAATAAGATTTCTATTAGTTTCCTAAACTACCTTAAAGTTAATAAAAGGCGCGAGCAATTTATCACTTTTTATTTCTATCTTTATTTGTAAAGAGGTTTTTCTTGTACATATAGTAGAATTTGTTTATATTGACTCCGCGTAATTTGACGAATCGGTTGTTATGACATACTTAACAGTTTTAGTTAGTTTGGTATCCATATAAAGAACGAAATTAAGTCTGCTTAATATGACACTAATTAATTTGACATACCTACCGTTTATTTGACGAAATTTAAAGTAGTTTTGGCCCATGGCCTATATTTAAGGTCCTGTTAAGTTGCCATTTATTTTTAATATAGGTTAGTCGTAATTTTACCGCATGACATTAACCTCATATATACATTTATAATTATAATTCTTTAACGCGCATTTTAAAACCCAGGCATATTTGTTCAATTTGGTTGGATTACATAATATGAAAACAACATTTTGTATGGTCCTTAAATAGTAAATTATACACAAAGAAATCGCACAGCTTGTTAAATATCGTTATAAACGCTCGCTATAAATTCGCTAGGCATTTCTATAACTTTTTAATTAATCTAGTAAATAGAACCACAAAATGTTTACCTTTCCAGGATGGAGGATATGAGGAGGTGGACCAGGGTTCTCTTCTTCTGTGCCACTTCTTCCTCCATTTATAGTATTCTCCAAGGTCCCACCCTTCGAGTGTGCTTTTGGATCGTGCACTTTGAACCGGACCTCCTGAAAAAGTAATGAAAATAAATTGCAGAAACAGGCAGAAGAACATCAATGGTACAAAATGCAAAGTAAATGTAGCAAATGTAATTACCGAGCAGCTTACCGAAGGCCTCCCAGGCGGACACCTGCCTAGAGTGCCCATCTTGGAAAGCGTATGTGGATCACCCACTGATGCACAATCTAATGGAGGCATTTTCTTTTCGGACGCTATTTTCTGAATTGCCACAAATCTTTGCTTTCTCATTTGTATTCTTTTTGCCATATATCCTACCGTTGCATATTCTGTAAAGATTGAGAAAGAAGTTCAGTACAAAAAAATAAATGTTTGTGTATCGCTTATGGAAAAGTTGATCAACACAATTTCGCTAAGCAATAATTTCAGGTTATACGGTGAATCGCCAAAGCAAAGTTATGCTTATATCGCTTTGCATGAACAATAATGACTATGTTATTACCTAGTAAACTGGCGAAGACCATAACGAAGCATGTGCCCAGGTAGACGTCGATAGACTTGACGTAAGAGATCTTCGGCAGAGCGGCATTCGTAGATGACATGAGGGTGGTCATCGTCAACACAGTGGTGACACCCAAGGCTACTCGGGCAGGTGTTGCATTTCGATTCAACCAGAACGAAACCCATGATATGATAACAATCAAACCAGATGGAATATAAATCTGAATAAGGTAGTACCCCATAGATCGAACGAACTGAATTTCACATGCCAGTCTTGAATAGTTTCCTGAAACAGGTTTATAAAATGATTAGGAATATGTAAAAAAAATAGTGAATGCTCTCCTCAATTTGGACTTTAGTAGCTACCTACATAAATAAATATATTTACAAAACTTTTTCTTGAAATTAGAAATTAATCTTTTGGAAAAAATATGTACTGATTTAAATATTATTATGTGGATATTTAGTTGAACATTATTATTTAGAATTAGACACAATACAATAACAATACTTATTGGCATATTACCACACCACTCATAGTGTTTTGTGCAATAATACAAAAGCAGGACGTGAAAAGAATCGTGGCTGTTTCTGTCCAGTGTTTCACTTATTGGTGTACATTATTTTTCAGTAACATTTCCCCCGCGACCCCAGATACCTGTGGTGAGTGAGATCTCCATAGCCCGCTGGCGATGGCCGAGCACCTTGAACTGCGGCAGCGACACCTCGCTCGATACGCCCACTGAGTTGGGGCCCTCGTTCCATTTGTATCGGATGTCCCGCATGGTGTAGCCGACTGTGCGCAGCGGACACACATAAATGAAAGAACCCAAGGCCCATCGCAATGGGTTTTGCGACTCGGGTTAAGAGCGGGGGGAGTCGCGAGCTTGGTTTCGCGAATCTCGTCGTGCGATTGTCGTGTCGTGTTTAGCATGTGTGCTAGTGTCGCGGTATCGATCGTCTGCACACGGGCTGAGGGAGACGGGGTCGGTGGCGGAGCGATGTACGGATAGTGCTGGGACAGCGGGAATTGCGATTGGTTACCTGTCGTTAGAGTTACAACAGTGGCCCGTTGACGGTGGCCGAGTACTCGGAACTGCGGCAGCTGCAACTCATTGCTCATATCGACGCTCAACAATCCGTCTTTCCAATGGTATCGAATGTCTCTCATTGTGTACCCGACTCCGGAGACATGCCAAACACACAAAACGCTATCACTTACGCTGCGAAGCACGCGAATCTCTCGCCCGTGCGGCCGCGTCTGTGCCGACGATGGGACTCGCGGGCGCAAATGACGAGACAAAAACAAGCCGATCCGAACGACATGCTAATCAAACTATGGCTGTTCGGATCTGCTCGAAATGGATGATAGAAAAATATAAATTCACTGTTCTACCTACTGATGCTATTCGATGGAAGAAATAAATAACTTTATGATAAATTTAACATTCTACAATAATTAGTTGGCATTTAAAAAAAATGTGGCACGAGTACAAAAGTGAGGTGAAATGTGAATAATGGTAGAGAAAGCGATCAAAAGGTGTCATGCAAGTGCAGCAAGTGAGTGTAGTGCAGCTGATGGGGTAAGCGGCGGCGGTGCTCCGGGTGGGTGGGTGAGCGCCGTGGCGTGGGCGCGTGCATGCGCTCCGTCTGCGACACGGCTCCTGGTGGTTGAGCAGACCCCGCGGCCGCGGGCACCACCGTGTCCCGCCTCCTTCGGCCCGCTCAGCTATCACAGCGTCGATGTCTCAATATCATTTCTTTCGCTTATGCTCGTGAGGACAAAGGCTTACTATTTTACCAGTCTGCCTTCTGCGGGTGCTGTATGCGAGAAGGAGACATTCCAACTTATGACAACACGAGGGAAATCACAGCACGTGTCGACGAGTTAGTTGTACGCTTGTGCTCACAGGGTATCCCTGAGTAGCATCTGTGATACAAGAAAGTGGTCACAACACAATATCTTGAAGCCTAGTGATAAATTTGCATTGTGGTAAAGAATCAAATCAATGATTGCTTTAGGTGAACACGATACACACGCAATTATTTCCTAAATGCGACCAATTAATTATTTTTCTATCATCGGTAAGGAATAATCATTTGCCTCGCAGTAATGCTTTTAACAAATAGCCCCTTGAACATTTTAAATATTAGTGGTTAGTATATCACATACAAATAAATAATTATAATACAGGTAAAATACAAGAAAAAAGCGTGCCTCGTTGAACGAATATTAATATATTTCACGGCAACATGTGAATAAAATTATAGTAATTGGCACAGACATTGCATTAGCAATGATGTTTTATTGACATTTAATTCATTACGACACTTGACACTGTAGTCAAGATACTTACAACTCTCGATTTCTATATGACATAGCTGCCTGTCCATGGGAAAGTATTGAAGATTCATTGGACACGATGCGGTGATGGTTAATCTGTAAATGACATGTCAAAACTATTATCAAAAGTTGAAGTACAAAAAGTTAACTGAAGTAAAATGCTAAATAAGACTTTATTTATATTATTACAGGATCAAAACGATGATGTAACCAAAAATCATGAAAATAAGATCAGATCGGATCGAATCGAAATGTGGCGCAATAAAAGGGAGGCCTGTGCCCAGCAGTAGGTTGATTTGATGGACTGATTAAAAAAAAAAATTCTTCGTTTAGTAAAATATTTTCGTTGGACGAAAACCGCAATGTATTAAGATGGAAATGCGAATTCTCGAAAGTAAGAGATGTTTGATAAAATTGCCAATATAATTTATGAGCTATTGTTCTAGATGATAGAAGTAGAATATTTTTTTGATAATCTTAAACACAAGTTATTTAAAGAAATAAAGTCATAACCACAAGATAAACATTTACCTGATACTCCTAGTAATTGAACCGGAATAGTGGATTCGTATGAATTCGTTGCTAGTGGTTGCTATGTGGAAATACGATTGCTTTTCGTTTACAAAAAATGTATCAGGCACCCATATATTTTTAATGAACTCAGAACCAACTGATAAGGTTTCAACTCCTGGTCTCTTTTTGTACGCTAATCTTGGATCTGTCCAAAACTGTCTGAAGTAAAAATCCAACGTGAAGTCCTGGTGAGAGTACAAACAACAGCAATTGAAATATTTATATTAAAAGTCCTGTTTGAAACCCATAGATGGTTGATATCTATTGAGAAAAGGGATTAGATGATAAAACATCAAATTATAAACAAATATCAGAGGGATTCACAATAACTTACAAAGTTCCTACTTAATATGTAGAACATAAAATATAATGATAATGAATGGATAGATGATATGAATTGATTAAGTAGGAACTAAGTATATTGATGGAAACTGATTGAGTTATGAAAAAATCATCAAGTACAGATACTATTACATATAACATCTAACACCTGCATGCTGGTTCGTAAACGCTTTCATCCTTCACAGATGTCAAGTTATATTACGACAAATGTGGAGAAAAGTATTACGTTAGAATTCAATACAATAAGTCTGAAGCTTGGTTCTCGCAACTTCAGATAGATATATAAATTTAAAATCATGATTATAGACACTGTATTATGTACATCCAATAGACATATTGAGCGGTAAGCTTGAAACAATTATTAAAGGTAAATAAATAAACAGAAATGTGCACAGAGTGTAGTGATATGAAGCCTACACACATATGGTGAGATCTAAGAATGAACAGGTAGGTGGGTGCTTTAGTGGTAGGAAAGGGCGAGGTGAGTGGGCGGTGGTGCAGGCGGGCACCCACGGCTCGATAAGGGCATCCTCTCTTAGGTAATTGAAGCTAATAAGCCGGCACGTATACAGTTGCCACGAGTAAAGTTTGGACCAGGTTTGTGGAACAAATTGACGTTCATTAAATGAGCTCAAATCGAAAGTTTGCGACTTGTAGATTAGATAACCTCCCCCCCCTCTGGGCCATGGGTCACGTCTCACTGTGACCTTCTCAACCTTGATTTGGTTTCCACTTTGGGGTCCTTCACCCAAACATACGCCTAGCAAGCTCGCCCAGATTGACACATTGGAAAACCTCGTTAACGACTTTACTTGTGCTATTAACATCACAACACCATTAATTTAAAAAATACTATAGTATGGGTGTATAAATTCAAAAGTTATAAAAATGCTTAGTATTTTAACGCTGGTGTTCCAAGTTACCGGGGAGTACAGAAGGTTAACGACATATTGACAATATTTTAGTAGATACACATATACGTACATACACAACAAACTACAAAATGAGTCACGATAAGAATTGTACAGTCGTCGCAATTCCAGAGAGCTTTGTTATCTGGACATCAGATTTTTAAAATTTGACTGACTTTTGTCAATATTGACTAGATAGGTACTAGGTACGTAACGTTTGTCCGCGTTTTAGGATTTTTGGCGAAATACACAATTGTTTAGTACATAATTGCGATTAAAGCCTTCTTACGTACAAAAGATGATAGTCTGCTAGTTTAATTTAGGTAGACGATTCAATGATGAAACATATTTTATACCTTTTGCTTTACTAGTGTTTAGTTTTGAAACGAGCAGACTACATCACTTAATTTCCTCGGAGCGGCACCTTTGGAGTTACGAGTACTGCTGGACACACAACGGGGTAACTTTCAAGGTTATAACGAGTTTCCTTTCTTATTATGATGTCATTATTTAGATCTTAAGTGCCAATTTATAACAAGGGATCACATAGACACATAATAAGAAAGCAAGTGGGCGGACAAAGGGCGATCTGCTCCACCAAACGCGGACATGCTCGCAGCCTCGTATCTGGGGCTGCTCGGTCGCGGCTGCACTGCTAGCGACCGAGACAAGCGTGATCTGACAGTGGCGAGTACCATGAGCACTTCGGAGACGGAGCTGATAGAGAGCACATACATGGTGACGCCCACCTCCACTGGCGGACCTGCAATCAAGCCCAATCGTGAGTGAGCGCGCTCCTCGCGCCGTGAAAACCAAACCAGAGGACAATGACGTGCCCCATCGGCCCGGCTGGCGAGGACAGCGGGGGGGACGCGAGAGGCACGGGTGGCGTGCAGGGTGGTTGCTGGGTGACAGGTGAGTGACGCAGTGCACGCGCAGAGCGGGACGCCCGCGCCCCGCTGACACGCGAACCACGCGTCACTCCACTCGCGCCTACATCACTATCAAATGATCGAACCGTGGACACGGGCGCTACGATGAACGGTTGATGCTGGTGATCATACTAAGGGACAAAATCTTGCTATGTATGCGCTGTGCCTTTATTAATATTGTTTGGAAAAAATACCATTTTCACTTCAGACAGAGAGCTGATGGAGAGCACGTACATGGTAACCCCCACTTCCACGGGTGGTCCTGAAAATGACGCAACATATAGGGTCCTTCTTAATATGCTGACAGTTTTTAAGGGGATGATCAGACCATCATACAAAACCACTTTCTCTAGGGGACCAAGGTCTTAAACGCAAAAAAAATTTGCTGTTCCATGTAAAACTGCAATCCTACTCAACCAAAGTGTATGTGACAGCTTATTTTTATTTTGCGATTTTGATATTGGTCCTATAAAGAAAGTTGTTCAGTTTGATGGTTTAATCATCCTCTTAAAAAAACGTCTGCATAATAAGTCGAACCCTGTATAAGATATGTCTTGTATTAGTGTAGTGCCTGCCACATGCTGTACCTGTTGTTTGGCTATCATTATACAGGGTCCTTCTTAGCATGCTGACACTTTTTTAAGGAGATGATCAGGCCATCAAACTGAACAACTTTCTATACGGGACCAATATCGAAATCGCGAAAAAAATCAGCTTTCTTATACATTTAAATCGAGTTAGGTTGCACTATTGTATGGAACAGCTGTTTTTTTTTTCGCGATTTGATGTTGGTGCCATAGAGAAAGTTGTTCAGTTTGACGGTCTGACCATCCCCTTAAAATAGTGTCAGCATATTAAGTAGGACCCTTTATGTAGTATTAATTAATCCAAGTTTGGAATATTATAGCAACACTTCTGAGTTTAGATTTAACTACCTACTTAATAATCGATCGTTAATTACTTTTGCAGGTGAGTGAAATAAGGTCAGGCTTACTACAGACGACTTCGATTTGAAATTAGTTTGTGGCTAGATTTTTTCGTTTCCAAATATATTCCCAACGTGACTTATGATTAGAGATCGGATATTCGGAAGCATATTTACCTAAACTTCATTTTCGGCTAAGAAATTATGGAAGCGACTTCATAAAACTGTTTAATTTAAAAAGAAAAAAATATGTTTTTCGGTAAAATTAATCCCGGGATGTCAGGAAGTTTGGGAATGTATAACTACTCGGATGCATAGTATGGAAGCGACTTCTTAAAATTATTAAATGAAAATAAAAATATGATTACAAAAGTGCACTCCATAATAGCCAAAACCTCAACTTTAGGTAAATATGCATTCGGTTATCCGATTTCTACTTGTGATTTTAAACTCTTATATGGTTACTTAAACGGTCAGTTGCACGTAAGTTTTATTAAAGTTAATCCTCCATTAAATCTCTTGCTAACTTTTACTACGTCAACAAGAAAAAAGTGACAGCAAGATATTTAATGGAGGATTAACTTTAATGAACGTACGTGCAACTGGCAGAAAGGCTATATTCATCCAAACATCAGTCATGTATAAGTGACATTTAAATGATTTTGATAATACTTAATAAGGGACGCGCTAGAATTTGTTACGTCCACGTCTATTTACAAAGATTATAAATCATATTTGTCTATTTTATGAAAAAATATTGTCCAAACCTATTTGTTATAATAGTATGCTGAAGCCTCATTTCACCTATTCTCTAAGAAAAGCGGAACCGACAGAGACTGGGGGAATGTTTAATATCTATTTCGGTACCCAATCACCTCGTTCCACAGCCAGGTTGGTGGTCACAATATATTAGAACTCTACAGACATCTATTCTACTACCCCTTAGTCGCTTTACACGACGCTCCCGCGGCACGGGATGATAATGGGTTGGTCATTATTTTTATATCCTGGGCACCACACGGAAAATGGTATTAAGGTTACAAGATCAATATGTAGGTAGCGATATCTAATTAAAAAAATACCAATTTGACCACATTGAGAATCAAATGGTACTAAACAGAATAATTATCGATCATTGTATTTCCGTAAAATTTTATCAAAATTATTTATCTATCCATTTGTAAATGATTAAAACAGTAAGGAAAGGACAATGGGAAAATTGGACCCACCCGCTAATATAAATGAGACCAACAGCAATCAAATAGTCATTAAATTTTTTTTATAAAATTCTTGGCCACGACACGGCAAACGGTTTTTGGTTACAAGAGTCAAATATACGTAGAGATAATAAAAAAATTACGTATTCGGTACGTGACCATGCTACTGTTAACTCGCAGTTTAATTTAATATTAACCTTGACCCTTGACCACATTAAGAACCAAAGAGTACTGATAGTGGACTACGAGATTAAAATAGTGGTCAACGTTAGAACTGATGAAAAAATATAGAGGGCAGTGTCAGCATTTACATAGTAATAGTTGTAAAATTGCGACTAGATATGATCAAAGTACAATAAAAGTAGCTCATTGTTTTTTTTATTAGCACTAAAATATGGGTCCATATGGGGCCACTAGCAAACGTGCCACGAGAGCTCCCTACGTATCAACTAATCCGTTGAGCGCTCAGAGCGGTTTCGCACTACGTGCGATCCACATGACCATATTTATTTATGTACGGACAAAGGTTCCGGACGAACATTCCAGCCGAGACAGAATTATGAATGTGACTGCCAAAATCCATCAAAATCCGTATTTTCAACCGACTGCGCCAGAAGGGGATTATTGACGGATCGGATTCGAATAGGAGGTAGTGCGAAACCGCTCTCAGTATTCAATGTGCTAAGGTTTTTCCTTGCTTTGCGCCCTTCAAATGTGGTTCATTTTTATCGCATTGATTCTGTCTGACCCGTACGAGAATAAATTAAAGTCTCGACCGAGCCCGAGACATGACAGAGTATTAAACAAAAATCCGATAATATGTATATTTAAAAATCGTTTATTCTTCGTATATAATATATTCTGTTTATAGAGATATTATCGAACCGTATAGTATAGACAGTTTCGGAATTGTCCAGTGTTGTGGAACTATGAAAGTTTTCTCACGAACTCGTGTTACAAATCGTATATGAATTCCGTTAAACTCATTGCTAGGTTACTCGCCACTAGACCACCACGAATTGTGGTTGATGCTGACAATTGTGTTAGCTGCTGGTCTGGATTCTTTGCTAGGGATATGAATCATTATACCGATATAAAAAATATTAGAATTAGGAACGAAATGAGAGTTCAATTCAGATTCTACTAATTCCCGAGTGCTACGCAGTCTATGGTCGATAAACAAAATTCAGAATATAAGACAGAGATCTCGGTCCGTTTTTTAGTCGAGAATGACCAAAACCGACACTAAGATCCCGGTCGGGCCGATTCGGGTCCTATTGTTATGTTTCTTAACGAATATTTTAATCATAAATAACAAACAGTGGCACAAGTCCAAGTTTACTTGCGTTACGTCATCGTATTGAATACGTCATGCGGGGAACGTTCGCGCGGCGCCTTTTTGTCCGTTAAGTAAACTACTTAACAAATTAATAATATAGGTAGTACTAACAGTAAATTGTCATGACGTATTTGATACGATGTGACTACGATAGCAAACACGTGCTTGTGCTGTATCCTTGAACGGTAATTGTTAAAAGGCAATATAATATTCACAATATAAAAGTCAGTTACACCTTTTTGTATAAGAACAAAAAGGAACAATGTTCTTCTCGTGGTAACCAAAGATCTCCGCTTTTGATAGTGCTACGACCTATAGGTACATAGATTTAAAGTTTTAGACTGATCGAAACTAGCATTATTTTAATTTACTAACCTCCATAATTTGGCCTTACTCTTTTGTCGTAACTTATACTAAAAGAATCCAAAATGGCGGATATATTGACGTCGCCGAACATGCCACCCCCACCGGCACCCCTGTAAAAAAAAAGATATGTTAAAGATATCGATATACATACAATGTTTAAAATCTTGGAAATCTACTTTGCGTCCCGCTTCCAATATAAGGACACGTCGAAATATTTCTACAAAGACTTAACGGCACGATGCCGGGAGTTAGTGAATTGATTTCAAAGGAGTTGTTTCAATCCGGCCCAGGCCGATTTGGAGGTCTTTAAATAGGCTCCGAACTCAACTAGCTAGGAGTAATGAGAACCTGTCCAAATGGGGTTTTATCAATGGATCGGACCTAAGGTGTGAATGTGGTGTTGCACCTCAGACTATGGCCCATCTCATATCTTGCCCGCAAACTTGCATGCGAATGGAGCTTATTGACGCAGCCGGTTGTGCTATCTGTGTGGCAAAATACTGGGCTGGAAAAATATAAAATGACATGCCGTCGACTCGATTGATGAAGAATCCGGGAAAACACTTTGTACGGTATAAAGAAAAAATAATTTAAAAATTTTGTTTGGTGATACAAGACTATATATTAAATTACAATTTAAAAAAAACGCCAACCCCACTGTTCGATCACTGTACACAGATAAACCCCCCCTTACAAATTTATTTTGTTTTATTAAAGTTATTTGAGCTGTCAACATTTTATAATACACTAAAAATATTCAAGATTAATTAACATTAAACATAAATCTAAACCTTTTACGGCTCAAACATTTTCAGAAAGTAAAATAATCGCATTAAAACGATCTGTCAAAATCACGGAGCAGTCGTGGGCGCACCATAGAGGATTTTTGTTCAAAATTAGACGAGTGTACTCGTCTATCTAATCGCCCAATTTGAAATAAACACTCCTTAGGTAAAATAAATTGTCCTCTAGCGAATCGAAATAAGAATAAAGTATCATATTATCCAAACACTCATGCTCACATTTCCCATTTTCGGCAAAGCCAATCTCTGCATAATTTTGTCTCTTATTGCATAATCAAATCAATACTTCGGAACAAGGGTTGCGTTACGTTATTGATGGTAACGAAAAACGTCTTTATGATGCAGAACATAAAGCACATTACAAATTAATATGTGGATATTTTGCATAATAAAGGAGAGAAGTGTTTGGACCCCAAATCTCACGAGAGAATTTTACATCCCTGTCCCATAGGGTCCCTTTTTAGATACTACTTATTAGGTACCGTCTGTTAGTTTTGTTGGATATAGTATACAGGATGATTATGACGATCGGTCTAGGATAGAAAGCAACGTTGTCCCAGCCAGACTAAACCGTTAATTTTCCGCACCCTAACTCTCTTCACATCCTCGCACGCATCACGCACCCTTTCTACAGGGTGAAATTGATATCATTAGCATCCATTTTAACTAAGAATTTACCCATCAAACTGAACAACTTTTACTATGGGAGCAAATCGATCGGAGCAAAAAGAAATCCTAGACCGATCGTCATAATATAACGATGTTATATTTTACGCTAGAATGCAACCCGAAGTGATATTTAAATAGAAACCGGCCAAGGCCGGTCGGGCTACACGCAGGGTAGGGTTCCATAGTTGCTTGTCACAATATACGGAATTAGAAGAGGGCTTTTTGTTTATACTACGGTTTAATGGCTAAGAACGTCTAAAAAGCAAATTTTATAAGATGGTCGACTGCAAAGCCTGCTTAGCGGTGATAGCTTTCCTTTTATTTTAACTTCGTTATAAAAGGTGTTATAAAAATACAAATAAACATTTAAGAGGGTTATTTAGTTCATCAAACTAAACAACTTTCCCTACGGGACCAATAACGAAATCGCGAAAAAAAGTTGATGTTCCATACTAAAGTACAAATTAATCTACTCTAAAAGTTTAAATGTTTATTTTAACTTTTTTGACACCTTGTATACACTACTGCCGTGATTTTAATTTTTTCTTATGCCCAGGAACAACTGTTTAGCTCGCAGGAGGGGAAGGGGGTAGCACTTGACTCTAACAAAAATGTTCACTTTAAAGCTTAATATTTCGCTAACGGATCGATACCTCACACCATGGGATAGACGAGAAAAAAAATGTCATCCCCACTTCACGTGTAGGGGAGGAAAACTAAAAAAAAAATCACGATTGTATTTAACCACTTCAAACCATGTCAAATTACAGCTTTCTAGTACTAAGCGTTTCTGAGCTAAGACGGACGGACGGCCGCGGGCAGATGGACAGACGGACGGACATGGCGAAACTATCCTCCTATGTTCCTTGTTGACTACGGAACCCTAAAAATTAATAGTGTGCGCTTATACGTTTTGATGTGATTGTGTGTTCACTTTGCCATCGAAAAGATTAAACAAATTTTATCGTTCGCCGCTTTCATATGAAAATCAATCAATTTATCCCAGTCTTAAAAAGAGATTGAACTACAAATCAAAATGTTAACTAAATATAGCTCCAATACCAGTCATACTTCACAAAAGCGAACTAAATTAATCAAGTTTTATCATTATTCGACAAAAACCAATGCACGTAAAATTTTAATTGAAACCCAACTGTAAACGCCGGCCGCAGTGGATATTTTCATCCCAAGCTTTATTTTATCACGGAAAATAACCTATGTGGGTAACTTTGACGTTTGTGTGGGAAACGATATCGTTTTCAAACGGAAAGTTTGTCATGCGGATACAGAAATGCTATTCGCTTTTGTAGTGCTTTGTAAATGCATTATAGTAAATGTTTCAGACATTCTACAGCTATGCATGTAACTGAAATACGAATTGAATGGAGTAGATTCTGAAAATATGTTTTTATTTTATTTAAACATCCTGATGCTAAATATAGCTTCTACACTGTGTTTGATTTTATGCTGATAATATACGGAGTCGTTTTCATTAAAATGGTTCAATGACATTTACTGGGCGGACTGGGCCTGGGTATTTGCCTGTCAGATCAATAGCGTTCAGTTTTGTCGATTCCCAAATCTTAGCCACGGTTTATACAGAAGAGTTGTGTGGCGTGGCGGTGGCGTATAATCTAAGTAAAAAAATATAAACATTATTGTACCTACGTAGCATAGCGTCGTTTTCGTCGTAAAGGAGATCCCGCCCGCGCGTCCAGGTGACGTCGCCTGGAGGCGCGGGCGTAATTCTCCAAACGACATTATGCTACGTACTATAAGGTTTATAATTGTGTTACTTTGACTCTCCGTCACCGCCACATGTCTCTTCGGTATAAACCGCGCCTTAGAGAGAAATTAGATGATTCATAAATGTCACAATGTGAAAGACGTTTTGTTACTTTGAATTGATTTACTTTTATGTAGTAGATGATCCTTTATAATATATGTATGTACATATACCTACAACAGATTAACATTTTCGGTGTTATTGTGTATTTATTGGTAGTAAACAGTTTATTATACATTGGCAGCGCCAGTGATTGCTAATGTAAGTCAAGAAATAAAGCCTTTTTTACCTTTCAATTGACAAGTATTTTTTGCATTTAATGAGTTGCGCCATATATTGATTTTTCTTTTTACTAGTCTTGGAAAATGCCTCATTCATTCCTTATACGTTTTTCATTTCTTTTTAGGGTTCCGTGTTCAAACAACCCCTTAAAGTTTCGACTAAATATGTCTGTCTGTATTGTCTAACATCTATCACTCTCCAATTTTACAACTATTGAAACAGGCATGAGCGCAGATAATATTAACCCAAAATCAGAAATGTGATAGTTATGAAGAGATCAAAATCTACCTATCCCATTGAGTTTTATTGTTGATTATGATAGGATAGTCTTACAAAATGTAGGTACCTAATTGTAAGGGATTAACACTCAGTTGCTGAAACGCTCATTACAGTTAATCCTCCATTAAATCTTTTACTAGCTTTTACTATGTCAACAAGACAAAAAGTGACAGCAAGAGATTTAATGGAGGATGAACTGTAATGAGTGTTTCTGCAACAGAGTGTAAATGATTGTAATGTCTTGAGACCTTTCCGCACAAATAAAAAAAAAAACTGAAATTGGAAAATCGACAAAAATACGTTGGACAAATAATTTTAGGACAAACATTTGACACAATAATATCTCATTAACTAGGTTTAAAAACATTTAAACAATAATAAACATTTCTGTGACGCTTTTGCAGCATAATTGTAGAACTATTTATTTTTACGCTTCATTAAAATTGATAATCTATTCAACGTTTCTTTTACAGTTAAGTAAAGAGCGAGAATTTGGTCGAAGTCAGGTTTCAAAATCCGCTTTGTGAGTGCCTCATTAAAAATATATACCTCGTTCTGTGGGATTTTGTAACGAAGGCTTAAAAGTATTACTGTTTCACTTTAATGAGTTAATCTACATCAATGTTATAAATTCCATGATGTACCTATACTTCATTCCAAATAAGGACGACGAGATTTTCCGATTCCTATTTAGCTTTCTGGTCAATTCTGATTGCCAAATGTAATTTATTTATTTACGTTACTAAAGCTGTTTAAGAATAAGTGAGAGGAAGTGTTTCAAATCTCTGTTTCTTTAAAGCAAAATAGGCTTATAATTTCGTTGCTATTTTGAATGGAGTATACATATTTATGTCCGTTTGTTATTTTTACATACAATTAGATACCTCTTGATCGATTAATACACATGTATGAAATTGCTTAAACGAATTTCTTTTTCTGGATATTGTTGCTCACAGTTTCATATCATAAAAATTCAACTATTATTGTACACACGGCGGCACATCAAGCTACGCAAAACCAACATAAGCTGGCCTCGCGACGTTATACATTACTCTACCTACGCGCGGCCAGCTTATTTTGGTTTTGCGTAGCTTGATGTGTCGCCGTGTGTACTATAATCAATTCCAAATAGCAACGAAATGTTAAGGCCATTTTTTATTACAGAAACAGATTTGAAACACTCTCAGTAATCCTTAGAACAGCATAACGTTCAAGATAACATGTCGGATAGTAGGTATATCTTTCAGATAAATTAATTATGTATATTTTCTAATCGGGCTAGAGCGAGAAAGGACGTCGCTCTGTCGGTACTGCCGTGTGCATTCGGATTCCCACGTTCTTTCCCGCTCTAGCAAATGACGTTCCTGAGCGACAGAAAAGGATGGCGCGTCAGGTTCAACCCTTATGAAGCGCGGTGTTCACTCTAGTAAGTGCATAATTACTCAATGTTAGTAAATAGGTATTTGTGGTATGATTTTAAAGCTCTTTTTAAATTAAATCAATAAACCGGCCAAGTGCGTGTAGGACCATGGTCATATCATGCATGTATAAGGTACGGTAGGTTTCTATAGTTAACTTTTAACATTGTTAACAAATTTGGCGGGGTCGAGAAAGGGAAGAGCACTTAAAAAATCCTCCTGTTTACATGTTTTTATATGTAAAGGTAATAGGGTGTAATGTGTAATACGTTACACATACTAAATAGGGCGCCGCAGATCTTCAATAAAAAAATCAGATGTTCCATACAGTTGGGTCGTGGATTGATATTTTCTATGAAACAATAATAATTTTTTCTCAGGATTTCAATGTTGACCCAAAATTAAAAGTTGGTCAATTTGATTTTCTGAAGCACAGGATAGGATCTTTCTTAATATACTTACTGACAGACTTTTTCATCGATCTAAAAAATTTTCTCCATGGGATCAACATCGAAATTCCGAAAAAAAAACAGCTGTCTCATACAATTGAGCCAATTAGGTTTGTAGTTTTGTTTGGAACAGCAGATTTCTATTTTCGTGATTTCGATCTATAAAATAAGTTGTTCAGTTTGATGGAAACAGTGATCATACCCTGTAAACCGTCAGCATAGGTAGGTCGTAGAAAGACCCTGTATACGGTACAGGGTGTTAGAGTAAACAATTGCATTACTTTAAGGGGTGATTGCACCCATGATACTGAACAACTTTCCCTGAGACACATAGAGAAAATACACATAAAAGTTTTTGAACATACCAAATGTACCGAAAGTTTGTATGAAAACCCGTTTTTTTTTTTTGCGAATTTCTCTTTGTGAAATTTGTATAGTATCATGAGTACAATCATTCATTAAAGAAATGCAACTTTAACCTAACCTAACCTAACCTAATACCATGTAGATAAATATGAATCTTTTTATAATAACGCAAGAATCAGAAACACGCCAGCTTTTTAAATGATCACTCTGTTAACAAAACATGAAAATGTAAAGTGGTACCTATTAAAGAACATGATGCTCCAGTTGTTTTCGATGAAACACTCGACGAGAAGAGGACTCAGAGAGTTTTCAATTAACTTTTTAACGTGCCTCTAACGGCAACAAACAACCCTGAAGGCTAAATTATAACCTTTTTAGAGTTCCGTACCCAAAGGGTGAAAACGGGATCCTATTACTAAGCCTACGTTGTCCGTCCGTCCGTCCGTCCGTCTGTCTGTCTGTCTGTCTGTCTGTCTGTCTGTCTGTCTGTCTGTCTGTCTGTCCTAACTATTTAGGGCTGTAACTTTTGAACCGTAATAGCTAGACAGATGAAATGTCAAAAAGTTAAAAATTAAGGACATACAAGAAACTAGTTTTTATCATTGTTTTTTCTTCTCGCTCTATCGTAATAACGATAATACATACAAGCGTAAAACTTGGTGTGATTATAGAGAAAACTCTACAGTATAACAACAAAATAATAAAAACCGGCCCAGTGTGAGTCGGTCTTGGGGTTTTCCTATTTTTGTAAGTTAATATGTTGTGTATCTTAGATGCGCGAGCCCGACTCACACTTGACCGGTTTTATTTTCTCTCTCGCTTAAAAGTGTTTTCAGAAACGATAAAAATTATTGACGAAACTTGTTCATGATACCTAGTTGTAGGGTCCCGTAGTCAGTAAGGAACCCTAATAGCTACTCCGTGTCCGTCTTTCTATCTGTCTTTAAGCGGATTAGCTCAGAGACTCTTAGTACTAGAAAGCTGTGATTTGTAATTTTATACAGATTAGTCACGCCGACAAAGGGATAAAATAAAATCTTGATATACATTTTTTTATTGTACCTGGACCAGGTACCATACCTGGTGGGGATGGATTTTTTTCTCATCTATCCAATGGTGTGGGATGTCCTTGGATAGGTCGTTCAAAAATATTGCTGGTGTGTAAAACCATTCGACACTTTACGATTCAGGGATTCGTCTGCGAAATATTAAGCTTTAAAGTACAAATTTTTGATAGAATCAAGTGTTCCCCGCTGCCAGCTAAACGGTTGTTTTTGGATACGTTAAAACATTCACGGCAACAGTATGTAACAACGAAGTTAAAAGGAAAACTATCATAGCTAAGTAGGCTTTAAAAGTTAATGAGTATTAGTCGAGCAACATATAAAATATACTTGGAGATTAAAAATCCTCATATTGTAACCGGCATCTAGGGCACTGCGCATGGCTCGACACGCACTTCGCCGGTTTTTTTTTATTATCTTTCTACTCTCTGTACTCGTATAAATTTACAAACATACATAAACTCAAGACCGTAATCCCTTTGGGGGGCCAGAAATATTGCTACAACTACCAACTTTCTGTTTAAGAATGTAAGTTTAGCAATTAAAGTTTCAATGTAGAATGACGTGGCAATTGGTGAGAGATGGCTAGTCTATCGTAAACACTGCATAACACTCGTCGTCCCTTAGTCGTCTCGTACGACGTCCACGGCAATATTGGGGCGGTCCATTCTACGCCGGAACCACACGGCGTAAACGTAAACATAAGTGTAAAGGGAATTAATGCCTTTTTCAGCTATCTAAAAATAGACGCAGTCCCGGAGTCAGGCAAGGGCGTAGCTAACGCACCGCGCAGGGCCGTCCCTAAAATTGTGATCGTCTTCCATTTTTGCCTCTATACTTTTAGCAACACGGTTTAGTTTTGTACACAGCCGAGACGTCGAACGATTGCTTCTGCTCCTTTAGCATTCTGTACACCTTACCGGCAGCGAAAGATAAATCTATATTTAAATTTTTAGTCTTTTTTCAGGGACAGCTTTAAAATATTCGTAGGTAGTTTCCACGCAGTTCGTGTCGCGACTGGTTTAATCATGAAAAATTTAAGGAAAAATATAACAACTACTTATTGATTGGGCTTGAACTTGATAAATCATAAGCATATGCTCACGACTTTATTCCCCGGAAAGATAGTCAGAGATATTCTGAAAACTCAGAATGTCCACGTTTTACTAGTAGTACCGAAACTCTGTCCAGTTTGACGGGGGAACTTGATAAAAAAGATTAAGAAATGTATGCTCAGTACAGATAAGTCGGTAAATTTGTCTGTAAGTGTGTTACCCAACTTTTTGAACTCTCAATATGAATTCAATGTGGAAGTAAGACGTAAACACTGTAAAACTCATCTCAAAAATTGGTTTTCATGTCAATTCTACAACGTATTTGAGTCGTGATTTTAAGTATCTCTTCCGGTTCTATTTTTTGCATGGCAGGTACAGATATCAACAAAACTTTATTGGTATTTCTCGGTGGATTCTGTGTACAAGGGTAGTTTTATTTTTAGGGGAATGAAATTACCCTCTGTGTGTCCCAAATTTTTCTGACGATTTTTGGCTTCAAAAGTTTTATTAATCTACCGTGGTACACCGGTCAGACAAGTTATCGGAAAAAATAATAATTAGATATTATAATAATAAGAAGACGATATTTTCGTATCCAGGTGAAGAAGAATATTTATCGCGTATACTCGATAGGGAATTGAACCTAGTTCTTTCTAACGGCTGATTGATTGAACGATCGGTCCAAGCACATCTTATCTTGTGGGGGCTGGCAAGCCAGCAATACTTCGAACCAGTGGGATCTTTGGCCCCAATCCTTCTTGCTTTCTTCACCCACCGAGGACCAAGCACATGCATGCTATGTTACTATAACTTTACTAACTTGTTAACACTATCTATTTTACAGTAAGAACGGAAATACCGCGGTATTTTTAGCTACCAAGGAAGCTGATACAACATTTTCGTCCCCTCTATTTAATCTAAGATCTTATTTTACCATTTTATAGCAACTAGAATTGGAAGACCCACAAGGAACTGTGAAATTTGACCATATTGGCGAATTTTTGTCCACAATTTCTTGGTTTGATAAACCTTATTTTCAGTATCCAGGTAGAAGCCAATTAGATCTTCACATGGATAAAAGAAAAATCAAATTTGTTTCAAAATGTAGGAGCTACGAGCTGAGCCCCCAAAATTCCCCTAAAAATAGAACTACCCACTTACCAAATCTAGACTAGTCTGTGGTAAGTGCAACTGAGTCGATTGATTATACTTAGTAGCTAGTAGTGGAATGATAATTAGATGTCAGGTAGCACGTTCGACTGCTTTTCCCCGCCTCGTCACTAACGTGACCATACGTCGTTATTTGAACGGGACTGTCCCGATTACCGGTGCTCCGTCCGTCCCGGTGTTCCCGAGGAATGCTTCGAGAGGCAGAATTGTCCTGGTTTCAGTTAATCTTACCATAGAGACACCGATAGCGTCAGCGGTAAATTATATTCTTACTAGTTTTGTGCTTCTAATTCCTGATTTTTTTGGGTCGTGGTCAGCTTAGGTCAATAAGTGGCAATTTTATAATGTGGGTCGACATTGTAAAAACACTCTCCAAAACACAGCAAGGGCACCTTTAATATTAATTTCCAAGCATAATACTCTTTCACATTGCAATGAAGTAGGTACTCCCTCGGATGTTAACTGTCAAAAATGTCAAACCTCCTGATTGTCGCATTTCTCACGGCATAATTTGAAGTCGGAAAAACATAAAAATTGTGTAGCTGCTTCAAGATAAATGATATATCATTTAAGTCTGGATTTTTAGGGTTCTGTACCCAAAGGGTAAAAACGGGGCCCTATTACTTATTAGCCTACGGTGTCCGTCCGTCCGTCTTACCTATTTAGGGCTGTAACTTTTAAACCGTAATAGCTAGATAGTTGAAATTTTCAACATACAGGGTCCTTCTTAATATGCTGACACTTTTTTAAGGGGATGATCAGACCCACAATCTGAACAACTTTCTCTATTAGACCAACAACGAAATCGTGAAAAAAAAATCTACTGTCCCATACGGCTCTAGTAAGATTGCAGTTTTGTATGGAAGAGCAGATTTTTTTGCCGTTATTTCATTGTTGGTGCCATAGAGAAAGTTGTTCAGTTTGACGGTCTGATCATGCCCTTAAAAAGTGTCAGCATATAGAGGGACCCTATATATGCGTTATTACGGCGGATTTATTTGCGGCGGAATGCATAAAAATGTCAAATAAATTTTTTGTGTGTTTGTTATAATAAAATGAATTTATTGTTTCCTCTCGAACTGGGATATTTCTCGGCACTGTAGTCTCAAATTACCTAATCGCGTGGACACCACATGCCACTCAAGCTTATGCAAATACTTTGACAATACTGACAGGAATATACAGGGTCCTTCTAAATATGCTGACACTTTTTTAAGAGGATGATCAGACCGTCAAACTGAACAACTTTCTCAATGGGACTAACATTGAAATTGCGACAAAATGCAGCTGTCCCATACATGCTGTTGTGCTGTGTGTTGGGCTCGAGTAGGTTTTCAGTTTTGTATGGAACAGCTGTTTTTTTCGCGATTTCGATGTTAGTCCCGTAGAGAATAAGTTTCAGATGGCGCGTCCCAAGTTATTTGCACTATGAAATTATTTTTTCAAATCTCCTCTTACTCGGCCTTAAGAGGAATTGCGGGTGACATTTAGTCTATACAAACGTATTCCCCTGTCTCCTCCCTGGATAATTACAGTAGAGTAAAAAACTATTGTAATCTACATTACCACTGTCATGTCCATATGTTTTGTTTTTTAATAAACTATTTACTATAAGAACTAGGAACCTTCTAAAATGACGTAAATAACTCAATCGTCCGCCGTTTGTAGATATCCAGCAAACAAATTTGACGAATATAAACAATAAAAGGAAAACATACAAACATAACCAAAGTCTTTCTCATATTATTCTTGAAAAAAATATATTAAATTCCGTCTCGTTTTGGAGGAGGAAACAGGGGAATACAAGATTGTGATTTCGTACATTTTATGCCGGTACGTAATATCAGACCGAGCTGCAGTTGTCACTCTCACACACTAGTCGGCGAGGTTTGTAGGAGCGCGACAGTAATGATATGTTAAAAACCTATTCTTCAAATGTCTGGTCGACCGCCTTTCTTCTTAAGTTTGCGTACAACTTTTATTTAAATACAGTTCAGGAATAAATCCTTTTACAACATGAAAGCTTAGTTTAGAGCATGTTTTGTAAACTTTTAAAAATTAAATTTGTATGAACTATTAAGATCTCTTTAATGGATGAAAAAAAAAATGTATGTTCTATGGTGGCGATTAACATCAATATAATAGGTACCTAATACAAACGGGACACTCAACGTGTATATAAATACAATTCTTCGTCTAAAGAAGTGTAGCAAAACCAATTTCAATTCGACACGGCAAAAGGTGATAAAGCTTTATATTACTTTAATATTCTGTATCATGCTTTCCACTACAAAAATTGGTTTTATTCGAACAACTGAATATGCTGTTAGTTAAGTAGAAGATTGCATGATTGTCGTAGCTATTGCGTGATTTCAGACTCGATCGTGTATGCTAATAGTTACTTTATGAGAAGTGTCCGACCTGTGCTTCGGGTGCGACTTCGGGCACCTTCGGCCGGTCATAACTGAGCCGAAAGTTTGACCAAAGCCAAATGTGACTTCAAGCCAACGCAAGCAAAACATTATTGGAAAGAGAGGATTCTGAAACTTCTGAAAGTAGCATTGTCCATACAAAGAGAGAAAATATTTTTACACCCCTAACCTTAACGTATTCCAATAATTTTTATGTTATTAATTACGATAACTTAACAGGTTTTGTTGTTTTTTTTTTCGAATTTCTTCGTGTGATTGTAGAAATAATTTTAAGTGACTATGAGAATCTTATATACAGGGTGTAACAAAACACCCTAGTAATACTTAAGGGGGAGCTTCAGACAATAACTGAACAACTTTCACTATGGAGCCTAGATCGAGAAAAATAAAAAATAAAACTTTTTCATACAAAACTGATGGTCTGAAGCACCCTTTAAGTATTACTAGGGTGTTTTGTTACACCGTGTAGAGTAACTTAAAATTATTTATATGATAAAAATAAGGTATCTTTAAATTAAAATCGAAATGTAAAAGCCTGGTGCATGTTGCAGGCAAAATCTACAAATTAATTATAAAGCAAAATGTTGTAATAAACTCTCTACAACCACGTTCCTCAGTAACCAAAACATATTGAACTATAACATGACACCAATCAACAACGAATTCACCTACGAATTCTCTGGAAATATTCGATAAACATTCGTACAGTTATGTACAAAGACTCTACGTCACAGAAAAATATTCCAAGTTCTTTGTTTTAAAATAATCGTTGCACTAGTGGATAGCTGAATGGGCGTCAATTTGACCGACAGAGTTGGCATTCAAACTGTTACAATCGTGCATTCGTGCACCCGCTTGCTCTCTGGAATACTGTCGATAGTTGAGGTATTAGGAAATGGAATCGTATAACATTCAAATGCAGGACTAGAGGAGGGCAATCATTGACCCTTTCGTTTGTAAAATTTTACGAAGATGGTAAGCATTCTAGTTTTAATTTATGTGAGCCAGAGTTCAGCCTGGGTTGACTGGTCGCAATAGGTTCGCGTTTAAATACCGTTACTATAAAACTAAGTGTTCGAATAATAAATACGTCGGCTTTCAGGAAAGAAAATTTTTATGAATTTTCAGAATGTAAAGACATATTGAACCATGCACTGCAAAGCTCGCACACGGTATCGAAAATTCAGCAGTAAATAAGTTATTTGTACGTCACAATAGTATGAGTACATAATAATAGTCCTTAAAAAACAAGCATCATTTGGTAATTATGAATAGTGAACTACTATCTATTTTAATCACTTCAACTTGAAAATGCATTCGTGGTACTTTCTCTAACCTGGTTGTCTGCTGGAATGCGTTTGTACAAATATTAATGCTACTTTAACTTTCATGTTTCGACGATTAGTGTTGGTGTTCTAAATAGACGACAACTTTTTTGTGTTAGTATAATATTTAAGTGATTTTTTTTTTATGTAAGCTAGAACTGTCTTTTAAACATGACGCATTCTTGATGACAACGAGACAATAAACTATTGATTGTACAAAGCCATGTCGACAAAGTCGTATTAAAGTTGATATAGTAACGATATTACAGGATTCCAATGCTTTCATTAGGTGTAGTATATCATTTGCTAGAACTGAGGTTCAAGTAATGTATGGCTATCATACCGACATTATCTAACGATAGCGTAGCGAGGTATCTTATAAAATTCGTGGAAACTATTATCTGTAACAATGTTATTCCACTTCGCAACAAAAAAGCATTGTTAAAATCAACATTTGGGCATTTGATAACGTGGTGCGAATCGATATTACCCTGTACTTAACTGTAACGTCCAAACCCTGACAAAATAGCTGGAAAGCTTGCTAATAATGTACCTAAAGCCATTGATCGATAACACGTGATACTTATGTGAAAAATTGCACATTAAACAATTAACATTCCCATAATAGTTGACTCGTGTCCATTAATTATGAAGGGCTGTTGTTTTTCAGACATTCAATACATTTTCAGTGAATCCGCTTTACACATTTAACCAATCAATTGTAATTACTGAACACTGCCAACAATCAGTTATAAATCAAGCTCGTTGGATGTTAAATGAATCCTGGAATGTGATTGTCTTGGATACAGTAGGTACAGAAACGTATCCATAATGATTTTATCTTTCGCTCTTTGAATACCTGCATGATTTTATTAGGGGAGTGTTTGTGAAAAATACAGCAGTATATTGGGATATTAACATAATTCTTGAAAGAAAAACTAATGTTGTCATACATCGTAAATGTAATGCATTCCTTTTTATTGCCACTCCGAGATTTACGATCGTCTCAGCTTATCGAGGCAACTGTACTAAACTTTTACGTCACCGGGGAGACTTCGAAAATTTGCTTTTAACTTAAGTAATAAGAAATATAGAACTTACGCGACATGATTGGCTTGCGGTAGAAATGCGGCTGCGAGCGCCAACAGCAGCGGCGCGCTGAGGGGGCGGGCGCCGCTCATGGCGCGAGCGGTGGTCGCATGGAGCCGCGCGTGTACTGCCTGCCGCGCTCGCTTGCCGCCGACGTCGCGCGGCGGACTGCCGACTGCTAGGCCCTTGCCGACGCGACGCGCGTTATGCTTGCTCCTCGGCAAATGCTCTCGCCGTCGTGCCGCTATCGATCGCCAGGCGTGACCCGGCCCGGCACCGCCTGTCGCTCCAGCTATCGACCGTCGCGACGCCACCGCAGCCGATGCGACGCGTACTCACCTCCTAATTACTACACTACCGGACTCCTTCGCATTAAAACTTCAAAAGTCCGCGCGACACCGCGGTCAGATAAATCACGGTTGCGTTGGTGACAATCATTTTGATTGATGTCTTAAATTCACCGAATTAACGAACAGTAGATTAATATTTTATTATTAAATAGTAAAAGATTAAAATACACATTAATGTGTATGCTTTAACATGCACTTCATATTACAATCGGCTTTGTACTCATTGGTTTTATAAATATAACACCGAGCGTCTGCTTTGCTGAGTTTTTGTCACAACAATTCGCAATAGAATGCGTTTATGTATCATATCATAGTTTTGCGAAAAGTTAATCGTGATATTTATACACCAAAATTTTTATAATACTCAAATAAAATTATGGTGTATTCAGATAATAAAACTAAATAACTTTCAATGAAAACAATTTTTTGGACCTTCCATATGAAAGTGCTGATCCAATAATTAATTTTCTAAGGATGCTCCAAAAAAAAAAATGTGTTTCGAGTTTCTTAGGGAAAGTTGTTTAGTTTCATTATCTGAATACACCTTTCTAGTAAAAAAAAAGGGTTTAAAATTAGCTCTATTCAATGTAAAACCACAATAAAGGATCAGAAATAAAATATTATAATTATCATAAGGTATTAAAATTAGTAAAGAACAATTAATTATCTACCAAGAAATACATAGTATTTCGTAATAAAATATACAGACTGCACTAGACAAGTCTGCTGGAACTTTAATAGTGACACTACTCGTATTTTCCAGGAATTTCTAACAATTCATGGAATCGCGTTAACTGAATAGAATTTCCTGAATGAAAAGCATCCCTTTCACACAAATACGAGTGAATACTGCACAAAATATAAATAGCTTGAAATTTTCATTGTACAGGGTGAAATTGAAACACACTTCACAAGCCATCCAGCCAGCCACATCTTTAGTGCAAGCCAGATAAACACTTGACCAGTTTTTAGGGTTCCGTAGTCAACAAGGAACCCTTACAGTATCGACATGTCCGTCCGTCTGTCCGTCCATCTGGCCGCGGCTTAGCTCAGAGACGCTTAGTACTAGAAAGCTGTAATTTGACATAGGTATAAATATTAATCACGCCGACAAAGTGGTAAAATAAAATCTTGAAAAATATCTTTTTTAGGGTTCCAAAGTGAAACGAAACGTGGGGATGCAATTTTTTTTCACGTTTCTCTCATGGTTGTCTCTCATTAGTGGGAAAACCATTTTTTGATTTTGAGATCCGTTAGCGAAAATATTAAGCTTTAAAGCAAATTTTTGTTAGAGTCAAGTGTCCCCCCACCTCAACAAGGCAGGTAAACGGTTGTTTCTGGATACGTGAAAAAAAGCACGGCAGTAGTCGACCAACTTGTAAAATTTACTTTTTATACTTTATTACCTGTTAAACCGTAGTATAAAACAAAAAAGCCCCCTTCTAAGTCCGTATATTGTGACCTTCTAAGTCCGTAACTACGAAACCCTATCCTGCGCACATTGCCGGTTTTTTTTTCTTCAAGAAGTTGTTCCTATCGTAAAAGTTGTTCAGTTTGATGGGTAGACTCTTAGTTTAAAAGGATGCTAATGATATCAATTTCACCCTGTACTCTGAAACTTTATTAGTAAACATGTGATCTTATCCAGGTCTCTTAATTTTTACAATATAGAGATTGTAAGAAAGAGATATAAAAAAACGAGAATCCTGAATCATCACACATTTGAGCTCATCTGGATCAAATTATCATCAAACCATTGTTTTAAAATTTAATTCAGTGTTAATAACAGTTGGAGGTTTTCAGGAGATTATCGGCAGGGTAAAAATTCGAGTTCTGTGTATAATTCTGAATGTAACGTGAAATCGTGGATAATTTAATGAAATATTGTTCGTATTTTACTACGATTTCTTTTTAGATTCACAATTATTCGAAGAAACCGAATTTTTACACTGCGATAAGATCTCCGAAAACGGTTCTATTGTCTCGCGTCACGTATCTCTTTCTATTATACAGTGGTGCCGCTAGTACATCTCGCTCTCTCAGCTGTTAGTAACTTTATGGTTAGAGCTCACACAGAACAGAGATGGTTGAAGGATTGAGGGGGGGCCTTTGCCTAGTAGTGGTATTATTAGGATAGTAACAAAATAGAATTTCAATCTATTATTCTCATGATAGCAATGCATTGAACTTGGAAAATAATTGTCCAATCGGTTAATCTCTTTAAATAGCTCAACTCAAACAAACTTTTTCTAAGTCTTATATGAACAGAACTAGAAACGATATTTCAGTTACTTTATTCCTTTTGCTTTCTAAGAATTGAAGTCGGTTTGAAAATAACCTGACAGCGCTCAAGTTATTCACTAAATGAACTTTTCTCCACAATTGATTGTTTAATTATTTATTACATATAGGTACATCATATGCCAAACAGCTCTTGATAACATTTACAAACAATTAAGGGGATATAATTCGGAGCGCGCTCCATACAAACGTACTATGGTGATATTTTCAATACTAACCAATTAAACTCAATGAAATTTTTCTGAAACAGTCTTGAAACAGATATCTATGCTTGTATGGAGTCAGATTTTCGTCAAAATATACAGTTTTAATGCTAGGATTAATTTAAGATTTGTATGGAAATGTTTGAGGCACTGTAATTTTAAAACTAAACATTTTAACGAAAATCTGACTCTATACAAGCATAGAAATTTGTTTTTAGATTGATTCTGAAAAATTTCATTGAGTTTAATTGGATAGTATTGAAAATATCACCATAGTACGTTTGTATGGAGCGCGCTTCGAATTATATCCTCTTAACAATCATAACACTAAACGGTACAAACAAGTGAAGTAGGTACATTCGCGGAACCCAACCGCCCAGTGTCACTGTTGGCCCGCTCCATACAAACGAAGTAATCCTAGCCTTGAAACTGTATATTTTAACGAAATTCGGACACAATACAAGCATAGAGATTTGTTTCTAGATTGTTTCTGTAAAATTTGATTGACTTTTATTGGTTAGTATTGAAAATATAATCAGACTTCGTTTGTATGCGCGCATTTACGCATTCGGAATAAACTTCTTTTAAGATACCATAAATACTTTGATTAAAATACAAATTACAGCATAATTGACTCACAGACTTTTAGAATGTGCCATTTTAGGGCTCGTAGTTCGTATGCCTTGGTACTATACAGGATCCTACTTAATGTGCTGACACTTTTTTAAGGGGATGATCAGATCGTCAAACTGAAAAACTTTTTCTTTAGGACCAACATTGAATCGCGAAAAAAAATCAGCTGTCTGGTCAAAATTTGGTTCGAGTAGGTTTGCAGTTTTATTTGGAACAGCGGATTTTTTGTCGTAGTGGTAGTTGTGCAGTTTGACGGTCTGATCATCTCCTTAAATAACTATACCTCACAATGAAATACTGATGCAACACTCGTAATCAGTATCGCGTCGTAAGCTACGTGGTACGTAAGCTGCGACGGGCTACGTATACGTAGCATTTTTTTCTCAGTGTAGATGTGCCGCATCGCGCACCGCCGTTAATGCACATACACGACCTACGAGTGTTATTTAAAGCCTGAACGGTAAAATAAATACCTGCTTTAGAGGCGCTGCAGTCGACTATAACAATGTTTCAAGTACAAAAATTAGTTCCAACGATTATCCGCAACATGGCGAGGTTTTTAGGGTTCCGTAGTCCGTAGTCAACAAGGAACCCTTATAGTTTCGTCATATCCTGACTAAACTCCTAATGTGACGGCTTGTCACCCGCACCATAGCATCAGTTAAAATTCTCATTAAATACAACGTGTTAATGAATTAACGGAAAACTAGAAAGTAGTTTGTTAAGAATCGAGAAGAGAATCGAATTGTCATGTTTTCAACATAGATAATTTTTTATTTGTTTGTAAAATTTTAAATTTACTGAACTCGATCACAACCCACCCCACGGGCACACTCACCCTACTTAAGTACCAAACCAAGATTCTTAAAATGTATCCACGAGCACGTTAGCGCTTTCATTCATTGCTGAAATTGTAACAAATCATTTGTGCCTGAAAACTTAAAATGCGAATAACTTAAAATTTTAACTATCATAATAATGAAATTATTGTTTCAATCGAATTATTTTGTTTTAAATCAGTTAGGGTGTATGAGGTTTTATGCTTATTTATTAACACGTTGTATATATTATAAAAATTTCTTACTTATTTTAAAACAGACATAAATAATGGACGTAACGTTAAGGGTCATTTATTTCCCTACGCAACCCTACAAGGCTCAAATTTCCTACAAAACAGTACCTTTTATAATCTGTATATTTTTAATTTAGAAACACTTAAAAACTTTAACAGAAGCGTGTCTGTACATTGAAGAAAAGATGACGATATGGTTTTTAGGTGCCCCTGATTCCAAATTAATCTTTTTTTGAATTTTGTCTGTCTGTTTGTGTCTTTGTTTATGCGAGCATCTCGCGAAAACTACTGAACCGATTCTGATGTAACTTTTTTGTTTGATAGCTTATGATCTGACTTAAAATCTGGTATATAATGTGTGTGGACGAAGTCGCGGGTTAACTCTAGTATTGTATAAAAAAATAGAAATAGTAATATCTACGTTTTAGTTACATAACTTTAAGTTCATAGTACGTTTCCATTCATATTTTACTAATTCGTTTGTATGCGTGAACTAGAGTAGCGAAGAATATGTAATGTACCTACACCAACACTACGGAACCACTAGGCGGCGCCAAAATGTCTGGTTGGTTCGCGAGCACAAAGGTACTTACTTATACGAACTTTCCCAATTTTGTGGTGATGCATTTTCTTTGTTTCTTTCTTTTCTTTAGATTAAGCATATTTTTATTAATTTCTCGGAGTTGTCCCATATAATAATATATTATAATAGTATCTTGGAAATTGACCAATTATCTTTATTTATATATAAAGGGACCAAACATGATGTCGCAAAAAAGACAGCCGTTCCATACTTAACTCCAATGCCAACGACAAATGACTGCAAATGTATGAGACAGCCGATTTTTTTTACGAATTTAGTTTTGTTTCTACTGTAAAAGTTGTTCAGTTTGATGGTCTGAACCACGTCTAAAAGTTTCGGAACGGTAAAAAAATCAACCAGTATGATAACAGAACAATCAACACAATGTTGTGAAAAAAAGACCAAAAGAAAAACTCTAAAATCGGTCAATGCGAGTCGGGCTACTTGCGCACCGAGGGTTCCGTACCACACCACTACACAACATATTAACTTGGGGAAATTGTTCTCTTTGGGACATGTTGTTATTTGTTGTTATTCTGTAGAGTTTGATTAATTTAAGATTTAAAAGGATTTGAAAGGCACTGTAACTTTAAAACTATATATTTTAACGAAAATCGGACTTCATAAAAAAATAGAAATTAGTTTCTATATTGTTTCTGAAAAACTTCATCGTCTTTAATTAGTTACTATAGAAAATATCACCAGACTTCATTTGTACGGAGAGCGCTCCGAGATAAAACCCTGTCGTACGAGTTGTCTGTATGGCCCTAAAATGTGAGGTGTTCTTCGTAGCGGCTACGTACGCTACGCCGTAGCCCGTAGCGCTTAGTTGGACTTCAAGGCAGTCATGAATGAAAAAGGGGTTTAAATATATGTTTGTATCTTACGAAGGCCATTTCCCAGCAGTGGGATGTGTGTTTCGAATAAAAATATACAGACAGAGAACAGTAACCCAAAACCAGAAATGTAGTAGTTTTGTAGAACGATATTTTTTGAACCCCTCTTTCGTTTTATGGTCGAAAAAAATTGTTTTCTTTATAACTACTACATTTCTGTTTTTGGGTTACTGTTGTTCTTTTCTATCTTCATGCCAAATTTCGATTCAATACAGGCATACAGACACACTAACAGACAGAATGGATGAAAGTATAAGGGTTCCTTGTTTGACTACGGAACCCTAAAAAGGCAACAAAAGTGCTGGTTATATTCGATGCCATGACGTTACGTTAGCTTTTTTGCTTCACCCACTGGTATTGGAAATACTCAATACGTTATTTCCAGGTCGTAAAAATTGCAGTTGCAGTTTCTATTTTTTCAAACACGTAGCTTTTTTATTAGCTTCGCTCACAATACGAAGTTGCATAAAGTCTCGTTAAACTAAAGTTGCATTATTACTGCAATATTGCACTGGAAAGTTATTTTTAATTTTGAAGCATAACATTTCAAAGATTTCAAAGAGGCTTTCATACTGATTTCATAAAATGAATTGAATTTAATTATTGTATTATGTACGCTATCTAAACACTTGAAGGTATAATATTTGAAATCGGAACAGGTTGTTTAATCTATATCGTATGAATTTCAGTTGTAATACTGGACTTACGAGTTGGTTAGTGTGTCACAACTACCAGTAGATGGCGCTACGTCCCTAAAGACGCAATAGATTGAAAATGTCATTCTCCGGGTTTGTTGGATAGACCTTACGGAACAAAACATTCTTAGAAACTAAGTCGTTATACTGCTTATATTTGCGCTATCTTTAAATGCTCTATCATAAACAAGAATATTTTATTTTGTTTATTACCAAATAAAAAAAAACATACAGTTTAATTGATAACCTCTTTTTTTAAGTTTGTTAAAAAATTAACTGATCTCATGTCTTCCGATACGATCTTTGGATACATTGAAAATGAATCTGCCAAATGAACTAAATAAAATTTTATTTATTTTTCGCAAAGGTACAACTTCCCAGCCATCAGTAATACGTCGTAAGTAAAAAGTCATATCTCTAGGGTTTTTTCCGATATTTCATTTTCGTTTTCGAAAATAGAATTTTTTTCATTTTTTCGATTTTAAATAAAGTTTTTTAATTGAAAAAAATATTTGTTTTTGTTTTTGTAGTCCTCGTCAAGACGCATCTTTTGCCAATCAGGCACACACTCTTAAAACCCACACGAGGGCGATGTCGTATTTTCACTGCAAATCGGGCCTATACCGAAGCGACAAAAAAATCATTTTTAATGTTAAAATTACTTGTCATTCCGAATCACCCTAAAGTAAGTAGTATTAGCGTCCATCGTCGCATTTCAATCAAACCCCTAACTAAGCTGTTGCCCTAATTAACCTGGAAATCTAAACTCATCGTTACACTAACTAGTTTATAGTGCCACAAAAGCGTTTACCCGCATCATCGTCCACACCGGCACCCGTCATTGTAGCGAGATAAAATATACACCAGTATTTAAGAGGATAGACTAGTACCGTTTTTTCCTTACAAACGTATTCCCCACTTTCCTCCCGAAAGAATATGACCATACAATCTATGTTACCTCTGCTATGTCCCTGTGTTTTGCTTTTTTGCATAACTTAATTACTGTAAGAACAAGGGACCTTCGAAAATACCCAATTTTACAACCCGTTTTCAGACATCCAGCAAACAAATTTGACGAACATGAACAAAAAAGGAAAACATACAAACATAAGCCAAAGTTTCTCATATTATTCTTGAAAGAATTATTAAAATCGGTTTAGTTTTGGAGGAGGAAACAGGGGAATACAAAATGCAGATTTCGTCCATTTCGTCTAAACGCAGAATGTTCAGTAAAATGTCATAAAGTTAAAATTTAAGGGGGCCCTTCATACAAGAAACTAGTTTTTATCAACGTTTTCTTCTTCTCGCTCTATTATAAAAAAGGTAATACATACAAGCGTCAACAAAGGATATCATCGGATTTGGTCCAAAAAGTGAAAGTGACGGCCAAAAAAAAAGCAACATTCTATTAGTACTTGCCAGTCTAAAAATTAATTATTATGGCACCAAAGCTGTTGGTCCATTGTCTTTGGTTGTATTGGGTTCGAAAAACCTGCCTTTTCACACATTTTCGATGAAATTACCTGAGGCTATAAACTGTTAGAACTAGTCCGTCTCAGCATTTTTTAGTATGGCACCAAAGCTGTAGGGCCATTATCCTTAGTTTTATGAAGATTTGAAAAATCCACCTTTTTATAAATTTTTATAAAATAAAACTTACAGCTTCAGCTTTCGTGCCATAACAATAAATGTTTAGACGGACAAGTTCTAACAGAATATAGCGTTAGTTTTTGTTGGCCGGCACTTTCACATTTGGACCAAAAATTTATGAAAGGCCGATGATGTCTTTTGGTGTAATTATAGAACAAACTCTACAGAATTACAACTAATAGTAAAACCCGGCCAAGTGTGTGTCGGTCTCGCGCTAAATGTCCTAGAGAAAAAAAAACTTTTTTGTAAGTTAATTTGTTTGTGTAGATTATGGTGTTCGATTGATGAATTGTTATTCTGTTCACTTGCTTTGTGCACACCGTAACTATTTCTAACATTTCCAATGCAATGGAACGGTCATTATTGTCTGTTAATTATGATAACAAGTCAAACTGACCGTTCATTATGCGAACTACGCAAATATAACGTTATTCCGTAGGTAATAAACGCAATACGTGTGGCTCGGGCTTAAAATGGACCACTACATTTCTTCCCGAGGGTATATGACTAAGTTAAAATATCCAGGCAGTGTTTTTGTGGACGGAGGACTAACGACTAACTAATCGACGCGTCATTTCATCGTTAAACCTTCAGAATGCTAAAAAGAACTGATGGTAAGCTTAAAACCGCTTGTCAGACTTGCCCATGATAGAGATCCGTAGCCATTACATAAGTAGAATAAGAAAGTCGAAAAAAATTTCAGTTCGCTAGCTGCTTTTCAGTTTACTACTTTTCACTTTTCATCACTTTTTGATTGGCGATTTGATATTGCAAATTACCGGGTAAGAACGTGGCGGAAACGCCCATGATAGGGTTCCGTGTATTTATTGTTTTATCGCACGGATTTTCCTGCCTTTTTATTTATTTGAGCACAAATATCTCAAAATAGAAGCAAAAAAGACGTTTCAGCGACATCTCATTTAATGGAGTATACAAAAGATTCTTTTTTCGGCCCTCTTTTAATTTTTTTGTTGTTGTACGAGTATGTAAGTAGGTCAAAAAGCTTTTTTTTCTTCTTATTTATGTCATCTTTGTTTTTGAGTTTGATTTGTCTTTTCAATAGGAGCAAATTGGACACCATCCACGTTTCATAAATTTTTGGTCCTAATGTGGAAGTGCCGGCCAACAAAAAGTAATGATATATTCTGATGGAACTTGTCATTTGCATTTATTATTGTGTTACTGTAAGCTGTAGCTTTAAGTCTTATTACATCAAAAATTTATGAAAAGGCAGATTTTCAAACCTTAATAAAACCAAGGATAAAGCTTTACAGCTTTGGTGCCATAATAACAAATGTTTAGACGGACAAGTTCTAACAGAATATAACCTTAGCTAATTTCTTTGAAAATGTATGAACCCAAATAAAACCAAGGACAATGGATTTACAGCTTTTATGATATAATAATAAATGTTTAGACGGACACGTTCTAACAGAAGATAGCATTTTTTTTCCGGTACTTTCACATTTTGAGCCAAAATATCTTTTGGGGATTTGGAAAAATTTATAAGGAACCCTTATAGTTAAGAACCGATGTCCTTAAAAGACAGTAAATATGACATAAATATTCATCATTAAATCATCCTATGGATTTACCTTAATGCATAATATGATACTTTTTTAGGTCGTCTGTCCAGCGGGCAGCAGGGCGTCCCACACTATAGGTACGCCTACCAGTTCGCGGTCTCCACTCTAGAATTCTGACACCCCACCGAATGTAAATTCTAAAAAGTAGCGGGGAGCGATTGGATGAGGAAGGCCGAGGACATAGTTTTGTGGCGCGCCTTGGAAGAGGCCTATGTTCAGCAGAGACGATGATGGGCTGATGATCTTGATATGATAATGGTCAACCTCGAAAGTTAAGAGAAGAATCGTCCAAATGCGCACAGAACGAGGGTTATGTTTTAGGGTTGTTGTTTCCTCGTTTGAATACATATTTTTTATGTAAAGTGACCTTTGTTTGACCAAGCGACCGTCGTTTTGTGGTCTCGGTGGTTTCTGCAGTGAATAGTAGATACGTGTGAGGTTAATCCAATATGCACCGCATTGCGACTTTTATGTTCAGTATTGTCTCCTTTTACCTGACTGCGTTTGTGTACGACTCGTTAGCATATTTTATTTTATTTGTTAAGGTCAACCAACAAGTTAAACACTAATATAATTTTATGTTATAGTGGTACACAGTGGGTGTATAGACTAAGAGCTAACTTAATTATAGGCTGCCACGTCATTAAAAATGCGGAAATGGACAACATTACTTATTAAGTAGATGATTTAATTTAACTTAATTTTCCGTTTAACTAGTGCAATAAATTACTTTGACTTACTTAATTTATTTATTTCCAAAAGTTTTAGTCGTAAGTATTATGTATGCTTTTTTCGAAAATATCTACGTTTGCTTTTTTTGATAAATGAAGCATAAATACAAGGTGTTACAAAAATACAAATAAATATTTAAGGGGGTGGTTTAGACCATCAAACTGAAAAACTTTCACTATGATACCAATATCAAAAACACGACTTTGACAAATTTCACGATTTTGATTTTGGTCCTATGGGTCCCGTTGATCAGTTTGATGGTCTGAAGCACCTCCTAAAGTATTTCTAGGGTGTTTTGACTCGCAAAAAAAATCTGCTGTCCCATACATTTCAGTCGAACTGTAGTTTTGTATGAAACTTTTTTTCGAAGTTGGATCGATAGTGAAAGTTGTTCAGTTTGATGGTCTGACGCACCCCCTTGAGTATTACTGGGGTGTTTTGTTGCACCCCGCATAAAACTGAACTAGATACCCAATTAATAGTCCAAAATCGAGAAAACCAAAAGAGCTCCTAAGACCTCTTTTTTGTGCTAGCTGACAGTAGACATATCACGTACGACTTTAGTTTATTAATCATCAAATACACCATGTATAAGTACCACCCAACAGCATGCAATTGTAATGGTTATTATGTCAATTCGGACAGAAAGCTAAGATTTTATATGAGACTGGCAGCAGTTGCAAGTACGTTCATTAAAGTTAATCCTCCATTAAATCTTTTGCTGTCACTTTTTGTCGTAAAAGCTAGCAAGATATTTAATGGAGGAACTTTAATGAACGTACGTGCATCTGACCGTTGGAGGGACAAATGCTTAAAAACTTGCAGCTGGATACCAGCGCTGTTTATTGACCTTATGTGAAGGCAGTCAAAGGCAAAAAAACAGGATACTCGAATACGAGCTTTCCCAAAGCTAAATTCGAATCAACTACAAAATCGTTTGCTCACTTCGATTGTAACCTGCGCGACCATTTACCTACTCGTATACAACGATATGAAAGTCCATTTTCACAGTCATAAATTACTCACACAAATGTATTTATAACATTTTATAGGTCATAGGTATAGCATGCGTAAAAAACATGCAACAGATTAACTCTACATGCAGTTGTGACCTAGTAACATATCGATGATCTATGGCATTTGTTTTAAGGCGCAATAGTAGAAAGAAATGGAGGGATCTTTTATTTTTCTCTTTTTGACTAGATTTATACAATTTACCGAAACTAAAGTCATACCTAATTATTCTTGGATAGTTTATCTAGTGAAATCAAAAATTGAATACACGATTGGAATTAGATAGAAAATCGTCACAAAGATGACGTATTTTCATGTATTTAAACATTTTCTCATTTTAGAAGAACTTAAAATAGTTTCAGATTTTTGGTGTTTATACTCACATATTCACCATTAGTTTATCTAGTCATTAAAAAATATATAAATACTTTTGTTAATTCTTTTTAATCGAAAATACGGCACACGCACGCACTTTTCGGAGCGCTGAGCAATCGCGTTTCTCATATAAAATATTCGTCTGAACCTACAGACCCTTAAGGCACCAACAGCAGTAGCATTTAGTCACAGTATAAGAAAGAGTATCTAGTACTACCATGCCTGTCTCACTCCACAGGTCAGGTACGCTTAACGACCGATCCCCACCGAGCGGTGAATGGCAATAGGTTAGGTATAAACTTCTTGGTCAAATCTCATTAGACTTGCCGCCATATTGAGAGTTGTCAATGCAAGACTTGAAAACCCTATCGATGTCACGCTGCCAGCACGTGAAAGAATGAAAGAGGGGGACTATGTAAATGAAGCTTTCATGTCTAGTGACTTGGTTCATTTTTGTTTGCACGCGCGGTGTTTGTGTGGTATTTCATCTCGTGCATTTCCGTGCTTCGGAAAGCACGTTAGGCAGCTGGTCTCGGATAGTTCCGTCGGATGGCGTTGTAGCTATTCGTTAAGCCAGGTCAGAGGCCGATTAAGGCGGCTTGAAAATTCTCTGACAGCAAGTTTACCACTAACTTGCCTCCACCAACCTGCACTGGCCCCGCGTAGTGGAGTATGGCCCACTCCCTCTCTCCCTTATTCGTGAGAGGAGGCCTCCTCCTTACAGTGGGATTCTACAGGCTATAACTTACTTTTTTGTATGAAATGACAGCTAAGTATCCAAGGTAAGATTTAGTGTTGCCGAACGATCGATAGTTTTTCTATCTATAGCTGACCTTGGAAATCTGTAATAATACAATAGTATTTATCGATAGTATTTTATCTGAAGGTGCATGAAATTAAAAATTTATTTTAGCGAAAAAAGTAGTCACAGACATTCGAGCGAGCTGTGAAGTTGAGATGGCCCAATAGCACAGTAGGTATAGTGAACCTGCTCTCTGATCCGTGGGTCGTGGGTTCCAATACCGTAATTATTTGTAGGATGAATATGTATATACACGAGTCATGGATGTTTGTATCTACAGGGTGAAATTGATATCCCCTTACTCTCTCTTAGACTCTTAGTTTAAAAGGATGATAATGATATCTTTGTCTTATCATCGTAATGCAGGTTCGGGCTAAATTCTCGATTCACAAGTCAAGTGCGAGTCGGGCTACTCGCGCACCGAGGGTTCCGTACCACCCCACCACACTACTTATTAACTTACATTAAAGTTTTGTTTTCTCCGGGACCATTAGCGCAAGACCGACTCACACTTGGCTGGATTTTATTATTTTTTGTTATACTGTAGAGTTTGCTCTATAATCACACCAAGTTTGACGCTTCTATGTATTAACGTTTTTACGATAGAGCGAGAAGAAAAAACGTTGATATAAACTGTTTTTTTGAATAATTAATTTAAACTTTTTGACTTTATATTCCCGTTTTCACCCTTTGGGTACGGAACCCTAAAAGATATATTATTGAACGGGCCATGCTATTATAGGCATCGCACGTGTAACTATGTAAGATTATCTATGACCGTGTTCAAGACTCTATTGTCTACATTCAAGACTAATGACAAAGTCTGTACGTGCAGATTGTGCACTTAATCCGTACTTTTACGTAAGAAACAATACGAGACCTCTTCTATCCTTCTTTTACTCAAAGTCATGGTAGAGACGGTAAATCTTCTTTGTTCAAAAGAATACTCCGACTTCACTATTCAAATCGATTTAATATACATTTTCAATGTAAAAATCTAATAAGTATGTAATAAAGAACGACTTATTCAAAATCATCATTTCGATGGCTGCATTAAAATGCATTGGTATTAAATTTATTGAGTTAAAAGCCTTCTGGGAGGCTCAATTAGGATTTATATGTTGCGAATAGTGAATTTTTTACATATGTTTTCAGATAGTCTTTTTGTCACAGTTACAGTTACAGTTTAAAACTACTATTCATAATTACTCCACCCCTCCTAACAAAACTCCGTAAAATGACTGGGCCAGTAAGCTTATTATATTTCCACGAAGCATTGTCCGTGTAACGTTATAGTTGTGAGTTCAGGTTTATAAATACATGTGTCTGGTACGGATACACTCCGTGGGAATTTAATTTGTCGCTTTTGGCTTCAGATGAATGCGCAGATATTTTTTGTAATAACACTTTTTAAACGTTATTTTGTGCAAAGGTTTAATGCAAAGTTATTTCAAACATAAGGCTCTACCGCCCGGTTTTATCGTAAAATTGGCTAACTTTGTAAGTATAGCACTTTTTAGGCAGAAAACAAAACTGTACTACAGGACATGAGAAGTGAGTTGGTTTTTCTCGTAATCTATTTTAATTAATAAAACTGAAGAAAAAGGAATCTAAAGTCACCCCTTTTTTTCATTTGTACCTAATCATTTTACTCTTACGTTGTTGATTGTAAGAAAATGAAAACTTACAATATACTTATTTTTTGAAAATTCATCTTATTAGTGTTCCGGACTAAAATTGGCCAAGAGGAACACTTATGGAATCACGTCGGTGTCTGTCCGTTCGTCCGTCCGTCCGTCCATCTGTCACAGGCATTTTTCTTGAAGACCGTAAGACACAGGAAGCTGAAACTTGGTGCAGTTATAACAATTAACGGTCCAATGACAAAAATAAAGTAAGCAAAAGCATAACGTTTCTATCGAGGGGCAGTTTTGGGCGGCAGAAAGAGATAAAATACAAAAATAAATGTTTCTATAATATCGTGTGGGGTATCAAATGAAAGCTAGTCTAAAATTAGATTTTTTAGGTTTCTTTTTGAAACTTTCTGAAACAAAACTTTTAAATAAACACAGAAAAACTGCTGTCCCCACCGTTATTTCAAAAATCAGAGTCATGTAAAATCTGAAAAAAATCATGTGTATTAGAAATAGGGTGTAGGTGGTGGAAAAATTATCAAGCTGGCACTAACATGGATAGTTTTTTTTCTATACCCAAAAAAACTACCACTAGTTTAAAATGATCTTCAGTTACTTTGTGACCAAATACTAAGTAAGTTTCAATTTATAGTGGTTATCATCAACGACCCATGTTAAACAACTGGTGACACGGAACACTAATTGCCGAGTCCCGACTCGCACTTGGCCGGTTTTTTTTCAAAGAAAACGGCTAAGCTCTGACCGGAGCCACGCGCTCGATCACATCGATTAGTAACCAGAGTCGTGTTCCCGGGCGGATACGCCTTAAATCAGGTAAGTGCATTTATTTAAAGCCCTATTATGTCGACGCCCACACGCATCTCCTCGAGAAGTAAACCTTAGGCGCTTATATGTCCGTGTGTGGGAGAAATCTGTGGGCTTATTGCCAACTATGAGATACAGTTGGTTCTTGTATATACCTACTATATACAAGAACCAATTGTATCTGTATCGTTGTGCAAACGTGTGCCAACTGATTCCAACATATTTGGCACAACATTGCTAAAAGTAAATACTATATGATACATCGTATTTCACTAAAACCAGTTTTGTGACCAGGTAGGACAAGGGTAATCATTTTACACGCTACCCACTATGGTAATTATAGTATTTACATTAATTATTGAAAATGTAGGTAACATTAATAGCGTGCAGTGAAATAAGTACATTGAAAAAAGCACATAGCGTGAGTGAAAACGGCGTGTTATATAAAGCATACTATGGCACAGAAATAAGCGCTTACTTGTACGTTAGAAAAAGCGAAATAAACTATTAGCTTCGTGATGCATTTGAACGGCCAGCATTTCTGTGACCTACGATTAGCACGCTTGAGTTACTTACTAGTCACATTGTACCTATTTCAATCAAATCCTTTGGTTCTGTAAAATAACAATTAGTAAACATACTACAGGATGGCTTGCACTAAACAGTATGACCAGCGTGAGAGACAAAGCGGTTACTAAATACGTTTATGTAATAAATTTTTTGTGCACAGTTAAACAATTTATTAATAACAATTGAAGGCAAAACTCTGATAAACGTTATTATTTTATATTAGCACATTCATAATATAAATATCATTATTATAGGGTTCCGTACCGTACCGTAATATTACTAAGCGTACGTTGTCCGTTTGTCTGTGTAGCTGTCTGTCCTACCTATTTAGGGTTGTAACTTTTGAACCGTAATATTTAGACGGTTGAATTTTTCACAGAATGTGCGTTGTTACGGCGGATTTGCTTACAAATAATAAAAATGATAAAAAGTAAAAAATTTCCTCATACAAGAAATAAGTTTTTATCAACGTTTTTTCTTCTCACTCTATCGTAAAAACGGTCATACATACAAGCGTCAAACTTAGTCTGATTATAGAACAAACTCTACAGTATAACCACAAATAACAAAAACTAGATAAGTGTGAGTCGGTCTCGCGCTAAAGGTCCCGGAGAAAACAATTAAGGTGGTTTAGTACGGAAACCTCGGTGCGCGAGGAGCCCGACTCCCACTTGACCGGCTTTTATTTAAAATTCACACAATAATACATTCACACGGAACTTAAAAATCTGACATTGCATATGCTCACGAACATCCACGTTTCACTAGTACCGAAACTATGTCCAGTGTGATGAGAAGTGAGCCCGTCGCCACTTGTAATGGACAGTGGGTACAACACATGCCTCGAAATTGAAGCTTGCAGGTTTCCTCACGATGTTTTCCTTCACCGAAAAGCCAGTGGTGTTACAAATCGTACATAAATTCCGAAAAACTCATTGGTACGAGTCGGCCTGGACGGGGATCGAACCATCGCCTCCTGCAAGGCAGGCAAGGCTACTCGTCACTAGACCACCACGGCATTTCCCCTCTTATAGACGATTTTCCCACAAGGATGTTCTCACGACGTTCTACAAAGAGTTATTGATGTTTATTTTCAACTTTTATAAGTTAACTTCGACTGCATTCATAATATGATTTTATATTAGAAGTTCTATAACAGAGCGATTGCCGCTTGCCTAGATT
Source organism: Agonopterix alstromeriana (assembly GCA_963924505.1). Taxonomy (NCBI): domain Eukaryota; kingdom Metazoa; phylum Arthropoda; class Insecta; order Lepidoptera; family Depressariidae; genus Agonopterix; species Agonopterix alstromeriana. The sequence continues at coordinate 17,134,114 of OZ004661.1, forward strand.
TCCATGTAAAATGAAAGGATAAAGATAAAAATGAATTTGTGAGCCAAGTAAATAAACATTCTTAACGACTAAGAGACCAACTACACAAGCGATTTTTGAGCGTAGTCGATTTTCCAACTGCACCGTTATGACGTCGCAAATGTATCGTTGGCGCGTTTCTTAAACACAGGCGTTGCCTGATCTTGTGGTTGATTCACCGCGACACTTTGTTCTCTGAAATATATCGCGGTGAAAACGTGGCGGAATCGCGGCGATATCGTTTTTTCAACTCAACGCGCTTAAAAATCGCCTTTGTAATACGGCCCTTAAGAAGGAAATCTGTTGTAAGCTTCTTATATTGACTTCTTACCGCTTAGAAAAATAAGTTAAACTTAAAAATGTTGAGATTTATTGAACAGAAAAATATTAGTTATTCATAGATATCTTAGATAACTCAGAAAATAGATATACGCACATAAACTCACGATCATAACCCCTTTTGGGGTGGTCTGGAGCTTTGCTACAACTACCTATTATGTTTGTTGACCTTTACCATATAAATCTTGGTCATACATGCATTATCTTGATGTATCTACACTATTATAAAACTGCAGTAACATAAGTGTGTCTATACATGAAGTAATTGGCAAAAAACAAAACCCTCCTTCTGGCAAAGTCGGGTAAAAAAAGAGGCTACGATATGGTGTTTAGGTGTCCGTAGAAATCATGCAAGACGTGCTGGGACGTCTTGCATGATTTCTCTTCTTGCACGTGACTCGGCTTTATTCCATACTACCTGTCGCGGCAAGCGCGGCTTTCGCTCTCCGAAAAGCGCGGGAACAGGTTATTTTCTATGGAGTAAAGGCACGTCGCGCGCGTGTAGAGACATCATACTAGACGTGCTGACTCTAAATTACCGATTTATCTGCTTGTTTATTCTAGTCTTTGACTAATTATTATAAGGACTAGCCTTGCGGTAGCATTTCCCCTCTGCCACGGTATAAGCACAATTGATCTTGTGCATTTACATTCAATTTTACACCTTATCACTAAACGAGACAGCCTATAATTGCGAAATAATAACTTCGAACTTAGAACGTTTGGGGTTCAAACGAGACTACTTTTTCATGATTTTTACCCGACTGCGACAGAAGGAGGGTTATGTTTTTCGAGCGTATGTATGTATGTATGTATCTATGTATGTATGTATGTATGTATGTATGTTTGTATGTCTATTTCTTTGGCACGGCCTACAGCCTAAACGGCTTGATGGATTTTAACGTATGGGGTGTCATTGGATTCGTAAAAATCGTGAGAGTGACATAGGGTATATTATTTCAAGATGGCGTCTACAAATTAAAAAGAGAGGGGGAATAAACAATTTTTTTTTGTTAAAAATTACAATATGGGTATCAAACGAAAGCTAGTGATCAGACGATTCCAAAAATATAAATATTATAGTACTTTTATGTTACCGTTTCGACACAAGACTAAAAAGTATGAAATAAACTAAATTATTAAGATAAACAAAAAACCCGACTGCATAAAAAATCTATTAACTGAAAATAGAAAAACAAGCTCTAAAATCACTAATCAGCTATCACACCTGTATTTAAGCTAATATAATTTGAATGTTATTAGGTAGGTATTGCAGGCGGGGTCAAAAATAACCAACCAAAAATCTCCTTTGTCCCCGTTTGTTCCATATTAAACTGCAATGTCGACTCGCGAGTTCGCGACTCAAATTTAAGCAACAGCAGAATTTTTTTTTGGTCCTATCGGTTTGCTCCCATAGTGAAAGTTGTTCAGTTTGATGGGTAGACACTTAGTTTAAAAGGATGCTTAAGATATCAATTTCACTTACGTAGCTACAAGTAATTTTTCTAATATTCGGAGCTATTTGCAATTATACAGTATGTAAACTAACTAAAGGCAAACCTTTAACCACGTGCTCTACCCATAAACCTGAACAACTTTTGCTAGGCGAGCAAATAAAAACAACAAAAATTTCAGCTGTTTCATACGTTTAAGTCTTTTTTTGCGCTGACAGGTTCGCTCCAGTAGTAAAAGTTGTTCAGGTTTATGGGTAGAGTTCGTCGTTTGTATACCAACTTAAAAAACCTATCGTTAAAGTGTGACTGACGCTGAAAATTTTTTAATGTCAATGGTGTGTATTATTTAACATCTTTTTCGCCATCCTCGACCGTAATGGTGTAGGCCTCCGTCAGTCTATGACATTTGCCATCCCTCTCGATCTTATGCCTTCAATCCATTGTTCAGTTGTTCTTTTGATGTCGTCATACCAACGGTCTCTACTCTAACAGTGCTTTGCCCCAAGAGCCTCTTTTTCTGGTGACATGACCAGCCCATTGTCACTTGAGCTAGATTATTTTTACATAATAATTTGAAAAAATAAACTTCGTGCCCAGAATATTGAAGAATTGCTAAATAACTATATATATGTTTATATACTCTATATTGTGAAGCCTTGATAAATCGATCGGTCCGGGGAGTTAGCTGGACTATAAAAAACGAAGGTTTTATAGCTCAACCGGCCTCAGCTCCTGAACTTAATCTACATAGCTTGGTTAGTTCTTGTGAACTAAAATTGAGCTCTACGTTTTTGTGAGGAGATTATTTGTTGATGTTCCTGATATTTCGACAATAGTACTGTAATTATATTTACTGGGTCACAAACTACCATCATATAAGTTTGTATTACTCGTAATCTAGAAAATATAAGTTTAATATTTTATACTTACAAATTTTTTTGCTAATTTTTATACTTACACAATTCTTTTGCTCCTTTGCTTTACTACTGAAGCGCTCGTTGGCGTAGGTAGTGGAACTTCGGTATTGGAAATGATCACTGAAGTTAAGCAACGTCAGGTGCGGTCAGTCTTTGGATGGGTGACCGTTTAGTGGTATTTCATCTCGAGCGTTTCTGTGCTTCGGAGGAACGTTAAGCAGTTGATCTCGTATAGTTCCGTCAGATGGCGTTGTAACTATTTGTTAAGCCAGGAAAGAGGCCTATTAAGGTGGTTTGAAAATTCTCTGTGAGCAAGTTGACCACTAACTTGCCTCCACCAACACGCACTGGGCCCGCGTGGTGGAGGATGGCCCACTCCCTCTCACCCATTTTCGTGAGAGGAAGCCTACGCCCTCCAGTGGGATCCTACAGGCTATAACTTGCTTCACTAAATCTATATCTGTAAAATCAATACGCCGAATCGTTTCGAGAAAAGGCACGGCAGTTCGCCGCTCGTTCGGCTCGTCTTGGCGGGGGCACTGCCGTGCCGGGCAGATGTGTGTCTGCCTGTATGTTTGTTTGTCCCTTAAGCGTTCCTATACCATTCTTCAGATTGTGATGAAAGGATTTCGCAGGACCGGTCGTTATAGCGATCCTTGGACTTGTCCAGCAGTGGACGGGTCCATCGCCTGAGATGATGATTGCAATTGCAAAGATAGGATGGCTTCAAGAAGATTAAGTAGGCATGAAATCTTCTTGAGCGGTTGGTATCGTCTTTTGTTCGTTGACATGTCAAAAAGGTTGAAAAGGCGAGTTCAAGTTTTCTGAAATTCATGCGGATGGAGTCATAAGAGCTTGTAAAATATATAGGTACTAACTACCCTTAAAATTCAATTTGACATAACAAAGAACAAAACATTTAAGATATAATAATAAGATACCCAGACATACAAATAAATCTATAACAATAAGTACGGTAAGATTTAGTCACGGTTTACACGGAAGAGACGTGTGGCGGTGGCGGGCGGATAATCTAAGGAACACAATATAAACCTTGTAGTACGTAACTTAGCGTCGTTTTTGTCGTAAGGGCCTCCAGGTGACATCTGGTCTGGAGGCGCGAGCTTAATTCTCCAAACGACGCTATGCTACGTACTATAAGGTTTATAATTGTGTTACTTTGACTATCCACTAGCACCACACGTCTCTTCTGTATGAACCGCGCCTTAAAACAGGAAGAATCTAAAAAAATACCTATGTCAGCAAGTAGACACACATTGAAGATTTAAATAACATTTTGTGTGCTAAGACATAATTACAAATGAATTTAATATATGATTATAATATTGCGAATATGCTTTGACTATTTATATGTGGACTGGTTACGCGTGTAATTCTACTAACAAATATTTCTGCCACTTTTTGCGGGGGCGAGGTAACATGAAATCCGCAACTTTGGATTTTATTCCCCATAACTTTAGATTCTAATTTTGAATGTTAAAAATCATGAAAAGTAGTCTCGTGTGAACCCCAAACGTTCTAAGTTTGAAGTTATGATTTCGCAATTATAGGCTGTCTCGTTTAGTGATAAGGTGTAAAATTGAATGTAAATGCACAAGATCAATTGTGCTTATACCGTGGCAGAGGGGAAACGCTACCGCAAGGCTAGTCCTTATAATAATTAGTCAAAGCGAATATGAGAATATAGCTTCGATGTGTGCAAGTACATATCTAGGTACCCGTTCCAAAGTATCCCGTACGCTATCTTTCATGAATAAGATATATTTGCCGAAACTTTGTTACGAATACGCTGTAACCTCCAGCTATACGTTAGCAGTTTTCGTTCAGTTTTTGCATACAAATTACCATTTTCGTGCCAGAATTGTTCCAAATGTATACCTAAGAGATCAATGGTAGTAGGTATTAAATGTGTATGAATAATACTATAGGTACTTATGACTTTTCATTAAATATTGTTTCTTCACAGAAACTAAGCAAAAACGCGAATTGTATAGTATGCTCATAGCATCACAGAATGTGACTACGTTATTTCTTTGTCTCTGCACCTGAACACGTGTTTACCAATTTTATCGAGTTCCACGCTACTAAAACTGAAAGTAAAACTCAATAGTAGCGACATCTACCGTTATAGACATAAGCTAGCAGGAACAATACAAACTCATAGTCTCTTCGGCGTCAATCCAGGTGGTACTCAGATTCTGAAACTATGCTCAGAACTTGATACAAGTTAATTGCAATAGATGTCATCGCAATCGAATAATACATAGAATAGGTATGTTAGCCGTTACCGTTACAAAGAATTATGTTTTTTAGGGTTCCGTACTCAAAGGGTGAAAACGGGATCCTATTACTAAGACTACGTTATCCGTCCGTCCGTCCTATTCAATGATACCCCACTCGACATAGTTCGTCAACTTTGGTTTTTTTATTTTTCATTGTGATTACTGTCATTTCTTTAGTGAAGTTTAGTGACACTTACAAGATTAAGACAAATCGATTAACGTAAGAATAATCAATAACGGCCCACGCGTTTGGTCGTTTCGTTCGTTCGAATTGTTCCAAATGTATACCTAAGAGATCAATGGTAGTAGGTATTAAATGTGTATGAATAATACTATAGGTACTTATGACTTTTCATTAAATATTGTTTCTTCACAGAAACTAAGCAAAAACGCGAATTGTATAGTATGCTCATAGCATCACAGAATGTGACTACGTTATTTCTTTGTCTCTGCACCTGAACACGTGTTTACCAATTTTATCGAGTTCCACGCTACTAAAACTGAAAGTAAAACTCAATAGTAGCGACATCTACCGTTATAGACATAAGCTAGCAGGAACAATACAAACTCATAGTCTCTTCGGCGTCAATCCAGGTGGTACTCAGATTCTGAAACTATGCTCAGAACTTGATACAAGTTAATTGCAATAGATGTCATCGCAATCGAATAATACATAGAATAGGTATGTTAGCCGTTACCGTTACAAAGAATTATGTTTTTTAGGGTTCCGTACTCAAAGGGTGAAAACGGGATCCTATTACTAAGACTACGTTATCCGTCCGTCCGTCCTATTCAATGATACCCCACTCGACATAGTTCGTCAACTTTGGTTTTTTTATTTTTCATTGTGATTACTGTCATTTCTTTAGTGAAGTTTAGTGACACTTACAAGATTAAGACAAATCGATTAACGTAAGAATAATCAATAACGGCCCACGCGTTTGGTCGTTAGTATGCCACAAATGAACACATTTACGTACAAACATACATACATATGCCGATAAACATATTACCCTTCCTTTGCGTCGCGCAGTCGGGTAAAAAGGGTAAGTTGTATTATTGACCAGCATGGGTAGCATGGCAGCGTGATATAGCGCTATCAAGTCTTAGCTCTCTTTCTATTTTCACCCGAACGAAGGAGATAAAAGGCGTGATACAGCCGTATCTCGTGTAACATACTACGGCTTCTGAAACCTCTTTTCGGTCAGTCCGGGGGGCACATATGTTGTGACAAGATCGCTTATTACTTTGGAAGTATACCGACCGGCATTATTTTACTACCATTATTAAGAGGATTGAAGCTATTACTCGGTACAAGTCGTTTCACGTACTCCATTGCAGCTGCGTCCCTGATACACTCTTCCCTATTGTTAGGGTTCCGTACACAAAGGGTGAAAACGGGACCCTATTACTAAGCCTACATTGTCTGTCCGTCCGTCTGTCTGTTAACTATTTAGGGCTGTAACTTTTGAACCGTAATAGCAAGACAGATGAAATGACAACATGCGTCCATGTATGGGCCGTTCGGCTAAATTGTGATATGCATGTGATAGCTTTTCTAAAAGCATTATAATATAGACGAATGTGGTAGAAATACAATCCAATATTAAAAAATAGCCCCATTTAAGTAGTTTTGTCCATCCATCATGAAATTCAAGAAATCTCGTTTGTGCAGAGTTGAAGACCCTACTGCGAACGCACAAAAAAGAAAAAAGGTTACAAAAACAAAAGAGGAACTTAACATTGTACTGAAACTATGACTTATTTTAATATCATCTTAACGCACGGAAATTATCCCTATTTGCAACAATATTCGATGCAGATGTATCTGGCTACATAATCGCAGGGAGGACAAAAGTCAAAAGTCAAAGTCAAAATAATTTATTCAATATAGGAGCTCGAAGCACACTTATTAAACGTCAATTATTTTTTAAGATTCCTGCGCGTCGGAACGTGTTGTCGCTATAGAGAAGATGCGGCCAAAAACTCTACAACATAACACGACTTAATGACTATTAAAGTCCGGCCGCTGAAAGATTGCGTTTGACAGTTACCATAAAATTGTAAAAAACTGAATGAAAATATTGTTTACCTGTGCTCACTCTAGTACACAGGACACTAGCTGCCCTTTTAAGATCAAAAAGCTACTAAATAATGATCGGCATTTATAGTTTTCATTCAGTTTTTTACAATTTAATGGTAACTGTCAAACGCAATCTTTCAGCGGCCGGACTTTACTATGTAAATTCTTAAGCTAACATTCTACTTCTTTGCGGTATAAACCACAAACGACTTAATGTCGATTATATGTTATAGATAAGAAATGTTAGTAAATAAAAGACTACATGTTACAACATCAAATCGTTTAATTTCAAGAATATTTGTATAAGATTGCATGCTTAACTGAGAAAACATGAGTTAACTATCGTAAAATTAACTCATTAACGCGTAATTAACTATTTTTATTTAATGGCAATGAAAAATGTCATCGAAATTTTGACGTATTCGATACGTTACATTGGCTATTTTGGTTACAGCTACATAAAAAACTTCGTTTTTAGCTACTGTAACGCTATTGGAAGTTGTAATGTTAATGATAAGAAGTATTTAGAATAATTAATAGTCAGGAAATGAAAAAAGCGATACAATTAATTAACACAATATCTTATAATACTAGCGACTCGCCCCAGCTTCATCCGGGTGGGATATTTAGGTAAATATATTATATACAAACCTTCCAGAAGAAATTCCGTAAATGACAGTGAAAACCCGTAAAGTATTTTGATACGGTTTAAGAAGTAAGCGGAGAATCAGAAATGATGAGGACATACGCAGATAGCGACTTCGTTTTATGCTTTAGAGATTCTAAAATGATTGTTTATAAGAATAATATTTTAAAATAAAAAGAAATGTGCGAATCAATCATAAACCAGCGACGTAAAGTTGATATAGTGTATTACATGCATTTCAGGGGTGAACACTGCGATTTTCGGGCAACTTAATTTTGGAATGGTTTGCCGCTTAATTAACGGGGAATAAAATTATAATGTTTACACAAGAACTGAAAAGTCAAGCTTTAAATTTTTGTTACCTGCGTCAAGCCTGCGTGCATTTATTGCACGATATTTCGATAATTACTGTCTGTAAAAGGGAAAATGTTTCGTCTATTAGTGACTTTTTTGTAAATAAAACGCATTGACACCCGTCTATTCAAAAAAGAGTTTTTATCCTTCGTCCTGCACGTCTAGCATGATTTCTCTACTTGCGCGCAACTCGGCTTTTTCCTATACTAAAAGTCGCGGCAAGCGCGGGAAAAGGTTATTTTCTATGTAGCGAAGGAGCGTCGCACGCGTGTAGAGAAATCATACTAGACGTGCTGACATTATAATTCTCTTTGTTTCAAAAACATAAATTCTAGCGTGTCAATTGTGGTGTCTATCTAGGCTGCTGGTAACCACGAAGAAACCAGAGAGGGTGAGGTAAAAGTTGGTAGGAGGCAGGGAGTGTCCATATTGTATGTAGAGTATCTAGTAAAATACTCTTTCTTACACTGTGTAGGGTCTTATCCTAATTATTGCTAGTCAAATTATATTATACTAGAGTTTACCCGCGACTTCGTCCGCACATATATACCAGATTTTAAGTCAGATCGAAAGCTGTCAAACAAAAAAAGTTTCGTCATAATCAGTTCAGTGATAATGTTACAAACATACAAACAAACAGACTGACAATAATTCTAAAAAAGGTTGATTTACAGTTCGGAATACCTAAAAACCATATCGTAATCTTTTTCATGTAAATATCTTCAATGTACAGACACACTTCTGTTACAGTTTTATAATAGTTTAGATTACATTATAAGGAGAGACTGATTAAATATCTCAAGGATATGTATTATTACTACTGGCAGTAAATGTATAAGATCATTTATTTAAGTCATAGTCGAATAATGAAAAAGTTACTACAATTTTATTATACAACGTGTTAATAAATAAGCGCAAAACCTCATACTCTCCAACTGATTTATAACAAAATAATTAGATTAAAACAATAATTAATTAAAAGCCATTCGCAATTTAAGTTTTGAGGCAAACATTATTTGTTATCATTTCAGCAATGAATGAAAGCGCTAACGTGCTCGTGGATACATTTTAAGAATCTTGTTTTGTAGTAAGTAGTGTGAGTGTTCCCGTGCGGTGGGTTGACATCGAGTTCGGTAAATAAATTTTACAAACAAATTATTTAATATTAAAAAAATATATTTATGTTAAAACCATGATAATCGGTTCTGCTCTGGATTCTAAACAAATTACTTTCTAGTTTTGAGTTTATTCGTTAAAACGTTGTGTAATATTTCACTAATATCTAATGAGGTTAAAGATTATAAAGGTAGACGTACTTACTTATATCTAAAATACAGGATTATTCTAACATTCTATATTTCATTTAAGTACCCTTTTATTTTCATTCTAAGTATTTTTTTTTTCGTTTAATAACATTACAATTCTAGTACTAACGTATCATGTTGTTTCCGACTCAAAATATACATGCCGTTTTATAGCTATAGTCGTAAAACGCGTCTTAGTATATTCAATCTACATTTTTTCGCGGCAAAAGACATAATGTTTTGAAACCATTGATATCTTATAACTGAACTAGATTCACTATTAACGTTCGAAAAATGGTAAAGCTCATATCGTCGGCTAAAGTGCCTCGTAACTCCATTAGATCAATTTTTACAGGAGGCACAAAAAACGTCACCACGAACAATGGCAGCCCATAGTTATTATGGTTTTCTATTTATCATTTTAAATTGTAACGGCTTTTAAAAAGGATTTAAGAGTTGTGCCATGGATGCATTCAGGAATTAGTAATAAAAATGTAATTTGAAGAATAAAATGGAGTTACGAGGTTTGACACTTTAGCCAACGATATGAGCTCTTTTTTGTACTATCTGACCTTTGGACTGGTTACGCGTGTAATTCTACTAACAAACATTTCTGCCACTTTTTGCGGGGGGGCGAGGTAACATGACATCCGCAACTTTGGATTTTATTCCCCATAACTTTAGATTCTAATTTTGAATGTTAAAAATCATGAAAAGTAGTCTCGTGTGAACCCCAAACGTTCTAAGTTCGAAGTTATTATTTCGCAATTATAGGCTGTCTCGTTTAGTGATAAGGTGTAAAATTGAATGTAAATGCACAACATCAATTGTGCTTATTGCTACCGCAAGGCTAGTCCTTATCATAATTAGTCAAAGTATCTGACAGTAATCATGCCAAATACGACTAATTTTATGAATTAAATACAACATATTAGTGCGAACCCACAGCGTGCCTACTTAATTTGTGTGGGTTATTGTGTCATTGCGGACAAAAATGTACTAATATTTTATATGAGACTGAGGGTCTGTTTGAAACTAATGCTGGTTTATACCCTTGGGTGACTACATTAAAATTAGTAACTCTCTCCCCCTCCTGCCGACGCTTCACCCCAAACAAAAGTGAGCAAAGACGTGCATTTTCAGTAAGTTATGTCTTTTGCCGTTTTGCCCATAAATTGATATCTAGAATGAATAGCCTATCTTAGGAACATGATTTCGTTTGCATTTGAAATATTTCCGCTTGTGACGTTATTTCACTTCAAACACGAAATATCCTAATAGTTTAACCCTGCCATATAACTTCAAGTTTTTATTTGCGAACCCTGGAAGTGAATATGGTCATATATAGTACTCACCTCAGCATTTCTTCAACCAATTTCATTTACTTAAACTAGTAGTACCTTACCAATACTACAGTTTTATCATGAATGATCATTTCAAAAACATTTTCTATTTGCCAAGCAATAAGTATGCCTTGTTTTCGATTCTACAATTCAATGACTAGTCAATGACTATTAACGTAACGTTTAATGAAACTTTAAAACAGATACCATCAAAAATGTACATCTAAAGACATTGCACCTAAAAATCAAATAATCAAACCACTAGCCCAGGAATACGACCACTCTATCAAGAGTATTTAGGTACAGTTTAGAGTTGATATAGATCGACGGCATTGTTAGGTGGTTTGCTGATGGACGAGCGACGTACATTGACGCCACCGCCCTTCTCCGCGGATCAGACGTGCGTGAAACTGGCGTGGACAGCATCATCTTGAGAGATCTGGGTGCCCGCTGTGAAGTACTGGAAAATGCAACGATTAGGAGTTAATATTGTAACGGTGAAGAATCGAGCAATAAGTTATACTAAAATAATAAGGTGGATAAGGTAAGATGCAACCAATACAGACAATTCATTTAAACACAAGTTTACTGGCATATCATTACATCATTGATACATGTTATTTGTCATTGAATTGACACAGAAATATACTTCCATCGTACTATAATAGTTTCACTCCCATTTTTGTAATGAACTTCTTTCAGCGCACCTAGAGGTTAATTGAATTTTGTAATCCAAATTGCGGTTTCAGAATATCTCTGACTACCGCCTCGGGGAATATAGCCGTGAGCATACGCGATGGCGAAATTGCGCGTGATACGACAGTCCTATCTACAATACAGTATCAAGTCTTGGTAGGCCCAACACTCTTTTTTTGTATTCGATACGGTAGAGATACGGTAGAAAACTCGTATTTGAGTTGCCCACTGTTTTTTCTGACCATAGTGCCATTGTTTAAGGCTCTACCGCCCGATTTTACCGTAAAATTGGGTAACTTTGAAACCATTTTATTCATTAACTATGTCACTTTTTAAGCAGAAAACTAAACTGAACAATCTATAGGACATGAGAAGTGATTTGGTTTTTCTCGACAACTATTTTAATTAATAAAACTGAAGAAAAAGTTGTAACCATTTTACTCTTACATGGTTGATCGGATGAAAATGAAAATTTATAATAATACTTCACAATACAACATAGAATGATTTGGTTTACACATTTTTTGAAAATTTTTGAATATAATCTAATTTTTCAAAGAAAACAGCTAAATTCTGACCGGAGCTACGCGCTCGATCACATCTATTAGAATGGAAAGTCGTTTCAAAAAGAACATGGTTAACATTACAACTATATAAATAACAGTTGTAAAAGATTTAATTTTGTGCAACCAGAGTACAAAACCTAGATGGCGTTGTCATCACGCATAAGTGTAAGTAACAGTAGCAATCGTACATTATGTTCTTTTCAGTTTAGTGTTATAAAATGTTTCATGATTCATGAATGCCTATGGAGAGAACCAGTCACTTCTGATCGTCAATAGATGGCGCTTCAGATTCACAAAGTTCCGATTGTAAACGCGGGAAATAACAGACGCCTTTTACATGAATTATTAAAACGTCTTACTTTTTCCTATGAGCCTTCTTTAGATATTAATATGGAGCTTACTTATCATGAAAATTTACAGGGCATTTTAACTAATTCAAATATGCCTAGTAGATGTTAACAATTGGTATGTTGGTGTTATTGAAACTGTATAATGATTTTAAGTTGTATTAGTGTTGCATAAAGGTGAACCGTTTTGACTTTGGAAGTTTTACTGAATGTCTGCAAAATCCTCGGTCCCTTAGAGATCTCATAGGCAAACTAGTACGAGTAGCTTCATAATATCAGTATCGATATTTGCGCCTCTATGTGCATAAACGGGTGAACGGATTTGTATCAAATTTGGCACACACATAATATATTCTGAATTAATTAGGATATTTTTTCAAGTCATCGCAGACAAAGTGGGCAACGGGTAGTGTAGGAAAAAATGATCAAAGTTCGACTTATCTTTGTACAATATTTAGGTGTTATAAAAAAACATCTAACAATTTGAGACATTACGAATATTGTGCATAATATCTTATTGTTGCATAGGATTACGATATTATAACACGGGTTCATAAAAGGACAATAACTGTAAAATAATACAATTCGGTATGTCAAGTTTTTTTATGGTATCGATTTTATTAAAATTAAGATAGTATATTTAAGATTAAGATACTAATTAAGATAGTATTTTAACAAACTAATTTAATGTTTTTCCCGATTCGTCTAGTTTGTCAATAAGAATTTAATTTGAAAAATTAGTTTGATTTGTAATCTCTAAACGCAAAAGATCGCGAGAAAATAATTTAAACTCCATGGAGAAAAACCTATGCTTAATTAAACACACAAAAAATCACCTGCCTTCTCTTTCTAACTCTATGCTGGAAACAGAAACGGCAACATCAAATGTCAAATTCTGACATTGTGAACATTTTCGAATCGTTTTGTTAATGACCAGTTATTTTAAGTTTACCAAGGACGTTATTTTATAAAAAATATATGTAATCCTTTCATTCAAAATCTCTGACATAGAAAATATTGATAGTGAAAAAAAAAACTTGTCACACCGAATTGCCAAGGGCAGACCACCGATGCGTTGGTCAGACGGCATTGTAAGGGTTACGGGTCAAACGGATCAGTTTAGCAAAGGACCGTGAAGAGTTGCGCAAGAAATAGGAGGCCTATGCCCAGCAATGGGGTGATGTGGGCCAGTTGTGGGTGTAGAGTGCAATGGTCACGGTAAATTTTAACTTACACTATAGTTGTTTGACTCTTAAAATATCTTGCGGTGGACATGTCCGAAGACTTCCCTTCCTAGGAGGAAGTCATTGTACTGAATACAAAATAAAGAAAACCAATTAAAAAGCTATTAATGAAATGATAACTAAATATGTTAGAAATGTAGTTTAATGAGATTCGAAAAAAAACACTTCTGCTATTTTAAACATTATCTTTTTAATATAGTATTTACTTAGGGTTAAGACACATTTACCGGCAGGGACTGACGGTGCGGCGGGCCCATACAAAAATGTAATTTAGTATGGGAGAAGCCTTCCGCCATCGACGCGGCAACGACACGGCGGGCGGCTTCCCATACTAAAAGTTTTTGTTCTATGGGCGCGCCGTCGGTCGCCTTCGGCAAATGTGTCTAAATCCTAAAACGTACATTTTTAGGGTACCGTAGTCAAACAAGGAACCCTTATAATTTCGTCCGTCTATCTGTCTGTATTTCCCGGCTCAATTACTCCCTCATTTTTGAACCTATTGAATTGCAATTTGGCATAAAGACCAGATAAGTAATAGTAATCAAAAAACAGAAATATGATAATTAAGAAGAAACACATTTCTTTCGACCCATTCAACGAAAAGGGGGTTGGCAAAAATTAGATGGCAAACTAGATGGCGTTGCACGACAATAAATCGCGCTATCAATACTTAATTTGTATCAAAAATTTCTCTTCGGTATGATAAAAAGATTAATTGTTTTTCTTCTCATTCTACTTATACAATGGTTACAGAACCTTATCATGGCTGAGTCCAACACGCTCTTGGTCGGTTTTTTACCAATTTTTTTCTCACTCCATATTTTTCTACCTGTATAACGAAGGTAAGTACATACATCGTTGTAATAAAAAGAAAACCAAATTGAGAGCTGGAGACTGGCAGTGAATACTAATTAAGCGAAAAACTAGCGAGCTCGACTTTTTAGCACTAAGGCTAGGCTCTGGCGTGAGTTTCGTTGGATTACATGAGATAAAAGGCCACATGTTTTTAAAATTTTATATGAGAAATTTGACAGCAATGGACAACATTTAATTTTAGAAAAGGTACTAAAATTAGAGAACCACTTAATTTTGGAGATTATGCCATACAAAGCCGATATTAAAATTGAACATTTTTTCTATCAATTTATTTATCGAGTTATATAAAAAAAAAAAATTGCCCAAATCAGAATTAAATCCTAATTTTGAGATTTCCTTGCCTTTCTTTGACATTTTCTTAATCATATTTCCGATAAGGTATTAATTACATTATGCCTAGGATGTCTAAAAATGTGTTTAAAAATATAAGTAATGAATCAAAATTAAATCGAAAAATACGTATCGCTTATTTTTAACAATATTTTTAATTTATTTAATAAACTAGGAGATTGAAAAATAATGTTATCCATTGAAATAAATTTGAAAGTGGCAATATGCCCACTTGGTACAAAGGTACATCTAGAGTCAGAAAAGCTTATCTACCAGATTAGTAGGGAACAAGTCTACTACGGGGATCATCAGGTACCACAGATTAATACACCTTTCATGGCTTTAATACAAAATTTTAGAAACTGTTAGCACAATAATCGATATCTGAACACGTTAAATCGACACGTTGTTTTTTGAATTCGCATAAAAATGCTATTTATTTTGCAGATAATCTAAACTATTATAAAACTAACAGAAGAGTAGTAGTAACAGAAGTGTGTCCGTTCGTACACACATTGAAGATATTTACAAGAACAAGATTACGACATGGTTCATCCCTGACTCCGAATAAACCTTATTATAGACATTTTTGTTTGTGTTTGTTGAGTGTTTGTTTGTTCAAGCATCACGCTAAAACTACCGAACCCATTTTGGTGAAACTTTTTTGCTTGATAGCTTAAGATTTGACTTAAAATCTGGTATATAATTTGTGTGGACGAAGTCGTGGGTAAACTCTAATACGGTAATTAATATTATCGTTCAATTATTGATTCTATGCAATCGGTTTTCAGAACTAGCTTGCCACAATTCGACGACTTTCTTATTTTATTGCTGTAAATAAAACCTACCCCGGCGAAAGCTCCACCGTTCCACGGGAGGCGGTCGTGGTCGCGCTGCGGGGTGCGCTGCGGCGGTGCCTTGTGGTCGGCGCGGGACGCCAGGCGCGCCTTCGCGGTCAGCGCAGCGCGCAGCGGCACGTTTGCGCGCGCAGCCTCCGCGCGCCCGTGCTGACAGAACTCCATGAGAGCCACGCCCAGAGCAAGAGCCAAACCACCCACTAGCACGTAGAAGATACCCGCTACTTGGCTGAGAGTCATTTCCGTGATTGTCGTCTCCTAAAATTTTAAAAAACCACTGGTAAAATCTGTCACATTGATTTGTCTCGGTGTGTAATATCGTATACAGGGTCCAACTTAATATGCAGACGGTTTTTTGAGCAGATGATCAGACCATCAAACTGAACAACTTTCTCTATGGGACTAACAACGAAATCAGGATAAAAAAAACTGCTGTCCCATACATTTGGATCGAGTAAGATTTTGTATGAAAGATCTGAATTTTTCTGCGCGATTTCAATGTATCAGTTCAGTTTGATAGTCTGATCATCCCCTTAAAAAACCATTGGCATATTAAGAAGGCCCCAGTATAGCTTACCTCGTCTTTCAAATCGCAATCAGGCTTCTTATGCACTAACCATTTACGCCATAACTTTGAAATCACTCCTTCTTTTTTCAACGTCACTATAGCCAGATTAATTCCTTCCCTAGAACATATTAATAAAAATCGGGTTATCTAAAAATTTCAAAACTAAAACAGCTACCTCACCAGGCATACGTGGGTAGAAATCTTAAACCCACCCGTACCCCTCTCAATATCTTCTCATATCATAAAACCACGTCCGTGTCATATAAAATGCAAATTTTTAACTTGTTGTTAAAATCACGTCGCAAATCGTGTACCATAAAAATGGGATGGTATAAATTCGAAATGCAGACAGCAAAGACTTCCCCACTGACGGGGCCCATGTAAATTTACGACTTTTCAGTATTCAGCTGGGAATTACCGCATAGAGACGAGATTTCAGGTAGATAGTGGGAGCTCCTGTATAGTGAGAATGAACGTTGCCGTTGGAGTTTGTGCTCGTCCTTCAATATACGTATTATGTCAGACTGTTCTCTTTTATTTTCTCTCGACTGTTGTGGATAGCTTTTGGTTAATCCAATCCTAGTATTTCAGGATTGTGAGCAGTTAGAAAAAGAATCGTTACTTTTTATGGAACGGTGATAGCCCGGTCGTTGGCGGGCGTTTCTATTTCCTAGTCCGAATTACAATTTTAAGCCTTTTATTACTTCCTTTTAAAACCAACGTAGTTTAAAATCTTTGAGTATTTATATGTGGACTGGATACGCGTGTAATTCTACTAACAAACATTTCTGCCACTTTTTGCGGGGGGCGTGGTAACATGAAATCCGCAACTTTGGATTTTATTCCCCATAACTTTAGATTCTAATTTTGAATGTTAAAATCATGAAAAGTAGTCTCGTGTGACTACTTTTCATGATGACCCCAAACGTTCTAAGTTCTAAGTTATTATTTCGCAATTATAGGCTGTCTCGTTTAGTGATAAGGTGTAAAATTGAATGTAAATGCACAAGATCAATTGTGCTTATACCGTGGCAGAGGGGAAATGCTATCGCAAGGCTAGTCCTTATAATAATTAGTCAAAGTTTAAAATAGATTCGATTTTAAATTATGTTACAACCGTTCTCAATGACAGTTTAAAAATATTGGGAACCCAAATAATTACAATTGCGGTAAGAACCCGTTAGATGGGTTTTCTATACATATTCGTCATTAGGAAGTATACCTTTTTCACGTTACAGTTTCCTTGACTGAATCAAGAAATACTGATCACTTAATAAAGAAAAGACGTGATTTTTTATAGAAAATAAAGAGTTATTATTACACAACGCTCTTGGCGGTAGAAGGCTGTGTGTTATTAAATTAAATACATACACAGGTTGACAGAATAACATTATGTTTAGTAGGATTAATTAATGAGCTGATTTTGCCTTTGGCCTTCCTAACTTCACACTTTTAGTTTTACGAGGCGTGCAGGTTTCTTTACGTTTTCCTTTGCTGTTAATAATAATGTAAGGTTATAAATTTACCATCACGCAATGGATGTCCCAATATAGCCCGGTTCGAAGTAGGTCCACGGAAAAGGACATTTTATTGTCCTATGAACATTCTATGAATAGTGACGGCTAATACGAAAAATGATAAAGATTAGATAGAAACGTATGGAAGAGATTGTTTAAATTAGTTAATTGTGATGTTGTCAACCTTGTCAAACCAACCTCAAGAAAAAAAATGAAATAATGAAATATAATTCTGTAGTTCATTTTTCTGGTAGCAAAATAGAAAACGCCGTTGTTTTAGTTATTATTTTATACTGGAAATCGACGTAATTATGACGACCACAAAAAGATTGACGACGTCTTAGAATTGTTTCCGATATTAAATAGGTATGAGTAAGGTTGTATGGAGAAAAATTTTAATTATTGGTTAGTAATAAAACTTACATAGGTTTTTAGAGGACCTTTCAAAATACATTAAAAAAAATCACATTTATTGCTAGGCTGCATCAGAGCTGTGCTATTAAGGTACAATTAACTTCTAAGTTTGTATGGAAGAAATCGCTTTTTCGCTAAGACCGCTTTTTTGTATCTTCTGTATATCTTTACGGTATATTTTGCTGAGTAGGTTATATGTTTTGATTGATTGATTGATTAAAAATGAGTTGATTCTTAAAGGTTTTGGTTACTTTTTCATGAACCTGTAGAGTCAAATATCTCCGATGCGAGCTAAGCCATAAATGTGTATGACAATATTTTTGTTTTACAGTACTATAATTATACAATTCTTTGATTGGTGGCCGCGATTGTTAAAAAAATATCAATACCTTTACTCAAACCCATTTGCCTCTGGATGCTGTAAGACTTTTTTCAACATACTTGCTCGTAAAGTGGCTCTTATTGTACCGCTTTTAGGTACATAATGCGGCTTATAGAACACGCGTGCGAAAATTATTATGTTATCACACTAGTGCGGTAATATTAATTTTTTTTCTTTAGTTTGTTTTTAAACCTCAGCAAAGAGTTATTACGTAAAAAAAACTTTTTTCTGAATAAATTAATCTGTGTTAATTAAAATCTGATAAATAAATAATTCATTTCATCAAACAATTTATTTTAGTTAACAAATTAACATTAATTTTTGTTATAAATACTTAAATATTATTTTTATAAGGTTTTAATATTAGGTTGTTTGCAACAAGATGCCGCATGCTGACTGCATTGCGCAAGTTGCTGGTTGAATGTCAGCTAAGTCATTGCCTCTTCGTCGACCTGCGCGCGCATAGCTATATCAACCAAAGAGACGAGCCGTAAAAAAAAAAAAAAGCAATGCGTGATTTTTCACAAATATTATGTCTAAAATAGTAGTTTTTAACGATTTTTTTACTTTTTCCTCGCAAGTATGTTGAAAAACGTCGTACGAAACGCGTGAGCTTTTTAAACTCACTTGAGTGGAGATCCTTTAGCCGTGGCTATAGCTAAATTGACGTGCTTGTATCGGCACACACGAGATAGTGTGTCGCAAGCAATTTGCTCTTCTTTGTCCAGCGTGTAATGCGCTAGTGGCACACCATTACTGTTCTCTATTGGTTCCTTTACTGAACTGCCCCAAGTATTGATGTAGTCAATCTGAAAGTTTGTTATTATAATGAAATTAATATTTTAAAACTCCTGTCAGATACGAGTAGGTATTGAAACACAATTTTTATAGGAATCGTTAAATAATTCTTATACAATTAATTTACTAACATTATAGAATACATGTTTTTTTATTTTAATATACAGGGTTCTTCTTAATATGCTGACACTTTTTAAGGACATGATCTGAACAACTTTCTCTATAGGACCAACATCTCAATCGCGAGAAAAAAATCAGCTGTTACAAAACTGCAAACCTACTTGAGCCAAATGTATGGGACAGTTGGTTTTTGTTTTTGCGATTTCGATGTTGGTCCCATAGATAAAGTTGTATAGTTTGATGGTCTGATTATCCTCTTAAAAAACTGTCAGCATATTAAGTTGGACCCTGCATAATACATGTTTTTTTTATTTTAATATATGTTTAATAAATATTTAAGAGTATGAAGTAAAAATTCTGATGCATTATGTGATGTCTACAAATCCACATTGGGCTCGCGTGGTGGACTTACGCCCTTATATCTTCCCTGAGGGTAGGCCTGTGCCTTGACGTAGGACGTTTAAAGGCTGATGATGATCGAATTACATAATCTTCATTGGCACTATTTAGAGAGCGTCTACACTATCAAAATGGATTAAGATTTTAGACAAGCATTACAATGGTTTCTTGAATCTGAATCATTGAGCAATAATTACGTTAACATACACACTTACAAGCATCTCGGTTGATGCTTAATGAAATTAATTGCAATTTTGTTACTAACTAGATCAGAAATGTAAGAAATTCAATCATAATTTTATTTGCACTTTAAACCGAGAACACGTATAGAAACCTTCTTGTACATAAACGTCTATTTCCTCAACGAGATATATTTTATTCACCTAGTAAGAAAAAGAAAACTTTAAATTGAAATGTATGGAAATTAACACTTTACATGCCCTCAGTACTCAACTGCGATGTTTCTAAAAGAGACTGGGCATAGTACCTAAGTAATCGTTTCAAATCTGTTTGAAATTTGATTATCAGTTGTCCTTAGATGCAACAATGAATTTAATCTCTAATTATGCTCCATGTTTTATGCCTAAATCATAAAACATTATCCTTTGCTCCACTTTAATTTAAGGTATTATGCAATCGCTTAGCTGATTCGCTTCGCTTTACTAGCTATAATTTGTTACCTGTATGTGTTAAAAGGTCAATTGTTTCTTACTTCAGAATGAGGCAAGCTTGAAGGAAAGTTGAGAGATTTTGCTGGTTCAGAAATACGTTCGACGATAAGGTAAGCTGCAAGATTTGCTGTGTATGAGCACACTAAGATCAGGGCAAAGAACCACCAGACTGTGCCAACTATTCTTCCAGAAAGTGACCTGTATAAAACACAGAGGAATTAATAGAATTCATATATACAGGGTCCTTCTTAAAATGCTGCCACTTTTTAAGGGGATGATCAGACCGTCAAACTGAACAACTTTCACTATTGCACCAACATCGAAATCGCGAAAAAAAAATCAAATGTCCCATACATTTTTGGCTTTGAGTAGAAGTAGTAGAAGTTGAATTGCAGTTTTCTATGGAACAGCAGATTTTTTTACGTGTTGGTGCAATAAAGAAAGTTGTTCAGTTTGACGGTCTAATCATTCCCTTAAAATAGTGTCAGCATATTAAGAAGGACCCTGTATGATTTTTTGCAAAACGTTTATGTAATAAGCATAAAGGGAACCTTAAATTAATTAATTACAAACTAATGCGAGACAAAGTAGGGGAACAACTATTTACTATCATATCGTCAACGAGTGCGACAATTCATTCGTATATGCAAATTGAAGCAGCTTACCGTTTCCCTTTTACTTCTGCAAAACTAAAATAATTTGCAACAGTTTTATGACGCATTCAATACATTTACGTTAACTCAATTTAATTTAATGCATTTATTTTGTTAGATTGTTAAATTAAAATTATAATTTGTTAATCTCTTTCATATTTATTAATATTTATTTAACAATAACAAAAGGGAGCCTAGAGCCCATATTAACTACAAGAAAAATCCAGAGCCCTTAGCGTGAGATCTACTTACACTTGGCCAGCTCTTCATTTGTTGTTATACTGTAGAGTTTGTTCTATAATCACACCAAGTTTGACACTTGTATGTATTACCGTTTTTACGATAGAGCAAGAAAAAGAAACGTTGATAAAAACTAGTTTCTTGTATATTTTATTTTTTGTAATCAAATCCATATAATGATACGTATTCTGTGAAAATTACCTATTACCTACAGTTCAGAAGATACAGCTCTCTGGAGCTAGGACGGACGGACTGATGAAGCGTAGGCTGATGAATAGGGTCCCGTTTTCACCCTTTGGTTACGGGACCGTAAAAGGCATAAAATATAATGATTTTATGGCTAAAGTTGTCATAATTATGGCCATGATGATCTGTATGGCTTTATTTTAATTCGTAGAAGTCACATCAACCATCAATAAATAAAAATAACGATTAATGTTTTTTTCTTTAAAAGTGTTTCGTCCTGCTTCCGTCAGTTTGTGACATTTTCTAGTGAGTTTGTCACGTAATTACTCTCTTATTTACTTAATCTATTTAAATAGTTGCCTGCGACATAAATATTAAGTATTAGACTTGTTATTTATTACAATTTTATGATAAATGGTGTTCCGTCAGTTTGTGACATTTTGTAGTGAGTTTGTCACGAAATTACTCTCTTATTTACTTAATCTATTTAAATAGTTGCCTGCGACATAAATATTAAGTATTAGACTATTTAAATAGATTAAGTAAATAAGAGAGTAATTACGTGACAAACTCACTACAAAATGTCACAAACTGACGGAACACCATTTATCATAAAATTGTAATAAATAACATGTCAAGTCTCTAATCCGTATTTTTTGCATTTATATTATAATTTTCCTGTTTCTTTCCGAATACAGCTATAATGGTAGAAAACTTATTCCCAACGTCAAACAAAATTCGACTTAATGATATAAACACGACACCGTTATTTCCTTTAAAAATGATATAAAAGGCTGAAAATAAATTTCTTTCGAGTTTTTGTAGAGCATGAGTTGATACAACAAGGTGATTATCGTGCTTTCTCATAAGGTTGTGTGGAGAAAAATTGCATTTTTTTTTGTTATCGGCCTATAATAAAACTTACATAGGTTTTAAGAGGACCTTTCACAATACATTTAAAAACATCACATTCATTGCTAGGCTGCATCGGAGCTGTGTGGGAGAAATCGCTTTTTAGCGCTAAGATCGCCTTGTTTTGTATCTTCTGTATTTCTTTACGGTATATTTTGCTGAGTAGGTAATATGTTTCGATTGATTGATTGAAAATGAGTTGATTCTTAAGGCTTTGGTTACTTTTTCATGACGCATTAGAGTTTAATATCTCAGGTCCGATGCGAGCTAGGCTATAAGTGTTTATTACAATTTATGCTTGTTTTTATAGTACTATAATTATAAAATCCTTTAATTGGTGACTGCGACTGCTAAAAAAATTACAATACTTTTAATCATCGATGTACTGCACATTAAATTATATATAAAGTAAATGACAGTATAGATAGGATTATAAAATATGCACAGGACGCACACCCTATGAAAACTTGTGTTCAAGCTAACCTAAGCGAAAATTCTTGGTCTATGTGTTCAGGTCATTGATCAAGAATAAATAAATCTGGTCAAGTGCGAGTTGGGCTCAATTTTGTATGTCAAAACTACTATTGCTAGGTAATTTGAACACGACACTAAAAGTATTCATGAATAATTTTATTTTCTTATGGTGTCGCGACAATAGAAGGGAGCGGCCGTTCAGTAGAACACTTTTGAGCTAAGTGAAATAGCGCTATAATTTTTTTTTATTAGCCTTTGTCATCCCACTGCTAGGCAAAGGTCTCCCATTTAATCTTTCAACCATCTCTGTCCTGGGCAAGCTCTGGCCGCTTGTCGTCAAATCTATCTCGATCATCTCGCCACCTCTTGTTAGGTCGACCTGGACAACGACGACCATTTTCTGGGATCCGGGGCGTAAAAATTTTAACCATATCTCTTGGTGCATACGACAGACATGGCCGGCCCATTTGCATTTTAGTTTAGCTGTTTTCACTCCGACGTCGATCTCGCTATCATTATGTTTCAAAAATTTCTCTTAGGTAAGACGCTCTTGGCCGGTTATTATTTATTATACCTACTAACGTAAGAATAAAGTAAGAACCTAGACGGTATTTTGTTGTAGAAACAAGAACATAAATTTAAAGCTCTTCTTTTCCATTAAACTATTAGGTATTAAAGTATAGTAATTTATGATAAATGATAGCAAAAATCCTTTCTTAAGAGGACAGACTAGTACCGTTTTTCCATACAAACCTATTCCCCTGTTTCCTCCCTAGATAATGACACCAAAGCACAATTTTTTAACCATATAATCTATGTTACCTCTGTTATGTCCCTATGTTTTCCTGTTAAATTAATTACAGTCAGAACTAGCGACATTCGAAACTGACCAATTTTTCCGCCCGTTTTCAGACATCCAGCGAATATAAACAAAAAAGCAAAACATACAGACATATCCAAAGTCTTTCTCATATTATTCTTGAAAGAATTATTAAAATCGGTTTAGTTTTGGAGGAGGAAACAGGGGAATTCGAAATGCTGATTACGTCCATTTTATGTAGATAAAATCAGTTTGAGCTGCAGTTGTCTCTTTTACACTCTAGTCAGCAGGGTGAGTGGGAGGGGCGGATCGGACAAATGCGTAAACAGTCGGAAAAGTGACCTATTCTCCAAGTTTTTCTTCGAGAGCCCGCCTATCCTCTTAATGAGGATTATTCACGTTTTGAACCAAGTATGCAGTTCTATAGAAACATTAAAAACAATAATATTTTGTTAAAAAAATATCGAAATCGGATAAAAATTACGAAGTTACAACGATTTTCTCACGTTTTTAAAACGGGCGCAAGTTGGCACCCATACGCTTAATACGTCACGCGATCCGATTCTTTCTGTGAATTGATGTGTGTTAAGATCTCTGTTCTCCAAAATTAATAATGAACCTCATTACACATTTTAATATAACTGAAAAACACTAAAATTCAGTCTATAAACAAACTTATCGCAACGAAACAAAGTGAATGTACGCGAGAGCCGCTAGCCGCCCGGCCCCGGCCAACTGGCCGCCCAGTCAGATCGCGTGACGTCACAATAGCGCCGCGCGCGTTTTAAATCAGCTTTAAAGTTTAAACTTCTCTAACTTTGTTATTTTTTGATGGATTTGAGTCATTCAAAAAGTAATATGCTTAAATTTTTATACTCCATCCGCCTTAGTACTTGGAAGTTCAATATTTCGATGTCTGAATGATCCTCATTTCCAAGTCCAACTTCTTCAGGATAAATAGGTAATTCTAATTTATGACCCTTACCTTGGTACCACGTCGCTTCCTTGCTGCATGAACGACCCAAGAGAGAACCAGAACGAGTTCCATATGCTAAATTCGTTGTGTAGTATTATCTAAAAAAAATACCATGTTATTATTTGTCAGAAAACCTTAAAAAAACGGTCAAGTGCTACTCGCGCCGCGCACCAAGGGTTCCGTACCACACAACATATTAACTTACAAAAAAGTTTTGTTTTCTCCGGGACCTTTAGCGCGAGACCGACTCACACTGGGACACTTTTTTTTTATACTGTAGAGTTTGCTCGATAATCACACCAAGTAAGACGCTTGTATTTTTACCGTTTTTACGATAGAGCGAGAAGATAAAACGTTGATAAAAATTATTCGTTTTAAAGACCCATCTTAATTTTTAACCTTTGGACATTTTTATTATTTGTTAACTAATCCGCGGTAATAACGCATAAATTCTGTATTAATTTCAGCTGTCTACCTATTATGGTTCAAAAGTTACAGCCCTAAATAGTTAGGACAGACAGAAAGATGGACGGACGGACAACGTAGGCTTATGAATATGGTCCCGTTCTCATCCTTTACGTACGGAACCCTAAAAAGAATACTGTATTAAAAATATACTTCACCTCATTAGTGCTGCTCACAGGATGATCTAAATGCGTATCAGAAATAGAAACTGATCTCCATTCGTGAGGGGAAAACCTCGATACCAAGAAAAGTACGATGCTGACCGCAAAAAAACTGAAGAGCACGCATAGCTGCAACAAAAAAATTGAAACAATTATGTTCATTTTTTTAGAAAAATCATTCTTTGAGTTTGTTTACAATACCTAGTGCAAAATACATTGCATTATGTTAGAAAATTGTACCCGATCGGAAGGCTTATAGTTTTTATACATGGGAAATATAGGAAACTTAAATTGACAGTGGAAGAGATCACATGAATGGACAAAACAGAAGCCTTTTCACATAGAATATGAGAAAAAAAATTGAATAAGTGCAAGAGAAACTCTGTCAATAAGTACTTTCTTCTCTATCAAACAATCAATCAATTATAATTTATTTTACACAATATTTTTTTTTTTTTTTTTTTTTAAAAACGTAGTATACAGAGAGTAAACAAAGAGGAAATACAGACAAAAATAGGCGCTCTTATCGCTAAGAAGCGATTTCTTCCAGACAACCTTAGGGTAGAGGAAAAGGTAAAAGAAGATTGGTAGGCGGTGTAGATAACAATAACAATATAGGTACATAACATACACAAATAAAGTTATACAAATACAAACATACTGTAATATTAAATATACAACGTGTTAATGAATTAACGCAAAACTAGAAAATAGTTTGTTTAGAATCGCGAGCAGAATCGAATTATCATTGTTTCAACACAGGTTTTTTTTACAAAATATTAAATAATTTGTTTGTAAAATTTAAAATTTACTGAATTCGATCTCAACCCACCGCAAGGGCACACTCACCCTACTTACTATCAAAACAAGATTCTTAAAATGTATCCATGAGCACGTTAGCGCTTTCATTAATTGCTAAAATGATAACAAATCATTTTTGCCTCAAAACTTAAAATGCGTATAACTTTAAATTTTAACTAACAAAATAATGAAATTATTATTTCAATCTAATTATTTTGTTGTAAATCAGTTGGGGTGTATGAGGTTTTGCGCTTATTCATTAACACGTTGTATACATAAAAAAATAAAACTTCTATCTTCGTTTTAATGTAGGTAAGTATGGAAGAAACTATCAAAGGTTGTTTAGCATAGCATATGCTCACAACTATCAACTATATTCCCCGAGGGATAGTCAGAGATATTCTGAAACCTCAGAACATCCACATTTTCACAAGTAGAACCGAAACTCTGTCCAGTGTGACGGGGATTGAGCCAACAGTGAGCGGCGTACAAACATACATACATACTCACATACATACGTACGCTCGAAAAACAGAACCCTTCTTCTGGTGCTGTCGGGTAAATTTAAAATATTTAAACATTCTTTCTACCTATTTGTTTTTTTCCTTCAATCGAATATACTGACACTTTTTTAAGGGGATGATCAGACCATCAAAATGAACAACTTTCTCTATTGCACCAACATCGAAATAGAAGAAAAAATCAACTGTTCCATACAAAGCTGCAAACCAAATGTATGGGACAGCAGATAAATTTTTTCGCTATTTCGATGTTTATCCCATAGAGAAAGTTGTTCAGTTTGATCATACCATTAAAAAACCCTGCGTGTTACTAGGTAGTCTTTATAGTCCTTAATTGATTTTTGTTTACTAAATGCAAACATGGCCATTAAAATTGCATAAAAACATAATTCTACATAATCGTTTGTTTTTGTTACCAAATGTTGGCATTTTAGATTACGATTATGCGAACTCTGCCTGCATGAAATATTTTAACTAAATACCTACCTATATACATATTTCAATAACAAGATATCATTCAAAACTATAACCTCACTACATTTAGTGTCGAAACTTCCGCCACAGGAGAATAAACGTAATAATTTTGATTTTCCATAGACTAGCATAAACACCAGGGTTGCCAGACGTACGAACAAATACGAGATTTGGGGTCTGCCGTACGAGGTACGAGGATGCTGTCAGCCTCGTACAAATATGTATGAGGTTTTGACCATGCTATGTTATCTTAGTACAACCTAAGTGGAACGCTGATAGACAGCTTCCGACGTCTATCGGTGACGTTTCGAAGCACTATTTGTTGAAATTTGGGTTCGTATCTAAACTGGAGCGATAGCGCTCTACACCTCACCGCTGCGCTGTAGTAGTGAAAGATTTTGCCCATATCAATCACTGTGTTGTTGGTCTAGTCATCTAGACAACCGGCTCACAATTCGGGCTTATGGACAGTAATTAAAACGTCCTAAAATCCCAGGCGACTTACCTATCTATATCCAATATACTTACATATTTTTAATCTATGGTTTTGACTTTTATGGAAATTAGGCATAATTTTTCATTGCAAACGTTGTTTTGTAGAATAAACAGAATAAATGAACATTTTAACTATCAACGATGTTTATGGTAAGATTGTAGTTTGCCGGGAAATCCTCAAGAAACCCATCACCGCTTAAATTTGTTCCTTGTATTCTCTGCTATTATCTTTCTTCTCTTATTTCTTTTCTTAACTATAAAACTGTAACAGAAGTGTGTATGTACATTGAAGATATTTAAATGAAAAAATTACGATATGGTTTTTAGGTATCCCGGACTCCAAATCAACCTTTTTTATAATTTTTGTCAGTCTGTTTGTTTATATTTGTATGTTGGTAACAGCATAACGCAAAAACTACGGAACCGATTTTGATGAAACCTTTTTTGTTTGATAGCTTATGATCTGACTTAAAATCTGGTATATTATTAGTGCAGACGAAGTCGCGGGTTAACTCTAGTAGACAAATAAAGCTTTAAAAACAACCCTTAGATCTACAGATTTTTCAGTATGTAATCTACGGATTTCAACGGATTTTTCAACTTTGATTTACGGATTTCTAAAAATCTGATCTGGTTAACTCTAGTACAATATAATTCTGTTGCCTTATGTATCTTCTGAAATTAAATTGTTTTATATGCCTAATTCAAGCCTAATTCTTAGGTTTTCGCATTTTAGACTAATGTACGAGGTTTAATAGGCCAAGTACAGTCGCCATCAGATATATTGTAGCAAACAAGGTGGTCAAATATATCTGAGCAGTGCTAGTTTTTAATAATTTCTTTACACATAACCAATCAAAAATATCGGAACACCTAGAACATCAAATATATCTACGCAGTCAGGGTGATCATAAAAATCTGAGCAGTTTAGGAAAAAAGACCTTATTCCATTGTTATACATTTCAATTTTAAAAAACATTATAAAGAAATTATGGAAAATTAACTGTTCAGATATTTATGACCAAATACATGTTTAGATATAATGGGTAACATTTACTGTAAAGAATTGCTCGGAAATATTTGAACACCTTGTATGCTACGATATATCTCATGGCGACTACGTGATATTTTCTTGCTATTGTACGAGGAAAAATGTTTCTACATCTGGCAACCCTGATAAACACCCGAATGTTGTGTAACAACATAGTTTTATCGGTAAAATGTTTGAGTATGCTCGGAGCGGCATGTGAACTGACTTGTTATGGAGATGGGATCGCCAACTTTTGCTTACTTATTCAGGCTTTACAATAAGAAACAGAACAGTTACTGTTTCGTATGTTAATGTTTATACCTGCGCATCGATTTTCCGTTTGTTACTTCAAATCTTGAATGGATGTAGAGTTTCACAAAGCCAAATGGTTACTTTTACTCGACTGCGCCAGAATGAAGGTTATGTTTTTCGAGTGTATGTTTGTATTGTCATTTCTTTGTCACTCCCTACAGCCTAAACGGCTTGATGGATTTTAACGCACGAGGTGTCGTTAGATTAGTGAAAATTGTGAGAGTGACAAAGGGACTGAACAACTTAATGTATGGGACAGGTATTTTTTTTTCGAGCTTCCTGAGGTAGACTCTATAATGAAAGTTGTTCAGTTTTATGGTCTGAGTTCACCGTTTCAGTATTTGTTAGGGTGTCACTTACACCCTGTATGTAGAGCCTATTAAATCTGTAATAAATAATTTTAGGTAAATAATACTCAGGGCCTGTTTCACCACTTCTTAGTAAGTTCTTGTTAGCTTACCCGATAGATATTTTGACATATCTTTCATACAAAATATGTCAAACTATCTGTCGGATAAGCTAACAAGAATTTACTCAGAAGTGGTGAAACAGACCCTTAATAAAATTTATTTGCTTCTCAATCTTCTCTAGATACTGATCTCCGTTAATAAATATTTGTCTACTTAATTTCCATCAAAACTTCGATATTTACTAACAAAAAATAATAGACAGAGTATAAACTGAAATGCGAAACATACGTAAGCACCCCCCGCTTCAGATCATATTTCGTGAAAAAAAACGTTGTTCCATAGAAAATGTAATTGGCTAATCAACCCAAATGTCGCTGGGTGAATACCTGATTTTGAGAAAAATTACACTAAGAGAAGTTTATTCCGAATGCGTAAAATGCGCGGTGCATACAAACGTAGTCTGGTGATATTTTCAATACTAACCAATTAAACTCGATGAAATTTTGCAGAAACAATCTAGGAACAAATTTCTATGCTTGTATCGTGTCAGATTTTCGTTAAAATACACAGTTTCAATGCTAGGATTAATTTAATATTTGTATGGAAATCTTATAGACACTGTAACTTTAAAACTGTACATTTTAAGGAAAATCGGACACGATACAAGCATAGAGATGTGTTTCTAGAATGTTTCTGCAAAATTTAATTGAGTTTAATCGGTTAGTATTAAAAATATCACCAGACTTCGTTTGTATGGAGCGCGCCAACAGTAATATACCCTTAAAGTTGGCGCGAGAGAGTGCGCGCGAACAAATTCGCCTGTAGTTACAGCAAGGTTTAGATTCAGTGAAATATCGAGTTAGGTCTATATTGCACAAGATAAAGTATGCGACGTAGAACCAGAATACGGTGCTAACTCAAATTTGCTAATTTTTGAGTTGTGCCGTTGTTGTATTCACCCAGCGATGTATAGAACAGAAGATTTTTGCTCGCTATATAATTTGTTCAAATAGTGAACGCTGTCCACTTTGCTGGTCTGAACCACCAAGTATGTATGATGTATTGTTGTCTTAATATGCTGACCCTTTTTTAAGGGGATGATCAGACCGTTAAAACTGAACAACTTTCTCTATGGCCCCCAACATCGAAATCGCGAAAAAATATCCACTCTTCCATGCAAAACTGCAAACCTACTTGAGCCAAATTTATGGGACAGCTGATTTTTTTTTCGCGGTTTCGATGTTGGTCCTATAGAGAAAGTTGTTCAGTATGATGGTCTAGTCATCCCCTTAAGAAACTGTCAGCATATTAAGAATAGGACTCTATATATGAATAAATGAAATGAAATGAAAATGAAATGTAACGCATTTAGGTTTACACCCTGTATAACAGGTTTTCTGAAATAGTCTTGAACATTTCTTACCCATATTTCTTTAGACAGCGGCCTCAGGAAGCCGAATGTGTCAGATAACTGTTTAGGCACCCTTGAGTGCATAACAGGGTTGTCAATAGACAGAAACGGCTCACTGAAATCAACGACACGCTCTCGATTTTGTGTTACTGCTAGAGGCGCCACTACGATGTCCGCTTCCTGTATGGGAAAATATGCAATTTATTAATATGAAAGAGAAACGGATTTAAATGTATGTAGAAAATCGTATTTAGCCCAGTAAAGTTACGGTGCACTTGTATGGCGAAAGGAAATAATTTATAAAAGCCGTTTTCTTTTTCTTTTATACTTTCGATTATAATTCTAGTTATCATTTAGATTGATAATCCAACAAACAAAATTCTTAAATAATTAAACAAATTAAAAAAAAAATTGGAAAAAAAATAGTACCTACTCGTATATACCTACCATTTTTGTATGTCATTTGTTAAATACATTCTTTTATATTAGAAGTAAATCCAAAGAAAAATCACCACGCGACCTTTGTTTTTAAATAAGTATAAATGACGAAAAAGTCAATATCAGTACAAACTTTACACAGTGTATGTAAACTCATAACCTAAAACAAGCAATAAAAATAAAAATGAAAGAAATCTGACATTATAAATATAAAAATAACATTTTAGTATTAAAGACTAAAAATACGAAATTTACTTGGATTCGTTAATAAAGCATCTTAATAGCATTTGTACAAACGAACAAAATTGCTTAATATACATTATTTCCTTTCGACCCGTATTTTTACTGGACTAATTCAGGTTTACGATACAAAAAATTCCTTTGCAAAATTATATTTTGTGCTGTCTTAAACTAAGTATAATATGTAGAGAACAGGTTGCTTATAAAACCGAAAAAAAAATCAGTTTTAAAACGTTTCGGATTTCTACTCAGTTTCAGATACGATAGTTGTTGTTAATTTGATTTTTATAGGAATTATCCTGGAACCTAATATGTGTTAATGCTGATTATAAATATTGTATCATTAGGCGTGAAACATACACAACTGTCACGGGGCGAGGTTACGGGAAGGATACAGGACGAGCGCGGCGCGGGCATCGTGCCGCCTGGTGCCGCTTCAAAAGTTTTTCATACGAAATGTATGAAAGCGGTGAGGCACGGATGTCCGCGCTGCGTCTGTTCCGTACCCTCGCTCCGTGCCTCTTCAGTGTGTTTCACGCTTATGACCGGACATATTTTTTATGGTTGCGATTAAAGAATTTGGTGGGCAGCAAAGAGAACTAGGTACATTTTAAGAGTCGGGATCCTAAAGGCTGGTCGTGACCGATATCCAGAATGTATTAAAGCGCAAACATTTATAGGAAATACGGAGTGAGTGCACGTTTTATATAACATTTTTTATTAGGGAGTTGCGCGAGCCTCAGTGGGCAGGCCGAAATATCAGTCTACAACTTATAGATTCTCTGGTAGTTAAAATTTCATTTTATTTGTTAAAAATACAAAACAGAGAATAAGAAATTTATCACTTAGGTACGTTTTCCTCATTATTTTAAATCCATAATTTCGGAACAGAGAAGAGCTTGTTAACGTAGTAGAACTTCGTTATTGGGAACGATCACCGAAGTTAAGCAACGTCAGGTCCGGTCAGTCTTTGGATGGGTGACCGTTTAGTGGAATTTCAACTCAAGCGTTTCCGTGCTTCGCAAGGCACGTTAAGCAGTTTGTCTCGGATAGTTCCGTCAGATGGCGTTGTAACTATGCGTCAGATGCCTATTAAGGCGGCTTGAACATTCTCTAACAGCAAGTTAACCACTAACTTGCCTCCACCAACACGCACTGGGCCTGTTTGTCTGTCCGTAGGTCTGTCTGTCTGTGGCATAGTAGCTCCCAAACGGGTGGACCGATTTCGATGCGGTATTTAAATAAAAGCTCTTTTTTGCGAGAATGTTCTTAGCTTTGTTTCGTGAGAATCGGTTCAGTAGTTTTCATGTAAGTTTTAAAATTATGGAATAACGTTAAATTATTAATTAAAAAACCCCCAACGCCAAAATAAGCATTTAAAATTAAAAAATAATGCATTCACCTACTATTTTTCATGTAAGCAAATGTATGTTTTACTTCTTAACTTTCTTTTTGGCTAACACATTGCCGTGTTCAGATCTTCTGTAAAGCATAAAGAGAAGAATCTATGCGTAAAAGAATACACATAACGCAATTTACACAGACAAAGAGATTAGACGCGGACCTTAACCGGATATTAGATTTACCGTCAAAATTTCTTCGAAAAGTTAAAGCAAACGAGTGTCCGGCCGCCTGGGGGCGCAAATCCTTTATAACTATAATAATACGCCCTAAACTCAATAAACAAGGGCCTATAAGGGGCGTTTCGGTCGCATACCCTTCGAGATTGGCCGGGGAGAGGACGGAGACAAACTCTAAAGTCGCCCTGACCTGACGTCGATATTGGAACTTTTATTTTTTGCCACCATTAAAACAATATCTATTAATCGTGAATTCCAAACACGGAGTATCTTTAAAGGTCGTAAAAACAAGATTGGACTAAGTAGGTAGGTACAGAATCATGAATAAGTGCTTTATTAATCCGATGAATTTGTTTTTCAGACGAAACGTTATTTATTTTTACGACACGGAGATCCCATGGGGCGCTGGGTAATATTATGGAATAGTAATATAATTATAGATGCAAATTTAAAAGGGGTTGGTTGTACTATTATTTTCTATTTTTTTATCTTGTAACATAATATAGGGCCCTACTTAATAAGCTGACAGTTTTCAAGGGTTCCGTACCAAAGGGTGAAAACGGGATCCTAATACTAAGCCTACGTTGTCCGTCCGTCCGTCCGTCCTACCTCTTTAGGGATGTAAGTTTTGAACAGTAATAGCTAGACAGTTGAAATTTTTACAGATTATGCGTTATTACGGCGGATTTGTTAACAAGTAATAAAAATGATAAAAAGTTAAAATTTAAGGGGGGTCCTCATACGAGATACTAGTTTTTATCTAAGTTTTTTCTTCTCGCTCTATCGCAAAAACGGTAAAACATACAATCGTCAAAATTGGTGTGATTATGGAGCAAACTATACAGTATAACAACAAATAATAAAAACCGGCTAAGTGTGAGTCGGTCTCGTGTTAAAAGCCCAGGACAAACAAAATTGTTATGTTGTATGGTGGTGTGGTAAGGAACCCTCGATCCACAAGTAGCCCGACTCACACTTGACTGGTTGTATATATTTGAGAGGTTGATCAGACCATCAAACTGAACAACTTTCTCTATGTGACCAATTACGAAATCGCGAAATAAATTCTGCTGTCCCATACATACATTTAGGTCGAGTAAGATTTCAGTTTGGTATGAACCAGCAGATTTTTTTTTCGCTATTTTGAGATTGGTCCCATAGAGAAAGTTGTTCAGTTTGATGGTCTTATCATCCTCCTAAATAAGTGTCAGCATATTAAGAAGGACCCTATAGGTACATATAGGTAGGTTGAAGTTTATTTTGTTTTCATAAAAGTATCCCACTGCAGGGCAATGGCCTCCTTTCACGAATAAGGGTGAGAGGGAGTGGGTCATAATCCACCACGCGGGTCCAGTGCGGATTGGTGGAGGACAAGTGGTCAACTTCTTGTCAGAGAATTTTCAAGTCGCCAATTCTGACCTGGCTTAACGAATAGTTACACGGGCATCTGTTAAAGTTTATCTAATATTATAAAGTGGGTAGTAATATTCCATTTAACGTAGTCCATTTCATTCGGTCATATTATCACAGATTAAATACCACAGATTACTGATATGTAGCAAGCTACACATGCGACATTGAAATTTTCACTTATTTCCTACAGGTCCGTTGTGGCGCTGTTGTTGTCAAGCTAATTCGTATAGAACTTGTAGCTATACGTATGTATACAGTGATTAAATAATGCAAAAACAGGGATATTTTACCAAGGAACAAGCAAATCGAAGATATTATTATCTCATACAACGGAGAAGAATTAGGGCTTCTCAAGGATTGTCAACTCAAGCGAAAATACCAGGAAAAACATAGGCTTCGTTAACAACACAGCATGACGCTGCTGCTGCTGTAAGTTTAATCTGGCGTCCTATAATGGCGTTTCATGAGGGAAAATGTGACTGCAGCGCCACAACGGACCTATCGAAACTAAAGCTGTCATATAAATTGAAATTGAAACAGATTTATTGTCACAGTGCAAAAAGTTCTACAACGTTATCATATCTAAATATAAATGAATGAATATAAGCCTAAATATTTATAAGTAAGTAAGTACTATGACATAGGGACTAGGCTTCAGCTTTTGCTGGTAGTGTGATAGGACACACTGACCAGCGCTGTTTTTCAACATAGCCCCTTATTCACGTACCGGCAATAATAGTGTCGACACTGTCGCAAAAAAGAATAATTACCGAATCACTGAAAATGCATCCAGTGATAAACGTGAGCCCAATAATAAAAAAGAACCACAGGTAAAACAATCGGGATTAAATATTTGCAAGCGGTCCCCCATATAAACCCCAGTATTTCACTTAGTTTGTGCCACAACGTTTCTATTAAGCAAACAACGTGTTTTGGTGTTTTGCTTCCTGAAATTATTCATATCGAGGCAGTAATTATTCATTCGCATCAGTAGCGAGAGAGTAGGGAAAACGTTTAAACGATTTGGTTCAGTATAAGGCCCATAGCAACCAAGCACCATTCTGAACGTTTATTATTTCTGTTTGGTTACTATTTGAACTTTTTGACTTTGTTTTACCGAATGTCTGCAAAATCCTCGGTCACTTAGAGATCCCATAGGCAAACTAGTACGAGTGGCTTCATAATGTCAGTTTCGATATTTGCGACTCTATCTGACAGTTGTGCTTAAGTTGATTAAAGTTAATCCTCCAATAAATATTTTGCTGTCACTTTTTGTCTTGTTGACGTAGTAAAAGCTAGCAAGAGATTTAATGGAGGATTAACTTTAATGACCATACGTGCAACTGGCAGTTATAAACAAATTATTCGTAGAGTATGTTTACATAGTTAAATCAATCCATGGAATACAATGGAAATAATACCATAAGTGTGCTACTTAGTATATATTCTCTACATACATACATATGCTGTTGCATATTTCACACTGGGATAGATAGAGGCAAATGATCGCCACATACTACGATCTGATACACTTCTTTCGCCTCTTCCAAGTCCATAAGTCTCTTCATACATTCGTACGTGCGTCTAGGTCGCCCCTTTTTAACTATTATATTTACACTTATCTTGTAAACGTACATCAACTTAAAGATTTGAACTGCATAGTAAAATTTCTATGGCTATTGCATAAAATTAAAAGTTAATGTATAGGGTTCAAATAATTTAAGTATTAGGTTTTTTGTTTCAGACAATGTTTTTATTAATTTACCTTAACAAAAAAAATATCGAAATTTACATAACCCTTAAAAACAGTTAATAATAATTAATTTTATAAGAGAAAAACAGCATGCAACAATCATCATCAGCCTTTATACGTCCGAATGTAGGGCACAGCAGGTTAGTAAACCACCATCACCTGCCCAATGCGTATTGGTAGACTTCACATACGCATCGGAATATATTCCTCTGCGTATGCACTATGCAGATTTCCTTACGATGTTATCCTTCAACGTTTGAGAGCAGTAAGTAACATTTGCATTGTTTTAAGAGGTGATTGTACCATGATACTGAACAACTTTCCCAAAGGAACAAAAAGAATTTAGCAGAAAAAAATTTCATGAAAGTCTAAACATTTTTTTGCTTATTTCCTAGAGCTTTCTTAGGGAAAGTTGTTTAGTATCATGGGTACAATAACCCCTTAAAGTAATGAAACTATTTATCCTAACACTCTGTAGATATTTCTTTTTAAATATATTTTAAACGTGAAAAGGTGTGGCGTATATTATGTCCAGCCAGGCATTCGTCACTCCGTTGAGGTGAAACCCAACGCTACAGCGCGGTGGTGGAAAACCTTTGTGTTTTTGCAAAGTGGAAGTTCTTTACATAGATACTATTAAGGGGATATAGGTCCAGACGAATATTTTTTATGAGAAACGCAATTTCCCTCCAAAAAGTGTGTGCGTGTGCCGTGCCGTATTTTCGATTAAAAAGAATTAACATTAGTACTTTTTATATATTTTTTTAATGATTTCACTAGATAAACTAATGGAGAATATGTGAGTATAAATACTAAAAATCTGAAACTATTCTAAGTTCTATAAAACGAGATTTTTTTTAAAAATACATGAAAATACATCATCTTTGTAATGAGTTCTTTCGAGTGAAGTAATTTCAATCGTGTATTCAATTTATGATTTCACTAGATAAACTAAGTAAGGATACTGAGGTATGACTTTGGTATCGGTAAATTGTATAAATCTAGTCGAAAAATGAAAAGCAAAAGATGCCTCCAAGGTATTTCGTCCTACCATTGCGCCTTAAGTATTATTTGGTCTAGATATGTAGTACCATACTCTTTCTTCCACTTTGTGTCCAGCCGTGGATAAGTATGAGCCTTAGGGACGAGTTACGCGTGTTATTCTACTTACAAACTTTTCTGTCCATTCTGCGGGGGACGAGGTAGCATGAAATCGGCACTCCCCACGAGACTAAGTTTTAATGATTAGCCAACTTTTGATTTTATTCCATTACTTTACATTCTGTTTGTTAAAAATAATGAAAAATAGTCTCGTGTGGGAGACGGTCTGATACTCAAAGTCTTATCATTAGAGACAACATTATGACACAAATGCTTAAGGTGCATTAGTAGGACGAAACAACTTGGAGGCATCTTTTATTTTTCGTTTTTCGACTAAATTTATACAATTTACCGAAACCAAAGTCATACAACAGTATTCTTGGATAGTTTATTTAGTGAAATCATAAATTGAATACGCGATTGGAATTACTTCACTACATAGAATATCTTCAAAGGATGACGAATATTCATGTAATTTTAAACATTTTCGAAGAACTTAAAATAGTTTCCGATTTTTGATATTTTTACTCACATATTCACCATTAGTTTATCTAGTGAAATCATAAAAAAAATTATAAATAGTACTTTTGTTAATTATTTTTAATCGAAAATACGGGAAACGCACGCACTTTTCGGTGGGCTGGGCAATCGCTTTTCTCATACAAAATATTCGTCTGAACCTATAGCCCCTTAAATATTGCCTTCAACTATAATCATAGCTACTATAGCGTCTCTTTCCTTCTTGTAGTTATAAAATAAGCGCTATGCATCGCCAAAATGTTTGTTGGTCATTGATGACGCAGAACGATTCCCACACGAGTCTAGTATGATACTATTGTTTCGCAATAATAGTCTGTCTCGTTTATCGATATCGAGATCGATATTTGTCGATTTTATGTAGGTAAATGCACTTGATCAGTTGGTCTTGTACCTTGGCAAAGGGGAATACTAACGATAAGTTAAATGGTCAAAAGTGTGAGCTGATGTCGGCGATGTCATACCTATTTAAAAACCAACCAACTAATAGATAAATTAATGGAGGGGAAATAGTTGTCTTTATTGCTTCAAAGGGTCATACTCTGTGCGGTTAAGATAAGAGGTGTATAAATACCTTTCTAACAATTTCACCGACCAGTCCCGACCATCCATCGTGAGTGCTCTCACTGCCATACATCCCGTCCTTAACCAGCCGAAGTTCGTCTGAAAACGGTTTAACTAGATTAGATTTCAAGAGAATTAATTACTTTGAAATACTAAACGTATGTCATGTAAGCTCTACACAAAGAAAGTGGCGCAGCGAGGCGCGCTATTAAGGTAAAACGTCACGCATATAATTCCGTACAAACTTAAATATACGTGAAGCTTTCAGTATAAACCACAAAACCAAATTCATAGGCAACTGTTATTTTACGAACACTGTTTTTTGTGTAAGGAGAAATAGAGGCACAAAAATATTTATTTTGGTTATAGCGTTGTTTACGGTCGTCATTCTCAATCATAATTACACAAAGATTATAATACAGACTTTGTTTTAATCTAAAATTAAATATTGAAACGGGTTCTTTCCTCGTTTTGGTATATGTATTTTAACTATAACTATAACTATAACCTACTTTTACTTGTGTGTTTAAAGCTATGGTCAAAAACTATATACAGTGTCCTTCTTAATATGCTGACACTTTTTTAAGGGGATGATCAGACCATCAAACTAAACAACTATCTCTATGGGACCAACATCGAAATCGCGAAAAAAAACCTACTGCTCCATACAAAACTGCAAATCTACTTTAGCCAAATGTATGGGACAGCTGATTTTTTTTTCACGATTTCGATGTTTGTGCCATACAGAAATTTTTGCAGTTTGATGGTCTGATCATCCCCTTAAAAAAGTGTCAGCATATTAAGAAGGACCCTGTATATAGGACAAAACGAATTTCTTAAAACTAATTGTGTCTTACAAGTTTTTATCTTAGATTCTTTATTGTACAAAATAATTATGAAAAATTTACAATAAAAAATGTTTTTAACAGATTTTTAATGTAATACTAACATTTAATACCGAGTCTCTTCACCACTAACTCAATAAGGTCCTTACAAAATCCCTCCAATTGTTCTTCCCTCTGACCATACTCCGTTTTCTTCATCAAGAAAGGCTCTTGCAGTATTGTAGATACTATATAGGTTTTGTTAGTATCGTAGGATGCCGGTGAACGAAGTTGTACATATTTCGGCGACACCAGGGTCAAACCGTGGGCATCGGTCCAAGTCGCTACCTGAATTAAATTTAGAATATTGTAGAGCCTTTGCAACTGATTATTGAAATCCTCGTTTTTGGCTACGACCCTGCCTTATCAAGACTGCAGTAAGTATTTTTGGCAAAATTGAGCCAATATTATAATTTCGAAATCGTTTTGCAAGCACTTAAAGGGTCCACTTAACTCACTGCCCCGGCTACTATCTCTCGTGGCAGTAGTCGTTACATAAAAACCACGTCAGAAACCGTAAGGCGGTCTGAAAAAACTCTGACACCAGGGCTTTACAGATTTTTTTTTGCTCATATCAGTTTGCTCCCATAGTAAAAGTTGTTCAGTTTGATGGATGCTAATGATATCAATTTCAGCCTGAGCTCGTCACAAGGATTCCGGAAACATATACAACGGGCTATGGGCTTTTTGTAAATAAACGAAAAGAAAACAAAACGAAATTGGAAAAAAAAGTACGGTATATACGGTAAGGAAATAAAAACAGTCCACCAAAACTCGAAAATCACAATGGCAAAGTTCTGTAGTTTTAAAAGTTGTTTTATTTGAATCTTATCGATTTGTGATTAAAACTAAAAACAAAAGTTAGATTATTCGGAAAGTGGAAGTAATTATTTGTTTATTTCAAAATCTTTCATGTCAAATTTTGTTTTGTTATCGATTCTGGAGAAACTGATTGCGCTCGCCTTCTATTACGTTAGCTATTTTCTTGCACTAGAAAACCTATAAGCGTTTGATTATTGTACCATTTCAATAGGTATACTTTTTGTTCCACAAATATTCTTAGACTTGGTCCATTTTTCACTTGAATGTTTTTGGTGGGATATAAGTTAAGACGAAAGTAGAGACCGGAAGAATGGCTTTGAAACTTTGAACGTATTGATTTATGAACGCCGAGAAATCATTAGGGAGTTAAAATTAACCTTTGCTGAAAGTCCTCTAAAGTCGGGTTTACGCGGCTTGTAAATGATTGTAGCATTAGCAAGAATTTATCAATAGAAGGGGCACTTTTCTTGAACGTTTTATTCAAAAAGTCACGTTTGCCAGTGTTTACTTTAGAACAAGATTCAAACTAGTGATAACCAAAGCTATACTTAAGTTTTTAGCGTACCATCATTAATTTTCAATCATTTTTATTTCAACAGACAAAAAGGTCGTTAAAATTACCATGTAAAATTCTGTGCCTCTAGTGAAAAAGTGTACCAGAAAAAATGGCATACAACTCAACTTGTACCCCTTATCACTAGAAGCTAGGAATTGATTAAGGACAGAAATTTGATAGTTATATGTACTTATAATTCTTCAACAGAATGCGGGCTTCTCTATTCTCGGATGTTTCAACATATCTACTTTACAGATTGCTATGAAAGCTATGTATGCATTCCGTAGAGCAGACCGTTAATTCCTCACTGGCCGCAGTATTTGGCTTGGCTCAATACTGTAAAATCGCAGGTATATCTCACGCAACAAGAGCAGGTAATAATAATTGACAACATTTAATTCCAGGAAAGGTACCGCAATGGGATGCATTTCTTTGCCTGAATCGAATTATCGTTTGAAATTTCTTTACATATAATAAAAGTCAATGACATCACTGAAATTTTCATAATAAACTTTCATCGTATTACATGGTAATATCATCGTATTACCACGCAGAGTTGCCAGACATACGTACTTATCCGTAGATCTACGGATTTTTGCCCTTGCCTACGGATCTACGGATTTAAAAGGTAAATCTACTGATTTTTAGACGTTTACAAAATGTCCTCCCTAAAATGAGCTGAAAGTATTAATTATTTAAAAGGAACGTTAATTTGTCGCACAAAACGAATCTAGCCGCAAAAAATTAACCGACGTTTTGTTTTTTTTTTGTACTGGGCTGTTTCATAGCATCTGGCTCATCCCTGATCCTTTCCATCGCCTTCTTTTTACTTTCTGTCCCTATACAGACAAGTGAAATAAAAGCAATAGAAGAGCTTTTGAAAATATTGAACTGTAACATGTACACACGGCGACACATCAAGCTATACAAAACCACAATAAGCTGGCCGCGCGTAGGTCGAGGAACGTATAACGTCGCGCGGCCAGCTTATGTTGGTTTGTATAGCTTGATGAGTCACCGTGTGTACAGGAGAAAAGGGCGAACAGACTGATTGATACAGACAATGAAATAGAAAATAATGAAACAGAAAGTTAAGATAGAACAAAAAGAATTAACTTCATTAATTTTCATTATCTCTGGATATTATTTTAGCTTAAACTTGTTTTAGTTTCTAATTTCTTAGCCAGTTTTAAGCTATTTTTTATTCTATAAGTTCTAGATTAAAGTGTGTCTGTACATTGAAGATATTTAACATGAAAAAGATTACGATATGGTTTTTAGGTATCCCGGACTCCAAAGCAACCTTTTTTTTAGAATTTTTGTCTGTCTGTTTGTCTGTTTATTTGTATGTTTTGATGAAACTTTTTTTGTTTGATAGCTTATGATCTGACTTAAAATCCGGTAAGTTATTTGTGCGGACGAAGTCGCGGGTTAACTCTAGTAGTCAAATAAAGCTTTAAAAACAAGCCTGTAGATCTACAGAATTTTCAGTATGTAATCTACGGATTTCTACGGATTTTTCGACTATGATTTACGGATTTCTAAAAATCGGATCTGGCAACACTAACCTTTAAGACAAGCTTTTAGAATATAAGTAAAGAGATCCCTCGTTAAAAATCAATGGCGTATTGAAAAACGGCCAAAGGAAATGCAAGTTTCCGAAGCTTCTAGCTCTATTAGAGAGACGAAAGTTGGACTGATTTTCATATAACTAATTTAGATAGCGGCCCGTTCATCAATGTAAATTTATTACAAAAGCCGCTGGGAAATGAGAGTCGGTTTAGGGTGATTGTTTTTTTAATTACTAAGGTCCGTAATAATAAGCGAAACTAAAACTCTGATCGTTATCTTAAGAGGCCGCCAGCGTTGGAGTTTGACCAATTTCAATGTATCGCAATATCATAAACCATAAAAAAATGCGGTAATCACTTGATGCACATATGTAAGGTAAACGAAATCAAAATGGGTGGTAACTTTATACGAAACCATGAAAAGATGCGGTAAGCAGTTTACACAGATATCCCAGCTGAACGAAATCTAATACATTGATTAGCTTGTGCATGCCATCGTTTCTAGCTCACTAGTGTGCCAATGATCCGTTCGTACGTCAAATTATTTTGTCGCGCCTTACATAAATGATATCATGCATCCATGTATGGGCCGTTCGGTTTAATTATGATATGCATTAGATTTGATGATATAGCTTCGTTATACGCATTGCAACACCTAAGTGTATTCACTTCGGCATTCCACTAGAGTTTGCCTGCGACGTCCGCACCGGCGTCTATCGGAGCGATAATATGTAAACCAGTTTAAGTCTAATCAAAAGCTTTTTGACTCACAAAGTGTCATCAAAATCGGTCCAGTAGTTTTTGCATGCTGGATGAAAAAAAACAAGCACAAACATGATTTAGAGTCAGGAACTCCTCAACACAATGTCGTATTGTTTTTTTGTTAATATCTTCAATATACAGACACAATTATGTTACGTTTTTAATAGTGTAAAAAATCATTCCTTTGTCAGTTAATAAA
Organism: Agonopterix alstromeriana; assembly: GCA_963924505.1. NCBI lineage: Eukaryota > Metazoa > Arthropoda > Insecta > Lepidoptera > Depressariidae > Agonopterix > Agonopterix alstromeriana. Next base: position 17,177,421 of record OZ004661.1, read on the forward strand.
TAGAAAACGTTTGGAAACAAAAAGCTGAATATTTTCGACTGACTATTGACGATTGAATCGATGTGGCATTTTACAATCTCGTTTATTGGTTTTTTTAGTAAATACAATGGAATTCGTGCATGTTGTTCTGTATACGGTTGTTCATAAAAACTGGCACGAAAAAAGATTCGGAGCCCTTTTACCGTTAGTGACCCTCAACACTTTATTAAAGATTTCTCAATAATGAAAACCCAAAATGAAAAAGTGCTACTCCAACTTACTACAATAGCGTTAAAGCTATTTTTGTAGAAAACTTTTTTAGGTTCTAAACATTCCACTTTTAAGAATAGGTATCAAAATAAATATAGAAGATTCCGCTTTTATTTTTTCTTGAAATTTGTATGTTTAAACCTACAACGAGTTAATGAATTAACGCAAAACTAGAAAGTAGTTTGTTTAGAATCGAGAGCAGAATCGAATTATCATATTTTCAAAATAGATTTTTTTTTTAAATATGAAATAACTTGTTTTTAACATTTAAAATTTACTGAACTCGATCTTAACCCACCGCACGGGCACACTCACCCTACTTACTACCAAAACAAGATTCTGAAAATGTATCCATGATCATGTTAGCGCTTTCATTCATTGCTGTAATGATAACAAATCATTTTTGCCTGAAAACTTAAAATGCGAATAACTTTAAATTTAAACTATCAAATTATTAAATTATTGTTTCAATCTAATTATTTTGTTATAAATCTTTTAGGGTGTATGAGGTTTGGCGCTTATTCATTAACACGTTGTATAAAATAACTGTTTAATTATAGCGTTAAGGGTTTTGTAGTAAGCTGGAGTAGCACTTTTAAATTAAGTTTTCTTGATTAAGAAATTTTAAATTATTGTGATGAGGGCGCTTCTAAACCAGAAAAGTTCTCTTATAACAAAATGATGTGTAAAATCGGACGAATTGACCCTGGCGACCGGCCCGATAGCCTTGTTGGTAGGGAGTCTGCGAAATCGATGAGTATTTCCCTTTTTGTGTGATCGAATATAAATATATTTGCACCCGAGCCCTAGATGTTCATAACTGTAATGTAATATGTAGGTATTCGATATCATTGGCGAGTCATCAATAACTTCGATTGTGGCTAGTAAATAAATATTCACATGCATAATATGCTATTATTATCAAAAGGTGATTTCTGCAACTTACGGGTTATAAACAATAATAGGTCAATAATATAAATAAAACATTTTAGTTTACTTCACTACAACTAAAAAAAAGAAGTTATTCCACATAATATCTGTCAATTATTTTGTAATTTTTTGTAAAAACTGATTTGCTATTTCAGTCTTCTATGAAAGATTATGTTACATTCAATCGAAGATTTCAGTGATATTTTTCTGTTTGGTCTATCAGATAATGTAAATCTATCTCCGCCCGACTTTTTGAATCTTTAATTTGATTAAGCTAACATGGCATACATGTTGAATCAATAAATTTGAATGTAAATCTATGTTTCATTAAGCTTGATTATTATAATTTTAAATGTATCTACTTGTAAAACTTTTGTACGTCACCGGAACACAAAGGAACCACAATTTTGTTACATCTTTATTACCTGTGATTCACAAATAAATAAAATGAAAATTGATAAACTAAAATTAAACTCGAAACAGTTTTCCACAATAATTCACGGCTAATGACCCTTTGACCGTAGAAAAACTGATCAAAACTATGTTGTTGCTCGTATTCTGCACACAATTACAAACTTACCTGCAACATAGCGCTTTGCACGGTCATTTCAACAACTTGCAAAGTGAAATTGTGTCGATGTCCTTCCTCATTAAATGATATATTTCCTGTAAGGCCTTCGATGTCCGTCTGCAACAAAACGTTGTTTATTTAGTATACATAATTATGGCCATGAAACGAATTCAGAAACTTTTGAAGAGAACACCATAGTTTATAACTGGAAATGATGCGTATTTAGAAATATTTCAGCAAAAAATGTTATTTTATAAGAATAATCATATGTTCACGACTATATTCCCCAACAAGGGGGTAGTCAGATATATTCTGAAAACTCAGAACATCCACGTTTCACTAGTTAATGAAACTCTAGCCAGTGTGACGGATTCCTTCACCGAAAAGCCTGTACAAATCGTATTTTAAGTTCTGAAAAACTTATTGGTACGATCTTGCCTGGACGGGGATCGAACCATCGTCTCCTGCACGGTAGGCAAGGTTGCTCGCCACTGGACCACCAAGGCTTACACTGATTATTACTTGTCTTGGCTGTTTGACTTGATTATTTTATGTACTTTCTGAAACGACTTTTCAGAAAACCTTGATCAGGGCTGTTATTGGATGATGTTTACATTTTACTTTTACTCCAATTACGAATTTTACTTCGACAATTTAGAATTGGATCTTGATTACTGACTGATAATACTTACTTTTTTTATTAACCTAGATATTTTATCACCATGCTCAAATGGCACCACCCAGCTTTTGCCAGGGTTACAATCAATAACTTTAGTAGAATTAGCTTGGCCCGCTGCTCTTCGTAACGCATTCCTGAACGCATCAGGTTTTTTTCTCCAAAGTCGTCCAAGAGCATCCATTAATACTTGGACTCCGTCGTACATGAGGGCTGTTTTTGCCTGGTTAACAGTAAAATTATTTTGAAGTATTAATTTATACGAAGTACTCATTCAAAATACGTTTTGTAATTATAGGGCCCAAGTGACTAGTGAAGTGAGTGTTATGAAGTTTTGCTTAAACTATTTGAAATTTAAGAACTCTGCAATACGATGAGAAATAGCCTTAACAGATGTGACAACTATTTTAAATTAACAGTCTTTAAATTTCTTGTTGTAAATAGATTTTAGTAAAATCTACCATACGTACTATTTTCAAAATGCTAAATGTACATAGTTGTCATATATGTGACTAGACTATTTCCATGTAATCCCAATAGCTATTTGCGAGATCCTGCAAGATACTTTTATTCATACCGACCGGTAGACCTTAGGTACGTCATCTTACATGGATGAAAATCACAATTTAGGGAGATATCTCTTTCACAAAAGTTGGTGGATTTAATGATGATACGAATACGAACTCGTTAAATGTGAAATTTTAGTTTTCTTGTAATCGCGAACCGAACTCTCAAAGACTGAATATTTAGACTTCATTTTTACTTAGTAATAGAGATTAAAATGTAAGTTGCTACTACATTTTTCATTTACGATTCTGTACAATGAAAGCACTATGCTCGAATCAATGCCTGGACGTATAGCATGACACCAGGAGATTGATTTTTGAAAGTCATACGTTCAAATCAGCAGGATACCGCTCAATGTCTATACGCTACGTCTCTACGTCACGGCGCGGGTCTCGCTCACTCAACACCGATCCCGCAATGTAATAGAAATATTGCAGGATTTCGCTATACCCGGACGACAAACTCTAGGATAGGGTAGACAAGCGAAACTTCAACATCAGGACGTGCCGTTAACATAATAATAAAGTTCTCAGATGCCTTATATCCCATGCGCAACCAGACCGGGTAAAAAAACTATATTGTTACATTTTAACGCTTCCCATGGCAATTTGAAAAATGTTATTGTTTTACCCACTCAAATTCAATCTCCATGCACCTGTTCCAGGACTAAAATAATACGAGTTCGTTAATAAATAAAATAAAATGATGAAACCTACCAAAGAACCTCTCAACATCAATCATACACGTTTCATAGAGAACGTGTTAACAACCGTGATGAGTTAACTTTACTTTGTAACAATTCTCTGGCGTATTACGTACGCTACTGAGGCGAAAAAGGCCTAACATACAGAGATCGCACACGGTAACTTTGAAGTTAGCGTCACTGACAATAACGTAAGTAACTCATAAAAGTAAAACTTCGCATAAAAATTAAATTTCGATAGTGTAAAAATGATTATAGAAGATAGATTAATTTTTCACTCATCTTCTATGCTGTATACTACAGTGAGTATCATAATTTTGGTCGCCTCTGTTTTATCTTTCTAACTATAAACATCCATACATAAATTAATTCTGAATTAATCTTCATGAACAATTTGCCGTAATATGTTTTTTTCCGCAACTCAGGAGTGGAGTTCATCAGTTGAGCATCATAACGCTGGACTGTTTGTGCCAAACATTAATTTTATTCTGCTTAATTCTCATTTTAAAAACCATCGCACTTTTAACAGTGACATTATAGGTATAAAATAAAGTCTTATCTACCATAGCGTAATTATAACATAGTGGAACAGCTTAGCGGTCACGGCAGTTCAATCGAGCGCAGTGTGCGGGGCCGGGAGGAGCCCTTCCCGTCCGCCTCTGTCTGCGGGCGTACCCTAACCGCGAATTAAGTTAGGGTACGCCCATCCTCCACACTGCCACGATCGCTGAGCTGTTCCACTATATTGTTATTATTACGCTATGCTCATACTCCTTTAATGCATTTTTAGCATAGCATATGCTCACAACTATATTCCCCGAAGGGGTAGTCAGAGATATTCTGAAACCACAGAACATCCACGTTTCACTAGTACCGAAACTCTGTCCAATGTGACGGGCAGTGAACCCGTCGCCACTTGTATTGGACAGTGGGTACAATACATGCCTCGAATTTGAAGCACGCAGTTTTCCTCACAATGTTTTTCTTCACCGAAAAGCCAGTTGTGTTACAAATCGTACATTAATTCCGAAAAACTCATTGGTACGAGTCGGCCTGGACGGAGATCGAACCATCGCCTCCTGCACGGCAGGCAAGGTTACTCGCCACTGGACCACCACGGCTTGCATTTTTAATTCAAGTTAAAATATGGCAATGCGATAACTTTACTCCTTGTTAAAATTAGTTTCAATTTGTGGCACCTGCAAAGTTATCGTGCGAGCACTGTACAACGTGAATATCGTTTGGAATAATTTATGCAGGGGTACCCACTTACGGTTTCATTAGGGAGTGCGTGAGTTAGTGAAATCTACATAAACGTGTTATTATTCCCCATCAAAATTTTCTTCAAGACGCCTGGCTTACCACCTTGACGAGCCTCACTTTGGCTTGTCATATAATTTTGATACTGTATTACGTGAGATGTAGCGATACTTATTGCGTTTACTTTCTAAAATTGATGATCAGAGTTTAGATGTATTTTAGCATATTTACAATTTACATATGCTATTTCAGTTTAAGTATAACTATAAAAAGATTAAAAAGTATAGTACTTTTTACTATTTTAGTCCAATGACAAAAATTACTAAATAGTAGTAAATAAACAGGGTCCTTCTTAATATGCTGACACTTTTTTAAGGGGATGATCAGACCGTCAAACTGAACAACTTTCTCTATGGCACCAACATCGAAATCGCGATAAAATAATCAGCTGTTCCATACAAAATTGCAAACGTACTCGAGCCTAATGTATGGGACAGCTGATTTATTTTCGCGATTTCGATGTTGGTGCCATAGAGAAAGTTGTTCAGTTTGACGGTCTGATCATCCCCTTAAAAAAGTGTCAGCATTTTAAGAAGGACCCTGTATAAATCATCTAAACTCTCGACCATAATAACTTTTTGGGTGCTTAGAAATTTTGCTACAACTTCCGACTATCTATTTGACTGTGCAGGCTTATATCACCTTTAACATCATTGAGTCCATGTTCGTTTATGAATAATGAACGTATAAAAACAAATTGTAAACAAAAACGAAATTGTGATATTTATCTAACTACGACCTGTATAAAATTGCCAGTAATGTTAATATTGCAGGCGCGCTGCAATTTACAAAAAAAAAAATATATATGTCAGGTGCATGTAGTGTGTTGTGTGTATTTTACAAAAACTTTCATCGCGCTGAGAAAATAATATTATTTTGATGTTTAAGGACCAAGTATTATTTTTAACCCTCTTAAATAAAATTTAAACCCTGACTAAAACTGTACCTACATAAGTACTAGTGCAAAATAGATACCCGATAATTACTTTAGTTAAATTTTTTATCCAGAGAAAAGCATAATTATGCACATGCAGGTAGGTATTATTGGAATATTTGTAATACATACTCTACCTTGACCTTTTTACATGTTAAGGAGGAATAATTTTGTAGGGTTCCGTAGTCAACAAGGAACCCTTATAGTTTCGCCATGTCCGTCCGTCTGTCCGTCTGTCCGCGGCCAAGCTCAGAGACGAATGATGAAAAATAATTTTTTTTAGGGTACCACCTAAACGAAAAGTGAGGATGACATTTTTTTTCTCGTCTATCCATTAGTGTGGGGTATCGTTGAATAGGTATTTTAAAAATATTGTTTTAAACTATTGTAGGTAATTATGTTGCATTTATCGATCAAATCAGCTCATATCAGCCCACTGATGGGCATTATAGGCATATTGCGCCTCTCCTCACGGTCCTGTCTTATTATGTAATTTAGATATCGATTCCTTGACAACAGTTTTCAGGTTTTGCGTTTGGCAGATCCTTCGAAAAAGCTACTAGCCCATGCTTGTTAAAATAAACGGTACGGCAAAACCGCAATTTCTTCCACTATTTAACTTTTAGTACCTCTTTGGTACTTTTCTTTATACAGAACAATTTGAACAGCTTCTGTTGAGGGTGAAATAATAAAATAAAGGTTGTAAAATATGTCTTTTTTTACCACCTGTAGAATATAGAAGACAATGTACAAAAATTTTAATTTGTATTGCACGAGTTTTTTGATTTGTTAAAAATACGGTACTATTACCTACTTATTTATCACATTTATATCACACTAGAGTTTACCCGCGACTTCGTCCGCACAAATTATATACCAGATTTTAAGTCAGATCATAAGCTAACAAACAAAAAAGTTTCATCAAAATCGGTTCAGTAGTTTTTGCGTGATGCTGTTACAAACAATCAAACAAACAGACAAACAGAAAGACACAAATTCTAATAAAGGTTGATTTGGAGTCCGGGATACCTAAAAACCATATCGTCATCTTTTTCGTATAAATATCTTCAATGTACAGACACACTTCCGTTACAGTTTTATAATCGTTAAGATTAATTACGGTAATACAGGGTGTTAGGGTAAATAGTTGCATTAATTTAAGGAGTGATTGTACCCACGATACTGAACAACTTTCGCTAAGAAATATAATTAGCATACACATTTTTGGACTTTCCATTCTAAATGCCAATCAGCTGATCAAACGTTTGTATGAAAAGTTTTCATTTTGTGCAAATCTCCCTTTTTTCCTTTGGGAAAGTTGTTCCGTATCATGAGTACAATCATCCATTTAAGTAATGGAACTGTCTGCCCTAACGCCCTGTATAACAATATTTATACAGGGTGTAAGGAAAAGTATCATTCACCTTTAAACCACATACCTACTCCTATTGAACAACTTTGAGTATGGGAGCAAACCGGTCAGAGAAAAAAAAACTGTTGTTAAACTAAACTAATACCTACATACACGACTGAAATGTATGAGACAGCAGATTTTTTTTCTGACAGGTTTGCATAGTAAAAGTTGTTCAGTTTGATAGGTAGAGTATGTGGTTCAAAGGTGAATGATACTTTTCCTTACACTCTGTATAAAGTCTAACAAAACTAGCTTAAATTATTTTAAGGGGATGATCAGACCATCAAACTGAACAACTTTCTCTATGGGACCAATGTCGAAATCGCAAAAAAAAATCAGCTGTTCCATACAAACCTAACTAAATCCGAAAGTATGGGACACCGATTTTTTTTGCGGTTTCGATCTTGGGCCCAGAGAGAAAATTGTTCAGTTTGATGGTCTGATTATCCTCTTAAAATAGATTCAGCAAATTTTGTTATCTACATCTACACTAATATTATAAAGAGGAAAGATTTGGTAAAATTTGAACAATGTAACCGAAGGTGTAGAAAAATGAGTCTTAAAATTTATTTGTCTACCCCGTGCGAAGCCGGGACGGGCTGCTAGTACCTTATATACTTACTACCATACCGATTTAAAAAAATTTACGATTACAAAACTAGGTAGATCACGAATTAACGCGACATTACATTCTAGCGTATTTCATTACGATTTCCCAAGCCATCAGCATCATATTACTTTTGGACGATTAAAACTTCGATAATCAACACGCATCGAATCAAAGCGAGCCCGGTTACTTCATTAATCCATACAAAGTGGACTATACCGTAGCGCTGTAGCGTAATGAAAGTGAAGTAGTTACCGATATAGTCCCCTTGAACCGGGGGTCCATTCTGCGCAAACCATCCATGAAATCGCGCACAATCTTGCGCGTGTGGTCGACGATGCGGAACCCCGTTATATTGACTGCCCCGTACTCTGTTACCTCGTCCTCCCACTGATCGTCCATAACCTGGTAATGGAAATAACTAAAGTTCTTGACGGAGTTTATAGTGCAACCCCTAGTTGAGGAACTATGAAATGTTCTGGAGGTAATGACTTTGGAGTAGTATGGAGGTTGTAACCATTGATAATTAAACATATCTTCATTGTTTACGAAGATTCTTGTTAGAAGAACAAGAACATAACTACGTGTTAATGAATTAGCGCAAAACCTCATACACCCCAACTGATTTATAACAAAATAATTAGATTGAAACAATCATTTCATTATTTTGATAATTAAAATTTAAACTTATTCGCATTTTAAGTTTTGAGGCTAAAATGATTTGTTATCATTTCAGCAATGAATGAAAGCGCTAACGTGCTCATCGATACATTTTAAGAATCTTGTTTTAGTAGTAAGTAGGGTGAGAGTGCCCGTGAGCGGTGGGTTGAGATCGAGTTCAATAAATTTTAAATTTTACAAACAAATTCTTTAATATTTTGAAAAAAATGACCTATGTTGAAACCATGATAATTCGATTCTGCTCTCGATTCTAAACAAACTACTTTCTAGTTTTGCGTTAATTCATTAACATGTTGTATATGACTATCATAAGTGTTTTAGCTATAGCAGTAACTTTTTTATGAATATATATAAAATGCATTATGATTATAAGTTTGAGCATTTATCTAGTGCGAATTATGTACTTTTACGTAAACTTTTGCACGTGGACATAATAATTATGAAGCTAAAGCTATTATAGATAGCCTTTTGCTAAAATAAGCTTAAAATAACATAATTTATTGCTTTAAAAACGTTATTGGGTAAAGACCCAACTTGTCCTTTATATTTTAACAACCAAATGGATTTCATAATAATAACACAAATATGTTGAAGGTACTAATCGATATTCGGTATGTCAAGTTTATTCTGGTCTCTATTTTATATTTTTTATGGATAGAAGACGTAATTTTAAGAAACCAACTTAATTTGTATTGCGATTCATCGAGTTTATCAATAAAAAATAATAATATATAATTTGATCTGTAATCTTTAAATGAAAAAAAGGGTGGAGAGAAAATAATTCGAACTCCATTGAGAAATACTACAATTTAACAAAAAAAAACAATTCTGCCTTCTCTTTCTAACTCTATGCTGGAAACAGAAACGGCAACATCAAATACCTAATTCCGACATTGTGAATGTATTTTTTTTCTTAATGGCCAGTTATTTTAAGTTGATTTTAAGTTTACCAAGGAGTTCACAGGTTTTCCAGTGACGTCACTTGATGGACCGAAAAACGACGTTAATTTATTAAAAATATCAGTAATCCTTTCAGTTTAAAACCTCTGATATAGAAAATATGATTATTCAGACAATTATCTCGAAATGGTTTTCGATTCAGCCCTCCAAAAATCACATACCGTATTTCGCATCAAAGCCAAATGACACGACAAACTTACCAGTCCACTGAGCATGTAGTGATAGGTCCTGCGTCCTAGTTGAACTTTTCTAACGTGCTCCACCAATATGCTCTTAGCATTTTTAGCATTGCAATCCAACACTATTCGTTTATTGCCCCAACGGTCATGTTGTTCTAAAGCCAACAAGAACTCCATGGCGTCTGACGCGTTATTAATTCGCTTCACAAGCGAGATTCGAAATGCCGTCCGTCCCGGTTGCATGGATTGGTATAGCTGTTGTAGTCGAAGCAATCCTAGTAGGACAAAGTTTTTTCATTAAATCTCACTCAATTTTAGCCGTTCTATGGAGTTTTTTTAGGAAGGTGGGAAGTTATGGGATGTATGGGACTTTTGAATTGTACCCGGCACTATCTGAAAATATATTTTAAAAATCGCTACGCAAAATAGATCAAAAATTAGATCTGCCGGAAGGCTTTTAACTTAATCATAAAAATAATAATACACTCATTTTTATTATATTTAACAATATAAATGACTTTTGAGTTATAAAATAACCAACGAAATTTTAAAAATGAATTATTATTAGAAAATTCTAATGTATTTTCCGAAGCTTTCTATAGGTAAATGATAAATTTTAAATTTGGATCTGTTGCTGATGTGATTTTTTCCTTCTTTATATACTGACACTTTTTTAAAGGAATGATCATACCATAAAACTGAAAAACTTTCTCTATGGGATCTCTATTTCGATATCGCGAAATAAATCACCTGTTCCATACTAAACTGAAACCTTACTCGACCCAATTGTATGGGACAGCAGATTTTTTTTTCCCGATTTCGACCTTGCTCCCATAGAGAAAGTTGAAAAACTGTCAGCATATTAAGTTGGACCCTGTATTTTATACTAAAATGAAAATTTCTACCCTCAAATTGGCGCATTCTTAGATGATGAAAAAAAAAACAATTATTAACCAATTAGTTGACGCGGGGTCAAACCGTAAAATGACTGGGCTATTTATTGAGGATTTTAATTTAAGAGATATCGATCATCTCGATATCGTAAATTGAATCAGTGATATTGAGCCAACAAAAGTTCTTGAGTTCAATTTGTTAACATAATAAACAATTTGTATTTATAATTGAGCGACTCGGCTTTAATTGAAAATGAAATACTATGAGTTGCTACGAAATAATGTCGATTTGAACTTCGGTGAATCGTTTAGTTATTTAATTAAAAATGACTTATTTCAACTTAGTTCCGTAAAACATAAAATAACATTACATTGACATCTCCAAAAGCATTCATATGCCGGTCTATTTTCCAGTTCTCCTAAACCAATTCGAGTCCACGCGAATTTTATCGAATTAAACGCCCCATATAAAACAAGCGAAACGAAAAAAGGACAAAGCGTGCGCCGAAGAGGCAAAAAATAAAAACTCTTTTGCTCTACGAGGGAGGGTGGGACAAGCGGGAAGGTTGTTTAGATACATACGTATAAATTGTAACAATGTTTCCAAATCATACTTTTCCCAAAAGTACAATTCAAATTTAACCAAACTTTGTATGTACGTCATACGAATAAACAAAAAACAATGTAGGACAAATGTAACTTTCTCAATAAAGAAGGCCTAAATTAAAAAGTGCTATCCCAGTAAACTATAAAAGCGTTAAAGTTATTTGTATAAATACTTTTATAGGTTCAAACTATTCCCCTCCCCATTCCCATCGAAATAAATGTAGGTAATATAGTGGCCGTTTATTTTTCTTTTTTCAATTTTGTATGTTTCGAACAAATATAAAACGATTAAAAGTATTGTACGAAAATAGCTTTAAGGATTTTGTAGTTTAACGGAGCAGCATTTTTTATTTAGGCTTTCTTTATTGAGAAATCTTTAATGCGCGAGTTTCCAACTAGTCAAATCGCGTGCTTTGTATGAAATATTGTTCTAAAAATTGAATAGTGACGTCATTGTTTTTCGTCGTCGTTTTGATACTTTTTATGGTTTATCCTGCTATTAAAATAGTATTCAAGCAACAGTATTACTGAAAATGTGAGTTTAGCGTTATTTTCAAACGGTTTATTTACTGATCAGTTAAAACTAAAACATATTTTATCCGCCACTGATCTGTAAAAGAACTCTTAAGGCGGTACGCTAACGGAAATTCAAAACAGAGATAAATGTGCGGTCAAAGATGCGGTAAAAGTTTTGTCCGCACCCGGACTATTCTCACCATGTGACGCGTCTAACTAAACCAGTGACCCTAGATGTTTTCTGGAGTTCCGGCTAATGGCTCGTGATGCCAGCTGCGTATTTGCTGCCACTTCCATAGGTATAGTATAGGGCAGATGAATAATACGAATCAAGACATAAAAACGCTACTTGACATCCATTCACACTTATGATTAAGGACAGTCGCCATCGGATATATTGTAGCATACAAAGCGTTCAAATATTTCTGAGAAGTGCTGAATTTCAATAAATTCTTTACAGTAAATGTTTCCAATTATATCTAAACGTGTATTGTGTCATAAATATTACAACACGTAATTTTCAATAATTTCTTTTCGATGTTATTTAAATTTGAAATGTAAAACAACCGATTAAAGTCTCTTTTCCTAAACTGTTCAGATGTTTAAGATTACCCTGACTGCGTTGATACATTTGATATTCTAGGCGTTCAGATGTTTTTGATATGTTATTTGTAAAGAAATTATTGAAAATTAGAACTGCTTAGAAATATCTGACCACCTTGTTTGCTATGATATATCTGATGGCGACTGGACATCCGTCCATTAGAATAGCGAGATGTCAATAGTAAATAGATGCCATTTTGAAACCTTTTATCACCACGGATTTGGAGGTCTACGTATGTCTTTAGATTAAGGTTGAAGTTTGCTAGAATTTGCTTAAAAGTGGTGATATTTTATTTAACGTATATAGCAGGTCTTTAGTTGATAAGTTTATGGCCACTTCGGACTTCCATCGTGATTTTTGTTTGTAAATGGGTTTGAAGTATATGTAGAATTACTGGTTGATGCAATGCATATTTATCTTGTAAAGGCCATTTCGTTATTTCTGAAACTGTTTTTAAACACATACTCTTCGAGAATATAATATTTCGGACTCAGTACCTTGGGAGAAAGGCTGAGAGATCCATGAGCATGATTGCGTACCTAATTTGTACTAAGTACAAAGGTGTTAGAAAATATATACTGTCGTCTAATAATGTTAATTATAGCGCAAAGAAGGTAGTATGATAATTTAAGTCACTCATTAATTTCGAAGACTTAAAAGACTTGAAAACCCCGAAATTGTAACTCGTCGAAAGGCGAGAATTAAAGCTTTTGATTATCGCTCTGCCAACGGCTTTGCGGCTTTGTTAACCCTCCCTGAAAATTGTTACGAAGCTCTCCAGTCGTCCAAATGCGGCGATTATGAGCAATGTTAGTTAGTAAAAGTTGTTAACTTCGTCGCGAACTTTGCCACTCAGGTATTGTAAAAGATAACTTGTTGGAAATTACTCGTTTTAATATAGTCATAATAAACTGCCAGTTAAGTGAGTGAGAAAATGTTTATAGCGACACTGATTGTCTTCTCAAAGTAATAAACAAAATCACTCACTGGATCAATTCAAATAGTTAATTCATAAATGTATATATCTTGGACACTGTCACACAGATTTATCTAGTCCAATTTAGTACCAAAATCTAGCCGGACTTATACAAAACAACGTGTTGACAAATAAGCGCAAAATATACACCCCAACTGAATTTTTGTCATCATTATTTTATTAATTCAATAAATGTTCACGCAAAAATTTGTTTTTTATTTCAGCAATGAATGAAAGCGCTAGCGTGCTCATGGCTCTACCGCCCGATTTTACCATAAAATTGTGTAACTTTGTAACCATTTTATACATTAACTATGGCACTTTTTAAGCAGAAAAGAAAACTGAACTATCTAAAGGACATTAGAAGTGATTTGGTTTTTCTCGAAATATATTTTAATTAATAAAACTGAAGAAAAAGGAATCTAAAGTCACCCCTTTTTTTCCAGTTGTAAACATTTTAATTTTACATTGTTGATCGGAAGAAAATGAAAATTTACTTCAGTATGTATGTATGTATATGCTCACGACTATATGCCCCGAGGGGGTAGTCAGAGATGTTCTGAAACCTCAGAACATCCACGTTTCACCAGTAGTACCGAAACTCTGTCCAGTGTGACAGGGGGTGAGCCCGTCGCCGCTAAAGTAGCGAGTTCAGTAAATTTTAAATTATACGAACAAATTAATTAATATTTAAAAAAAAAAATTACCTAGATGTTGAAACCATGATAATTCGATTCTGTTCTCGATAAACCAACCACTTTCTAGTTTTGCGTTTTTTCATTAACACGTTGTATAATGATGACTAGAAAACGAATATATAGGTATTCATCATACAAATATTTACCCCTTACGGGATTCGAATCCGCAACTCTAGGCCCATCAGGCAGGTTAACTACCTGCGTATATTTGTGATTTCTTCTGGTTTTAAAAGTGGAAATGCAAACCCTTTAAAATTGGTTGTTTAGATCCTCGGTCTCCAGAAGAAAATTTTACTTAATTTAAAAATCTAAATATTGCTATTGATTTGTATTAGTGTAAAAACTAATTAAAATAAAGTAGTCGTGTTTCTCCAATCGTATACTGTTAATTTAGATTCAGCATAATCTATAATACACATTAATGTTTATTTTTGGTACGCTATCCTTCACCCTATTTCTTCTCCAATTTCATTTGATAGGATCTTTTTTGTTCTTTCCTTCCTCTTCCAGAACAAGCCTATATTCCAATATCCTCGCTTATAGGTTACAAATTGGATTAGAAAGATGCGGCCTGGTGTGTTACCGAAATTGATTTTTAGGAGAAACATTTATCTTGACACAACTAGGAAATCCAATTTGATATTGGATTCGAATTGCTTTTATAAGTACAGAAACATTTATCGACTCAGAAATAATTTCTAAAGTACAAAGTAGGTATAAGCACTTACTAATGCAAAATGAATGAACAAAGAATTTACTATACCTATAAGATAGAGCACACAAGTATTTGAAGTATAATCTTTGTAACTATTCACGTCTTACTATTAGGATGTAACAAAACACCCTAGTAATATTTAAAGGGGTGGTTTAGATCATCAAACTGAACAACTTTTAATGTGGAGCCAATATAGAGAAAAAATAATCAGCGGTTTCATATAAAACTGTAGTACCTACTCGCCTCAAATGTACGATGATTTTTGGTCTATTTAAACCACCCTTTTGAATATTATTAGGGTGTTTTGTTTTGTTACACTTTGATATTATAATATTTTAACATTGACATAAAAGTCAATGCAGGCGAAGTCGCTGCTAGCAGTTTCAATCTCACATTCACCACTTAGAACTCTACAAAAACGTACGGAAGATTCTAAATGTCATTCAAAATGTAGGAAACATATAATTCTTCGTCTGAATAGGCGACAGTAACAACTTCCTGTCATACTTATACTTTGCAATAGTATTGACAAATAATATTAGTACATGTCCGTATTTTAGAAGCAGGATATTCTATTACAAAGCAGGGATATTTCAAATGTGATAATAAGGAAGCCAGTCGCGCGTGCGACGCATTGGAATTCAATTTATTTAATATTGCGATGAAAAGACGTGGAGTTAGCTCGTTCGAGAGACGGCGGGCGGTGTAAACGGACTTCTGTTTATTATCACCACTTTTATTTTAAACCGCGATACGGAAACTATAGCGTCTATTGTTTTACTGAATACTCCAGTTTTGTGGCAAGTAGATACGATTTTTTTCAAAATTGATTCAGGGAAGGGAACGAATAGTATATTTTGCTTTGCAGGGTCCGAACTTAAATGTGTTACATACTATATGAGGTGCTTCAGACCAACAAACTAAATAACATTGAAATCGATACATCGACAATTTAGTTGAGTAGCTATTGACATTTTCCATGGGACAGCTGTTTTTTTTTTCACGATTTAGAAGTGGGTCCTATAGTTAACGTATTTGATGGTCTGAAGCACCCTCTTTGATATGTAACACATACGATTTTACTCCCTGTATATCAATTTATACGTAATGTTTGTTTTTTCTTTTATTATCTACACTTTTAACATAATACCGCCTACCGCCGCCTTATTTGTACCATAATCAGTTTTGTTTCCTATTTTGTATTGTATTTTGCTTTTGGTGTAAATAAAGTATATTTCATTCATTCATTCATTTCATTCAATGCTAGCATAATTATAGACAGTATTTCTAAGGCAATATCTTCATAATCAAACAAAATAAAGAAACTTGAACTTTAAGAACAGAAGCTTAGATCGAAATCAAGGAGAATTTGGTTATTAACTACCTACGTTAACGTATTCAAGTATTAAAGTTAGTGCTGCAAAGCGAAGTGTGTATTAGTTAGGTCTAAAATTCTTGAGTTTAGCAGGGTTGTCCCAATTCAAATGTAATAATAATGCAAGAAGATTTTCATATAAAAGTTTTTACTACCTACGTCTACGCCTTATTTAAATTTAATGTTACTGATGAGATAATATTATGAACCCCAAAAAAAAATTGATTTTTTACATACATATTTGAAAAACATTGATTAAATAATATTTTTTTTATGTTGCACCTAAATTTGTTGATCCACGTTTTATTGACTTACAGATCTAATAAAGAACTTGGCAATTCGTTAACTAGCTTATTATTCATATAACACTATTGATTAAATTAAAAAACGAAAAAGGAAAAAATTAATTACATTAAAAAATGTACTTGTTCAGCAAATACTTTTTTTAAAGTAATTTATAATTTTCCGTGTTTTTCGAAAAACATTGTTATTGAAAGGTTATAACTTGTATTTTCTTTGCGAATTTGTCGTCCCCATTAAATTCGTTATATGTCGGTGTAAAAAAACCAATTGGCTTAACCGACATTTTTGTCGATATTGACATCCTACAAATATTATAAAATGTCAAAGTTTACGACGATGTTCGGATGTTTGTCGCTTGCTCGTGCATGGCATAATTTGTGCCTGAACGGATTTGGATGAAATTTGGCGCTCAAATAGAGTATGTTCTGGATTAACATAAAGGATACTTTTTTAAGTCTACGCAGACGAACTCGCGGGCAACATCTAGTATATAATAAATACTCAATAGATCAAATGAGACACAGTATTCATAATCTCTTAAAAATCTAGTCAGTTTATTACAATTTTATTGGCATTATATGATTAACTGAAAATGTATCAAAAGCATAAGAGAATGGCACTCCTGAAGCTCTCAGTAACGGAGAACAGAGAGCCCGCTTAAAAGTCATCGTCTCAACTTGGAAGCAGTCCAATTAAATATAAACTTGCTCTATTATTTGGCCATGGGTAGTACAATAATACTGTAGCAGCAATGAAACAAACATTATTCTGTATCTACTTATATTTTATTGGAAAGCTAGCTAGCGTCCTCTATGGGCCCGTTTGGGTGCTGAGTTAGAGTATAGCCTTTCATAACGATTTTTAAGAGAAGTTTTTTCCGAAAGCTCCCGAGCCCGCGCTGCATACAAACAAAGTTCCGACTTATTTTCAATGTTAGTCATTTTTTAACACGATCTAGTAATCAATGTCTGTGCCGGTACCTCGTTAGATTTCCACAACCCACGATTACTTTGAAACTTTATATTTTAACAGGAATCTGACAAAATTCCGACATAGATATTGGTTTCTAGATTGTGTTATCAGATTTTTTTATTTTCGTGACCAAATGTTCAAACTAGGACGGAACTTCGTTTTGTTTGGAGCGCCGTACGAATTATTATCCTCTTAAGGGAAGCCTTTCTTACATTGAATATCTAGTTTCGTTTGGCTCGATATTAACAACTGTTTAATTGCCTTTCTCGGTTTCGGGGCTCAAAGAAATCCTTCGTTGGGTAGGTATTCTCGATAGGTCAAAGTTACTTATGAAATTTGAGGTTAAGGTCCAAGGGAATTTATGATCCCACATATTAAAGTTGACCCCTCTGTAATTTTGTTTGATTTCTGAATAGAATTAATTTCGAGATAGGCTGGATTCAAAAGTTGGTATTATGATTTAAGAATGCAAAATTAAGTAATTTTATATAAAAAGGAGCGTAAAATACGTATAGTTTACGGTAATTTATATAGATTACAGTAAAATATCCGGAGACCTTGGGCGGTATTTCTATTTCTTTCTACTTTAAAACAAATAGATTGCAAGATTTCCAAATTGCCAAATCGTTGTTAGATAATTTTTAAGCTAAATCGGAAATGCTTAGGTATCTACCATTTCACATTTGATTATTGCTGACTGCCTCCGTGTTCTAATGGTTAAGAGCATTGGGCTCTTGAAACGGAGGTCGTGGGTTCGATTCCCACGGCGGACACCTAGTGACATGTCACTTTGTGCGTTTTTCCCCAGTTGATTAGGACATTGCAGGCTGAATCACCTGATTGTCTGAAAAAAAAGATGATTCCGTGTATGGCACGTTAAGCCGTTGGTCCCGGCTACTGTCTCTTGTGGTAGTAGCCGTTACATAAAAACCACGTCAGAGGCCGTAAGGCGGTCTGAAAAAACTCTGTCACCAGGGCTTGCTGCCCACACGATAAGAAGAAGAATTTTTGATTATTATTTGTATAACCTATCTAGTAAAGTCTGTTATATTAAAACTACACGAACACAAAACACAACGCTCCTCTCGCAGGGAGGGTCCCTTCGCTACTTCTCCCTTCTCCACCCGCCCTCACCCCCTCTGACATCTGTATTTCAATAGTAATTTTACGTAATGTATTTTAGTTACAAAGAACCTTTGACTATAATTGAAATAAACGAGCTGAGTTGAGCGATCACACGAGCACCTGACAAAACGGAAAAAGCGTAGTGCTGAAAATTACGTAAAATATTTGAATTTAACAAAAAATTACGAATGGTATTTAATTTCACCATATTTAACTGGGGTAATTTTCATCCCTACAAACAAATCGTAATTGAGTTTTTTATTTTAAGAAAAACATGCATGCATATGCTCACACCTATATTCCCCGAGGGGATAGTCAGAGATATTCTGAAACCTCAGAACATGCACGTTCCAGTAGTACCGAAACTCTGTCCATTGTGACGGGGGGTGAGCCCGTCGCCACTTATAATGGACAGTGGGTACAATACAGAAAAGAAAGAATTTAAGATTTAAGAATAGCATTTAAGACAAGCCTTCTTAATAAATGTGTTTAAGCTTTACTTTGAAAGCATGGCAGGATAATGCATGCAAAATGTTGGTTATGTTCAACGTGCATTATGATAAATCTCGATAAAGAATGTCTACGTTAAATCTGTGAATAATTATAAACCAGACTGTAAAGCTCAGTTTCGTTATAAATGATACAATTTTATAAACCTTCTACTTACAATCCGCGAGTTTCCAACTAGTCAAATTAACAACTTTTTATCAAACGTCAAAACGCGTGCTTTGTATGAAATATTGTACTAAAAATTGAATAGTGACGTCATTGTTTTTCGTCGTCGTTTTGATACTTTTTATAGTTTATCCAGTTATTAAAAATAGTTTTCAAGCGACAGCATTACTGAAAATGTGAGTTTAGCGTTATTTTCAAACGGTTTATTTACTGAGCAGTTAAAACTAAAATATATTTTATGTAGTCAACTCCCTTATTATTTGTATTTACTTTTATATAATAAGGCATCTTTATTGTTATTGGTGAAATAAATTAAGTTAAGTGAGTAGAAAGTTCAATAGGTACATAAATTTAACGGATGGAAGGGTACATCGTGATATAATGATAAAAAGTTTATACTTGTTTTCCGAAGTTCACTCAACATTTAGATTAAATTATTTTCCATGCGAACAGTAAACACCATTAATATTCATTATTGTTTATGAGTTTAAATTAATACAAGTTCTTCAATGGCCCTCCACATCGGCGGCCCTCAAAGCCCAGAGCAAATCAGCTGAGGTCATAGTAACTCAAAGGAAATAATATTCTCTGCAGTAAAATTATGGCGTGAATGTATTACTCAATTCGAAGTCTTTCAACAAGCAAACAACATGCAAAGAAATGCTTTATTTTATGAAGCGGTAAAAAGTTGTATCCAAGACCAGAAATGGACATCATTTTAGTTTTTTAACACACTTAAATACAAACATTGCAAGTTAATTAAAAGCTTGTAAAATAAGAGATACGTATTTTTAATTTCCTTTATTTATTATTTAAACGTTTAGTTAATTTTGTTTTTTTTCTGAAATGGGCGGCATTATGGCCATTGTTACCTTGGCCGGAGATTATGATAAAATTTGATCAAGAAAATTACAGTGATATGTAAAGAAATGTAAAACGATGATTTGATTTAGATTCAGGCAAAGGAAATTCATCCCATTCCGACGTGGAATTAATCTTTTAGTATTTTTCAAATAACTCGAGAATAAATGGATAGAAAAATCTGTTATACTAATATAGGCTTTTTAGGATAAAATCTCCAAATAGATTTCGAATTTTGGATCCCCAAAATGAAATCTTGTCCATGGACACACAACTATTTATTTTAATCTAATAATTCACGGGCGGGACTCGAACCCGCACCCATTGCGTTTTCCAATTTCGCCACCGAGCCCACTACCCAGTGAACGACATTTTCAATCTATTGCGGCTATAAGTGATGTAGGCGCCATCATCTTTAATTTGATTTGTAATAGCGCAACATGGCTGCAACGTGTTTATAATAATCAAAAATATTGGAACTATTTTTTAATTTAATAGTTGTGAACTCAAGGAATTAGTTAGCTCCGTGAAAGAGCTTTGAATAATGACTAAATATTTGCAGTGAGAGTCAGCACCAGTCATAATCAGAATAAAGTGCCCTTTAAGCCAGTTAAGACCGCAAGCACTTGCCTGTTATTTATTTTGGGGTGAACCACTCAAGTCACGGTTTCTTTGCCGGCACAAATTTACGACAGTATATAAATATCAATTTCTTTAGTTATTTCCCATAAATTCACATTTTGATGTTACGGTTTGTTGAACAGCCCAGCGCAACTAATTTTTATACCTTAACTTATTTGAAAAAGAGCGAGAGAAATAATATTTTGTGAGTAGCATAGCAAAGCAAATCTATATTCCCCGAGGGGGTACACAAATACATCCCATAATTCTCAGTTTAGGTCTAATATACATAGTAGGTAGGTACTGAAATCAGTGCATGTTTATAACATTGTAAAACTTGATTGCATAATCGATAAACGAATAATAAAACTACATAGACGCAAAGTGAGTAGCAGGTGGGAGAATAGTAAAATACTGGGGACAAAACTGCATGTTTTCAGACGTTATTCTAAAGTGCTTCCTGAATGCATGTGGTGGCATCGCATCCATTTGCCAGTGACGTGTGGCACGGATCGCCTGTGGTGCGCGGCCGTAGACCCCGCTGAATAAATTGAATCCAGATATCATCTCACAGTTCACTCGGATTGCATGGATCCTAATCTTCTAGTTTGAATATCGAAATGTTGTATTTTCAGTTCTTATCGCAGAATGGAGAAAATGTATCTCTTGGAAATGCAATAAGATGCGTTAATATGCATATCTCTCACACATACAGGATCCTTCTTAATTTGCTGACACTTCTTAAGGGGATAATCAGACCGTAAAACTGAACAACTTTTTCTATGGGACCAACATCAAAATCGCGAAAAAAAACAGCTTTCCCATACATTAGTCTCGAGTAGGAAATCTCGTTTGTACGACAAAAAATATCGTTGAATTAATCAGTTTTAGTAATATAAGTGCATACTATTATTACCATATTATGATGACGCCGCCCGTACAAGACAGGTAGTACAAAAATGGTCCATTATGGATGATGTCATTTAGACTCTAAAACCTCGATTATGACCAGCTAAATCGTGATAATAGTCATAAATAAAATAAAATATGGTTAAGTATATTGATAAATCTGTTTTGAATATTTTTTTATCATTTGAGAAAAAAAATTACTTGAGTAGAATTTATGTTAACTGTAAAGAAATGCGAATGTATTGTTACTATTCGTTTAGAGTCAAATATAGGGTCCTTCTTAATACGCTGACACTTTTTTTAAGGGGATGATCAGACCATCAAACTGAACAACTATCTCTATGGCACAACATCGAAATCGCGAAAAAAAATCAGCTGTTCTATACAAAACTGCAAATCTACTCGAGTCAAATGTATGGGACAGTTGTTTTTTTTTTTTCGCGATTTCGATGTTGGTGCCATAGAGAAAGTTGTTCAGTTTGATGGTTTGATCACCTTAAAAAAGTGTCAACATATTAAGAAGGACCCTACATTTGACTCTAAACAAATAGTAACATTACATTCGCATTTATTTGTCTCATAGAGAAAGTTGTTCAGTATGATAGTCTGGTCATCCCCGTAAAAAATTGTCAGCATATTAAGAAGGACCCTGTATATTTGGTTTACTTTACAAAAGCAATCGCAGAGGCCCATCTTATCCAAGTTGCCAAAGAAAAATTTCTTAACGTTATCCCTTATACGAGTACGCCTCTTAGCCCACTCTCGTACTGATTGGTTTTCCGTGTGACAACATCACAATAAAAATTCTAAGAATGTGTCATTGGCATGTTTGGCTCCTTGGAAATACAAAACGTCCATCATAAGACATAATATTCTAAAATTGAATAAAATACAGATCATTATAAGAGGGGTTAGAAATACAAAGTAGCGCTTTTGCTTCGGAGACGGCTGTCGTCACTTGTCTTCCCGCTCTCGCTGCTACAATTACTCATGCCCTCTCGCTCGCACCACGCCGCGCGCCTTATGGTGTTATGCAAATCATTGCATAACCTGTGGAAAAACGTTCCACGCCTACTTTGCACTTCTAATTCCTTCTTATAATGTTCTGTGGAATAAAAGCCACACCTGAGAACATCATGATTTTACACGTCCACTTCAATGGAAAACATTTCATGTTAGGAAAGGTACCAAAATTCAAAAACTATTTGAAGATTATGACAAATATTTTAAAACATTTAAAGTTTTTTCTATCCATTGTTTCCCGAGTTATTTGAAAAATACAGAAAAATTAATTTCGCGTTCGGATCTGAATCTAATCATCGTTCACGTATATCGTAATATCACTGAAATTTTCTTATACAATTTTCATCTTCATCTCTTGAAATGGTGCGAGTAACTATGGTCACAACGCCGCCAATTTCAGGCAAAAAAGTTTAATATTTCAGTAAAAAAATTAATAATTAATAACGACTAAAGTTAAAAAAATTTAGTAGTATTAAGTCTAATCGATACGTACTTTTAAATATATTTTTAATTTATTCAATGAAAATTGGTGATTAAATAAATAAAATTATCTGACTGGTAAAAATTGGACTTCCTTCTTTAAGTAGTCCTGAAGCCACGATTTTGGCATGGTTATTGCCGTAGTCACAAAGCACTACAGATAAAAATGTAATCATGTAGTGTAATGGATATAATGTAGTATACACTCGTATTAGTAGTAACGTGATATAAAATTTTTCATATATTACATTTATTTTCACGGCCAAACAGGAACCAGATTGTGTGACTGTGTTTGGTGCGATTTCGCATTATTTTGTAAACTTAAATAGTAAATAGCCTGTAAAGAAGACGCAACCCTTCTAATAACAAGCGGATGGTGAGATGATTGATGTAGAAGCTTTATCGTAAATATCATAGAGCTAAAATTAATTGTATCTTTTATACCAACCGCTGTTATTGACGTCGTTTGACGCATATTGACGTCAAGTATCTAGCTATACTCCTTGAATAAATATGAATCCAATACCTAACTCAAAGTTAAATTAAGAGATCTTGTGATCTACTAAGCCTTAGTAACTAAGAAATCCAAACCAATCGTACAATTTTAGTCACATTAAATACCTTGGTTTCAAAACTCAAAATTATTTTATTTGTTATTTAGTTTCTCAATTTTATTTACAGAAAGGGCTCGTAATTCCTACTCTACGATTGGAATAATAAAGGTTGGTAAAAAAAAGAGTTAATTAAGTACTAGAGATGTACCTTACTGTTTTACTTAATGTTTTATAAAAGAAATTCCGCAATGAGGACGTAGGAGTTGGTTAGAAGGAAAGACGGCCGGTGAACTAAGCAGTATCAGAGTCCACGTAAATGAGTCGTTATGTTGGTTGGACGATATTGTGAAAGCAGACACGGCAATGGATAAGAAAGGCATCGTGACAAACGACACAATGAAAAACCTACGCCCAACGGTGGGTGGATATAAGCTAATGCTAAAAAGGAGTCATTGCAATATTATCAATACAAGATCGAAACGGAAAGTGTTCCGTTCTTTTAGCTTAAAATTAATTAGTCGTTCTCATCTCAGTCTTCATTTTCGACTCAATAAAGTGAAACACATCTTTCATGGGGCACTGTATACGCTATTATAATAAGATACCAGAGGATATTCTAAACTTGCTAGACAAAAAGTTTAAGTCCCATGTTAAGGAAGTCCTCTGTAAAAAAGGTTATTATAAACTCGATGATTATGAACAAAATGTCTGGTTTACTAAAATGATACACTATTTAATTCAATATTGTATTTGTAATATTAGTACTTTGTATCCTTTATTTTTTAATGATGTGTGTTAGTAGAGTTTCTGACCGCATCGTCTCTACAAAGGAACACCTTGTGACGCGGTGGTAGAGTCAAAAAGCACGCCAAAAAACTATCCATGTGATATTATTTTGAATAAAACATTTTGAATTTGAGCATAAAACCTCAACCTGTCATTATTGCAAGTAATTTCTTTGTTTTATTACAATTTCATTTCAGTTTTTTCATAAATTTCAGTCAAAACAAGAAATAAAATAAAAAGAATGACTAATTACTTTAAACTAGCTACCTGTTACCAGCAATACTCTTTTATAATTTCGATTAGCGACCAACGAGCAAAACAAACCTGTGCAATGAGAAAGAAAGACTGTAATATCATTAGGTGCAGTTTTAGTGCAGAGGTGGTCTTGCAATTCTGCTAGAGAACGTAAAACTTTATAGTCAAGCCGGCAAACGAGATGTAATAATCGAATAGAACCCTGTCGTAGCGCATATGAGTAAAATAATAATTTGAGGCTTTGTATGGTTGATGAGAACATATGACACGAATATTGAATTAGTTTAATATTTGTCTATAAGCTAGAAAGAATCCTTTATAATCGAATTCAAAGTAATCGTTTATTTTTGTATGGCTTGTTTGTAGAATTCCACTGCATGGCAAGATCTTCCGTTTTTTAAAACTGTAATCATAGCATTACTGCGATAGTTACGAAGAGTGAACCGAGCCTGTGAAAAACTTAAGCAACCTGCCTAAGGGCACCCAGAATTTTATTTTATTTACTTAGTACGAACCTCGGCTTATTGCTTGGACTACGCGGCGGATTGAGTAGTGGGGATATCGGTGAAAAATCTAAGAGTGAGAGTTAGTGGGCCATGCTCTACGATGCAGGTCCAGTGTGAATCGGTGTAGTTGGAACTGAGATGGAGATAGGAATATCACTTTTAAAGCAGCGATCATCTAAAATAGTTCTTAAAAGTTCCCAATACGTTTTCAGACAAAATTTTTTGGAGTGCACATAATACCATCATTTTGTGTCAATATTTACTTACCAATTTATAAAGATATTGTTTTGGAAAGGATTCCCATTTTTTACTATCCTAAAATCTTGAAGCAACTTTACCAATCATATTTCAAGATTAAAAGCGTCAAACTTTTACATGAATCTTTAGTACCTACCGATAGCGTATAGAGCTACGTACTAGTACAAGAGTCGCTCGGTTAATACACGTGTAAATGTTAGCTTACTCTTCGCTTATAAATCCAGGGAAGTTTCATAACTCGAACCTACGGCAGGCGGTCCCGAATGAGGTGTTCAGCTCCTGTACTATAAATATTATTTATTACCTCGTGCGAAAGCTCTAGGAGTTTGAAATAAAGATGAAATATATGGGAAAGTAGCTTAGCCAAGCTTAAAATCATGTCATGTTTGAACTTATTTACGAAGATTCAAATACTGACATAACATTTTTCTATGACCTACTAATTCATTAATTTTATGTACATATTATATACCAGATTTTCAGTCAGATCATAACCTATCAAACAAAAAAATTCTTCAAAATCGGTTCAGTAGTTTTCGTGTGATACCTAAAAACCATATCGTAATCTTTTTCATGTTAAATATCTTCAATGTACAGACACACTTCTGTTACAGTTTTATAATAGTTAAGATAACAGTTTCGGATGTTATGGATATTTTAGATATAGATAGGTATTTTCTTTATTACAATAATTAAGTACCTGAACACAAAGCGATAAATATTTTGAGATAGTGAATTGAGGGATTCGCAAGTTTTGAAAAGTTTTATGAAAAGCGTTGACTTGTTTTTTCTACCTCTTGACTAACTACATTAGTTAACCAAATGTCGATTTTCGCGTTGCTTCGAGGATTTGAAAATAATTGATAGTTTTGGGTCGAATCCTAACACAATACTATGTTTATATCAAACTAAAGATTAGACTAGGATGAAAAATTAAACCAACAAATTTGTATCGGTACAGAAAAAGTGAAAAAATAAATGTAATATTGCTTTTACGTAAAATTTTACTACTTACTACTAAAAGTAGTCCTAGAGCGTTACAATTATTCAGAGAGGTTCTCTATAATAGCGCACAATAAAATTCAGAGAGATTAAAAATAAAGCTGGCGTTTTTCCATTGGTGATAGACACCCCATTTGGCTGCAGAGACTATTAGCGCCAGCCCCCGGTTTCAGGCGCAATCTCTTTCGTGTCGACATTTTATTATCGGAGGAGTCAGCTCGCTTGTAATCCCCTGCGAGCGGTACAATTTACGATTTATAAAACCGCCATTTCTGTTGTAAAGCTAAACGATAAAGAGAATGTACGAAGTAAGCCGACTCTACTTCAGAGCTCACCCCGTTCGCTGTCCCCCTTTATCTTAATATTCACTGATATTAAAAAGTTAATCCGAAAAAATAACACGGATACCGTCGCCTCCTCGGTTACTGTTATCTCAGGCATGGAAGAAAAAGTCTAGTGTTTTATTTATTTAACGGAGGATAATAATCTGGTCTTTGTCGAGTGAAGTTTAAATTCTCTTGCCGTTCATTAAACAAATATTGCAACAAATTTTATAGGAAGAACTCTTGAATTTTATGATTAAAATACCTATGTTACTAGAAAAAAAATAGTAATCGAATTTAAGGCGTATTCGCCCAGGAACACGACTCTCCGTACTAATCGATATAAACGAGCGCGTGGCGTCAGAATTTAGCCGCTTTCTCTAAAAATAAGATTAATTTTCAAAAATAAGTAAATCAAATCATTCAGTTGTATTGTGAAGTATATTGTAAATTTTCATTTTCTTCCGATCAACAATGTAAGAGTAAAATGATTACAACTGGAAAAAAAGGGGTGACTTTAGATTCCTTTTTCTTCAGTTTTCCAAAATTTCCAACCATATCACTTCTCATGTCCTGTATACACTGGTTACACTGGTTACAAAGTGACATAGTTTTTGTATAAAATGGTTACAAAGTTACCCAATTTTACTGTAAAATTGGGAGTCTTCCGCCTTAACCAAAAGTTTTGTTTAACGAAACATTTTTTTTTCGGTTAATATTTTTTTCAGAGTAATGGTATACTAGGTAAAAGAACTTACCGTCATGTGAATCGTACATGTATATAATATCCTTCCAACCGTAGTGCACTATTGTATCCACAATCGCCTTATGGTAATCCGGCCTCATACTTACAGCGTGGTCAATAAGTCCGGAAGATGGTGGTATTACCTAATAGAAAATATTAAACATTTAGTATATAACAAATCACAAATAATCTTACTATTATAAGTTTATTCATAAACTTAAATCGTTTTGTTATTTACTGTACGGCTACTATCATAAGTCTTAGACTATTTATATGAGGACAAGTTATGCGTGTAATTCTACTAACAAACATTTCTGCCACATTTTGCGGGGGGCGAGGTAGCACGAGATACGCAACTTTGAATTTTATTCCATTAGTTTAGATTCTAATTTTGAATGTTAAAAATCATGAAAAACAGTTTCGTGTGAACCCCAAACGTGATAAGTTCAAAATTATTGCGCCGCAATTATACGCTGTCACGTTTCGTGATAAGGTATAAAACTGTTTGTAACTGCGTAAGATTTTTTGATCTTGTACATAAATCGTCTAAGTCATAAGTTGACCTTATAATATAGGTACAGTAGTTTTACTTCCATTTTTGAATTGTATTTAAATTATAAAGTCACATTCTTTTGACTTTTTGGACGCTTTGTATTTTTTTGGATAGTTTCTAATAATAACTCAATTAATAAACAATCATAAAACAATCCAAAACAAAACATAAACATGAATGAATGATATTTGTAACAAAAACTTTACATTTTAAATTGAAATCTTTTCTACATTATTGAATTCTTAACGTCAAGCGCTTGACGCTAAGAATGATCAATAAGGTATTATCATTAACGAGAAACTAGTTTCATAAGTTGACATCGCTGAGAGTCCATTTGTATTCATAAACGTTACAGTGGACTCATGCGGTCTCTTTTAGCGAGTAACAAAAAAGGCACTGCGACCTAAATAGTTTTCGTCTTATAATAAGTATGAGCAGTTTTATAGAACCATGCATTTTTGACCCCTTGCACAATGAAACGGCTTATTCTACTTAATTCATCATAATGTGTTCACTCCATGGCACTTTGCGTATTGCACACTCATAATGTATCAAAAAAATTACGTTACAAACACTATAACGACGCCAGTGTCCTATTTTGGTGTAGGAATAGATAAATATATGTTAACACATCTATTGCTTTTTCACATCGACAAATTCAATACTGTTTAAATTTCAAATTCAATACTTATTTAAAAACCACTAATCTGATTCGGCACCGTATTTATTCTATCTAACCTTGAAATTTTACATATGACCTTTTCAATTAAAAGATCGAATTGCACTATATGTTCAATTATTATTCATTTAGGTACGTTTATCAGTGGCGTCCTAAGTCGTATTAAGTCATTCTATTTTTCACATACGCAATGTGAGAGATTGAACGACTTAATACGTTCTTACAAGTTTAAATAAAACGTGATGCAAATCGACCTGAGTAGAAAGTCTTTTGTTAAAAGCAGCCATAGCGTCTACCTGAGCTGATATGCATCTTTTGTTTCTTTTCCTTCTATTTTGCAATATATTCCGTGCAAACAAGGTATGTTTAATTTGTGTTTTGGTCCCCTAGGGCTTCTATCAACGCTAGTTATACTTTGCATGTTCACAAGTATTTGACGCTCGATGTACAATGCTTATAAAAGAATGATTCTAGAGAGGACAACAAGGTCTTAAATAGAATACGGACTTTTGAATTAAATGAACTTTCTTCTTTCCTCGCAAAATACAAATTCATGAGTTTCTTTTATTTCAGAAACTTTTGTATAAATACCAACCAACTTTTGAAGCATAAATCTGTAGCAAGATTAACTTGTAGCATACTAACGTCACATGATGAAATAACGAACGTCGGCATTTTGTGAAATTATGAACGTAACTGACCCTCAAAAATAAGGGAACCTTTGCCAAGCGGTCAAGTGGGGATGTAAATTAGCTGTACGGTCGTGAGTCTATGTATGTGTATGTTTATTTTGATCTCTATTACAAAACAGAAATCGAAACCAAACTGACTGTATAGATATGTTTATTGTTTTAGTTGACATTGCCCAATGCATGACATAATGATGCACGGGTATCTAAAATGTAATGCATTACAATCAATTCCGATTCATCATAATATGGGTAATAATTGACTGACAAATTTCCCTAAAAAGCTCGTTTGATGCATTCACTGATTAATATTCGAGCTCGTTTGCATGAGTGTATTGCTTGGCTCAAACTCCGACTGCTATACTAGTCGTTTTCATTCTGTAGATGTTCCCTGTTAGTGACCTCTGAAAATGTTATTTCTAAAAGTGACTATTACATTCCAGTGCGTCATCATCAGCCTACCATCGTGATTTAAGTAAGAACTCTCCCAAGGCGCGCCATAAAATTCGATCCTTGGCCTTCCTCATCCAGTCGCTTCTTGCTACCTTTCTTAGGTCGTCGGTCCAGATGGCCGCAGGGCGTCCCACACTACGCCTGCCAGTTTGTAGTCTCCACTCTAAAATTCTGGCTCTCCATTGGTGGTCAGTTCTTCGTCTTATATGACCAGCCCATTGCCACTTTAGCTTGCTAATTTTCTGAGCGATGTCCTCTGAAATACCACCCCTTCCAGATGTGATCTCTCAGAGAACACTATAGCTCGTTGAGCGACTTTGCATTGAGGAACTAGTCCTATCGTCAGGATCCACGATATCAGCGCATATAATATAAGGTATCAAAGAAGTGAAAATGTAGAATAATTCAAATTGAACCGCACCGCTTAACATGGATATTGCGGATTTTGATTACAGTAGTCCATTACAATTATCGTCTACAAATGAAAGCCCAACACGCATCTAGTGTTAATGCTAATTGAAATCGCGATTATTTTCGTGGGAACGAAATTTAACGGTGGGATGATCGTATCGGATGGTCATAATATCCTGTAACTACCCTTTTATTGGCAAATAAATGGTTTGTATTTGTATCTATTAAATTTCAAAATAGACTATGGTACCTGATTCGGGTTCTAAATACCTACGTACTTACAGCTTTGACTAATTATTATAAGGACTTGCCTTGCGGTAGCATTTCCCCTCTGCCACGGTATAAGCACAATTGATCTTGTGCATGTACATTCAATTTTACACCTTATCACTAAACGAGACAGCCTATAATTGCGAAATAATAACTTCGAACTTAGAACGTTTGGGGTTCACACGAGACTACTTTTCATGATTTTTAACATTCAAAATTAGAATCTAAAGTTATGGGGAATAAAATCCAAAGTTGCGGATTTCATGTTACCTCGCCCCCCGCAAAAAGTGGCAGAAATGTTTGTTAGCAGAATTACACGCGTAACCAGTCCACATATAAATAGTCAAAGACATAAACTCAGGACCAAATTCTTATGAATAACATAATTATTTGTGTAATATTTACTGTAAGCGTTATTTTGTACAGCAATTTTTTAGTGTTAGGATACGTTGTTTTTATCTTAGTTTGAAACAATAGTCAACTGTAAAATCTTTCATTAGCAGTTGCCTATCTCTAGTCAATTCTGTACAGTTGATCTCTATTAAATCACTATCATCATTTCTGTTTCTCCACTTACTTCTAAACCAGCCCACGGATTATGATACGGTTTTCACTGTCATTTAGATAATTTCTTCTGGAAGGTTTATGTGTACTTATAATAGATTTACTTATATTATAGATCCCACCCGGGCGAAGCTGGGCGGGTCGCTAGTTTTTAATAAATGAATGTTGAGGATGACGGTAAAGCAAATAATACAAAGGTCGGATGTGAATTCAAACATTAATCTGTGCGAGCGTTTTACTATTTCTCTATAAAATGTTACTTATACAGATACTTTTTTTTTTTACAATATATTGGTTTCCTATACAGAGTGTAAAATTAAATGCGTTATGTATCAAACAGGGTACTTCAAACCACCCAACTGAAGAACATTCACTATGGGTCAACATCGAAATCGTGAAAAAATTCGTTTCATAGAAAATGTCAATACTACTCTTCCACAAAAATTTATGAAATTGCTGATTTTTTTCGCGATTTCTAATTTGGTCCCATATTAAAAGTTGTTTGAAGGTTTGAGGCACTTCCTTAAAAATATGTAACGGGTTTAAG
The DNA here is from genome assembly GCA_963924505.1 of Agonopterix alstromeriana. Taxonomy (NCBI): domain Eukaryota; kingdom Metazoa; phylum Arthropoda; class Insecta; order Lepidoptera; family Depressariidae; genus Agonopterix; species Agonopterix alstromeriana. The sequence goes on from OZ004661.1 coordinate 17,209,159, forward strand.
TTTACACCCTGTATATCGAAAGCTTCGAAAGCAGAAAGGTTTTTGAAAATGTACTGTATGTAATCATTTGTAATCGTGCGTTATTTTTACCAATCTTTATTAAAGAGCTTGGCCTGAGGCCATGTCGCTCTGTGGGATTCTCGGTTTTTATATAAATGTATGTGAATCGTGCGTTTCCTGAAAGAAAATCAAGTCTAAAGAATGCTCTCGTCGTTTTCAGGCATTCAATTTGTAGTCAATATTTTTATCTTTAATAAAACCAACCTTTTCTGGAAACCACGGAGTGACGAACGGCATTTGAAACGTGTTGGTGTAAGAATGAAGCGTGTCGAAAGATTCCGGTGTGACCGCCCCCAACATTGCGAACACTCCTCGTGCGAACTGGTTACAAACTGTGAACAGACATAATTACTTTACTTTTATAATTATGGCATGCATGCCATGCATGCATATTCCCTAAGGGGGTAGTCAGAGATATTCTGAAACATCAGAACATCCACGTTTCACCAGTAGTACCGAAACTCTGTCCAGTGTGACGGGAGTGAGCCCGTTGCCACATAATGGACAGTGGGTACAATACATGCCTCGAAATTGAAGCATGCTGGTTTCCTCACGATGTTTTCCTTCACCGAAAAGCGGTGTTACAAATCGTACATAAATTCCGAAAAACACATTGGTACGATAATTATGGAAAATCAAGATTTTCAAACTCCAAAAACAACTCTGTAATTATTTGCTGTTAAAATGACAAAAATAACGTTCCATCGAAATAATTATTTTACTTCTTTACACATTCAACTTTTGGTACATTTTGTATAGGATGAGAATGGTCTCCTTTATAAATAAATAACGATTTTGCTAATAATGATAGTTTAAATAACGATATTGTCTACTTAGATGGCCTAAGAGTGATTGAGATGGCCTAACCTACATACATTTTCTGAGGTTACACAATATCTAGACATTGCACACGAACCGTATTGATTTAATGAACCGTTTGTAGGTAATTATAATTATGGGGACATGCAAAAGGGTACCACCAAATTGAACTTTAATTACGAACTAAATTAGAGGCAAAAGAGGTATGTCAGGATCGTAGCCAATAGCGATCCATTGCCTCTGCCTACCCCAATGTGACACAGGCGTGAGTATATGTACCTATATGTATGTACTAAATTAGAGCCTACAAAATGTTTAGTTGATCGTAAATCTGAAAAAAAAATTTTTGATTTTAGCATTGGTTCCGTAATAAAAGATTTTCCGTTTCACTCTACCATTTAGCTTCGTAGCATTATATGTTAAGATTTTATAGAATTTCAATTAGTGTTTTTCATTTTATTTACTGGGTTAAGTATTAAATGCATTGTCAAACATTAAAAACAGGCATTAAAACTGTATTTTTTTTTAATTAAAAATGTGTTTGCTCGAGTCGAAGATGCTCGAAGATCGATTTATAATTAGTAGATAGAGATGTAGAAATATATATTTTTGTAATAAGTATCTAACTGTACTGTGCTACGCAAAACCAACATAAGTTGGCCGCGCGACGATATACATTATTCTACCTACGCGCGGCCAGCTTATTTTGGTTTTGCGTAGCTTGATGTGTCGCCGTGTGTACATGCTAAAATGTCTAAATTATCATGTGAAATAATCAACATCTATACCTACTTATTATATTGTATCTAATGAATATATTTGTAATCTAGAATTGGTTATGCCAATTTTCGTTTTTGCACACCGAATCTCTTACTATACAACAATTTTGTATAAGCTTATGCTCGGGGAATATTCCCCCAAGGAGTAGTCAGAGATATTCTGAAACCTCAGAACAACCACGTTTCACGACAACAATTTGGTCCTTGTCTCAAATAGTATAGTTGTGAAAACAGACGGATGGACGGACAGACACCAAGGTGATTCCATACGTGTTTTGTTTTGTGAATTTTGGTATAAAACACTAAAAATATCTAGTTTGAAACTAAATAAGTAAGTAAATATATAAAAGGGTATCCTATCGAACAAATAGGTTATCTATGCAATTAATGAGACTTTAATTATTTTACTTTCAAATGTTGTCTGTAGTTTCATAATTAAACTTGTCAACGCTCTAGAGGAAAAAAAACGACTAATGGCGAGGACGAATAAGACAATTCACTTTATTTTCAAGTTCATTAAATTCAACTTCACTGACAGGCTTTTAAGGTAATTGCGTTAGGGTACAATTACAATGGGAGGTGAGCTGAGCGGACGTCTAATATTGAAAATTAAATCATAAATTCGGTAACTGAAAGTCTTTCACACCGTTATAAAGGAAATTGCACCTTATGGACAATTATTTTTTAATGGATTAATGAAATTTTTGTATTTAGTTTGTTTTGTGTTGTATTATTTTTGTCTATTGAAGTACAGCTATTAAACAAAAAAGAATGCAAATGAAAATTCTCAAAACTACACATTCAACACAATATTTCACAGAAAAAAACCTATCTTTGTACAAAATTCCAACCACAAAGTTAAATTTTCACATCCACGTACAGTTTTCTGAAAAACTGAAACTACGAAGCTTTTATTTAAATATTGGGATTGGGAACCAGTATCCGTGATAATGGAGTACACCCAGACCTAATCGATATGCAAACCTATATACTCCATACCAAATAGCACCAAAATTTTAAGACAGAAACATAGACTTAAAACACATTAAGCGTTCACTTATGTCCAAGATTATGTCAGATAGTATTTCTTTCTGAAAAACAAATTACATTTGCTAATCAGAATTAGCCAGAAAGCTAAATAAGAATTTGAAAATCTTTTATCCTTAAATTTAATGATGTATATAACTTGGTTCGGTCAGTTCGGTTTTGCGTTGGATACATCACACCCAACCATATTTAGTAAATCTGAATTCTAAATCCAAATATTATTGGTTATTAACACGACTTGTTATAGACATGGTTTCAATTTAAATAATTGAATACGGCGCTTTCATCCAATGGGAAATTATCCTAATAATTCAATAATAATACTTGTGAATAGAACATTACTGAAAGATTTATTGTAAAGTTTTTATTTTTACGAAATATTTCAATTATAAGTTAGTAGATTGGAACGTAGTAGTTAGTTACGTAGATTGGAACGTAATTTCAAACATCAATCAGTGCAAAGTGACGAAGCTTGCGTGCGTTAGAAGAGTACGGCAACAATATAGTGGCTGATTTGTGATGAGCTTCACGCGTCATGAAAAGGAGTGACGTCACGTCATGGTAGTGAGCGTTTTGGCGCGGAATAAGAAAATTCAACGTTTGATTTGCAATAAATAAATGATCTGTGCATATTTTACCATTTATGCTTTTAGTATTTTTATCTTTTTGATATTAAATATAAAAATATGCAACCCAGTTAGCTACCGTTACTATACCGCCAGGTCCTTAAAGCTTCACTCACTTGCGTATTTTGGGGTCTAAAGGTTTATAGTACCAGAAGTTTAATTGATAAAAGCACAGCACCAGTTTGGCTTAGGTATTGTAGGTTTTGGTCCCCAGCCTATAGGTACGTAAATTCTTCAATCTGAAACTTGAATAGTTATTACTGTAGTTTAAGCAAGGAACTGTTTATTACTGCAAGGAAGACAATTTTCTATAATCCTGATATCTGCTTTGCTGCTATAATTGGCTTTCTGTTAGCTATCCAAACCTATAATGTGTCAAGATGTTAATCTTCCAAAGAAAATAAATAAAGTTCTGGAATTAAGAGCGTGAATAATTAATCAGTAGCACAGATTTATGATTGAGTCGAGTCATTTAACTTTCTACTACGATGAAAATATTCCGGCTCATCTTCAGACTAAATTTGCGTTTTTTTCGAAACGGCTTACTATCATCTTATTATTATCACATTCGATTCGGTAGTAAACTCGAGCTCACTATGGCTCGTGAGCTTATTTAATAATCTTCTATTTTCATTTAATACTATTACAAAATCCGCATTTTCTACGACTACGATCCCAGAAGTGCCTAAAAGGCGAACGTCGCTCGATTCACGAAGACATTTTAATAACTTAATAACCCACAATTTAGCATCTGTCCCTAAACATAACTTTATTAAAACGCTGGCGCACCTTTATCTCGTCACTGCAAATTAATTTTGTTTGCAAAATTGAAATGTTTTTGTATTGTTGTCAACGGCCAACTGTCTGCTGCTATTACCTGAACTAGACCTATCAATTTAATTTACATACTGTAGATACCGAAGCTGTCTCTATGTACGAACTAATATATACGCTAAGTTAGTTTGCCTACGTAATTTATTACAAGATGTTATCCTGATTTATCTAACATACATAAGCTTACATTGTTTTCCGGAGGGATAGGCAGATACCATGATTTAGATATATTAATCATTTAACGGTTGCATGGTTTGTTAAATTTACTTTTTCAGAAGAGAAAAATATTATTTGATTAATTAATTAATAACGCTTTTTCTTCGTTCTTTTAAAATATTGGTAGCTGATTAATTTGTTAGTAATGAAAGGACATTGCAATTTACATTGTAAGACTAATATGATTTAGGAGGGAACATAGGGGTGGACGCATATCTATTCGCGGCGAAGAGGCGAATTTAACGAATTTACTTTTAATTATTCTGACGATTCGTCCGATTCGCGGCGGATAAGTGTGCGAGGTGTCATAGAATTTCATACAAATAATTCTAAAATGAGATTCTTTCGCCTCCTTCGGCTCGTTCGCCGCGGATAAATATGCGTCCACCTTAAGCCGTCAATGCAACGAAGCCCTCATGTGGGTATTGTAGGCATCAAAGAATTCTTTTATGAACATAACTCCGCGATAAAAAACCAACCAAGTGCGTGCAGGGCACTTATAGTATAGGGTTCCGTAGCGTTTTCATTTATCTTAACGTCTTAACTATGTATTATGTTAAGCATTGTTAGAATACATTTTATTCGGTATCACAGCCTCAATAAAAAATCTGTTCAAATTAAAATGGGTTTGAACCCATAAAAAGTAAATTTGTGTTGTAGGTTTTACTTTCTTCAAAAGTAAAGTAGGTACTTATGTCTACGTTTTATAAAATATGTAGAAGTGATGATGACGTTTTGATAGACTGGGAGTCTGACACGGACCGACGCAATGGGGCGATCAAATTACTTATTTATGTTGAATACATGTTTAAATTATGAATTACTGTATTATATATATCTACCGCTATATTAGAAATATATATCTACCGCTTTTTTCAGAATTTAAATTTTACTACGCATGTTTTTTGTCAGTCAGTATTTTTCAATGCATGCATATTCTCACGACTATATTGTCTGAGGGGATAGTCAGAGATATTCTGAAACCTCTGAACATCAATTTTCAAGGAAGTAAAATAATAATAACAATTGCGACAAAGGTCGATTGTTCATTGTTCACGTCCACAGCGTGCAGTAGTGGCAAGGTTTTATCGTAAATCTTGAGTTCTAGGCATTGAACTATTACGTAGGTACTAGAAGTAACAAGACACACAAACGGCATACGCCACATGCTAGTAGAAGTGCGGGCATGTGAAAGAGATAGCTAGCGATTTATTTAGTAAGTGTGAGCGCCACGTTGAATCAGACAGCGTTGTGACGTGCAGTGTTATTTCTAGTACATAGTCACAGGTCCGGCACTCTAAAGAACGTTTTTGAATTTCGAAATGGCGTCTGCACATGCGCACTATGTGCAAATGGTCCATGACATTGCCTGTAGGGTTGAAAATCACACTTTGCATTTAACGTCATCGACATTTCAATACTTTTAATTGTTCGTTCTATTATTAAAAATAGTATTTGCACTAAAGAATGATTGAAAATGTGAATTTAGCGTTATTTTTCAACGTTTTTTATGCACTGAAAAGACACAATTGTATGTAGTCAAAAATGCGCGCGGCTGACTGCATTCCCTTGGTCGGTTTCCCTCAAGTTTCCTAGATAGTGTGAGGTGAGGTGGGGTATCTAAAGTTAGCGCGGGGTGGCGAGTGGCCGTTCTGTATATGGAACTACGAGTATATTGTGACATAGTACATAATGGTTCAATGGTTCCAGGATGGAAAAACGCATCAAGTGATCATAAGTGACTAGCCTTTCACCTAAAATCGTTGAAAGAAGCCTTATTTATTACTTTTTGATATCGTCCGACATCCATGGAAATAAATGGTGTGGTATATTCTAAGTCACTACCATTTAATGAGAAAAGAAGCCAAAGAAATAAGTAAAATTACGAACTGACTGAAAAGGTAGTAATAAATAAAAACTTTAACGAGAGTCATTGGAAAGATTTCAGAAAAATGCGAAGTCTTGGTAGAGGCCGGAAAGTACTCGCCATTAGAGCGAATAGGCACGGGCGGGCGTCTGCGGTCGCCGTTCATCCTCTTTCACGGGCAATTTGCTTTTGTTTCTCCTTTTAATTTCCGCGTCAGTATTTTTGTATTGTTCTCATCATCACAGAAAAGCGAAACATGTTGTTAAATTTATCTAATATTGTACTTTTTCAGTCAACAAAACAAGATGGGCGGCGCAATGTTAGCGATGAGACTTGTGATAGCGTTTTAGTGTTGAGATAACATTATTTGAGGCATAGGTACTTTGCTTCAACAATAGAGATTTGATCCAGTACAACGCTCTGAAAAATAAGTTTGTGAGAAATATCAGACTTCCAGACTACTTCTAATAGGTATATGAAAATAGAAAAGTTAGAAATTATTAAAAATCAAAAATTTTTAAAATCTTAACTCTACTGGAATTGCAAACATAACGGCGACTCAGTTATTTTATTAAAATTCTGTATTTATTCTGCTTCGCTTTTGCTACAAGAATGCTTGTGACTTAAATTTTAAAATGTTCAAAGTCTTGAGTATCGATCAGCATCGCTGGCAGTCGTTATACGTTGAGTATACCGATCACGTGATAAGCTGATGACAGTCGCTACTCTTTCTTACAAAAGACAAAACAGTCATCATCATCATCATCAGCCCATCATCGTCCACTGCTGAACATAGGCCTCTCCCAAGGCGCGCCAAAAAATTCTGTCCTCGGCCTTCCTCATATAAATTACTTTTTAGGGTTCCGTGCCCAAAGTGTAAAATGGGCTCTATTCATAAGCCTACGTTGTCCGTACGTCCATCCGTCCGTCTGTCTTACCTATTAAGGGCTGTAACTTTTGGACCGTACAGCCAGACAGATGAAATTTTTAGCGTGTTGTTAGACCGAACATTGAAACAATCATTATATTAATTAAAATTGAAAGGTATTCGCATTTTAAATATTCATGAAAAAATGATTTGTTATTATTTCAGCAATGAATGAAAGCGCTAGCGTACTCATGGATACATTTTAATAATATTGTTTTGGCAGTAAGTAGGGTGCGGTGGGTTAGCATCGAGTACAGTAAATTTTAAATTATACGAATAAACGCAAAAATAGAAAAAAAAATCTTATATTAAATAATTTGTATTATTTAATATAAGATTTTTTTTTTCTATTTTTGCGTTTATTCATTAATACAAAAGATCATAAGTATATAATATAAGGTCGTTCAACAGCAGATACAACTACAATATTATTCTCTATAATATACGTGAAGATTGAATGAAATTTTAGCACGAGTGCACTACTCTTGAATATTTCGTTTGAAGGTGCACTGAAAATTATGGTATATGTAATAATGTAAATAGATTCTAGTTCTCGTTACAACATTTATTTCTCTATTATGTGAAGAACGCTACAAAATGGTAGCGTTAATATGAAATGTAGTTGTCACACATTGACCTCTTATATAGGGTCCAACTTAATATGCTGACACTTTTTTTAGGGGATGATCAAACCGTCAAACTGAACAACTTTGTCTATGGGACTAACATCGAAATCGCGAAAAAAAAAACAGCTGTCCCATACACTTGGCTCAAGTAGGTTTTCAGTTTTGTATGGAAGAGCTGATTTTTTTTTCGTGATTTCGATGTTGGTGCCATAGAGAAAGTTTTTGATGGTCCGATCATGCCCTTAAAAAAGTGTCAGTTTATTAAGAAGGACCTTATATAGATGTCAGTGTTGTTACACTATGATATAATAATTATCGTCACCAGACCCTTTTCTAGTGTTCCGTATCAAAATTAGCAAAACGGAACACTTATGAAATCACCTCGGTGTCTGTCCTTCCGTTCGTCCGTCCGTCTGTCCGTCTGTCATAGGCATTTTTCTCGGAGACCGTAAGACACAGGAAGCTGAAACTTGGCACAGTTATAGCAATTAACGGTCCGATGACATAAATAAAGTCAAAAAAGGTTAATGTTTATATTGAGGGACAGTTTTAGGAGGCGGAAAGAGATGAAAAACTAAATTTTTGTTTCTACTATATCGTGTGGGGTATCAAATGAAAGCTTATAAAAATACGAGTCTAAAAATGCATTTTTTAAATTTTCTTTAACACTTCGTTGAACACAATTTTTCAGTAAATCCAGAAAAACTGCCGTCCCCACCGATATTTCAAAAACTAAAGCCACTTAAAATCTTTAAAAAATCACGTTAATTTATAGTAGTGGTCTTCAAAGACCCAATTTAAACATCTGATAGTACGGAACACCAATTGCCCGAGTCTCGACTCGCACTTGGCCGGTAGGATCGTAAACGAAAAAGTTATTCCGTGTATGTCAAAACAAGGCTGAAACAAAAACTTTGTTTTGATAAATTAAAACTACTATTTTCAAAATATACCTTTTCAAATGATAATTCCAAGAATTTACTCGTCTTTATAGCACTGAACACAATATAAAACTTGTGTTTTTAATATCAGTATTTTTATTGAAAATGCTTTATACAAATTTTATTGTTGTACTAATTACGAATGTATGAAGCAAAATGGCTGTTAATGGCGATGAACCCGTAAAGTTTATAACATTTATTACAGCATCCCTGAAAACTCATTAGCGATAAATGTTTTAATGTGAAAATTTACTTCCAAGTACAAAACTGTTCCGATTCTGGCGAACTGTAGCAGTTGCCCATAAAACAATTTAAAATATAATTAATTGTATGATCAAAGTTACAGGGGTAAACAGTCAATAGATTTTACAAAGAAAACAATTGCTTGATCAGAAACGAAAATATTGATAGTGATTGAAAAAGTAAAAATTAAAAACTGTTAGTAATTATACAACGTGTTAATGTATAAGCGCAAAACCTCGAACACCCCAACTGATTTATAATAAAATAATTAGATTGAACCAATAATTTCATTATTTTAATAATTAGAATTTAAAGTTATTCGCAATTTAAGTTTTCAGGCAAAAGTGATTTGTTATCATTTCGGCAATGCTAGCGTGCTCGTGGATACATTTTAAGAATCTTGTTTTGGTAGTAGGTAGGGTGAGTGTGCGCGTGCGTTAGGTTGAGATCGAGTTCAGTAAATTTAAATTTCGGCTAATTATTTAATATTTTGAAAAAATTACCTATGTTGAAAACATGATAATTCCAATCTGCTCTCGTTTCTCAACAAACTACTTTCTAGTTTTGCGTGAATTCAGTAACACGTTGTATACAATTGGCGAGATAGCCTCGAGTCGAAACCGGTTTGTAAAATATTTCTACAACCATTGTATAGGAAAGAGCCTTAAAAAGATGCAAGAAGAGTGTTAAGTATGCGTGTGGTGTAATAGAAGAGGAATACCAAAGATGGATGGATTGTATCAAAGATGACTATGTTTAATAAAAACCTCAAATAGACTTTTCATTAAACTACTACGGAACTCTATCATGGGGCGAGTCCGACACGCATGAGACCGGTTATTATTTGTATGTTTAAAACAACACAAAGAAATAGTGCAGCATTGTAGACAGTTATACAGGCTGTAAGTGACAGCCTAGAAAATACTTAAACGGTGAACTCAGACCTTCAAACTGAACAACTTTCACTATGGAGCCTACCTCAGAAAACGCGAAAAAAATCTGCTGTCCCTTACATTTGAGTCGGGTAGGTACAGCAGTTTTGTATGTGTCAGCTGATTTTATTCACGTTTCCTGAGGAAGGCTCCATAGTCAGGCTGTCACTTACACCCTGTATTTGTAGAGAAATTAATTGAAGACCGTGGAAATGCGATAACATTTTCCTCTTTTTTTCAATAGCCCCTATTGTAACAATGTAGAATACCATTCGATTCCAATATTCCAATGCATACTCACTGAGCCGTGAAAGCTTGAATGCGTCCGCTGTGTTGATGACGTCGACATAAGCCTGGAGTTCCAAGCGGCGGCTGCTGATGTTCTGGTTGTGTATCGTCATTGCATATTTGAATACGTTTTGAATTTCTTCTGTGTTCTGGTCGAATATTGCACCTGAGGGCAAATCCTGGTGTTAATACCTATATTATTGATCTTTGGAAAGTTTGACAATGTTATTAATTAGGAGCAACTTGTTAAAGTAGGTAAGTAGATACGTGAAAGAGCATGTAGAATTTGATGAATATCTCTGTACGTTACAGTAAAATAGTAAAAGTAAGTATAACTATCATCACAGTAATGTCCACACATTGCAGGATAAACATAATAATGTGTATCTTCGTAATTTACTACAAATACTATTGGCATGACAAATAAATAAGAAAATAAGCGGTTTAATGTTATGTATCCGTTTCACTTAATGTTATGTAGTGTTAATGTACTAAATAGATTTTCATAATTATTGCTACTTATTTAATATTTTCATCATCATCTGAATCTGAATGGACAATTGTTTACCACGCCTGCTTAAAGCGGATTGGTATATTTCACATTATTTTTGGCAACAACCTATATCGCCCAATTCCTTCCTCTGGATGACGTATGAGAGGCAAAAGCGAGCGAGCGATAAAATCTACAATTACCAAGCATCTTTTAAGGTCGTCCATTTTGACTTTAAGCATATTGTCAAAAGGTGATAGATGGCCAGGGTTTCGTTCGTCGGCTACTAAAACACTAATAATTATTTAACTAATATACAAACTATAGTTCGGTATGTCAAGTTTTTTTTTGGTCTTCATTTTATATTTTTTACGAATAGAAGACATAATTTTAAGAAACCAATTTAATTTTTATTGCGATTCATCGAGTGTATTAATGTAAATTTAATTTTTAAATTACTTTGATCTGTAATCTCTAAATGCAAAAATGGCGGAGCGAAAAAAAATCGAACTCCATGGAGAAAAACTACATACTGCTTTATTTAAAAAAACCTGCCTTCTCTTTCTATCTCTGTGCTGGAAACAGAAACGGCATGATCAAATGTCAATTCTGACATTGTGAATGTATTTTTTTCATAATAGCCAGTTATTTTAAATTGATTTTAAGTTTACCAAGGAGTTCACAGGTTTTCCAGTGACGTCAATGGACGGACCGAAAAACGCATTTATTTTATTAAAAATATCTGTAATCCCTTCATTTTAAAATATCTGACATAGAAAATAATATTACGCGAAATTATATTTGCTAATCAGGATGGGCCACCTTCAATAGATTGCCGCTATTGGCTAATTGTATTCGCGCCCTTTTCGTTACTATCCGACTTTGTACCCTTTGATTACTAAACGACTTCGGGTTTTGTCGGGGGACTCTACGCAAGATTGACGAGGATAATTATTTTCCTGGTCGTACTGTACCATTGCAAATTGATCTATAACATTTATTTTATTTTGTTATAGCATTAGGTTGGCGGATTAACAAAAAATCGCTTAATCCTCAGTTTGGCACAAGCTTTGGCACAAGTCATCTGGGATATGGACATTGTGTGATATCTATGCGTTCAGTATAACCTCCTGAACACTAGTATGTGGGATAACTAGCGCTCAGACTGTGAGGGTTGAAACTGTGACGTCATGAAGATGGCCATACAAAGAAAAAAAATGTTTTTATTTAAGCATACCATGTGGGGTATCAATTGAAATATATTCATTTGAAATTGTTCATTTCATTTATTAGATATAGTCATTTGAAATATATTTTACAAAAATCCATTAAGTCGTTTTCAACCTACAGCGGTTCAAAGTTTTCTTTAGCTTAGCAGCTTTCAAATAATTTGTTAGACCAAGTAGTGACAATGTTATACTGTGCTATATATTTTTGATCTACTCATAAAGCCCTTTCATTTGATACCCCACATGGTAAATAAATAAATGAAAAAATGTGTTTTCTTTGTATGGCCATCTAATGACGTCACAGTTTCTACCCCCACAGTCTGAGCGCTTGTCATCACATATACTAGTGTTCAGGAGGTTATACTAAAAGCATTGATACCATATGACTTGAACGGAATCGTATGAAAGCCCCGTCTCTACTATAGTTCAAAATTGTAGTCCCTCCTAAAAAGACAAAAGTAAATTCTTTTTCAAAAATCAAACAAATAAGCGGAAGAACACTTCATTGGACATCTTTATCGGTCATATAGTGAAAAAGCGAGCGAATCCTTATTCTGGAAAGCGTCATCGGCTTGATATATGGCTGCTGACCGAAACGTTTATCTGAATCACTGAAGCCACAGTTCGCTGGCTCTTTTAATGCTGTCCCTACCTCGCCTTGCTTTACGTGGTCGCACACTATCACTATGTCTTTTTTCACTTCCAACGGTCGGACATTATGTCCTGAGAGCCATTTTGAGGCTCCATTTCTAGCAATATTTCTTCCATTTGCAACGTCATTTCTTTCTATATTACGCCGGAATGTTTCATTGTGTGAGTTTATGGAGTTAGTTCTGTAACTTTCATTGTATCTTGGCTGGTTTGAGTAGGTGGGTAATTGTTTTGTTTCCCTTCGCCTTAAGATGTTTAGTGTAGGAAAAACGCTAATGATCTTGAACAAAGTAAACGATCTTTTAACCACAGCTGTAAATGGTATTGACAGGTGGTTTGTTATTGTTGGCAATTGATGTTTCAAGAATGCATATGTCACAAGAGAATTCTCGTTTTAAATGCAAGTGTTACAAAAAATTTACTTCAAAATACCTAACTGTCAATAATTTGTTTACAAAACTCCCTTTTTTATTTATTTTATTTTATCAAATTGCTGTACCTTCTGATGGTAAGTCTCGTGTTTAAACTTTTCTGTAATAAAACGGGCATCTATTTGAATGCGGCTTGCCTACCTGGCTATGAGACTGTAACTTCATTAAAAGAAGATTAAAAGAAACTTTTTCTGCGCTACAAAACCGTTCTATGCCCAGGACACTCTGCACCGCCGTGAGTTTTATGAAATGATAATAACAGGTTGCAATACTTACTGCAAAGAAATGTTTTATTTTAAAAGCAAACGTTCGGAAATTTATTTTTGCGTCGGAAGGAACGTAGGAAGCATATATACTGCTTTTTGCTTTTATGAAATTTGTAGCATAGGAATTTGCGCGTATAAATTATCATGTTTGTCTTTAGGAGTAAAATTATGGAAATGTCAATGCCTATAATATTAGTTTCCATCACACCTTTTAACCAAATAAGGAATGATATATTATACATCGACAAGGGCAGAACAAAAATTGTAAAACAATAATTTATACAATGACTACGTCATCATCATGGGTGTTTCCAACAAACTTTTGGCAGGGTTACATTAAATATAGACTCTATTATAAATTATTCTACTTGAAAATTATATTCACTATTCCCCAAAAACAACCAAACGGTATAAAAATATTTGTAGGCTGTAGAATCATACAACAGTAGAGTAGATCGTGTAGTGTCCCCTTTATAGTAAAGAAAATAAAGCTACATCATTATTATTTTCATGTAATGTATGAATCGTGATAGATTCAAACTTTTCAGTTCAGTATTCCAACTATACGGTTCAACTGAAAGCTGTACGAACAAAGCCAATTTTTCGTTCAATTTCAACGTAAAATGCATAAGCGCTCATCGTAAAATAAATGTTTGTTTACTATCTCATGCTCTCAACTAAGTGTTTGTAGTATGTCGATTAAATTGCCTGTATGTATGATACTTCTATATGTGTTAACAGTTATCCCTTTACTATTAGTTATACGTGTACTAGGCAATAAAATGTTGGTTAGAGCGTTGTGATAAAAGTTTTTTTTTTACATAAACGAATTTTACGTGATAGTTAAATTGAATATTGCACCTTTGTAATAAAATAAAGAAATAAACGTTTACTGCAATACGTACCTATAAGCTGAAAAATATTTTGTAAAGTTTCTACTTCTGTCAACCGAATGAGGTTTAGGAGTATACAACGTGTTAATGAATAACCTCAATACTGAAATCCTCATGCACCCCAACTGATTTATAACAAAATAATAAGATTGAAATAATAATTTCTTTATTTTGATTTCAAATTATTCGCATTTTAAGTTTTGAGGCCAAAATTATTTGTTATCATTTCAGCAACGAAAGACAGTGCTAGCGTATTCATCGATACATTTTAAGAATCTTGTTTTGGTAGTAAGTAGGTTGAGTGTGCCCGTGCGGTGGGTTGACATCAAGTTCAGTAAATTTTAAATCATACGTAGTACGGATAGTCAGAGATATTCTGAAAACTCAGAACATCCACGTTTCACTAGTAGTACCGAATCTCTGTCCAGTGTGACGGGGAGTGAGCCCGTCGCCACAAAATTATACAATAATTTGAAAAAATACCTTATAACCTATGTTGAAACCTTGATAATTCGATTCTGCCTTCTTTCTAGTTTTGCGTCAATTCATTAAAACGTTGTATATTGTAATCGTATCATTGTCGTACATCATTATTTTAAAATTGTTGCATCCATTTTGCCAATGTCTAGTTTAAATAGCAAAAGTGGTTGACGTTATACGGTTATAAATATTTGTTGATTTGAAAAGTTGTTTTTTGAAAAAGAAACACTATCTTGAGCCATCATGCAATTGAAACATCGTGTAGGCCAGGGAGAGGCAACCGACACGCGACCACCCAATGACAGACCTACAACGCGACTCCGTAATCGTATCGAATATTTCAAAGTAATTGACAGTTGACAGATGAAAATGGGTAGTTCCATTTGCAATACGAAAGTGGGCGCTATATCTATGCTATATCTCTAGCTATATTTACACTCGGATTGTCATTTGCAAATGACGCATTTGACAAGATTGACGATATGTTACGGATTTGAAGCCTACCTAGGTTATAAATGTAAATACTTTTAGTAGAGTAGAAGAAATTCCGATGCGTATGTGAAATCTACAAATACGCATTGGGCACGCTACCTAAGGGTAGGTCTGTGCCCTGCAATAGGACGTATATAGGCTGATGATAATGTTGATATTTATGACTATTGCGTATCTAGGCACGAAGACCTAAATTTTATGAGGTGCAAGCATACCACACGAAGTTCACGAATAATTTAATTTCAGATTTGATTTTCAAAACTTTGTCCGCATTTATATTATGTCAAAACACGTGGTTACAGTAACTGTTAGTGTTAATAAATGGACATGGAAATGGAAACCGAAACAGAAAAATTAAGTAGTGTTATTTTGTAGGGTTCCGAAGTCAACAAGGAACCCTTATAGTTTCGCCATGTCCGTCCGTCTGTCCGTCTGTCCGCGGCTTAGTACTAGAACGCTGTAATTTGACATGGGTATACATATTAATCACGCCGACAAAGTGGTAAAATAAAATTTTTTTAGTGTCCTACACGAAAATTGGGGATGCATTTTTTTTCTCGTCTACCCATGGTGTGGAGATCCCGTATCGTTGGATAGGTCATTTAAAAATATTATGGGAATGAGAAAACCATTTTTCGATTTTGGGATCCGTTAGCGAAATATTAAGCTTTAAATTGTAAATTTTTTGTTAGAGTCAAGTGGGGGCAGTTGCCAGCTAAACGGTAGTTTCTGGACACGTGGAAAAATTCACTGTACTTTTTAGACTTTATTAGCCGTTAAAACGTTGTATAAAACAAAAAGCCCCCCTTCTAAGTCCGTATATTGTGACGGGCAACTACGGAACTCTACCTTGCGTGTGGCCCGACACGCACTTGGCCGGTTTTTGTTTTAAGATCGCACATTGTTACGATATAAATACGACTTAGACGTAATTTTCCTTGAAGGACGTGCGTCGAAATATTATTCGCGAAACATCAAAATGTACCTAGCTCCTTTGTCTCTCCTTCATTCTCTTTCGGGCTGACACCAGACACCATCAATGCCCGTCTGTTAATACACTTCATTTCAAATAAGGACGAATTTCTATCTAGCTTTCTGACCATTTCTGATTTACAAATATAATTTATTTATCAGAAAGATATACTATCCGACCTATCTTAGACGTTACTAAAGCTGTTCTAAGGATGAGTGAGAGGAAGTGTTTTAAATCTCTGTTTCTGTCATTCAAAATAGCCTTAAAATTTCGTTGCTATTTGAAATGGAGTATAGTCAGTGATGTAAGTCGGAGCTTGGTATTATTCATAATATTTGGCCTAGGGCTACGACACATTGATCGACGGTTTGTCCGTACAAAAAGCACGATTAATATGGGACGGCGTACGCATCCTTTCCGCATCGACGGCATCCCGTGATAGTTTTCGTAGCCCGGGAAGACAGATGGATACATGGATGTCCATATGGATAGGTTTGTCCATACAAAAAGCACGATCACGATCAATATGCGATAACCCTTTAACGGATTATCCATCTGTCTTCCCGGGCTACGAGACATCAACATGTACCACTCCAAAACCATTCAAACCAGCCAGCTAGATCCTATGTACGGACTGTACACCAAGGTTTACACTCAGAGTTGAAATTGAACTACTAATGTTTAGCTTGACGACCTCACGAGTGAATAAAGCTCAAAATATTATGACATAATCTACGCTTTAAAGTGAATGAAAACATTGTTAGGTCACCTGCACTTCTTAGATAACCCAATGAACTAACTAAACCTCATTGGGCCAAAAATGTTAAGTCTAATTGTGTTTAACTTTAATACCATGTTCAATAACATGTTTCTCCGACAAAAGCTTTACTCATAAATTCATACAGGATATTTACTGAAGTTACTTCGTCACCAGCCTTTCAGAACATTGATATTTCCTTTCAAGGAGAACATAGTAGGATCGTAACATCGTAACGCTCTCTGTGACTCGTTCTTTACATACAGCTTTAGTTTATTAGATGTATAGAGATGTACGTAATCGTGTCATGTCACTAGTACGCAATGAACTGCAAAATTATTAATAAGCGATACTTTACACGTTGCCTTTATGTAGAACGTAATACCTAAGTAGGTAACTAATAACCTACCTTCCTACCTACCTTACCTACCTGCACATACCTACCTACCTTGGGGTACCTTCTGTTTGAACAAGAAAATTTGCATCAATTTCAATTCAAACTACTCAGATTATAAATGTCGGATACAGAACAGTTTTAGGTAGTTATTTACTTTATTATGAGTTTATTTCATTGTATTGTAAAGACCTATCGAATCGAATGCATTTTTACTCGACTGCGCCAGAAGGAGGGTTATTCGAGTATATGTATGTATGTTTGCATGCCCATTTCTTTGTCACGCCCTACAGCCTAAACGGCTTGACGTATTTCAACGTATGAAGTTTCTTTAGATTTGTAAAAATTGTGAGAGTCACATAGTGTATATAATTTCAATATAGCGTCTGCGAATCAAAAAAAAAGGCGGACAAATCAATTTTATGTAAAAAATTATAATATGGGTATCAAATTATATCAAATTAAAATTATAATATTGTATTTGTTTTTGTATTTGTAAATCAACGATTACGACAGTATTGTCTTCATACACCTTTTCAAACAGACGACTCGATACTATAAACAGTCACGATATTATCGATTAGATAGACAATCGATAGTTTCACTATTGTTAGGCAACACTACCACCCACCCGCACGCACTCGCAGTGGCTATTACACCCGACTCAGGGACTGACGGACATGTTATTTTCATAATTTCGCTGAGTCGGTTTTTGGATTTGATCAAATCACTAGATTTGATTAAGGAAATTATAAAATCTTTTTTTTAACGTCCTCCTTAATTTGATCCAATCACTTAGAGATTTGACTAAATCTCTGTTTTTAGTACCTATATCCCTGCGACATGCATAACAGAACTAGTTAAACTATCAATGCTCCAAAACTGGCAGAGCCAAAAGAGCTCCTAAGAGAGAGAAAAGAAGAAATCAATAACATTGGTCATTCTGAGATATCGATACTATCGATATTGTTACTATTCTTCGAGGTCACGATAGTATCGATAGACTATCGATAGTTTCACTATGGCCCACACGTTGCTTCTAAACACGACGTAAGGACTGACTGGCATGCTATTTTCATTATTTCACTGAATCAGTTTAGGGATTTGATCATATCACTAGATTTGTTTAGGGAAGAGATAAAATCGTGTTGTTATTTTTACATCTTCCGCGATCTCTGTTTCATCATGTCTGCGACATATATGCATAAGATATCCATGTATCGGGCTGAAAAATTAACATTTTCATGTGTTTGAGAAACCCGTTTAAGCGTTTTGTTTCTCTCCTCGTGGTATAGTTTCAGAAAATAAATAGAAAATCTATTATTTAAGAGACTGCTTCATTACGATGGGGATAATTTTCAAAGTTCCACGAAGTTCCTTGCAGCACTGAGCTGGCCACAAGCCAGCGGCTTACATGCGAATTCTTCAAGTAATTACATTTTATGTCACATAAATAAGTTGAGAGTTAAAATGTTAAAATCTTCATTGCAAGACGTAGTCACGTAATTGCACTCTTTATTCCTTAATTTTTGTCGCCATGTAATTATAGTGGTTTTCTTTTGAAAAGAAAACGTTTAATATAACATGGCAGATAGCTTTGTCTCCTAGTATGTTACGAAGTTATTTTAAAATCCCTTGTAGCAACAATCAATTCAATCTTTTTCCATACACTATACTAATTTAATCTGTTTTATTAATACCTTTCTTTTTTTAATGTTGCTTTATAGTTTTAATGCAAACTTCTAAATACTTTATGACAATAATAAAATAGTTGAGGTAGGTAATGTAATGATCTGGAAAGTTTCAATGTGTTCGTGAATTTCAGTAAGAAAGTCGCAAATCAGATATCACTATTCATATTGTAAATTCTTACATTTATTTCATTTTACATTTTATTCAAAAGCCTAACAACCTACTTTCGTAGGAAAGATTAAAAAATGTAGTACCCTAGACAAATATTACCTGCTTCTTTCTTCATTTTGCCCGCGCCTGACATAGCCGTAGCGTAACCAAAGTTGGTCCTAACAATGCATGCAATATAAGAGATAGTATCAGTACCTACCGGTGAGATAACTTCGGCTGGTAATGCTACCGAAGTTTATCCAAATATTGTTAAAACTTTTCATGCTGTTGTTCCGTAAAACTCAATATGGCTTGAATTTTCGTTAAAAATGTACAGGGTATAAGAAGACCGCTCCCGAAAACTGAAAGGGGGTAAAGTACCATCAATATGACCAACTTTTACTATAGGACCAAATATGATAACACAAAAAAATCTGCTGTTCAAACATTTTGCACGGTAGTTATTAAATCTAAACTGTTATAAAACTGGAATAGAAGTGTGTCTGTATATTTAAGATATTTATAAGAAGAAGATTACAATATGGGTTTTAGGTATCCCTGATTCCAAATCAACCTTTTTTAGAATGTTTGTCTGTTTGTAACAGCATCACGCAAAAACTACTGAACCGATTTTGATAAAACTTTTTTTGTTTAATAGCTTATTGTCTGACTTAAAATCTGATATAAAATATTTTGTGCGGACGATGTCGCGGGTTTTAGTTTAACACTCGTTTTAGCATAAAATAGCAGATTTTGAGTTCTCATCGTGGGTCCCGTAGTAAAAGTTGATCATATTGAAGGGTACTTTCACCCCTTTGAGTTGTCTGGAGCGGACTTATTACACCCTGTATGAATTTATTCTGAGAAAAATGGAGTGCACGATATTTTCTATAATTATGATTCTGAAAGTTATCACCTATAGGTAATTATATGTAGTAACTAGCCGTTGCCCGCGACTCGGTCTGCATGGACTTTAAAAAAGTATTATATGTTTTAATCAATAACATAATCTATATGTGTGCCGAATT
The DNA here is from genome assembly GCA_963924505.1 of Agonopterix alstromeriana. NCBI lineage: Eukaryota > Metazoa > Arthropoda > Insecta > Lepidoptera > Depressariidae > Agonopterix > Agonopterix alstromeriana. The sequence continues at coordinate 17,229,291 of OZ004661.1, forward strand.
TCATCAAAATCCGTTTAGCACATACAAACATCGTGATCGTCACAAACTTTCGCATGTTTATTTATTTATAATTAACTAGCAGCCCGTCCCGGCTTCGCACGGGGTAGACAAATCAATTTTAAGACTCATTTTTCTACACCTTCGGTTACATTGTTCAAATTTTACCAAGGATCCCTAATTTTTTTCAAAATGAAATGTATCCTATGTCAAATTGGAAGAATGTAGCATTCTATTGGTGAAAGAATTTTTAAATCGGCCCAGTACTTCTTGAGCCTATGCATTACAAACATACAAAAATAGGTACAAATCTTTCTTCTTTATAATTTTAGTGTAGATGGACTCTTGCTTGTGCGGTAGCACTACATTTCTGCCAATGTCAAGTAGTTTGTGGGAGTATCTATCTCAGGGATTGTTTTTGATCAAGAACAAGAAGAGATTGAGGATCGCGGAGCCTCGTGGCAGGCAAAAACGCGACACGCGAAAACCACGCGAGACAAGTGCTCGGGTCAGAACCTGCAACGTGATTCCAACTTTCGCATTTATTATATTAGCGAAATGAGATAGCTTGAGTGCAAAACTGATCAGCCAAGGTGCGATAACCCAAGCGATAAAAAGTCAACTATCGAGCAAGAGCGTAACGTGAAAAGAATATTGGAATTTATATATTTAGTCCAACAAACTGATATTTCACCCCGATTTGCAGAGAAAAATAGCTTGCCAAGGCAATAAACAAATGTTAGCAATTTTTAATCAATAAACGACATAATTTTTAGGGTTCCGTACCTAGTCAACAAGGAACACTTATAGTTTCGCCACGTCCGTCCGTCTGTCCGCGGCTTAGCTCACAGACGCTTAGTACTAGAAAGCTGTAATTTGACATGGATATACTTATTAATCACGCCGGTAAAGAGGAAAAATAAAATCTTGAAAAATCAATATTTTTAAAGGGTATACCTCCCCCTCTACACGAAAAGTGAGGATACATTTTTTTTCACGTCTATTCCATGGTATGGCGTATCGCTGGATAGGTCTTTTAAAAATATGTTGTTTGTCGGAAAACAATTTTTCGATTTATGGATTTGCAAATTTTTGTTTGGATCAAGTTTTAGACTTTATTAGCCGTTAAACCTTATAATAAAACAAAAAGCCCCCTTCTAAGTCCATATATTGAGACGTCAACTACGGAACCCAACCCTGCGCGTGGCCCGACACGCACTTAGCCGGTTTTTATTAATTCATCCTATGATTAGGGTTTCCATAAATAAATAATTGATACCTGAATTAAGCTAACACTGAGCCTGCCCCTCTAGCATGATTTCTCTACTTACGCGCAACTCTGCCTACTTTCATACTACCATTCGCGGAAAGCGCGACTGAAATGCGCGGGAAAGGGTAATTTTCTATGCAGCGATGAGGCTTCGCGCGCAAATAGAGAAGTCATACTAACCCTACTACTGGTTACAACTGCAATGCAAGACAGCTGATGGTTGTAGCAATCAATTTTTTTTTCTGAAACTGATCACCCCGCAAGGAATTATGCTCATGAGCTTATAGTAAGTAAATAAAATAAATAAAAATTAAAAAATAACATCATACACACTAATTAACTACTACCACAAATTAACTATTCCAAGAAATGGATTTTGTAAATGTAAATTTCTAGCAATCACATTTCTACTGAAATAAAATTTATTTATTTCTGCTCAAAGTAAATTCCCATTTGAAAACAAAACTAAAATTATTAAAACAACGAACTTAATATTCTAGGTACATATTATTACTTAATTCAATCAATTCAACTTAATTTAATTGAATTCAATTCAATTCAATTCAATCTAATTCAGATATCTGCGACACACACGTGTGCTCGTACCCTAGTGTCGCAGTATAGGGCAGACGGGTTTCTCACTGATCACCTTCAGGTTGGTATTGGCGCTGCGCATGAGTGAGGCGACGCGGCACCGCATCACCATACAGGGTGTTAGGGTAAACAGTTGCATTACTTTAAGAGAAGTTTATTCCGAATGCGTAAATGCGCGCTGCATACAAACAAAGTCTGGTGATATTTTCAATACTAATCAATTAAACTCAATGGAATTTTGCAGAAACAATCTAGAAACAAATCTCTATGCTTGTATCGTGTCCGTTTTTCGTTAAAATATACAGTTTAAATGCTAGGATTAATTTAAGATTTGTATGGAAATCTTTGAGGCACTGTAACTTTAAAACTATACACATTAAGGAAAATCTGACAAGATAGAAACAGAGATTTGTTTCTAGAATTTTTCTACAAAATTTCATTGAGTTTAATTGGTTAGTATTAAAAATATCACCAGATTTCGTTTCTATGGAGCGCGCCAACAGTAATATACCCTTAAGGGGTGATTGTATACATGATACTGAATAACTTTCCCAAAAAAACCTATGGGAAAATCGAAAAAAAATAATTTCGACTTTTCATACAAACGTTCGATCAGCTGATTGTATTTAGTACGGAAAGACCAAAATATTTTTTTGCGAATTTCCTGTAGGTTTCTTAGGGAAAGTTGTTCACTATCATGGGTACAATCACTCCTTAAAGTAATGCAACTGTTTACCCTAACACCCTGTATTTTACTGTCTATATTATTAATTCGATAAATAAGGTCAAACCTGCACAGTTTGAACCTTAATTGATGTTTGTATTCTTCTGACAGGTGTAGGAAAGCAGACTGCTTTTACCTTGCCTTTATTTTATCATTATTTGAAGAAATACTTATGAATTATTAATATAATGTGATCCTTGTTTCATTTACTGCGAATAAAAATGTCAAAGATTTCTTACTAGGGAATCTTTTTCAGCAACCTCAGGTACCCACTCGAGCAACTGAATATCTGACACACTTTTGTTCAAAAGTCGAACTAAGAATGTTTGCATTATTCAACAATAAACTTTATAATTATCGCGCATTTGTTAAAACCTGCAACGATGCGAGCTACAAAATAGCTTTCACATCAGCAATTTGGTAGATATAATGATGCATTAAATTAATTGATTATGAATATCACGCCAAAGGACTTTTGCAAATGATGGACGCTATTATTTCAGTACATATTTTTATGACATCATACTGCTTTCGTATATTACTGTCCGTACCGTACCAATTAAAGTCAATAAACATTTTTAGACAGGATCTAGAAACCAATATCTGTGCTTAACATTTGTCAGATTTCCGTTAAAATATATAGTTTCAATACTAGGATTAATTTAAGAATTGTGTGGAAATCTTGAGCCACGATAACATTACTTTAACTCTAATAGAAGGTAAAACAAAAGTGGACATTTCAAAGATTGGTCATATAAAGAAGTGGTCATTTGTAGAAATGGTCATTTAACTAAGTTGTAATTTGTAGAAGTGGACATTTAAAGAAATGGTCAATTCTAATTGTAGTTATTTTTATTTGTGGTCCAAAACCGCCGAAAGGATGTTTTAACGGAAATCTGACAGATGTATACCACAGATAAATGGTCCAAAATTTCTAAAAAAAATCATAGACTTTAATTGGAGCGCGCTAACGGTTATATCCCCTTAAAATTTGATGCTATTAATAACAGAAGGTCTTTTTAGGGGTCCCGTACCCAAAGAGAGCCAAGGGGCTCCGTCCGTCCGTCCGTCCAACCATCGTTCGTCTGTCCTATTTATAAAGGGGTTTATCTTTTGAACCGTAATAGTCATACGGCATTAAGGCGGATTTGTTAAATAATCGTAACCGGTCAAGTGTGAGTTGGGGTACTCTCGCACCGAGGGTTAATTACCATACCACCACACGACATATTATCTTAGAAAAAAAGTTTTATTTTCTCCGGCATATTGTATTATTAACACCATTATTTTGTGAAGATTTCAACGGGCTACCTTTTGCGTCTACGACATTGCGCTACAGACTTGCTACGAGGCGTAGCGCTACAACAATGGCGATATGGTATATGTGTTACCGGTAATCTGTTTAATCAGATATTCTGTACAATACCTAGGCAATGTATAGAATACTTCGGGTGTCCAGGCAATGCATAAAATATTTGAAAATTATTGTCCATTACATACCTACTTTAACTTGGTAATGTATACAATCACCAGGGATTGTATAGAGTACCTACTAGTCAACCGGCTATGTGTAAAGTAAATAGATTTTGGTCTGTATTTATCCATATTATGTATGTACCGGTTTTTAGGGTTCCGTAGTCAACAAGGAACTCTTATAGTTTCGCCATGTCTGTCCGTCTGTTCATCTGACCATCTGTCCGCGGATTAGCTCAGAGACGATTAGTACTAGAAAGCTGTAATTAGACATGGGTATTAATCACGCCAATAAAGTGGTAAAATAAAATCTTGAAAAACATTTTTTTAGGGTACACGAAAAGTAGGGGATGATTTTTTTTCTCGTCTATCCCATGGTGTGGGGTATCGTTGGATAGGTCTTTGAAAAATATATTGGGCGTGGTAAAAGCATTTTCGATTTAGGGATCCGTTAGCGAAATATTAAGCTTTAAAGTGAAAATTTTTGTTAGAATCAAGTGTATGGACACAGTCAATAGTACTGGTCATTCTGCGATATAAATACTTGTATATCACTATCGACATTTTACTGTTTTTCGAGATCACAATCATATAACAGGATACAACAAAACACCCTAGTAATATTTAAAGGGCTGGTTTAGACCATCAAACTGAACAACTTTCACTATACAGGGTGATACAAAACAGAAGTACAATTTGACTCAAGTAAGTATGGGATAACATATTCTTTTTAAATATTTTCTGGGTTACCACAGATAAAGTTGTTCAATTTGAGGTTCTAAGCCACCCCTTTAAATAAAAATTAGTTTTTTTTTCTGTAGATGAACTATCGATAGTTTTACTATTATTAGACAACACTATTTCTGTATTGAAGCTAGCGTCTATAGCGCAGGTGTGTTCGCTGCATTGAGCCATGAAACTACCTTCACGGCATGCTATTACACGAAGTTCCATGTTAGTGAACTTTAAACTTTAATTTGATGTCGATAAGGAATTTTCTGATTTATTTTTTTGTCTTAACAAAGCGTAGGGTAAGCTCATTATACATAGTGTAACAAAACACCCTAGTAATATTAAAGAGGTGGATAAGACCATCAAACTAAAAAACTTCCACTATGGAGACAAAGACGAAAAAAAAACAATCATCTGCTCTCTCATACATTTGAGTCGAATAGGTACTGCAGTTTTGCACGAAACATCAGATTTTTTATTTTTTCTTGATGTAAAAGTTGTTCAGTTTGATGGTCTTATCCACCTCTTTATTGTTACTGGCTTATATTGTTGTACCCTGTATATTTTATTCATTCGATACGATGACGATTCATTAGAAAATAGAAGCATGCTTGTGATTTAGTTTTTCGACATACATATCTTTTCATCACACTCGTAATATTTTAGCCTGTCTGGTTAAATCTATTGGGATCCGACAGTCTTTAATTATCCATAGGGAACCATTAATCGATACGAAGTAATACATAATCCTCAAGCTTCTATTCCATTGTGATAGACAGAGAGGACTGATCTCTATATGCGAAATAATACATTTCCTTGTCTTTTTGAAATGAAATTCGAAAAAGTTAAGAATTACAATGTCAATTGCATATGTTTTTTTTTGAGATATAAGTTCGTTATAATAATCACATTTGCTAGTAAATACGCAGTAGAGTCTTTTCAAAGCTTAGTTTTTTGAAAAGAAAAAGGTTCTTTATTTCCAAAAAGTTTTAACTAAATTAGCAGAAAATCTGCAAAAACGGAAAATTTGCGGTATATTTCCATCCCATCTACTTAACTAAAAGCTAAAAACCACTAAAATAACAAATATCGCACTTATGTGACTCGAGAGGGATAGAAAATCAAGATACTTGAGGTTAGAAAGGGAAAATCGATTGGCTTTCCCGATACAGAGCGTGGAAGGGAGAAAGGAACAAAATATGTGAGTGAGCGTGAAGAAAAATAGCGTAATTGTAACCTTAAAACTATAAATACTATACATAATTAATAACTAGATAATTAACATAATTTTAAGTAATTTTTTTCGAAACAAATACTCTATAATATATATTAAACAAGGTGTGAAGTACTACAAAATAACCTCAAAAGTTGCATTTACTAGAACTGAATATTTCAAGAAGTTAACTCGCTATAAACACATGAATAATAAAACTTACCGACAGCTATTTTCTCAACTGGAAAAGGCTGCGCTGACAACATGCCGACGTGCAACAATAACAAGCCAGCGACGACCGAAACAAAACCTCTCTCGTACACCATTTTCACGGGTAGATTCTTGAATCGCGTATCGATTGGTTCCTCGCAACTTTACATGCTAAAAGGTTTATATTTGGAAAGATTAAAAAGGTTTTAGTGCAATTTAGAACGATAAAAGTGTAGGGATGCTGTGCGCAAACCTGAGACTTAGGGGCGACTGATGGGCGATGGCGGACGGAGGTGGCATGGGAACCCGGGAGGGTACCCGCCCACCCCGCGACCGCGCTCTCCCTTACTCTCTGAGTATGTCACTGCTCGAAACCGTCTACATTTACTAACTTTGTTTCGTTCAACATTTTGATGTCGAATACAGACGAATCAGCCTGAGACACAGTTCCTTTCATTTTTTTTACAGCAGCCCCCTTTATTGTTAAATAAGTCTCTTGAAGTGCTGCAGTGTTTCCATACAACATTACTGCACATTTTATACGTATACAACGTGTTAATAAATAAGCGCAAAACCTCATACAACTTTAAGGGGTGGTTACCTCTTAAAGTAATGCAACTGTTTACCCTAACACCCTGTATATGGTCCTTATTAATATGCTGACGGTTTTTAAGGAGATCAGACCATCAAACTGAACAACTTTCACTACAGGACCAATGTCTAAATCGCAAAAAAAACTGCAGTTTCATACAAAACTGCAGTCCTACTTGACCAAAATGTATCGGACAGCATATTTTTTCACCGTCCACCGGATATATTATGTCCTTGTGTACGAGTATGTTTATGTTTGTATACAATACACCACTAGTTTCTAATTACTAACATAACATTAAGGGTGAATTCCGACCATGAATCTAATCAACAAATAAAGAACATGGGTCGAAATGCTAGAAAAATTGTTGGACCTCCCATAAAAAATCGATCTGCCGATCCGCACTTTTGCACGAAGATCCAAAAAAATGCTCATTTTCCGACCAATGTTCCATACGGAAAGTTGCTTAGATTCAAAAAAAACTTTATAGTCTAACAAAAAAATAATAAAATCCGGCCAAGTGTGAGTCGGTCTCACGCTAGAGATATTTTTTTTTTGGAAATTTATTTGTTGTGGGGCGGTGCGGTATAGATGGACTCGCACTTGACCGGTTTTTTTTCATCATTCACTTTGCGCGTAAATCGCTTTATACCGGTTTTTGTGAATTATTGCTCGAACACTAAATAGGAAAATACTCGCGAAAACTATAGTTTAAATGGTTGTCAAAATTCTTTGACAAACTTTCGAAAACAGCCATAAATTAATTGGTGATTAAAACTTCAGACGGTAAATTGGTCATCAGCAATGACTACAATGTGATATTCTTGTATTTTGGCCATTTTGATGCTCATTCGAGGTTCTTGGCCTTTTTAAAAAATCAATTTTTAACTTTTGTTGAATCAAAGTGAGCTTTATAAAAAGTAAATATGAGCTTTATAAAATAAGTCGATGGTCATTGAGCCTTAGATAGGCATACACATTTAAAGACCATTATTGTAACAGCAAACAACACCACCACACAACATAATAACTAAACATATTTTTTGTCCTGGACCTTTAACAGAAGACCGACTCACACTTCGCCGGTTTTTATTATTTGTTGTTATAGTGTAGAGTTTGCCCTATAATCACACCAATATTGACGCTTGTATGAATTACCATTTTTACGATAGAGCGAGAAGAAAGAACGTTGACAAAAACTAGTTTCTTGTATGAGGACCCCCCTTAAATTTTATCTTTTTATATTTTTATTATTTGTTAACAAATCCGCCGTAATAACGCATATTCTGTGAAAATTTCAACTGTCTAGCTATTACGGTTCAAAAGTTACAGCCCTAAATAGGTAGGACGGTTAAGTAATAGGGTTCCGTTTTCACCGTAAAAACACGAATAAATTTACAAAATGTCCGAATCAGCAACATAGGCTTCGTCAAAACAGTCAAACTTTATCAACGCATTCGCATCATACTTCGTCAAAGACACAGAAACAGATGGAAAGGACAGAATTAATATTTCCAACTCATCTACCGACCAAATAGGTCATCTTTGCTTCTTGCTAACGTCCATTACAAAATTTGTAATGTACTTCGAATTGGTTGGTTCATATTAGGTTTTTGCAATGACATGGTATTTGGTACTATCTTGTTTATAATTTTCATAAGTAATTTTACGTAAGACTTCACAATAATAATGTCTTATTATTATTAGGTAGTTAAAAAAAAACAAATATGAATTTGTTAAAACCGGCAAGAGCGTGTCTGACACGCCTATGATTCTTGTTCAGAAAGTGTTAATTAAATATGTTTCTCTGACACGCTACATCATCTACACTAATATTATAAAGAGGAAAGATTTGTACCTATTTTTGTATGTTTGTATGTTTGTAATGAATAGGCACAAAAAGTACTGGGCCGATTTAAAAAATTCTTTCACCAATAGAATGCTACATTCTTCCAATTTGACATAGGATACATTTCATTTTGAAAAAAATTAGGGATCCTTGGTAAAATTTGAACAATGTAACCGAAGGTGTAGAAAAATGAGTCTTAAAATTTATTTGTCTACCCCGTGCGAAGCCGGGACGGGCTGCTAGTCTGCTATAATTTTAATGAAAAGTACTTAATAAGAGCTATTTTTTAAATTTTCAGGGTTTTTACTCCGTTATTTCAAAAGTTAGAGGAGGTACGCCATAGTTTTAACTTTGAACGCAAATAATTATCTCGATATAAAAGTATTAATACCTTAGTTTCTAAAATGATTTTATTCCATTTTATATGAATGTTTCTCGAAGGGGTAGAACAAAATTGTTTTCCACCCCCTTTTCATTGTATGGGTCAAAACAATATTTGTTCTTAACTATCACATTAATTTCTGTTTATTATCTGTCTACAATGGTCTACATGTCAAACATTGTTACAATAGGTAAACAAATGAGATAGTAATTGAGACGGGGCATGCATAGACAGATACACAGATTGGACGAAAGTGTACGGGTTTGTTTGACTACGGAACCCTAGAAAATTAAATTTTGACCCAAGTACAGTTTTCGCCTACCATTATTTTATTTGACTAAACAATTAGAAGCTTTCTTTGTGCTGTTGAAAGTTGAGAGTAAATTTAATATTAAAAGCTGAGTAGATGGTGCGCGCGTCGGTTCTTCTTAGCTAAGGGCAGACACGCCCCCCCTCTTGCCCCTTCCTTTCTCCTCAAATTTTCTCCCTCTCGCATTAGCCACAACTCACAATAAAACCACAGTTCCATACCCCACCCATTAGATTTATTTGCGTCAATCAATTTAATTATTAGTTTGACATGAAATTTGGTAATGAAATGGAAATGTGTTATATTAGGTAGTGCCCAAGATATATGGGAAGTCACGAGGTGCTTCGGCTATTTTAGTTTTAACGCCTGCACCTATACGTGGCGAAAAAATATAATTTGTTGAATAGAAAATGTATGTATAATATTGTATAATGCTATTATACAACGTGTTAATGAATTAACGCAAAACTAGAAAGTGGTTTGTTTTGAATCGAGAGCAGAATCCAATTATCAAGGTTTCGACATAGGTAATTTTTTTCAAAATATTAAATAATTTGTTTGTAAAATTTAAAATTTACTGAAGTCTATCTCAACCCACCGCTCGGGCACTCTGACCCTACTTACTACCAAAACCAGATTCTTAAAATGTATCCATGAGCATGTTAGCGCTTTCATTCATTGCTGAAATGATAACAAATAATTTTTGCCTCAAAACTTAAAAGGCGAATAACTTAAAATTTTAACAATCAAAATAATGAAATTATTGTTTTAATCTAATTATTTTGTTATAAATCAGTTGGGGTGTATGAGGTTTTGCGCTTATTCATTAACACGTTGTATAGGATCAAGAGTACTATATTATTATTTTTATAAATTTTAGTTTGTTTGATTGGTCTGACGGCTGTATAACGCCAGATACGAGTAGATTGACCCATTTTAAATATTACTGTAATTTAAGAAAACCAACTATTTCATTCTTTGTTTGAAACCTACTCGTTAACAGACTACAGTGGAATCTTATAACACCCAAAGTACTATATCACTTGGTCGACCTACCCTGCAACCACCTAGCGAGAATGGAGATCATGCCATTGCAGAGGTCCGCTATTGCTGGAACAAAACTAAATGTTTCTTTTTATTGACAACTTAATTCTACTCGCTAGGTTAAGTTCAAGAAATATGAAAACCTAACTTTAGTAGTATATAAATTTTATTTCACAGGATATAAAGGAAGAAATTTTTATAAGTTTTAATCACTTTGTGATAGGTACTCATATGGTGCTAAGCGTCTTTATTTGCTTTTGACTCTAACAAAAATTAAAAAATTAACATACATAGGTTTTATGTCATTTGGATATCATCAGTGATAATAATTCGACTGAAAGAGTTTGTTCTAAAGTTAGTCGATTTACAGAATAGTCAGAAATTAGTAATAAGGTTCCGTTTTCACCCTTTGGGTTCGGAACCCTAAAAATACTATGGAAGTAAATTAAAACTCCTTATTTTTCTACTCTTATGTAGTCTTTACATCGAATGTAACACCGAAATAGTTCAGGTGGAACTCCTCTAGCTCTTGGTATCAAATAACCCACAACACTAAATTTACTATTTTAAACACGATTAAAAAGTCATTAAGCGGTTTCAGCAAAATTGTGCATTAGCACAATATTTTCACGTACATTGTATAACAACATTTAGCAAGTCGTCTCCCAGGGGCTCGTAAAATATAAAAGCAATAAATGTCAAGCACAAACAGGCAAGTTTCACAACATAAAAGTTTGCGAGTGGTCGTAGAGATGGCCTCCGAGACCAAGTGGCTATTCAGCATTTTTCTATAGTTTTGTTTAGCAAACAACACCTCACGCTTTGAATTCACCTATAAAGATTTTTGTTTTGTTGGACCAGGTATCTGGCTCGATGTCAATTCTTGAATTTTTTATTTTCTTTCAGGAAAAAGAGTTGATTTCGTGCAGTCGATAAAGAAAGTCCTTAATAGGGTTCAACTTCGGAAGATGCTGGCTTAGACCGGAATCCAAAAGTTTAAAGAGAGAACTGATAGTTTGCGACTGAACTGCGACTTACGCTAGATAAAAGTTGTGTATTTTTGTAAATGGATTATATAGTTTATTACAAAAGATTCACTACGAACTATAGAATTGTACAGAAAATAAAAACAGAACTGTTTTTATTTTCTGTTATTATTTTTTTACAGAAGAACTTCGAACTATGGTATTGTGCGGGCTGAGGCCTTCTACGAAACTTGAGCGTAGACGTTTGCAGCATTTTTACAAACAATAAATCAATTATAATTCGGAGCGCGATCCATACAAACGAAGTTGGGTAATATTTTCAACGCTAATCAATTAAAGCCAATGACATTTTACACAAACAATCTAGAAACTAATCTCTATACTTGCATTTAGTCAGATTTTCGTTTAAATTATATAGTTTCAATGCTAGGATTAATTTAAGATTTGTATGGAAACCTTTTGAGGCACTGTAACTAAAACTATACATTTTAACAAAAATCTGACACAAAAGCAAGCAAGTAAAGCATTTCTGAAAATTTTCATTGACTTTAATTCATTAGTTTTGAAAATATAGCCAGACTTCGTTTGTATGGAGCATGTTCCGAGTTACATCCCCTTTAAACAAGTTGAACTTTCGCCAATGTTTCACCTGACATACGAATACGTAAGCGTACTTATTCAAAGAAGTGATTTCAAGTTTCTCGCAATAGAAGCCGAAACTTAATTGCACAGGAGAAGCCAACGTCGCGGACAGAGGCGCACTCAAATAATTTGAGTTGAAGAACTTACTCAGTATTGCTGAGGAGGTGAAGAAGTTCATTAGATATTCAGAGTTCCCATTATTTGTGTGCCACCGTCCGCCTCCAACGGGAAAAGTTACAGCTTAAGATTGATTTCAGCGACAGCCACTCCACTTTAATAGTTTCCCCCAAGTTTGTGTTTGAATAAAATATTGAAGTGAATATATGAGCGTGAAAAATAGGGTTATGTGCTTTGGTTTATAAAACAAACAAATCATAAGAAGAGGTACGGAGTACTCGAAACCGACGGGCATGTATGAAGAGATGTATGGATGTGCATGAGGCAAAAGAGGTAGGTATGCAAGGATCGTAATAGACGGCACGCCCTGGAGTGCGATTGAAAGTCATACTTTCAAATCAGCACCTATACTCCATTCAAAATAGCAAAGAAATTTTAAGGCTATTTTGCATTACAGAAACAAAGATTTGAAACACTTCCTCTCACTTATTCTAAAAACAACTTTAGTAGCATCCAATATATGTCGGATAGTATAGGTATATGTATCTAGTAAATTAATTACAGTTGGTAAGCAGAATTGGCCAGAAAGCTAAATAGGAATCGGAAAATCTCGTCGTCGAAGTATAGAAAATGACAAAATTACTAATTGAGATTATTATTGCGTCATTCGATAATAATTTTGAACGTGTGACTTTCAAAAACCTCACTAATTGTCTCTGTCTACCCCACCGGGAAAGAGGCATATAGATAGATAATAAGACCATTAAAACTATTAAACATGACAAGGAAAGAAATATTTGTTAGTAGTATTTGTAAAAACTATTTATTTTAGCAGACTTTACTAGATTTGTGTTTATAGAAGTATTTATAAATTGTATCAGCACAAAAAACAAATAAAGGTAGGTGTAATTAATTAAGAATAAGTAGATTTTAGTTAAAACTACCAGCGGCCGTAGTATTGGCAGCTTGATATCTTTTTCTATCACGCGCAACATGCTACGGCTTCAGAATTAGATTCATAACAACAAAGTTTCTAGAATGTCTATTAAACGAAAATAGACAGTTGTCACATACAAGGTCCTTCTTAATATGCTGACACTTTTTTAAGGGGATGATCAGACTGTCAAACTGAACAACTTTCTGTATGGGACCAAAATAGAAAAAAGGAAAATACAAATCACACGTCATTACTTTTCACTCGTAAGTCATGAAAAGCAGGTCCATTGTTCGAGTACGTAATGCAAGAACGTCACCAATCTTCCGCTGTTTTTTATTTAATTTAATCAAAGAGGTACCTGAACCGAACGCATATACAGGGTCCTTCTTAATATGCTGACACTTTTTTTAGGGGATGATCAGACCGTCAAACTGAACAACTTTCTGTATGACACCAACATCGAAATCGCGAAAAAGAAACAGGTGTTCCATACAAAACTGCAAACCTATTCGAGCCAACTTTATGGGTGGGTAGAGTAAGTGCTGCAGTTTGATGGTATGATCATCCTCTTTAAAACTGTCAGCATATTATGTTGGACCCTATATATTACTAGAGTTTACCCGTGACTTTGTCCGCATAAATTAGATACCAGGCTTTAAGTCAAATCATAAGCTATCAAACAAAAAAGTTTCATCAAAATCGGTTCAGTATTTTTGGCGTGATGTTCGAACAAACAAACATACAAACAGACAAAATTTAGGTTTATTCGGAGTCAGGGACAACTAAAAACCATATCGTAGAATTATTTTCTTGTAAATATCTTCAATATTCAGACACACTGCTGTTACAGATTTATAATAGTTTAGAATAGGAGTAGGATTTACAAAACAAATCATTATATTTTGATTTGCACAGAAATACCGTATAATCCATTAGTAAACAGTCGTTTACTTTCAAAAACATTTTACAACTACCTATGCCATACCAAAACGAAACATTATATGCATACTGAGCAACATTTTAACATTTCACACCAAAAATATAAAGCAGACCATCCGTGTTCAAGAGACACAATTAGAAGAACTAAAGTCTGACTATAATAAAACGGGAACATTTCTGCAGCACACCGGTGAACGCCATACAGCCGTTGAATTTATGTCCACACAAATTGCTTAATTGAGGAAAAGGCTTTTGTTTGTTCTCCTTTTTACTGAGGGCCAGTGGGCAAACTTGGTGGCATTCTTACACGTATGCCCCCCTCGGAGACGCTTGACAGGTTTATAATTAAGCTCAAGCTGAGAAATTACTTAATAATGTTGTGTTGAAGCTTTAATTAGGGTACAGAGAAAACAAAGCCGACCACTGCCTGGCTTTTTACGCCGCAAGCTCCCAGAGAATATATTTACTCATTACATTTCTGATATGCTGGAAAAGGGATTTGTTGTTAATATTACCGTCACAAGACTTATCATGAACAAAGGGATTTCTCGTTGCATCTGAAAGCTAACATAGTAGGTATTAGGTACGCTTGTGTCTATGTTCCTACTTAGGTGTTCTCTTTAGTTAAAGACTTTGTTGTGCTTAGCCGATTGTCTCAACTTTAAACGCAACCTACCAATTTTTAAACATTGGTATCTAATCTTTAGACGAAGAACAGATTGACTTTTATATCTATCTTATTCAAAGCTTAACTGTGTTTAAAATACGATACGTTTTTATGCCGATGAAACACCGACATGGATATGAGATTACCCATTATTATAATTATTATGCATAGCATAGCATAATAATCTCACGAATATTTTGAGGATGTACAGTATTCAGAATATTCATAATATTTTTGACATGCAGCTATTTTTAAATGCATACAGGGTGTAACAAAACGCCCTAATAATATTTAAGCGGGTGGTTTATACCATCAAACTGAACTACTTTAACTATGGAGCGAAAAGAGTAGTGTTTAAAAAAAAACTGTAGTACCGATTTGACTCCAATGTATGGAACAAGTTGACCACTAACTTGCCTCTATCAAATGTGACTTTTGAACACATTATCGTGTAGGCTCAAAGAATTTTGATGAATGAATTAAACATTACTTACTTCTATACCTCAACAGACTTATCTCGCTCTAACTTGATGGACTGTAGTTACATATTCTTCGATAGTATCATTCTTTTTTGAACGTGGACAATTTTAACTGCAGGGAATACAGCAAGGCCGTAAAGCTTCCAACTAGTCTCTTTACGACGGTTCTCGTCGTAACAGAATGATTGCGCACTGAGCTTTCCACAGTAAAATAAAATAAGTAAAAAAAATGTTGACGTGATCCGAATAATGTAAGGGACAGTGCGCAGTGGGACAAGACGGGACTGCCTATTGATACTGCAGGATCCTGTAAAAACACGGCATTAACCAATGATATTCATTCTAGAATGGTATGGATGCAGTAACGACCAGCGCTGCCTACGAAGCGCTTTCGGCGCTAGATCTAGCGCTTTTTTAGCTTTTAAGAAAGCAACAGTAAATATAATGAGTTTTGTGATTAAAATATAATAAATACAGTGTGTAACAAAACACCCTAGTAATACTTAAGGGGGGTGCTTCAGACCATCAAACTGAACAACTTTCACTATTGAGCCAACATCGAAATCCTGAAATAAAAATCCGCTCTGTCATACAAAACTGCAGTACCGTCTCGACTGACTGATGACTGATGTTTGGGACAGCAGATTTTTTAAATTTTTTCTCGACGTTGGCTTCATAGTGAAAGTTTTTCAGTTTGATGGTCTGAAGCGCCCACTTAAGTATGACTAGGGTGTGTTGTTACTCCCTGTATTGATAGAATATTGTGGTCAAAACTTGTTCGTAGAGTGTGCAGTGTTCGGGAGATTCAAATACGAACGCTTATCTGAAGTCCTATCATTAATTTACTAGGGACCTACGAATTGACTGACATAACTGACTTACAGATGGGTTTCGGAACGACTGATAAGACTGTTTAGAGAACTTTATAGAATATTTTTGGGAGAAGAATTTAGCGCAGATTTCTAGCGCTTTTTTGAACAGGAAAATTTTCAGAATATAGTAGTCTATCTAGTTTTTTCTTTGTTTTAGCGCCAAATCGGTTTTTTGAGGAACTCATCCGCCGTAACAACTTGGTCTACTATCTGTGAAGTCCAGAACGCATGTGTTTGACACACTTGCTCATCGTCCTATCATCATCAACCCTTTATCCGTTGTTTTCTCTGATTCAAATAATTATAGCAGCAAAACAGTGCAGTGCAGTTGACATAGCACAGTCAAATATAATATATAATTTGAGAATGTTAATAAGGGCTCAGAAAAAAAACCTTTATTAAGATTCACAAAACATAATGTTCTAGAAAATATAATTAAATAGGTATGAGAACTTGTGAAGTACCTATCAATAAAATTTTAAATGCAATAATGTAATAACTCGAGCGAGAAGTCTGAAGTTGATTTCTTTTCATTTTGCTCAACCGGATTGAGACGCAATCGAAACTTCCCAGTAGATAACCTTTTCAATTAGAATTAGTTTGTCAGTGAATTGAGGATCAGTGGAAAATTATGGTAACATTTTATAAAGAAAGTCTGTTTAAAACGGTTTATTGTTTAATTTGAATTAAGTACCTAATTATGGTTAGCTATTTAGAGTGCGTATAAGAGAATGCCATCAACGACCTAAATGGGTATGAGTAAGGTTGTATCAATAGAAAAAATCATTATACCTAACGGTGACTTTTAATTGAAATGCATATGCGTAAGCATGTACGTTTAAAGAACAAGTTCACTGTTTCTGCAAAAATATCATTGTTGTACAAGGAAATGGTAAAATTTTGTAGCTACAATTTTGTTTAGCCCGAAAACATAAACAATAGTACAACTCGCACTTATTTTATATAGATCCAGCTGATCCATTAAGTAGATACTACGGTAGGTAACTATATTTTGTCGTCCCCTTGATAAAGCCAGCGCGCGTAGAACAGTCCATTCTGCGAGAGCAAACATCAGAAGGATGCCTCGGACGGATAATAATGTTATTATTATAATACCACATTTTGTTTCTTTTACCCCTAATCTAATTCGGAAGTTGCGGTCAAAGGAATATTACGAGGAAAATCTCAAGAGTCCCATTTGGAGCACCGAGCAGACGGGGATCATTTTAAATCCGTGACTTTTTAGGAACATTAAATCACCTTGGATTTTTGGATAAGTTACAGACTCCGGCGGGACCAATCGTAGGCTCAGATTTCAACAGGGAGCCGGTGGGTAAGAAAAGTGGAGATGGAAAGGTGTTGTAAGATTTAAGCTCGCACGGTTATAATGTCGGTCGGTATTACGTCGGAGGCAAGGGCATCGCAGGGGGAGGCACGAACGATATGTAGTCCCGAGGGCCAACAGCGATAACTTTTCTAGGAAGCGGAAAATTTACAGTAAAGTACCTTCTGCGATGAACTGGCAAGGTAAACTTCGGACTTGTTGAAAAGGTCTTTTTAGTAGCAACGTCTTTCATTAAAGTTTTCACTTTATACTAAAACGACAAAACTGCTGTTGTAATTTTAATATACAGTTTGCAACGAAAAGATTAAAACGATCCAATCCGTAAACATAAATAATAAATGTATGTGTATACTATACGATAAGATACTTTTTGTCTTTTGTCAGAATTTCTCTCACAGTAGTATATTTTTTCTTTATTTTTTATGCTAGCTTGTAATACTAACTCAGTTATTATGTTTGTTTTGTATGTAACAGGGGTAACCAAACTTTTCAAGTAGGTGGGCTACATTAGAACTATAGAGATGCATTGCGGCCTACTTTCAAAAACGGTGTTTCAAATATTATTTATTCAATCAAACATTTTATATTTGTCCGGTGGTTGTTCTGTATTAATGTTAAATGCTCGTCTGTAAACCGAGATCAATGTTACATTCTTATCGCATTAATTGTACAAAATATAAAGCTACTTTTCGTAGGGATGGAAACATGCGACAGTTTCCAAATAAAACACCTTTCAAAAAATACCCAACTGTTCAGCGAAACTTTGTTTAAATAATTATGATGCTGTCACTGTCATTTGTACGGAACCCTAAAAATTAAGTCTTGGGCGGGACTTGAACCCGCAATTTTCCAAACCGGGGAATCGCTTTTTCCAATTTAGCTACCAAGCCCACTACCCAGAGAACGAAATTCTTCCACCTATTTGCGTCTCAAGGGACGTGGCGCCATCTACTGGAGTTTTTACAAACTAACCATTCTTAAACGTGTTAATGAATAAGCGCAAAACCTGATCCACCCCAACATATTTATAACAAAATAATTAGATTGAAACCATAACTTCATTATTTTGACAGTTAAATTCGCATTTTAAGTTTTGAGGCACAAATGATTTGTTATCATTTCAGCAATGAATGAAAGCGATAACGTGCTCATGAATACATTTAAATAATCTTTTTTGGTAGTAAGTAGGGTGAGAGTGCCCGAGCGGTGGGTTGAGATCGAGTTCAGTAAATTTTACAGACAAATTATTTAATATTTTGAAAAAAATTACCTATGTTGAAAATATGATAATTCGATTCTGCTCTCGATTCTAAAAAAGCTACTTTCTAGTTTTGCGTTAATTCACTTACACGTTGTATAATTTGTGATCTTTTATTTTGGGCTGTGTTACTCCAGGCATTTCCTTGTACGGATCGTTAGGTGTTTCACACCAGTGCCGTTTCGACCACGATGTTCATCGTCTAACTGCCCTTGTTCAACGGGGCCTTTCGGTTCGGACCACTGTGTAATTACCAACTAAGAAATATGTAATATATATGTTATTGCAATGCAACTGTTAAGTTCTTTCCGATAACCGTTTTTCGACACGTCGTCGGTGCAAAAAACATTCAGAACACACTTATTTATAGGGTTTCGTAAATAAGAAACCCTTATACTTTCGTCCATTTTGTCAGTTTGTCTGTATGCCCCGCCTCAATAAGTCGCTCAATTTTGCACCTATTGAATCGAATTTTGGTATGAAGACAGGTAGTAGTAGTTGGTAGATAACATTAATCCAAACAGAAATGTAATAGTTATGAAGAAATTTTTTTTTGACTCCCCATCCCATAGTAACGATAGAGAAAAAAAAATGTTTTTTTTTAAACGAGTGAGGTGTCGTTGGATAGGTCTTGCCTAATGGAACCCCCCCCCCCCCCCTCTAATTGTAATAAAATGTTACAAAATTCTGAAAAAACCTATAAGTAACCAATATATTTTCTAGTTACAAACTAAAAAGACGTTGCAGGAAATTAAATCGCTCTATCGTTAAGTTTCAAAATGTCTACTTGTCACGTCCGAGTCCGACACGCTCTTGGCTTTCTGAGACCGTATCTTACCTTCGATCAATATGAAGTACAGGACACGCGACAACCCAATAACAGACCTCAAACTCTCAACGTCCATCAGTATTATTAGTGTCACTCATTCGAAAATCAGACTATTCGTTAACAGCGCGCTGCGACATGTCGCCGACAGGCATCGCCTGTCTTCAGACGCGAGTCGACAACATGTCGCCGTCCGTTGCCGTAAGCAGTCACGGTATTCTTCAGTTTCAGGTTTAAAACCTCTGCTGTTGGCTACTGACTATCTGTGGAATAAACGCTGTCTTTCTGTAAACATTTGTGGAATATACGCTTCAAATCTGAAGATTGGCAATATATTTATCTATACTATAAAGCAGGGATGGCGAACCATTTTATATCGACGTGCCAATAATGCTCCAAAAATTTTAATTTGGCCATAACGTGCCAAAAATCCGCTTTATGGCTGGAATAGTATTTTTTTCAACTTTCAACGAATAATCTTTAGACAAGTGCAGTCTCAATGAAAACTTGATAAATAATTTGATATTATAGGGTGTTAAAAGTATGTGAAAAAAGTCACAATATTGATTCTGTACATGTTCTAAAGAAATTGGAAATTATAATCTGTGATACAAAATATCTGAATACGACCGGCGGCACCGTGCCCATAATTTTCAGGCGCGTGCCACCTCCGGCACGCGTGCCATTGGTTGGGATGGCGAACCAATGGCACGCGTGCCGGATAGAGAGTAACTTAATTAACAATGATAGTAATGAATTTGTTTGATCTCTAAAACTAATTTCGTCATAAATTTCTAAGCTGGTAGGTAGGTATTGTATTTATATTGTTATGTAAATAATCTTTCAAACAAAAACCGTTTCGTAAACAAAACGAACTTTCGCGCTTTTACGATTGACATTTTCTTAACTTCGTTTATGAGGGGCTCGAAACTGAAAAGAACATCACATTTTCTAAATCGAATTGTAGCAAAGGTTACAATTTTGAGAGCCGGAGGTATCAAACACTAGAGAATACCATCTCGTCTAGCCTTCACGACATTTTCTGTCGACTTACCTACCTAGTGTTGAATTTCCCACTGCGCTCTTTGATAGCAAATGTCTTTTAGTATCACTACCTTTTGACCGTGACTTTACCTGCATTGGTTTCATTTTGTGTTCGAAACAAAAAGGTTTCTCTTTTTTCTTGTTGACATGCTAAATCAAGCTGTGAAAGTCGAACAAAATATCTTCCACAAGAATTATACTAAATCTCACTAATATTATAAATGTGAAAGTTTGTGACGATGTTTGTATGTTTGTGGTTCAATAACGCATAAACGGATGAACGGATTTGGATGAAATTTGGCACACTGATACAATATCGTCTGGATTAACACAGGATAATTTTTTAAGATTGAGGCCTAATATAAGTAAAATTATAAATATTATGAGGTGCATTTCACACTTCGTAAATCGTATAAGAAAGTGGGATAAACTCTACGGAATTTATGCACTATTCGTATAGTATAGGATTATCTGACATTAAAAAATATCAATTATGTTTCAATAGAGAAATACATAAAAAAATTAAATTTTTAGATCTGAGCAATTCTTATCGTGAGGTCAGCAAGCCCTCGTTTTTTCAGACCGCCTACGACTTCGGACGTGGTTTTTTATAACGACTACTACCACCAGAGATGGTAAAAAACTTTGAAAAATAACGATAAGTTCACATTTGCAGTAATTCTTTAGCTCATATACTATTTTTAATAACAGAACGAACAATAAAAAGTATCGAATTGTAGATGACGTTAAATTCAAAGCGCGGCTTTCACCCAACACGCAATATCATGGAAAGTTCGCACAAAGTGCAAATGTCCAGACGCTATATATTCGAAATTCGAAAACGTTCAGTAGAGTGCCGGATCTGTGGTTGAGGAGTAACTCTGAACACTAATGTTTGACGTATAGTTTACAACAAATGAAATGTTATTATTGCTAGATTAAAATAAGAGCTATCATGGACATGGCTCTTCTCTTCTATTTACTCTTAACGTAGCGTAGTAAGTAACAAGCCAACTAAGCCTAAGAATAAGTAGAGTCATGCGAGAGTAACTTTTTCACGGGCTATTTTGACGGCGTAAAGCTTATACCGAGACTAATTAAATGACAATGCCACTTGTGTTGATTTGTTTTTAAAACCACAAGTGACGTATAAACCCAACAAACTAAAAATGTATAACCTCACATTGCAATAAGTACGGATACGACGACCTCTTTCTCTAGGCGGATTATACATTCGTTCGAGAATAACTTTAGTCTAGGTTTTGTGTGTTAGAACACAAATGAAGTTATTTCGACGTAAATACTAAGAGTAAAATTGTCAAGTCCCGTCCGAGACGAATTTTTCAATCTTTAATTTGATTCAAAATAGCACAACATGGCTGTAATATGTTTACCTATATAATCAATAATAGTTAAAATTGGAACATCTATAGGTATATCGTATGAATTCATGTTGTAATGCTTGACTTGCGTGTTGGTTAGTTTGTAATAACTTCCAGTAGATGGCACTCACGTAATAGTTAACGTAAACGTTAAGAAGCAATAGATTGAAAATTTCGTTCTTTGGCTAGTGGGCTCGGTAGCGAAATTGGATAACGCACTTTCCCGTTTTGGAAGAGTGCGGGTTCAAGTCCCGCCCGAACCGAATTTTCAAACTTTTATTTGTTGCTTATATAGTTACTGGAAAAATCAAAGTTTCGTTGAATCCGGCCAAACGTAGTATGTAGGTAACAAGCCTTAGTTTGTTTTCTTAAAAGTCAGGCACAGTCAAGGTTTGGGTAAGAAGATTCATTACTTATTCAACGTCATGCACGATGTCTGAGCAAGCTTCGCTTCGCTCGCTGCTGCCTCTCGCCACTTCATTATCACATTTAAACACTGAGATTTGGGCCGTATACATATATTTCTACAGCTGCAAAGACCTTGCTTCAAAGTTTATTCTGGTGCAGTTGTCAGTAGCATAAGCATATGCGAGGGGGTAGTCAGAGATATTCTGAAACCTCAGAACATCCACGTTTCACTAGTTAGTACCGAAACTCTGTCCAATGTGACGGGGAGTGAGCCCGTCGCCTCTTGTAATGGACAGTGGGTACAATTCATGCCTCGAAATTGAAGTATGCAGGTTTCACGATGTTTTTCTTCACCGAAAAGCCATTGGTGTTACAAATCGTACATAAATTCCGAAAAACTCATTGGTACGAGTCGGCCTGGACGGGGTTCGAACCATCGCCTCCTGCACTGCAGGCAAGGTTACTCGGCACTGGACCACCACGGCAATTGTGAATAAGAATATTATTTTGATGTAGCAACAAAAAAAATCTCTAATACCTAGTTAATACTTGTAGCTCTAAGTAATTAGTTATTGTTAGTTAAAAAAGGTTTAAATATTCGTATTCCATCATAAAAATGTTTGCCCCTTGCGGGATTGGAACCCAACTTTCGGATTAGCAGGCAGGTTTACACTGAGCTATCGGGCCTGCTGTCTACGTTTATAAATAAAAAAACCAGCCGAGTGCGTGTCGGGCCACGTGCAGGGTAGGGTTCCGTAGTTGCCCGTCACGACTTAGAAGGGCTATGTTTGTTTTATACCATTTTTAAAAATATTTTTTGTTTGTTTTTCTTTCGGTAGTCGACGTTCCCAGGCGTATTAATTGACCTAATATCTTAAAGAGAGTTGAAAAAAAAAACAAAGTCCACACATACCAAATAAAGGCAGTTAGCGTATTTTCCCTAGGATTATTAATACAGGCCGATGAACACAGAACTGTTCTATTATATCGAAGACCAAGACAAATGGGCATTGACGTGTGAAAGCTATCAACGCATCAACGCCAATTAGTACAACCAAATATCAATATAATGCAAGTGTACTTTGGGTAAGCAATTACTAATAGTAATGATCAACAATAATTACCTAAATGCAGAATGTTAACTAATTCTATAGTATTCATTTAATCAAAACCACGACTAATTCTAGTTACCTTTACAGGGTCCAACCAGGCCTGTCGCACTACACAGATCAGGTATGCTTGACGACCGATCCCCACCAAGGGGTGAATGGCAATAGGTTAGGAATACCATGTAAACTTCTTGCTCTTTTCATTTATTAAAAGTTACAATTAAGTTATAGCCTGTAGAATCTCACTGCAGCGATAAGGCCTCCTCTCACGAATACGGATGAGACGGAGTGGGCCATACTTCACCACGCGGGTCCAGTGCGTGTTGGTGGAGGCAAGTTATTGGTCAAATAGCTGTCAGAGAATTTTAAAGCCACCTTAATAGGCCTCTGACCTGGCTTGACGAATAGTTACAACGCCAACTGACGGAACTATCCAAGACCAACTGCTTAACGTGCCTTCCGAAGCTCGGATACGCTCGAGATGAAATACCACTAAACGGTCACCCATCCAAAGACCGACCGGATCTGACGTTGCTTATGTTCGGTGATCGTTTCCAATACCGAAGCTCCACTACGCCAAAGAGCGCTTCTTTCATTTATTAAAAGAATAAAATGCTGGTTATCATTAGACTCGAAACATTATAATCCTCGCAATTCTACTAAACGTTGAACCCCAAACTGGATGTTTCTAGGAGTGATCTTGAAAACGACTGAACCGATTTTCACGAAATACAGGGTGTAAACTTTAAATGCGTTACATACTCACAAAAAATTCAAATTTCAAATACTTTATTTCTGAAAATATGCATAATTAAGGGGGTGCTTCAGATCATCAAACTGAATAACTTTCACTATGAGACAAACATTGGAATCGTGATAACAAATATGCTGTACAATAGAAAACGGCAATCGCTGGTCGACCCAAATGTATGGTATAGCTGATTTCATATCGCGATTTCGATGTTTGCTCCATAGTGAAATTTGTTCAGTTTGATGGTATAAAGCATTATTTTTAATATGTAACGCATTTAATTTTAAACTCTGTATAGTGTACTTCAAACAGACACATTCCCCCCTCAAACACACACACACACAGACTACATTTGTTTTCAGGCTAAATAAATTCTTAGACATTAATGTAGGTACGTATACGTTATTTTAGTTCAGAGAAGCAGCACCCCAAAACAAATTCAAATAGGATTTTAAACTGGGTACATGAATAAAGTTCATTAGAGATTCAGAGGCATGCTCTCCGTCTTGCAAGTTGAGCGACTCTGTGACGGTTATTCCATTTTGAAACTCCCCTTTCTCAAAATCAGAATTAAAAACTTCACTTCTCGAATACGTACAATCAGATAAAAGGGAATAAGGTTATCTTGTAAATAAAGCAAACATCCTCTACAAATACACAACATAGCGAGGTTTTGAAACATTCTCATTCAATATTATTAGAAATCGGCTATCTGCTAAAAGTTGCTCAACAAGAATGCACTGCTGTTTCTCCCTCCCTGTTATTATCATCGAAAATATTTTGCGAACGAAAACGCAAAATCTAATTTATTCTTGAACTTGACTTGCGAATGTATTCCTAAATATTAAACCACGAGAGATGTTCCCATTTAATAAAACTTTTGGCTTTTGTTTCCTAAATTGGAATCAAATTTCAAGAATGACACAGCTGTTACATTGGAGTTCGGTACCGCGATTTAAATTCTTTCTTTTCACAGCCATCGGTTTTATCCAAAATTAGATATTATAAAATTAGGTTATTCGAGGCCAGATTTGAAGTAGAAACACAAATTAGTTAGAAAAGACAAATAACTTTCAAACTTCCGAATCTTTTGATTTAATTTTCTTTGTAGTAAATGTTGCCGTTCTTTGATAAGGAAACAGTAATAAAAACGATGTCACGTGTAGCTATTATTCTTGCCGGATACCTGATAGCAATGAATAAAAATTGGTGCGGAAGGCGGTGACATTCTCAAAAAGTATTGCGTAAACGAGTATTTTCGCGAGTCCGTGCGTAACCTCACCCGACTTTCGTTGGAAAAAGAGGTGGGGTAAAGTTGCCCAATATTTTCTTGCGGGTCGCTTGCCGTGCGGTAAATTACCTACCACAGCTAAAAATTGTTTGCTACTAGCAGTAGTAAATTTTGTGACGGTAATAAATAAGTCTCATCATGATAAAGGGAAAAGCTCTGAAACTAACAACGTTACATAAGAACATAAAAAACCAACATTGAAAAATTACCAGTGATAAAAGATTGTAACGCAAAAATTGTCAGAAAGCGTATTTAGCAGAAATTAAATCGTTAAATAATAATTTCGTTAAATATATTTCTCCTTCAGCTTTTTAAAAGTGTTTAAAATCTTCAATCTAAGAAATTAGGTCCAAATTGACTCCGTTCTGCTCCATGAAATAAGAGAACAAAACAGAAGTCTGGTTAGCAAAAAGATGAGACAAAACTATCATAAAATCTACGGAAAATGTCACAGAAAGTTCGAATTAGGTCAGATGTACACGTATCCGAAACCGGCGAGCATGCATGCAAAGACTGATGAATGTCGAGGAAACGAGAGAAATATGTCAAGATCTTAGCAGGTATCTTTCTGTTGTCTCTACCTACCCCAATGTGGAACATGCGTGTGAACATGTTTGTAAGAGTAGGGTTCGAATCGTTGCTTAAAAAGAACCATATTGACCTAAACATTAAGGCAAAATTCGACCAAACTTTGATTTATTGAAGAGTAACTATACAAGGAATAATTTTACTCTTAGTATTTACTCCGAAATAATGTCATTTGTGTTCTACTACTCTAAACCCAGACTAAAGGTACGAATGTATAATCCACCTAACGAAATAGATCCTTTTATCCATACTTATTGTTATGTGAGGTTATACAGTTTTAATTTCCTTTATTTCGTTAAGATTTTTTATTTTTGTGACATTGACATTACATCAGTCTCGGTATAAGCTTTATGCCGTCAAACTTGGCCGTGTAAAATTTACTCTCAACTTATTCATAGATAAGTGATCACGAGAAAGAACGAGAAAGAGACGTTAGAGTGTTAACTCTAGAGTAAGCGGCGACTTACTCTAAGAATAAAAGTTACTCGCGTTTGGTCGAATCCGGCCTAATTAAAATAAAGATGAAAGATGTAATTTAAATTCAAACGTGAACAGCATATTTGATGATGATAACTATCCGATTAGAAAAATTATAATCGTCCGGATTATTATCAATTTACTTTAGTTCTTACCACGATTATATGATTTTACTGATTAAGACTAGTAAAATGATAATATTTGGTACTAAAACTGATTGATGATGATGATTTATTGATAGTTGTTATTGCTGTGGAGTTTGACAATAATCTGTTGTATTACTATTAAATTGAGAAAAAATTATTGTTAATACGTGAAAATTTTATTTTAGAGTGACAGAGAAATTAGAACGAAAACAAAGTTTAAAAATTAAAATATTAAAGAGTTTAAATTGACTAAAAAGGTTATAATAGAACATCCCCCCTCAACTAAAAATCTCCAAACACATTAGAAACAAAACAAAAAACTTAAAAATACTAAACTATACACAATATAAGCCTAGTCCAGCAGTGCACTTTATATGTGCAACTGTTCCTAAAGGTTTTGTCAATATATCGGCATAGTTGCATATAGATGAAACAAACTGAATATCAATTGTCCCATTTATCACTTTGTCTCTAATGAAGTGATAACGTGTATCTATATGTTTCGTCCTTTCGTGATGGACTGGGTTATGGACTAAACTCTGTGCACTCTGACTTTCGTTATATACTACAACTATATCTACCATACCTATAATTTCAAACAGAAATCTTCGGAGAGAACATGCTTCCTTAGCAGCAGCAGTAAGTGTCATGTACTCTGCTTCGGTTGACGACAATGCCACAGTTGGCTGCTTCTTTGCCTGCCACGCAACAGGACTTCCAGCCATTGTGAAATAGTATCCAGGATACGATCTTCTGTCCATACTACAATTCGCCCAATCTGCATCGGTATAGCCCTTTAGGTATTCTCCACATTCACTGTAACGAAGAACATAATCAATAGTACCTTTCAATTACTGTAGTACACTCTTCGCTGCAATCCAATGTTCTTTACTGTACTTTGTATTGAACTGAACTTTAAATAGCTTGTAACGAAAGATATATCAGGACGGGTGTTTACTGATAAGTACATAAGACACCCGATAAGATTTTGGTATGGGAAAGATTCATCTTGACCAGTTCCATCGGTCAACTTTTTTAGACTTGATGGAGTACTAACAGTCTTGCAATATTCCATACCAAACCGTTTTAAGATGTTTAGGATAAATGTTCGTTGATTTACCTTGATTTCGCCGTCTTTTCTGGTAATATTAAAAGATAAATAATATTTCAATTCCCCAAGATCTTTCAACGAAAACATTTTTTCCAAATCAAATTTCACCTTTTGAAATGTCACGTCACTCCTATGAAAAACAATAATGTCATCTACATAGACAGCTGTAATGACCAGTTCATTACCAAAAAGTTTTTTATAGACGCATGGTTCTGAAGGAGTTTTTATAAAGCCCAACTCTACCAAAGTTTTGTCTAACATTGTATTTCAGGCTCAAGGTGCCTGTTTCAACCCATATAAGGATTTTTGTAGCAGACAAACTTGTTTTTCGTGACCCTTCTTAACAAAACCTTGAGGTTGTTGCATGTATACTTCCTCTTCGAGGTTTCCGTTCAGGAAAGCTGTGTCAACGTCCAAGTGTCTCATCTTCAGATTTAATTCTGCTGCCAAAGCAAACAAAGTATGGAGTGAAGTATGCCGAATAACAGGAGCAAAGGTCTCATTGTAGTCTACACCTTCTACTTGCTTAAAACCTTTCACAACTAATCTAGCCTTATACTTCATAATATTTCCGTTAGCATCTCTCTTTATTTTGTAGACCCATTTACAAGGTATAATCTTTTTCTTGGTGCCTATCAACAAGGTTCCAAGTCTTCAACTTGATCAGTGAATCATACTCCTTTTGCATTTCTGATTGCCATTCATCAGCATCATCAGCATTTACTGCCTCTGTATAGGATTTTGGCTCATCCATGTCTTCAACAGATACCTCTCTGAAATATTATTTAGGTTTAAATATTACCAGAAAAGACGGCGAAATCAAGGTAAATCAACGAACATTTATCCTAAACATCTTAAAACGGTTTGGTATGGAAAATTGCAAGACTGTTAGTACTCCATCAAGTCTAAAAAAGTTTACCGATGGAACTGGTCAAGATGAATCTTTCCCATACTAAAATCTTATCGGGTGTCTTATGTACTTATCAGTAAACACCCGTCCTGATATAACTTTCGTTACAAGCTATTTAAGTCAGTTCAATTCAAAGTACAGTAAAGAACATTGGATTGCAGCGAAGAGAGTACTACAGTATTTAAAAGGTACTATTGATTATGCTCTTCGTTACAGTGAATGTGGAGAATACCTAAAGGGTTATACCGATGCAGATTGGGCGAATTGTAGTATGGACAGAAGATCGTATACTGGATACTATTTCACAATGGCTGGAAGTCCTGTTGCGTGGCAGGCAAAGAAGCAGCCAACTGTGGCATTGTCGTCAACCGAAGCAGAGTACATGGCACTTACTGCTGCTGCCAAGGAAGCATGTTATCTCCGAAGATTTCTGTTTGAAATTATAGGTATGGTAGATACAGTTGTAGTATATAACGACAGTCAGAGTGCACAGAGTTTAGTCCACAACCCAGTCCATCACGAAAGGACGAAACATATAGATACACGTTATCACTTCATTAGAGACAAAGTGATAGATGGGACAATTGATATTCAGTTTGTTTCATCTATATGCAACTATGCCGATATATTGACAAAACCTTTAGGAACAGTTGCACATATAAAGTGCACTGCTGGACTAGGCTTATATTGTGTATAGTTTAGTATTTTTATGTTTTTCGTTTTGTTTCTAATGTATTTGGAGAGTTTTAGTTGAGGGGGGATGTTGTATTATAACCTTTTTAGTCAATTTAAACTCTTTAATATTTTAATTTTTAAACTTTGTTTTCGTTCTAATTTCTCTGTCACTCTAAAATAAAATTTTCACGTATTAACAATAAATTTTTCTCAATTTATTAGTAATACAACATAATCCGAAAATAATCATACTGTTACTAGAAAGAATATAATTATACAGCTTTGACAATAATCCGTTATATACAAGTACCTATGTAATAAGGGTATTATAACATTATATAATCCGCACGTTCAATACTTACATGATATAGGTATATATGATAACAAACCCACTCCAGACCCGGTGGGCAGTGAAATTCTGAAACTTCCGCCTTGTGATCATAATTTCAATTTAAAAGTTTACACAACTTTGTTTATGCTACGCCTAAATTGGGAATGCCAGGGGGATATGTGAAAACCATGCGGGGTAAACAACGTAACTCAAACGGCCGGTTTATAATAAATAATTATGTTTGTCGTCGCCTGCGCCTTGTACTGTGGCGCCATCCTTTAGAAGCTTTTGGAATTTATGAGACGAGTGGCGCCACCTTTTGTTGATTTTAGTTAAACTGGTTGATTGAAACGTCAAGTAGATGGCGCTTGGGTGGAATCGAGTCGTGTCGGTAAAACAGTTGGTTGTTTTTCATAGTTTGAGTTTTTGAATCGGAAACGAACAGTTTTAGTTGGACCACCGAGGTGGAAAGTGGAACAGACACGACTCGGGATCACCGCGTTTCAAATCGAACTTAACCGTTTTGCCCTGTATTGTGTTCGGCAGTTAGTAAAACTCTAGTAAAAGACTTTCAAGTGTTTTCCTACCACTCCAAGATGGATCCTGACCCTGCTGATGACGACCCCTCAACCCTTGCTCCGACATCAGAAGCGGGATGTGACCTGCCTGCCCCACAATGCGAAGCTAGCTATTCTGAGGAGCTTCGATGGAGATTATTGCTTGAGCAACAAAGTCGAAATTTCATGGCGCTCATCCATGCCATGAAGGGACCAGCGACCAGCAGGGATATCAGGCTGCCCGATTTCGACCCTGACAAAGGAGAAGTGAACGCAAAAGCATGGATTACGACAGCAGATATGTGTGTGGTGAATCAGCAGATGCATGGTGCGACGCTCATGACAGCTTTAAGCCGCGCACTCAAAGGTCAAGCATCAGCTTGGCTGGCGACAGTTTCATATCATGGGATGACGTGGTCAGAATTTAAGGAACTGTTCACATCAAGGTTTGACTGCCCCGAAACGGCTGCTGCATTTTTAATTAATTTGCATGGATCGAGGCCTAAAGAAAATGAGTGCTTAGCCTCATATGCCGCAACCCTTATGACGTCCGTCATGTCAAAATGGAAGTCCCTGAACGTAGAACAAATTGCTGTGTCTACTGTGATGGCGCACATCGCGCAGTTTGAGCCACGTGTCCAGCGTCTGTCATTTACGCACGACATCACAACCCGAAATAGACTACAGCAAGAGTTACAAGCGGTTTCCTTTTTGAAAAGGAAGGCTCCCGCAGGGACTAGTGATGTCTCTGATGCAAAACGAAGCCGTGAAGCCCCATCATCCTCTGTGAAGTGCTACAACTGTGGCAGGATTGGGCACAAAAGTCCTCAATGTCGCTTCAAAAAGGACTATTCGCGACAAAATCCTATGATGATCACACCACGAAGTGAAACTCCGAAACCAGTTCCGAACAGGAATGCCCATGCAAAACCTGTCATCACTTGTTTCCAATGCCGAGGTCTTGGCCACTACGCGTCGAGCTGTCCCGAGCGGCGAGGCCGAGATACCAGTAGCAGCGGCGCCAGTGGCACTCCTCGTGCCATTATGGAGAAGCAAGTGGAGTTCTGCACCGTCAATCCTCCTGTCGGATCGTTATGTCATTCTGGTGAGCAATACCCTTTTTTTTACGATTCTGGAGCTGAGTGCTCACTTATTAGAGAGTCTATTGCATGCAAGTTTAGAGGGAAAAGGATCAACAATATTGTAAAAATGACAGGAATAGGTCAAACCTCTGTAAATAGCTCTGTTCAAATTTTAACGACTGTTGACATTGACGACATCACTTTAGAAATGCTTTTTCACGTTCTCCCTGATTGTTACTTGCGCCATGACATTCTGATAGGCCGCGAGATAATGTCACAAGGACTTGTGGTTCATATGTCCTCAAATAAATTGCAGTTTATCCGTGCTAACGTTGTCTACTCGTGCGAAATTACTAAGCCGTATCATTTCGATACCGACACTCTTAACACGGACGTGCCAGCCGAATTCAAACAGGAATTGTTAGACACACTCAAATCTTTTGAAAAATCTTTCACTGACGGCATTCCTGCAAGTAGAGCAGACACGACCCCGATGCAGATACGTCTTAAAGACCCGTGTAAAACTGTGTATAGGCGTCCGTATCGACTCAGTCCTAGTGAACGACAAATTGTGCGTGATAAGGTGGACGAGTTACTGCAGGCCAATATAATCCGCCCCAGCTCGTCGCCTTTTGCCAGTCCCATACTCCTGGTCAAGAAAAAAGATGGTTCAGACAGGATGTGTGTGGATTATCGGCAACTAAACGATAATACCCTACCCGACAGATTCCCTCTGCCGCTAATCTCTGATCAGATTTCCCGTTTACATGGTGGCTGTTACTTTTCAATCCTGGATATGGCGTCGGGATTTCATCAAATCCCCATTCACCCCGATTCTGTTGAATACACCTCGTTTATTACCCCAGACGGTCAGTTTGAGTATTTGGCGATGCCTTTCGGCCTTCGGAATGCTCCCTCGGTATTTCAACGAGCTGTGATCAAAGCCTTGGGTGATCTGGCAAACAGTTATGTGGTGGTCTATATGGACGATATCCTTATAGTGGCCAGTAACCCCGTGGAAGCTCTCGAGAGACTGAGGGTCGTTCTGAAAGTGCTTACGGATAAGGGGTTTTCATTGAACGTCAAGAAATGCTCTTTCCTCAAACAGAAAGTGGAATACCTGGGTTTTGAGGTTTGTCAGGGAGAAGTCCGACCAAACCCCAAAAAGATTCAAGCTCTCACTACTCTGCCGCCACCTGAAACAGTCACACAACTTCGCCAGTTTATAGGTTTGGCATCATATTTTAGGCAGTTTGTGCTGAAATTCTCCCAAACTATGGCGCCTTTGTTTGCACTCACGACCGGTACTGGTAAAATTGTTTGGACACCCAAACATGAGGATATTCGGCAGGAAATAATAGGAATGTTAACGAGAGAACCGGTTTTGACAATTTTTGACCCTGATCGCGAGACAGAATTGCACACGGACGCGAGTGCAGTTGGTTACGGTGCTGTGTTACTGCAGAAGGTAGATGGGAAACTTCACGCTGTGGCGTATTATAGTCGGCGCACGACGACCGCAGAAGCCAAATATCATTCCTACGAATTGGAAACTCTTGCGGTCGTGAATGCGGTGAGACATTTTAGACATTACCTTCACGGCAGAAAATTTACGGTCGTAACCGACTGCAGCTCGCTGAAAGCTGCTCGTAAAAAGCTAGACCTGACACCAAGAGTCCATCGTTGGTGGGCCTTTTTACAGGCCTTTGACTTCGACATCGTACATAGAGAGGGCAAAAGTATGTGCCACGCGGACTTTTTCTCCAGAAACCCCATCCCCGATAAAATACCCGATATCATTACAGAAAAAGTAGAGCCTTTACAAATCAATCTCACGGAATTGTCTGGCACTTGGTTGCTCGCTGAACAGGAACGAGATTCTGATATTTCGAAGCTGAAATCTGACTTGACGGAAAACAGACTCGGTGATGACGTAGCTAGAACGTATGAACTTCGATCAGACGTCTTGTATCGACGCATACAACGAAATGGGAAAACTCGTTGTTTGCCTATCATACCCAGATCGTTGCGGTGGTCTGTAACCAGTAGTGTGCACAGTGGGTTGATGCATTTGGGCTGGGAGAAGACCTTAGAGAAGATGTATGACCTTTACTGGTTTGAAAATATGGCAAAGTATGTCAGAAAGTTTGTGGACAATTGCATAACATGTAAAATTGCTAAGGGTCATTCAGGTAAGATCCAGGCAGAGCTTCATCCCATCCCAAAGATAGCGATCCCCTGGCATACTGTGCATATTGACGCGACTGGAAAATTGAGCGGCAAAAACGATAGGAAGGAGTACGTTTACGTCATGATTGACGCTTTTACAAAGTTCGTGCTCCTATACCACACTCTCAATATTGATACCGCGAGTAGCATTAGGGCCATGAAGCGCGCAGTTTCCTTGTTCGGTGCTCCAGCGAGATTGATCGCTGATCAAGGGCGGTGCTTTGCAAGTCGTGACTTTAGAGAGTTTTGCAATACTCATAACATTAATTTGCACTTGATTGCGACCGGTAGCTCTCGCGCTAATGGACAGGTGGAACGAATCATGAGCACACTAAAGAACATGCTCACGGCTGCCGAGACTACTAACCAATCGTGGCAAGACGTTCTCCCTGACGTGCAGTTAGCTCTTAATTGTACGCAAAGTAGAGTGACAAAATCAAGTCCCCTCGAACTTTTAATAGGTAGAGTAGCAAGACCCTTGGACATTTTATCTTGTGACGACAATGAACAGACGGTTGATCTTGATCAAGTTAGGATGGAAGCTGTTAGTAACATGGATAAAAGTGCCCAATACGAGAAGACACGTTTTGACAGCAATAAGGCGAGGGTTGTCAATTACACTGTAGGCGATTTCGTCCTCTTGAAAAACGAGGAACGGAATCAAACAAAGTTAGACCCCAAGTATAAAGGTCCGTTTCGAGTTATTGAGGTCCTGGACGGCGATCGCTACGTTCTTAAAGCGCTAACTGGTAACCGTACCTACAAATACGCCCACGACCGCCTCAGGAAAATGCCCGAAGGTTATTCCCAAATTGACGACTTTGACGACAACAATGAGGATGACAATGTAGCGGCTGTCGAGCAAGGCACTAGTCAGTTCTTGCCTTAAGTTGCGAATTTTGTTCCTTTCTCAAAACTCCTTTTTTTAATCATCGGATGGAGATGATGTTTGTTTTTAACCTACCGGGCGGATGGAGCCTATGGGGGTAGTAATTGTGCTCACCGGCCGGATGGAGGCTATGGGGGCTTGATGACCAGCTAGAGGATGGTCAGAGTTTATCAGAAAACCTCGATTGATAAAAGCCTGAATGTGTTTGATGATTGCTCGATAGCCGATACTGTTAACTTAATTTACAATGATTGTAATTTATTTCAATGCCTCTAAGCCTACGCTATGTATCACTACTAAGTATTTTAGAGTACTGTAATAATCAAATTGTAGTCTGTATGATTTACAATAAAGAATTTGAATTATTTTGAGCTGAGTTTATTTTAGCTGTGTTGGCCAGGATTGGCCGAGTCGTTGACAAATTACTGTGGGGACCTTTTTCCTTTCAGATATCGGCCAAGAATGAAACGTCACACGAGGACGTGTGAAGCGTCAGGTTGGCCGTGTCGTCGCCTGCGCCTTGTACTGTGGCGCCATCCTTTAGAAGCTTTTGGAATTTATGAGACGAGTGGCGCCACCTTTTGTTGATTTTAGTTAAACTGGTTGATTGAAACGTCAAGTAGATGGCGCTTGGGTGGAATCGAGTCGTGTCGGTAAAACAGTTGGTTGTTTTTCATAGTTTGAGTTTTTGAATCGGAAACGAACAGTTTTAGTTGGACCACCGAGGTGGAAAGTGGAACAGACACGACTCGGGATCACCGCGTTTCAAATCGAACTTAACCGTTTTGCCCTGTATTGTGTTCGGCAGTTAGTAAAACTCTAGTAAAAGACTTTCAAGTGTTTTCCTACCACTCCAAGATGGATCCTGACCCTGCTGATGACGACCCCTCAACCCTTGCTCCGACATGTTCATTGATTTTAATACACCGATTTTAGCTCTCGACGCATAATGCCCTAAAACCAATAGTTTTATTAAACGCATAATGCCGTATTCTCAAAAATATATATATTATTGTACTTTTATGTTACCGTTTCGACACAAGACTAAAAAGTATGAAATAAACTAAATTATTAAGATAAACAAAAAACCCGACTGCATAAAAAACCTATTAACTGAAAAGAGAAAAACAAGCTCTATAAGTAGCTACTTACCTACTTAAAAGGTTATTTCAGTTTAATTAAAGAAATAACAATAAAATATAACTGACTTAAATATAACTTACTAAAATATAACTAACTAAAATAAAACAAGCTTAATAAAATATTTACACTTAGTCGAAAAGCCCTCCCCTCCCTCCATTCTCAAAATGACTTAATTACAAACTGACCTAAACGCGAATCGACCCAACATTTTAAATTAAATGTAAATAAATTAAAAGTCAACTTAAAAATGTGCACTATTTAATGTTAAGGTTTAGTTAATTTAGTTCTTTCTTTGTATACCTAATTTTAATAATCAACCTAATAATGTTGTACGTCAGACATCTGACTAAATGTGCTGATCTATTTGTAAATTACCAACTACTTACGTCATATTTACCACATTTATCGCAATAAATTTAATTTCATTTCAAACGTAAAATGACTTAAATGCAAAATGACGCATTATGTTGATAGACAGAACGCAAAATGACCTAAATGAATGAGTCGGTTTTTGAATAAGAAATTTTTTGCGTTTAGAACATTCCGCGTTTAGGACATTTTGCGTTTATGACATATCGCGTTTAAGACATTTTGCGATTTGTAACACCACTGGCTTTTCGGTGAAGAACAACATCATGAGGAAACCTGCATGCTTCAATTTCGAGGCATGTATTGAACCCACTGTCCATTATAAGTGGCGACGGGCTCACCCCCCGTCACACTGGACAGTTTCGGTACTACTGGTGAAACGTGGATGTTCTGAGGTTTCAGAATATCTCTGACTACCCCCTCGGGGAATATAGTCGTGAGCATATGCTATGCATGCGTTCAGGACATTCCTAGTTTAGGACATTACGCGTTGACAAATTAGGTCATTATGCGTCGACACCCGATTTTATAATTTTTATAATGTGTTTTAAAGGTAAGCAAGAGACTGCAATCAAAAACTTTTAAATAAATGGTAAATTACTGATATTATTCAATATTATGTTCCGCTTTATATGTTAATTAGTGGCCTGCGCTATACGGAAGGCATGTTATATCCTACATACAGGCTTAGAATAATGACAAACATGTTAATTAGCAACTTTGACTAATTATTATAAGGACTAGCCTTGCGGTAGAATTTCCCCTCTGCCACGGTATAAGCACAATTGATCTTGTGCATTTACATTCAATTGTACACCTTATCACTAAACGAGACAGCCTATAATTGCGAAATAATAACTTCGAACTTAGAACGTTTGGCGTTCACACGAGAATACTTTTCATAATTTTTAACATTCAAAATTAGAATCTAAAGTTATGAGGAATAAAATCCAAAGTTGCGGATTTCATGTTACCTCGCCCCCTACAATAATTGGCAGAAATGTTTGTTAGTAGAATTACACGCGTAGCCAGTCCACATATAAAATAATAGTCAAAGATTAGCAAAGATAATCCTTATTCACGTAATAAATACTAGTACTACCGTACTTTAATACCAAAGAAATAACCTTTAAGGGGATATAATTCGGAGCGCGCTCCGTACAAACGTACTATGGTGATATTTTCAATACTAACT
The DNA here is from genome assembly GCA_963924505.1 of Agonopterix alstromeriana. Classification (NCBI taxonomy): domain Eukaryota; kingdom Metazoa; phylum Arthropoda; class Insecta; order Lepidoptera; family Depressariidae; genus Agonopterix; species Agonopterix alstromeriana. Next base: position 17,266,436 of record OZ004661.1, read on the forward strand.
AAAGTTAATTCAAAAATTTCACCACAGTATGTTTGTATGGAGCGCGCTCCGAATTATATCCTCTTAATGTTTAGACAGCAATTATTAATCAATGAAAAGATCAGGTATTTCAAGGGTCGTAGCCCGGACCTTTAGAAAGCTTATGAAGACAGACAACGCACAGCTTAAACCACAGAAGATAGAAACATGACACTTAGAACATTATATACTATAGATAATGTAGAGGTGTACTAAGAAAGGATTTCTCGAAAAAATTCCTCCAAAGGGGTTTTCCAAACTCCACGTGAACGAAGTCACGAGTAAAATCTATTAAAATATAAGGAAAATATATTTAAGGGAATATAATTCGGAGCGCGCACCATACAAACGAAGTATATCAAGAACATCAAGATACTAATCTCTATGTTTTTATGATGTCAGATTGTCATTAAAATGTTATAGTTTTAAAGTTACCGTGCCTCAAAGATTTCCATACAAATTTTAAATTAATCCTAGCATTAAAAGTGTATACTTAAACGAAAATATGACTTCATACAAACATAGATATTTGTTTTTAGATTGTTTCTGATTAATTTTATTGACTTTAATTGGATAGTATTGAAAATATCACCAGAGTTCGTTTGTACGCAGCGTGCTTTTGCGCTCACGAAAAAAAATTCTCTTAAGTGGAGAATGAGTCTAAAATGGTTTATATTCAAACAAAAAGTCAATATTGACTATTTAATTAAATACTGTTTGGAACATACGTACGTAAGTAATTAATCACTGAATGAAATTTATTTCATTCATTGTATTCCAGTTATGTTTGTTTCTGCAGTTCAATGAACATTTGGCTTTGCGACTGTCAAACAAAATGATAATTTCATACTTACTTACGCATCACGCTTAATGTAGGGTCCTTCTTAATATGCTGACACTTTTTTAAGAGGATGATCAGACCGTCAAACTGAACAACTTTCTCTATGGGACCAAGATCGAAATCGCGAAAAAAAAACGACTGTCCCATACATTTTGCCCGAGTAGGTTTGCAGTTTCATGTATATTTCCGTGTGTCCAATAAAATGTTAAAATAAAAAAAAGAGCATAGTGAAATCATAATTGTAAAGATATTTTTTTTTAATTATAATTATTGTAATTATAAAGACAAATATTAATATGAGCAACCAGACTAAAACCAACTCAAAAAAGCGTAAATGTGAACAGCAAATGAACCAAACAATGGAGGCTGTATCTCAATTTAGAAATGTAGGCTTTTATTTACGGATAGAGGACATAATTTTAAGAAACTAATTAAATTTTTATTGCGATTCATCGACTTTATCAATATAAATTTAATTTATAATTACACTAGCAGCCCGTCCCGGCTTCGCACGGGGTAGACAAATAAATTTTAAGACTCATTTTTCTACACCTTCGGTTACATTGTTCAAATTTTACCAAGGATCCCTAATTTTTTTCAAAATGAAATGTAGCCTATGTCAAATTGGAAGAATGTAGCATTCTATTGGTGAAAGAATTTTTTAAATCGGCCCAGTACTTTTTGAGCCTATTCATTACAAACAAAATAGGTACAAATCTTTCCTCTTTATAATATTAGTGTAGATTGATCTGTAATCTCTAAATTAATTTTAAAATCAATGACATAGAAAATATTATTATTGAGACAATCATCTCGAAATGGTTTTCGATTCAGCCCTCCAAAACAAAACTTGACATACCGAATTTTGGGTTACACTAAGCAGCAACGCATTTAAAATGCATATATAACCATAATTATAATAACACGCTGTAATAGATTTTGCCGTAATGCGTCAAACAACAATAATTTATGAGCAGATATTTGGCAAGCAACCTACTCCGGAAAAGCGTGATAATTCTAGTGAGTGGGTGCATCGTTTAAGGCGATGCGACGCATGTTCCGTAGTTATAGTCTCAATTTATACTATTGCACGCTGCAGAATATAACTACTTTTGCAGCCAAAATAACGATGCCTAACGTAATGTTACAATTACAATTCGCCGTCTATATTTAAATATATATCTTGGACATTGTCACACAAATTATCTAGTCATATTTAAAGTAACAGAATCAAGCCTGGACTTGTATTATGATGACTGAGACAGAGATATAGAATAGGTGATTATACCCAAAATTTCGACTTTTCACACAAAAGTTCGATCAGCGGATTGCATTTAGTATGGGAAGTTAAAAATTTGTATACTTCTTATACTAAATGCAATCAGCTAATCGAACGTTTGTATGAAAGGCCGTAAAAGAATTTTGCGAATTTAATATACGTTTCTCCGGGAAAGTTGTTCAGTATCATGGATGCAATCGCCCTTTACAGTAATGCAAATGTTTACCCTAACACCCTGTAGATAAAAACATCCATAACTCGGGTAGGTACAAATATTCATATTCATCACACAAATATTTGTCCCTTGCGGGATTTGAATCTGCGACCCTCGGCACAGCAGGCAGGTTCACTACCGACTGTGCTCGTATTTTAAAGCTAGATCGGGCTTTCAGATTCAACTAATTGATATTTTATCTTGAGGTTTATCTACTCTCAATTTCAGTTTAAAACAAACGTTTTCTAAGGTATGTACGTCAAATTTTATAGTAGACCGATTTTACACGGTACCTACTCAACAAAAGGTTTGTTAAAAATTACCTTAGGTACAAAATAATTTTAATGCCAAAAAAATTAAATCTTTATCTGATCCGAACATTTATCGAGACGGAACAAAAAACTTACGAGTGCGAGTAAGTAACGTTCGAAAATAAATTTAAGAAGTTTCATCGAGCGACGAAATAGACCATTAAGCAAGATTATTAAAGAAAAATAAAAGTAATAAAACAAGTCGTGCGTATCGTGTAGGAAAGAGAAGCTGTGGAGGGTAAGGGGAGGGTAAGGGAAGGGCGGGCATGAGGGCTGATGGTCCAGTCGCCAGTCGACACCCGCCTGTGTTACCCCTGCGCTCTAGTCTGCCTCCCACAAACTTTTGTCTTCGACGAGTTGAGTTGGCACAAGCGCGCGCGAACCTTCGGAAGTGCTCCAGCTTGCAAAATGTGATTTTATTTTGAAGAAAGCATAAAAATCTAAACATGCTGCCGCTAAGAATAATTTTTAAAGCTATGAAGTTCGTGTTTATAACTCTATTCTTTATATACTTTAACACCGTTGCAAAAGGTCAAGTGCGTGGTGAGAAGATACCGATCGGTAAGTAATTGAAAGTGTTTTCGAGATACCTGTTGCGTTTATGACATATACGTAGCCATTTAATTTACATTTGCCACTTATTCTTATTTATATATACTAAAGTAATTTACGAAATTTTTTTTGTAAAATTTTTGGATCAGTTTCGAAATTGGTATAGCCACAAATTTATTTAAAGTTTGTTACACTATAAAAAAATATATCGTTTCGCAAATACAATCTACTGGTTGTTATTCTCTCATTCATTTTATGATACCAGATTTTTCGAATTATTTTTTAGAAATACAACGTTGCCACAAGAAATTTTTTTGATTAACATGCAAAACAGTTTTTTTTTCTCCTGATGTCAAAGCGGTAGTAACTATAATACTCTGTGCTCTCTTAATCTGAACCAAAATTTTGGAGATATTCAACGATATCGTGAATGAAATCAGTAAGTATCCAATCAGAAAGTATGTATGATAATTCTGAAATAAATTTACAAAACGTTTTCGTAATACATAATTATATTCAACTATCACACCCTATTAGGTATAATTTAAAGGGGTGGTTGTTGGGGTTGGGGTTTAGATCATCAAACTGAACATCTTTTTGAACATTATGGAGCCAATATCGATAGAAAGTTTAAAACAATATTCAGTTTTGTACAAAACTGCAGTTCCGACTCGACTCAAATATATCGGACAGCTGATTTTTTTTTCGACGTTGTATATATACTGAAAGTTGATAAGTTTGATGGTCTAAACCATCGCTTTAAATATTACGAGAGGGTTTTGTTACACCTTTTATTTATTTCGTTGAAGATAATGTATTAAGAAGACGTTTTGTAAAATTTCAGCCTATCATACAGCTAAATTTCGAATGAAATCAGTGTCCAATCAGTAGATTGGATACGGATTTCATAAAACAATTGTATTGAGGGACTTTAAATTATAATACTGTAGTGATAGTGAAAATGAGCTTACAGTCGTTCAAATTTTTCAGTCTCAGCATCTATAAGTCTAAGTCTTAATTTTGAAAACGGAAAATAATAAAATAAAAAAACAAACGTTCAGATTTCATAACAAAAAAATCTTGTTTATTTAGGGACGATGTCACATGTCGATTCTAATAAAAGTATCTAGTACCTATCAAAGTTATCGCTGAAATAGATACACTGTTGAACTAAATATCTACAAGCTATTCCATTTTATGAATATGTAAATTATACCCAATTAATAAATCTAAAAGTTTGTTGTGCTTGAGTTCATACAGACAAGAGTATATTCTTGCGACAAGCTTTTTAGGGCGGGTAGCTTTACTGGCTTGGTATTGCAGCCGTTGCATTTAGGAAATATAAATAATAACATAACATAAATATTATTTATTAATAAAATATTCTTTATTTATTATTAATAATATTCGAATTAATAACTGACATTATGTGAAAGTTTGTTTAATTAGTACCACAATTAGGTTACCGGGACAGAATACTTAGAGCCTTTTCCCACGCAGCGCTTTAAGCTGTTTGAGTAATTTCATACATTTAGTATTTCATAAAATTGCAAAGCGCTGCGTTACGCCCGCCCAGTTGCCAACGCGACGATGAAAGCGCTGCGTGGGAAAAGACTTTTAAAATAATATTATGAACTAGGATTTAAACCTTTTTAGGGATCCGTACCCAAAGGGTGCCAGCGTCCGTCCTAGCTTTAAATGGCTGTATACATTGAACCTTAATAGTTAGAGTTGAAATTTGCAAAGAATATGTGTTTTTATTTTGGTTTTGGTAACAAATAATAAAAAATACAAAAGTACAAAATTAAAATAGGTCGTCATACAAGAATCGTGTTTTTTTCAAGGTTTTTATGGCAAACGGCAATAGGAATAAGCGTGAAACTTGGTGTGATTATAGTGCCTAAGATATAACAACAAATAATAAAAACCGGCTAAGTGTGTGTGGGGCTCGCGCAAAGGGTCCCGCAGAAAACTATTTTTTTTTGGTAATTTTGTATGGTGATACGGAGCCCCCCGTACGTGAGCCCAACTCCTACTTAACTGGTTTTTGTATTGCTACAGAACTTGGAATAAAGTTATTATTATCTTTATTAGTCATTAGTCCGGTCATATTGTGATTCTTTGCATTGTTCTGAGTAGGATAACCACCTTTTAAAATATATAGGACTTTTCCAAAACCACGCCGTTATATACAGCTATTCCGCAAAATCAGCTGTCCCGTACAAAATTGCAGTACTGACTCGAATAAAATGTATGGGACAGCTGAATTTTTATTTTTATTTTTTTTTATTTATAAAGTTGGCTCCAAAGTAAAAGTTGTTCAGTTTGATGGTCTAAACCACCCCCTTAAGTATTATTAGGGTGTTGTGTTATACCCGGTATAGGGAATCACGATTAAAAAGAAAGAAATGGTAACGAAATGTGTTAAGCTTTATCTGCATTACAACGGCCAAGCAACGGCCCATGAACGGAAGGGCACAGCGATTACAATATGAAATAATCCTAATTTTTATTCATATACGGGTAGAGTGGGTAGAGAATAGAATACGTTGACATAAACTGCAATGCACCGAGCTACGGAACAAGGAAACTCCAAATGGAAGTCCTCTGACACTCTCATAACTATTCCCATTATAAGTATGCCGGAAGTCACCATGACCAAAAAGTAGAACTTCTACAAGTTATACAAAGCATAGTCTACTTCTGAACGAGGATTGGATCGGGAAAACTGCACAATCCTTCAGTACTGGAGACATCGTCTTGTTGATGGCTCCAAAAAGGACAAACTTGCTGGAGCTAATGTATGTGGCAATAATACCAAAACTAAAAGGGAAATTCATCTGGGTCAACCTATTACAGTATTCCAAACTGAAACGTAGGCTGTAATAGAATGTGTCCATGAGAATGTTCAAAGATCCCCAAAAGGAAAACTTATCAGTATACAGAGAGACAACCAGGCTGCTCTGAACACACTAGGATCTGACGACTTCCATATTGACTTTGTGTCGAATATGGCCAAGCACTAAACCGGCTAGGAGTAACTAACTTTGTCACCCTTGGCATGGCACTAATAGGGGCGGAAGAGCAGGGCCATCTTTGCGCATGGGCTCACTGGACAAGTGCCCAGGGCCCCGCGATTTATGGTATTTCCTACTCCTGTTCTGTTGCCTGTTGTTAACAACCCTCTGTCTTAGGTGCCGCATTTATCTTACAGTGCCCAGGGCACCAAATTGGTCTAAGACGTCTCTGCGGAGGAGTATGCGAAGGGCATCGAGCATCTAAGAATGGAGCTAAACAAGCATCTAAGAATGGGGCTTGTAAATTAACCCACTTGAAGATTATTTTTTGAAGTAGAAGAAACTCCCATACATCTCCTCTGCAAATGTGAAGTGCTCAATCAGAGCAGAAAGAAAGAAAACATTTTTATTTCCATATACAACAAAATACACTGATATAATGTTAATAGAAAACTATACTAAAATACACAGTTTAAAAATGTCATAATTAAAACAAGTGTGTGTGCTGATATCAGGAGTCGCCATTTAACAACCTAGATGAGAGATCCTTCAATGATTTCCCCTCCAAAGGAATAATAATAATAAATATCTTGGAAATTGTCACACAAATTATCTAGCCACATTTAAAGTATCAGAATCTAGCCTGGACTTGTGTTATGATGACTAGACAACGATATAGAACAAGTACAAATCATAATACGGATTATGAAATCCGTGGGCCTAGGATATTACCCGTAAGGTCAAGGATGGCAGCTACCGTAGGTCCCTGTAGCAATTGGTCAAAGACAAAACTTATATACCAATAGAAAAAAGTTAATATGTTATATTATATGGCCTGTAGGATCCCACTATAGGGCAAAAGTCTCTCACCAATAAGGGTGAACAACAAAAATTAATTTGGAGTTGGTTGAAAGTTGGGTAGGCTATACTTGGCTTCCTAATAGCCTTGATATACTTATAGCTGTCAGGCAAGACGAATATCAGTTTTTCCTACTCCTCCTATCTTCTTTTATTTAATTCGTAGAGGATTCAAAGACAAATTATTCTAGTCGTATTCGCAAATTAATGTTGTTTCACATGCGGACCCAGTTGGTGGAGGAATGTTAGTGGTCAACTTGCTGTCATAGTATTTCAAGCCGCCAATATGACTCTGACCTGGATTAACAAATAGTTACCCCGCTATCTGACGAAAATATCCGGGACCAACATCTTAACGTGCCTTCCGAAGCACGGGGACGCTCGGGATGAAATACCACTAAACGGTCACCCATCCAAAGACTGACTGGACTTGGCGTTGCTTAACTTCGGTAATCGTTTCCAGTACCGAAGCTCCACTACGCAAACGAACATTACAATTACTTATACAGGGTGTTAGTTAAACAGTTGCATTAGGTACTTTAAGGGTTGATTCTACCCATGATACTGAATAACTTTCCTTATGAAACCTATAGGAAATTCGAGAATTAGTATTTTCACTTTTCATATAAACATTTGATTTTGATTGCATTTTCAATAGGTTTCTTCGGGAAAGTTGTTCAGTATCATGGGTAGAATCACCCCTTAAAGTAATGCAACTGTTTACCCTAATACCCTGCATTGCTGACCGTACATTACATCATAGATTGTACGGACTAACTAGGAAACGTGCTGCGTTAATTGAGTGGAAAGAGATTAATGACGGAAGAAAGTTTGCGCCCCTTCGACTGTTTCACGAAAATCAAGCGATTCTATTTACACATAACTTTCTGCTCATTCTTTTTACTTGAGAAAATAGACAGCTTTTATGCTCAATATTATGTATATGGTTCCATTGTGTAACACACAGCACAATTTGTATATGTTACAGTCAAAACTCATAACCGGTTAAAACAACTTGACTGCAAAAGTTAAAATTTAAGAGGGTCCTCATAAGAGAAACTAGTTTTTACCAGCGTTTTTTCTTCTCGCTCTATCGTAAAAACGGATATACATACAAGCGTCAAACTTGTGTGATTATAGAGCAAATCCTACAGTATAACAAATAATAAAAACCGATTAAGTGTGAGTCGGTCTCGTGTTAAAGGTCCTGAAAAAAAAATGTTTATTAGTTATTGTGTTGTGTGTCGGTGTGGACTCGCACTTGACCGGTATTATTATTATTTGTTTGACAAATACGCCGTAATAACGCATATTCTGTGAAAATGTGAACTGTCTAGCTATTACGGTTCAAAAGTTACAGCCCTAAATAGGTAGGACGAACGGACGGGCGGACAACGTAGTCTTAGTAATAGGGTCCCGTTTTCACCTTTTGGAAAGGGAACCCTAAAAATTATTCAAGAAAAGATGTTCACTCGTCGCGCACGTGCATTCACGTGCGAGTATGTGCGTTTGAAGTACATTGCTATTTGCTATCTTTTGTTAACTGTTTTAATGAAAACGACATACTGCAGAAAGCAATTTACTTCAAACGGACGTGCATGTGCATGGTGCTGTCTTGTTTCTCGATTTCCTAATTTTAGGGAGAAATTCATTAGGTACCTAAGTCATAAATATGATTAGGTGTTATATGGTTAAAATGGGAACGACGTTTTGATAATTTTAATGGATCTACATTTTACCCGACTGCGCTAGAAGGAGGGTTATGTTTTTCGAGCGTATGTATGTAAGTATTTATGTATGTATGTTTGTATGTCTATTTCTTTGGCACGGCCTACAGCTTAAACATTCAAATTATATTAGCTCAAATAAAGCTGTTATAGCTGATTAGTGATTATAGAGCTTGTTTTTCTCTTTTCAGTTAATAGGTTTTTTATGCAGTCGGGTTTTTTGTTTTACTTATTTCGTAGGTGATGCTCGTTTTTGTACGGCAGAATAACTTTTTCGGTGTTATTGCCTATTTATTAGTAGGTAACAGTTTACCCATTAGTAACACCAGAGACAGGTAGTAGACAAACTAAAGAAAAGCTGATTTTGATTGAGGTGAAACATTTTTTTTTTTCAAATTTTATAGTGCCATCAGGAAGCTGGGAAAGGTATTGTCTTACGGTAGTATACCTATATAGTACTCTGTGGTATTGTTGTTTGCAAGAAGTTTAAAATACTTGGTAGTTTTTGATCCATGATTGCCTTTTAATAAATAAAAAAGAGGAAGATAGGTGACTAGCCTATAGCGCATGGACCGCGTAAATTGAGCCCCCGTCGCCTAATTGACTTAGTCGCAATCCGAGCGTTATTTTCCGATTGAGATACTTTTTTTAGGCGCAATAAAGGTACCAAAATGCCTTCGTGTGCTTTTACAAATCATTCAAAATGAAAAACAAATCACACGGCATTACTTTTCACTCGTAGTAAGTACATGAAAAATGGGTCCATGCAGTCGAGTACGTAAAGCAAGAACGTCACCTATCTTCCGCTATTATAATTTAATCAAATATGATTGCCATCTACAAATTTTTCGTTTCCGTTTTTAGAAAACGCCTCATTTAGTGTTTTTGAAATTACATCTTCTTATTATCATACGAGAGTATATTATCCATCCAAAGGAAATATTTCATGAGTTTTGTATCTAAGTGGGGATTAAATGCTAAAACCGGCTTTACTTGGTACGGTTGCTGGAGATAGTTGTAAATAATCACGTATTTATTTAAACTGACATTGACGACAAGACTGCCAGAAACTGTTAGTTGCTACACACATTTTGGATTAGAGTCTACTAAAAGGTTAACTTTACCTACATCAAAGACTCGGCGTGGTTTATACAGAAGAGACGTGTGGTGGTGGCGGATAGTCCAGTAACACAATTATAAATCTTATAGTACGTAGCATAGCGTCGTTTGGAGAATTACTCTTTCTCGATTCTCTTTTACGACAAAAACGACGCTTTGTCACTTACTATAAGGTTTGTATTGTGTTACTTAGCTTATCCGCTACCGCCAAACGTCTCTTCCGTATAAACCGTGGCTACGGTAGAGCAAAAAGGTTCTTCGCATGCATAATTACATACATACATAAAATCACACTTTTTCCCAGAGGGGTAAACAGATCATATTGATCTCAATTTTGGGCGATTCTGACACAACCCATACATTCCCGTCTATTTCGGCTAAGTTTAATCGGGCATTTTTAAGGCTCCGTACCCAAAGGGTGAAAACGGGACCCTATTACTAGGCCTACGTTGGCCTAGTAATAGGGCTACCTATTTAGGGCTGTAACTTTTGAACCATAATAGCGGAATAGTTGTTTTTGCTTCTCGCTCTATTGTAAAAACGGTAATAGACACAAGCGTCAAACTTGGTGTGGTTATGGAGCAAAAACTACAGTATAACAAAAAATAATAAAAACCGGCTAAGTGTGAGTCGGTCTTCGCTAAAGGTCCCGGAGAAAACAACACTTTTTTGTAAGTTAATATGTTGTGTGGTGTTGTGGTATGGAACCCTCGGTGCGCGAGTAGCCCGACTCGCACTTGACCGGTTTTTATTTAATGTCGTCTTTGGTCTGGTCTAGGTATATTCTCCTAGGTCTGCCTCGACCAATATTTCATGCATAATTAAAATGATTTTTACAAAAAACAATCTGAAGTTACACTTGTATGAATCAATTTTGGTTTTGTTACTCGAGAATCTTGAAGTGTTCCGAAAATATTTCTACACCATTGTTTGTTACATTTTTTAGTCATTAACTAGCTGGGCTAGACATGTTTGCTGAATGCGCACCGAGCGGCGGGCATCAATCCTCACGCAATGCTGCCTCACGACAGGAACAAAGCGTAATAATAATTATAGTGGAACAGCTCGGCGCTCGCGTCAAGTCAAACGAGTGCAGCGGGGCCGGGAGGAGGCGCGTCCCGGCCCCCTCTGCCTGCGCGCGTACCCTAACAGCGGATTCAGTTAAGGTACGCCCGTACTCCACACATCTCGCTCGATGGAACTGCCGTGACAGCTCTGAGCGGTTCCACTATACAGGGTGTAACAAAACTCCCTAGTAATATTTAAGGGGGTGCGTCAAACCATCAAACTGAAGAACTTTCACAATGGGACCAATATCGAAATCGCGAAATAAATATCAGCTGTTTCATACAAAACTGCAGTACCGACTCGACTCAATGTATGGGACAGCTGATTATTTTTTAGCGATTTTAATGTTAATGTTGTGTTTTGTTAGACACGCTATTATGCTATGACAGGAGTTAAGGTTGAGGTAGACCACGGTAACGTGGCGTAATGGGTTCGAGTTAGTACCTATTTCTATTAGCGCTAAATGTTGCGCCGACTAGAGAGATGCGCAAGAGGTTTGGAAACTGGTGAAAAAAAAAAGGTAAGATCAATGGCTACTTGATCCCAATGTTTGGAACAGTCGATTTTCAGCGCGATTTCATAGCTTGCTATGTTATGCCACAGTATAGGAAAGAGGAGTAATACCTACTTAGGCTAATAACTATATGTATATCTATTTTTTTGCTCCTATCAGTTTGCTCCCATAGTAAAAGATGTTCAGTTTGATGGGTAGACTCTGAGTTTAAAAGGATGCGCACCCTGCGCGCGTACGGACACTCCCCACGCTTCGTCTTTTGACGTCACCCCCTCTCGGTGGTATGGGAGTAGGGTTGCCACCCATATTATATTATATGCATAGTATCGTACTATATTTTGGCCTTTTTATAGCTCATTAAACTGTCGGATATGATGAAAATGAACGTTAGTTTTGGTCTGCTAAATCTAACTAAGCGCACGGTAGTGCAAATTCCTTGTATGTAAATGCATATTATTTTAATTACTTTAGTCAATTCCTGCAACATCCGATTTACTGCATATGTTTATATTATAAGGAACGGATTTGAAATGGCCTTGCAAATTCCGCCGACCCCAAATAATGCAATAAGGAATGCAATAATTATTATTACGGACCTAACTTTAGACACCATACATAATTCGAAAATAATGAAACCTGTTCATTAAGGTCCAATGTAATGTAAGATTACTTTATTCTCCAGATTATTCCGAAAGTACTATAGTCGAGAGGGGCCATTCCACCAGTGGGATAATTACGTCAAATGGCTATAACCTTTGTTCTGTGAAATTGATACTCGTATCATTAGCATCCTTTTAAACTAAGAATATACCCATCAAACTGAACAATTTTTCAAATGGGAGCAAACCGATCGGAGCAAAAAAAATCTGCTGTTACTAGTGTACTGTAATAAACTTCAATGACTATTCGACTCAAATATATGCAACAGCAGATTTTTTTTTGTTCATGTCCATTTGCTCATATAGTACAATTTATGCAGTGTGATGGGTAAACTCTTCGTTTAAAAGGATGCTAATGATACCCTGTATTATAAGCTTTTATCCAGTAGGTTGAGAATGCGCGTATTTCTTCGATAAATACCTACCTGCACCAGTCATCGTTGCTGAATAAAAGCATTTATAGGTTGACCAGAATCTGATGGCAAATAAAGAAATACAATTTTAGAGTAAGCAACACAGGGGTAATTGGATTAGGGCCTTTACACTCTGCGATTTTTTGCAGCGCTTCTCAATCAATTCAGTCGCGATGCAGCAATCTAAAGTGGTACAAACGTGCGTGTGCATTGCTACAATTACGCGTTAGAATCGATACAAACGCCTAGTGTAGAGATGTATTCACGCGAATGACAAACGCACGTTTTTTAGCTGCAAAAAGTCTCAGTTTGTAAATGGCCTACTTTGACCATACATATGACAGTTTGACACTACAATGTAAAAATCTCATAGAAATATTAATTTACTACGTAAAACCAAAAATATTATATTTTTTCATTTTTTTTTATGCCATAAGATTCTGGTAGACCTATTGTACAAAAGTTATAGCCCTGATTATATATTTTGAGCAACTCATCGAACAAATGCTATATTTCCTAAAAAAAAGGTGGTAACCCTATAATGGGAGGTGGACGACAAAAAGCAGTGGCGTGTTCCTCTTTCACTCGCACTTACTCAGCATGCATGTGCAAGCCAATTATAGTCAGTACGAGTCCGTTCATATGAAGTGTTCAGGGTGTAAATAATGATGACTCCAAGTAGCACACGTCACCACATACAGACGTCTAAACAAACTCATGTGCTCATATCGGCTTTCAAAGAGGTCATTCTGAGAAAAGCTATTGTTATGTAGTCCACAAAATAGATCAAAACGACTTTATATTTATTCTTTGAAAACATCCTTCTGAAAGTAGCGGAGCCTTTGTTCGACTACCTACGAAGTTACTAGTTTATGAACAGAAAGAGGGAAACAGCGTTATCTCATCCTTGTTGCTAAGAACATTAAAGTATGACACAAAATAAGCTTAGATTTTCAGTTAAGCAAACTTTGTAAAACTCTTAACTCTGAACAGTGGTACAAAGACATTTTTTTTTCGTTATTTATTTATTCCGACGTCACTTGCCAAAATTATTTCTATACAAAACACTGTCAGACAGCTGAATAACTATTACCCAGTTGCAGAAACGCTCATTAGAGTTAATCCTCCATTAAATCTCTTGCTAGTTTTTACTCCGTCAACAAGACAAAAAGTGACAGCAAGAGATTTAATGGAGGATTAACTTTAATGAGCGTTTCTGCAACTAAGTGTCAGACATCCACTTTCATGCATTAAAACATTGACGTAGAATACTGTGGGCGTCGGGTCTAGTAAAAAATTCTCGAAAATACAAACCTAAATACGTATAGGGTATATAGGGTAATATAGGGTCCAACTGAATGTACTGACAATTTTTTAAGGGGATGATCAGTCCGTCGAACAACAACTTTCTCTATGGGCCCAACATCGAAATCGCGTAAAAAAAATTTGCTGTCCCATTCATTTGGCTCAAATAGGTTTGCAGTTTTGTATGGAAGAGCTGATTATTTTTTCGAGATTTCGATGTTGGTGCCATACAGAAAGTTGTTCAGTTTGACAGCCGGTCATCCTCTTAAGAAAGTGTCAGCATATTAAGAAGTATATGTATAAATCAACTAAAAACGAAAATGCTGAAATTCTTTTCCATCCCACTCCCCATCGGGGCACGGCGCTCTCTCCTCGCGCCCGCGCGTGCTCGCAGTCGGCCGATAAAACGAAGACTGTCGCGTATTTGGTTCTCTTTTTACGTTTTGGTGCTCTTTTGGTTCGGACACTTTTGAGCGCGGGCCCTACGTCAAGTAGTTGATAAGTCAGTGCATTAAAATCATAGATTTGTAACCAATGGATCCATAACCTCCTTACAAGTATGGAATCACGAAAATTTACCATGGCGGTCGCTAATGTTCATTCTACTTTCGGACTTGTCAGTTGCCAATGTTTCTGATTTTAGGTGTGTTCCTTTCTATCTATTTTTGTCGTTGGATTAGAAAGGGATAAAGATGACGTCAGAATCAACGACGGGAATTTACGATTCAACAACGAACAACGCCGCCCGCCAAGGAGTATTTTCTTGTTTTACCGCTTGTAAGGCAGTCTGCTCTCCAGGTATAGACAATACCTAATCCAACTTCCTGCCTAGAAGACAGTTGAATAACTATGACTTCCACTTTCAAGCATTAAAATCATTGACCTTAAATACTATAGACTCCAACTCTCATTCAAAACCTTAGCAAATTCTTGTCTGAATCTGACACATAACCCACAAAAATCTAGTAATGTATGCTGTTGTGTGGCACGAATATGTTGTTTTTGATTCATAAACTTAGTCGTATTTGGCATGTTTACTGTCAGCTAGCACAAAAAAGAGCTCTTATGAGCTCTTTTGGTTCTGCCATTTTTCGAACGTTGATTGTGTATCTAGTTCAGTTTTATATAAGACATCAATGATTAATGTTAAATAAATCTTACCTATGATGATTTGTGGTTATGGATATTTTTATTGACTGAGAATTTAGATTAAATGTGTTTTATTAATAAATAATAACGTAAGTAGTTTTGAGTAGTAAATTGATATTATACAGGATGTTAGGGTAAATAGTTGCACTACTTTAAGGCGCATCGCACATAGCCAGAGTCGAGTCGCAGTCGAGGCGCGGTCGAGGCGCGGTCGAGGCGACCTTAGCAACCTTAACGACCTTGACCACTCCGACCATCCGAGCGGCGCTCGGATTTATTCTTTAGTATTCAATTTTTTGACCGTATGTCAAGATCGTTATGGCGAACCTGCGCGTCGACGCTGCCTTGACTCTTCTTCTGTATGCTATACGCCTAAGGGGTGATTGTACCCATGATACTGAACAACTTTCCCAAACTCACTCACTAACTTTTGAGTGATTTCATACAATTATATACATAAGCTGCGTCGCCGACGCGACACTGAAGCCACTTCGAATTACATACATAGGTACATACGCTCGACATAACCCTCCTTCTGGCGCAGTCGGGTAAAAAGGCTCGTATAGGAGTTCCTGCTAATGACAGTTACTAAACAATAATCAATCTCGTCTCACTTAAGCCTACTCGAGATGTATATGTCGCATAATGACCTTATACCAACCTTGGTAAAAAAAAGGAAAATAGGGTGAAATTGATATAATTAGCCTCCTTGTACACTAAGATTCCACCCATCAAACTGAACAAGTTTTACTCTGGGACCAAAACGATCGGAGCAAAAATAAATCTGCTATTCTATACAATGCAATACCTATTCTCGACTCAAATGTATGCAACAGCAGATTTTTTTTACTGCGTTCGATTTGCTCCCATAGTAAATTTTGTTGTGTTTGATGGGTAGACTCTTACACTGGTACAAATAAAAACTTACTTAATATTAGGAATAGTTATGATTAGAATAACCTAAGAATACATACTTACTACATATATAAACTTTTTTGTTTGATAGCTTATGATCTGACTTAAAATCTGGTTTATAATTTGTGCGGACGAAGTCTCGGGTTAACTCTTATGTTGAATAGTTATGATTAGGATAACCTAAGAATAAGGAGATCATAATTTCTTACTTATAAACTCGTAACTAACGTTGGTGGCAACGTCGCGGTTCATAGATAAACTTAAGAAAAGAAAATTATCTATGACACAGAACAGTTACGCTGACGTTTTACTAGGTTTAAGTTATTCCGTGTTTATTAGTAGACATTTTAATTATTCTTAGTTTATTCTTGGTATAACATTTTATACCACGTTTATTTGTACCAGTGCTAGTTTAAAGGATGCTAATGATATCAATTTCACCCTGTATAATCAAATCACTTCAATCCAATCAGAGTTACAAAGCGTTACCATTATAAAGTAATCGAAAAATAGGTACGAGTTGAAAACAAAATAGTCGTTTGAAGAGCCTTTTCGCTATTAATACCTATGAGTTTAAAATACGAAGTCAATTCAAATTGCCTGCCTACCGTAAAACTGCACGAGCCGTAACAAAATGAGCGCTAACGGCCTCTACAAATGTGTATTTGTTAGTGCCGATAATCCAGGCACAATTTTATTTTACTGCCGCCGCGATACATGAAAATACATTTTACTTAGGTTTTATAAAAAAAGTTCCGTGATAACTTTAGAGCAACGGAATCATTTATTTGCAAGTTTCTAATAGCAGTAGTTTTTTGCAGTGAAAAACAATAATAAAATTGGAATGAGGTAGAATTTAGAATTCTCTTACGACGCTTGTTTTTCCAATAAACTCACGAGTTCTGCCATCGTTTTGTCAACAGAATTTTGTTAAAATTCTTTTTTTGTGGACTACATCTGATCCTGAAGCATCAAAACATGACCTGGCAGAATATGTTACCTTTTATAATTCTTTTCTGTCTGTTTGTGTGTTTATTTGTGCGAGCATTATGCAAAAACTACTTAACCGATTTTGATGAAACTTTTTTGTTTGATAGCTTATGATCTGACTTATAATTTGTGCGGACGAAGTCTCGGGTTAACTCTAGTGATGTATAATTGTTAAGAAATTAAAAAAATACGATTGAAGGCAGCACCAGAAGCTCGGTGCCCTCTTAAACACACAGTACGAATTCAAATATGGATCATAAAGGTTCCGTATCCGGAAATACGTTTGTCTCCACCACATAACACGGAGAATCGAACACCATGCCGTCATAGACGGAAGTCGAGATAAATGTCGAATGATGAAAACCAAAGCTATTGTTTCAGTTTGAGGATCATGCCCAAAAATTCTATTAAAGTAAGGTTGAACGTGCGTCTTACCAAATCGTTACCAAAATACAGAAAATGAACTAAGCATTAATATGAAACTAACCAGAAAATCGTTAAAAATTCGGAAATATTTCAATAAACTAATTTAAAAAAGAAAGTGTTCCTTCCGTGCAATAAATTACTACAAAATTGTAATTTTTTAAACCCCCATTCCCATATAGGGCTATAAACTTTTGAGATTCATAACTCAGACCAATATTTTTGGTAAATGAATGGCGATGACGCTTCTTCAGCCTAGTTTTAGGCATAGTCTTTTTACAACACCATCTCATCATCAGTATATATATACCCAATGCAGGGCACAGGCATACACTCAGAGAGGGTGGATGGGCATCAGTCAGTGTGGAATGCGGATTGGTAGCCTACACATACGCATCAGAATTTCTTCTTCAGCGTACGCACGCTTCCTCACGATGTTTTCCTTCACCGTTCGAGTGCAGGTATTACGTACATAAGTTAGAAAACCTCATTGGTATATGGCATATCATCCGTGTGGATTCGACCTTGTACCTCAAGATTAAATGTCCATACCTCTCTGCAACGCGCCACCGACGCTCTACCAGTGTAGAGACCAGATGGTGATGGTGTAGAGTCTACAGTCTACACCATCACCATGTGGTACAATGTAATTGTTTAGAATTTTGAAATAACAATCGTATTCAATATGGAAGACTAGAGGATTTCGGGTCGTTATCCATTAGGAGTTCGTGAAATTCGTGATTGGCCAATCGACACGCTCCCTATAATATCATGAACACGTGCTCTCAATCTCTTAGCCATAAAAAGTTTGGAGCAGCAGGGACATGTGCATATTAAGACCCCAAATATTTGTTTCATTTATGGCGCGTGACTTTCTACCACCAGTTTTCTTTATTAATTTTCGTTCGTAACAATTGCTGTAGCACTGTCGCATTATTTTAGGGCTATTACATTAGGGTTAAACAAAATTAAAAAGAATATAGAATTGAATAAAGGGATGATAAAACCACCAAACTGAACAGCGTTCTCTATGGGACCGAATAACGAAATCACTAAAAAACAGTTGTGTTGTGTTGAGTAGATTTTGCAGTTTAGCCTAGGGGACAGCTGCTTTTTTTTGCGATTTCGATGTTGGTCCCGAACAAAAAGTGGTTCAGTTTGATGGTCTGGTCATCCCCTTAAAAACCTTCAGCATATTAAGATGGAATTAACAACTTTGTATATTTTAGTTAGGCAACGTACCTAAAAAAACCTTTTAGTACCCACTGCTTGCAGCGCGGCGGTTACCGCTTCATATTTTTTGAATTCTGCAACTTAACGAACCAATCTTAAATGCAGGGCAATATCTATTCTGCACACATCCAATTCTGTATACAAATGAAATCTTTTTTGTTTGGGTTATCGACTGCACAGCAGTTGCATGACGTCATGACGTGTGACGCCGACCGTACAGACTATTTTTCACAACACTGAAAACGTTGAAATTGTCATTGAACATCCGTTTTTTTCAAAAGAGTGTACTCGTATGTGTAAAAAGCCAATTGCACATAGATATTGTTTCCATTGTTTATTTATGAATGAATTAGGTACCTTTTAGATGCGAAAACTGACTCCGTCCGTTCGTAAGTTCATCACTTCTTCTTATCGTGTGGGCAGTAATACCTGGTATCAGAGTTGTTTCAAACCGTAGTTTTTATGTAACGACTACTACCAACAGAGATAGTAGCCGGGACCAACGGCTTAACGTGCCATCCGAAGCACCGAATCATCTTTTTTTTTCAGACAATCAAGAAATACAAAAGTTTGTGATTCAGCCTGCAATGTCTTAACCAACTGGGCAAAAACGCAAAAAGTGACACTAGCTATCCCTCATGGGAATCGAACCGACGACCTCCGCGTCAAGAGCCCAACACTCTTAACCATTAGACCACGGAGGCAGTTCATAACTTGAAAGGTACAGCCCTATTCAACCCCAGCGTCAAACTTGAAAGGATTATAGAGCAAACTTTAAAGTTAAACAACAAATATGTAGTAAAAACCGAACAAGTGTGAGTCGAGCTTGTGCCATTTTTAGGGATCCGTAAAGGATGAAAACGGGACCCAATTCATAAGCCTACGCTGTCCGTCCGTCCATATGTCAGTCTGTCTGTCCTACCTTTTTAGGGCTGTAACTTTTGGTTAATATTAGGACCTAACCGTAATATCTAGACGGTTGGAATTTTCTCAGAATGTGTGTCAATATGGCAGATTTGCTAACACAAAATAAAAATGCCAAAGAGTTAAAAATTAATTCATACAAGAAACTAGATTTATCAAAGCTCTTTCTTCTCACTGTATCGTAAAAACGGTAATACATACAAGCGTCAAAATTAGTGTGATAATGGAGCAAACTCTACAGTATAACAACAAATAATAAAAACCGACCAAGTGTCAGTCGGTCTCGCGTTAAAGGTCTCAGAGAAAAAAAAACTTTTTTGGAAGATAATTATGTTGAGTGGTGGTGTGGTACGAACTACGGAACCCCGACTCGTACTTGATCGGTTTTTAAAACTCCCTGAGAAAGAAAAGTGTTAAAATAAAATAAGTAAATGAAACGATTCACCTTAGCAAGTATTTCCACAAGTCTATTACTATATTATTGTGTCATGAAAATATTATATTCTTACCGTGTAATTCCGCGAGGGGTCTTAAATAATGGAGTGAGTAATAAGTGGAGGAACACACTCCATATCTTGCAGTACCTACGCACCTGCTCTTTTATTTTTACTGTTCCCCTGACTATAACGTGAGACACGTCGTTCACTTAAGGGGGATATTACCGGTGGCGCGCTCCATACAAACGAAGTCTGGTTATATTTTCATTACGATTATTAATTAAAGTAAACGAAATTTTGCAGAAACAATTTAGAAACAAAGCTTTATGTCCGATTTTCGTTAAAATAAATAGGGTCCAACTTAATACGCTGACAGTTTTTTAAGAGGATGATCAGACTATCATACTGAACAACTTTCTCTATGGGACCAATGTTGAAATAGCGAAAAAGATATCAGCTGTCCCATACAATTGGGTTGAGTAAGATTTCAGTTTTAGTTTTATACAGTTTTATACAGCTGATTTTAATTTCGCGATTTCAACATTGGTCCCATAGAGAAAGTTGAGAAACCCTGTATATAGGGTCCTTCTTAGTATGCTGACAGTTTTTTAAGATGATGATCGGACTGATGGTCCGATCATCTTTCTCTGAACAACTTTCTGATTTTTTTTCGCCATTTCAATGTTAGTGCCATAGCGTAAGTTGTTCAGTTTGGCGGTCTGATCATCCCCTTAAAAAAATTTCAGCATATTGTTAAGGAACCTATAGTTTTTATGCTAGGTAGGATTAATTTAAGATTTGTCTGGAAATCTGTAAGGCACTGTAACTTTAAAACTACAGGGTGAAATTGATATCATTAGCATCCTTTTAAACTAAGAGTCTACCCATCAAACTGAACAACTTTTACTACGGGAGCAAACCAAAAGAAGCAAAAAAAAAATAAACTGTAAGTCCCGGTGAAAACAAAACTTTTTTTGCCAGTTAATATTTTGTGTGGAGGTGTGGTACGGAACCCTCGGTGCGCGAGTAGCCCTACTCGCACTTGACCGGTTTTTAGAGATATTCGGGAAATGTTTCCCAAGTAAGCGTGAACAATACATGTAATCTGTAGGCATCCACTAGAACGAAGCCCATATGCCATTATTGTGATTTAGAACGCGACTGATATTCAGAATGTGGGCCAGTAAATTAGATCTCAATCAGGTCGAAACCTCCATTTATTGTTTACTTGTACTTTGTATAGGTGCCTTTAACGATGCTTGTTTTTGAGACAACACATACACACTTTAGATGTTATACAGGGTGTAATAAAACACCCTAGTAATACTTAAGGGGGTGCTTCAGACCATCAAAGTGAACAACTTTCACTATGGAGCGAACGTCGAGAGAAAATTAAAAAATCTGCTCATCAATTGAGTCGGGTAGGTACAGCGGTTTTGTATGGGACAGCTGATTTTTTTTCGCGTTTCCTGAGGTAGGCTCCATATTGAAAGTTGTTCAGTTTGATGGTCTGAGTTCACCGTTTCAGAATTTGCTAGGCTGACACGTACACCCTGTATTTACCATTTTTACGTACCAAATATACTGAGTTATTACAATATTACATTAAAAATTGAAATTATATCAAAATGCCCGTTATTCCATTAATTAAATCAAATCATTAAAAAAAAATTAAAACCACATAATTACAATCACAACTTAAACTCTGGCAGGTCGAATCCATGCCGATCATGGACTTCCTCATAACATTTTAAATGGTTGAACACAATCAGTTTATGTTTTTGTTTCCTAATAAATTGCAAAATAACATTGTATCTTTACGAATGTAAACCAAAAACATTAAAAAAGAGCAGTGGCGAATTCGGACCCAAGCCTTTTTTACAAAAACTAAAACCCGTAAACTAAATAAATAGCTATTCGTGAGACAGCTGATCGCGATGAAGTTAAAATTAAATGTTGCTCCAAATTGAGCCCTATGCTTTTCTGAAAAACCGTTTTGCTTGGTTCAAAGTGATGTGACAAAAAAAGCTGAATATTAATTCAAAAATGCTATGAACGATCCTTTATAGGTATATCCAAGGTATATCCTATTGCGTATTTTGCAAAAATATATTCAGAGTTCATAATATACAGGGTCCTTCTTAATATCCTGACACTTTTTTAAGGGGATGATCAGACCATCAAACTGAACAACTTTCTTTATGGACCAACATCGAGATCGCGAAAAAACCATCAGCTGTCCCATACATTTCGCTCGAGTAGGTTTGCAATTTTGAATAGAAGATTTCGCGAATTGCAAATTTGTATGGATTTTTTTCGCGATTTCGCTGTTGATACCATAGAGAAAGTTGTTCAGTTTGACTGTCTGGTGATCCCCTTAAAAAGTGTCAGCATATTAAGAATGACCCTATACAACGTGTTAATGATAAGCGCAAAACCTCATACACCCCAACTGATTTATAACAAAATAATTAGATTGTAAGAATAATTTCATTTTTTTGATAAGTAAAATTTAAAGTTATTCGCATTTTAAGTTTTGAGGCAAAAATGATTTGTTATCATTTCAGCAATGAATGAAAGCGCTAACGAAATAATGGATACATTTTAAGAATCTTGTTTTGGTAGTGAATAGGCTGAGTGTGCCTATGCGGATGGTGACATCGAGTTCAGAAAATTTTAAATATTACAAACAAATTATTTAATATTTTGAAAAATGTAACCTATGTTGAAACCTTGATGATTCGATTCTGCTCTCGATTCTAAACAAACTACTTTCTAGTTTTGCGTTAATTCATTAACACGGTGTATAGATACAGCAAGTTCACAATTATTATTAAATACGAAAGGAATGATCCGTCTTATAAATAGAACATTATCATCGTCAGCCTATACAGGGTGAAATTGGTAGCATTCTTTTAAACTAAGAGTCTATCCATCAAACTGAACAACTTTTACTATGGGTGCAAACAGATCGCCGGAGCAAAAAAATCTGCTGTTATATACTACTTACACTTCAATGTTTATTCGACTCAAAAAATGTATGCAACACCTTTTTTTTGCTCTGGGAGCTTTTAATACTAAAAGTTGTTCAGTTATTCAGTTGTCATATTCATCATACAAATATTTGTCCCTTACGGGATTCGAACCCGCGACCCTCGGCACAGGCAGGTTCACTACCGACTGAACTATCGGGCCGGGTAGTGAACCTGCCTATATATATATATATATATATATCGTAAATCTGCTGTCATTCATTCTCTTCATAATTTAACCAAACCAACGAAGCCTAATTTTGTCAATCCTTGTCACAACATCTTTCAATTTATAACGATCTCTAATCACGAAATTTCTCACCGTATCTCTCAACGTAATTATAATTTTCTTTGACACCACACCCGTTTCGCAAGAAACAGATTATATTCCACGTAGTAATTATAGTACTCTGTGATTCGACTGAGTAAATAAGTATTAGCAAGGCTTTTAGCTGAAACCTACGGACGTAAAATAAGCTATTTGGGTATAGCCTTCATTAACAACATGGATGATAGTGTAGAAAAATTAAAGTATTTTTAAATTTGCAGCTTCAGTATGAGATCAGATAAAAAATGCCTTTGAGTGATATTATTTATTTACTGCAAACATATACAAGGTGAAATTGATATCATTAGCATCGTTTTAAACTAAGAGTCTACCCATCAAAGCGAACTACTTTTACTATGGGAGCAAAAAGAACGGAGCAAAAAAAAATCTACTGTTTCATACAGTTGAGTCAACAGTGCAGTTTAGTATAGAACAGCTGATTTTTTTCTTGCTCCGATTGGTTTGTAAAAGTTGTTCAGTTTGATGGGTGGACTCTTAGTTTAAAAAGATGCTAATAATACCAATTTCACCCAGAATATTTTTTTCGAAAGCGGTTTTAAAATAAAAGTACGTTTAAGAATAAAACGTAAATAAAATTGTATTTTCATATGTATTTCAGTTCAAAATTGAACAGTGCATTCAGTGAAAAGTCTTCCGGTTTGCTAGCAAACGATACTAATAAATGAAACAAGCATTTCGTACATTTGATACCCGTAAATTCAACTACGGAGGAACTAAAGGGGGTTAACGACCGAAGCCGCTGATAGGTCTCTGGTTACGATATCTGGAAGGTCCTAATTGTTAGTTAAATTATACATTCTCTTTAGGTATCAAATACCTAGGACGATATAGAACTGTAATTTCTAAATATTTAAAAATTTTGTTGATTCTAAAATGTTTGTAAATGTATCTGTTTTGGTGTGCAATAATGTATAATTGAATTGAATTGAATATCTTTAGACATTTTTGTCACATCCTTTGTATTGTGACTTTTGGTTAATTAAATTTGTCGCGTTTTAAAAGGGGGGAAATTGTTTTAATGGAACAGCGTAAAGTGTCGAACTAAAAATTGAACGAAAATTAAGCTTGCAATATCACTTTACTGGTATATTCAGTGAAAATAATGAATGGATGTCGTCGGTGGCAAAGAAGCCCACAGGGTTAGAGGATGGCTTTCATTGTTTATTCATGAAGTTATTATTTACGAGCGGACGGTACCTCTGCCTCGCCAATGGTGCTGAGCGAGGCACCGTTCTAGATCCTACCCTACTGCAGAGGTATTGAACCTTCCTTTCTGTAATAGCACGTGACAAAAATGATATACGGTTAGATAAGATAAGATAAATATTTTTATTTGCACACCAAAATACACAAAAAACAACAACATACACGAACAAGAAGGGTACAAAAGGTGACCAGTAATAATATGAATAAACAAATGTAGCGAAAATTATTTAGAGCTAAAGTTTTTACCATGGTACACAAAAATTTCCTCTACTCCCAAAAATATTTGTATATATTGCTAAAAAAAGTAAAGAAAAAAAATTACGTTCTTTTTGAAATGCTTGTTTTTTACAACAAAATGTTCAGGGCTGTCTTTTAAATATCGTTAATATAAAATACATTCTATATGGGTGTAATGGGATAAAGGGGAGGAAGTTGATATACATACTCGTAATTATACAAAGGTATATATTAGGGTCTTATCCAAGTAGGTTGAAAAAAAAACGTATTTTTACCCGACTGCGCCAGAAGGAGTGTTTTTCGAGTGTATGTATGTATATATGTTTCTATGTTAATTTCTTTGTCACGCCCTACAGCCGCATTATGGATTTTAACGTATGAGGTATTGATAGATTCGTAAAAGTTCTGATAGTGACATAGGACATTATTTCAATATGGCGTCTGTGAATCAAGAAAGGGAGGGAGAACAAATTTTATATAACAAAAATTAAAACATAGGTATGAAATCAAAGCTAGTGAACAGCAGATTCCAAATATAGATTATAAATTATATAACTTTTATGCTACCATTTTGACGCAACACTAAAAAGTATGAATGAACTAAGAAGTTTGCTTGGCGCCATTGCTCTTGCTATGTTTCGTCGTATTTGAAATTCGTAAAAAATTGGTTTTAGTGATATTTGTGACATAATTTCGTGCGGATTGTGTTCCAAACAGTAGCGTAAAGCGACCGACGTAACAGGAATCTCAAATAAATACGATAACAGAACATAAGTTTTGGTACAAGTTTACTCGTTCATGGTCATTTTGGCGGCAACGCGCGAGCTTCCGAAATCGACCACAGATTCATCGTCATCTATCATCCCATCATCAAAATAAAGAATATAAAGAAAAAAATAACGAATGGCTCAAAAGGACGAGTATCCAGAGCCATTAAAGACATTATAACAACAACATGAATGAATTAAATTATTAAGAAAAACAAAAACCCCGACTGCATACAAAATTATTATAGCAAACGGGGACAAAGAAAAATTACAAACCATACCTCTATTTGTCGGCCGCCTGCAATACCTACCAATAACATTCAAATTATATTTGTTCAAACGAAGTTGGTATAGAAAGCTGATTAATGATCATAGAGCTGGTTTTTCTCTTTTCAGTTACTTAATATTTTTTATGCAGTTTTTTGTTGTTTTTCTCAATAATTATCTGCACTAGTCGTCGCTGTTGAATAAGAGCTAATACAAAAAAAAATATAACCATTAGACGTAATTACCCCGCTCGACTATAAAATGCTGACTGTTGCAATCCGAAGTTAAAATACAGGGTGAAATTGATATCATTAGCATCCTTTTAAACTAAATTTCTACCCATCAAACTGAACAACTATTACTATTACTAGTTAGTAGCTTGATGTGTCGCCGTCTGTACAGACACACTTCTGCTACAGTTTTATAATAGTTTAGAATTTAGACGATGTATATACGAACCCGCCTCGCCTTAGCATTTCCCCTCTGTCAACGTACAAGATCAAAAAATTTTACGCATTTACATACAATTTTATACCTTATCACTAAATGCGACAGCCTATAATTGCGGAACAATAATTTCGAACTTATCACGTTTGGGGTTGACACGACACTGTTTTGCATGATTTTTAACATAAAATTAGAATCTAAACTAATGGAATAAAATTCAAAGTTGCGTATCTCGTGCTACCTCGCCCGCTGCAATAAGTGGCAGAAAAGTTTATTAGTAGAATTACACGCGTAACTTGTCCTCATCTAAATAGTCTAAGGTTTAGATATATTTTGTAATAGAGTTTAAACAGGTGCTAATTGGAATGCAGGGTATCGGCGAGGCCTTATGTAGTACTACAGAAGTACTAGATACTATTTCTTATACTGTGCCTCTAAAAACCAGTCGTCTATCTCAGGATTCAAGTACAGAAAAGGGTAAATCGTAACTTGTCAGACTGTTAAGAGAATATAATTCGGAGCGCGCTCCATACAAACGAAGTCCGGTGATATTTTCAATACTAACCAATTAAAGTCAATGAAGTTTTTCAGACACAATCTAGAAACTAATCTCTATGCTTGTATGAAGTCAGATTTTGGGTGCCTCAAATATTTCCATACATATCTTAAATTAATCCTACCACCAAAACTGTTTATTTTAACGAAAATCTGACTTCATACAAGCATAGAGATTCGTTTCTAGATTGGTTTTGAAAAATTTCATTGGCTTTAATTGGTTAGTATTGAAACCTCACCAGACTTTGTTTGTAAACAGCGCGCATTTACGCATTCGGAATAAAGAAAAACAAAACTACCGACAGGAAAAAAGCAAAGATAAGCTTGCTATTTTACTGTTTCGTTGTAAGAGACTTCGTTAAAAAGAGATTGTGATTCTACTAATCCCTTTTTATCCCGGAGATTCACGAAAAGGTTGATCGTATTACAATGTACCCTTTACATTATTTTTAGGGTTTTGTAATTCAACAAGAAACCCTTATAAGATCTTCCAGAGAATTGTAATCATTTAAAGTGCGCATGTGCGAACGCCATCATGTCAAATCCAAAACGTTAAGTGCCGGACCTGTGTTTATGGTTATTGCAAGTGACCCCCTACTGACTGAAAAGACAGGTCCGGCACTTCAAATAACGTTTTGGATTTGACATGATGGCGTTCGCACATGTGCACTTGGTGCAAATTGTCTTTGACATATGCGTAGGGTTGACTTACCACGCATCGTATGAACATCATTTACATTGTGTTACTTATTATTGTTCGTTCTGTTCTTAAAAATAGTATTTGAGCTAACGAATTATTGAAAATGTGAATTAAGCGTTATTTTTCAACGTTTTTGTGCACTGAAAAGTCTAAATTTAATGTAGTCAAATACTACGGGTAGGCGCGCCTGACTGCATTCCCTTGCTCCCTCAAGTTACCCAGAAAGTGTGAGGTGAGGTGGTGAATCTGAAGTCAGAGGAGGGCGGGGAGTGGCCGTTCTGTATATAGAACTATATACTATTACCTATTCTGTGCCGAAATTAAAGACGTTTCATGTCAATAATAATTAGAGAAGTCGTTTCAACCCGTGCAAACAAAGCTATCATTTATTCTCTGGATCTACCAACCTTAGTTAAAAACCAACAATAGCTACAAAGGTGAGTTAAATAAACCAACAACACATTATCTAAACTCGGGCTATATATTAACTCATTTGGCCATAAATTTCATTGCGCTTAGCAAGCATTGGTTAGTTTACATCGTGACACAATTTTGTTGAGCTATTATGCGGTACCACTTTGTTGTTTAGAATTTAAACATTATTTATTCTTCTATTATTGTTTTCATATACATATTTCTACAATGATAATTTTTCTGGCCAGGAGTGCGATTTTTAAAACTCATACTTTGAATTCAGCAGTTGAAAATGTCAAAATTACTATAGAGATATACATCTTTCTATTGATGATTTGACTTTCAAAAATCGTACTCCTGGTTTGTGATTTTTGAAATACATATCAGCGGTAGAAAGATGCATATCTCCATCGTAATATTGACATTTTCAACTGCTGAGTTCAAAGTATGAGTTTCAAAAATCGCACTCCAGGTAGGTACGAGTATTCGGCGAGTCTGATAGCGCCATATTTATGGAATAATGGGACATAAAGGGTCCAACTTAATATGCTGACGGTTTTTTAAGAGACGAGACCATCAAACTGAACAACTTTGTATACAGGACAAAACAAAAATCGAAAAAAAAAAACTACTGTCCCATAGATTTGGGTCGAGTTGGTTTGCAGTTTAGTGTGAAACAGCAGATTTTTTTTTTCGCGATTATGATTATGGTCCCAGATCCAACAATTTCTTTTCGTTTTTCGACCCATTTTCCTCTGGGTAAGTTTTTTAGTTTCATTGCCTGAAAAAACCCTTAATATTTTGTTAGTAATTTAAAACTAGTGGTATATTCAGACTAATGATGATAATTAAATACCAAAAAAATATCGATGGAGCACATGTTAAGAGACCAAATGTGGGTCCACGCAAAAAGGGTCCAGTTGTAGTATTTTGAGTTAAGGTTAGATTCGGCATCTAGATCAGTAAAATGATCATATGGATTAATGAAAAAGGTGGATTGGGAGTCACTTTGCAGATTCTGACACGAGCACTGGTCTCGCGTGGTGTTCGCGCGTCGTGTTTTTACCTGCCACGAGGCTCCGCAATCCTCAATCTCATGGTCAAAAACAATCCCTGAGATAGATACTGCCATAAACTACTTGACATTGGTGGAAATGGAGTCCTAACGCACAAGCAGACTCAATATTTTTTTTAAATTGACTTGAAATGTCCTTCTTGCGTAGACACAAATTAAAAATTTATAATATTAAAAAAACATCCAAATAATGTATAGTCAAGACAGTTTAAAAGATAAGAATTGTACTTAGGTTTCGCTAAAAGCGGCAAGCGAAATCTCCACTTGAATGATTACATCTGGCTACAAACGTGAAATATGCATCTTTACACCTCGGGCTAGCAACGCAGTACGCCTGTAAGCTACAACTTCGAAGCATTGTATGTACTACCATTGTACAGCTCGGCGTGAATTCAGACCGCGTTTAAATTCCAATGTATAGGCACTGGAACAAGGGCTGTGACGCCGAGCATATTCTACTTAATAGATACGTCATTCTAACGGAAATTGTAGGCTTGCTCCGTTATAAATTGTGCAATTCACCCTCAGAACAATAACTAAAGCAATTCACCATTGGCTTCATCATCACCTACCTACCTACCTTTACTGGTACCTACGTGTGCGATGCGTGTAAGAAAATTGAATTAAACTGAGTTCCACGTACACACGGCGACACATTAAGCAACGCAAAACAAACATAAGCTGGCCGCGATGTTATACATTACTCTACCTACGCGCGGCCAGCTTATTTTGGTTTTGCGTAGCTTGATGTGTCGCCGTGTGTACATAATGTATGTTTCTAATGTGATATGAAACACTATAGGGTCCTTCTTAATATACTGACACTTTTTCCCATCAAACTGACCAACTTTCTCTATGCCACCAACATCGAAATCGCAAAAAAAATATCTGCTGTTCCATACAGAACTGCAAACCTAGCCAAATGTATGGGACAGAATTGTTTTTTTCTCGATTTATATATTCGTCCCATACAGAAAGTAGTTCAGTTTGATGGTCTGATCTTCCCCTTAAAAAAGTTTCAGCATATTAAGGACCCTGTTAATCATATTTTGAACAAAAATGTGTTTAAATGATATAAACATTAATAGGGTAACGATTGCCGCCATAGATTACGGCCATTGGTAAAATTACCTCCTGTACTCCTCGTACCTACTAATCTGCGGAGGCCTGGTGATACACCACCTAGTTGTCTCAATACTACAAATCCAGCAGTAGGGACAATAATTGCCTCTACGCTTAGTTGTATATTGTTTAATAGACGTACTACCAGTTTGAACCGGACATCCAGATGAGTATATTACACCGGGAGCTCGGCTCTATTTGCCATACTCGCTTTTCATCAAAGTTATTCATTATTGTACATGTGGGCTTAGTGTTGGTACTGCAAGATGAATGTATTGGTGTAAGACTAACGTTCCCTGTTTACTAAAAGAAATAAGCATTACATCGTTTTATTTGACACTGTTAAGGGTATATTACCGTTGGCGCGCTCCATACAAACCAAGTCATATTTTTTTAAGCAGTCGGTTTTTTGTTTTTCTGTACAATTTTTCATTCGCAGATATTAAAATAAAATAAATTACTCAGACCTTGTTTTGTTACTAACACTAGTTTTAAGATAAACGTATAGGTACTAACATAAGCATAGGCATAAGCATATGCTCACGACTATATTCCCTGAGGGGTAGTCAGAGATATTCTGAAACCTCAGAACATCCACGTTTCACCAGTAGTACCGAAACTCTGCCCAGTGTGACGGGGGGTGAGCCCGTCGCCACTTATAATGGACAGTGGGTACAACACATGCCTCGAAATTGAAGCATGCAGCATGCATGAATGAAATGCATTGATGCATGAATTGTAGGTACTAACACTACATTATAATACATTTAACGAAAATTGGACAGCATAGAAGCAAACAGATTTGTTTCTAGATTGTTTCTGCAAAATTTCATTGACTTTAATTGGTTAGTATTGAAAATATCACCGTAGTACGTTTGTATGGAGCGCGCTCCGAATTATATCCCCTTAATACGCAAATATTGAAATAATATAGCCTATATCACTCTCACAACTTTTACGAATCTAACGACACCTCATACGTTATAATATCGATCAAGCCGTTTAGGCTGTAGGGCGTGACAACGATCTGATGTTCACTAGCTTTCATTTGATACAAACATTGAATTAAAAGAAAACTTTTTGATACGCAGCCATATCTTTGACTATTTATATGTGGACTGGTTACGCGTGTAATTCTACTAACAAACATTTCTGCCACTTATTGCAGGGGGCGAGGTAACATGAAATCCGCAACTTTGGATTTTATTCCCCATAACTTTAGATTCTAATTTTGAATGTTAAAAATCATGAAAAGTAGTCTCGTGTGAACCCCAAACGTTCTAAGTTCGAAGTTATTATTTCGCAATTATAGGCTGTCTCGTTTAGTGATAAGGTGTAAAATTGAATGTAAATGCACAAGATCAATTGTGCTTATACCGTGGCAGAGGGGAAATGCTACCGCAAGGCTAGTCCTTATAATAATTAGTCAAAGAGCCATATCCATACATACATAGAAATATACACACATACATAATATTTCCTTCTGGCGCAGTCGGGTAAAAATAGACAGCTGCTCAACAGAATTACGAAAACAGTAAAAAAAATAGGGTGCCACGAAAACAGCTACCGCGTACCTCTTCGCGTGATATGTGTGTTGGAAAACTACCAGAGTCGAGGACGGCTCAAGTGGTCGCTTCACCTTTCACTACTGAAAAAATACATTCAGCGTACCAAACTTTTACAAGTACCTTGGCGAGTATGTTCTGCGTAAATACACACCTATGCTTGTTACTTGAACGGCGTATTTTGGCTGAGCTGAATATAATTTGTGAATTTTTACTTGTATTTATTACGTACAACCATCAACATCGTGAGGAAACCTACATGCTTCGATTTCGAGGCATCTATTGTACCCACTGTCCATTATAAGTGGCGACGGGCTCACCCCCCATCAGACTGGACAGTGTTTCAGTACTACTGGTGAAACGTGGATGTTCTGAGGTTTCAGAATATCTCTGACTACCCCCTCGGGGAATATAGTCGTGAGCATATGCTTTATTTATTACGTACGCCGGCGCCCACAACTCCGTACGCGCAGACCACACCGACTTAAAAACTCATAGCTTTTGATTGAATAGACCGATTGCTATGAAACAAAGCCTATTAATCCAAACTAAGCCCTATGCTTATTTGAGAACTTGTCTTCAAGTAATACGTGCTAAACATACAACAATTCTAAATGATCTTAATGTATTCCTAATGTTAATGTATGTAAGGGAGCTACACAAACAAAAATTTCAAGATTTTATTTTACCACTTTGTCGGTGTGATAAATGTCAAATTACAGCTTTCTAGTACTAAGCGTCTTTGAGCTAAGCCGCGGACAGACGGACAGACGGACATGGCGAAACTATAAGGGTTCCTTGTTGACTACGGACCCCTAAAAATGACGTCAGAATGCTATCCGTGTGATATTATTTTGAATAAAACATTTTGGCTCTAAAAACGAAATTCATTTGTTCGATACCCGCCAACTGGCAAGCATGCTAGTTTGAAGTTTGATTTTTCAAACCTTAATAAAAGATTTTTCGTAACGTATTTCAGCCTCGACCAACCAAATAATAAATCACCTGGTCTGCCAGTCCTCAACCAGGCTGGTTTTCGAATTCCATCAATATTCTTGACTGTACAAAACCTGCCAACTTTTGCCCGTTCAGGTAAACTTTTTAAATATCTAGTTTTCCGTTCTTATTACGGTTCCGTATTGAAACCAGGAACCCTTACACTTTCGTCCATTCTGTCTGTCTGTATTATACCCCGCCGCCGCAATTACTCCCTCATTTTCTCACCTATTGAATCGAAATTTGACATGAAGACGGATAACTGTAACCCAAAATTAGAAATGTGATTAGGTACCTAACCTATAAAAACACATTTATTTCGAAACGAACGAAACGGGGATTGATAAAATAGTTTGGTCTAATAAATCGATTGAAGTGTCGTTTGATAGGTCCCCGGATCACCCTTAACTAACCTCGTCTTAACAAAGTGTGTGTTATCATAGTAAAAGTTGTTCAGTTTGATGGGTTGATTCTTAGTTTAAAAGGATGCTAACAAAATATACACATACAAAATATACAAATATAACAAAACATAACAAAAACAGAAGAAACATTCTTGACTTCAATTGCACAAGCAGCGTCGCATGTCGTCTCTTCTAACCGACACCCAATTTACTAATTGGAAGGGTTTTATAATGTATTTTCTCTCTGAATTTAAAAAAAGACATTTCAAAAAGTGCTCTCCAAATTGAATACATACGACCATAATCATTATCAGGTTAGAAATTTTGGTACTATAGTGCATCCAAGGTAGCTTCGTGATTATGACAGATCATTTTTGAGATAATCATGTCCACTTTGACTGATATAACTGTTAATACTAGTATTATAGTACTAGCTATCAATATAATAATAGGTATCGACGAGTAGCCGTGTTTGATAGCCTTATTTCCATATTAATGAGGGAAAGCAGTGTCAGTTTTACACGTAGCAAAGAATTAAGTAAATCAAACATTCAGTAAGTCACTAATATAATAATAGTTACGATCCTTTTATTTATGTCACAGACCTAGGCTGCATTGCGGTAAATATTCGGTGATTGAACCGTGACTGGACTACGAACGAACCATAATTTTTGACATATTTGGTATTGCGCTAATCGCGGTACAGCTCATGACAGCCATTAGAGCCGTTTTGACAGATCGCTCAGACGTTAAAAGCTGTTAGTGACATAGAGTTTAGAGCGATGCGGAATTCAGCACAGTTGAATAGTAATTGGATTGCAATGTGATTAGAACTGAAATTAGATAAGAATAGAACTTCGATGTTTTAAATTAGCGCAATCGGTCTCTTAGTGAAAATGCCGTCACGTTGGACCTTGCACGAGCGGCATTCACCGCAGCATGTTGTTAACTTATTACTAGTATTTTTAGTTATTTCACTGTCTAAAAATATTTGAGGTATCAAACATTACATATATGTATGTATGCAATTATAATTAATTGTTTATACTTCCAATATTTAAAAATGGTCGACATTATTTAATCGTCTTTTCAAAGTCACGTAATCCGACCAGATCTCATCTTTCATCACGATGCTATGTTGGACGGACTTACCATTTTTAAGAGTGCAGTTGCAGCATACTACTAAGCGAGGCTCATGTTTAGTATACTTAATCAAATATACCTACATGGTGAATCTTTAAGACGAAAGTTACAATATTTTTAAAGATCTATCCAATGATACCCCACACCATCGGATAGACGAGAAAAAAAAATTGCATCCCCACTGTTCGTGTAGGAGCTGTAAACTACAAAAAAAAAACAAGAATTTATTTTCCAACTTTGTCGGCGTGATAAATATGTATACCCATGTCAAATTACAGCTTTCTATACTTCATTCCAAATAAGGACGACGAGATTTTCCGATTCCTATTTCGCTTTCTGGCCAATTCTGATTACCAAATGTAATTATTTTATTGGATACATATACTATCCGACATATCTTGGACGTTACTAAAGCTGTTCTAAGAATAAGTGAGAGGAATTGTTTCAAATCGCTGTTTCTGTAATTCAAAATAGCCTTAAAATTTCGTTACTATTTTGAATGGAGTATAGTACTAAGCCTTAGTTTCTGAGCTAAGCCGCGGACAGACGTACAGACGGACGGCCATGGCGAAACTATAAGGGTTCCGTAGTCAACAAGGAACCCTTATAGTTTCTGTACTGTAATGCGTACTCGACTCAATATTTTTTTTTGCTACGGTCGCAATTAATGCATGAAGAAATCGTATAATCTTCCGCCACACACCCTTTTTAATACCCTTGCAATCGAAATCCAACATAGAATTTAAAATCTCGTTTCATAGAATTTATGACTGTTATTGAAATTTTGTCTTTCAAAGAAAATAATGTTGTAATTGTACGCTTGTAAGAGACAGGGCACAGCGCCTTCTCAATATTTTCCTTTGTTCTCGCACGTAGATTTTCCCGTACTCGTGAAAATGAGTCGGGTATACAGGGTCCTCGTTTGTGCTCATATCTAAGGTTCCTTTTACTTCTTTCGCCTGTTACAAAACATTTTCACCCTTGTATACATAGGTATCAAATACTATGTAGGTTTTGTTATAAGCAATTTTTCTAAAGGTCTCCTGTCTTTGTCAGTTGTCACATATTATGAGAACGTATAACGATCTGAACATTTTTGTGGCTATGAGAAAATATTGTTAACGTTAACTGTATGATATTGTCACCAATTGTTAAAAGTTTTAAGGAGGTTGTTTAGACCATCAAACTGAACAACTTTCAGTATGGGACCAACATCGAAATCGCGAAAAAAATAATTAGCTACCCCATACATTTAGCTGGAGTAGATTTGTAGTTTAGTATGGAACATCCGATTTTTTTTCGCTATTTCGACATTGGTCCCGTAATGAAAGTTGTTCAGTTTGATGGTCTACAGCACCCCCTTAAATGTTTATTTGTATTTTTGTGACACCTTGTAATCATTTCTTAAACTCATAATATCAATAGCTACTCGACAAAAATGTATGAAACAGAAGATTGTATTTTTTTCGTAATTTCAACGTTGACTCCATAGTAAAAGTTGTTCAGTTTGACAGCCTGAAGTATGTAGTATAAGTTTACATCCTGTGTATCATATTATTAAAAGGGCAACATTTGTTTCTAACCACCGACCGGTACCCCGATGGAATTGCGATCTGAGTTTATGTTTGTATTTGCATGTAGGCAGATCAAACAATCCGTAGTATTAAATAAAATAGTAATGTATTGTAATGGATATTTATGAATCACTAGAGTTTACCCGCGACTTCGTCCGCACAAATTATATACCAGATTTTAAGTCAGGTCATAAGGTGTAAAACATAAAAAGTTTCATCAAAATCGATTCAGTAGTGCGTGATGCTGTTACAAAGATACAAACAAACAGACAGACAAAAATTCTAAAAAAGGTTGATTTGGAGTCCGGGATACCTAAAAACCATATCGTAATCTTTTTCATATAAATATCTTCAATGTACAGTTCTGTTACAGTTTTATAATAGTTAAGATTAAGAAGATAAAACAATTTCTTACACTAATGGATGTGAAATATTAATTATGACTTCGGAATTAAAAACGATCACACGATCTATATACATCGAAAATCTGACAACATACAAGCATAGAGATTAGTTACTAGATTGATTCTAAAAAATTTCATTGACTTTAATTTGTTAGTATTGAAAATATAACCAGACTTCGTTTGAAATTGAAATAAGGCTGAAGAAAACAAACGGACACGAATGTATTAAAAGTTTACACGTCCATTATTGTTATTACTTGTAAATGCATTTTATTAGTTCCGTAGAACATAATCTAGACGGTATGTTGTATCTATACTTCATTCCAAATAAGGACGAAAAGATTTTCCGTTTCCTGTATAGCTTTCTGGCCAATTCTGATTAGCAAATATGATTTAATTATGAGAAAGATATACTATCCCTCATATCTAGGACGTTACTAAAGCTGTTCTAAGAATAAGTGATAGTAAGTGTTTCTAATCTCTGTTTCTGTAATTTGAAACAGCCTTATAATTTCGTTGCTATTTGGAATGGAGTATAGTTAAGATTCATCATCATCATTATCATCAGCCCATCATCGTCCACTGCTGAACATAGGCCTCTCCCAAGGCGCGCCACAAAACTCTGTCCGCGGCCTTCCTCATCCAATCCCCGCTACTTTTTTTAGGGCGTCCCACACTACGCCTACCAGTTCGCGGTCTCCACTCGAGAACTCTGACACCCCACCGGTTGTCAGTTCTTCGGCAGATATGACCAGCCCATTGCCACTTCAGCTTGCTAATTTTCTGAGCTATGTCAACCACTTTAGTTCTCTGACTTTAGATTATAGTCGCTTAATGACAAAAATACAATGCATTAATACTGATGCTTATATTTATGCCCGTTCAACCGTTCCTCAGTCTATTATCCAAATGTTTATCAACAAAAGCCGGAACAACATAAATCGTCAAACACAAAAGGCATCAATTACGTACATTGGACACTCCAGGTCGTGAACCGAAAAATAAACGAGTGCGCTTAATTAAAGAAACGCTTTGGCTTGCGAATGAATTTTCTCAAGCCTCTTCTTGCTCTCAATTTGGCTGAAAGACTGAGAGAACCATAAAAGAGCAATGAAAATATCGATTTTGCATAAGAATTCCACAGATGCGGTTGCCTAGGCGGATCAGCAGGGATATTCAGGCTATGGCACGCGACATCGTTTACATTGCCTTTTCAAAATCTTTAAAAAGCGTGTTTTCTTTCACTATGGCTTCAGTATGTGGTAAATATTGTTTCCCTTTATTGGTTTTAAAATACGAAAAAACGTGTTTTCTTTTTATAGAATGGTTTTAGTACGTAGGTAGTAATCTGTTTCCATTAACTGACTTGAAAATATGTATTAAATTAGTTTTAATGTTCAGTTTAAAAGCAAGATTGCCAATTATGTCCTCTATCTATGAGGTTCGAAAGCAAATCGGAATAGTAGGTAATAAATAGGTACCTTTTTGGTAATTGGGCGTAAAATGCCACGTCTGAATGGTTTTGAGTGTACCTATATACTTATATAGGGTCCTTCTTAATATACTGACACTTTTTTAAGGGGTTGATCAGACTGTCAAACTGAACAACCCCGAACCAACACCGAAATCGCGAAAAAAATCTGATGTTCCATACAAAACTGCAAAGCTACTCGAGCCAAATGTATGGGACAGCTGTTTTTTTTTCGTGATTTCGATTTTGGTCCCATTGAGAAAGTTGTCCAGTTTGACGGTCAGTTCTTCCCTTAAACAAAGTGTCAGTATATTAAGATGGACCCTGTATAAAATACGTTGTGGGACATTATGTAGGTAACAACATGTATAACAGGAATTATAAAAAATTGTATAGTCAAAATGTCTCGTCGCAACAGAATATTTAAAACAAAAATAACACCCTAGACAAAAAACATCAACATTATAGAAATTATTTTTCGCGGTTTAATCGTTTAACTGCCTCCGTGGTCTAATGGTTACGAGCATTGGGCTCTTGACACGGAGGTCGTGGGTTCCATTCCCACGGGGGACACCTACTGATATGTTACTTTGTGCGTTTTTCCCCAGTTGGCTAGGATCTTGCAGGCTGAATCACCTGATTGTCTGAAAAGAAAGATGATTTCGTGCTTCTGATGGCACGATAAGACGTTGGTCCCGGCTACTAACTCTCGTGGTAGTAGTCGTTACATAAAAACCACGTCAGAGGCCATAAGGCGGTCTGAACAAACTCTGACACCAGGGCTTGCCCACACGATAAGAGGATTGTTTGTTTTTCTATCAACTCTCAAATGATTTCATCAATGTTCCTAGACCGAAAAATTTCTTACAGATATCCATGTAATAGTTATGGTTTCTATAATATTTTCGTGAAGCACTAAAAGCTAGCGAACATTAGCCGCGATCGATAGCATGGTCGACGCCTCGACGGCGGCGTGAAACTAATGGACTGTGATCATGTTTTAAAACTATCCATATATTATTATTTTATATGTATGTGCATATTTTGGCTTATGCTAAAATATGAGTTTTTGTTCTTTTAACGTTCTGGATGCTTTATAGCCGAATAGGGATGGCTGCAAACACGAGGTTGTGAAATATAATAGCGCTGCGCTATTACAACGTAATTAATACGCATATTTTTCTATTAACAGACTTATGTAAGTTAACAAAAAGGAGCAAAACAATTAAAAATAATTAAAGTTTACTGGGAATTTCAATTCTATTCTGAAGTAGATATAGTTCGCATGAGTTGAATACTTCTAAAGCCTGTCGCGCATAAGTAGTCCATACATTATTTTATAATAATAAACAGAATTAAACACTTTTTTTTAAATGTATTATTGTTTAGGTAGTATTATATTTTTAACTTTACTGGCTGCCTTTTCGGTGAAGGAAAACATCGTGAGGAAACCTGCATGCTTTCGAGGCATGTATTGTACCCACTGTCCATTATGTGGCGACGGGCTCACCCCCCGTCACACTGGACAGAGTTTCGGTACTACTGGTGAAAAGTGAATGTTCTGAGGTTTCAGAATATCTCTGACTACCCCCTCGGGGAATATAGTCGTGAGCATATGCAACTACTACGTTAACTTTGTAGTTTCACCGTTGGTATTAATCACAAATATGTAAGCCAACGAGACCAATCTAACGAGCCCAAACTGAATGGGCCTAAAATGACTACGGCGAGACAAATCTATCGAGTCCTAACTCAGTGTGCAAGGAGTTATACATCATCATCAGCC
Organism: Agonopterix alstromeriana; assembly: GCA_963924505.1. Lineage (NCBI taxonomy): Eukaryota > Metazoa > Arthropoda > Insecta > Lepidoptera > Depressariidae > Agonopterix > Agonopterix alstromeriana. The sequence goes on from OZ004661.1 coordinate 17,305,916, forward strand.
TCAATACGTCCCACTGCAGGGCACAGGCACAGTATAAGAAAAAGTACCTATCTAGTATTACATGCAGTACGGACACTCCCTGCGTCCCACCAATGTCTTCCCTCACCCCCTCTGGCAGGATCGTGGCGTAAAATGTGTCGCGTATTCTCTCAGTATCGCACATGCTCACCTGCGCCCGCGGCATGATGGCGCGATAAAGCTCTATCGCGCCCTAGCTCCCTTTCTTTTGGGGCGCGAGCAAACGAGTTAGTAGGCGCGATAAAACGTTTATCGAGGCACCATGCCGCGGGCGCTGTTCTTTTAAATTTTTCCCATTTGTATGAAATGAGCGTCGGTGACGCGTTGCGATCACTAAATTGAGGTTGTACGGAAGCCTGAGGGCGCGAGTCCGACTCGCCCTTGGCCGGTTGTTAGAGGAATTTGTTAGAGGCAAAATACCTTTTTAGCTAAATTATATACCTATACCGATACAGTATCCCTTAAAAAATATTTTTGAACCTAAACGACGCCGCTGCAAGAAATAACAAAAAAGTCTGGTTATGATATTCCCAGATGCCACTTCAAACGCGTCGTTAAGAGCGTCTCCTTGTTATATTGAAAGAAAACACTCGAAATAAGATAGATCCTACGCAGGGTTGAGTTTAACTGTCTTTAACTTTTGCAAGGGTCGAAAACACAGAGATGGCCGGGTCGAATGGACCGTTACCCATAAATCTCAAGCCTGGCAGGGCAGGCAGTAACAATGTGTAGTCTTGTCTCGGGTACGATGTACTCACTCTAAAAACAGTTACACGATAACGTAATGGCTTCTGTTAACACGATCATCAAACTGTTACCATATAACTTAATTTTTCAAAAAATCTTGCATTAATTATTGTTTTATTTTTGAGATGAACTTTTCGATATAAATATCTATAATTGAGAATATGTTCTATGAAGTCAGTCACCTACTTTTCCACACAAAATGTACTCTAATAAAGTTTATTACTTACAACATGCCTACATGAGCTATTCATTTGAAATTATAGCGTGCCTTGGGAGAACTATGCGCACGAAGTCGCTCGTAGTCGGCATTTAGGTTTACTTCAGTAAAGTTTCAATAAATCTCCATAAATGCGGACAGCTCTCGAGAATACAGAGCGAGCATAATGCATTATTATTGCCGTATCCAGCGTATAAACTGATTGCAATCGTGTGCTCCATGTTCAAGCACTTCTCCATTGGGACTTAGAATACAAAGAGATCGACAAGTAAGTCCACAGTCTGTTTAGAATCTGTTTTAACAAAAGGTCCGACTCTATCAAAATCTCAATCCTAATAAATGCTGTGTGAACTCGTACGCATGTATTTGTATCCAGCAATAATACATTTTAATCCATGTTATGAATATGCGAAGTTATGTTAAGTCTTATAATATTACATAATCGAATAAATAGTAGAACAATAAACAAAGCAGATATTCAAACTCCTTAAAGCCACAATATAAATATAAGACAGGTTGCAAATAAAAAACCAATTGCTTCCACGAAAAAATAATTTCCCTAAATTACATATGCCTAAATTACTAAATACAATGCTACTGAATTTAAAACTATCAATGAATGTAATACAAATAAATTGAAACGGTATTATTTAAATCAGAATAAGCTTTAACCTAATCGATCACTCCAAAGAAAAGTATACCCTACTTTTCTTTGGAGTGATCGAATAGGTTAAGGTGTTGGTGGAATAGAACTGAAAAAACTAAATGTAATAAATTAAAAATCTTTAAGGATTTAATTAACGTAATTATTAACGTAAATATTAATACTTACAACAAACCAAAATGGTTTGTTGGAAGCTTTGACTAAATATTATATGGACTGGTTACGCGTGTAATTCTACTAGCAAACATTTCTGCCACTTTTTGCGGGGGGCGAGGTAACATGAAATCCGCAACTTCGGATTTTATTCCCCATAACTTTAGATTCTAATTTTGAATGTTAAAAATCATGAAAAGTAGTCTCATGTGAACCCCAAACGTTCTAAGTTCGAATTTATTATTTCGCAATTATAGACTGTCTCGTTTAGTGATAAGGTGTAAAATTGAATGTCAATGCACAAGATCAATTGGGCTTATACCGTGGCAGAGGGGAAATGCTACCGCAAGGCTAGTCCTTATAATAATTAGTCAAAGGTTGGAAGTATCGTATGTAAAGAAGATCGGCGGATGTACATATTATTTCGGTCTCCGTCTAGAAGGACCGTTCATAAATGAAACTTAGCAATACGTATAGAGTGTAACAAAATTATCAAAAAAGTAAAAATTTGTTGTAGCCAGTTGTAGTTGGGGAAAGGTATTTCTCCTTATGATTACCTTTTGAATCAAGTGAGTGAACCTCAGAATCTTTCGCATTAGATAGTCCAGTCAATCTTCTATTCATTAATTGTTTTTATTTTAATGGAAATTCACGATAACCGTATAATATGATGATAATTTAAGGAAAAGAAATCACACACACTCTCTATTAAACCAAGCCAAAGAGGTTTACTATCGACCATAAGTCCTGAACGCCTTTTATTGTTCGTATAAATGACTGGGTCCAAATTCGCCATGATTCATAGCCAAAATAAAACCTAAAAAAAGAAAATCATCCTAATTATCACTTTATGTCTTGACATAAAAAAAAATATAAATTAATAAATGTTACAATTATGTATCCTTACAGAATTAGTCCATTATAAAATGTCACAACTTTTAAAAACGAATCAAACAATAAAGTCTTAATTTATCCAATAAAATCTTAATGTATCCAATAAAATCTTAATTTATCAAATAAAAATCATACATTTTGTTATAAAATTTGATCAGTAAACAGTCGATTTACATTATTCTCCAACAAAAGTTTAGTGTTGAACTTATTACTGAATCGAAAAGTTCTAATTACCAGATCAGTTTTGATTACACCAAAAGTTACAACGTCTGAGAAATGGAAAGCGTAGATCGTAAGTAGAGTTGCCAGTTCAATAATTCGTCAATTTTTTTATTTCTACTAGTCCAGAAAGTCTGACTATTATTATGTAGGATTAAATTCAGATGTAGTAATATAAGTTGCGAAACGCAGTTAATTTTAAAATACCTTGTTTTTTTTCGTGTCCCGATGATCCCCTAAATCCCGATTTGTTTTACCTTCTGTCCCGATTTAAAATAAATCGGACCTGGCAACCCTAGTCATAAGTGTACATTGTAGTACTCACTTTGCCCTATTAAGGCCGTATTAATAAACTAATTCGTTTTAGTAAGGTGACTAAAGAATGCGCGAGCGTTGTACAGGCTTATTAGTAGGTACCTAGCATCTTAAATTGATCTCAGAACTTCGCCCTCTCGTGACAAAGTCAAAGTCAAAACAATTTGTTCAATATTAGGACCTTGAAGCCCACTTATTAAACGTCAAATCTTTTTTAGAGTTCCGTACCCAAAGGGTGAAAATGGGACCCTATTCATAAGCCTACGTTGTCCGAGTCGCTTTAGGACTTACAGTGTAGGGCACCCAATGGATACTGAATCAGCCTTGCAGCTGATAGTTACCAAAATTCCTCTTATCTCTTATAGTATATTTATCATTACGAGCATTTCCATCTTGTGTTTAATGATACATAATATTCCCGAAGAAGAAAAAAATCACTCACGACCAATCACATTATCTTAGCAGCACTCGAGAAAATGAAACTTGAAACAATCCATATAGACCACCGGTATTAATCACATGCCACAAATACACGGCTTTTTGTTAAGACAAATAAGGACCAACTTGGCCCATCTAATTACACATCATTAGTCAAAAAGAAAGGCTCTGACTTACATAAAAGTGACCTCGGTCCACATATAGGGTCCTTCCTTATGCTGGGGGTATGGGGATGACCAGACCGTCAAACTGAACAACTTTCTCTATTGGACCAACATCGAAATCACAAAAAAAAAATCTGCTGTCTCTTTTGACTCGAAAAGGTTTTCAGTTTTGTATGGAACAGAATTATTTCGCGATTTCTATGTTGGTGCCATATAAAAAGTTGTTCAGTTTGACAGTCTGATCATCCCCTTACAAAAGAAGGACCCTGTAAAAGAAGGCGTTCAATCTAATGTAAGGTATACCTGTATGTAACAAAACACCCTAAGAATTGTGCTTCAGACCATTCAACTGATCAACTTTCACTATGGAACAAACTTCGAAATAGCGAAAAAAAATCTGCTAAGTCATACATTTGAGTCGAGTAAGTACTGCAGTTTTGTATCAACCATCATATTTTTTTATTTTTTCTCGACGTCAGTCAGCATATTAAGAAGGACCCTGTATACAACGTGTTAATGAATAAGCGCAAAACCTCATACACCCCAACTGATATACAACGAAATAATTCGATTGAAACAATAATTTCATTATTTTGATACTTAAAATTTAAAGTTGTTCGCTTTTTAAGTTTTCAGGTGAAAATGATCATTTCATCAATGAATGAAAGCGTTAGCGTGCTCATGGATACATTTTAAGAATCTTGTTTTGGTAGTAAGCAGAGTGAGGGTGCCTGTGCGGTGAGTTGAGATCGATTTCAGTAAATTTTAAATTTCACAAAAAAAATATTTAATAGTTTGAAAAAAAAATCCTATGTTGAAACCATGATAATTCGATTCTGCTCTCTATTCTAAACAAACTACTTTGTAGTTTTGCGTTAATTCATTAACACGTTGTATATATATTTTTTTGGGTTCCCTACCTAAAAGGTGAAAACGGGACCCTATTACTAAGATTATGTTGTCCGTCCGTCCGTCCGTCCGTCCTGCCTATTTAGGTCTGTAACTTTTAAGTCGTAATAGCTGGACAGTTAACATCTTCCCAGAATATGCGTTATTACGGTGGATTTATTAACAAAAATAATAAAATGACAAAAAGATAAAAATTAAGGGGGGTCCTACATCATACAAGAAACTAGTTTTTATCAACGTTTTTTCTTCTCGCTCTATCGCAAAAACGGTAAACCATACAAGCGTCAAACTTGGTGTGATTATAGAGCAAACTCTACAGTATAACAGCAAATAATAAAAACCGGCCGGAGAAAACATAACTTATTCCTAAGTTAGCTGTTGTGAGGTGGTGTGGTACGGTATACTAGTACGAGTAGCCTGACTCACACTTGACCGGTTTTACTATACTTTCCATGTTGCGTAGACTCGACTCGGACACCTTCTGTATATATCGTTTCAATTGCAGAAGCCAACGCAATCAAAGGTAATGTTAACCGATGATCGAAATTTCAATGGGCACTATGCTTCAATGAGCATTTGCACAGCCGCATTCATGTACCACAATGGCCATACGTAAACAAATTCCTGCTGAAGCACTCTACTCTCATTTAGTTTTCTTCATTGGATAATTCACGTTCGCAACCAATCACTATCTCTCTCTCTATGTATGTAACCCAATGACATTCTATACACATGGACTCACCACGTAATAAATATCGCCAAGAGCGTGTCGGACCCGCCTATGATAGGGTTCCGTAGCCATTGCATAAGTAGAATAAGAAAAAACTAGTAATGTCGATGCTCTTACCTAAAAAAAATTTGGAACCGATAGCGCGATTTATTTTCGTGCAATTTATTTTAGGCAAATCTATTTTACTGTTTTTTCCGAAACTGGTTGAGCTACAGCATCCGTCATAATTTTCACTGAAAGTACTTACCTGAAGCTATATTTTATAACATTTTCAAATTTGTCACTCCAGTATTTTAGAAGTTAGAGGGGGGTACGCTCCATTTTTGACTTTGAGCGCAGGTATCTCGAGACAGAAGCATTATATCGATTTAATTTCTATGGGAGACTTGTTCCATTGGGCAAGACCTATCCAACGACAGTAGTATAAAACAATTAAGCACATTTTAGCGGTCCTGTTAATAGCGCACTGATGCGAAGTCCTTGTTTATAGAATGTCAGTGATGTAACCAGTCAGCTTTAGAATCAAAAATTAGGAGCTTAGCTAATATAATAAATCAATATGCAACGACAGGGCGCTTATTCGAGCCGAAATGAACCATTTGGCGGTTAGGTACTGATTGACATATAAAGTAATCACCTAGAGCGTCTGTGGCTCGTTGCGGAGAAGTATGGACGACATGCCAGGCTACCAATGAGTTTTTCTAACTTATGTGGCTACCCACAAGTTATATAGAAGCACTCGTTGGCGTATTGGAGCCTCTCACCATTATTCTTGAGAGGCCTTTGCCCTACAGTGGGATTCTAAAGGCTACAACATACTTTTTTAATTAAAACTAGCGATCCGCCTGAGCTTCGTCCGGAAAATTAAGAAAGATATATCAAAATCTGTTGCGTGGATTAGAAGATGTGTGGGGTATTTGCATCAGATTTCATCACCCACAACAGCGCAAGGTATATCAACGAAGCCATCAGATGGCGATACCGTACCCTCGGAAATATGCTCCATACAAAGACAACTTTCATCTTGAATACGTAGAAATAATCACAGAGATTCGATATTATATGTATATAAGGTTCAACTTAGAACTATTTGACCGCGGCCGGTCCCCAGGCTTAACACCTACCCCGGCAGTAGTGCCATGATGGAACTAGGCAATGGAACTAATGCGAACGAACGAGACTTCATCATGGGCTGTTCGATTGTCAGCTATTACTTTCCTGCACTCGTCCATACCGGTATTGGTCCTATAATGAAAGTTATTCAGTTTGAAGGTCTAATTACCCCCCCCCCCCCGCGCCTTAAATGTTTATTTGTATTTTTGTAACACCTTGTATAGGCTGATGATTGATTAATCTACAGGAGCGTTAGGCTAAAGCGTGAACCCACTTGATGTAATGCTATTACCTGGCTAACGCGAATCAACGTAATTATTAGAAACGTACAGGATCAAGCATGATGAAACTGATATGCAGATACAATGTCACAAAAGATAATTTACTTCGTTTGAATGTTTCTTTCTACATCACGCTAAATTGACTGGGTGGATTTTATAAAAATTACTCATAATTTTGATAAAAACCATAAATAGATAGCGACATAGTAACGAGTTAAAGACAATGTGACATAATAAATTTCGTTAAGGGTATATTACTGTTGGCGCGCTCCATAAAAGCAAATTTGATTATATTTTCAATGCTAACCAATTAAAGTCAGTAAAATTTTTTCATAAACAATCTAGAAAGTAATCTCTATGCTTGTATCTTTACAGATTTTCGTTAAAATGTACAGTTTTAAAGTAACAGTGCTTCAAAGATTTCCATACAAATCTTAAATTAATCCTAACATTGAAACTGTATATTTTAACGAAAATCGGACAAGACACAAGCATAGAGATTTGTTTCTAGATAGTTTCTAATTTAGTTGACTTTAATTTGTTAGTATTTAAAATATCACCAGACTTCGTTTGTATGCAGTGCGCATTTACGCATTCGGAATAAACGTCTCTTAAAAGTTGATTACATTGTAGTGTACGCAATTTGAATCAGGTCCAAAAACTGACATGATGTCAGTATTTCAGAAAAAAAAACAACGTTATTTAAATACTCTCTCACGTGAATGCTTTCTACAGTGTATCGTTTTTATTGAAACTGTAATCAAAACAAAGCAATGTACTTAAAACGTACATGCACGTGGGCGTATAATGTATGAACACTTTTATATAGGTATTACAAGAACAAAGCTCTCACAAAAATTTAAATTTTCTCCATTGTTTGTGCCGATGTTCCGTATTAAACGTAGTTTTGTCGGTGGTATATTATAGTTAACATTATAATTTAACACAGTTTTTATCCATATAACTTTTTAATTGGATCTACACAAAATTTTCTCAACTCAACCACGAAAGTCCAATAATCAATCATAATCTCGGACAGATTCACCGCAGCTCTAATTAAGCTTAACCCGTGTGTTTTGCCACAATACAATGGCCGTTATTGCCTGTATAGTCATACCCACACACCAATCAAGCGGTTAACTATCGAGTAACTAGGTAGCGTTGTAGAATATAAAACAGTAAATTGAAGGATACATGAAAGAGCACCTCTACAGCAGTTATACTACATGAATGATGGCTGTACCGAAGAGTGAAACTGGAAATGCCTGTAAACCTCTACGGTCATACGTTTTTTATGGTCCGTTTACACACGCCTTCTTGCATGCGCAGTTAAAACGGCACGGTTTTACTTGAACGCAAGACGGAACACTGAGCGCCGACCACGTGACACAAGTAACCCTTCGCGCAAGCCCGCGCAATTTTCAGTATTCTGGAAGCCACCAAGTAGTCTTTCTAGCATCTCAGCTGACGGAAGATTTTTTTTGGTTGAAAAATAATGGTTTTGCTTGCCGATTGAAAAAAAAAAACATTTAAGAGATGCCGTAAACATTAATTTATTTTATTTTCAAAAAAAGAGTAAATTACTGTAAGATATTATGCCAAACTACAAAACAGTTTTATGAAACAGATTATCGACCTAAAATAAACATATTATCTATTATCAGGCACTAAAAAAACATTGTTTTGCCTAAAAAAACTTGCAGGACTGAAGCGCGGACTTAGGCGCGGCCATGTGCCAAGTACATCTCGCTTTCTCAGCCGCCACTTTCTCTATTCCTGTTATAGTAACTTTATGTACCAAATTCATCGGGCAACGATCATGCTAACCATGCTGATTTGATTATTACCTAAGTCCGTACTGACACGAAGTGGGAAGCGAGACGGGCATCGCATTCCAACGAGGTGTAGAGATAATTTCACCGAGCTATTTATCCTTCTCAATATGCTGGTGGTTGTTTAAGGAGATAATCAGACCATCAAACTAAAAAATTTTCTCTATTGGACTAACGTCGAAATCGCGGAAAAATTAGCTGCTTCATACAAAACTGCAAATCAACTCTACCCAATATATGAAGCAACTGTTTTTTTTTGCAATTTCGATGTTTATACTAGTGTATCAATTGTGGCCACCAGTTTCAAACAAGACCAGTACTGACTTTCCGGTTGCAAGTAAGTCCAGGGCTGCAATCGCGGTAAATATTCGGTGATTAAACCGTGACTGGACTACGTACGAACCATAACTTTTGACACATTTGGTATTGCGCTAATCGCGGTACAGCTCATGACAGCCGTTAGAGCCGTTTTGACAGATCGCTCAGACTATAAAGGCACATAGAATTTAGCGCGATGCGGAATTCAGCACAGTAATCCGCGACTTTCCAACTAGTCAAATTAAGAACTCCTTATCAAACGTCAAAACGCGTGCTTTGTATGAAATATTGTACTAAAAATTGAATAGTGACGTCATTGTTTTTCGTCGTCGTTTTGATACTTTTATAGTTTATCCAGTTATTAAAATAGTATTCAAGCAACAGCATTACTGAAAATGTAAGTTTAGCGTTATTTTCAAACGGCTTATTTACTGAGCAGTTAAAACTAAAATATATTTTATGTAGTCAACTCCCCTATTGGATTGCAATGAGATTGGAACTGAAATTGGAAAAGAATAGAACTTCGATGTTTTAAATCAGCCGACTACCGTTATATTTTTCGAACCCAGCCCATTCCATTCGATATGTTCACAACATCAATTAAAAAGTTTATTTTAAAAAGTAATAAAAAGGGTAAGGCCATGTTTCAACACTTCTGGATAAGTCATTGTTAGCTTATTTGACAGATCATTTGACATATGTCTTATGAAAGAAATATCAATTTATCTGTAATATAAGCTACCAAGAGCTTATTCAGAAATGGTGAAACAGGCCCTCAGTATACAAAAATATACACTTAAATAAAAACTTTGTAGGATACAAATCTTGAAAGCTCTTTTCCTTTAGTGCTCATAAGTCTAATAAATGAATATCGTTTCATGAAAAAAAAAAACTGTCAAAACCCTCTTATTTTGTTGACTCTACATAGTTGTTGTAAAACTATAATAATTCTTGTCGATATAACTAAAAATATTGGTGCTTACAACAAAAAATTCTCGCAAACTCTACTAAAAAATAAATCTTCTATAACTATTTTCTTTTAGTAGACTTTACGACAAAATTTCTTGTTGTAAGTATAATTTAGTTAGGTATATCGGCAAGAATTATAGTTACAACAACTTCTGAGTAAAGTCAACAAAATAAGAGGGTTATCACGGAATTTTTTCCGTGATTTAAGGGTAGTTCCCTTTTTGCTTTAATCAATGTGAATAGCGATGAAGTCACTGATGACGGGATGACGCTCGGCGGTTTTCGAAAGGGGCATGCAAGTACATGGGGGATATTAACGAGAGGAGTTTAACAAGCCAAAATGCGATGTGCATATTCTAACTACATGCGATTTATCACACATTTATTTATTTATTTAACACTTTATTGTACACACAGAAATATAGATGAATACAGCATAATAGACAAGTACAAAGGGCGAGCTTGGCACATTGTTTGATTAGTGTTGTGGCGTACCCCGCGTACCTTAAATATAAATACTCATAAACTACATAAAATACTAAATAAACATATAATAGATATCACATAGTTCGCATACCTAAATAATACAAAACTTATTATTATTATGTAACTATAATATAAATACATTAAGATAGTGTATAATAACGTCAGAATCTATTAAGTAAAATAAACATAGTAATATTGCAATTACATACATACCGTGTCGGACACAAATTATGTAATTATGTGTATCAAACTATGTGATATCTACACTAATATTATAAAGAGGAAAGATTTGTACCTATTTTTGTATGTTTGTATGTTTGTAATGAATAGGCTCAAAAAGTACTGGGCCGATTTAAAGAATTCTTTCACCAATAGAATGCTACATTCTTCCAATTTGACATAGGCTACATTTCATTTTGAAAAAAATTAGGGATCCTTGGTAAAATTTGAACAATGTAACCGAAGGTGTAGAAAAATGAGTCTTAAAATTTATTTGTCTACCCCGTGCGAAGCCGGGACGGGCTGCTAGTCTATTATATGTTTATTTAGTATTTTATTTAGTTTATGAGTATTTATATTTAAGGTACGCGGGGTACGCCACAATTGTTAAACCTTCTTCAAAGTTTTATACAGGGTGTATGCAGAGTTGCCATACCTTGAGGGCTGATTGTACCCATGATACTGAACAACTTTCCCAAAAAAGCTGTTCCATACTAAACTGCAATACCTGACTCAAACGTGTGGAGCAGCAGATTTTTTTTGCGCTGACAAGTTTGCTCCAATAGTAAAAGTTGTTCCGTTTGTTGGGTAGAGTATGTGGTTTAAAGGTTAATAATACTTTTCCTTGCACCCTGTAGAGTACCAGGTTATAAGTCTCACCGATATTACGCAGTTGGCAAATTTAAATAGCGCGCGAAATTATACTAACAAATCAGGATGTGCCACTTTCAATCCCTTGCCGCTATTGACTAATTGTTTTCGCGACCTTTTCGATGCTATCCGACTTTGCACCCTTTGATTACTAAAGAACTTCGGGTTAACGAAGATTGACGAGCGGAATTATTTACCTGGTCGTATTGTAACTCTAAGGCTCAATTCACACTTATCAGTTAGCAGTAAAAAAATTCAATACTTATTTAATTAAAAACCTTTATTTGAAAAGTAGTGTCACAAGTAAGCCATTATAATTTCACCTACCAAGTTCATTATGTGTTTTACTCTTTCTTTTTTTGCTTTCATCAATTGAGTAATTAATTTGTTGTAGTCACCAGATTTTCTTAAACTTTTAATAGCAAGTTCTTTTGATTTCGCATCGTATTTAGCGTAGACTTTCTCCCACAACATTTTCAGTACCATTCCGTCTAGAGTTTTTCTATCGTAGGAATATACCTGAAACAGATGAATTGAAAATACTGCTACTTTTTTAATTACTTGGTAATCCAATGTGGTAAATTTTTTTAAAACTCCTCTGGACTATTTTCTCAAAGCTTTCATGAGTAATACATAAATAAAGCTTCACAGTTTTTCTTTTAAACTCTTATAAAGTCCTGAGGGGATTGTATATAAAAAACATTCTACCGTCTAGTTCACAACTTAATAGGTTTGAACTTATAGTCTGACGTGAATAAAAATTTTAAACAGATAATCTTTTTTTATATTTCTTACTTATACAACGTGTTAATGAATAAGCGTAAAACCTCATACACCCCCACTGATTTATAACAAAATATTAAATTGGACCAATAATTTCATTATTTTGATAGTTAATATTTAAAGTTATCCGCATTTTAAGTTTTCAGGCTATAATTAATATTTGTTATCATTTCAGTAATTAATGAAAGCGCTAACGTGCTCATGGATACATTTTAAGAATCTTCTTTTGGTACTAAGTACAGTGAGTGTGCCCGTGCGGTGGGTTGAAATCGAGTTAAGTAAATTTAAAATTTTACAAACAAATTATTTCAAATTTTGATAAAAATTACTTATGTTAAAAACATGATAATTCGATTCTGCTCTCGATTCTAAACAAACTACTTTTTAGTTTTGCGTTTATTCATTAACACTTTGTATAAAACGAAAATATTTATTTAATTCATTAGTGCTTACCACTATAACATTTAAAAGTAAATTTATCAAAATTAGGAATAGAGTCACTTTTTGTACCATTTTGAGTGGAACCCGATGGTTCAGATGTAAGAATACTACTGCGGGTTCAAATCAATACGAGAAGATACAAAAATTAAAGAATGAACTAACATCCTGCATTAAACACATTGTCCGCTAATGGTATGCCTTCGATGCTTTTGTATGGAGTGTTTACTAACAAAATTATCGATTCGATAGAATTTCGTTTTCTAAACTGAAAATGAAATGATAAACGTTTTACTGTGCAAACAGTACATACGAACTGATGGTTTTCTTTCATTAGATAATCATGTATAATTAGTAGAGATCGGATAATCGGATGAATATTTACCTAAAGTTGAGGTGTTGGCTATTATGTAGTGCACTTTTGTATCGAAAAAAATGTTTTTTGTCTAATTTAATAATTTTAGGAAGTCGCTTCTATACTATGCATCCGATTAGTTATGCATTCCCGGACTTCCTGACATCCCGAAAAATATTTAAAAAAAGAAAATTTTAAGAATCGTCCATAATTTTATAGCAAAAAATGAAGTTTAGGTAAATATGCATCCGAATATCCGATCTCTAATAATGAGAGTCATTATACAGACAGGCCGTTATATTTATAAAGTTAGGAATAAAATATTAGTTTTATTCTCCTTCTGGCGCAGTCGTCTAAAAATAATCAATCTTCAAGACTTAAAAAATCGGTATGGAATTTTTTGTTGTTGTATCTACCTACTCGTATCTATCCACTTTTAAAGAATATTTATAACAATCTTTACAGCGCTATGAGGCGACCGGCAGACCGTTTGAATCATGTCCACATGGCGACACATCAAGCTAGGCAAAACCAAAATAAGCTGGACGCGCGTAGGTAGAGTAATGTATAACGTCGCGCGGTCAGCTTATGTTGGTTTTGCGTATTTTTATGTGTCGCCATGTGTACCTACCTAATCTCTCAATGTCTGACTATCATTTTTAGGGAGGGAAAGTACACAGTGTATGGATAAATTGTGAGAATTGTAGTGGACACCCGCATTGATATAACTATTTATTCAAAGGATACCTGTTTAACCTGTTTACCTGTGTTACCAGATTAATCTGTAGCTAACTGTACTACCGTGAAATCAATAGAAAAAATTCTAAATTATATAAAATGAGAGTTTGCGATTCTCTGATCTCTTTTTTTTTTAATTTACGTTTCACAAGTAATTTAGAACTCGAGATGTAATTAAAAAGTAGCAATTGAAAAACACTGTGAAACAATTTAGGGTGGTACCGGCTGTTTGTTTTAGCGTTGAATATTTTTGTTATTTCGTTATATGAAAAAAATACTGATTGGCTACATGGTCTGCCGTGAATTTTTCATTACCTACTTAAAGAAATTCAAAAATCTATTATAAACTAGAGTTAACCCGCGACTTCGTCCGCACAAATAATATACCAGATTTTAAGTCAGATCATAAGCTATCAAACAAAAAAGTTTAATCAAAATCGGTTCATGCGTGATGCTGTTACAAACATACAAACAAACAGACAGACAAAAATATCGTAATCTTTTTCATGTAAATATCTTCAATGTAAAGACAGATACACTTCTGTTACAGTTTTATAATAGTTAAGATAAATATAATTTGTTTATTTACAATAATACAGTACTGATACAGTTGACCAGCACGTTTATTTAGGCTTTTTTAAATCGCAATCAGTTAATTCAATCAAAAGTTATCAGTGTTTAACTTTGACTATTTATATGTGGACTGGTTACGCGTGTAATTCTACTAACAAACATTTCTGCCACTTTTTGCGGGGGGCGAGGTAACATGAAATCCGTAACTTTGGATTTTATTCCCCATAACTTTAGATTCTAATTTTGAATGTTAAAAATCATGAAAAGTAGTCTCGTGTGAACCCCAAACGTTCTAAGTTCGAAGTTATTATTTCGCAATTATAGGCTCTCTCGTTTAGTGATAAGGTGTAAAATTGAATGTAAATGCACAAGATCAATTGTGCTTATACCGTGGCAGAGGGGAAATGCTACCGCAAGGCTAGTCCTTATAATAATTAGTCAAAGGTGTTTAAAGTCAGTGGTCCGCACGAAGTCTACTACTAACGCTAGTTACTATATAATACGCAAGTGACATTTCTTGGTAAATTCCACCCAAGAAGTTTAAAATACCTCCAAATTCCACCAATAGATATCAATAAAAAAAACATAATGACACAACAAAGAAATACCGACTTTGAGGTCCTTACCATAGTCTAACAAAGTAGTATCGCAAATTACACTCAATAAATTACTGGAGAAAAGGCGATCTCGTTTCGCCTCCCTACTGCGGTTTGTCTTGACTAAGAGGAAAAGAGTATTATCAGTTTTTATTTTAAAAACTGATAAAAAGTAACGTTACTCATATTTTCTTAAAGGTAGTTGCAGAATTATCAATAATACGCGTAGACGGTATTATTAAAAGTAATATTTTAAATATGAAAAAATCGTTTAGAAAATCTAGATGAAGATAGAGAGAAGATCTTAGAAAATCTAATCTAGGTCACAAATAATTAGAATAAGATTTTTTTTAAGAGCGCAGCGATGGCCAAAATTGTCCCCTTAAATATTTATTTGTATTTTTGTAAACGTTATTCAGTATAATTAATAGATTAATAATATCCTTTCGGTTTGGTAGCCTTTGGAACATTATAATCTTGTATCCTGTAGGTATCAATAGAATTATTATAAAACTGAAACATAAGTGTATGTGTATTAAAGATATATAGAAAAAAAGTTCACACCGTAGGGTCCAGCTGTCCCTGACTACGAATCACCGATTGTTAGATTTTTTGTCCATCTGTGTGTTTGTTCGAGCATCACGCAAAAACTACTGGACCGATTATCATGAAATTATTAGAATTAAAAGCTTATGATTAGACTTAAAAACTGGTAAGTAAGTATATATTTTAACTTACTACAATAACGGAAACCAGTGGTGCGGACGAGATCGCGGGTAAATGCTCGTTGCTTATAAAATGTATCACCCTTACTTAGCCTTTGATTAAATTTAAATAGCGGAAGATAGGTGACGCTCTTGCATTACGTACTCAAACAATGGACCTGTTATTCATGCACTTACTACGAGTGAAAGTAATGCTGTGTGATTTGGTTTTCCTTTATGAATGATTTGTTAAACGAGTAAAAGCACACGAAGGCATTATGGTACCTTTATTCCGCCTAATATCATAAAAGTATCTCAATCAAACAATGCCGCTCGGATTGCGACTAAGTCAATTAGGCGACGGGGGCTCAATTAGTACGGTCCATGCGCTAGTCACCTATCTTTCTCTTTTTTAATTTAATCAAAGCCCTTAGCAGCTAACTTCGCTTACGTCAACGTGACCTAAAACTAAAACAAAGTTTTGTATTGAAGCGAAGTAGCCTTAACGTAATTATGAGACTCTTCGGGGGCTAATGTAAAAAAGATGAGTCGGTTGTAAAGAAGACTGTTTTACAGACTCTTTATTTACTCTATAGCCCACGAAGTAAGTGTCCGATACAGACTATATACAAAGTAAGTTTAAGTTTATAGGATTTCACTGCAGGCATACAAGAATAGATAATAGTATACACCACTTGTTTTTAATATTCAATATTTTAATGGTCTACTCTCTCACTTTTTTTGGTCAGAGTCCTATAAATACCCTGCATGCATATGAACACGACTGTATTCCCCAAAGGGGTAGTCAGAGATATTCTGAAACCTCAGAACATCCATGTTTCACCAGTAGTACCGAAACTCTGTCCAGTGAGACGGGGGTGAGCCTGTCGCCACTTATAATGGACAGTGGGTGGTTCAATACATGCCTCAAAATTGATGCATGCAGGTTTCCTCACCATGTTTCCCTTCACCGAAAAGCCAGTGGTGTTACAAATCGTACATAAATTCCGAAAAACTCATTGGTATGAGTCGGCCTGGACGGGGATCGAACCATCGGCATCGCCTCCTGCACGGCAGGCAAGGTTACTCGCCACTGGACCACCACGGCTGAAAATAAATACCCTGCAGTATTTAGAAATATACACCACTAGTTTTTAATTACTAACAATATTTTAAGGGCGTATTGAGACAATGAAACAAAACAACTTTTCCTAGTGAACATGTGAACATGGGTGGAAAAACAAAAACAAATAATCCAAGACGAGATCCAAAAAAAAATCGTTTTGACTTACTGAACAACCTTGATCCTTTCAGAGCCGCCTCGCATCTAATAAACTTCGTCATTTTATTAGGTATACCAAAAATATTAATATAAATTTTACAATTATTTAATTACCTCATTAAATATCAGGATTAAAAAAATTTTATGTGCATTTTTTAGATCATGACTAACGGTCAGTTGCACGTACGTTCATTAAAGTTAATCCTCCATTAAATCTCTTGCCAGCTTTTACTACGTCAACAAGACAAAAAGTGACAGCAAGAGATTTAATGAAGAATTAACTTTAATGAACGTACGTGCCACTGGTAGATTATCTACACAATGGTGTGTGTCGCAAGTAAAAGATAAAGTAAATGCACGTAATAATTTTCAAATATTTAGGCTTTCGTGTGAACACAGGTTTCATATATATTATATAGAAAAATAAGAAATATGAAATGTCAAAAATGAAGGTGAGTTATTGAAGAAAATTGCTTTATTTTTATTAATTTGTATGTCTTTCAAATAACGAGAAGATAGCTTCTAAAAAACAGTAAAATATGGCCTGGCCCTGTGTTCACATAGTGGGAGCGTCTCAAAATATTGTTAGTAATTTAAAACTAGTGGTGTATAAATCTACATACTGCAGGGTAAAGGCCTCTTACCAAAAAGGGTGAGAGAGAGTAGACCATACTCCAAAACGCTGGCCAACTGTGGATGGACGCCAGACAAACCAAAGTATTTTGTAGCCGCCTCAACGGGCCTCTCACATAGCTTAGCGAATAGGTGCTGGCATCTTGTGACACTTTTCATGACAAGCGCCTTTGAGTGTCACTCATCTAAAGATGTGACATATAACTCAGGATATCTCCAAGACGGAGGAATTTTCAATCTTCTTCTTATCGCGTGGGCTGCAAGCACACACCAGGGTGTTAGAGTTTTTTCAGACCGCCTTACGGCCTCTAACGACTACTACCACCAGAGATAGAAGCCGGGACCAACGGCTTAACGTGCTGAAGCACGGAATCCTCCTTCTTTTTAGACAATCTGGTAATTCAGCCTGCAATGTCTTGGCCAACTGGGGAAAAATGCACAAGATGACATATCACTACGTGTCCCCCGTGGGAATCAAACCCACGACCTCCGTGTCAAGAGCCCAATGCTCTTAGCAATGACCACGAAGACAATGGTTTTCAGCAGGCAGAAGCCTATGGTGCCCAGAATCCGTTACGAGCTAGGTAGCAACGTGGTCATTAAAATTCACTAGGAAATAGAGGAATGAGAGGAAACGTTCGAATTATGAATCCCAACGAAAATCAACTGCATCAGAAAAACGAAGAATATCCGTTTTTTCTAGAAACAGAGCGTCTGTTTTTAGGACCAAAAAAGTCGTTTTTTTCGGAATAGAGACGTAATTTTAACGTGTATTAATTTACTTACAATTTTTCAATTACATATGTACAACTATAGTTATCCCGCGACTTCATCCGCACAAATTATATCCCAAATTTCAAGTCATAATCATAAAGCTATCAAACAAAAAATGTGTTCATTAGTTTTCGCGTGATGCTCGCACAAACAAACACACTACCAGACAGACAGACAAAAATTCTAAAAAGGTTGATTTGAAGTCGGGGAGCCCTAAAACCATATCGTCATCTTTTTCGGGTTCTGTTGTCTGTCTGTCTTTATGCCCCGCCTCAATAACTCGCAGATTTTTGCGCATATTGAATTTAAAAAACACCCAACGCCAAAAACAAACATTTAAAAAGAGAAAAATAATTCAATTACCTATTATTTTTGATGTAAGCAAATGTATGTTTTACTTTTTAACTCTCTTTTAAGATATTATAGGTCAATTAATGCGTGTGTGTAATTAATTAATGTGTGGAGACCGCTATGAAATGATCATTGATTTTTTATTCAACAATCACTTGCGGTCCCCGAAACATTAATTGACCTAAAATATCTTAAAAGAGAGTTAAAAATTAAAACATACCTTTGCTTACACCAAAAATAATAGGTGACCGAATTATTTTTCACTTTTAAATGTTTGTTTTTGGCGTTGGAGGTTTTTTAAATTTGTAATTTTTAAAGTTACTTGAAAACTGCTGAACCTATTTTCATGAAACAAACCTAAGAAAACTCGCAAAAATTAAATTTCTTTAAAAAAACGCATTGAAATCTGTCCACCCTTTTGGGAGCTACGATGCCACAGACAGACAGACCGATAGACAAACAGATAGACCGACATAGGCGTCAAACTTATAACACCCCTCTTTTTGCGTCGGGGGTTAAAAACAAAATGTCCTGTACATCGCGAGGATATACCTAAAATATCTACATGTTTATTTTCATTCCAATCGAGATACAAAACAATTTAAGTAAAGATCTCACGATATTGAACCTTCACGAGCAGTCTTCTTACACAATGGATAACCACTTGCGTTCATTTTCAGTTCAATTAGCATCCATTAACAAACCGTCTCTTAGGAAATTAAGAAAGTAAGAGGGCAATATAAATTGTTATTGAACGATGGCTTTGAGTGCGATTTTTGGAAGTCACACGTTCGAAACAGCAGTAGGAAATGTTAAAATCTTTATTGTAATTTTGCTCCTGATCTCTACAACTAATACGATTAAAGAGGCCTTTTACTGTTCTGTGGTGGCTCCGTCATAACAATATTTAAGATTTCTCAATCAAGAAAACCTAAAATAAAAAGTGCTGTAGTAGAAATTAATAAGTTGTGTTTTAACGATTTACGATAGAGCTAGAAGAAAAACGTTGATAAAAACTAGTTTCTTGCTGAGAAACCCCTTGAAATCGAATAAACCTACTCAATATTAGTATGGAGGTAGTACTAGATACTTTTTCTTTACAATAACAACTATTCTATGACCTACTTTGCTTTCATTAATAGGTATCTTGCAAACATAGCCGCAAAAAATAAATTCTATTAAAAACTATCTACATGCCGGTTAATAAAATTATGATAGTGATTAAAAATAATCTCATACCAATTACTCACTTATACGCTACATGATTCGGGTACAATATAAATAACCAACGGATAAATTTTCCGTTACAGATTGACAAATTCTAGCCCAGTTTGCGGATCAACAACGCATGGATGCGATGCGGGTGGGGGGGAGGGCAGAATTAACGAGTAATGGTGGAGATAAGCATGCTGCAGGGGTAAAAGGGAGGGGGCACCGAACCATAGCGTGAAACCCGGGTGAAAAGTGACGCTGGCATCGCATGAAATGTTACTGTACAAATGGCGCGACTGAGACACGCGATGAAAAATCACAAAGCGAAATAAATTATGAGTTCAACTTAAAAGTACTTGGCATGTCGGGTTTCCACTTCTACTTTTGCGGGTCGTATACTGTTATGGAATTCAATTATATCTTAACACTAGAGTTTAGCCGCGACTTCGTCCGCACAAATTGTATACCAGATTTTAAGTCAGATCATAAGCTATCAAACAAAAAAGTCCCTAAATCCAAATCAAAAATTTTAGGACTTTTTGTATGTCTGTGTCTGTTTGTTTGTTCGAGCGTCATGCAAAAACCACTGAACAGATTTTGATGAAACTTTTTTTGTTTGAAAGCTTATAATTTGGCCTAAAATTTGGTGATTAGTAAGCACAAAGTTGCAAGTAAAAGCTCACATTACGAGTTCATAAAGTGTAGAACCTATGGACACTTTTTTTCTCGTAATACTTATACTCAAACGGAACAGGAATAGCCAAGTAATTTCCTTCCATTCCTCGATAACCTCGTACAGGTTCACGTCTTTATTTTACTCTGTTCAAAAACATTTCATTTTTATTTTGTTGTACTCACTCAAGTATCAAATCCCAAAGCCAGATTCGCAATAATTACTTTCCCAGACTTCTTCTACTGTATGCTTTTAGGCAGAGACAAAAAGAAAAGAGATCATCCGTTGTATCCCCAAAGTATTGCAATAGGCTAGATTCACACCAAGGCTTTATTCACATTACGACGTGCGGGCGCAGACGGAGGACGGAGGATCCAATGTAAAATAATACCTATTTCAATACCGAAGGAGTTCACAGAGAAAGGTCCGTGTAGCTCCGTCCTCAGTCCGTGGGGCCCGCATGGGCATTCTCTCTGTCGACTCTATCGGTATTGAAATAGGTATTATTTTACATTGCACCTGCCGCGCCCGTCCGTGCCCGTCCGCGCCCGCACGTCGTAATGTGAATATAGTTCAAAGCAGCGGCCGCAGCGTAGTTTCAGTTGCGCAGCAATTTAAACTTTATCTACATTGCTACAGGCCGTATTCGATCAAACTTTGATTTATCTCTAATTTTTCTTGAATAATTTTACTCTTAATATTTTCTCTGAAATAACTTCATTTTGTGAAGCGAAATAACTTCATACGCTGAAGAAGAAATTCGGAAGCGTATGTAAAGTCTACCAATCTGCATTGGGCACGCGTGGTGAACTATCGCCCATACACCCTCCCTGAGGGTAGGCCTGTGCCCTGCAGTCCCACTGCCACAGTATATAGGCTGTGATTATGATGATGATGAAACCCTGAATAAAGTTATTCTCGAATGAATGTAATGAAATAAAGTATAATTTTATGAAAGAGGTCTTTGTATGCGTACTTATTTCAATGTGAGGTTATACACTCTTCATTTTTTAGGTTTATACTTTACTTGTGGTTTAAAATCAAATCAACACTAGTGAAATTGAAATTTCCGTAGTCTCTGCCGTGTAAAATTTACTCTCGCATGACTTAGCTTATTCATCCAGAATCCGGCCTAAAATACTTTCATTTGAAGGGCTCGATTGCGACGAGAGCTGTCTAGCTACTATACATTTTGACTGTAAAACTGCCGGCCGCCGCAGGCCGCTACTAGCCGCTGCCTGCCGCTGCTGTTTAGTGTGAATTGACCCTTACGGATGGCAAGAATTTCCCCATTCTACTTGAAGAAGTTTTCACTCACATTTTGTATCTTTATGTAAAGTTATTTTTCATTTTGTTGTGGCATCGTTCCCTCTACAGTATCATTATTTTGATCGCATTCCCGGGAATTTAATCTTTATTACGGTAATATAAATGTGGCAAATTGTCTTTATCATTAACAGTCTAAATATCTTAGAAAGAATTTGAATAAAATATAGAACATCATTTTTGATACGTGTTACTTACATTTTGAGTGTAATAATTGATTGGAAAACTTTGTTAAGATTTGAATAAAACCAGTCAAGTGCGAGACGGGCTACTCGTTATCCGAGGGTTCCTTACCACACCACCACATAACATATTAACTAAGAAAAAAGTTTTGTTTTCTCCGGGAGGAGCATTAGCGCGAGACCGACTCACACTTGGCTGGTTTTTATTATTTGTTTTATATACTGTAGAGCTTGTTCTATAATCACATAATCACACCAAGTTTAACGCTTGGATGTATGACCGTTTTTATGACAAAGCGAGAAGAAAAACGTCGCGTTGATAAAAACTAGTTTCTTAAATGAGGACCCCCCTTAATTTTTAACTTTTTAACATTTTAACATTTTAATTATTAATAACGAATTTATTTTTAAAAAATTCAACTGTCTAGCTATTACGGTTCAAACGTTACAGCACTAAATAGGTAAGACAGACAGACAGACTGACAGACTTACATACGGACAGACGGACGGTTTTCACCCTAACCCAACCCTCAAAATTATCATTTAGGCCTTATTCGCAAATCAAACGATTGAACATTGTAATGCATTAATGGTTGACTATTAAGTATTGGGCAAAATGTAATTAATTACTAGTAAGTAATTGCAATTATGTAAGCATACTGTAAATCAACTCGTGCTCACTGGTAATATAAACAAACATATTGTAATCGTTAATTGCAATTACTCAATTACTTTTTTGGTTACGATTATAAATGTATACTTAAGAATCAGAATTAAAGTAAGTAGAGAAGAAGATACGAAAGAATGATTGCATTAGCCATGTTATACTATTATACATAAAATGTTGTTAATTATTATTAGTTATTAATTACATTTTGCCCAATGGCTATGTGCACGACACTAGCGCCCCTAGCGGTGTCGGACCGCCATGAATTATTTCAAGTAACATGTTAGTTAAAAGTGTGTTATTTTAAAAAATAAAATAATGCAAAAACTAAAGAAATTAGCAAAATTATCCATAATTAAAATACCTATTTGCTAGAATCCACGATATTTGCAGTGCCATTTTCCGTACAAACTTTTATCCCGGTTTTCACACTTTTGGAGATAAAATTTCAAAAACCCTATTTAGTGACCACCTAGATGCCAATAGAAACTTCCATGCCAAATTTTAAGTTTGTAGTCTTTACAATTTTGGGGATTTCGTATTGAGTTAGCGTGTAGATTTGCATAGATTTAAGCATATTTTACACAGCTTGTCTTACAAAAGTACACATTTCTGCCACCCCGGGCGCTGTGATCGATTTGTCAGTACCCATCACCTCTCACATAGCGAATTCAGCTAAAATTGCCTAAAACCTATTACTACTACCTAATTAGGTACCTAGTCATTCGAAAAGTGAAACGACAACTACTTTACTGAAATATATACCAAATGAACTACATAACCATGCGAGTACCTACCTACATAAACTCACGACCATAGTCCCTTTCGGGTTGGTCTGAAACATTGCTACAACTACCATCTGTCTGGGTACCTAGTCATTCGAAAAGTGAAACGACAACTACTTTACTGAAATATATACCAAATGAACTACATAACCATGCGAGTACCTACCTACATAAACTCACGACCATAGTCCCTTTCGGGTTGGTCTGAAACATTGCTACAACTACCATCTGTCTGGTATGCTTTATAATTGTAACAAGATTCAATTTAAAGGTGGACTTCCGATGCCAGCGGCCGATGCGACTGACGCGCGCGTCTGATGCGCGGTTCTGTCATATGCCATATGTCTATCGCATCGGCCGCGCGTCTGACGCACGTCAGTCGCTGGCATCGGAAGCGGTGCCATACGTTTTCATAGTAACTAGTATAGCCGCATCGGCCGTCGGCCGAGAGCCACGCGCGTCTGTCGTATCGGCCGCTAGCATCGGAAGTCCAGCTTTAGCGAATAAAATGTTTCAAGATGAAACAGAATGGGGTGGTCCCATCGAAGCCGGAACCCCTCTGCTTAATGGAGTATATTCCGTATAATTATGATTGTAACGAAGATTTTATGATCAAAAATACAAAATCATATTATGAAAAAGCAATAAGTTTTACCAACATCTTATTTGATAAATTACTTGTGAGATTATAACTCATTATATGCAAGCATCAGACTAAAGCACTGATTGCATTACGACATACATTGCCTGATTTGTTCTCTCTATTTTAAAGTGTAGCGATCAAAGCATTTAATGTATGCCGAAATCAGCCCTGCATGTGGGATAATGTCTGCTTTAGCCTCAAACGTGTGTTAAAAACTTACCGTTTCCTTCTCTATAATATTACTGTATCCACGTGACTTTTTAATTACCAAAAAGATTAACGATAGCCGTTTATAAATTGTTGTAAGGTACGAAATTACTAATATAAAAACCTGAGTCAATACCCATACGTAATAGTAAGACTGTCTAAAGTTGCCATACAAAGCTTTAAGACCAGATGAAAAAGTCAATTTTGAATGGACTTATTACCTTTGTAGGTATGGCAAATTTAGACTTTATGATACTTATGGATATTAAACTAGGGTGAAGGATATGGCAGTATAGAAAAAAACGGTAAACTCGAAAATTAAAATATTTCACGTAATTTTTGCAATTTTTTTTTGTTACCGCGGATGTTGATCTGTAAGACTTAGGTTTTTATATTAGTATTTTCGTACCTTACAAAAATTTCTAAACGGCAACCTGTAATCTAAAAATAATTTAATCGAATCTAATCTTTGGTAATTTAAAAGTCCGGGCCTATAGTACTATAAAGATAAAACAGTTTTGCGACTAATTCTGGCGCTCATTAAACATCTTGAATGTGACAACATTCACATAGGTACAAAGATGCCACAAACTAACAGTGAGGTTTGGTCTGTTGTCAAGCCGGACCTGTCAGATTGTGAAGTGACGAGTATTCCCAATGCACCTGTCCTGTCTACCTTGCCATCGCATTATTATATAATGTTTGCTAATGTTGGTTGGCATCAGCTAATTAATAGCCTGTCATAGTGACAATCGATCAAACTGTTCCACAATTTAATATTACAACATCTTAATGTATGCTAAAAAAACTTGCAGACCCAATAATTATCCCTGTATTTCTTATTACCCCTATTGATCTCAGAATATAATTCGGTGCGTAAATTTTTTTTGGGGGGGCTTAATCGAAAACCATTTCGAGATAATTGTCTTAATAACAATGTTTTCTATGTCAGAGATTTTAAAATGAAAGGATTACAGATATTTTTAATTAAATAACGTTGTTTTTCGGTCCGTCCAGTGACGTCACTGGAAAACCTGTGAACTCCTTGGTAAACTTAAAATGAACTTAAAATAACTGGCCATTAAGAAAAAAAATACATTCACAATGTCAGAATTTCACATTTGATGTGTCCGTTTCTATTTCCAGCAAAGAGTTAGAAAGAGGAGGCAGGTGATTTTTATTTTTTTTAGTAAAGCAGAAGTTTTTCTCCATGGAGTTCGATTTATTTTCTTTCCATCATTTTTGCATTCAGAGATTACAGATCAAAATAATTAAAAATTAAATTTATATTGATAAACTCGATGAATCGCAATAAGAATGAAATAGGAGTCTTAAAATTATGTCTTCTATCCGTAAAAAAAATAAAATGAAGACAAAAAAAAACTTGACATACCAAATTGGGTTATTTAGTTTGGTTCTGTTGATCGAATGGACGAATCTGTTAAATAAAGCAATCTTTTAAATACGGAATGGAATTAGTCACAAAAAATTCAAGCTACATTTTATACAATTTTAAGCACTTTTGCGTTGTTAAACATTGACTTACGTACTACTGGACGTCGGGTCCACGCTCAAAAGTGTACGAACCAAAAGAGCACCAAAACGTATAAAGAGAACCAATTACACGACAGTCTTCGTATGACCGCGCGCCGTGCCGCGATAGAGTAAAAACGACGCAAGCAAAACAACATGAAAAAGAATTTCATTATTTTCAATGTTTATATTACTATAAACGTACTTATTTTTGTGTAGGTTAGTCTCGGACACTTTTTTCGAGAATTGTGTACTAGACTCGGCGTCCATTATTTTGTATGTCAATGTTGTTAAAGAACAAAACATAAGGTATATATATTTATTTAAAACAAACCAAGAAAATTATGTCCATCTGAAAATGATAGTAATAAATTAATCGTTATTAATTTTTAAACAACACGTCGTATCATTTTCTTATTTTTGATATAATTACTCGTATAAAGTATTAAATCACATACCTACAATATTTGATTGCTCGGTTTTCACGTAAACTATGGTTTGTACCTATAGTGTAAATATATTCTACAATGTTAAATAACTCTGAAAACAAACAAAGTCGAAACGAGCAAAAGCCGAGTTAAAATTACGATTCGAAACGATCTCAAAAAGCTCAATCATTTCCCAAAAGCAATAAAGCCATAACGTCGGATGTATTTAAATCATCGTAAAGAGGATTAATTAAATTCATAAGCACCCTCGTTAGGGTATAAAGATGTGCGGGTGACGGTACAGGAGATCGCACCCTAAAGTTAAATGGAATGTAACCGCACGTTATGTATGTACCCAAGCGATACAATTACGACAGAGCTTCAGGTCTTTCAGGTGCGAGCCAAGGGTTCGCATACCGTCCCTATAATAATTTCTCATAGTGAGATTATGTACCCAATAATTGAATCTCACCGATCCCCGCCACCCAATCCGTCGCGTAGCCCCAGCAACGCCCATTGCCGAGGTCCGTACCCATTATGGGTGCCCCTTGGGGCAGGTTGCTTAATTCACTGGTTTGGTAGATCTACCAGGGCGCTTCGCCGTCACTGTTGTGGTCCCCTCCAATAGTCCGCAGTAACAAGCAGTAACTGCTCCCTGAGCAAACTGTATGCGTCATTAAAAAAAAAATTGAATAAAAATGCGTGATGGATTGGAGGGTTAGTGTTATGACTTTAGCTCTTAGTTTTCAGTACCTACGTCAGCCGACTGCCGACTGCAACCCTGCAGGTTGCAAATGCAGTCGGCAGTACTAAATTTAAAATATTTATGCAGCTATTGTACTGTAACGAAGCCTACTGCCAACTGCAGGCTGAAAGTACAGTTTTCTGTTTAATATCTGTAAAAATACTTTTAATACTGTACATACTACTGCACTTACATCCAGAAATTGCAGTCGGCAGTCAGCTTTGGAATAGTACCTTTACTTTAGGTCATAGTCAAACTAATAGACTAACAAACAAAATAAACGTCGACGCGGGGACGACGGCGGACGGCTTCCCATACTAAATTTCATTTTTTGTATTGGCCGGCCGTCGGTCGCCGTCGGGTAATGTGTCTATTTTATTTTACGTCAATGTTGGCTCCATAGTGAGAGTTCAGTTTGCCTTTGGTGCAAACCACTCATATAAAATATTACTATGTTGTTTTGTTACACCTTGTATAACGACTATGAAACTCCTCTTTACGTTAAGAACCTAATAAATAATGTTTCTGGAATAGCTTTGTAAGTGCAAAGTTCACAATACGAAGTTCATTTTGTTGGAAAGGAAATTAAAATTCAGTACGATAACTTCCAACATACAGCGAGCGAATTTGATAGATAATTATTTATTCGTATAAATTTAATAAAAGTTAGATATGATGCATGTATCTTCAAAAGGCATCGTACATAAAAGAGACGTTATTAAATATTACCTTCGTCTACGATCTGGGATTGGAATAGATTCTTTTGTGAAGGATGAAATCATGTTGAACTTTTTCAACTACGTACATACATACATACAGGGTGAAATTGATATCATTAGCATCTTTTTAAACTAAGAGTCTACCTATCAAACTGAAAAACTTTTACTATGGCAGCAAATAGATTAATGCAAAAAAAAATCTGCTGTTGCATACATTTGAATTGAGTAGGCATTGCAGTTTAGTATGGAAAAACAGATTTTTTTTATTTGTTCACATTAATCCTATATTAAAAGTTGTTCAGTTTGATGAGGTTAAACGGATGCTAATGATATCAATTTCACTTTGTATACTCGGATCGCGACTTTTCACTACCACGTGACGACGACGTGACGTCACTCGTTTTCATGACGCGGGAAGCTCATCACAAATCATCCGCTATAACATGTTGCCGTACTCTTCTAACGCACGCATGTTGCTAATCGCTTCGTCACTTTGCGCTGATTGGTGTTTGAAATTACATATTTCGTAAAAAATATAAACTTTAGAATAAATCTTTCACAAATGTTCTATTCACAACTATTAATATTGATTATTAAGATAATTTCTCATTATAATGTTGGTGCATGTTCCCCATTATCAAACTATGTAGTAGTAAATAATACTTAGAACTTATGAAGCGTTACGATAAAGACTAACCGTAATGTGAAATTGTGCATCGTGGGACGCCGTAGGCAACCACTGAGTATATAGGTATAGGTACCTACTCTAGGTACACAAGTTTGGACATGGTAATAAACTTCCTCTGTGGTTGAGTTTACTATTATCTACTTTTAGCCCAGTAAAAATTTGGGTCGAAAAGAAATAATTTATATTAAGCAGTTTTTTTGCTAGGTCGTTTATACAAATGATATTAAGATACTTTATTAACGAATCCAACTAAATTTCGAATTTTTAGTTTTTAGTACTAAAATTTAAATTTTTATATTGTCAGATTTTTTTATTATTTTTATTGTTTGTTTTAGGTTTTGAGTTTACATAAACTATGTAAAGTTTGTACTAAAATCGAGTATTTCGTAATTTCTACGTATTTAAAAACAAAGGTCTGTGGTGATTTTTCATTGGATTTACTTCTAATATAAAATAAAACAAATGTATTTAATAAATGATATTTAAAAAAATTTTTTTTTGCTAATTTTACATGATTTGTTTTTACTTTGTTTAATTATTTAAGAAAAGGATTAGTTGGATTTTCAATCTAAATGATAACTAGAATTATAATCTAAAGTATAAATGAAAAAAAAACGGCTGTTATAAATTATTTACTTTCGCCATACAAGCACACCGTAACTTTATTGGGCTATTTTTAAGTATAAGCATTCCTATTCTAACATTATACAGTTTACTTCTTAATATGCTGACACTTTTTAAGGGGATGATCAGACCATCAAACTAAACAACTTTCTCTAAGGCACGAACATTATAAATCGCAAAAAAACGTGTTCCATACAAGACTTCAAACCGACTCGAGCCAAATGTATGGGACAGCAGATTTTTTTGTTTTCGTAATTTCGTTTTTGGTCCCATATAGAAATTTGTTCAGTTTGACGGCATATAAAGAAGGACCCTATATGCAGGGTGTAAACTTAAATGCATTAAATAAAATTGAACAACTTCTACTATGGGACCAGCATCGAAATCGCGAAAAATAAAACAATTGTTCACCGACATGCCGAGGAAAATCGAGAGATCCACCACGAAACCCGCACCGAAAAATAACATTCTTAGTAACACAGAGAAATATCCTAGCGACCGAAGTCCTCCAGCTGACCGTACATTGCTTATCGTAGCTTAAGTAACACAAAATCTGTTACGTCTAAAAACCCCAAAAACCTTTTCAAATTACATGAAAGGAAATAACTGAGAACGCTTTATAACCAAAACTGCGATGAATTCATAAACAATTAATTCGCTGCTGATGTGCAGACTATGAGAGCGAGCTGACGAACAAGTTTTCAGTTGTAAAACCGTGAGTATGACATAGAGTAGAGTTTATGGGCATACAGTCTAATGGAATGTGACCGCAGCTCTGAGCCACGGACGGCAGCCGTCGTTCGCCGCACTCGCGACGTCCCCGCTGCTTTACAGAAATTTTGTATTAAACTTAGTGTTTAGAATGGCAATTGTTGGATTAAAACGTTCGTTGCCTGCTTTAGAGTGGCTTTATGAAGAGATTGTACAATATTTAAGGTTTAGTTTTTAATTATGAAAGAAATTATGGGTACGTGACATAATAAGTGCTTCCAAATGAAATGTACTACAACTATTTTAGTCTAATAAGAGTTTTGAGAAGACAAACTCATTAGACATTGTTCAGATTTATTATTAGAAAGATAAAAGCCGACTTCAAGACTGTAAAATTAAAACAGGAACATGTCCGCAATATTTTGTAAATATCAATATATGAAAATGGAGTATGGGAAGATATAATTCTAATACTCTCTCTTCCCGCAAGTTTAAGGGACTGTCCAACAATAGGTTCTTTTAAAAAGAAAGCCATAAATTAAGATTATGTATTTATTATACTTATGTATGTATCTATGTTATGGGTATGTTAGTAATATAATATTTATTTGTTTATTTTCTTTTTTAGTCTATCAATTAATACGTTATTGTTCATATTGTGTGTTTAAGTTTGTTTATTACTTTGAATTGTATACACCTTGCCTGCCTCACTTTGTCAACTTTCTCTTTATCATGGGTCTGCTGGAAGAAATCTCTTCAGAGATAAGCTCGCCCTTTATACTTGTCTATTATGCTGTATTCATCTGTATTTCCGTGTGTACAAGAAATTGTTAAAATAAAATAACATTTAATATTATATCGAAGCGACCTAACCATTATACAGGGTCCTTCTTAATATGCTGACACTTTTTTAAGGGGATGGTCAGACCATCAAACTGAACTACTTTCTCTATTGGACCAACATCGAAATCGTGAAAAAAAATCCGCTGTCCCATACATTTGGCTCAAGTAGGTTTGCAGTTTTGTATGGAACAGTCATTTTTTTTTCGCGATTTCGATTTTGATGCCATAGAGAAAGTGGTTTAGTTTGACGGTCTGATCATCCCCTTAAAAAAGTGTCAGCATATTAAGAAGGACCCTATATATGAAGATAGAAATGCTGCATAAAATGTAATTTCTCATGAAAATCTATTTTACGCAATTATTTTGGATCGAATATATTTCATTACTCAGAAGTGAAACAATAAGCTATCCATTTCATCTGGTAAGAATGCAATATGTATTTCAATTAATCCAAAGTAATCCTGATTCCTGACACATACCAACTGTCACCCAATATCTATTGTAATGATTCGATGTATCTTATGTGCGGGTTATATAACTAACTAAAACTAATTTATGAACACTGTAATGAAGAACTTGAAGGCTGTGTAAGTTTCCAATTATATAGTTTACAAGATCGGTAATATAATTATATTAACGATCATGTAAATTGGTACGTACGAGTATTACGACTGCATTATGACGTATGACTTTATTAGGCAATTTTTTGAAATATTTTATTTTTGTGGTCGCCGTATACCTCAGGTACATTTCTGAAGTTAAGTAACTAAATATTTTTAAAAAAATCGTTCACCTATTATTTTTGATGTCAGTTGCAAAAATGCTCATTAAAGTTAATCCTCCATTAAATCTCTTGCTGTCACTTTTTGTCTTTTTGACATAGTAAAAGCTAGCAGGAGATTTAATGGAGGATTAACTTTAAGAGAAGTTTATTTCAAATGCGTAAATGCGCGCTGCATACAAACTAAGTCTGGTGATATTTTCAATACTAACTAATTAAACTCTATGAAAATTTTCAGTAACAATCTAGAAACTAATCTCCGTGCTTGTATAAAGTCAGATTTTCGTTAAAATATACAGTTTTAGTGCTAGGATTAATTTAAGATTCGTATGGAAATTTTTGAGGCACTGTAACTTTAAAACTAAACTTTTTACGAAAATTTGACATCATACAAGCATAGATATTAGTTTCTAAATTGTTTTTTCGAATATGCCTAATTTCATTTACTTAAATTGGTTAGTATTGAAAATGTAATCAGAATTCGTTTGTATATATTATATACAAATATATTCCCTTAATGAGCGTTTCTGCTACTGAGTGTATGTCTCTTTAATATATTTTAGGTCAAGGTTTGGGGTTAAGGTTTTTTTTTAATTTATAATTTAATGTTATATAAGGCTTAAATAAATTCAACGTTTACAAACAGAAGTTACCGCTTTCACAGTGCTGTGTTAAGTGCATAGAAGGAAACCGTATTGTGTGTCGATTATACGCCGCCGTGACCATTAACGTTGGTGTCACGTGCCAGCCCCCAATACACTCGCAAACATTACCGGCAGCAATATGTTTCGGAATGGTTTGTCGATTTAACGTGTTTCGGTAAACTTTTGTATTGATACCCGTGGTAGCGTTGGCAGCGATATACTGCAATACCTAACTGAATTATTCATTGTCTGTCAAACGAGAGGAAAATACCTATTACAGATTGATACACACTAAATGGGTATGAGTAAGGTTGTATGGAGAAAAATTTGATTTTTTTTGTTTATCGGCCAGTAATAAAACTTACATAGGTTTTTGGAGGACCTTTCAATATACAATAAAAAACATCATATTCATTGCTACGCTGCATCGGAGCTGTGCTATTAAGGTGGTTGCAGAGTTGTCATTTTATACATAAGTTTGACGCATAATACGCGTAGACGGAGCAATTAAAAGTAATCTAGACTAATATTATAAAGAGGAAAGATTTGTACCTATTTTTGTATGTTTGTAATGAATAGGCTCAAAAAGTACTGGGCCGATTTAAAAAATTCTTTCACCAATAGAATGCTACATTCTTCCAATTTGACATAGGCTTCATTTCATTTTGAAAAAAATTAGGGATCCTTGGTAAAATTTGAACAATGTAACCGAAGATGTAGAAAAATGAGTCTTAAAATTTATTTGTCTACCCCGTGCGAAGCCGGGACGGGCTGCTAGTATTTTATATTTGGAAAAATAGGTTAGAAAATCTAGATGCCGCGTAACAAATAATTTTATTTTCCAAACTATGCAAAAATTAAGCTTTATATCTTTGTAATTATATTATAAATTGCAAATGTTATTTGATACGCGGCATCTACTTCTACTACTACTACTGTATTTCTTTTTGCTGAGTAGGTAATATGATTCGATTGATTAATTGAAAATGAGTTGATTCTTAAAGGCTTTGGTTACTTTTTCATGAACCTTTAGAGTCGAATATCTTAGCTCCGATGCGAGCTAGGCCATAAGTGTTTATTACAATATGTTTGTATTTTATAGTACTATAATTAAACAATACTTTGATTGGTGGCCGCGACTGTAAAAAAAATGACAATAACTTTACTCATTTGTTTTTTTTTTGGTTTGAATATTCACCGGTTTCTTTATCTTCGATGTCTGTATACGTTTTTGATTTTACAACTTCTTTTGGAACGTTTTAGAAGAAACAGAAAATGTTTAGCATGTCCACAAATATTACTATGCGTTGATGTAACACACCATGAAGTAAATATTCTTACCTACGTGTCGAATAAGTCTAATGTCATATTTTTTTTAACCTAATTTGCACGAGAAGTAATTTCAAAAATGATCACACTTGTTATGCTTAATCTGTTGATAACTACAATGTATTATAATAGACATTGTTTGTCTATTATCAACAAGGGACCCTGTAGTTTTGCCATATCCGTCTGTCTGTCTGTCTGTCCGCGGCTTAGCTCAGAGAGCTTAGTACAATGAAAGCTGTAATTTGGCATGGGCATTAATACGCCGACAAAGTGGTAAAATCAAATATTGTAAAATATAATATGTTTTTAGTCATCGTGTAGGGTACACGTGAAGTAGGGATGACATTTTTTTTCTCGTCTTTCCCTTGTTGTGGGGTATCGTTGGATAGTCTTTTACAAATATTATGGGTGTGGGAAAACCATTTTATATTAAGGGATCCATTAGCGAAATATTAAGCTGCAAGCGAAGCATTATGCAAATTTTGTTAGAGTCAAGTGTCTCCCCCCCTCCTGCCAGCTAAACGGCTCTTTGTGGATATGTGAAAAAATTCACGGCAGTAGTATAATACACAACGAAGTTAAAAG
Source organism: Agonopterix alstromeriana (assembly GCA_963924505.1). Lineage (NCBI taxonomy): Eukaryota > Metazoa > Arthropoda > Insecta > Lepidoptera > Depressariidae > Agonopterix > Agonopterix alstromeriana. The sequence goes on from OZ004661.1 coordinate 17,339,805, forward strand.
TAAAACTTTCACCGCTAAGTAGGCTTTACGAGTAAACGAATAATAGTCCACCATCTTATAAAATGTACTTTTTAGACTGTATTAGCCGTTAAACCGTAGTATAAAACAAAAAACCCGCTTCTAAGTCCGTAATATTGTGACGGGCAACCACGGAACCCTACCCTGCGTGTGTCCCGACACGCTCTTGGCCGTTTTTTATTACTAGTTTCATTTTCTCCCCTAAACAAACTGATAAGACTACAAAAAAATTGATTCAGCAATGGCCGTTGATCAGTAGAAAACATTGATTGGCAGATTCAATAGGGCTAAGCTATAAAAATATTCGTCAATACTATTCCGCGTAGCGTGATTGAGACCGACGGAGTCCCGTAGTGGATATGTGTGGGATGACGTGGAATTAATCTGCGTCGTGTAAATAAATGTGGGGCGTATGTCAGAGCAGAAGCGGCGCGGCGGCAAGGCGGCGGCGTCGCCTCCCAGGAAACGCCGCCGTTCACAACAGATTGAAGTACAAGTACTTTACCTACTCGTATGCCACGTTTACGCTTGCCAAATTATTCTTTACCCTTAAGAGGAACAATGCCTTCATCATCCCGCATAATAGACACCAGTAAATCCACGTGGAAATTGAAAATTATGGAACGAGAATGTTTTCAAGTGCGTCGCTTATAACGCGACATTATTATAGTACTTCGTGCGTAAATGGCATTGTATATATCTACTCTTGTTCGTTATAACAATAGCTGATAGGCGCGGATTACAAAGGTCACAATTAATTTAGGTGACATATTAAGATTCGTACGATAAACGTTCGTACAACAATAGATACCACGTTACCAGTTTTTCTAAATTGTGTATCTTTTCAAAATTGGGGATCAGCCGATAGATTTTCTATGGAAGGTCCAAACATTTTCGCTATACCTACCAGAGTACCTAATTAACTATTTACAAAAAATTTTGACATTTAAATCGTACCTATTGCTTAACTCTCTCCGGCACACTTTTCCGTAAATAGTAATATGATACTTTTTTATTTTTTTGCATTAATGAAAAAGCGCAAAATCTCATACACCCCAACTGATTTATAACAAAATGATTAGATTGTAACAATAATTTTATTATTTTGATCCTTAAAATATAAAGTTGTTCGCATTTTATGTTTTGAGGCAAAAATGATTTGTTATCATTTCAGCAATGAATGAAAGCGCTAACGTGCTCATGGATACATTTTAAGAATCTTGTTTTGGTAGTAAGTAGTGTGAGTGTGCTTTTGCGGTTGGTTGAGGTCGAGTTCAGTAAATTTAAAATTTTACAAACAAATTATTTAATATTTTGAAAAAGTTATCTATGTTGAAACCATGATAATTCGATTCTGCTCTTGATTCCAAACAAACTACTTTATAGTTTTGCGTTAATTCATTAACACGTTACATAAATAGTTTTTTTTGTACGTTTAAAATGTTATAAAACAACATAAAACAATCCTTGCATTGGCACTAGTATGTTAAAGAGAGTGTGTACGTTCATAATAATTCAACCCAAACCGCTATAAGTAGCAAGGAAATAAAAAAATATTGGTTGTTAGTGACGCTATACCCATTGCGCCGGAAAGAGTTTAAAAAATCGACTGGCAATCATAAACTTTTATACATGAACAAGGAATGCTTTAGTCTAGTCATTGTCTAGTCTAGTACTTACATAAAATAAAACAATAACACTCGTACGATCACTGAATAAACATTGTCAAAGAGCACCGCGGTTCAGGTTGCCAATGCTGTTGTCAACGAAACAACCGTTTATTTTGCGTATTAAGGCAGATTATTTCCGCTATCGGGGAGTAATGTTATCGCACGTGTCCGCGCTGAATGAAAATTTCAGGGATAATTTATAAAATACAAGAGCGGAGTAAACACGATATTCCATAAGCTCGTAATAAGAACATTGAACAAACTGGAGCGAAACACGCACACAATTTTTGTGTAATATACCCTGTATGGCTTATATCTTACGAAAACAGACGGTGTACTAGAATATTATGTTTGACGCAACTGCAATTTTGCAGTGGATGAGCAACTAGTACAGTTATTTATTTTCAGACTTTTTATTAATTTTTATTACACACTCGTATTGTATACTATGAATGGAAGATAATTTAACTGTAATCATAAGGTCCAACATTTTTTATGACGAATGATACATCGTCTATCAAAACAACTAGCTTTTTCAGTGAGGGTTAGGCAAGTATTTTTATACTAAGAAATTGATGCAAACATTTATTGTATCGTGGTTGAGTCTCTTTCTAAGAATGTTAGTTTATAATGTAGGTACCAAAATGGCACTCCGCCCTAAGACTGGTTACTCTACGTAGCGTCCCAAAATGATAAACCTTTTTATTCCATACTTGTTTTTCGAGAGTAGCTTTTGCAAGCATATCGAATCAAATTGTCTATACATATTGCATTGCAACTACTACGTGAGTGGTTATATAATTATGTTTGGAATTTAAATAATTTTAACAGACCGGATTTAAACCATTGACCATGGCGGTCAGTAATGTTCGTCTTTCTTTCGTACGTGTCCGTCGATGTTTGTCCCTTTCTATAATTTTTTGTCGTTGAATTAGAAAGGGACAAAGTTGACGTCGGAAACAATGATGGAAATATACGAAATAAGGATGAACATTACCGACCTCCAATATAATTTCATGTTTCACCGCTTGTAAGGCAGTCTGCCCTCCAGATATAGACAATACCTTTTACAGCGTCCTAATCAGACCGATATTTAACTCTTTCATGACACTGGGCTCCATAAAATCACGAAAGAAGCTAAACAAAAGATACATGATACTACAAAATAATCAAGTGCACTTCATATAAAACACTAAAGATTTCCAAAAACTTCGGCAGTTACTTTGACCAGTCCAAAAACTTTTAAAAGAACCATTAAAACTCTATCACTTTTTAAGTACCTACATACCTGGTGTTAAATCCGAAAATTCTATAAGGTTATAAAAGTGACCCAAGGCATTAGTGGCATCTGTCGTAGCGAACGTGAAAAATAAGGAAACTTCCAGCCCACCCCATACCACTCGCGTTACAATGAAAAGTAAACCGCGTATTTTCCTCGTCTCGTCACAGCCTTTTACAGTTTGAAATAAAAGTCGAAACAAGTGCCTTCAACTCAACTCGTAGGGTTTATTCTATAGTAACTGGTCTGCTGATTTTAGTGTTCGTTGTTTAGTTGAGCTATTTTACAAACTTGTTTTAAGGCGCAATAGTAGGAAGAAATACTTTGGAGGCATTTTTTATTTTTCATTTTTCGACTATTCCCCATTCAAAATAGCAACGAAATTTTAAGGCCATTTTGCATTACAGAAACAGAGATTTGAAACACTTCCTCTCACTTATTCTTAGAACAGCTTTAGTAACGTCCAAGATATGTCGGATAGTATATCAAATCAAATCAATCAAATCAAATCAGCCCACATCAACCCACTACTGGGCATAGGCCTCCTTTTTTTGCGCCACTCCTCACGGTTCTGTGCCAATCTGATCCATATAAGACCCACAACCCTTACAATGTCGTCTGACCATTGCATCGGTGGTCTACCCACGGACCTCCTTCCTTCTCTTGGCGGATAGTATATGTATCCAATAAATTAATGACAACAGAATTGGCCAGAAAGCTAGATAGGAATCTGAAAAACTCGTCGTCCTTATTTGGAATGAAGTATAGATTTATACAATTTACCGAAACCAAAGTCTCACCTCATTATTCTTGGATAACTTATCTAGTGAAATCATGGATTGAATACACGATTGGAATTACTTCACTCGATAGAAATTCGTCACAAAGATGACGTATTTTCATACTCAACAACAACAACTAAAAGTTGAATATAAATAAATACAACTCATTTATTACAAAATTAAACAAGTGTATGTAGGTACCATACATGTATTGAATTCACACAGCCCGTGTATTTATAAATCTTCGCAATTTTAATGTGGATTTATACGATGATTGTACAATGACATCAGTAATTAATAAATTGTAATTCTTATATTATATCAGAAATTATTGAATATTGATTGTTTTTATCACATAAAACCATGTTTTCATACTAAATATTTGTTGGATTCATCAATTAATAACCGTATGTCTTACCATGAATAAACAAAACTGGACTACACACTTTGTCATAACCTCAGAGGAAGGATCTCCATAGAGTCCGCATAAATTTACGATTGTAGTTGGTCTCTTTTGTCTTATGACGTACCTTTAATAGTAGAAGGAGATGGAACTATAGATATTTGTTTATGCGGCTGTTTACTTTTTTTTGAGGTAGTGTGTGTGAAAAGTGACCGTAAACATAAGGCCATATGTCACTTGGTGCCTCTTGTCCATACTACTTGACACCACACACTCAAACCTAAACGTCAAAAAATGTGGACATTTTACAATTGGTATGGCTCACTCTATTAGGTATAATCTCTTTGGTTATAACAATTTTTAGAGAAAGATAGAGCATATCTGAAAATAATTTGTCAGTCTACTTAGTTAAAAACAAAGATCCAGTGGAGATTTTTTTTAGATTAACTATAACATGAAATAATAAAAAGGACAATGGCGAACTTGCAAACGAATTGTTACATTATATTATGTGAATAATATACATATTTGTCTTTGTTTTCATCATTATTACAGCCATGAAATGTCCACTGTCAGACATACATTATTGGAGGCCTAATGATTTCCACACCGCTCGTTTGTACAGGGTTCAACTTAATATGCTGACAGTTTTTTAAGACGATGATCAAACCATCAAAGTGAATAACTTTCTCTATGGCACCAACATCGAAATAGCGAAAAAAAAACAGCTGTCCTATACATTTGGCTCGAGTAGGTTTGCAGTTTTGTATGGAATATCTGTTTTTTTTTTCGCGATTTCGACATTGGTCCCATAGAGAAAGTTGTTCAGTTGGACGGTCCGATCATCCCCTTAAAAAAAAATCGCTTGAAAAACCCCCAATCTGGCAACCCTGGATTTGCTAAGAAATAAAAAAAAACTACTAACGGGGGTCATCCCCATCCAACTAGAAGAATTTTCAACGTTTTTTGTCATGTTTTAAATTTGTAATACATACAAGGTTTAGGTAAATTAGATAATACTTTCTAACAATACTTCTTACCAGCCATTTTGAGGTCTTTATTTAATGTATGCATTTTGCGAGTTCTGTTAACGCCATCCATAATCCAAGCAGAATTATTTTTAAAAGCTTCCAACCTTTTAAAAAAATATGAGAGGATTAAAAAGCATCGGGAAAATTTTACAATTTTCGTATATTGTATATATAATATAGCAATACCAGTTATACTCTTACAACCACCCAATTCACGTGAATTTTTCAGTGTAGCATGGTATATTATGTAGGGGGGCATTGTGGGGGCCGTGCTAGCCCGACCTTATTGGCTAAAGATGGTATGTGACCTGCTGAATTAGTAAGGCCGAAGGATTTCCACACCGATCGTTTGTATACACATCTTGGATTCATTCGACCTTCCTTTAAACTAAAGTTAAATCATACTCGTGGCACTACTGTTTTGTCACGCTACTCTCACCAGAGCTCTGGTGAGACTGAATGTATGCGGATAACACTTAACTCATGGTCACACAGCGTGACTACGGCATATCAGCATAACACACATCACTCGTGGCATTGTGGTCAACAAGCGTGAGTACGGGGTATCGGCATAACACATATCACTCGTGGCATTATGGTCACATAGCGTGACTACGGGGTATCGGCATAACTCATATCACTCGTGGCACGTAGCGTGACTACGGAGTATCAGCATAACACACATGGTAGTCGTGATCACACAGCGAGACTACGATATGGGCATAACACATCACTCGTGACATTATGGTCATACAGCGTGACTACGGCGTATCGGCATAACACATGAAACTCGTGATCACACAGCGTGACTACGCTATACCGTCATACCACACATTACTCGTGGCATGGTGGTCACACAGCGTGACTACAGAATCGATATAACACATGATCACTCGTAGTCACCGTGACTACAACATCGGAATAATACTATTTCTCTTGGTCACTCTGATTTACGACACCTAACATCACCGGTATGACTGACTAGGCGGCATAGCTCATCTATTTATTATTTCTTCTAGTGACACTGCATAACTTTTAGGGTTCCGTACCCAAAGGGTGAAAACGGGACTCTATTCATAAGCCTACACTCTCCGTTCGTCCGTCCGTCCCTCTGTCGTACCTAATTAGAGCTGTTACTTTTGAACCTTAATAGCAAGGCAGTTGACATTTTCACAGAATATTATGCGTTATTATGGCGGATTTGCTAAAAATAATAAAAATGTAAAATAAAATCAAAAATTAAGTGAGGTATACAAGTATATAATCAAAGTTTTTTCTTCTCGCTCTATTGCAAAAACGGTCAAGCTAGGTGTGATTATAGAAAAACTCTACAGTATAACAAAAAATTATAAAAACTGGCCAAGTGTGAGTCGGTCTGGCGCTAACGGTTCTGTAGTAAATAAAATTTTTTTTATTCAACACAATGTCATCTTTTATGTGTCTGGCTGTATACGCTATTATAGTAAGATACCAGTGGATATTCTAAACTTGCCAGACAAAACGTTTAGGTCCCATGTTAAACATGTCCTGTGTAAAATGGTAACGGTCGATGATTATATGAATGACCAAAATGTAATTGCACTTTGTGTATTTTCTTTTTTTTTAAAAGATGTGTGTTGTGGAGTTTCTGGCCACATCTTCTCTACAACGGAACACCTTCCGCCGCGGTGGTAGAGTCAAAAATGACGTCAGAAAGCTATTCATGACATATTATTTGGAATAAAATATTTTTAGATTGAGTTTTGAGTTTGAAAGTGATTAAGATACAAATAATAACTAGAGATCGGATAATCGGATGCATATTTACCTAAAGTTGAGGTGTTGGCTATTATGGACCGCACTTTTGTATCGACATTTTTATTTTTATTCTTCATTTAACCATTTTAAGAAGTGGCTTCCATACTACAGGGTGACTCAAAAGAAATTTTATATTTAGTGGATCGATTAAAAAAAAAGTAAGCCGTATATAGAAAAAATGTTTATTAATTATTGAAATACACTTTTTGGGGATTTATTTCTTAAAAATGATATCGTCTAAATGTAGACCCTCGCGTTCTCGGCACTCATTTAATCGAACAGTAAAATTACTTATGACGGCTCGGCAGGTGGATTCAGGGATGGCTGCCATTTCGTGACGGATATTTTCTTTCAAATGGGCCAGTGAAGTCGGTTTATCGGGTTTCTGATGTTTGCGTTTTGGATTCGTTGCACTCCAGTAGCGGCAGTTCTGCTTATTTACGTGGCCATTAAGATGAAAATGAGCTTCATCCGAAAACAAAATGTTGGTAAACGTTGAAAATCGCTCAATCACCTGATTTACGAAATGAAGCCTCTGACTGGCATCTTGGGGCTTTAATTCTTGCACCAATTGAATTTTGTAGGGGTGCAGCTTTAGGTCTTTGTGCATGATGCGATGTAATGATGATCTATGCACATTTAAAGCACTTGCGCGCTTCCGAATTGAAAGGTTCGGGTCGTCACGAACAGACTGATTAACATTCTCCACGTTTTCTACCGTTCTTGATGACCTAGGTCGCCCGGATTTTGATTTATCTAGCGTTGTACCGGTCTCTTCAAACTTTTTAACCCAATGTCGAATGAGAGGAATGCTTGGCGTATCATTTAAGTGGCGAAAACCTCGAATACTGCAGAATTTTCTACGCGCTACAGTCGCCGAATCACCGTTTTTGTAAAACTCTCGCACGCACAACGCGCGGTCTACTCCCGAGAAACGCTCCATAGCGACTGAATTCCCAAGAGCCAGGCTACCGATTGACATAACCCCCGCGCCCCTAGGATACGTTGTGCTCACGCAGTAAGCTAAATAAATATAAAATTTCTTTTGAGACACCCTGTATCATCCTAGTAATTATGCATTCCCAAACATCCTGGCATCCCGGGATTTATTTTACCGAAAAACATATATTTTTCTTTTTTAAATTAAACAGTTTTATGAATTCGCTTCCACACTATACATCCGAATTAGTTTGTATTGCCGGATTTCCTGGCATACAGGATTTATTTAAAAAAGAAAATTTTAAGAAGCCGCTTCCATAATTTCTTAGCCAAAAATGAAGTTTAGGTAAATATGCATCCGAATATCCGATTTCTAGAATAACATAACATTTTTATTTGAAGATGTGAAGAAAGGTTTAGAGGGAACGTTAGAAAAGGCAACTTGCTAGACTTACAATTTTCTTCATGATAGCGCTTAACGCAACTATAGCAAAACTTTGCAAATTTTCTCTAAGTTTTATAAAAATGTTTTCTTATATTACGCTCATGAAATGCTGTACCCTATATTGTCATAATTTGAATAGATCTTAATTTTGATTTTAATTAAAATCATACAAGGTGTTACAAAAATACAAATAAACATTTAAGGGGGTAGTTTAGACCATCAAACTGAACAACTTTCACTATGGGACCAATATCTATTATATATATAAATATATAAATATAATATATTTTTTTTTATTTTTTTTTTTAAATAATAAATAATTTGTTCGTATAATTTAAAATTTACTAAATTCGATGCCGACCCACCGCATAGGCACACTCACCCTATTTACTACCAAAACTTGCTTTCATTGCTGAAATAATAACAAATCATTTTTGCATGAAAATTTAAGGCGCGAATAATTTTTAATTCTCGCTATTTTTACATAAATTTTGATTCGATGATCACCATGAAACTTTCTTCATACATACAACGTTTAAACCATTATAAGAATATACGTAACATCCCAAATCCCAAAAATCACGCACAACTAACAAAAGCATTTCGTAAGGATTTCCGACTTTGCTTTAAGTCCTCGGCTCTCGGTACGGGTCGTAAACCGGTAGCCCATTTAGACTGAGATAAGATCAATGAATTACAAGACGAAACCGCTAGTGTAAGCTCGAAAAATCGGGTTCTATTTTAAATTATGACTCTATACCTATTTGAAATATCTGCAGAAGATAATAGAGATCCATTTCTCAAAAACAACTCCTGTGAGTCAAATATCATTATTCACATGCCTATCTCTGCCCACCCTTAGGTAAACGAGAGAGGTTCAAAATAATAAAATCAAAAAATTATTTCTCTCCAAAACAATAATCAGCTATTCAGAATTCTATAGGGATTACAGATTGTTCTAAATCCAAAAGGTAATCTGTCGAAGTTTTGAATAATTTATAACCGAGTACCTATATCAATGGTCTGATTTCGTTGAATTGTGTTTTTAACGAAACTGGGACCTTTTTGTGTAATTGCCCGATTCAATCGGTATCAAAACAGCATTTAGTCTAGGAAAAGTACGGTTTGAGATTGCATTAAATATACTTTAGTAAATTGTGTTTGAACTATTATTACTGTTAGTTTATAACACTTTCGTCGAGATTTCGTGGTGTAACCTGCATGCTTGAATTTCGAGGCACGTATTGTACCCACTGTCTATTATAAGTGGCGACGGGCTCACCCCCCGTCACACTGGACAGAGTTTCGGTACTACTGGTGAAACGTGGATTCTCTGAGGTTTTAGAACATATCTGACTACCCCCTCGGGGAATATAGTCGTGAGCATGTACATACATACAAAACACCTTAGTAATACTTAAGGGGGCGCTTCAGACCATCAAACAAAACAACTTTCACTATGGAGCCCACATATAAATAAAAAAAAAATCTGCTGTCACATACATTTTAGTCAAGTCGGTACTGCAGTTTTGTATGGGACAACTGTTTTTTTTCTCTCGATGTTGGCTCCATAGTGAAATTTGTTCAGATTGATGGTCTAAAGCACCCCCTTAAGTATTACTAGGGAGTTTCTTTACACCCTGTATAGGCTCAAGACCCTGAGAAATACCTTAAAATCGATATAAATTTACTTCCAGCATATCAGCAAAAGAGACTGTTAATTACCACAATGCAAATTTAATGTGTACATACAAACAGTAAATAATTTAATTTTGAGGTTTAATTTTTGAATACTTACAAAATGTTAAATATCTACTCAAATTTACGATGTTAACCGGGGATTATTATTGTTATAAGTTGAACGATGCCGTCCTGTACAAAATTCTCAGTTATCCATTTTTAAATTTAATGTATTTATGTGTGTTTTATTAAATGATACACATTAAAAAATCGGGGATTATTGAGAATTTATGTTGTTCAGGTATGTATCTACTAAATTCCAAATTATCACCTAAAGTGCAATTAATGCAACCTACTCCATCCGTAGGACTAAACTAATGGTATTTTTGGTAGTTCTTAGCCATTCTGCTTCTTAATATTTCGTTGATTAATTTCAGACGATCCTTTCAGGTGATTATCATGCCATATGACACGAAAGAAGAAGGCGATGGACATAATGATCACATAAACAAAGTATTACTAAAAATGTCATCCTACCGTCTTAATCCGTTAGCGATCTTGTTAATGATAAAATCGCAAACATACACAATAGCCCTACAGTTTTCGTTTCGTTTTCCCTAGTCTTAATAAAATAATAATGAAACCCAATGTATAGTCTCGTTTTCATTTTATCGGGTTGTATACACGGGATCGCTAAAAGCAATAACGATTTGTTGCAAAGCTTGGACAATAAATCCATATTTTTCTCCAGCCAGACTAAAGCTATAAATTCCATTCCGGAATACTACCCAGCGCGTATGCTCGAAAAACAATAAATTGTACATGCCGCTCGCACACTACTCATATTCATAAACTAATGGACAACCAAGGTTTTATTTAATCATTGGTATACAAGGCCGAAGTGCTGAACATTTTAAACTTTCTTATCGTAGTTATTATACAGCGAGATTTTATTTACTAATTCATTTATTACAAATGTAACACGTATAAAGTATACCGAAATAATGAACTTAAATTTAACTAGTAATATACAAATATACAGCGTGTAAGGGACAGCCCTCCGCAAACTGAAACAGTGAACTCAGACCATCAAACTGATTAACTTTCACTATGGAGCCTACCTAAAAAAAATCTGCTGTCCCATACATTTGGGTCGGGTAGGTACAGCAGTTTTGTATGGGAGAGCTGATATATTTTTTGCTTTTCCGGAGGAGGAGGAGGGATTGCTCCATAGTGAAAGTTGTTCAGTTTAATGGTCTGAGTTCACTGTTTCAGTTTGCGGAGGGCCGTCCCTTACACCCTGTATAAGAGAAGAATCAGACTGAGTGACTGACTGACATATCAACGCACAGCCCAAACCGCTGGGTCTAGAGATTCCTTTAGCACGTAGGTTCCTAGGGGTGCACTAAAAAGGATTTTTCAAAATTCACCCCCTAAGGGGGAGAAACGGGAGTCCAAAGTTTGTATGGGGAAAGAAGATTAGTTACACTATTTTATTCAAAACTTCACAGGAGTACTCCTATTTATAAATGAGTAAACAATTGTGTCAGGTTTTTCCAGAAATCAACCCCTGAAAGGGGTAAATGGAGTGACAAACTATGAAAATTAAGATGGGTATTGTGTTGGTTTATCAGGTCGCTGATTACGAAAACAACAATGATTTTAAAATCAAACGTGGCGGACGTAAAATACCATCATCCCTTGTTGGGGTGCGATAGGGTTGAAATGTCCAAATATCATTATGGGTGTCGTTTTTATTGTTTTTTTGGGACGTTAATTACGAAAATGGCATCGATTTTGAAATTTAATATAATGGAAATGAAAACTCTTGAAACCATGTGTCAAACTGCAATTTAATCGGTCCAGTAGACGGATGGACAGACAACCACACCAGTCAACCTATCCTTATAGTTTATTCTATCCTTACAGTATCCTTATAAAAAATGGAACGCTTGTTTCCTTTACCCGCGTTATATTATTAGGTTTTTAAATTTGTATTTGGTACAGTTTTAAAGTTACAGTGCCTCAAAGATTTCCATACAAATCTTAAATTAATCCTAGCATTGAAACTGTATATTTTAACAAAAATCTGACTTCATACAAGCATAGATATTTGTTTCAAGATTGTTTCAGCAAAATTTCATTGACTTTAATTGGTTAGTATTGAAAATATCACCATAGTACGTTTGTATGGAGCGCGCTCCGAATTATATCCCCTTAATTAATATAAATTGTGGAGTGTGAGAAATTTAAAAAATAAAACGATACACAAGTAACTCTTGCTTTGGCCACAGGGGTTTTCCAAAGTTGCTTTCGTCTGACCCCTAAAATGATTAGTTCTGTTGACTGCTTACCTAATTTCATAAATATTTCCTTTACAGGCGTGATCTTTGATCAGAACACGGATGAAATTCAGAACGCGTTCAAGTTTGCAATGTTGCAGCACTCCAACCTAAACAGGACTCGACTCGACTTTCAAATCTACGTGGATATCATCAACACGGCTGACGCTTTCAAACTATCGAGACTTAGTAAGTATTTAAATATTACAAGGTATTACAAAAGTAAAAATAAAAATTTTAAACTTTTAAGGGAGTTGTTTAGACCATCAAAGTGAACAACTTTCACTATGGGACCAACATCGACATCGCGAAAATAAAAATCAGCTGTCCCATACATTTAGCTCGAATCTTGGAGTTTAGTATGTATATATTCCATAGTGAAAGTTGTTCAGTTTGATGGTCTAAACCCACTAAATGGTTATTTGTAATTTTGTAACACTTTGTATACACACAAACATATAATAAACAAATTGGTGGAAATTGCGCCATCGCAACTGAAGCGGTTTTTTAGGGTTCCGTACCCAAAAGGTGAAAACGGGACCCTATTTACAAATCCGTCCCTCCGTCCGTCTGTTCTACCTATTTAGGGCTGTCTCGCTCTAAAAGTCCCAGATAAAACAATTTTTTTGTAAGTTAAAATGTTGTGTGGTAGCCGACTCGCACTTGATCGGTTTCATTTCGTCTTACTATTCCATAATTTATATTTATTTAAGTAGATGAAATTGGTTGAGTATGACCTAGGGTCCTTAAGGGTATATTTACCATTGGCGCGCTCCTTACAAACGAAGTCTGGTTATATTTTTAATACTAACCAATTAAAGTCAATGAAATTTTTCAGAAACAATCTAGAAACCAATCTCTATGCTTGTATGTTTTCCGATTTTCATTAAAATGTTATAGTTTTAAAGTTTCAGTGCCTCAAACATTTCCATAAAAATCTTAAATTAATCCTAGAAAATCGGACTACATACAAGCATAGAGATTTGGTTCTAGGTTGTTTCTGCAAAATTTCATTGACTTTAATTGGTTAGTATTGAAAATATAACCAGACTTCGTTTGTATGGAGCGCGCCAACGGTAATATACCCTTAATTAAGTAATTGAATTGTAGCTGACAGCTAAATCACGATATATATGACCGTCATAACTCACAATTTGTTTGGAAGAGAGATAAACAAAAACATTGCTGTAGGACTGATTCTCCATATTTATTACATACTAGCTGTTGCTCCGGACTCCATCTGCGTGGACTTTAAAAAAGTACCCTTTGTGTTAATCCAGAACATTTTCTATCAGTGTACCAAATTTCAACCAAATCCGTTCAGCCGTTTATGCGTGATCAAGCCACAAACATACAACCTTACAAACATCCAAACATCGTCACAAACTTTGACATTTATAATATTTGTAGGATTAAACATGACATTGTCTAAACTTGTTTGCCCTTTTCTTTGAAAACCAAACCTTATATCTCAAAAAAGCTGGGTAAACGATGTATAAAGGTTTTGGCGGTGATTCATTGCTGTGCAGTATAGCGTTTGACTATACATTTTGGCTCTATAAGTTTATAAAGAAAAATGACCTATTAAAAATTGATGTAAAGGTTTACGTCGCGACTTTATATAGGCGTTATAGAAACCTCCAATGTGACTAGTATACCACGATAGAACTTTATAACAGTGTGTACTGTCGCCCTAATGCGCCTGATTTACGCAATAAAGGTTCTGAACGAACTTTAATGGGTCTTTCGTAATAGTAGAGATGAAAAGTCAAGGATAGGGCGATATTTTGGGTTTTTAGATCGTCGTTACAATACATAGTGTAAACAAAAAGTCTACACCAGAGTGATTTGGTGATATAGCTGAGTTTCAAAATACATTTATGTAGCTCAAACTGTCACATAAAGGTTACCAAAAACCTTTAAACGCTCGTTAGTCGTAGTGATCAACTTATCATGACACTTTTTTAGAACAGAATTGTTTTTTATAACTGTTGTAGTCCCTCTATTACACAAATAGTACTAAAACGGAGATTGTTTCTCTTTTAAAACTCATTCACATTTATGGCAGAAGGAAGCTCAAATGGAACCCTAAATTATCATGTAATTTTGGTTGTAATCTGTCATAACGAGTACCATAGTAGAGTTCAGGAAGCTCGAAGTATGTTTATGACTTAAAATTCGTAATTGTTTCAGTAAACGCTCAATAATTCGAGGGGGGCATTAAAATATTAACGTACATAATGTATCAGTAAAATTACAGTCGTACGTCATATTCCCCGTAAGAGGCGAATAATTTAATTACAAAATAATATCTATCTCACCACGTTATCCTCGTATTCTCTTTTTTTATTATTTATTTCTCTTCAAAAACACTGAGACACTGTAGCTGCGTGAACGAATGTAAAATAAATGAATGATAAATATTAGTGAATTAATGGAATTATGAACTCTTTTATAGTACAAAAAGGTACTATAGTAGCGTTACGGTGGCTTGTATGTCACCAAATAGAGATTACGTTACTGTTACATCAACTGTATAGGCCACAATTGTCTTGCCTCATACCGCTACAGTTGTACTTTAAAATGGAGATAAAATTGCGCCACTTTCTGTCTTTGGCCTTTTATTTGACCACCGATCAGTTTTTACAAAACTTTCTATGGTCTTCGATACAACTAACTTTTGCTAGTTGGGTATTACCACATCATACTTAGCTTACTGTTTGGTAATATTTTAATGTTATTATTGAGTAATAAATATTTGTAGAGCTCCTCGTTTTTGAACATTTCAAATTGTTCGGGTTCCGTACCCAAAATGTGAAAACGGGACCCTATTACTAAGCCTACGTTGTCCGTCCGTCCGTCCTGCCTATTTAGGGCTGTAACTTTTGAACAGTAATAGCTAGACAGATGAAATTTTCATTGCGGAATCATCATTTGCGGATTTGTTAACAAATAATAAAAATAACAAAGAGTTAAAATGTAAGGGTCCTCACACAAGAAACTAGATTTTTTCGACGTTTTTTCTTCTCGTCTACTAGCTACGTAGCAGTTACTGTTTTTTACTGCGGACTATTGGAGGGACCACGAAGGGTCTACCGAGCCAAATGAATGAACTTAAGCAACCGACCTAGGGGCACCCAGAGGGGTACTGACCTCGGCATAGGACGTTGCTGGGGCTACGCGGCGGATTGGGTAGCTGGGATCGGTGAGAATTGGGTAGCTGGGATCGGTAAGAGTTGGGTAGCTGGAATCGGTGAGATATAGAGATGAGATAGAGAAATCATACTAGACGTACAGGTATAGTAAGTAGGTGTAGAATGAACCCAAATTCGAGTTCTTCAAAATATATAAAAGAATAGAATGTAGATACCCTATTATTGATGACTTCCTCGATGTTTAATTAACCATAAATATAACTTTTGAGAGAGTATTGGCAAAATAAACAAAATAAAGCCTTCAGAAACTTTAGATATATTTTTCAAATCATACAGACTAAACGCCCAAAGGATTTCGTATTACAATGTTAAATATTCAATGAATTTGCTACTAGGTTTGTGTTATTTCTGATATAGATTTTGTTCAAATGTACATAACATAGGTGAAAATATGTTTGAAATTCGGTATGTCAAGTTTTTTTTTGTCTTCATTTTATATTTTTTACGGATAGAAGACAATTTTAAGAAACCAATAATTTTTTTTTTGCGTTTTATTAAGTTTATCAATATGAATTTAAATAAATTTGGAGGTTTTCAGGAGATTATCGTCAGGGTAAACATTTGAGTACTGTGTATAATTCTGAATCTGACGTGAAATCGTGGATATTTTAATGAAATAGTGTTAGTATATTTCACAAAATTATCTACTACTCGTATTTCACTTTAGATTCACAATTATTCACAGAAACCGAATTTTTACCCTGCGATTAGATCTCCAACAAAAATACGGTTCTATTGCCTGGCGACACGTATCTCTTTCTATTATAGAGTGGTGCCGCTAGGTACATCTCGCTCTCTCAGATGTTAGTCACTCTATTAGTAACTTTATGGTAATCTTTTCATTTTACAAGACAATTATCTCCAAATAATCTCTTAAATGGTGTTTCGAACTCAAACTCAAAATAATTTATTCAATACAGCTGAAGGCCACATATTATACGTCAATTTGTTTTTTAAGCTACCGCCGTGTCGGAACGTGTTGTCGCTGTTGAAAAGATGCGGCTAGATAGAAACTAAAACATACAGGGTCCTTCTTAATATGCTGACACTTTTTAAGGGGATGATCAGACCATCAAACTGAACAACTTTCTCTATGGGACCAATGACAAAATCGCGAAAAAAAAATCAATTGCTCCATACAAAACTGCAAACCTACCTTAGCCAATTGTATGGGACAGCTGATTTTTTTATCGCAATTTCGATGTTGGTCCTATAGTGAAAGTTGTTCAGTTTGATGGTCTAATCATCCCATATTTCGAACAGCCCAAAAAAAAAAATATTACTTGACATACCGAATTATGTCTCTCATGTTCTACATTTTCAATAGTTTCAGTTTTAAAATACGGAATTTCTATCGTTTGTTTCGAACTTTCTGTGCCAAAATTAAATTTTCCTTCCCTCATAAAACTCATAAACCTCATTAATACCTTTTTTTATCGAACGACTACACTCAAAAACAGTGATAAGTTTCAATTTCTTTGCAATGGAAGCTGAGGTCAAGAAATTAAGTTTCTACTTTGTGGCGTTCTTGTCAAGGAGGGAGTCACATTTTGAATGCAAGGCGGGCGCTGTTTTTATATCGTCGAGTCACGCTAGGCTGATCAAAACACTTTTGAGGCGAGGGGCGAAAATTTCTCAAAAACCGTTTGAGCACTTTGCTTCCACTCGGTCTACCTTCTCTCTATTCTCAGGTTTCCGACTAAAAGCACCCTCGGAGAAGCATGTGCGTGGGTGTCATGTTTGAGCTTCAAACAAAACAAGTAAATCAATAGGAAGCTTTGAGTTTTATTTGGCCAATTGTGCCTATATTCGGTTGACGGAAAACTTTCTCTTTGTGGATTGTATCCTTTATTTTAAATATCAAAGTAAGAATACATTGCTTTTTTTTTGCAATCGTTACAGTAGGCCACAATGAGTTTTTACTCTACTGACTACTGTAGTTACGTCACAAATTTCGTACAGCGCTCCAAGTGGTTACGTTGCGAACTAATTTCTGTCAAAATTGGTGACGTGACTATAGTAGTAAAGTGCAGTGAAAACTCATGGTTGGCCTAAAGAATACTTCGAATATTTTTAGCGGTTTTATGCGCTCTGTCGCAGTGTATGATATTCTCAAAACATCATATCAGCAGGACATTACATTCTCATAATAGCAAATACGCGAAATATAATCGCAAAAGACGATAAACGCATGATATCATATTCTAAGTACAGTCAGGCTGAGAATACCATTTTCGAGAACAGACCACAAATTCATGGTCTAAAGTTGCAATTTGATATAAGAATTCTAAATTCTCATACACATTCCACTGGAGTCGTTGTGGCGTATGTTTACTTTATACTTACCAGTTTTTTATCAGGTTATTTCTGCTTAATATTAAATAATTGTATAGGGTTTTATCTATCCGAGGTTTTTTATTCTTATGTTATCGAATAAGCCATGGCTCAGATTCTAAGTCGAAAATTTGTTGTTTGAAAACTGTGCGTGTTCTAAGCCTTAGTAAACAGGCATATGAATCGTAGTCCTGACTATTATAAAACTGTAACAGAAGTGTGTCTGTACATTGAAAATATTTACAAAAAAAAAAGATGACGATATGGTTTATAGGTGTCCCTGAATCCAAATCAACTTGTTGTTAGAATGTTTGTCCGTCTGTTTGTTTGTGTGTTTGTTTGTGCGAGCATCACGCGACTTCGTCCGCAAAAATTATATACCTACTTGATTTAACTCAAATTATAAACTTCTGTTGCTCGAACAAACAAAAAACAGACAAATAGCTAGTAGACAAAATTCTAAAAAAAGTTGATTTGGAGTCAGGGATACCTAAAAACCATATCGCAATTTATTAATCTAAATATTTTCAATGTACAGACACACTTCTGTTATCGTTTTATAATAGTTTAGGTTAGATACCTACCTACCAATATCAACATAACTATAAGATCTTCCTAAGATATCGACTTGATACCTGTTTTACAGAGGCCGTTTGAAAAGCTAGGGCTCTCAAGCTTTGATCTGTTTCATTTAATAATAATAATTATGCTGTCTACTCAGCTGTTTTAATTAACAACTTGAAATAAGCACTTTCCTTTGAAATTCAAAATTGGTATCACAAATAAATACGTAATCGGATCAGTAAAAGCAAAGGCTGACCGACAAACATTTGACTATTTAAACGCATCAAGGCCTGTTGGGTTATCTATTTGATTAGCTGTTAAAATTATCTCGATATACAGGGTGAAATTGATATCATTAGCATCATTTTAAACTAAGAGTCTACCCATCAAACAGCGCTACTATTACTATGGGAGTAAACTGAACGGAGCTATAAATCAGCTGTTGCATACATTTGAGTCGAGTACAGCTGATTTCTTTTTTGCTCCTATCTGTTTGCTCCGATAATAAAAGTTGTTCAGTTTGGTGGGTAGACTCTAAGTTTAAAAGGATGCTAATGATATCAAATTCACCCTGAAGAGAGAGGCCATTCGTTACCCGATACTCAGCGCAATAATACATTTACAACAAGAGAGTAAACATTGTCGGTGACCGATTCAGTTTCGCAGATATGAACCCAATTTAACGGAGCTTTACTAAACTATTTAGGTGAAACTTTAACGCCAAGAAATCACATTGCTATTCCAACGTAGCAACTAAAGGCTTTCAAAGATGTTGCATAAAGCATTGTACTGAACTGATCACAGCTAAAACAGGAATCGTCAGTGTAGAAAGAGCCCTTTGTTCTCCACGTACAACGAAGGATGAAGATACACGTGAAACAAACGAATGAATGACAGCGGGCATAATAATAGGTGAAGATGACAGAGAAACGATGGTATTGCCTTTAACACGGTGAATGATTAAAATGGGCTAACCTTTTGGCTCCTAAAAGGGTAGAAGAATATTGCTATTGTTTATTATGTTGTAAGTATCAGGTTCTGGGGTCTTATTGTGTAACTACCCGATTCAATCGATATCAAATCGATACGATATTTTGTGTCGATTCTCATCATCATCATCATCAGCCCATCATCGTCCACTGCTGAACATAGGCCTCTCCCAAGGCGCGCCACAAAACTCTGTCCGCGGCCTTCCTCATCCAATCGCTCCCCGCTACTTTTTTTAGGTCGTCTTTCCAGCGGGCAGCAGGGCGTCCCACACTACGCCTACCAGTTTGCGGTCTCCACTCTAGAACTCTGACACCCAACCGGTTGTCAGTTCTTCGGCAGATATGACCAGCCCATTGCCACTTCAGCTTGCTAATTTTCTGAGCTATGTCAACGACTTTAGTTCTCTGACGTATCACTTCATTTATGATGTGATCCCTGTGTGTGATTTCTGTCGATTCTGCTTCTTAATATTTAGTTAATTCATTTCAGAAAATGGATAAATGATGATCACAGAAACAAATATGACTTACAAATTTCCTATTACAGTTATAATGCGTTACCTATGTTGGAAACGATATAATCGGAAACTTACAGAGTTTGCTCTATAATCACACCGAGTTTGACGCTTGTACGTATTACCGTTTTTACGATAGAGCGAGAAGAAAAAACGTTGATAAAAACTACTTTCTTGTATTCCCTTAATTTTTATCTTTTTGTCATTTTTATTATTTGTTAACAAATCCGCCGTCATAATGCATATTCGGTGAAAATTTCAACTGACTAGCTATTACGATTCAAAAGTTACAGCCCTAAATAGGTAGAACCGACGGACGGACGGATGGACGGACAACGTAGTCTTAGTACTAGGGTCCCGTTTAACCCCTTTGGGTACGGAACCTTAAAAACAAAGAATGCAATGAATAACGGATGAGTAGGTACGTACATTTTTACGAAAATTTTAATCAGAGCTTGGCAATCCCCAGCGGCATGCGGTTAGTACAGTCAAACAGTTTCGTTCGAACGATGGCAAAGTTTCAACGATACGACGTTTCATTTGAATAGGTACAAGCAGTTTTTGTCAGAAGAAAAAGTTGAATATACGTAAGCTCTACCTATAAAAATACTGATAGTTGTTTCAACTTCGGTACAGAAAGGAACAATCTTATTTTGAAGAACAATACCTGTAAGTCATGAGTAGGTATAATGCATTGGACAAGCACGCAATTCATTGGAACGCAGGTATAACTGAACCCTCTGGGGACTTATAGATTGAAGCTTTTAGTCTTCAAGCTAAGTTATAACATTGTTGTTTACCTATAGGACCAAGTCAATATCGTTTATTGGATTGAATGGAAAATCTGGATTCGACAGATTGTTACGAAACATTTGAAGATTAATTTAATTTCATTAACAATTGTTGTGTTTATTTGGACGCATAATGTGATATTTCTGCTTTTAGACGGCCTGATAATTAAATCGTTTCTAGTACACTTAACTGCTAACCCGAGGGGTTTAGGTTCGAATCCGGCATGGTGCAAGTCACAGACACGTTTCTATAATTATTTATAACTAGAGTTTACCCACGACGTCGTCTGCACTAATTACCTATATATATATAGGTACCAGTTGAAGTCAGATTATAAGCTATCAAACAAATAAAATTTCATCAAAATCGGTTCAGTAGTGTTGGCGTGATGTTGGAACAAACAAACAAACAGACGGTTATGGTAATTAAAATATCCCGTGCCTACAGTACTATTATTAGACTTTGACATTTGACATTTCATACCTTGTCATTAATCATTTTAGACATTAGCCGCCTAAATCGTCCTTTCCTCACGCTACACCCTTTAGCAAGAAAACCAGCTTTGATGTCAGATTGAAATAAAACTATTAAATAATGGACCATTCTGAAGCACTCTGCTTTCAAGTAAGTACACGGATTGTAGCCTATTTATATTCCAAGATTAACCCTTTCAAAGTTGGAAATCGTTTACCGCTAAAATCTTCAGTTTCTCTGATACTGACATTAGGACTTTGTAATTCTAACCGACACGTAAAAGTCATTTCCCGTCTTTTGGGATATAAAATCGAGTTCCATCTCAGGCGGATTTTTTCACGGGGCCTCATTTAAAATTGCGAGTCGAAGATAAAAAAGCGAGGCGGCCGCGGTGGACGCCGCGCGGGCGCGGGGCGCAGTGTTCCCAAACCTCCTGATTTTACGGGAGATCTACCGATTTCTGACTCCATCTCCCGATCTACCGAAACATTATCACATTTCCCTTTTTTTAGAATTTATCTGAATAATTCAAACAATACCCAACATTATATTGATAATAATATAAATTACATCTATTCACTTTTAAAATTAGTTTTCATTACTGCATTTGTTTGTTTTCCGCCAGTAAGAAATTTAAAGTTAGTTTTATGTAAATAATGAATTCAAATACCATAAGAAATATTTAAAATATTGATTCAGTTAGGTACGGTGTCAAATATTAAGTGGAGAAGTTATTGCAATGTAATAGTTTTACAAGAAAGAAGACAAGAGGCATACAAAATTATTTAAAAAATGCCTGTTGCTCTAAGTATTCAAAAATGTTACTATATGCAAAATTTGTATGTTTAATAAAGATTAAACGTTTTTTATCTTGGTTTTTATGTAACATTTGATAATCATTTTGATGAGAATCTTTAGGAAAAACAATTAATTTGCTTTATTTCCAATCTTCCTATTTTAAATTAATCAAAGTCTATTTCCAAAAAAAAAAAAAAAATCTCCCGTTTTTTAACAACGATTCTACCGAATTTTTATTTTTATTTCGGGAACATTGGCGGGTCGTCGCTGTCGGCGCGGCCCTGATCAAAACACGTCTGATACTAATGACGACGACGCGAATTTTTATTGCAGTTTCCTCTCTTCCTCTTCAGGGACTACTATTTGTTCACAGATATCCGTTGAATTTTCACTCTTGAAGCAGCTATAAAAAGTTAAAATGTCTAAACTGTGTACCTAAAGAGACTTCTGCAGGGATTTTATGTGTTTTGCTTTAGTCTTTTTTAGGGTTCCGTACCCAAAGGACGAAAGCGACCCTTTTCATAGGCCTACGCTGTCCGTCTGTCCGTCCGTCCATCCTTCCGTCTGTCTTAACGTCACAGTTCAAAAGTTACAGCCCTAAAGGCTTCACAGAACATGCCTTATTACTTCGGATTTGCTTACAATTAATAAAAATTTCAACAATGTTGAAAATTTAGGGGGGGCCTGATACAAGAAACTAATTTTTTATCATCGTTTTTTCTTCTCGCTCTATCGTAAAAACGATCATACATACAAGCGTCAAACTCGGTGTGATTATAGAGTAAACTCTACAATATAACATAAAATTATAAAACTGGCCAAATGTGAGTCCGCCTCGCGCTAAAGGTCCCGGAGAAAACAAAACTTTTTGTAAGTTAATATGTAGCGTACCTATCTGTATAGGTAGGTATATCTTGAGATACGGAACCCTTGGTGCGCGCGTAGCCCGACTCGCACTTGACCGTTTTTTAAATAATATCTAATATTTTTACTCTGCAAGTTAAAGTTGTTAATAATCATAATCTGTCATACGTATTTAGATACATTTTCATATTTGAATACAATAATACAGGGTGTTAGGGTAAAAAGTTGCATTACTTTAATGGGTGATTGTAATCATAATACTAGACAACTTTATCAAAGGGAAAAAAAATAATACGCAAATTTTCGATCTGCTGATTGCATTTAGCATAGACTGTTAATAATTTTTTTGCGAATTTCCTATAGGTTTCATAGGGAAAGTTGTTCAGTCTCATGGGTACAATCACCCCTTAAAGTAACGCAACTGTTTACCCTAACTCCCTGTCTAAAATAATACTAAAAATGAGTAGTATTTATAAGTACCAAATCAAGTTCAAATTGATTGAGAAAAATTAAAAAATTTTTTTGCTGATCGGCCAGTGATAAAACTGACATAGGTATTTAGAGGAGTTACCTTTCAAAATACATTAAAAGACATCACATTCATCGCTATGCTGCATCGCAGCTGTGCTATTAAGGTACAAATAACTTCTAAGGTTGTATGGCAGAAATCGCTTTTTAGCACTAAGACCGCCTTGTTTTGTATCTTCTGTATTTCTTTTTGCTGAGTAGGTAATATGTTTCGATTGATTGATTGAAAATGAGTTGATTCTTAAAGGCTTTGGTTACTTTTTCAAGAACCTTTAGAGTCAAATATCTCAGCTCCGATGCGAGCTAGGCCATAAGTCTGTCTGTTTTTTATAGTACTATAATCATACAATACTTTTAATGGTGTCTAAAAACATGACAATACCTTCACTCATACCCATTTATGTTTCTCCCTTATACTTTTAATAATTAAAACTGAAAAATAACTGTACCTGCATTACCTAGGTACAATTTAAAGAAATGCGGATCCGTTTACAGAAGTAAGTATAATAAGCAGTCTTTTACTCGAGCTATAAAATCAGCATAATATTTCGTAATTTCGGTACGGTGTATCTGGCAAGTTGCCCAATTCAATTTAATCTTTGTACAGAGCGCACCACTGTGGTCACTTTTCGCTCGTTTCCCCCGTTTCATGTTCACAACTCTGAAGTCGTGGAATGAAATCCGTATCGTGCGCACTTCGCTGAACATTCTAGTCAGGGTCACCCCCAATGAATTAATAAATTCTAAAAGCCCCCTGCATTCAGTGATTTCGAGCAATAAGCTCGTTATTAGATCCTTTCCCCGTTCGTAAGCGACTCGATACGTTTATAATTAAACATGACGTCAATCGTGAAGTCCTAAACACATTCATTCAACACTTAAAGATCCCATTGTTCAGTTTACACATAATAACTTGTAGACGTTTATTTTCATTGTTACTCGTATTCGAATCAATTTTTTTTTAAATTGGATGGGTTAAAATTGACATACAATTCTTAGAAGTCATACAAACAAATATTTACCTTTAGTACTGTAGCCCCGGGACTTTTTAATTACCAAAAAGATTACCGATTGCCGTTTATAAATTGTTGTAACATACGTTGTTGTTAAATTACTAATCTAAAGCATTAAGACCAATCAAAATTGACTTTTGCATCTGATCTTACAGCTTTGTATGGCATTGGCTACTTTAGACTATCTTACTATTACATATGGGTATTGAACTAAGATGAAGATCATGACAGTATAAAAAAAACGGTAACGGAAATTTTTTTTTTTTTTTTTTGCCACGGCGTGTTGTGAGCTGTAAGACTTGGGTTTTTATATTAGTAATTTCGTATTTTTACGACAATTTCTAAACGACAATCGATTATCTTTTTGGTAATTAAAAAGTCCCGGGGCTACAGTACTACTAAATTTCAAACTAGACACGTGTCGTATATGAATCAAAGTCAAAAACCATCTTTTTACATAACTACATTATTATTTCATGACCTATACAATATAAATAAATAATACCGTACTTATTAAAGCTCATATTAAATAAAACCGATCAAGTGCGAGTCGGGCTACTCGCGCACTGATGGTACGAAAAACTTTTGGTTTCTCCGGGACTAGAAAAGAAAAAACAAATCACACGGCATTACTTTTAACTCATAGTAAGTACATGAAAAGCATATCCATTGTTCGAGTAATTTACACCTTGACTTGCAGAGCTGTCAATTTTATACAAAAGTTTGACGCATGATACGCGTAGACGGTATTGATAACAGTAATATTTTATACTAGAGTTTACCCGCGACTTCGTCGACACAAATTATATACCAGATTTTAAGTCAGATCATAAGCTATCAAACATAAAAATTTCAAAATAGGTTCAGTAGTTTTTGCGTGATGCTATTACAAACATACAAACAAACAAACAGACAAACAGACGGACAAAAATTCTAAAAAAGGTTGATTTTTAGTCCGGGATACCTAAAAACCATATAGTAATCTTTTGCATATAAATAAATATGTTCAATGTACAGACACACTTCTGTTACAGTTTTATAATAGTTAAGATATGGAAAATAATGGAAAAATAGTTTAGAAAATGTAGATGCCGCGTATCAAGTAGCATTGAAATTTCCTTTGGATAAGTTCAAAGCTTTATATCTTTATAATTATGTTATAAATCGCAAATGTTTTTTGATCTCAGGCATCTAGATTTTCTAAACTATTTTTAATATGTAACATATTACTTTTAATTATACCGTATACCTACTGCAACCACCTTAAGGGAATATAATTCGTACCGCGCTCCATACAAAATGAAGTCTGGTAATATTTTCAACTCAAACCAATAGTCAATGAAATTTTTGAGAAACAATCTAGAAACGAATCTGTTGTTTGTATGAAGTCAGATTTTCGTTAAAATGTATAGTTTTAAAGTTACAGTGCCTCAAAGATTTCCATACAAATCTTAAATTAAGCATAGCACTAAAACTATACATTTTAACGAAAATCTGACTTCATACAAACATAGAGATTAGTTTCTAGATTGTTTCTGAAAAATTTCATTGAATTTAATTGGTTAGTATTGAAAATATCACCAGATTTCGTTTGATTGCAGCGCGCATTTGCGCATTCGGAGTAAACTTCTCTTATTGGAAGAACGTCACCTTTCTTCCTCTATTTTAAATTAATCAAAGTTAGTACATGGTCTACTGAAAGTATGTAACTAGGCCTGGCTTTACAAACTAGTGGCATACACCACCAGACGGAAGAGGGAGTGACACACACTAATTTGTGAAACTTCCAAGAGAATGGCGGAACAATCCCGATCTTGGCAAAGTAAGTACGCGATAATTTGACAACTTCAAAGTATCATTTAGACACTTGTGTCTCAATATACTTATGAAGCAGTACCGATACTAGGCCCTCGATCGAGATATATTTTTATTTTGGGCGTGTGTTGCAGGTTGTAACAAAACACCCTAGTAATATTTAAAGGGGTTTTTTAGACCATCAATCAACCACCTTTAAGATCGCGAAAGAAATCACCTGTTTCATAAAAACTGCAGTAGTGACACGACTCAGCCGCCGATCAATCTTAATCTCAATCTTAGCCGATTTTTTTGTTTTTTGTTTTGTTTTGTAATGGCAGTTCTGCGGAATCGATATTGTGTAGAATCACGAATAGGAAGAAAAGCGATCGTCAAGAGCTTCGAAAAATCCTTTATGACGTACCTAACATCAATATTAGGTAACTATTAATTAATGTCAATAAATATTAAAAACCGTTTAAGTGCAAGTCGGGCTACTCGCGCACCGAGGGTTGTGTACTACATCACCACAAAATATAATTATAAACATAAAAAAAAACTTTTGTTTTCTTCAGGACCATTAGCACGAGACCTACTCATACTTGGCCGGTTTTTATTATTTGTTGCTATACTGTAGAGTTTGCTCTATAATCACACCAAGTTTGACGCTGTATTACTGTTTTTACGATAGAGCGAGAAAAAACAACGTAGATAAAACAATTTTCTTGTTTGAATACCTCCCTTTTTTTAACGTTTTGTAATTTATATTACTTATTAGCAAAACTGCCATAATAACGCACATTCTGTAAATATTTCAACTGTCTAGCTATTACGGTTCAAAAGTTACAGCCCTAAAGATGTAGGACAGACGGACGGACGGCCGGACAGCAGAGGTTTATGAATAAGGGACGAACAGATGTCACCCACCGTCAGACTTGCAGCGCGTCTCTCCACGTCTCTCAAAATCGCTACTGCACGATTAGTGTTATTGGGTCTGTGTCACAGAACAGATGTTGCTAGTGGTAAATAAATCAGAACCCGCCTAAAACTTGAGTGACTTGCTCGTTAAGGCTTTCCCTACACAAGTGTGCGGAGAAACTTAGTCAGCGACCAGCCTAACTTCGGCTATTAGTTTTCAAAGGTACTAGACATTAATAAACAAATCGTATAGATACTTTCATTTGTTTGCTAGGAACGGTGATACTATAACCTTATCTTAAACACAATAGTTTATTTATTTTAACTAAGGCGGATTGACTATAAGGGCGAGATTCAGAGACGATTTTAAGTCTTAGTTCGAACTAAGTAGGGTGAAAATGTATGGATTTTGACATAAGGGAGTTCGAACTAAGACTTAAAAAACGTCTCTGAATCTCAGCCTGAGGGTCAAGGAGTTTTTTTAAATTTGTTGGTACGGAGTTTTGTGTTTAGCCCTCGATGCGCGAGTCCGACCGGTTTTTTTCGAACTGAGCTGAGAAACTGTCGCGTCTAGTTATAGATGAATGAAAAATAGGTACCTAAGTATTTTCGGTACGCATTATATGGAAATGGATAAGAAAATAACAAACAATGGACTCACAATTTACTAGCATTAATTTCATTTCAAAGTATAAAAGCTGAATAAAATCCGATCGAGAATCTGATTCAATCCGAAGCTTCTAATTGGTTATATTTCTCATTCAATTTTAATTTTCAAAAATCGAACTGGCAGATGGAAATTGTTGAGATAGTTAGAAATAGAATTAATTGTATTTACATGCAGGGTGAAATTGATATCATTAGCATCCTTTTAAACTAAGAGTCTACCCATAAAACTGAACAACTTTTACTATGGGAGTAAACTGATTTGAGCAAAAAAAAAAATCTTCTGTACTGAACTAAACTGATGTACTAAACCGCAGTGCCTACTCGACTCAAACAGATGATTTCTTTTTTGCTCCAATCGGTTTTGCTCACATAGTAAAAGTTATTCAGATTGATAGGTAGAATCTTAGTTTAAAAGCTAATGCTAATGATATCAATTTCACCCTGTATAAAAGTTTATCTACATATAAAGATTTAAAAAAAATTGAAGTATGTATTGTATCCAGAAATACGGAAACGCTCGTGTATTCCACCGCGCTACCATCACATCTATGGTTTCAAGATTTTATTCCACGAATCTTGAACCAAAAATGTAGGTAACCATTTAAAAATTTTCACGTGGGACGAAAGTCTCATTGGAAATTCAGCTAATAGCGCGGAAAGGCATCTTGGGTGCAATGCATAGTTATTGAGAAAGGGTACGCGACGCGCGCGGCTTGGCACTATTATTCGGGTAGCCAGGAATGTAGACGGCACGTGGGCGGGCGATATAAAACCGAATCAGCCGCAACGTTTCGCAATGTTCTAGGTAGGTGTCGCCTCACGACACCATTCTATTCCTTACATAATAAATGGCTTAAGGGGATATTACCGTTTGCCCGCTCCATACAAACGAAGTCTGTTTATATTTTAAATACTAACCAATTCAACTCAATGTTTGCAGAAACAATCTATAAAACAAATCTCTATACTTGTATGTTGTCACATTTTCGTTAAAGTGTATAGTTTTAAAGTTACAGTGCCAAATATTTCCATACAAATCTTAAATTAATCCGTTACTCCATTTCAGATACCAACGCATTTTTAAGGCTATTTTGAGTAACAGAAACAAATATTTGAAACATTTCTTCTCACTTATCCTTAGAAAAGATTTAGTAACGACTAAGATACGTCGGATAATCTTCGATATTAGATAGATCTTTCTGATAAACAAATTATATTTTCAAATCAGAACTGGCCAGTAGGCTATTAAAATCTTTTCGTCCTTATTGGAAATGAAGTATAGCAGAAACTGTATATTTAAACGAAAATAACGGACAATATACAAGAATAGAGATTTGTTTCTAAATTGTTTCTGCAAAATTTCACTGACTTTAATTGGTTAGTATTGAAAATATAACCAGACTTCGTTTGTATATGGAGCGCGATAATATACCCTTAATAGCCAAATTTACGAAACGTTTTATTGTCAAATGGTACTAGCACATGCCACTTATAAATAGTTGTTAAAATGAGTAGTAGCCAGATGATTGTTCTTCCTACCTAGTCCTGTGAATAGAGAAAATCTTTCTTCAGTCTAGAGTTTATATTTAACCCAGATTTAACCCTTGGACTCCCACGGAAGCGATATTATTGAAACACCCATTGTTTATCTATTGTTATCTTAAAGCCGGGTTGCGAGCAGATAAGTCAAATATTGTGAAAACTTCGATACCGCGATTTAGGAATCATAGCGTCCCATTCTTACGCGCTCGATACAAGACATAATTTTATGCGTTTCGCCTCAAACTTTGCACTTGCATATTTCTTGCGTTCTGTGGTATCGCAAAGTTGATTTTTTCAAAAATGTTATGATATTTGCGCTTAGATAAGCAAGAGCGTCGGTGGCGCGTTGCGGAGAGATATGGAAAACCAATATGAGGTCCGGGTTCGAATCCGCACGTACGGTATGCAATGTACCAATGAGTTTTTCTTATGTACGTAATACCAACAGCTCTCAAACAGTGAAGGAAAACATCGTGAGGAAACACGCATCCGAATTTTCTCTACTCTCATTAAACAAAAGAAAATTCTGATGCGTTGTAGGTATGTGAAATCTACCAATCCACATTGGGCACGTGTGGTGGACCATCGCACGCTCTAAGGATAGGTAGGCATGTGCCGTAAAGTAGGACGTAGGTAGGTATATAGGCTGATGATGAGCAAGATGACGATAACAGAAACATTACACTACTTACTTTAATCCTATGGCGTGTCTATTAGTTTGGTTGTACCCACTGCACAGTATAAGAAAGAGTATCTAGTACTACATACAGTATGGACCTGCCTGCTTCCCACCAACTTTTTACCTCACCCCCTCAGGTTACTTCGTGGTTACCAGCCTACTACTCCATCAAAAAAGAAAACTAGCTACACCATCAATTTTACATCGAAAATACATACGAGTACATAGATCGGAAATAGGGATAGCGGTATTCCAATTGTTGCAAATCCCGTTGGAAAAAAGCCGCTCTTGCTGTGTAGTAATTGCTGTGAACCAATTCTACTAGTTTTTAAAGCCATGATCGAGAAAGCTACACAAGTGCCCAGTGAAATCGAGTGCTCAAAACTTTGACTTATGAAATAATTAAGATCTGTCATGACATGACTACTAATGTCGCAAATGCTAAATCGAGTCTTCTCGTTTCTTGTCACATGATAAGTTGTTTCCAGTAGCTGTAGGATTTGACATACAATTAATTCGTTACCTTGGCCGAATTAAACGGATTTTCTTTTTCCAACAAGATTTGTCATTTTTTTCTTTTTTAACGACATGTTTGAAGAAATCAGTTTAGACTAGTAGCAAAGTTTAGTCTTATAAAGGGCCCTTCTTAATATGTTTATAAGGGTTTGGTCAGACCGTGAAACTGAACCACTTTATCTATGGCAACAACATATCTGCTAAAAAAATCTACTGTTCCATACAAAATTTTGCAGCTGATTTTTTTTTTCGCGTTTTTCATGTTGGTCCTATAGAAAAAATTGTCCAGTTTGACGGTATTATCATCCCCTGAAAAGCGTGTCAGCATATCAAGAAGGACTCTGTATATTGGGTTTTAGGAAAGAATTAAGTGTGAAGTGTTAAATTAGGTACCTAAAAAAGAAACAAAAAAAACCACAGTCGTTTCGTACCAGCGAAAAGAAATGTATATTCTGTATGCTATATTGTGTATGTTTCCGATTATATCAATACAATATCGATAATTTAGATACTTATAATGTACGACTGTACTGGACAATATCAAGTAACATTAAGAAGCAGAATCACAAAGTACTGTCAAAGGGAAATTCTGGGGAAGGGGCATTTTGGGAAAGGGACATTCTGGGAAAGGGACATTTTGGGAAAGGGACATTCTGGGAAAGGGACTATTTGAAACCGGGGGGCATTTTGAGAAAGGGACATTTAGAAACTAAACGAAAATACACCCTATAATACCGATCGGATCGAGTAGTTACAAAATTGATTCGAAAAATGTTGATATGTCTATTAATAGCTATTTTCACATTGTCAAAGTGGCAATAAATTGGCAACTACAACGTAATCGTTCGACGATTATTTAATTTATATTAAAATTGTATTATATAAAACAAACCAATTACTCACTTTGATTGCCATACACAATAATTTGAGGGACTTAGTGTGGACTGAAATCAATTATTGGTTAAAAGCTTTCAACAAAATAAACAATCGTTCCGGCGAGAAAGTCAAATCAAACAACATCAAACGAACAGAAACTATGTCATGTACGAGTATTAAAAAGCTGATCTCAAGTGTTCGCACGATTTTAAACTCGCTTTCAAATGCGTATCAGAATCAGCCTGAGACACAGTTCCTTTAAATTTTTTTACAGCTGCCTTCTTTATTGTTGAATAAGTCTCTTCAAGTGCTGCAGTGTTTCCATGCAATATACATTTTATACCTATATAGGGTCCTTATTAATATGCTGATGGTTTTTAAGGAGATCAGACCATCAAACTGAACAACTTTCACTATAGGAAACTATGCAGTCCTATTTGACCCGAATGTATCGGACAGCAGATTTTTTGATTCAGATTTCAATGTTGGTACTATAGTGAAAGTTGTTCAGTTTGATGGTCTGAGGCATCCTGTTCTGTTCTAAGAAGTAAAAGTGAACGCTGTAAGACCTTACCACCTCGGTTAAATTCTGTAATGAAACATTTTCCTAACCCAAACTATTGTAGTTTTCCGTAAAACTTCGTTTAAAATAGTACACGTCTACAAGCATCGTACGACATAATCTCTACTTAGTGAAGTGCTTGTTCGCCCCGCTCGGCGTTCCTGGCACTATTGCGGGCATCCCACTTGGTTTCATAACCCACTCCCTACTCATACGCTTCGAAACTCATTGCTTTCACTTTGAGCCAATAATGAACACGCCCTTAGCATGTTTCCATAAGGTAAGTAGTGAATTAAAATTACCTACCTACTCTTAAAACATAATTATTTTATACAGAGTCCTTCTTAATATGCTGACACTTTTTTCAGGGGATGATCAGACCATCAAACTGAACAATTTTCTGTATGGCACCAACATCGAAATAACGAAAAAAAAATCTGCTCTGCCATACAAAACTGCAAACTTACTCGAGCCAAATGTATAGGACAGCTGATTTTTTTTGTTGACGATTTCGATGTCGATGAGAAAGTTGTTCAGTTTGATGGTCTGATCATCCCCTTAAATTGTCCGCATATTAAGAAGGACCCTGTATACAAAGGTGTTAATGAATTAACGCAAAACTAGAAAGTAGTTTGTTTAGAATCGAGAGCAGAATCGAATTATCATGGTTTCAACATAGGTAATTTTTATCAAAATAATAAACAATTTGTATAAAAATTTTAAAATTTACTGTACTCGATCTCAACCCACCGCTTGGACACTCTCACCCTACTTACTACCAAAATAAGATTCTTAATATGTATCCATGAGCACGTTAGCGCTTTCATTAATTGCTGAAATGAGAACAAATCATTTTTGCCACAAATTAAAAATTAAAATAACTTTAAATTTTAACTATCAAAATAATGAAATTATTGTATCAATCTAATTATTTTGTTATAAATCAGTTTGGGTGTATGAGGTTTTGCGCTTATTCATTAACACGCTGTATATTACAGTACAGCATTATGTTCACGACTATATTCCCCGATAATTCCCTAGTATATTTACAACATGTTTATATCTTCAAGCGCTCGTTGTCGTAGTGGAGCTTGGGTATTGGAAACGATCACCGAAGTTAAGCAACGTCAGGTCCGGTTAGTCTTTTGATGGGTGACCGTGTAGTGGTATTTCATCACGAGCGTTTCCGCGCTTCCGAAGGCACGCTAAGCAGTTGGTCTCAGACAGTTCCGTCAGATGGCGTTGTGACTATTCGTTAAGCCAGGGCAGGTCAGCCTATTAAGGCGGCTTGAAAATTCTCTGACAGCAAGTTGAACACTAACTTGCCTCCACCAACACGCACTGGGCCCGCGTGGTGGAGTATGGCCCACTTCTCTCTCACCCTTATTCGTGAGAGGAGGCCTTTGCCTTGCCTTTGCAGTTGGATTCTACAGGCTATAAATAAATAAATATCTTGGACATTGTCACACAAATTATCTAGTCACATTTAAAGTACCAGAATCTAGCCTGGACTTGTGTTATGATGACTAGATAACGATATAAAATACATATATCGATACAAACGTCCATGACTCGGGTACAAATATTCATATTCATCGTACAAATATTTGTCCCTTACGGGATTCGAACCCGCGACCCTCGGCACAGAAGGCAGGTTCACTACAGACTGTGCTATCGGGCCGTCTATAACTTACTTACTTATATCTTCAACGGTTAACTCTGTGCTTTGTTTGTCAGTCAGTCGTTCAGGCAATCATGGAACTGTTTTATAAGTACAATTAGAATAAGATAAATAAACCATCGTACTTTTCCATCCCAAACATTATCTCAATTATTAAAAAACTGTAACTGAACTTTACATTGAAGATATTAACAGAAAAAAGTTACGATATGGTTTTTAGGTGTACTTGATAACAAATCAAAAATTGTTGGATTTATTGTCTGTCTTTCTGTTTCTTATTGTGTGTTTGTTTGTTCGAGCATCACGCAAAAACTAATGAATCGATTTTGATGAAACTTTTTTGTTTGATAGCTTATTATCTGACATAAAATCTGGTGTATAATTTGTGCGGACGAAGTCACGGGTAAACTCTAGTTATACATAAAGTAATTAACAGTAGATGAGGATGTTTAATATGAAGAAACATTTTGGCAAGAAACAAAACTTTACTTCGTTATGTCTCCATTTATTACACTATCCGTAAAAACGGTTGGTTAAAATTTCATTCTCGCTCCACAGGTTTTAGCTTGGCATTAAATTAAAGTGTGCACTCAAATTAAACCAGAATAAGTTACTTAGTTAAGTGTTTTTATAATACGGTATGTCAAGTTTTTTTTTGGAGGGCTGAATCGAAAACCATTTCGAGATAATTGTCTCAATAATAATATTTTCTTTGTCAGAGATTTTAAACTGAAAGGATTACAGATATCTACATCTACACTAATATTATAAAGAGGAAAGATTTGTACCTATTTTTGTATGTTTGTAATGAATAGGCTCAAAAAGTACTGGGCCAATTTAAAAAATTCTTTCACCAATAGAATGCTATATTCTTCCAATTTGACATAGGCTACATTTCATTTTGAAAAAAATTACGGATCCTTGGTAAAATTGGAACAATGTAACCGAAGGTGTAGAAAAAAAGTGTTTTATATCCAAATTTCCAAAAATAAATAATTGTCTACCCCGTGCGAAGCCGGGACGGGCTGCTAGTTTTAAATAAAATAACGTCGTTTTTCGGTCCGCCCAGTGACGTCACCAGAGAACCCGTGAATTTGGTAACCTTCAAACAAGTTGGTAAACTTCAAATCTACTTAAATTAAAATAACTGGCCATTATGAAAAAAATACATTCGCAATGTCAGAATTTGACATTTGATGTTGCCGTTTCTGTCTCCAACATAGAGATAGAAAGAGAATGCAGGATTTTTTTCTTAATACAGCACAAAGTAGTTTTTCTCCATGGAGTTCGAATTATTTTCTCTCCACGATTTTTGCATTTAGAGATTACAGATCAAAGTAATTTAAAATTTAATTTATATTGATAAACTCAATGAATCGCAATAACAATTCAACTGGTTCCTTAAATTATTTATTCTATCCGTAAAAACATAAAATGACTTGAAAAAAAAAATACTTACCGAATTGTCGTTAGTGTCTTAGTACAAATCAACGTAAAATAGACTTCTTTATAAGTTTAACTTAGCCCTAGCACTCTTGACTAGATTATAATGAACTTATCTGTCGCATGCTGAAACCATAAAAAGATCTTACATGCTTTGACAGATACCTAGCTTGGAGTACCTCGATACCTCTGCGGTAGGTGTCTCAACCACGCCGGTGCAGAGCTGCGGTAATCCGGGGGCTGCACTTTTGCCTCTCGTGTAATCTGAAATCGATAAAATGCTCTCAGAGGTGTGGTTACATAGACGGCAAGTCATTTCCGAAGTGACATCCAAAAACCAGACCTAGTTTTCTGTGTGTACGCTATTCCAGATACCTTTTTTAGGGCAGTTTTTAAGTCTGTCGTTTTTCAGATTACGCTCTCAAGTGCTTTAATTTTTTTGATGTCAATAGTGAAGCGCCATTGTAAAATAATAGAAAAAACAAAAAACGAATTCTCTCTGCTCTTGAAATGCTGTAACTATACAATATAAACAATGGAATTGTGACCAATAACAAAAAAAAATACTTGAACGACGCGACGATGGTCAAAATAACAACGTTTGTTTTTGTGTCTATACAAATATGTTTTTTTTACCCGACTGCACCAAAAGGAGGGTTATGTTTTTCGACTGTATGTATGTATGTATGCCCATTTCTTTATCACGCCCTACACCCTAAAGGGCTTGATGAATTTAAACGTTTGTGGTGTCGTTAGATTCGTAAAAATTTTGAGATCGACATTATTTCTATACGGCGTCTGCGAATCAAAAAAAAGAGGGGTGAATAATCCATCAAAATCAACAAATAGGTCGCTGGGTGAATACAACAACGGCACAAGTCAAAAAAGTTGATTTTGAGAAAAATGACATTAAAGTTGGCGCGAGAGAGTGCGCGCGAACAAATTCGTCTGTAGTTACTACACAGCAAGGGTTAGATTATTGATGTTTGCCTTTTGTATATCTGTGTTATATTAGTAATCTATAACAGTTGAGGATTTTATTTATATACTACAATTTGTTTGATTTATTGGGCCATAAATATAGGGGTTCCGAGTTATGCCAGTTTTGCATTAACTTTTTGGTACGATTTAGATTTATGCCAGATAATTATTGAGAAAACATGAAGAATGTGATAGTAATTAGTACCCAAAATAAAACACAATTATGGCATTAGAGTAGAGACGGAAGAAATGGGAATTTGCAAAGCAATGAGGAAAAGGAAATTTGAACTGTTTACTGAATTAGCGGAAGATGTCTGATGAGATCCTATCAGATCAGATACACAACGAGTTCCATGATAAGAGCCAAACCAAGAAATTACTCGTGGGGAAATGTTAATGCCCAACCACATGTTGATCTCAATAGATCTCTCAGTACTGCTTAAATCAAGAACGATGTGTAAAACAATTATCAATCTCTATCTTCCGTCTTCTTACCAGCTACCCATTTTACGTAGTCGGGCCAGTTGGCCGGTGGTCGTCCCATACTATTTAATTATAAAATAACCACGCTAGTTTGTAGCTTCTGTTCTAGAACACAGACTCCTTATCAGTTGCCAGATCTTCAGCAGATATAACAAGCCTATTGCCACTTCAGCTTGCAAATTTTCAGGGCTACGTTATTTGCTTTAGTTCTCAGACGTTATTACTTCATTTCTGATGCTATCTCTTAGAAAAACACCGACCAGTAGCTGTTTCCATAGCTCACAATGATGGACTAGTTCTATCGTCACTGTTCATGTGTCTGCCTTGATCCCTATATTCATCCAATTGGATGAATGCAATTGGATGAATACGTCGTCAGATATTTTCAACGGGGGAAAGCCAATGAAAATATCTGTTGAAGTTTTCCCAAATTATCTCAGAGGAAATAAATGGAGAAATCCTGACATCAGTAATTTGGGATGATAGAATGATAAGACAAGAAGAGGTAAGAGGAAAAGAAAACTGAATTTAAAGGCAATATTTAATATGTAGGAATCAGATGATTTACCAAAGCTATATATTTACGAAGTAACCATACGAAAGCAGTTATAGAGCCTCACGCTTACATAGCTACGGTCTTTCCACAACATTACACTATTACATTGTTTTAATCTTCTGACCCTGGAACTTCATACAACAACAGATCAGTCTTCTATCTATACTAGAAAGCCATGGTACCAAAAAGCAGACTGGTAGATCTTCTTCTACCGAGTCGATGGCATGTCATTCTAAATCTTTCCAGCCCAGAATTTCGCCACACGGATAGCATTTTCGACAGCGTTCATAAGCTCCGTTCTCGTGCAGGTGTCCGGGCAGAAAGGGCACGATACGAGATGGGCCTTAGTCTGAGGAGTAACACCACATTCACACTTAAGGTCCGTCCCGTCCGTGTTACCCCACTTAAACAGATTGTCTTTACTCCGGCCAACCTGAGTTCGGAGTCTATTCAAGCATCTCCAGATCGGCGTGGGCAGCTCCTGTCCTGGGGGTAGGCTTTCCATAGGAGGAACAAATGGGTCAGGAAGTGCGTTACCTTCCCGCCAAAGACCAAGTCTAGCCTGAGAAGCCTCACTTTGAATTGGGTCGACACACTTCAAGAAATTCTTACGGCTCTTGAGCCTTTGGGGCACTGTGGGTTACTTGTACATCGGGTGCCGTGTGTCGACCTCTAGCTTGGTTCTCTCTATCGAACTTGCAACGGTCCTGCGGACGTCTGGTGGTGCAATTCCGGCCAGTGGATACAGCATCTGCACCGGTGTCGGTTTGATACAGCCAGTGATGATCCGACAGGTTACATTTAAAGCAGGATCCACAAGCTTTGTATGGGCGGAACGACTCCACACAGGACACGCGTATTCACCTGCAGAGAAGGATAGGGCTAGTCCGGTAGTTCGCAGGACTTGAGGCGAGTCTCCCCATTTCGTAGTCGTTAGTTTTTGCAGAAGCTTGTTACGTGCATACACTGGTAAATGATCATAAGTCAAAACTTTATAGGAGAAGAGATGTTATGATTCCCTGAAGAGTTGGAGGTAGGGAGGACCTACTTTGACATCACAAACCTTCACATTGTGGTTTACAGAATATAACAGGGGTAGTTTTTGCAGACGGGAATAATTTTAATTCAACTTTTTGACTCAAAAGTTTCATTGTTGCATAACACAAAATAACAATTTTATTAAGTGTAGTAGTGGCACAAGTACCATCTATCTCTTGATTCAGTGAAATATCGAGTTAGGTCTATATTACACAAGATAAAGTATGCGATGTAGAACCAGAATACGGTGCTAACTCAAATTTGCCAATTTTTGAGTTGTGCCGTTGTTGTATTCACCCAGCGAGGTGTGATTTGTAATTTTTCTTTATCTCCGTCTGCGATACCTACCTAATAAAATTCAAATTATATTTGCTCAAACATAGTTCGTATAGCTGATTAATGATTAGAGAGCTTCTCTTTCTCTTTTCAGTTAATAAGTTTTAATGATGTCGGTTTTTTTTAATAAAACATGTAGGCACGTCCTATATTTTGACTTTTGTCCGTGCTCCGTCCGCTTTCTTCTAGTAGGTTGAAATTGACTTCCTACATTTTTTAGTTTATTTGTTACAATAAAAGTGATTCTCGTGGTAAAACTAATAAAATAGTGTGTTAAAAACGAATATCAGATTAGGCAGTGGTTAAGGGGATATAATCCGGAGCGCGCTCCATACAAACGAAGTATGGTGATATTTTCAATACTAACCAATTAAAGTCAATGAAATTTTGCTGAAACAATCTTGAAACAAATATCTAAGCCAGGAGTCAGATTTTCGTTAAAATATACAGTTTCAATGCTAGGATTAATTTAAGATTTGTATGGAAATCTTTGAGGCTCTGTAACTTTAAAAGTATATATTTTAGCGAAAATCGGACTCTATACAAGCATAGAGATTTGTTTTTAGATCGATTCTGAAAAATTTCCTTGAGTTTAATTGGTTAGTATTGAAAATATCACCATACCATATCAGGTACACTCACCCTACTTACTACCAAAAACAATTTTTTTCATTTCTAATACTATTTTTAATATGTGGTGACCCTTATTTGCCGCTAGTACCATACACTATGATCTGTTTTTCCTAACACGCCAAAAGAAGTAGGTATCTTAACTATTATAAAACTGTAACAGAAGTGTGTCTTTAATGTACAATTAAAGATATTTACATGAATAAGATTACGATATGGTTTTTAAGTATCCCGGACTCCAAATCAACCTTTTTTATAATTTTTGTCCGTCTGATTGTATGTTTGTAACAGCATCACGCAAAGACTACAGAACTGATTTTAATGAAACTTTGTTTGTTTGATAGCTTATGATCTGACTTAAAATCTGGTATATAATTTGTGCGGACGAAGTCGCGGGTTAGCTCTAGTAACTTATAAAATCATCAAAATACAGTACTCTTAGTTTTGTTCTTAAAATACTTTGTTAGTATAAAATGTCTCACGTAGAATATAATGTTTTAAAACTTACATTTTCGTCTACGTGACGAGACCAACAAAAAGCTCAAAAATCCCGTTTGAGACTAAGTTGAACACGCTTGAGAGTCATTTGAGCACTAAATACTTACTGTTCGCTGTTACAAAAGCCCTAGTTTTGGAAACTTCAAACAAACAGTGTTGGTACAAACAGGCGAGGTTAAAATTAAAAGCTTGACGGTGACGTTTTCTTCTACGGGTAAATGCAAACCGAAGTGTTGTGCGTTGGCGATCCCCGGACGATTTCTTGTGTCGTGGTTCCACATTTATGGAGCGATATTTAGGATTCCGTCAAGGAACTCTGAACGCCCTGCCTCAATTACCATCTCGTCTATTACCTACTTGTACAACGTGTTCATGAAAAAGCGCAAAACCTCATACACCCCAACTGATTTATAACAAAATAATTAGATTGAAACAATAATTTCATTATTTTGATAGTTAAAATTTAAAGTTATTCGCATTTTAAGTTTTGAGACAAAAATGATTTGTTATCATTTCAGCAATGAATGAAAACGCTAACGTGCTCATGGATACATTTTAAGAATCTTGTTTTGGCAGTAAGTAGGGTGAGTGTGCCCGTGGGGTGGTTTGAGATCAAGTTCAGTAAATTATAACTAAAAAAAAAGTACTTAAAATTTTGAAAAAAAATCCTATGTTGAAACCACGATAATTCGATTCTGCTCTCGATTCTAAACAAACTACTTTCTAGTTTTGCGTTAATTCATTAACACGTTGTATTGGTCGTAAATTTTACCAGGTATACTTACTAATTTTATTTGAAAAAAGTTTGTGTTGTTAAGTAATTTTGTTTTTACTTATTTATTGGAAATAGGAAGAAATTGAATTCTGTAGCATACCTACTTAGTTGTATCAGGAAACTTTATGACGATTTATATAAAATTTCGTAACACTCATAACATAACTGCTAACAGTTTAGAGTCGGAAAGTATCTGGGAGTGTATAAGTCGTGCCCGTGATGCCGGCCATACGTGATCGGCATATCAGCCCACCCCCTGCGGCCACGCCAAGCGATATTTGCTTTTTTTTATTACCACATCCATATTTCAACACGAATACCCTAAACAATATTTGGAAGTAGTGAGAGCACTAATGCGTGCGTGGCAGGAAAGATGATTTTCATCCCTCTGTTCAATATTCTTGGCGGGACGGCGGAAAAGCCACAATTGAATTGTTAATAGTGAAGAAAGGGAGGATATGTCGTAAAAATATACTTACATATTCTCAAGCTTGTCTCACACTGGGGTAGGCAGAGACAACGCCACCTGCTAATCCTGACAAACCTGTCTATCTTCCTCCACATCCATTAGTCATTTCATGCATGCTCGTTGGTTTCGGGTAGATCTGACCTGGCCCTTTTTAAGAACGTCGCCAGTTTGGTCCGCATATATAGGGTCCTTCTTAATATGCTGACCCTTTTTAAGGACATGGTCAGGCCGTCAAACTGAACAACTTTTTCTATGGGCCAACATAGAAATCGCGAAAAAAAAATACGTTGTTCCATACAAAACTGCAAACTTACTCGAGCCAAATGTATGAGTATGTATGTATGTTTCTTTTCGCGATTTCGATGTTGGTCCAATAGAGAATGTTGTTCAGTTTGATGGTCTGATCAGCCCCTTAAAAATGTGTCAGCATATTAAGAAGAACCGTGTATGTACGTCTAGGCCGTCCCCTTCCAACATTTCCTCTTACGCTTGCCTTATAGATTGCTCTCGTCAATCTACTCTTATCCATTCTTTCCATAATTCGCAAAATATGTTTCACTTTAAATAGGGTGACAGCTCAGACAGTTTTATTTACATTTTAAATATAGGAATATCGGCTGAATTTCTTGTTGAGAGATATTTTCAGTCACAAAATAAATAAAACATAATTTTACAAATATAAAAAACTGTCAGTTTCAATATGATTTTTTTTAATGCTTCGATAAACTAATGGGTAATTATAGGTATTATACAGGATCCAATATTTCTATTATCTGTATTATTTTCGGTATTTTGTTTGATTCTATACGGTGAGTATACCGTCGAGTTTCTGATTTTGGAACATCTTCCTAAGCCATCGCCACAGATTACTAGTAACTTCGTCACCGCTTTTAAAAGAATTTACGGCTTTTCCTAAACTTAAGGATGCAAAATACATTAGTCCATTAAGGGGATATTACTGTTGGCGCGCTCCATACAAAGGAATTTTGTTTATATTTACAATACTAACCAATTAAAGCCAACAACATTTTTAGAAGCCAATTTCTGTGCCAATTTGTCAGATTTCTGTTAAAATATATAGTTGCTAAGCTTAGTTTCTAAGTTATAGTGGCTCACAGTTTTCCTTAAAATTTTTAAATGATAGAATGAATCAATGAATTTAATGAAATATACTTTATTTACACCAAAAGCAAAATATTGTATTTTGAAACAAATGCAAATAGTAGCATTGAAACTATACAACGTGTTAATGAACTAACGCAAAACTAGAAAGTAGGTTGTTTAGAATCGAGAGCAGAATCGAATTATAC
Source organism: Agonopterix alstromeriana (assembly GCA_963924505.1). Classification (NCBI taxonomy): domain Eukaryota; kingdom Metazoa; phylum Arthropoda; class Insecta; order Lepidoptera; family Depressariidae; genus Agonopterix; species Agonopterix alstromeriana. The sequence continues at coordinate 17,382,033 of OZ004661.1, forward strand.
TGGTTTCAACATAGGTATTTTTTTACAAAATAATAAATAATTTGTTTTTAAAATTTAAAATTTACTGAACTCGATCTCAACCCACCGCTCGGGCACTCTCACCCTACTTACTACCAAAACAAGATTCTTAAAATGTATCTATGAGCACGTTAGCGCTTTCATTCATTGCTGAAATGATAACAAATCATTTTTGCCTAAAAACTCAAAATATGAATAACTTTAAATTTGAACTATCAAAATAATGAAATTATTGTTTCAATCTAATTATTTTGTTATACATCAGTTGAGGTGAATGAGGTTTTGCGCTTATTCATTAACACGTTGTACATTTTAACAGAAATCTGACAAATGTAAAGCACAGATATTGGTTTCTAGATCGTGTCTAAATAATTGAAAATATAACCAGACTTCGTTTGTATGGAGCGCGCCAACGGTAATATACCCTTAATCTGTATGCGCTAACCAACCCAAAATAAATCACGAACGTTTTGCTAATAACAGTTTATTATCTGGTGCTGCATCATAGTACAATTCCGCACTGAATATTCCAAACTAGTATTGTCGCATTAGTATGCTGCGCGGTTCTTGTTAGAATAATCCGAAACAACCATAGTTAATTCTACAGAATATCATTCCTTCGCTATTTGTTTACAAGCCGACATTTAATTATTCTGAATTACCTACTATATTGTATTTTCCGTGTAAGGAAAAATCAAGTTCACGGACAAAATAGCTAGTAGTAAACAGGATGGGCCCAATTTAATATGCTGACGATGACGGTTTTTAAGAGGATGATCATAAACGTAACGATCGACAACTGACAATGACAATTCAGAGCACATTACTGAGAATGCTAGGAAAATGTTACTCCACCAAGTTTAGCGTCATTAGTAGCCAGCAATGTACTCTGAATTGTCATTCTCAATTGTCACGTTTATTAAATAGGGCCCTGACCATCAGACTGACATTTTTTTTCTATGAGACTTACATCGAAATCGTTACTATGGAACGAACAAACAAAATTTTTATGTCCCATTCATTTAGATCGAGTAGGTGCAGTTTTTATTTAACAGAACTTTTTTTTCCATTTCGACCTTGTAACCTAACCTACCTGTGACCTGTAGGCTTAACATGCCCCGAGAACACGATAAAAATCGAGATGCATTAGCGATACATTTTAAGAATCTCGTTTTGGTAGTAAGTAGGGTGAGTGTGCCCGTGCGGTAGGTTGAGATCGAGTTCAGTAAATTTAAAATATAACAAACAAATTATTTAAAATTTAGAAAAAAAAACCTACGTTGAAACCATGATAATTCGATTCTGCTCTCGATTCTAAACAAAGTTCTTTCTAGTTTTGCGTTAATTTATTAACACGTTGTATATTTGAATTTATTATTATTTATGATGTAGTGTGTGGAGATTTATTACTAAGATAACCACCAAGTACCCACTTACTTGTACGCAGCCCAATTGTCAAAGAAACAAATTTAATTGGTTCCTCAAGTTTCAAGCCTTGCCTGTTTTGAGGATCCCTGGTAACAGTCGATGTACATTTCACACAAAATGTTAAAGTTAATTTGTACTATGTTTAGTTATACAGGGTCCAACTTAATATGCTGACACTTTTTAAAGGGGATGATCAGACCATCAAACTGAACAACTTTCATTATGGGACCAACATCGAAATCGCAAAAAAAAACAGTGGTCCCATACAATTGGCTAAAGTAGGTTTGCAGTTTTGTATGGAGCAGTTGATTTCTTTTTCGCGATTTCGATGTTGGTTCCATAGAGGAAGTTGTTCAGTTTGATAATCTGATCATCCCTTTAAAAAAGTGTCAGCATATTAAGAAGGACCCCGTATATAATATTAAGTGTTTTATTTAATTTTAGTTTAGCTAGTTTAGTACCTACCTACTGTGAGGAGAAACAGAAAATTTTTTTTTTACGTGTGCCAAAAAGAGCGCGCATGACATTTTTCTCGTGTTGTCGCTTTGTTGTTGGGTGGCATGCTAGCCGTGCCGATACCGAAGAGAATGGTTATTCAATTTGATAATCTGATCATCCCCTTAAAAATCCGTCAGCATATAAAGAAGAATCCTATTTGTGACAACTTTTATTTTAGCACACTTTACGTTTTTTTTTTGAAATGACATATACAGCGTTGCTCAGGGAGCATTTCGTCGGCTTACCGGCAAAACTCATTAAGTGATCGTTCCCAAACTTTACAGGAAACGCAAAAAACGATTTGAAATGTTATCGTTCATAATTTTGTTTGTGGGATTTTAGTCGAATAAGTGAAAACGCATTCGGTAGTAATAAACGTTTATTAACAAAATTAAATGAAAAAATATCCAATCGGACTGTCAGTTTTTTTTTAAAAGGCCAAAAGAAATAGTTGATGACTTTTGGCAGTTACCGTTTTTTATAATTAGACAAGTAGTGATTTTTGAATCACTTACAACTATGTCAAAACTATGTAGGAACATACAAATTGCAATTCAGTCTCAATTATTTAGATATTAGGTACTTAAACTTTTGAACCAAAAACTTTCATAATCGTCTTGGCTGTGTACGTTGATGACATGTTGATCTTCTGGAATGATGCAGAGGAGATAAAGAAGGTCAAACGAGATCTTATGACCAAGTTTGAGATGAAAGACCTTGGAAAAGCGGAACTTATTCTTGGGATGAGAATAACTCAATATGATAAGTCTATCGCACTTGATCAAGAAGATTATATTGAGGAATTGCTGAAACAGTATGGTATGCAGGAGTGCAAGCCAGCTGCTACACCAATAGCTCCTGGACAAAGACTAGAGAAGCCGAAAGAGATTGGTGAGACGAATATACCTTACCAAGGGCTAATAGGTTCATTATTATATCTGGCCCAATGCACTCGACCAGATATAGCCTACGTCGTGAGTTTCCTCAGTCAGTTTAACTCATGCTATTCCATGGAGCACTGGATAGCTGCTAAAAGAGTACTGAGATATCTAAAAGGTAACAAGGGTCTTCAACTTACCTACGAAAAGGGAAATACACATACAAGGTTAGTTGAAGCTTATGCAGATGCTGATCACGCTGGAGACATAACAGACAGAAGGTCTTTCTCCGGGTTTGCATATCTTATGCAAGAAGGAGCAGTAGTATGGGAAAGCAAGAAACAAAGGACTGTCGCTCTCTCCACAGCGGAAACTGAATATGTAGCTATGTCAGAAGCTGCAAAGGAAGCTATCTTCTTAAGCAGGTTTATGACAGAGTTGGTGGAAGGACTTCCTTCAGAGGCTATATACATACACAGTGACAGTCAATCTGCAATAGCCATCGCTACAAATCCTGTGCATCATCAGCGCACTAAACATGTTGATGTTCGGTACCATTTCATAAGAGAAACAGTAGAGTCTGGCATAATCGTGATCGATTATGTGGAAACTGCTAAAATGGTGGCAGACATCCTGACGAAGCCCCTGTTGAGAGGGAAGTCTGAGTGGTGCGTGTTCAGGATGGGCCTGAGAGCGAATGAGTGATGAATGAGAAGGAGGAGTGTTAGAAAGAAGGTCTCACACATAACCCAGTCTCTATGCTATTTACGAGCTATGAAAAATAATATAGTTTGAACGTGGATATTCAATTATTTTCTTTGCTCTGTCAATGTCTTATTTTTACTGAAAGAGTTAAATAAATTTATAACTAAATTTATTAATAGTGTTTGATTGATTTAAAACACTATTAATTTGGTTCTAACCTGGTAGCAGTTGAAGTAATCCACGGACAGATTAACTGCAACCTAGCTTTTTAAAGCTATAGCCATAGTAGTCTAGATTTAATACTTAGGTACTATTATAAATGTGAGAAGGTCGTTGTTCATGTTTCTTAGCATCCAGCCTTCCACAATTACTTAGAAACAAAGTTGCGAATCAGTCTCGATGTCGTCTCAATAATGACGACTTGAATACTAACATAAAAAATTGTTATATTAATAATAATATCTATAACAAACATACGATTAAATAATCAACAATTATACAAAATAAAAAGATGGTTCTCGACCAGTCTTAGTTGTGACCGTTCGATAAAAATGTAAGTGCCTGTTTTTACCACTTTTTACCCGACTGCGCCAGAAGGAGGGTTATGTTTTTCGAGCGTATGTATGTATGTATGTATGTAAGTATGTATGTATGTATGTATGTATGTTTGTATGTCTATTTCTTTGGCAAGGCCTACAGCCCAAACGGCTTGATGGATTTTAACGTATGAGGTGTCATTGGATTTGATAAAATCGTGAAAGTGACATAGGGTATATTGTTTCAAGATGGCGTCTATGAATTAAAAAAGAGAGGGGGAATAAACAATTTTTTTTTGCTAAAAATTACAATATGGGTATCAAATGAAAGCTAGTAATCAGACAATTCCAAATATATAAATATTATAGTACTTTTATGTTACCGTTTCGACACAAGACTAAAAAGTATGAAATAAACTAAATTATTAAGATAAACAAAAAACCCGACTGCATAAAAAACCTATTAACTGAAAAGAGAAAAACAAGCTCTATCATCACTAATCAGCTATAACAACTTTGTTTGAGCAAATATAATTTGATTCTTATTAGGTAGGTATTGCAGGCGGGGACAAACCAATCAATAACAAAACAAAAATTTTCTTTGTCCCCGTTTGCGATACCTACCTAATAACAATCAAATTATATTTGCTCAAACAAAGTTGTTATTGCTGATTAGTGATGATAGAGCTTGTTTTTCTCTTTTCAGTTAATAGGTTTTTTATGCAGTCGGGTTTTTTGTTTATCTTAATAATTAATAAAAAACTTAGGTTATGTGACTTATCGTTTGACATAATTATTATTATGTTGTCTGAAAGATATTTGTCAGATAAGCTAACACGATCTTATTAAGAAGTGGTGAAACAGGCTCTTACACCCGTATTCTTAGTTGTTTTCTTGAGATTCCCTCAGTCGAGTCGAGGACGTTTTAGACTTTTTTGTCATACAAATTATGCTAAAAACGTCCTAACTCGGCTGAGGAAATTTTAAGAAAGCTACTAAGAATACGGAGGTTAGTCTTAAACACGTCTTACAACAGTAAAAATAAAGAATTAAAAGGTAACATAAAAATTAAGCTCTTTACTTATGATATGATATTCAGGGTCTGTTTCACCACTTCTTAATAATGTTCTTGTTAGCTTATCTGACAATATAATATATATAGGCTATACATATAATATTAATATATAATAAGCATTTTAATATTTGAAATCATCATCTCATTTCTTTTTGGTATCAATTCGTAGCATGAAAATAATCTTCTTCTTTCTCGTTAAAGGTGATCACACTTTGAAGTAATAAAGTAAATTCATAGTTTATGTAGGAAACATGACATTGCATTACCTACAGCTAACACAATTTTCACAATGTAACTTTTACTTAAAATAAAACATAATTAATTTTAATAATAAGAAGTAATTAAAGTATTAAATAAGTAAGGAAGTTTATAGTTTCATAAACTGTTACCAAGTGGAATATTAAATTATAGTATTTTAGGCCGCGCAACGTTACTATAATAATAATCGTTTTTGTAATATCGAACTGTTCATTTAGCTCAAAGAAAACCATAGTAATCAAACATAATTACTTATGCTTGGAATACGTCCGTTCCTAAAATTCACCTAACTATTGATAGGTGAATTTTAGTAACGGGCGTATTAACCTAACTAATGTTTGGTGAATTTTAGGAAAGGACGTATTCCATGCATAAGTAATTATATTTGATTACTATGTTTTTCATTGAGCTAAATGAATAGTTTGATACAACAAAAACGTGATATACAATGTTAGTGAAGTTTGTAAACAGGCGGATTGTTTATTCTTGGTGTGTGATTGTCACCTAAAACTCATTAATTACATCAAGTGAATTTTACATATATTTTTCTTCTTCAATCAACGTAAACCTCTACAACGAGAACTCATTATTTCAAGTTGATAATTTTATGCAAAGCTCATTTAAAAATTCTAGAAACTTATTTAAATAAAATGAGTTTCTTGCAACAAGAATGTCAAAAAACGGAACATAGTGACTTTTTGCAAGTCGTAAAATCTAAACGAGAAGGGATATCAAAATAACGGTTTTTGCATCTTGTAGAGCTGGACGCGGTGAGTATCATGGTGTATCTAACTGAGTTAGTGACTTTTAGGCAGTTAATGAGTTTTGCCGGTAAGCCGACGATTTACTGCTTTTTGCTCGGCATAGGACGTTGCGGCGGATTGGGTAGCTGGGATCGGTGAGAATCGGCCTGGTATGTGCCTGTAGCGTCTGTAGACGCCAGAAGTGAGAGGAGTGGGCAGAGGTCGCGACTGTCCCCGCCGGCGGGGACGTTGATTACTGTGTCGACGCAGTGTCGAGTGTTGTTGAGAGCTTGCGATTGTTAGTCGTGTCTGTTGGGCCGCCTGTAGGGCAACCGTGATCGTATCGTCTGGGTCATCGAGGACGTTTCGAGGTCTTCGATGGTTAGGTCTGTCAGTCCTACAGGGGTAGGTGGCATTTGCCTTGATTAGAGGGTTAGAGTGTCGGGGGAGCACACTTTACTAGAATTTTTTTGCATAAGCATAAGCATATTCTCACGACTATATTCCCCGAGGGGATAGTCACAGATATTATGAAACCACAGAACATCCATTTTTCACCAGTAGTACCGAAACAAAAAATGCTTGTTATAACTCAATTCATTTAGTTACATGTTCTAGTTACATCTGTTGTTTTTTCTTATTGGTACATTAAATAAATAGTTGTTACAATAACGCTAGATATTTTTCACTGTGTAAACATCGCTGGTGTAATTGACAACATTACATCATTCGTCAAATGAAAAGAATCATCATCATCTCAGCCGATGGACGTCCACTGCTGGACATAGGCCTCCCCCAAGTATCGCCATAACGACCTGTCCTGCGCTGCCCTCATTCAACAGGTTCCCGCCGCCTTCACCAGGTCGTCGATCCACTTTGTAGGCCTACCCACGCTGCGCTTTCCGGTACGCGGTCACCACTCGAGAACCTTTCTGCCCCATCGGCCATCGGTTCTGCGAGCAATGTACCCCGCCCATGTAATGTGTTTAAAATAGAAGTAAAATATTTAGGCCTACCTATGTGCCTATTCGTAGCAAAATAATACAACGTGTTAATGAATAAGCGCAAAACCTCATACACGCCTACTGATTTATAACAAAATATGCATTTTAAGTTTTCAGGCAAAAATGATTTGTTATCATTTCAGCAATGAATGAAAGCGCTAACATGCTGATGGATACATTTTAAGAATCTTGTTTTGGTAGTAAGTAGGGTGAGAGTGCCCGAGCGGTAGGTTGAAGTCGAGTTCAGTAAATTTTACAAAAAAATTATATAATATTTTGGAAAAAATTGCCTATGTTGAAATCATGATAATTCGATTCTGCTCTCGATTCCAAACAAACTACTTTCTAGTTTTGCGTTAATTCATTAACACGTTGTATAAGCGGTCCTGAAATCGGAATGCTATTTTAAATTCAAGTCGTACAAATATGTTTTCCTTTTTGTTACAGTATGCAATCAGTTCGGTCGAGGTGTAATAGCCATGCTGGGTGCAGTGACGCCGGAGTCATTTGACACTTTGCATTCGTACACCAATACTTTCCAAATGCCATTTGTGACGCCCTGGTTCCCAGAAAAGGTATACAATATCGTACTATTATGTCACACGTAAAGTCAAAAGCTATGACGGATTTTCCTTTTAACTAAATGACAATTATAGTATTATTTTATACTTGCTTGAAACGAACTGTAATAAGGAGTTAATTTCTGTAGAACTATACTCCATTCAAAATAGCAACGAAATTTTAAGGCTATTTTGCATTACAGAAACAGATATTTGAAACACAGGAAGTGTTTTACTTATTCTTAGTACAGCTGTAGTAACGTCCAAGATATGTCGGACGTATCCAATAAATTAATTACATTTGGTAATCAGAATTGACCAGCTAAATAGGAATCGGAAAATCTCGTCGTCCTTATTTGGAATGAAGTATAAGTATCTATAAACATAATTAATATTGTTAAATTATATTATAAGACAACTCGATAGCTCAGTCGGTAGTGACCCTGCCTGCTGTGCGGTTTGCGGGTTCGAATACCGTAATGGACAATTATTTTGTATAATAATGCTTAATATTTGTACCCGAGTCATGGATATTTGTATCTATATATGTATGCTATATTGTTGCCTAGTCATCACAATACAAGTCCAGGATAGATTCTAGTACTTTAAATGTGACTAGATAATTAGTGTGACAATATTCAAGATATTTATTTATGTATTAATATAATTTTAGTGACCTTTTCAAATTTTTACGACATTTATAAAAATAGGTACAACCCAAAAATAGGTACACTAACATTATTTTTACAATTCAGTCAATGCTGTATACTAGTTAGATAGTTATTTTATTAGATTTTTACAAAATTTATACTTATTTTTTAAGTTATTTATATTCTTTGTTTACTAAAGTTATATTTTAGTACTAGAATATGTTTAATTGTACATTATTATTTACTTTCATTATGTAATGTCTTTTAAATGACTGCAATTATTAATAAATACCTTTGTGATTAGTAACCACTGCGGTAATTTTAGACCAAAAATTCTACGTACTAGATGAGGATTTTAATTTAACTGTGAACTCCCTAAAGTGAAGCGAATTGCATCTAATTAGACGATGCTTAATTAAACAGATTAAATTAAGAGAGGTTTATTCCGAATGCGTAAAGACGCGCTGCATACAAACGAAGTCTGGTGATAGTTTCAATACTAACCAATTTAAGCCAATGACATTTTTCAGAAACAATCTAGAAACTAATCTCTATGATTAGTCACATTTTAATTTACAGTTTTAGTGATAGGATTAATTTAAGGTGTATGGAAATCTTTGAGGTACTGTAACTTTAAAACTATATATTTTAACGAAAATCGGACTTCATACAAACATAAAGAGTTGTTACTAGATTTTTTCAGAAAAATTTAATTGACTTTAATTGGTTAGTATTAAAAATATCACCAGACTTCGTTTGTATGGAGTGCGCTCCGAATTCTTATTCTCTTAAGACTGAGTGGTATTGTTTCCAATGAAATGTTTTCAAAACTGTAATGTCTTAAATGATGTTGGCTTAAGTAACAGTAATATTGCACAATGGAAAACGAGCAACTAAAACTCATCAAAACTGGATATTTGTATTTGATTCTCCATTGCAATTGCAATCATCGATGAAACCTCTAGTAAGTTTGATAATACAAATCACAATACAAATACTGAAGCAAGAGTAAATAACTTTGAAGATTTCATGAATAAAAATTATAATTGAAATAAAGTCACTTTTCTCTATACTTCATTCCAAATAAGGATGAAAATATTTTCCGATTCCTAGGAAAAGTATCATTAACCTTTAAACCACACCTCTACAAATCAAATTGAACAACTTTTACTATGGGAGCAAACCGGTCAGAACAAAAAAAAAAATTTGCTGACCCATACTAAACTGCAATACCTAATCGATTCAAACGTATGGGACAGCTGATATTTTTTTTGTTCTGACAGATTTGCTCACATAGTAAAAAGTATGTACATCCTGTATAGCATTCTGGCCAATTCTGATTTACAAATATTATTTATTTTTCGGTAAGATATACTATTCGACATATCTTGGACTTTACTAAAGCTGTTCTAAGATTAAGTGAGCGGAAGTGTTTCAAATATCTGTTTCTGTAACACAAAATAGCTTTAAAATTTCGTTGCTATTTGAAATGGAGTATAAGTGTAACGAAATCCATACAATATCATAAAATTGTAAACTTGGCGTGGTTGTACACACGGCGACACATCATACTAGACATGCAAGTTATTTTCTATGGAGTAAAGGCGCGTCGCGCGCGTTTAGAGATATCGTGCTAGACATGCAGGTTTGTGTATTAATGATTGACGACGCTTGTCCTGACTGTTTTTTTGTGACTTTTAACTTAATGCTTCAATGAATAAATTATTTTGTTGTTTTTGCAGGTCATACCTCCGTCATCAGGTCTCATCGATTACGCAGTCAGCATGAGACCAGATTACCACAGAGCTGTCATAGATACTATCTCATACTATGGATGGAAGAACGTCATCTATATCTACGATTCTCATGATGGTATGTACAATTTCATTTGCACTTACCATATTTACAAAGAAGCAATGACCAAAGAAGCATTAGGCAGTGCCGTAAATAGCTTTTTATGCGCCCAGTGCGAGTTTCTTTAACAGCGCCCTTGAATAATGCTCTAATCTAACTCGGCTCGGACACAGCACCGTATCTAGAACTAAATTACTTAAATGTAGGGCATACGAAGTTTATGTTAGGGCGGAAGTAAAAGAAATTTCACACACCGTCTCAATTTGGTGTTGGTACGAATTTCTGAGCCTATGTATGCTTTTTTAAGCATAACATGTTAAGCCGTAGGTACCGAGATAAGTACAGTCACCATCAGATATATCATAGCATACAAGGTGTTCAAATATTTTTAAGCAGCAATAATTTCTTTACACATAACCAATCAAAAATATCTGAACGCCTAAAACATAAAATAAATCTACTCAGTCAGAGTGATCATAAACCTTTCCTTCCTAATTCATTTCAATTTTAAAAACATTGTAAAGAAATTATTGAAAATTAGCTGTTCAGATATAATTGGTAACATTTAATGTAGTGAATTTATTGAAAATTAGCACTGCTCAGAAATATTTGACCACCTTTTATGATACGATATATCTGATGGCGACTGTACCTGCACTTTTTGGCGCATGACAAGCGATGCGCTTGCTTGATTTCTGCCACTCGCTCCAGACAGCAACTTCGCATAAAACGCGCTGTGGCAAGCTTGCGTACCGTCTAGGTAAAGTATAAGATAATTTATCGTTTTCTAAGGAACCTATGTAAGAGTATATCTGTTACGAAGTAACTAGCAATCAGTGCTTCTAGTTACGTTATTGTAACAAATCAATACAATATCTTATAAAATGTTAAACTTCGATTATTAAGGTACACAACGAACGATCACAATTTTTTATCAGTAAGGATTCAACAAACATAATTCAAATCTTTTAATGAAACACAATTCTTCCTGTCCGCCATTACCCGATAAAGCCTTTCGAGTAATTGCAAACGGGATCTTTCTGAATCCTCTAAAATTCAGTAGATTTTCGTGGAGTTTTCGGGACCAGTCATAATTTTTTACTTTTCCAAAGTTAAAGTTTCGGTTTTCTTTTCAACATTTTCCCTTTCAAACTGCTTTTTATCAGTCTTATTTTTAATTTTCTTCCTTTGCTAACGACCGACGCAAGCATAATACTGAAAATGCTAAGAAAACATAAAAAAAACTCTTTAATTCACATGATGCTAGATTTCGTGGTTGTCGTATTCTAACCGGGTGTAGCATGATTTCTCTACTTACGCGCGACTCGGCCTTCTTCGGCGCGGGAAAGGGTATTTTTGTATGCAGCGAAGGCACCTCGAGCGCGAGTAGAGAGATCATACTAGCCCTAAAGGTCCGCATTTTCCCCATCATTATTACTATTTCTTTATAAAATTGATTCTACTTTAATTACGCTCTTTCCCTGCGAAATACAGGGTGTAATCTTAAATACGAAAACTTAAAGGGGTACTTCAGACGGGTCAACTTGTAGTCATTCAAAGAGTGAGAACGGGACCTTATTACTAACCCTACGTTGTCTGTCTGTCTATCTGTCCTAACTATTTAGAGCTGTAACTTTTGAACCGTAATCGCCAGAAAGATGAAATTTTCTCAGAATGTGCGTTATTATGGTGCATTTGCTAACAAATAAAAAAAAAATTAAGCGGTCCTCCTCAAACAAGAAACTAGTTTTTATCAACGTTGTTTCTTCTCGCTCTATAATATAAACGGTAATACATACAAGCGTCAAACTTGGTGTGATTATAGATCAAACTATACAGTATAATGATAAATAATAAAAACCGGCCAAGTGTGAGTCGGTCACGCGCTAAAGGTCCCGTAGAAAACAAAACTTTTCTGTAAGTTTACAACGTGTTAATGAATAAACGCAAAACTAGAGAGTAGTTTGTTAAGAATCGAGAGCAGAATCGAATTATCATGGTTTCAACATATGTAGTTTTTTCCATAATATTAAATAATTTGTTTATAAAATTTAAAATTTACTGAACTCGATCTCAACCCACCGCTCGGGCACTCTTACGAGTACACTACTTACTACCAAAACAAAATTCTTTAAATGAATCCATGAGCACGTTAGCGCTTCCATTAATTGCTGAAATGATAACAAATCATTATTGCCTCATAACTCAAAATATGAATAACTTTAAATTTTAACTATCAAAATAATGAAATTAATGTTTCAATCTAATTATTTTGTTATAAATCAGTTGGGGTGAATGAGGTTTTGCGCTTATTCATTAACACGTTGTATCTGTTGTTATATGCTGTGGTACGGAACCCTCGGTGCGCGAGTAGCCCAACTCGCACTTGACCTGTTTTTATTGTTGCAATAACTTGTCTGTCAACTCTCCATCAGATAAGCGGAAACGGAATATAATCATTGAAATTATGTTACGAAAATCCCTTCAGACATTCACGCTTGCATTCCCAGCTGATACAGAACGTCACAAAAAATATGTTTCTAGCTTTTTTTCATTTGATTTCTTTCTTCTCTATACTAGGTTTGACAGACCTCACGTATCAAAGGATCGCTCCGTCGCTAAATATCATATTCGCAAAATATCATGTTGGTAAAACACCACATTCAAAAAACACTATATTCTCAAGATACAGTTTACCAGCTTTATAAGACTCACCGATTTACCTGCGCAGTTGATAAATTTTAATAGCGAGACAATTTACTTTGACCAATCAGGATTTGCCACCTTGAATCCCTTACCCTTATTGGCTGATTATTTTCGCGCGCTTTTCACTGCTATCTTACTTTGCACCCTTCCATTACTAAATGCTCTGCGCAAACGAAGATTGACAAGCGGAATTATTTTCCTGGTCGTACTGTACCATACTCACATAATGCCAGGTTACCAAACAGCTAACCTGGCTCACCTTTCTCAAAAAATTTAAACGTGTCAAACTATATTTGAGTGGGGTATCATTGAATAGGTATTTGAAAATCATCTTTAGGTTTCCCTTACCATTTTTCATGTCGAATGACCATTTTATTATATTTTAAGCTGAGATATTGCAGATAGATATTTCACTGTATATTTTCTCTCATTAACATTCCGGCAACCAAGTATTTTAATGGGTAAATGTTAAGCCTTTATTTTGAAAGCAGAAGGAGAATTTTTTAAAGCATTCGCTCTCAGAATGCTAATTCAGACTGGCTACACAATATTTTCAACTCTCTTCACCGAGTAATGAGAAGGTACTGCATTTACAATAATGAGTTTACTTTGTATTCATGGCAAGCTTTTCTGATTGAGCCGTGCTCTAATAAGTGGCGAAACAAAATGCCGTGCGCGCTGTAGGAAACCATTTTGTATTAACACAACCCAATTTAATTTACTGGCTGTGGTGTTCCAGTGGCTAGTAATCTTGCCTGCCGCGCAGGAGGCGATGGTTCGATCCCCGTCCAGGCCGATTCGTACCAATGAGTTTTTCGGAATTTATGTACGATTTGTAACCCCACTGGCTTTTCGGTGAAGGAAAACGTCGTGGGGAAACCTGCATGCTTCAATTTCGACGTATTGTACCCACTGTCCATTACAATTGGCGACGAGCTCACTCCCCGTCACACTGGACAGAGTTTCGGTACTAGTGAAACGTGGATGCTCTGAGGTTTCAGAACATCTCTGACTACCCCCTCGGGGAATATAGTCGTGAGCATAATGCTTATACAACCCAATTTAAACTATTTCTTTACCTACAATTCAACTAATTTCACTCTTGTGAAAAGATAGGATAGGTGTATAATATAATAGAAATTACAGTTTTCTGCATTAATTAGAAATCGTTGGTTTTGGTATAACAAATCATCATAATTTTAGATATAACGATTGTATTATTTACTAGAGTTTACCCGCGACTTTGCCAAAATCGTCACCAAAATCGGTTCAGTAGTTTTTGCGTGATGCCCGAACAAACAAACAAACATATAGACAAACAATCTAAAAAGGTTGATATGGAGTCAGGGACACATAAAAACTATATCGTAATCTTTGTAAATATCTTTTATGTACAGACACACCTCTGATACAATTTTATAATAGTTCTTTTAGACTAGCGGCGCCCGCGACTTCGTAAGCTCAGACCACTGACTTTAAATACTCATAACATTTGATAGAGTGGACCGATTGCGATGCAAATGTTTGTATGAAGTCAGATTTTCGTTAAAATGTACAGTTTTAAGTTACTGTGCCTCAAAGATTTACATACAAATCTTAAAATAATCCTAGCACTAAAAAAAATCTGACTTCATACAAACATAGAGATTAGTTTCTAGATTTTTTCTGAAAAATGTCATTGACTTTAATTGGTTAGTATTGAAAATATCACCAGACTTCGATTGTATGCGCGCATTTACGCATTCGAATAAACTTCTCTTAAATAACAATTTCTATCACAGACAGTAGCCCTGTATTATATGGCGTCATTTTTGTGTCTCAATTCTGCTTACAATGCGCAATACTATGCGTTTGGTCTGATTCAGCAATCAGTACGGCTATTGTGTAAGGTTCTGATTAGACAGGATGTCGAATCAAATGCGTTACATATCATCAAAAACAACTTTCACTGTGCAGGGTGACATTGATAACAGCTGTTCCATAATAAACTGCAATGCCTAATGCCTACTCGAATTAAATGTATGCAACAGCTGATTTTTTTTGCTCCAATCAGTTTGCTCCCATAGTATAGTAAAAGTTGTTCAGATTGATGGGTTGTTTAAAAGGATGCTAATAATATAAATTATTCCCTGTAGAGCCAACATGGAGATAAAGAAAAAAAACGTCCAAGAGCGTGTCGGACTCGCCCATGATAGGGTTCCGTAGCCATTGCATAAGTAGAGTTAGAAAAAAACAGTAAAATAGATTATCTTACCCAAATGAAAAATTATTGAAATACAAATGATAGCGCGATTTATTTTCGTGAAACGCCATCTAGTTTGTCATTAGAGAACCAATCTATTTTACTGGTTTTTTTCCGAAACTGTCGGACGCTGGCACGACGACGACACTCGAAAGACGCTAGTGTGGGGGTCTCTTATATAAAGATTTGGAATTAACATATAACCAGTGACATGAAATGTGGCTTCACGTAATTTTTCACGAACACCTACATTATATACAGGGCCTTTCTTAATATGCAGAAACTGAACATCTTTCTCAATGGGACCATCGGAATGGGAAATCGCGTAAAAAAAAACAGTTGTCCCAAACATTTGGCTCGAGTAGGTTTGCAGTTTTTAAGAATCCCTTAAATAAGTTTCAGCATATTAAGATATACCCTATATAACTATCCCTTTTTAACTTGTTACGCTGTATAGATTGAGAAGTAGGCGCGTTACATTTTAATTTAAGACGCTACCCATATTCATATTTTGTTGGTTTTTAGAAGCTATCTTCTCTTCCTTGAAAGACATACAAATTAATGAAAAATATAGCAATGATCTTCAACATCTCGGCCTTATTTGGTATGAGGTATATTTTTTATTTTTCTATATAATACATACGAAACCTGTGTTCAAAGAAAAGCTTAAATATTGGAAAAAATCTGAATTATGTCCATCTATTGAATTCACTTTTACTTGCGACGCACACCCATTGTGTAGAAAATATTAAGATCTAAACATGCTATGAAGTAAATCTTTTTAAGACCCATATTTTAATGCGTTAATTTAATTTTGGTGCGAATTCTTATGATTATCGAATTTGATTTCCTTGGATTAGAAGGCACCACAGAGACAAAATGAAGGACAAGCCAGTGAAAAATATACCTACTAAAATATTGTAGTTTAGTATAGGTGAGGCTGCTCTTAAAGGGTCAAGGTTGTTCGGTCAGGGAAACCTCTTAATATCCATGACTGAAACGAATAGAGAGCTCTATGATCAGTATCGCGCCCTCGCCGACACTAAACATGTCGAAGGGGGGATTTTTTGACAGCTAGTTAATGCCCCCTTGTCGCTCGCATGGAGGGAGGGTTAGGGTGGAGAGGTGTTCCTTAAGGGTATATTACCGTTCGTTGGCGCGCTCCATACAAACGAAGTCTGGTTATATTTTCAATACTATGTATGTATATGCTCACGACTATATTCCTCGAGGGGGTAGTCAGAGATGTTCTGAAACCTCAGAGCATCCACGTCTCACCAGTAGTATAGAAACTCTGTCCAGTGTGACGGGGGGTGAGCCCGTCGCCACTTATAATGGACAGTGGATACAATACATGCCTCGAAATTGAATCATGCATGTTTCCTCACGATGTTTTCTTTCACCGAAAAGCCAGTGGTGTTACAAACCGTACATAAATAATAATAATATCAGCTGTCCCTACTAAACTGCAATACCTACTCGATTCAAATGTATGGGACAGCTTATATTTTTTTTGTTCTTAAGGTTTGCTCCGATAGTAAAAGTTGTTCAGTTTGATGGGTAGAGTATGTGTGATACTTTTCCTTATACTGTGTATAACCAGACTACGTTGGTATGGAACGCACCAACGGTAATTTCCCCATTAAACGACCGTCACTTGATACGGTAACGACTCATCAGGTGTCCGCTCGCCACTTATGCAACACATCCATCCTTCGAGTATACAGGGTGTAAAATTAAATGCGTTACACTATACACAAGATAAGGTGCTTCAGACTATCACACTGAACAATTTTTATATAGAGCCAACGTCGAAAAAGCGAAAAAGAAATCTGCTGTCTCATACATTTGGGTCGAATAGCCAACGCGACGTTGACGTTATCTATGGAACATCTTTCATTCATTCATTCATTTTACATGACCCGCGACTTTGTCTGCGTTTATTTTTAAAAAACACAAAAATCCTTCTGGCGCAGTCGGGTAAAAAGTAAGCTATTTAGAACACATTCTATCTGTGCGCAAAGTTTCATCGAAATCCATTCAGCCGTTTGTGCGTTAAATTACTAGAATACTTGACAGACGTTGTCCCGTCCAATCAGCTGACAAACGAAACGGCATACGAGTAGCAAAAATACCATTGACAAAAGCAGTTTCAGTTTTTCCCGAATATTCCAGTTTTTAAAAAAAATTTTTTTTTTTCCAAAACACCTTATTCGGACTATTAAGAACATTAAAAACAAAATAGACAAATCTGTCCAGCCGTTCTCAATTAACCAGCGAACATTTTAATTTTTACTTTTAAAGGGTATTAAACAGATAGAATTTGGAAATGTACTTGTTAATTATCAAACAGGGTACTTTAGACCATCAAACTGAACAATTTTCACTTTACTACCAACACTGAAATCGGGAAAATAAATCAGCTGTCCCATACATTTGGACGAGCAGCGATTGACGTTTTCTATGGAACAGCTGTTTATTTTTTCGCGTTTTCAGTGTTGTTCCTGTAGATAGTGAAAATTTTTCAGTTTGATGGTATGAAGCACGTATGTACTGCAATTATTTTTAGCAGAATCACTATCTTCAAAAATATGCTACGTCAACGACATATTTAGAAGCATGCTGAACAATTTTTTTATTAACTTTCAGATAATCTCTCGTTTTGATAAAAAAATATTCCTTTTGATGTAATGAAGATTCTAGTTTTTAGTATAAGCATAAGCATATGCTCACGACTATGTTCCCCGAGGGGGAAGTCAGAGATATTCTGAAACCTCAGAACATCCACGTTTCACCAGTAGTACCGAAACTCTGTCCAGTGTGACGGGGGGTGAGCCCGTCGCCACTTATAATGGACAGTGGGTACAATACATGCCTCGAAATTGAAGCATGTAGGTTTCCTCACGATTTTTCCCTTCACCGAAAAGCCAGTTGTGTTACAAATCGTACATAAATTCCGAAAAACTCATTGGTACGAGTCGGCCTGGACGGGGATCGAACCATAGCCTCCTGCACGGCAGGCAAGGATACTCGCCACTGGACCACTACGGCTCGCCTGATGAAATATCTCCCTATACTAGTTTTTCCCATGAGCGTCGGTGGCAGGTTGCGGAGAGGTATGGACACCCAATTATGGGGGTCCGGGTTTGAATCCGCACGGACAACATGCCATGTACCAATGAGTTTTTCTAACTTATGTACGTAATACCGCCTGCTCTCAAACAGTGAAGGAAAACATCGTGAGGAAACCTGCATACGCTGAAGAAACAATTCTGATGCGTATGTGAAGTCTACCAATCCGCAATGGGCACGCGTGGTGGACTAATGCCCATACACCCTCCCTGAAAGGCCTGTGCCCTGCAGTGGGACGTTTATAGGCTGACGAAAGAGACTAGTTTAATTGTATCGCCATCCCGCAGAATGCGATGTGATCATGATACGAAGCACCCATGTTTTCTCTCAGGCACGTTCTAAATACCCTGCAAGACGTAAGGAAACTGGAAAACAGGAAGTGCCATAACTTTACAACTTTACACAATGTTTGATTTCCTTAGAGAGAGTAAACAATAACTAGCTGGATGCTGCCTTTGCATTCGCACAAGAAAGGGATACAAACAGATATGCCAGATTCAAAGAAAAGAGAAAGTGATCGTTATTCTATCCTTCATCGCGTGAACGAGAGACGCCTTGGTCTTTTTGTAGGTTTTTACTCCAAGCAAAAATTTACTTTACAGAGTAGACCTAAACCACCGGTACTGCATAACTGTAAATCGTATAAGTCACAATAATGTAATATGTATAAGTCAAATAAGAAAGGGATTGGTAGTATACCGATAGCAACCTTCCCTTTCTTTGACGACAACCAAAAAAAAAAAAAAAAAAAAAACCACCGGTACGTAAATAGGGTGTAAGGAAAAACATCCTTAAACTTTAAACCACATACTATGCCCATCAAACTGAACAACTTTTACTATGGAAGCAAACCTGTCAGAAGATTTTTTTTTTGTTCTGATTGGTTTACTCCC
Organism: Agonopterix alstromeriana; assembly: GCA_963924505.1. Taxonomy (NCBI): domain Eukaryota; kingdom Metazoa; phylum Arthropoda; class Insecta; order Lepidoptera; family Depressariidae; genus Agonopterix; species Agonopterix alstromeriana. Next base: position 17,401,213 of record OZ004661.1, read on the forward strand.
ATTATGAAAGTGGTTCAGTTTGATGGGTAGAGTATGTGGTTTAAAGATATATATATACTTTTCTTTACACCCTCCCTGTATAATGAATGAGTATACTTGTCTAAATACCAGCCAATTTGTGTTTTATCCCTTTCGGTGACACTCTTCAAAGGTCTAATGATACAAAATGAAAGCTGATTTCAGAGGCTTTACCGGTAGCTACCTGTTATAGACACAGACAGTATTCGCTAATTAGGAACGTCAACGCGTCCGTGGGCGGCCTAAGACAGTCGCTAGCAGCTGATACATTTGACTGCCAAACTGCCGGTTGTCGGCCGGCCGCATGATAAAAACACACAGAAGAAAAAACAATTCCAGCAGTCTAGAATTCTGATAAGTAATTTTGAAATTCTAGAGTACTGGACTCGTTTTTTTTCTTTTCAGTTTTTATTTTTTACGCAGACCGAGTTTTTGAATTTTAAAATTTACTTTTTCTTTTACAATTTTTCGTTTTTTCCAACTTAGCATATGCTCACGACTATATTCCCCGAGGGGGTAGTCAGAGATATTCTGAATCCTCAGAACATCCACGTTTCACCAGTAGTACCGAAACTCTGTCCAGTGTGACGGGGGGTGAGCCCGTCGCCATCGCCGCCGTTTTACCAACTTTAAATTGTTATAGATCCTAAATGGTCACTCCAAATGAAAAATGGTCAGAGAAACCTAAAGATGATTTTCAAATACCTATTCAATGATACTCCACTCAATATATTTTGTCAACTTTCATTTTTTTTTCTTTTTCAAAATAGGGCATCTGGTTGTCGCCATATTGAATTTAGATTACTGTCATGTATTTAGTGACACTCGCAAGATTAATCGATTTTGATGATTCAATCATCAAAATCGGCCCACGCGTTTGGTCTCGCGTTGGCGAAAAAGGAACATACTTACATATACAGGATGATTTAGTCACCGTCCAAATTTTGATATATTAATCTTTGGCGAAAATCATTGAATACGTGTTTTTTCTTTTAGTATCACTCAATACAAAAATATTAAGATATCACATCACAAACTTATCTATAAAAAGTTTATGTTTCTGGACACTGCCGCGCCGTGCGCACGCGCTAGGTGAATTTACGCGGGCCGCCCCGCTCCGCGCGCCGCCGCAATTCATTGATAACACAATAATAAACAAAGTTGCAAATTTTCCCTTCATACTTTCACGGGCTTAGGACCGTCAATAAGCAAAAGGTTTGTGCTATGTTCACTATGATTAGAATGTAATCCTTAATTAATCAATTACAAATAAAGTAAAAATAAATTAGATAAATAAGAACTTTAGACCTTATTAAAACCGTGCCAAAACGTTTTGCTATTAGGCGTATTTAAAAAATTTGAATCAACTTATGTACAAATAATTAAAAATTTAATCAAAATCATCTTAGAACAATCACATTAACAGTACTTTAATAAATGTTCGAAATGCATACCGTTTCTCTCTAAACAGAGTCTTGCACGTTTTTGCACATTATTTTTAATTTTGTTGAGCACTACAGTGTCACTTTTCACTTGGTCGATCGCCTCTGATTTGCGGCCAAAATCGTTTGGCGATTAGGTACTGAAGGATTTATTATCCCTTGATTGCGAAGGCGAGGAATACTTTCTGCTTCGTATAGTCTCTGGGCACCGTTCAAGCTTTCACCACTAAGTATGTAAGATCGCACCATTTCGTAATACTCGCGGTTGGAATACATTGTAAACAAATTCACTATAGCGCGGGGCGCCGCCAACGAGATGCGCGGGAACACGGAAGTAAGCGCTTGCGTCGCGAAAGGGCGCCGACCGACTGACGATAGATAGATGTGTCGCGCAGGAGTCGGGGGCGGGGGTAAGTGGTGTGTGCGCTGCCCTGTTCATTGAATGTTTACGAGGCAAGTGTAGTGTGACCACGCAGAACGATAATTCTTTCGAGAAAATTATTTAATACGAAAATTTTACGTATCGTTTTTTTTTCAAAAATGGAGTTAGTGAATGATGCCTAATGCCTAGAAAAAATTTGGACGGTGACTAAAAATTCATCCTGTATAGGCTGATAAACACATTACCCTTCCTTTCCGTCGCGCAGTCTAGTCGGGTAAAAAACGACGGAGAGACATATACACGACAGCCCATAATTATGGAATCAGAGATCAAAACTGTCTACAAACAAACGACATACTGCCAGTTGCAAGTACGTTCATTAAAGTTAATACTCCATTGAATCTCTTGCTGTCACCTTTTGTCTTGTTGACGTAGTAAAAGCTAGCAAGAGAGTTAATGGGGGATTAACTTTAATGAACGTACGTGCAACTGATCGATAGTCAAAGTGACATGATAGGGGGGGGGGTATATACGATTTTCATGAGCAGTCTTATAATTATGAATTCGATAAAATTATTATGATGTTTAAAGTTTTACAGATTTTTTAAATAGTGATATCCCTCTACTATCGATGTCATTATCACACTATCAAAAATAGAATTTAGTAAAATATAACATTAACTTCTATCGTAAACTAACTGGAAGATCTTTTTGCCACTTTTTGCGGGGGGCGAGGTAACATGAAATCCGCAACTTTGGGTTGTATTCTCTATAACTTTAAATTCTAATAGTGTTTGTTAAAAATCATGAAAAGTAGTCTCGTGTGAACCACAAACGAGATTAAGATCGAAGTTATTGTTTCGCAATTATAGGCTGTCTCGTTTAGTGATAAGGTATAAAACTGTGTGTAAATGCACATGATCAATTGATCTTGTACCGTGGCAGCGGGGAAATGCTACCGCAAGGCTGGATAAATGGTCAAAGTTAAAAACGCATGTTGTTTCACCCCAATAATTGGTGCTAAAAAATTTGCGACATGTTACGAAACCCTGCCTACTGCCAGAGTTACCAGTAGCTTGAATTTTTTTCTACCGTTCCTTTTCTCATATTTTTTTTAAATATTGGCCTGTTTTTTTGCATGAACTTTATACTTATGCATTTTTTCCGCTATGTTTTACTTGTTTAATATTTGCGTAAAATCGAACAAAATATTTTAGGGGTTTCCATAAAAATAAAATTTGATGATTTTTAGGGTTCCGTAGTCAAACAAGGAACCCTTACTTACTTTCGTCTATTCTGCCTGTCTGTCTATATACTCCGCCTCAATAACTCGCTCATTTTTGTACCTATTGAATCGAAATTTGGCATGAAGACAGATAACAGTAACCTAAAAACAGAAATGTAGTAGTTTTGAAGAAATCAAATTTTTTACAAACCCATTTTTGATTTACAAAAACTTTATGTTGTACAAAAAGCAACCATGAGCTAATATTTTCCCTGAATATGATACCTATTAGTATTTTTTAGTCGTAGCTTAACATCTTTGGTTTGATTGAACTGACACGGTCTCCCTCATTTCGTTACTTCAATTATCATAAAAATTTTACGGTCTTCGCCGATTTTCTTTAAAATAAAAACCATGAATGGATAAAATATTGAGTGGACTATCTATTTAGAATGGTTATCAGGTTCACAAACTTCAAGCAAAAAGTATCATCAGGAGAAAGACATTTTCCTTTTGTTCTACCTACACGTATCTCCACGTATTACCAAGTTTCATTTAATACAACCAGGTTTCGGTACTAGTGAAACGTGGATTCTCACCGATCCCCGCTACCCAATCCGCCGCGTAGCCCCAGCAACGCCCATTGCCGAGGTCCGTACCCATTATGGGTGCCCCTTGGGCATGTTGCTTAAGTTCATTCACTGGTTCGGTAGACCTACCAGGGCGCTTCGCCGTCACTGGTGTGGTCCCCCTATAGTCCGCAGTAATAAGCGGTAATTGCTCCCCGAGCAAACTATATAAGTCAGTCAAAAAAATGAAACGTGGATGTTCTGAGGTTTCAGAATGTCTTTAACTACCCCCTCGGGGAATATAGTCGTGAGCATATGCTGCTGGTGCTGCATTTAATATTAACAACCCTTTCTGCCATTCTTCTCTTATCTTTTCTCAATGTAGATAATGATTAATATGTTTAGCGTTAGCCGCTGCTTTTTCAATGTAAGTTGACCCTAAAACATGAACAAAGTTATGTATGGTACGCAATTGCATGCTTTAATTGGCATACGTAATTAAAGCAAAGTTTATGATTAACGCCAAAATGGAGATCGGGTTCATTTATGTATTATGTAGATCCTAGAAAATTAGTTTTTACTACATTTATAGACTGTTAGGGTACATTGCGAGTTGAAATTCATTTTATGTCGCAGTCATGGGATCACCTCCGAGAAAAGAGCACTTTGCAAACGGAAAAGCCCATTTACATATAAAACGTGGTTGCAGAATACGTCTAGCTATCTAAGAATGTACGAGTACCAGTTTCATTATCTCTCTCCGAATGCTTAAACATTGTTTGACTTTTTTTTGTTTTTATTTATTTTTTTATTATTATGGGCTTTAAGTTATGTATACATTAGCCTGAATTGCAGAGCAAAGACCACTTTTCATGAATAAAGTTTGGAAAGAATTGCCATTAGGCGACCATTATCTGCGCATACATGTAGGTACATACATACATAAACCCACAACCACAATACGTTTCGGGGTGATCAGAAACAGTGCTACAAGGACCTGTTTGAGAATGTAGTTGTAGCAATAGAATGATGTGTCAAGTGGTGAGAGGTGGCTAGCTTTACGCCCACTTATACATTTAGACGCATATACACATATACACTGCAGTTTGGAAAGAAGCGTGTCATATTCCTTTAGGTGACCATATCTGCGCATACATGTAGGTACAAACATACATAAACCTACGACCGCAATCCCTTTCGGGGTGGTCATAAACAGTGCTACAAGGACCAACTATCTGTTTGAGAATGTAGTTGTAGCAATAGAATGATGTGTCAAGTGGTGAGAGGAGGCTAGCTTTTCGCCCACATATACACTGCATAGGGTTGCATAGTAATGTTGCAAGTTCTGACACGAGCGCTTGTCTCACGTGGTGTTCGCGCGTCGCGTTTTTGCTTGCCACGAGGTCCGCAATCCGCAATCTCTTGTTCTTGATCAAAAACAATCCCTGATATTGGGATAGATACTCCCACAAACTACTTGCCATTGGCGGAAATGCAGTGCTAACGCACAAGCAAAAGTCCATAGTAATTATGTTTATGCAAACTATTATTACCATATTTTTATGACGCCGTACATAACATTCGGTAATACAAAAATGGTCCGTTTTGGAGGTTGAATAACAACCAAATACAAAATGTTAATCTTAAGAGCATTAATTTAAACAATTTGTAGAATGATAACAATGTTGCCAAAAACAGCTTTCAGCTTGAAATAAAGTCGTATCACAACAACAAAAAAGTTCACATTAAATACCACGGTATCTAAAGGCCAGAGGGAGAATAAAAATGAAAAGATATAAAAAGCAAGTACGGATGTCATAGCAGGCGGTCGGGAGTCGCGGGCGCCGGATATGGTGCAGATGTTAAGTAGAGGTAGATATAAAAGATCCATGAGCATTAAGTCTACGTATAAAAGAAAGTTATGAGGCACTAAAAACCTTAACTAAAAAGGCATTATAGTATATCAAAATTATCATTGCGGTATTTTCGAAGGTTCCATCTATACTATACAGGGTGAAATTGATATCATTAACATCCTTTTAAACTAAGAGTCTACCCATCAAACTAAACGACTTTTACTATGGGATCAATCCAATCAGAGCAAAAAAAACTGCTTTGCCTGCTCGACTCAAATGTATGCAACAGCAGGATTTTTTTTTGCTCTGATCGGTTTGCTCCCATTGTAAAAGTTGTTCAGTTTGATGTAATTATAGTACTCTGTGGTTTGATGGTTAGACTCTTAGCTTAAAGGATGCTAATGATATCAATTTCACTCTGTAGAATGTTTAAATTTTTTACCCATTTTGTACATGCAGTCTAATTTAATACAGTCTAATATTTACAAGGTTACTGCCTATACACATTATAATAAAACTGGGATGGGTCTGAGACTGCACATGGAATAAAAAAACAGAAATAAAACGAAAATAACTATAATGTCACAGTTAACAAAATGGGAAAAATGAAAAACCAGACAAGTGCGAGTTGGACTACTCGTGCACCGAGGGTTCCGTACCACTCCACCACACAACATATTAACATAGAAAAAGTTTGTTTGACCTTTAGCGCGAGACCGACTCATTCTTGGCAGATTTTTATTATGCGCTGTTATACTCTATAGTCGCACCAAGTTTGACGCTTGTATGTATTACCGTTTTTACGATAGAGCGAGAAGACAAAACGTTGATAAAAACTGGTTTTTCATTTGAGGATCCCCCTTAATTTTGAAGTTTTTGTTATTTTATTATTTGTTTACAAATCCGCCGTAATAAAGCATATTTTGTGAAAATTTCAACTATCTAGCTATTACAATTCAAAAGATACAGCCCTAAATATGTAGGACGGACGGACGGACAACGTAGGCTTAGTAATAGGGTCCCGATTTAACTCTTTGGGTACGGAACCCTAAAACGGGGTTAAACAGGTATGTTTTGAGAAAATTTATTGTTCCGGACAATCTTGTCGTCTGACGCCTAAATCGAAATCATGGCCATTCTTGTATATAGGGTCCTTCTCTTAATATGCTGACACTTTTTTAAGGGGATGATCAGACCGGCAAACTGTTTTTTTTTCGCGATTTTGATGTTGGTCCCATAGAGAAAGTTGTTCAGTATGGTGGTCTGGTCATCCCCTTAAAAAAGTGTCAGCATATTAAGAAGGACCCTGCATATGTTTAGCCTCACATCACGCAGAAGCCACTATATTGATTGTAACGAAACTTAGCAAGGTGATAGCTTATTATAACGAAGTCTCACTATTAAGCCCGCTTCACTCTGAGGCCGAGACGGCAGCGGTCTTAGTTGATAGCGAACCGGTACCTAGTTAGCAACTCTTTGCAACACAGTATTCTGTCTGACATCAGAAAATCCCGGTGTAGGTTAAGATTTTCTGTACCGCTCGGCGCTCTACTCTGCACCGCTGCGTCCCCTGTTTATGGGTATCTGTATTACCGTTGGCGCGTTCCATACAAACGAAGTCTGGTTATAATTTGATACTAACCAATTAAAGTCAAAGAAAATTTTCAGAAACAATCTAGAAACTAATCTCTATGCTTGCAAGTTAAAAAAAAATGCTTGTATGTTGTCAGATTTTCTTTAAAATTTCGCTCACCAGAAAACAACACAAATGTGGAAATTAAAAGTGTATTGACTTTATTTTTAGTTTCCTTTCTGCACTTCTTCAAACATCAAATCCCGATGAAAGTGATACACGCCAGCTCTTCCTTTTATTTTGGGTGTAATAGCAGAACCCTAAAATCAGAAAAATAGTAGATATAGAATTCGCTTCGAGACGATACGTTCCGATGCCCAAATAACACCCTCTTCACAGTCTGTCACATCAAAGTCGATCTTATAAGAGACACGTAATTTGAATACGTTTCTCGATTATTGCAATAGAATCTTCAAACGTTTATTCGCATTACTTTTGGATTTGATTATTTTACATTGTCCTTAATGCTGTTGTCTTTAAAATAATGTTTTGTCAGAAAAAGTAAGTTTTTGAAAATAATTTTGAGTTCATATTTGTAAGGGAAAACTAAGAAATGACTCAAAATTATATTATGTAAAATGAAAGGACTGAGATGGCTAAGAAATGGCATTGTCTAGCTAGCATTTGTTAGGCGCGATATACATAATAATGTTATGTAGATATATCGCTCGAAGATCGTAAGAATCGGAAGATTATAACAATCCTACCCTTTGTAACCTTTTTTGTTTACCATTTTTTTTATATTTTGTTTTCGGTGCTCAAATAAGGAATATTGGTCATATAATATTATAAAACAATAATTATAAACCTTATTGTCCGTCAATTGATTTCAATTATAAACGGTACATTTATCAGTTTTTGGTTGGGAATATTATTTCTTAGATTGCATCCTTCTTCGCTTTTACAGACCAGACCCTCTAGCATGATTTCTCTACTTACGCACGATTCGGCCTTTTCCAGTCGCGACTGAAAAGCACGGGAAGGGTTACCCCTTTTCTATGCAGCGAAGGCGTATCGCGCTTGGTTAGAGAAATCATATGCATATATATATCATACAGCATTATTAAATAAAACTATTAATAAAAGAACAGATATTCTACAAAAAGGAATATGATATGTGTAAAGTGATATTTACGACAAAATACATTAGGTAATATACCTACAACTTATGGCTATAGTTAAAAAACGGGCCAAGAGCGTGTCGGACTCGCCGTACCGCCGTTCCGTTGCCTTTGTATATGGGTAGAATAAGAAACAAAAATCAGTATAATAGAGTATCTTACCTAAAAGAAAATTTGTAAACATAACGATACGCGATTTGGTTTCGTGCAACGCCATCTAGTTTGTTATTAAAAATTATATTAATTCTACAGGTTTTTTCCGAAACTAATTGGGCTACAGCTTCCGTTACAATTTTCATTGAAAGTACTTACCAAAAGCTATATTTTATAACATTTTCAAATTGTTTACTCCTGTATTTTAGAAATTAATAAAATATAATTTACATATTTATTTCGTTTAAAAATTATTAGTGTAAACATTACATAATTAACTTCATTCATTAAATATTATTTAAAATAATAAATTGCAAAGGGAAAGGTCTAAATTAAAAGTATAAATAAATAATGCTTTCATATCGGGATGGAAAGTCATAAACAAAAATACTTATATTTCGAAATATTCAATTTATAATTTTACCGTTCGAGATCAGTTGTGTTCGAGTATCATATTATAAAGTACTAATAATAAGACGAGCTAAAATAAAAAAAAAGGAACGTTGAAAACAGAATTGCACTAATACAGTCGATGGGCATCAATCGTTTCCACGAGGCAAAAGCAAGTTTATCATAAAATATTAACTTCAAGTAGCTATTCAAGTAGGTATTGCAAACAGACTTAGAGAAAGCTCAATATGCTTATATTATATATTTTATAAAGAAACCCTCATTCAAGTGACTAGGTAATAAGTGAAGCCTATATACCTGCCTGAATAGAAAACAGCCAGTCGCACACAAAAATTTCAAAACCTCGGTCTTCATTGCTTTTCCTGGAGCAATAGTTTCAGACTGACAATTAAGACTCCAACAAGAAAGGGATCACCTTCTCTATTAAAGCCGGCCGGCAAAAGTTGTATGAAAATCCATATCTGTCGTGGTTTAGCGGCTAAATAAATTACATAGTAAACTCATATCTGTCGTGTAATTTAAAAATGGAACGATCTTTTAGTCTGACACATGGCAACCAAGGAGGTAACTTATCAAAGGTCTTATTTAAATTTCGAACTGGCTTGCAAATAGAAAGCTGTTGAATGAAAAAAAAAACAAACGAACAGAACACTTTAACGCGGGAAAAATTATTGTTGTTCGTTGTTACTCATTAATTTTGAAAAGTAATTGTATTAGTTTTAATTTCCGCGAATTATTTGAGAAAAGCACTATACAGGCCTTAGCCACAACTAGGCATTGATGGAGTTACGTATATGTGCCTCGGCTACGCCTCGGCTCACATTTACACGTTCGTCCGTCAATGCCTCTTTTGCTGGCCGCTGCAGTAATGTACTAAATACAATATACAACGTATTAATGAATAAGCGCAAAACCTCATACACCCCAACTGATTTATAACAAAATAATTAGATTGAAACTATAATTTCATTATTTTGATAGTTAACATTTAAAGTTATTCGCATTTTAAGTTTTGAGGCAAAAATGATTTGTTATCATTTTCAGCAATGAATGAAAGCGCTAACGTCCTCATGGATACATTTTAAGAATCTTGTTTTGGCAGTAAGTAGGGTGAGTGTGCCCGTGGGGTGGTTTGAGATCAAGTTCAGTAAATTTAAATTTAAAAAAAATGAATTTAAAATTTTGAAAAAAAATCCGATGTTGAGACCATGATAATTCGATTCTGCTCTCGATTCTAAACAAACTGCTTTCTAGTTTTGCGTTAATTCATTAACACGTTGTATAACTTTATACAATTTTTCTTTTTCTTTTCGTTCTGTTAAGCTTATGTAAGAAAAGAATGCAGAGTGAACAGAATACGATTTTATGGAATATTTCGAAATTGCGAAAACAAATCTGCTGTAATCCATGCTAATCATTCTACTCAAAATGTATGGGATAGCAGATTTTACTCGGCAATTTCGATGATACATAACGAAAGTTGTTTAGTTTGATGGCCTACGCATCTACTCATCCCCTTAAGAACCGTTCGCATATTACTCTACTCCACTAAATGTGAAAGGGTTGAACCTCATTTGGCAGCACGAAATCGATTTTTTTGACGATCTAGACTTTTCTGTTACTCAGGAACGTCATTGGCTAGAGCGAGAACGGTCGCAGCACTGCCTATGCTGTCGCATTCCCGCTATCTTTCTCGCTCTAGCCAATGACGCCCCTGAGCGACAGAAAAGGCTAGAGCGTGAAAAAATGCGATTCCGTGCTACCAGATGAGGTTCAACCCAAGGCTCCTTACTTGCTCTTCTATTTTCCCTATACACTCAACGATCGATGAATGTTTACTTGCACTAAAACTTCGATCGACACTATTATACAGCCACTCATACTATTCCGTTTAAATGTCACTTCACAATGTACAATTGCTTATTAGTTTTATAACTTCCATTCAACCTAGTCTATACCATAAGTAGTTTAAAAGGATTTCTATTGAAACTAAGTTATCCGTATTGTACCACATCAGTACCTACTCTAGTTTTCAATATCCCTTTATTTACTTTCTATTGGTCAATATAATTCACACTGCCGAATCCGTCTGTGTCAACTAATTATTATAACACACAACAATCCACAAATTATAATAAGAACAAATCACTTTCAGTCGTTTTGGTATTCTATACAAATTCATAGCAGCTACGCATTGCTGGTAACAATACTCCCTCAGTAAGCAATAACAGGATCTCCCCGCTCGCTCCGCTCAATGCCTCCTTGCCTATTTATCGCATGCTCTTTGCATCTCCCTTTTCTGTAATGACGTCTACTCTGTACCTATTCTTATTGCGTGGGAGGAAAAACTGTTCGCATTTCATAGAGTCAGACAACTTTACTACTTTAATGTTTTTTTCTCCCATTCAACAGTGATTGTTCTACGATTAAATGATTCTGATTGAAATACAAGTTTAGATACACAAAATTTTAGCTTGAAGATATCATTTATTTTATGCAGTCTTGAAAAAGTATATTTGAGTTCTTATGTAAATGAATGATTCAATTAATTTTTTTTTCTTTCAATCTTTTTATGTACTTAACTTTTTTGTGTAAGAAATTACACAATGAGACTGTTATAGATCCCACAAATAACAGTATTGTGGGTAAAGGTGCACTTCCGATGCCAGCTGCCGATGCGACTGACGCGCGCGGCTCGCGGCCGACGGCCGATGCGACAATACTATACTTCATTCCAAATAAGGACGACGAGATTTTCCGATTCCTATTTAGCTTTCTGGCTAATTCTGATTACCAAATGTAATTAATTTATTGGATACATATACTATCAGACATATCTTGGACGTTACTAAAGCTGTTCTAAGAATAAGTGAGAGGAAGTGTTTCAAATATCTGTTTCTGTAATGCAAAATAGCCTTAAAATTTCGTTGCTATTTTGATTGGAGTATAGTTACTATGAAAACGTATGGCGCCGCTTCCGATGCCAGCGACTGACGCGTGCGTCAGACGCGCGCGTCAGTCGCATCGGCCGCTGGTATCAGAAGTGCACCTTAAAAAATAACAATAATTAAAATGAACGTGTGTTCGTTCACAGAACACTACCTACTAAATATTAAGGTTACAATAAAACGAATTGCATGTTTATTCATATTGGCCGTATCACTGTTTACCGTATAAATGGGCCGAATCATTGCGTCGACATACATTATGAGGTGTGGATTTTGTGACAACGAGAGATTATATGAATTCTCATGCTTAATATTGAGACTCCTAATCGTCTAACTCGATACAGGCAACAATAGAGACTTGATCCCCGCGTATTGTCGCTACAGAATAAGAAGGATTTACCGAGACTCTGAATAAAACAAGCTAGGGTCTCGACTCAGCCGAGTAAATGCCTTTGTAATCGTATTGCACAAGAGTTTGCGGGCCAAATGTGAAAGAAACTTTTACCGCGCCATTGTGTTATGAATTTATTTGTCATAAAACTGGTTATTTCTTATGCTTTAACAAATCAATCAGGTATGGAAAGTATGATTTTATTGGTCACGTATTATACTGTCTGTTTAATACTTCAAGGAGTAAATAATGTGTACCTGTTATCTTCCATACATACAGGATTTTATATCACTGCGGATAACTTCAGCATGTATTCTACTCATCAAACTGAAACACTATGGAGCCAACTTCGAAATCGTAAATAAAAAAATCATCTGTCTTATACAAAACTGCAGTAGGTACCTATTCGACTCAAATGTATGGGACAGCTGTTTTTTTTACGCGATTTCGATGTTGCCTCCATAGTAAAAGTTGTTCGGTTTGACGAGGCTAAAGTTATCCGCAGTGATATAAAATTTACCCTGTATAATAAAATTGTAAACTTGGATATAAAATTAATGGGACGCGTTAAGGATACGTAATGGAATGCACTGTGACCATTTTTAAAATATTTGTCTGTTTGTTTGTGCATCACTTAAAATCGACTGAACCGATTTGGATGGAGTTTTCAAAAAAGCATAAGGCTTAGTTTGGATTAACTTTAAGGCTTGTTTCATCTCAATCTGTTAATTATATCAAAAGTTATGAGTATTTAAAATCAGTAGTCTGCGGAGTCAGTACGGAGTTAATAATAAACCTCTATTGTAAGTTTCATGAAATATAATATATAACACAAATAATACACGAAGACACAAACAAACAGAGAAACGGACAAGCGAACGGTATTACCTACCTGATAACGAAGTCTCCCCGTAGTTTCTTTTTTGTTGGTACCGAAGCATAATATTTTAAGCATAGCATAGATATGTTCACGACAATATTACTCGAGGAGGTAGTCAGAGATATTCTGAAAACTCAGAACATCCATGTTTTACTTGTAGTACCGAAACTTTCACCAGTGTGATGGATAGTGAGCCCGTCGCCACTTATAATGGACAGTGGGTACAAAACATGCATCGAAATTGAAGCATGCATGTTTCCTCACGATGTTTTCCTTAACCGCTAAGTCATAGGTATTATAAATCGTACATAAATTCCAAAAAACTCATTAGTACGAGTCGGCCTGGGCACGGCAGGCAAGGTTACTCGCCACTGGACCACAACATATAATATTTAAATCGGTAGCATAAATAGGATAATTCGAGGGTATTTGCCAAGACCGATTTAGATTTAAGGCTCCACTGAAAGCCAAAGCAAAGTTTGAGATCGATGTGAGATGAAATATACAACGTGGGCTGCATAAACCACAATTTCATGTAAAACCTCAAAAAACTAAATCTTATCTATAGGCATAGAATAGGTAAATAGAATATAGTTGCTATAGGTGTAAATAAGGTTTCGTTTTTTGACAAAATATATTATATTTCTAGTTATTGGAAAACTGTAAACAAAGCTTTTAAAATATTAAAGTTCATCACGAAATGGTTATTACGAGAACGAGAGCAAATTTTTGCATAGTTAAGTACGCAATAGTTTTAAAACTTAATTATTTGCCGACAGTACTTAATTGTACTCGAGAAGTTTTCCTCACTATTCTGAAGTCGAACAAGGAACAAGGACTGAACAGGGAGGGAGGGTAAAGATCGGAGTGAGTTTACCCCAATCACGATTCTATCTCTACACTACTAAACGTTCGGCTGATGAGATTAACAGCTAAGCAGAAGTCAGCGAACTCCGGATAACTGGAGGTAGGGGCCGTGACAAGCGGTTTTCTGCTGGAAAGAGATGTCAAAGCAACTGCGCTGCTTTGTACTGCCTCAGAGTACTATAAGTACTGGTCAGCAGGAAACTGATCATTAATAATGTAAGAAAAACGTATAGTGAAGACTATATTAGATACTAGAGATAACCCGCGACTTCGTCCGCACAAATAGTATACCAGATTTTAAGTCAGATCATTAGCTATCAACCAAAAATAGCTTCCAAAATCGGTTCAGTAGTTTTTGCGTGATGCTGTTACAAACATACAAACAAACAGATAGAAAAAAATTCTAAAAAAGGTTGATTTGGAGTACGGGATACCTAAAAACCATACCGTAATCTTTTTCATGTAAATTTCTTCAATGTACAGACACACTTCTGTTACAGTTTTATAATACTAAAGATATAACGAAATTATAAAGATTAGATATCTTATTAGTTATAAGTTTTCAAATGTATTATTTTTGTATTTTTTTATTTGTTTAGTAATTGTTTGTCGTTTGATGCATGGACAAATTATTCTCTTGTTTTCTTTTTCTTTTTAGCATGTATAGAGTCACGCACACATTGGTAATTGTTTAACTTCTGCTTATTTCATGATGTGCATAATTATGCTTAGAATTATAACTTGCTATACCATTTAATCCGTCTACATTTGGTATTTTTATGACTATAATCTGTTTTCTGTGCTTAATAAATAAATAAATATTCCTCCAAGAGATAACAAATAAAAAAAAACGGTCAAGTGCGTGACGGGCTACTCGCGCACCGAGGGTTTCGTGCCACACTACTGCACAACATATAAACTTACAAAAATAGCTTTGTTTTCTCCGGGACTTTTAGCGCGAAACCGACTCACACTTGGCCGGTTTTTATTATTGATCTTATACTGTAGAGTTTGTTCTATAATCACACCAAGTTCGACGCTTGTCTGTATTACTGATTTTACGATAGAGCGAGAAGAAAAAACGTTGATAAAACTAGTTGCTTGTATGAGGAACCCCCTTAATTTTTTACTTTTAGACATTTTTATTATTTGTTAATAAATCCGCTGTAATAACGCATATTCTGTGAAAAATTCAACTATCTAGCTATTACGGTTCAAAAGTTACAGCCCTAAATAGACGAACTGACGGAAGGACAACGTAGCCTTAGTAATAGGGTCCCGTTTTCACCCCTTGGGTACGGAACCCTAAAAAATTTCCACAATCCACGCAGAACCCAAATTCTATCCAGCTAAACAGGCAGCCGCCTCGAAACATAGGTACTAAGTTTTTCTTCATACTTGAAAACCCAGTGGCACAAAGCCCGAGATTACACCCATACGTGTAGATTGACTAAATAAATCGAATCTAAAAACACAATCACAATTTTTAATCAACCAGTGAATCCAATTTTTTATAACCAAATACATTACGGTCAATTGATTCGGAGCAGAAGCAAAAGCCGCGGGGAAAATGTAGCCCGAAACCAAGTTATGATTGATTTTTCACGGGCTTGAAACATCCAGTCCCATCAATTTAGAATAATATTTTCCTGAATAAAATTTTATGCATCACTATTTTAGAATGGCTACCGGTTCCATGTGGATTCTAGACAGAAATGGTTTTATCGACTTCCAATTTATTCAGAGAGTTTAATGTATAAAATCCCCGGATTTTCCGCTCCTGACCGCATACTGGGCGGATTCCTTGCTGAAACCATAATGAATTTTATTGCTTCTACATTAAAGCGGCCCTGCTTAGTTATGCCCAAGCGATTTACTTTCATACTAATATTATGGCGAAGCTGCTATGTTCGATATTCCACTAATTTCTGCTTTGTTTTAATACCTATTCCTTCAGTTACACATTTGGAGCTAAAATTAAATTTTTAGGGTTTTGTGCCCAAAGGGTGAAATCGGTACCCTATTACTAAGCCTACGCTGCCGCTGTCCGTCCGTCCGTCCGTCCATCTTACCTATTTAGGATTGTAACTTTTGAACCATAATAGCTAGACAAAATGCAGCTAAATGTTGATATTTTCACAGAATATGCGTTATTACGGCGGATTCGTTACAAATAATAAAAATGTCAAAAAGTTACAATTTACGGGGAGTCCTCATACAAGAAACTAGTTGTCATCGTTTTTTCTTCTCGCTCTATCGTAAAAACGGTAATACATACCGCGTCAAACTTGGTGTGATTATAGTGCGAACTCTACAGTGTAATAACAAATAATAAAAACTGGCCAAGTGTGAGTCGGTATCGTGTTAAAGGTCCAGAATAAAAAACATGTTTTTAGGTATTATGTTGTGTGGTGGTGTGGTACGGAACCCTCGGTGCGCGAGTAGCCCGACTCGCACTTGATCGGTTTTATTAGTTATTTAGTTCAGGAAATTGGAATAAATTTTGAAACTCTACAACTTTATAGCTATAAACAACTTGACATTATCAAAACAAACTGTGACAATAAAATTATGAAGTTCATTATTAATGCACTTTTGCTTGTGCGTGAATTTCCGCCAGTGTCAAGTAGTTTGTGGAAGTATCTATACCAATTTCAGGGATTGTTTTTGATCAAAAACAAGAAGAGATTGCGGATTGCGGAGCCTCGTGGCGAGGGGGTAGAGATATTCTGAAAACTCAGAATATCCACGTTTCACTAGTAGTACAGAAACTTCTGTCCAGTGTGAAGGGGAGTGAGCCCGTCGCCACTAGTAATTGACAGTGGGTACAATACATGCCTCGAAATTGAAGCATGCAGGTTTCCTCACGATGTTTTCTTTCACCGAAAAGCCAGTGGTGTTACAAATCGTACATAAATTCCGAAAAACTCATTGGTACGAGTCGGCCTGGACAGGGATCGAACCATCGCCTCCTGCACGGCTAATATGCCTTACACACTGTATACACTATTTTTCACTACTCATCTGTACAATAGCTTCTGACTATCCCAAATATGACAACTTCAAGGATTTGATCAGGTTACATAAAGTACTGCTGTTTTATGCCGCAAATAAACACAAAATCAAAGAAACCAAATCAAGTAAGAATTAAAATAAAAACGGTGAAGTGCGAGTCGGACTACTCGGGCACCGAGGGTTCCGTACCACACACCATTTTACCTTACAAACAAGTTTTGTTCTCTCCGGGATCTTTAGCGCGAGACCGACTCACACTTGGCCGATTTTAAACCGTAGTGTTTGTTCTATAATCACACCAAGTTTGATTCTTGTATGTATTACCGTTTTTACGATAGAGCGAGAAGAAAAAACGTTGATAAAAACTAGTTTTTTGTATGAGTCTTGTCATTTTATGTATATTTGTTAAGCAAATCCGCCATAATAACGCACATTCTGTGAAAATTTCAACTGTCTAGCTATTACGGATAACGTTGGCTTAGTAATAGGGTCCCGTTTTCACCCTTTGGGTACGAAACCCTAAAAATAGGTACGTAAAGAAGAATCTAGTCCGTACTATAAATATGCCACGTCTGCATAGTACACAATACTTACTACATCAGAGGAAAAAGGGAATCCAAGTGAAGACAAGATGTGAAAAAATGGGCCAGGATAATGTTTCCATTTCTATTTTTGGGAATTAAATACACTCGAGAGCAATGAATCCGAGTCACAAACATTCCAACATACCTTAATATCTCGGAAACTAAGAATGATAGCTTATTCAAATAAAAAGTATTTGATATGCTATTTAATACTTCTTCAACAAAATTAATAACATTTTTAGTTTTCATTTCTTTGACCTAATTTAAATACAAAGGCGTCTATTCTATCGCAGAACAAAAATTGAAAATATAAATTTTTTGTCACTGACATAAAATTTCCCCACATTTCATTGTGTCTCAGTGATAATTACCACATTAATAAAATATATTTTGAATCTTAAAAATTTAATTTAAAAAAAATCGGTTGTTTAGTTTATAGCCTTTTTTAGTGCCATTACTTTACAGCAACCAATTTTTTTTTTTAATTTATGTAGTAGTATCAAATATTCTATAAAACACTTTTTTTTTTAATAAGCTATCATTCTTAATCTCCGAGTTATTAAGGTTTGTGTTATTGGTGAACCGTATTCATTGCTCTTGAGTGTATTTTAGTACAGTTACTATAATATTTAGTTCCCAAAAATAGTAGAGCAATATTGGACGTTCTTGTGCTGCGTTAATGCGTGATTTTGACGTTTTTTAAAGTGGTGAGCTCAATTTTGTCCAACTCTTTAAGAGGATATCATTCGGAGCGCGCTCCATACAAACGAAATCTGTTTATATTTTCAATACTAACCAATTAAAGTGAATAAATTTTTTCAGAAATAATCTAGAAACTAATTTCTATGCTTGTAATGTGTCAGATTTTCGTTAAAATGTATAGTTTTAAAGTTACAGTGTTAAAAGCAATAAAAACTGCATTATTTTTTTAAATAACAAATAATATTATACTTTTAATTTGAATTTAAGTTTGACATATTCACTTAGAATCAAATAAAAAACACATGTTTTTGGGACTATGGTCAAGAGTGTAAAAAAAGAAAGATTTTATAAAAAGGTGTCTAAAAAATAGTTCTAATAATTACTTACGGGTAAAATACCGTAGACTTAGCCACGTGCAGTCGCGCTCTCCGATTCGTTACGTGATAAGATTAAGAGATTAGTCGAAATGCTCTCGAAGTGCCAGTATCTGGGGACTGACTGAACACTCGCACAAGTACCTTCTGGAGGAAATGTCAAGCATGAAACTACATCAACATGCTTACGCCCCATTGAGACTGTGAAGAATGGAAATTCATCGTCTTGTATTAGGTAGCTTTAGTTCGACCGGTTACCATGCCGAACTGACGAACTATACAAATACAAAAAAAAAAATATTTGTTTTAAAGTCAAAGTCAATATTATTTATTCAACATAGGAGCTTGAAGCACACTTATCAAACGTAAAATCTTTTTTAAAGCTACCAGCGCGTCGGAACGTATTGTCGCTGTAGAGAAGATGCGGCAAGAAATTTCAACGAGCACTTTCACTTAGACACATTTAGTTCATATACAATACAACAAAGAATATGTATTGCACATTGACATCACAGTATTTAACCGAAAAAAGATTTATAATTATCCCCCACACTAGCCTAAGCCTGGCAGGATGTAGCGGGAAACTTTATGTCAAGTGTGACCTAATAATAAAATGTCCTTCTGCGGATTGGTCCTTTAGCTAACATATTGTCCTTATGCGAGTAAACTATGCAAGTTTTACGGTTATTTAAATTAAAATAAAACCGGTCAAGTGCGAGTCGGGGTACTCGCGCACCGTGGGTTCCGTACCACCACACAACATATTAACTTCCAGAAAAGTTTTGTTTTCTCCGGGACCTTTAGCGCGAGATCGACTCACACTTGGCACTCGCTTTATCATTTGTTGTCAAACTGTAGAGTGCTCTATAACTACACCAAGTTTAACGTTTGTAAGTATGATCGTTTTAGCGATAGAGCGAGAAGAAAAAACTTTAATAAAAACTAGTTTCTTCTATGAGAATCCCCCTTAATTTTTAAGTTTTTGAAATTTTATTATTCGTTAGCAAACCCGCCTTTAATTTCAACTGTCTAGCTATTTCTGTTCTAAAGTTACAGCCCTAAATAGACGAACGGACGGACAACATAGGATTAGTTATAGGTTTCCGTTTTCACCCTTTGGGTACGGAACCCTAAGAAGATGAGGACATAACAATTAATAGGTTGTTACGATAATTACCTTTGACACCCTGCATCTTCTAAGAGACAGCCCACATCTTCTAAGATTACACTTAAATCACATTTCGTTCACCAAACAAATAGGTGCATAATTTTGCAGTCGGATCTCGTACCATAAGGCGCATTTTAGTTTTCGGTCCAGAAGCGTGAAGTTTGAAAATCGAAAAAGCGCACGAAATCCGCGAGTTTCCAACTAGTCAAATTAACAACTCTTTATCAAACGTCAAAACGCGTGCTTTGTATGAAATATTGTACTAAAAACTGAATAGTGACGTCATTGTTTTTCGTCGTCGTTTTGATACTTAAACACAATACTTGAGGATGCCATTTATCCATTTATACCATAGAGGGTCTGAGTTTTCTTCTGACCAACACACGCTTAGGTACAATGAACTATCAAGCGGTAAATGATGACACGATGGGACCCCTGAAAACATAATTCGGTATGTCAAGTTTTTTTTTGGGAGAGCTGAATCTAAAACTATTTCGAGATAATTATCTCAATAGCAATATTTTCTATTTCAGAGATTTTAAAATTAAAGAATTACCGATAGTTTATCCAGTTATTAAAAATAGTATTCAAGCAAAAGCATTACTGAAAATGTGAGTTTAGCGTCATTTTCAAACGGTTTATTTACTGAACAGTTAAAACTAAAATATATTTTATTTAGTCAACTGCACTCAACCCAATAGGGAACTATTGGGTTGAGTGCAGTATCCAATGATATTATAGGTATCTGTTACGGTAGTAAATATTAAGGGCTTGTTCCACCACCTTTTTTATTTTTGCCTATTTGACAGATGATTTGACATATTTTCATACAAAACATGTCAAACGAGCAGTCAGATAAGCTAACAAGAACTTATCCAAAAGCGGTGAAACAGGCTCTAAATATACAAAATAATCTGTGCTTTAGTTAACTATTTACCGATGAAGTGTCGACCGCGTTAAAACTTAGATCGGCTGTGACGCATTTTCTTTCCCTAAGTCACGAACCGGGAGCAATTGACTTCTTGGCCAGCGGCGAAGACTCCATTCATCTTACACAATATAAGAAAAGACGTAATCATGTCTAGAGAGGAATCACGTTCAACGAGCGACAACGCCGGAATTCCGTTGGACCCGACGCGGCGTCCTCTGCAGCCTTCCCCGTAGATCATTTTCTTTACAAAAAGAAACGGCTTTCTACCGTTTTTTCTCTTAAATTAGGATAACAAGGCAAAACGATTTGTTTCTTTTGACGATTCCAATAAGTAAAATCAATTGAAAAGAAACGACGGTAATCAGTAGCGGCGTGTAAGCAATGTTAATCTACTTTTTCCATTATTTTATTGTGTTTCGCATTTGATTGTACGTACGATATTAGCGAGTTATACAGGGCGTAAGGGACAGCGCTCCGCAAACTGAAACGGTGAACTCAGACCATCAAACTTAACAACTTTCACTATGGAGCCTACTTCCGGAAACTTCAAGATAGCTGCGTCCAAGATACCTCCGTGATTTTTACTGGCGGTTTTAGATATTTCACAGTACTTTTTAAAGCTGTTTCAGTCATCTAAACTTTATAATACACTCATTAAACTACTAATTAAAAAAACCAACGCCAAAAACAAACATTTAAAAAGTAAAAATAATTCGGTCGTCTATTTGGGGATGTAAGCAATGCAATATGCGTAGGGGACCGCTATGAAATGACTATATATTTTTTTACAATCACTTGCGATCCCCGACACATTAATTGACCTAAAATATCGAAGTAAAACATACATTTGCTTACATCCCCATAAAAATATTTTTTACTTATTTGTTTGTTTTTGGCGTTCGGGGTTTTTTTTATTTGTAATTTAATATTATTTCATAATATTTTAATGTTACCTGAAAACTGCTGAATCAATTTTTACCAAATGAAGCTAATAACCACTGCAAGGAAACTTGCTTTCACGTAAAAAAACCGCATCAGAATCAATCCATCCCTTCAAGAGCTACGATGCCACAGACAGACAGACACACAAACATTGGCCTCAAACTTATATCACACCTCTTTTTGGACCGGAGGTTATAATATACAAGATTAATTAACATTTAACATAAAATTAAATGTTTTACGGCTCAAACAATAGATAAAAAAAAAAAAAAGATAGAAAAATAATCGCTCTAAATCGATCTGTCAAAACCTCGGAGCTATCTTGGACGCACTATAGTAGGTGTTAAAACTTTTTATTTACTTATAATTATAAATAAATAAGGTAAGGATGGTACAATTATTTTTCATTATCATTTAAATCTTAAACGTAATGAATGTATAAATGCTTACGACTATATTCCCCGAGTGATTAGTATCAGATATTTTTAATCTAGCATATTCAAAATATTCAAATTTCGCAGTGCCCAAAAACTGTACAGTAGGTTCTTAATTCAATTCGCACACATACTCAGATCTTACTTATGAAATCACTGATAAAGAAATAATAATAAAGGCGATTCTCAATTTCTCATAAAGATGTATGTAATCCCAATCAGAAAGTACCAAAATCTAGTCCTAAGATGTGCGATATTTAGATGACAGTGTAAATGTCCCCTTAAGACGCAATAGATTGAAAATTTCGTTCTCTGGCTAGTTGGCTCGGTGGCGAAGTTGGATAACGCAATTCCCCGGTTTGGAAGAGTGCGGGTTCAAGTCCCCGCCCGAGACTTAATTTTTCAATCTTTAATTTGATTCGAAATAGCACAACAGCATTGTCTTTTTTCAAATATTATTGATTATAAACATGTTACAGCCATGTAACATGTTTATAATCAATAATATTTGAAAAAAGACAGTGTTACAAACATACCTCACTCTGATACAAAAATATTTCGTATGCATTCAACTTATTCACCGTATTCAGCATACAAATAGTTAATTGCGCTTTGCAGAATTCGTACTCAGCTGATCTGCACATATGTACTGCTCAAACAACTTCATAATTCAGCAACACATCATAGTGGCAAGCACCATTCATCCTTTGAGTCCATCAAAGGATGACAGTCTGCCAGCTATCGTGTTAAACCGACAAGATTGATTTGTGAGATATACTATACTCCATTCCAAATAGCATAGCATATGCGACTATACTTCCTGAGGGGGTATTCAGAGATATTCTGAAACTTCAGAACATCCTCGTTTCTCTAGTAGTACCGAATGTCATCACTTTATCGGACAGTGGGTACAATACGATGTTTTCCTTCACCAAAAAGCCAGTGGTGTTACAAATCGTACATAAATACCGTAAAAGTCATTGGTACGAGTCGGCCTGGACGGGGATCGAACCATACAAATAGATACGAAATTTTAAGGCTATTTTGAATTACAGAAAAATATATTTTAAACACTTCACCATCGTAGCCTATATACGTCCCACTGCAGGGCGCGGGCCTACCCTCAGGGAGGGAGGTATGGGCGTTAGTCCACCACGCGTGCCCAATACGGATTGGTAGACTTCACATACGCATCGGAATTTCTTCTTTAGCGTATGCAGGTTTCCTCACGATCTTTTCCTTCATCGTTTGAGAGCAGTCGGTATTACGTATATGAGTTAGAAAAACTCATTGGTACATAGCATATCGTCCGTGCGCGTTCGAACCTGGACCTCAAGATTGTCTTAGAACAGCTTTAGAAACGTCCAAGAGATGTCGAATAGTTTATCTTTCTAGTAAATAAATTATATTAGCTGATCAGAATTGGCCAGAAAGCTTAACAGGAATCGCAAAATCTTTTCGTCATTATTTGAAAGTAGGTATCAGGTACTTACAATTAAACAAAAGACGACGCTTCTTGCAACATACAGGGTTTTAGGGTAAACAGTTACTTTAAGAGGTGATTTTAATCATAATACTGGACAACTTTCTCAAAGGAAAATAGGGAAAACTCGCACAAGTTTCTCTATTACAACATCGAATTCGCGAAAAAAAATTATTATTAGGAAAGATTAATTTAATTATTAGTACATTAATTCCCAATAATGGATCCCGACTGTGAAAGTCGCTTCAATATTACCTAAGAGAATTCTAGACTGCTGGGATTGTTTTTTTTCTTTATAGTTTTTATTTAAATTTCACTTTTTACGCAGACGGGTTTTTTATTTTTTAAATTTACTTATTACCCGACTGCGCGATGCAAAGGAGGTTAACTGCGTATGCTTAAAAGGTTTTTCAGGATGAAATAACGTGTCACGTGATAAAATGCAACGTACGTATTTGCCCACGGAATAAATCTAAGCCGAGAGCCCCACTTTACTTCGTAATTACGAAAAATACGTCAATATCGTGCTAAAATCAATAAGGCCTTCCTTGGAGCGGTCCTAGAAAACTAAGGATGCTTCCTAGTCGACTTAGTGCCGATCTCAGGACTAGATAAGCTTCTATTCAGTCGTTACCGTGCTGGACTTTTAAAGATAAAGAAAAACTTCGATTCGAATTTGGCAGATGTTGCAAAAAGACGTTTTAAAAGTTAGTGCTCAGCATCGGGACGAACGCGTACCGCCAAAGTCCAATACGTCCAACTCGGAATCTCTTAAGACTTTACCTTACATCGAATGAGACTCTTAGAAATCTAAAGAGCTAACTGTACTACAGTAATTTGTTGCAAATGTTGATTTGCAGTTTCTGTATAGGTAGTTTAGTAAAGGACGAGTTGTTATTTCATTAAATATTTACGCCATATTCAGAAAAAATCTAAAAAGCCTGTACACTTGTCAATACCTTTAATCTCAAGGAGCGTTGATAGGTTTTTTGCGATCGAACCATATGCCTCCTGTACGGCAGGCAACGTTACTCGCCACTGGACCACCTTGCTTTTATAACACTTTGTTTTATATTGCTCAGTCCAAATCAGAAGGAAATCACTTGCGTTTTCCTCAAAATAGAGTTATCGAGAGTGTTTGTAATGAGATAATAAAGAAAAAAAAAATCTCTTGGCCCCTAAATTTGAGTCGAGGATTCCACCTACTGCAGTGTTGTACGAAACAGCAGATATTTTTTTAATGTTTTCTCTATACAGGATTACAGGGTGAATTTGATATCATTAGCATCCTTTTTAATTTTATTTATCTTCTTCTCTTCTTCTAATCTAAAGAGTCTACCTATCAAACAGAAAATCTTTTACTATGGATGCAAACCGATCGAAGCAAAAAAAAGTCAGCGGTTGCATAAATTTGAGTCGTGTAGGCATTGCAGTTTAGTATGGAATATATGATGTCGTTTTTTGCTTCTATCGGTTTGCTCCCATAGTAAATGATGTTCAATTTGATGGGTAGACTATTAGTTTAAAAGTATGCTAATGATATCAATTTCACCCTGTAGTAAAAGTTGTTCGTCTGATGGTCTTAACTAAACCAGCCCTTTAAAAATTACTAGGTTATTTTGTTACACCCTGTATAAGCAGCCTACGGGAATCAGCAGCTTTTCAGTAAATAAGACACAAACTGAACAAATAATCACTTCGTTTTAAATAAGACTGACGCATCATACAATGTACGGAATTTGCCTAAGCTACGTTTGTTGACCGTATACGTCGCTGGGTGAATACAACAACGGCACAACTCAAAAATTGGCAAATATGAGTTAGCACCGTATTCTGGTTCTACATCGCATACTTTATCTTGTGCAGTATAGACCTAACTCGATATTTCACTGAATCTTACCCTTGCTGTGTAGTAACTACAGACGAATTTGTTCACGCGCACTCTCTCGCGCCAACTTTAATGTAATTTTTCTCAAAATCAACTTTTTGACTTGTGCCGTTGTTGTTTTCACCCAGCGACGTACAAACTATTTACTGAGAGAATACCAAAATTGTGGCGACCATGAGTGACATTATTATACATTACATCGAAAAGGTAACAACATGTCGTTGACAAAACTATCAAAATGTGTTATTTACACTTGATGATAATGATTTCTGCCTGTTTTTGACCACCGCGATTGGCGCGGTCCGTACAAACGTAGTATGGTTATATTTTCAATACTAACCAATTAAAGTCAATGAAATTTAGAAACAATCTAGAAACTAATAATCTCTATGCTTGTATTTTGTCAATTTTTCGTTAAAATAGTTTTAAAGTAACAGTGCCTCAAAGATTTCCAAACAAATCTTAAATTAATCCTAGCATTGAAGCTGTATATTTTAACGAAAATCTGACAACATACAAGCATAGATATTTTTTTCTTGATTGTTTCTGCTAAATTTCATTCATCAGGCAGCACGGAATCGCATTTTTTCACGCTCTATTCTTTTCTATCGCTCAGGAACGTAATTTGCTAGAGCGCGAAAGATAGCGAGAATGCAATCGCAAGCGACGATGTAGCGTCAAAAAATGCGATTCCGTGCTGCCAGATGAGCATCATCAATAATTTTATTTAAGAGCTACTTATCCAGTCGCTTCACAAAATTACACGTCTATTGCATACAATATACGTACCGTGACATTATCTCTCTCCTTTTCTTCAGTTTCAACTTTGATAGGTAACAAAGGAGCTATTACGCTGAAGCACAAAATAGAGACGCAACAAGAACCATTTTATTTTCAAATTCTACGCCAATAAACCTTCATAAAACCTATTGTAACGGAATATAGGGAGTCATGGACAAAATCATCGTAACACATAAAAACGTAGCAAACAAAAAATGAATTTGTAATGTTCTCAAGGTGTGTGAAAAATAGAAAAGGGGATGTATGACGCGATATGAAATTGCAATGAGGGTAGGAGGGCTGGAGCGGCGGTGTAGCCGGCAGGGTTGCTAGATGCTATTTCGAAAATATTGGTAAGATTGATAATTTGTTTCCCCAAATTGATACGTTTTGAAGAAAAATCCCCGAAAACACTTTTGGTAGAAATAAAACGGAAAATATACAGAAACCAAAGGGTCGGATCAACTCATAGACAGAACCTTAGATTTTATTTTAATTTTGCGGCGGGGGGGTTTATAGTAACTTCAAATCCCTAAATTCATACACTTTAATAACACTTTTGTGACTTGAATATCCAAAAAACAGACTAAACTTACTACAAACCAAAATTACACACAACACATACATTGCGTATTGATTAAGGCACATCACAGGTATCGAATCGAGCCATGATAACCAGAATCAACCTATTACATATCTGTTTTAATTATTTATGTCATGTTTCTATGATAAATAAAATAGATTTAAAAAACCCCCAGAATTCCGAATTTTTTTCCCCATCAACTTCTCCAACGATTTTTTCCCTCGAAATCGCGGAAAAAACCCCAAATCTGGCAACCCTGAGCCAGGAGATGGCCGCGACTCGACAAATCCGACGATAACGCCTTCATTACCCACACGTCAACCCTCTTCTCGCCGCGTCTTCGTCACGCCTTCAATCTTTTCGCGGATATTACCCTTAAATTATGACAAAAGCGCTAGATCGGGAGCTGCATAATGAAACCCTCTAGTGATGAATGGCCGGTTTCATCTTCCATTGACATTTTCATCAAATTTTCTTTATTCGCTTAGCTGAAGCGGTATCTGAAGAACCTGATTTAGTGTATAAATAAACTATTTTAATAACTTTACCTAAGGAAACCGTTGTCTTATAAGCAGAGGTCAATGGGTTTGGGTATACAGGGTGAAAGTGAAGTCATTGGCATACATTTAAACTAATATTCTATAAATCAAGCTAAACAACTTTATTGAGGAAGAAAATCTGAAATATTAAATAAACGGTCAAGTGCGACGGTGCGACCGAGGGTTCCGTACAACATGGTGATGTTGTATGGAAAATATTAACTTACAATAACGTTTTTTTTTCTCTGTGATCTTTAGCGCGAGACCGTTTTACACTTGACCGGTTATTTTAAGGCCAGTTATTTTATAATGTCCAGTTATTTTAAGTTTACCAAGGAGTTCACAGGTTTTCCAGTGACGTCACTGGAAAAAAAAACGACGTTATTTCATTAAAATATCTGTAATCCTTTCATTTTAAAATCTCTGGCATAGAAAATATTATTATTGTGACAATTATCTCGAAATGGTTTTTGATTCAGCCCGCCAAAAAAAAATTGACGTACCGAATTGTTAAAACGCAACCGACGGCCTACAGAACTATTATCACTTTTCTTGAAGCTGACACTGAAACGAAAATATCCTGCAGTCGTAGTCGGTAATATTTGCTCCGTAACTACATTCCCACAGGCGATAGCTCCCGGCTCAACTTTTCTAAACAAAGTCAATCAATCTATTACTTTGTTGTACAATATATGAGATACAGATAAGGGAAATACAAATAAGTACAGGCACGTCTTTGTTGGTTATTTTAATTCCAGGAAATTTTCAATAATAATTATGCATTTTTAGGGTTCCGTAGTAAGCAAGGAACCCTTATAGTTTCGCCATGTCCGTCTGTCCACGGCTTAGCTCAGAGAAGCTTTGTACTAGAAAGATGTAATTTGACATATTAATCACGCCGACAAAGTAGTAAAATAAAATCTTGAAAATTATTTTTTTACGGTACCTCCCCTACACGAAAAGTGGGGATGAATTTTTCTCGTCTATCCCATGGTGTTGGATAAGTCTCTTAAAAATATTATGGGTGTGGTAAACAGTACCCTAAAAAATTATTTTTTTCAAGATTTTAATTTACCACTTTGTCGGCGTGATTAATATTTATATCCACGTCAAATTACAGCTTTCTAGTACTAAGCGTCTCTGACCTAAACCGAGTATTTTAGCGTACAAAACTCTCGTGATAGGAACTACGAGCTTTGTTTCGACATATTAATTAAAACAAACTCAATGTCGACATAGTCTAAAGGTGTGAATGTATCGCACTGAAATGTTAATGTTTCAGTTAACAAAGTTAGGGCGACAGGTCAGAGTATGAATTTAATCATGACATGTTTTTAGATTCAGCAATTCCATAAAGTATTTTAATCTAAACGTGAACAAAACGAACATTAACACGGATGAAAGAAAGGAGCGGAGGTGTTGCAACGTAATTAGGTCTGTCGCCATTATATTAGGTCATGACGTCACAGTGCGAGCGTGGTCTATGACGCTCAGTTTGAAGCGGTCCACCATTATTTTTGCTGAGAGGGGTTTTGTCAAATAAAATACATCTAAAACGATGAAGTGTGCTGTTCCTGGATTCGGTTTTAGGGGTGGAACTTATGCGCTCCTGTCGTGTCCCCCGTCCCTGCATTTTGGCGACGGTTACTTCTATAGAAATATTGCTTTGCGACACCTCCGCCCCTTTCTGTCCTTCATGAACATTAAATACTATTTTCATTCCAGGTTTACTACGTTTACAGCAGTTGTACCAAAGCCTGCAGCCCGGCAACGCTACGTTTCGCATCTCAAACGTGAAGAGGGTCACCAATGCATCGGAGGTGGTAGAATTCCTCAGTTCGATCGAACGGCTCGACCGCTGGAGTAGCAAATACGTCGTTTTGGATTCAACAACGCAACTAGCTAAAGATGCACTAATTTTGCACGTACGCGACGTGCAACTTGGCCGTCGGAACTACCATTACTTTCTAAGCGGGCTGGTGAGTAATCCCCGGGCCGTTTCCAGTTAGAAAGATAATGGTTGAATTTCTAAAAGTAAGCCAGGAGTTTTTGATTGTTTTGGAAAACTAACTAAGCGAGGCTTATCAATCCTTGGCTCGAAATGTTGAATGTTATTGTACAGAGTGTGAGAAAAAGTATCGTTAACCTGTAAACCACATAATAGTGCAAGTCGAATACAATGTATTGAATACAAAAATTATTTTACTCTGCCAAAAATAGTTTTTGTTTTATTTATTTAGAAATCTAAAACGCAATAAATGTGACTATGCTAACTATTAAGTGGTCTTAAAATGGCCGATTACAGATTTTCCTTTTTATACAATAAAATCTTCGGCCTTTGTGTTCAGAGACGTTAGATTCAATGAATAGTATTCAACGCTACTTTTCCATACACCCTGTATAATTTCTTTTACAAAACAGTTAATTAAAATACATAACATGCAAAAGACAAATTAAATTGTAATGATTGTTTTGAAAAATGAACAAAGTACTGGAGTAGGTACCTTTTGTCATTTCGTCGTTGAAATCAAATAAAAGCTGTAATACCAAACCAATAAAATCAAACCAATAAGTTTTGCGGTAGCAGGTCAGACTTCTTTCTTTTGTTCGTAGATTAAATTATTATTGAGAAAACCGGTCAAGTGTAAGACGGTACTCGGGTTAATAGTGTTCCGTACGTACCAGTGATTTTTACAGGTCGTTGGTGATAACCAGTGTAAAGTGACACTAACTAAGTATTTTGTCACATTAATAACTGAAGATCAGTTTATAAATAAACTAGCAGCCCGTCCCGGCTTCGCACGGGGTAGACAAATAAATTTTAAGACTCATTTTTCTACACCTTCGGTTACATTGTTCAAATTTTACCAAGAATCCCTAATTTTTTTCAAAATGAAATGTAGCCTATGTCAAATTGGAAGAATGTAGCATTCTATTGGTGAAAGAATTTTTTAAATCGGCCCAGTACTTTTTGAGCCTATTCATTACAAACATACAAACATACAAAAATAGGTACAAATCTTTCCTCTTTATAATATTAGTGTAGATTCAGGTAGTACTTGTTTGGATATGGAAATAAAACTATCCAAGGTAGTTAGAGACAACAACTAAATTTTTTGACCTCATTTAGGTACATAATTGGGCCATTAGCTACTACAACTATGCACACGTTTCAACTTCTTATGTCTAATGGTTTTTGAGACAAACGCCTGTGACAGACGGACGGACGGACAGAGGTTTATAAGTCAAAGAGCAAGTAGGTATCTTACTTCTTTCCCTAGTTCCTAGGTATAATTAATAAAAGAAGGCCGAACTAACCAACTTCGGGACCGCAGACCGCGTTGGCTTGATAACCTTTGCAACGAATTCATTAACTCAATACATTAATAATAAAACCGGTCAATTGCAAGTCGGGCTACTCGCGCACCGAGGGTTCCGTACCACCACACAACATTTTAACTTTCAAAAAAGTTTTGATTTTTCCGGGACCTTTACCGCGAGACGGACTCATACTTAGCCGGTTTTTATTTTTTATACTTTAGAGTTTCCTCTATAATCACACCAAGTTTGATGCTTTTATGTATTACCGTTTTTACGATAGAGAGAAAAGAAAAAACTTTGAAAAAAACTAGTTTCTTATATGAGGAACCCCTTAATTTTTAACTTTTTGACTTTTTTATGTATATTTGTCAGCAAATCCAACATAATAACGCACACTGTGAAAATTTCTACTGTCTAGACGGACAACGTAGGAATAGTAATAGGGTCCCGTTTTCACGTTTTCCCGGATAGGGAACCCTAAAAAAAAGCTTAGTTCGCGAGGGTTGCTACTCAGTAGTTTTGTTGAATTACTAACCCTTTACAACATGAACAGTGGAATGCTTTTCCATAATCCATTGAAGCTTTTCATTAGCTCACTTTCAGTTTTTCACGTGAATCTTTATCAAGTTAGATAGGTACTTATTCTATTCGATGCTATGCTATTCCATTCCGTTCGAACTCTAATTTAAATGCCAAAATTGTTGAAAAAGCTACAAAAAAGGCTCAAGGGGAAAACTGACTGAGAGCATTCGAAGTTTTACAGAGCATTTTTAACGTTTCTTTTTATTTTTCAGTCGAATATTTTTTATCTGAGAATGTATTAAATGAATGAATTCAGAGTTTATGAAATGCAGGTGTTGGGAAAGCTACTTTCCAGATATCTAGATAAATAAAATATTTGTAATTACTTTTTAGGGTTTCGTACCCAAAGGGTGAAAACGGGACCCTATTACTAAGCCTACGTCGTCCGTCCTTCCGTCCTATCTATTTAGGGCTATAACTTTAGAACCGTAATAGCTAGACAGTTGAAATTTTCACAGAATATGCGTTATTACGTTATTAATAAAAATGATAAAGAGTTTCTAATTAAGGCGGGTCCTCATACAAGAAACTAATTTTTATCAACGTTTTTTCTTCTCGCTCTATCGTAAAAACGGTAATATATGAAAGCGTCAAACATGGTGTGATTATAGAGCAAACTCTACAGTCTAACAACAAATAATAAAAACCGGCCAAGTGTGAGTCGGTATCGCGCTAGAGGAGTTAATATCGTGTGTGATGGTGTGGTACGGAACCCTCGGTGCGCGAGTAGCCCGACTCGCACTTGACCGGTTTTTATTTACCATATAAGGACTAATGCAACGTTTTATGATGGACTTTGTACAAGTTGTATTTTCTTTATTAGGTTACAGTTTTATGAAAATTGCTGGCTCACAACACCCTTTTATAAAATTGGTGCTAACTTGTGTAAATGAAATGTACCTTTGTGTTGATCCAGGTGATGGACGATCGTTGGGAGAAAGAGGTTACAGAATTCGGTGCTATTAACATAACTGGATTTAGAGTTCTGGACTTTTCTAGAAAAGTCGTTCGTGATTTTATCGATGTTTGGAAAAAGGATTCTGTTTCTGTAAGTATTAAGAAATCATGTTATTTGCCTACTTCAATTTCATTTCTTTACGCTAAAAAAAACTAACTTTTATCAAGTACAAAATGTATCTGACATTTTCATTTGTGTTTTTCCCGGATTTGTTTCTGTTTCTTTTAAATTCTCAAATATTAGGTTAACTACTGCGTCGGATGTCAAAATTTTCTGACATTTGAGGTTATTATCGTTTTGTTTTGATTTGAAAAGAAAGAGCATGAAATGTTAATTACATCAGCATGCCAAGTTTATAATGTTATTATTATTACCAGAGTTTTCCCGCGACTTCATCCGCACGGGTTCCCGTCATCGTAGTTAGAAGAATGATATACCATCATGTCTAGTATGATTGCTCTACACGCGCGCGACGTGCCTTCGCTACATAGAAAATAACCTGTTCCCGCGCTTTTCGGAGAGCGAAAGCCGCGCTTTCCGCGACTTGTAGCATGGTAAAAAGCCGAGTCGCGCGCAAGTAGAGAAATCATGCTAGATTTTTTTTATTTACTATTTATTGATTTCCATAATTCATAAAAATATGTTTTAGTTGGATTTTATCTCTTAATGATAACTTTAATATTAATCTGTAGTTTCAAAAAGAAAAACGGCAGATGATTAGTTTCTTAAAATAATGTCTTCTATCCGTAAAAAATATAAAATAAAGACTCAACAAAAACTTGACACTAGAAAACTAGATAAAATCAAAGAGATACGAGTAACAGATTGTAATTTCTAAATAAAAACAATGCGACGCAATGGTTTTATTAACTTGAAAATGATGGAGTCCATTTGATCGCGGATATCCTGGATTTCGTACCAGTAAAAATAATTCCTCCATCGAAACCAGTTACGTACAAGTGGAAATTATTCCTCTGTGGAAACCAGTTACGTACGTAAAAAATAATCCTTGTACTGGTTTCGTACAAAAATCCTTGATCGTAACTAGTTACGAAACTGCGGTTACGATAGCGGCCGAAGCGGATTTCCTTCCGCCATAACGTATTTTTACTGGACTACAAAGTAAGCAGTCAGTTAGCGGGAGATGGGGTACTGAGTTCAGGGCGTCGCGTCGGGTCGCCATTACATATTTACGTGATTGTAATGTAAAGTACAGCAGCGCAGCGCAATGGTCAACACGCCCCTGGATCATTATAGTACTGTAGCCTCGAGACTTTTTAATTACCAAAAAGATTACCGATTGCCATTTAGAAATTGTTGTAAGGCACGCAATTATTAATATAAAAACCTAAGTCTTAAAGATCACAATCACAACACGCCGTAACAAAAAAAAAATAACCATCTGTAATTTTAAAATTTCGAGATTACCGTTTTTTTCTATAATGTCATGTTCTTCCAGGGATGTTCTTCACATTAGTTCAATACCCATACTTAATAGTAAAACAGTCTAAAGTTGCCATACAAAGCAATAAGATCAATAGAAATTGACTTTTTCATCTGGTCTCATAGCGTTGTTGCAATTTTAGACAGTCTTACTATTACGTATGGGTATTGAACTAAGGTGAAGAACAGAAAAAAACGGTAAAAACGAAATTTAAAAATTTCTGACGATTGTTTGAAATTTTTTTTTGGTAAGGGTTGTGATTGTGATCTTTAAAACTAAGGTTTTTTTATTCTAGTAATTGCGGGCCTTACAACAACGGTAATCGGTAATCTTTTTGGTAATTAAAAAGTCCCGGGGCTTTAGTACTATTATGGGATTTTCTAATTATACATTCTGAAAGCGAACCTTCTCTTCCATCTTTCTCCTAAAACATCGTATTAGAGCCTTATTTACGTGAACTTAGTTTTTTATTTCTTTGAGATAAAATTTTTAGTATCTGTTAGTTCCTCATTTTCAAATCTTAAAGTATATTTATGTAGTTCATATCTACCGGGTGAACTTGACATCATTAGCATCCTTTTTAACTAAGAGTCTACCCATTAAACTGAACAACTTTTACTATGGGAGCAAATCCATCGAAGCAAAAAAAGTAGTAGGCATTTCAGTTTGGTATAGAAAATTTTTTGCTCCGATCGGTTTGCTCCCATAGTAAAAGTTGTTCAGTTTGATGGGTAGACTCTTAGACTGTATAGCTATCACCAGCGTTTTTGTGAGTTTTCCTAATTATACTGGGTGATTTTTAAACACTTGCTGAACTTTCAGGGGTGATTTAGACCATCAAGCTGAACAACGTTTAGGTAGTGTAGGACCAAAACGATAATCGTTAAGAAAACATCAGCTGTTTCATACATTTAGGCCTCAAGTAGGCATTGCAGTTAAGTATGGATATGGAACAGCTGTTTTGCTCACATCTTGCTCCCATTGTAAAATTTATTCAGTTTGATGGTCTGAAACACCCCTGATAATTTGGAACGTGTTTACAAAATCACCTATTATACCTACTAATTAATCTGCTTATATACAGAGTTTAAACTTAAATGCGTTCCATATTAAAGGCTTTGGACCATCAAACTGAACAACTTTTCATTATGGAGTCAACAACAAAATCAGGATAAAAATTATTTTGTTCTATAGAAAACGCTACTAGACTTGAAATATAATATCGAATATCTGTTTTTTTAGAAGCGCCCACTTTAATATGTAACGTTCATAAAAAAATTGTTGGTACTGAAACTTCGATCAACTGTTTAGATGTACCTACATAAACATAGATGTACAATCTCCAGTAAAATCCTATCAAATTTTTAACCTACTTGAACCGAAACCCGAGACCCATTTTTTTTTTGATAGATTTTTATCGATTTTTTATTTTGTTTGATTGATTTTGATTGTTGATGTTTTTACTTTTTTTAAGTACTTTCAACAAAGTCAAAAGTCAATATAATTTATTCAATATAGGAGCTTGCAGCATACGAATCAAACGTCAAATCTTTTTTAAAGCTACCACCGCGTCGGAACGTGTTGTCGCTGTAGAGAAGATGCGGCCAGAAACTCTACAACATAACACGACTTAATAACTATTACAATATAAATTCTTAAGCTAAAGTTATGTATACAATAATACATAGTCTATTTAATTAATTTAGCGAATTGTTAAGTCACTTATAAGTTATAATTATAACACATACGTAAGCTTAAGAGGTATCCCCGACCGAACGACGACTAAACTAGATAATTTTAGTAGGTATACCTATTTTTAACTGGTTTTTCCTTCACACTGTCACTGTGGTACCTTCTAATCCAAGGAAATCAAATTCTAAAATCATAAGAATTCTCACCAAATTTTGAATTTATCTAATTAACTCATTTAAAAAATTAACTTCATAGCATTTTTAGATCTTAATATTGTCTACACAATGGTGTGTGTCGAAAGTAACAGTGACTTCAACTTATAAAGTAGATGCACATAATACAGATATTTTCCAATATTTAGGAAGGAAAGCCTCCTTTGAACACAGGTTTCATATGTATTTTATAGAAAAATAAGAAATATACTTCATAGCAAATAAAGCCCAGATGTTGAAGATCATTGTTATATATTTAATTAATTTTTATTTCTTTCAAATAACGAGAAGATAGCATTTACAAACCAGCAGAATATGGCCCTAATGCGTTTACCTATGGGGAGAGCGTCTTAAGAGCTCGCGAATACGGGTGTTAAACTTTAGACGTTATACACAGATAATTATTCATTTTTGTGCACTTTTGGTTCCGACGCTTCTCGTTCTATTCATAAATCTATTTTTTTTATTTGTGATCTAATTGTGCAAAAATATAATATTTATGTTAACAGGCACAAGCAGCACTCATGTATGATGCAGTACAAGTCCTAGTCGATGCTATCCTCCGCTTATTGCGCAAGAAACCCGATATCTTACGAGGAACTATGCGTCGCAGCTCCAACATTAATTCCAGCAGAATAATCGACTGCAATCCCAAAGGAAAAATAACGCCTTACGAGCACGGCGACAAAATATCCCGGATGATAAAAAAGGTACATATTTCTACAATTCTTTCGCTAGCGATCTAGAATTGTGTGATTCATCGCGATTCTACTATGAACTCTTCAACGTTACAGTGACAATTTCACGTTATAATAGTTACACGACCACTTGGCTTATTTACAAACAGGTAAACTATAAAAATTGCTGGTAATTTTCAAAATGTTGTAATAATCCTATTCTCTGGAGTTTGTATTCCCTGTAGCCCAAGCGAATGATTGATGCCAATTCGTACCATTCATTTACTACTGCCTGCGAGCGAATATATGATTTAATAATTCATGCATTAAGCTAGGTTTCCCTTGTTGTGAGTATGTAATTAACATACCGTTATACAGGGTGTAAGTGACAGGCTCCATAGTGAAAGTTGTTCACCGTTCATCGTGAGATCGGAGATCACCGTTTCAGTATTTGCCAGGCTGTCATTTACACCCTGTATAAGATATACCTAACAAAACCCCCAAAGGATAATAAAACATCTAAAGAAGTGGTTTAGACCACCGAACTGAACAACTTTCACTATGGAGAAATAGTTAAACAAAAAATTTATAATCAGCTGAGCACATTTGAGTCGATTAGGTACTGCAGTTCTGCAGTTTTGTATGAAACATCAGAATTATTTTATCTCTCCTTGTACTCAAAAATTTTAATTTCTGAATTTCTGTCAGTCGTACCTTCTTTATATAGGGTGTAGTAAAACAACTTTTAATATTTGAAGGGGTAGTTTAGAAAATCAAACTGAACCATTTCCACTATAAATAAATAATAGTCAGCTATCCCATACATAACATTGAGATGAGTAGGTACTGCAGTTTTGTATGAAACAACATGTTTTTTTCTGTAGAGGAAGTAGGTCTAAACCATATGTACAAGAACCATGGTCACAGAATGAATACGAGTACTACCCGTCTACGGTGTTTTTTACACCGTGTATATAAATGGACTACATACTTATAAATATCGATAAATGCGCTGGGAACGTGCACTATTGAATTTAGCACCCTAATGGCGCGAGTCACTGCCACTTATTCCTCAAAAGCTCTAGATAAGCATAAATTAGTTTTACTGATGTGGAACAAGGTTCGATGGGACATTATTCTTGTGAAAAGTAGAAATTATTATCAACTCAAATTATTTATCGTTCCAGGGAAATCTAATGTCATTTAGTTAATGTACAATACAATGATAATGAATGACTTTGAATTATGGGCTTAGAAATTTTTTCTCAATCATTTAAATGAAGAAATGTGTTTGTTACCCGACTGCGGCAGAAGGAGGATTATGTTTCTTTTTTTTTTGATAATGACTAATACAGCGTTGCTCAGGGAGCAGTTACTGCTTTTTACTGCGGACTATTGGAGGGACCACGAAGGGTCTACCGAGCCAAATGAATGAACTTAAGCAACCGGCCTAGGGGCACCCAGAGGGGTACGGATCTCGGCATAGGACGTGGCTGGGGCTACGCGGCGGATTGGGTAGCTGGGATCGGTGAGAGTTTTTGTTTATGAATTGATTGGGTTGACCGATAAATTTGTAATAAAACTTTAAATCTTCATCATCTCAGCCGATAGAACGTCCACTGCTGGTAATATGCCTCCACCAAGGATCACCATAACGACCGGTCCTGCGTTGCCCTCATCCAACGGGTTCCCGCCGCCTTCACCTGGTCGTTGGTCCACCCTTGGTACGCCCCCCACGGGCGTACCCACGCCGCGCTTTCTAGTACGCGATCGGCAGTCGAGAACTTTTCGGCCCTGCGAGCAATGCGCTGGATCTTCGGCGAATCTCTTCATTTCTGATTCGATCTCGCAGTGAAACTCGGAGCATAGCAATGGAGAGCCATTGCCCTTTGGATAACTTTCAGCCTTTTTATGAGGCCTTGAGTGAGCGATCATGTCTCGGTTCCATATGTCTTCACTGGCAACCCACACTGGTCAAAGACTTTCGTTCAAGCGTTTCGTTTCGTTTTGTTTCGTCAGTTTTATTTTAATTATCTTTTTCGTATTTTAATTTTTATGCTGCTGGGACGACTTATAAAACAACATACATATTTTTTGTTTATGATATTGGCACAAATTATTATTTTAGGATAAACTCAAATGTTAGAGGTTCTCTTTTTCGAATTTATATGATCCGTTAAAGGGAGCGAAAATGGCTCGTAATATCCAAGCCAATACTCAAATGTTGCAGACACCGATATTTATGTTTTACTATAGAACGCGTTATGATGAAAGCGAGAATTATATTACAATGTTAAATAATTGGTGATGCTTTTAACAAACACTACAGCAGGGTTAGTTTAATACTCTCGATATAAGCTGGATTTCACCCACATGATTGTTCTATCTGGGTCTGTATATCTAGTTCTTGTTTAACGGGAAATAATGCATGCAATGTGGTGGCCGCTGTAGGAATAGCCACTATGGTATTTTTGCGGAAGTGAGCAAACCCTCTACAATCCTTTGTGTTTTTCCTTCCTAAATGGGGATGCAGACCTCTCAGTATTGGCTTGCAATCTGTAAAGGAGAAGGAAACTCCGAACTCAAATCCCGGAACTCGTGTCTCCGTAAGGCGCGAGTAGGATCCTATGTGAAATAAGCGACACATATTATAGGTATAATAAATGTAAATATCTTGGACATTGTCACACAAATTATTTACTAGAATCTAGCCTGGACTGGCCGTCGAATTATTTCTCCTCACGATTAAATACACTACTTTTACCAATATAGGTTCCTTCCTATTATGCTGACACCTTTTTAAGGGGATGATAAGACCGTCAAACTAAACAACTTTCTCTATGGCAACAAGGTCGAAAACGCAAAAAAAAAATCTGCTGTCCCATACATTTGGCTCGAGTAGGTTTGCAATTTTTGTATGGGACAGCAGATTTTATTTTTGCGTTTTTATATCGCGATTGCGATGTTGGTTCCATGGAGACAGTTGTTCAGTTTCATGGTCTGATCATCCTTTTAAAAACTGTCAGCATATTAAAAGTCGGGCCAATTTAATAGGTCACATTTGACATCTGTCAGTTTTAGCTTCGTAGTGAGGTGACCTGCTTAAAAACATCGATTAAAGTGAATGCATCGATACGGATTTCAAACATACGTGAATTATATGTGAATATCGCGATTTGTTGGAACTACGTTTTACTTCGATTTTTTTTTTGGGTTACTTCCGTAGTGTTAAAAACGAAAAAGGGTTCACAGATGCAACATTGTAACTACGTTCAGTTCTTTGGAACAGATTTTTTTTTGTTATGTTTAGAATGGTTTATTAGTGAAAGTAAATCGTAAAATTACCTTTTTTGGTCATTATTACAATAAATATGTAATCGTAATTAAAAAGAGTAAAGCAATTGTGCAGTTCTAACTTCGAAATAATAAACATTATTCTATGCCCGCCGTTACAAGGTTAAGTTTGATGAAGTATCAATAGTTGTCAAATGTGACCTATTAAATTGGCCCAACTTTACGTTAGACCCTGTATATTCCTACAGAAATAAAAGATCCGCCTAAAATCCAAGCTTTGTATTTTTCGTCTTTGGAACTTCAATAAAATGTTTAGGAAACTGTGAGAAGCGAGCAAAGGAAAAAAGCCGTGGAATGACGTCTCGCTTATGCGACGAGTGTCCTCTTCCTTTGTGAAAACATAAATTGTAAAGGGACGTCTCGAGTTGCAACAACGTCTGGTTCTGTAGCAATCTCTGAGCGAAAATTCCGTTTCATTTATTGTGTCCCAAAAGATTAAAACACGTGTCAAGTTCACCTATGTCTACTAACTCCACTTATCACCTTCAGCTTGATTGTTTTACTTCGATTTTCGACGTTCCACGAGCATTTCTGAAACAAATCAGTAAACACAAGTGCCATTAAGGTTCAGACGAATATTTTCTATGAGAAACGCGATTGCCCAGCCCCCCGAAAAATGCGTGCGTGTGCCGTACTTTCGATTAAAAAGAATTAACAAAAGTACTTTTTATTGACTTTTTTCGCTGATGATTTCGCTAGATAAACTAATAGTGAATATTTGAGTATGAATACCAAAAATCGTAAACTATTTTCAGTTCTTCTAAAACGAGAAAAATGTTTAAAAATACATGATATTACGTCCTCTTTGTGACGATTTTCTATCAAGTGAAGAAATCCAATCGTGTATTCAATTTATGATTTCATTAGATAAACTATCCAAGAATACTGAGGTATGACTTTGGTTTCGATAAATTGTATAAATCTAGTCAAAAAATTAAAAATAAAAGATGCCTCCAAGTTACTTCGTCCTACTTTTGCGCCTTAAGAAATAATCACTCGTCAGGGCGCCCCGAGCGCGCTGCATACAAAGTTTCGTATTTTTTAGGATTCCATAGTCAACAAGGAACCCTTATAGTTTCGCCATGTCCGTCCGTCTATCCGTATGTCCGCGGCTTAGCTCAGAGACGCTTAATACTAGAAAGCTGTAATTTGACATGGGTATAGATATTTATCACGCCGACAAAGTGGTAAAATAAAATCTTGAAATATATATTTATTACCTTCCCCTACAAGAAAAGTGGGGATGAAATTTTTTTCTGGTCTATTCCATGGTGTGGGGTATCGTTGGATAGGTCTGTTAAAAATATTGTGGGCGTGTTAAACCATTTTTCGATTTAGGGATCCGTTAGCGAATTATTAAGTTTTAAAACAAAAAAATATCAAGAGTCAAGTGCCAACTTTCACTTTGGAGCTAAAATGTAGATTTTTTTTTTAATCTGCTGTTTCATACAAAACTGCAGTACTTACTGCACTCAGATGTATGGGACAGTTGATTTTATTTTTCGATGTTGGCTCCATAGTGAAAGTTGTTTAGTAAAATGGTATATAAACCACCCCTTTAAATATTACTAGGGCGTCTTATTACAACATGTAAGTATACATGGTACATAAAAAGAAATACGACTGACAAAAATTACAAAATTGAAAGTTATTTCCTCCGCTAACAATACAACTTTCTTACAGTTTACTTGTTACTAATAATAGTAAGTAGCTGGCGCCTGCAACTTTATACGCACGGATCACTGATTTTTAAACACTCATATCTTTTGATTGAATGAACCGATTGCGACAATCTTCGATATACATCCATGCCAAGTTTAAAATTTTATTATTCAGGGTCCTTCTTAATATGCTGACATTTTTTTAGGGCAGGACAAGACAACTGTCCCATAAATTTGGCTCGAGTAGCTTTGCAGTTTTGAATGGAACAGCTGATTTTTTTTCGCGATTTCGATGTTGGTGCGATAGAGAAATTTGTTCAGTTTGACGGTCTGATCATCCCCTTACAAAAATATCGGATCTGGGACATTTGAGCGAAAGACACTTGCGCGAAGGACATTTGCGCGAAGGACAATTGAGCGAAAAACTTTTGCGCGAATGGACATTTGAGCGAAAGACTTTTGCGCGAATGGACATTAGCGCGAAGGAAAATTAGCGCGAATGGACATTAGCGCGAATGGACATTAGCGCGAATGGACATTTGCGCGAACGGGACATTAGCGCGAATGGACATTTGCGCGAACTGGACATTTGCGCGAACGGGACATTTGCGCGAACGGGACATTTGCGCGAACGGGACATTTGCGCGAATGGGACATTTGCGCGAAAAACGCCCTAGAGCCCAAACGGCTTGATGGATTTTGACGTGTGAGGTGTCGTTGGATTCGTAAAAATTGTGAGAATGTATTTGAAATCTGCTCGTCACTAGTTTTCGTATAATACCCATTTTGTAATTTTTTACAAAGAAAATTGTTTATTCTCACTCTCTTTTTAGATTCGTAGACGCCATATTAAAATAATATACCCTATGTTATTCCCACAACTTTTACGAATCCAACGACATCTCACACGTCAAAATCCATCAAGCCGTTTAGGCTCTAGGGCGTTTTTCGCGCAAATGTCCCATTCGCGCAAATGTCCCGTTCGCGCAAATGTCCCGTTCGCGCAAATGTCCATTCGCGCTAATGTCCCGTTCGCGCAAATGTCCATTCGCGCTAATGTCCATTCGCTCAAGTGTCCTTCGCTCAATTTTTTTTCGCGCAAGTGTCCTTTCGCGCAAAAGTCTTTGCGCTCAATTTTTTTTCGCGCAAATGTCCTTCGCTCAAATGTCTTTCGCGCAAAGGGATTCGCTCAAATGTCCTGATACCAAAAATATCCGCATAATAAGAAGGATCCTATACAGGGTGTAAGGAAAAGTATCATTAACCTTTAAACCACATACTCTACCCATCTAACTGAACAACATTTACTACGGGAGCAAACCGATCAGAACAAAAATAAATCAACACTCAATATACTTAAACTGCAGCGCCTACACGACTCAAATGTACCTATGGAACAGCAGATTTTTTTGTTCTGTTCGGTTTGTTCCCATAGTAAAAGTTGTTCAGTTTAATGGGTATAGTATGTGGTTTAAAGGTTAATTATACTTTTCCTTACACCCTGTATGTACAGATATACCTAGATAGAGAAAGCTACGCGAGCTCCGCTTTATAGAGTTAAACTATTAAATTGAACGACAAGTGTTGCTTGTATTGCTTGCTTCAGACGGAGATTGATGGTTTGACGGGGGTCATCAGATTCAATGAAGAGGGTCACCGAAGTACCTTCTCTCTGCAAGTCATGGAGATGACTGTTGAAGGAGATATGGTTAAGGTATAGTATACTTACCTTTTGAAACGATAAAGTGATATATGAAACCACAGTATAAGAAAGGGTATCTAGTATTACATGCTGTACGGACACTCCCTGCCTCCCACTGACTTTTTACCTCACCCCGCGTATTCCTGTCTCGCTCGCACTCACTGAGTATCGTACATGCTCTCTTCTTTTCAATTTTTCCCATTTGTATGAAATAAAAGTTATCACCTGACAGTGTCGAAGGCTTAGGCTGCTTTTCCGCCAGATCCGTGCGAGGTAGCGAGGCGGTGCGCGAGGAATTAAACCGCCAATAGCGCGATCGCTCGATCACGACATAAGGAAATGGAAGCACTCTTATTGGCCGATTTATTCCTCGCAAATCTCTGGTGGAAAAGCAGCCTAACCGGGTGTAAGTGGTTA
The DNA here is from genome assembly GCA_963924505.1 of Agonopterix alstromeriana. Taxonomy (NCBI): domain Eukaryota; kingdom Metazoa; phylum Arthropoda; class Insecta; order Lepidoptera; family Depressariidae; genus Agonopterix; species Agonopterix alstromeriana. The sequence continues at coordinate 17,444,552 of OZ004661.1, forward strand.
CCTACCATTATTACTTTAAACAGTGATTGTGATTGTTACATTCCCCAAAGGAACTAAGGAAAATGAGCAAACAAATTTTGGAATTTTCTAACTAAATGCAATCAGTTTAGTTAGGTTTTTTCTTGGGGAAAGTTGTTTAGTATGATGATTATTGATTACAATCACCCCTTGAAATATGTAATGGTTGTGTCTACACTACACACACTACGTCGTTTTTTCGATTTTTTGTATGAACTATGAACTCGAAAATACAAATTTTTATTGCATACAGGGTGTAAAATTAAACGCGTTACATATTATTAAACAGGTTTCCTTAGACCTTCAACTTTCGCTAACGGACCAACATTGAAATCGCTAAAAAAAAGATCGAGCAGCGACGTTTTCCATGGAACCGCTGATTTTTGTTCGCGATTTAAATATTGGTGAAAGTTATTCAGTTTGATGGTCTGAAGCACCCCCTAAGATATTGTAACGTATTTAATTATATACCCTGTATATTTTAATTTACCTGATCCAGGCAAATTATGTAAAATTTTTGTTTGAATTTCAGAAATATTCTCAAGGTAATCATCATTAGTTTGTAACTTTATTGTCCCCAACTTTAACAGGTCGCAAGTTGGTACGACGACAAAGGACTTGTCCCGAGTGTGCCTAAAATGCAGCCACTAAATGTGCCCGGCATCTACGACCGAAACAAGACTTACATAGTGACCACCATAGAAGAGCCACCCTATATTATGCGCCACTCAGAGCCGACTAACGACCCGTACAAGGGATTCTGTGTAGACCTCGCCAAAAAGTTATCGGATAAGTTAGAAATGAAATGTAAGTCCAGTTTACAGAAAATGTAGTTTGCTTATACTCCATTCCAAATTTTAAGGCTATTTTTGAATAGGGTATATTTGACAGGTTTTTAAAAATTGTTCTACACTGATGTCTAAGGACTCTATAGAAAATGTATATTTTACGTTGTATTACATATACCTAGTGCAAGAAAAAACGAAAACTAAAAATGTTATTTAAATATCCCGCGAAAACGCTTTTCCTGACAATATACTTACGTGGCAACAAGCAGGTGACGTCACGATGACGTAAACTTTGTATGACACTTTTTTTACGATTTCAATGGTCTGGATCTGTTATCGATATATAACGCATTTCATTTGAAATCCTGTATAAGCTACTTGTCCACGGGAGCTGTGCCAGGCAGCGAGGTGACTGCAAGGAAAAGCTCCACCAATAGATTCACCACCTAAGCTGAGATCAGTTACCTTTTTCGTGGAACTTCCCAATTCGCTGTTTTACTTTTCGGTGGACAGGCATCCGGTACAGACAGTGACACAGGCCCATCTCAGTCCTTCTCACTTTCTGGCGTTCTTGATGAACTTCAAAACGCGATGGTAAATCCAAATTTATACCATCATTGATCATAATAGCAATGTTATCATAAAATGTCCCTGGTTATCTGCAGAATAGAGTAGAAATTCAATATGATGCACCAACATATTCATTTACTTCCAAAGTAAAGGGTTCGCAGGTAGCATACTGAAAGAAAACTGATTAAAACCAAGTTTCGTGTTTTACAGACGAGTTGAGACTAGTCAAAGACGGAAAATACGGGAACGAAAATCCGAAAATAGTTGGAGGATGGGACGGAATGATCGGTGAACTTATACGAAAGGTATGTACTATTTCCATACCTTTATGTTTTGTAAACAGGTATCTACAAGGTGTTACAAAAGTAAAAATAACATTTAAAACTTGACAACGAAATCGCAAAAATAAAAATCTGCTGTCCCATACATTTAGCTCGAGTAGATTTGTAGTTTATACGCCATGGTCTAAACCTTAAATGTTTATTTGTATTTTTGTAACACCTTGTATACTGTTTCAGAATAGATTGTGTAGCATAAAACAGTTTTTTAATATACTGGTATTTAGCTTAGCGCACCGCGCATGTTGTTTCCATTTATAATTATGTTTCATTCCAGTTAAAATATAATCAAATAACTCGAAATTGTTATTTCTAAAAATACTAAAACCATAGTAGGTATACAGGGTGTTAGGTTAAACAGTTGCATTACTTTAAGAGGTGATTTGACCTATGATACTGATCAAATTTCCCAAAGAAACCTATAGGAAATTAGTAAAAATAATGTTGGTCTTCCTATACTAAATGTAATCTGCTGATCGAACATTTGTATGAAAAGTAGAAAAAAATATTTTTGGAATTTCCTATAGGTTTCTCAGGGAAAGTTATTCAGTATCATGGGTACAATCACCCCTTAAAATAACGCAACTGTTTACCCTAACACCCTGTATAGGGTGTAACAAAACACCCCAGTCATACTTAAGGTGGTGCGTCAGACCATCAAACTTAACAACATTCACTATGGAGACAACATCAAGAAAATGAAAAAAAAATCTGCTGTCCCATAAAACAAACTGCAGTACCGACTCGACTAAATTTTTTTTTGTATTTTCTCGATATTAGTAGTAATAGTTGCGTAGTTTAATGGTTAAACCACCCCTATTTTATGCGGGGTGTTTTGTTACACCCCGCATAAAATCGAAACGTCATCCTAAATTAATTACTATAATCGATTGATATACATTTTCTTTTAGATACCTACTAAGTTTATTAAATAGTATTACTAATTACTAATTATAAACTTAGTTACGAAAATACATAAGTTTTTTTGTAAAATCATATTCTGATTGGAGAGCCAAAATAGCACCGCTTCGGAAATCGAATTGCTTACTCTGCTAAATTTAACAATCTTTTCAAACTTATTTGCCAATGAATTTAATTTTACCTTGCATTACCTAAAAACGGTGTCGAAATTTTACTAATCCAGTACGAAACGAGCATTTTTACAAAGAATCCAATTTTAGATTGGACTTCTTACAAAGAATCCAAACGTCGAAATTTTCTTCAGTGTCTTAAGATTATGAATTACTCTCCCCGATTCGTACAGGTATAAGGGAGTACAATTTTTTCTTACTGAAAAGGGTCTTAATATTTATAACGATAAACTTAGAAAATATCAAGAGTTTCACACTATAACCCCTGTAAATGGTTTCCCCTCTCATAGAAACTTACGTCGCATAAATCTAAGCTCATACCTACGTCGTTCCCTTATCGCACGCATCTATAAGTTATGTATGTGCGTAATGCTTCTGGAAAAATTATTATAAAGGTGTATTTTTTGCTTTCTATTCCCTCCTATGTGGGAATACTAATAATTTTTTACCCGGCTGCTTTCTGGGCAAACATTATATAGAATTCTATAGCGATATGAAAGAAGAAGAATACTTTACCCCGTCTCGTTAGGAACCTCGGAGGAGAGTTTTCAATTTCATCTGCATGCCAATGACAGGCGTGATGAATTGTTAGATATTCCGTGATCTGAGATGAGTTTCGCGGAGTAACATGACACATTGACATTTGTCAATTGGTTCGTGTCAAGAAGATTAAAATACCTACGTGTTGTGTGCTAATAGCACAATGTTTACAATGTGAAGTGAATTTTCATCGCATTGTTTTGTTTTAAACACAAGATTATTTACAAAGAGAAAATATATCATAAAATATGTATTGTATAATATTTTAAATGCAAACCTTTAAACACTCAGCTACGTTAAGGTTTAAAAAGTTAAATTAATACTACTCAATTTAGTTCACTCTATTCTCTAATAATAACATTTTACAACGTTATTATATTGTATACTGGAACAATCTTAGCAAATGGCGCGTCCTAGTTTCTGCCAATACAGGAGAAAAAGTTTAACATTGTAGGTATGTATGGTAATAAATTAAAATCATGTTGAAAATACAACACGACGATTAAGGTTAATGTCAAATACTAAAAATAAGATGTACCTTTTTACGGAAAGTTAGGGTATGTCCACATCTGGCGAATGCGCAGCTCGCGAGCCGCTCATGAGCGGTTCGCGGACTGCACGCGTGCCGTTACTGCAATTGTTTGGTGCGCCTCTTTAGAGCATCTCATGAAACGATATAAGACTCAAATCTTAGACTATTTGTCATAGTTATAAGACTCAAATCATAAGCAATGTAATTTCCATGCGGGAAAGACGCGGGTGCGTGTCGTCGGAACGCGCCCTATCTGAGTCTGACCCCAGGATATAGAATAACTAATACTAATTATTCTTATGCTCAGGGGTCATGTTTATTGAGTACCATATCTTTCGCTTTCAAGGAATTTTAACTTATCGCTTTTTAATGTTGTATCGTTTGCCCGTAACCGTAGGACCGTAGCGTAGTTTCTACGTGTCGTGGACATAAACTAGTGTGGGCAACAAAAGATACAGGAGGTGTAGGTAGAGGATCCGCCAAAATGATTGAAGAGATTTTCACAGCTGATAAGCAGTGAATAATCAGGATAATTACGTTCATCTCATCCGTCCCTCCATGTTACGTGTGTCACAGCCATTTTCCCAAAAATATTTTGTTCTACAAGGTGTTACAAAAATACAAATAAACATTTAAGGGGGTGGTTTAAACCATCAAACAGAACAACTTTCGCTATGGGACCAATATCGAAATCGCGAAAAAAAAACAGATGTTCCATACTAAACTACAAATCTACTCGAGCTAAATGTATGGGACATCAGATTTTTTTTTCGCAATTTCGAAGGTGCTCTCATAGTGAAGGTTTTTCAGATTGATGGTCTAAACAACCGCCTTAAAAGTTTTAAATATTTATTGTATCATACAATAGTTATTTACTGTTGTAACACCTTGTATATGACAGAAATGGTAAAAAATTGAATGAATGATGGAATTTAAAAAAAAATCAGTGACTGATTTTACAGAGCTATAAGGTCTTCTTTTAATGCATTATGGTAGAGATTTACACAATTAACCTCATACCTAATATATTCAGAAACCAACATTGTAAAATAAAAAGGATAAGTACCTAACTGTTCTTAAGTTTGAGAAGCTTGTGTAATTAAAACTGCACTGGTAACTTCTGTTTAAGTTTGAGTAGCTTGTGAAAGTAGAAATGCACTGGCAACTACGCACAATTACCTATTTGGCATTGTCATATAATTTATTAACTTTTGTCACTATAGTTGCATGTACGTTCATTAAAGTTATTCCTCCATTAAATCTCCTGCTGTCACTTTTCGTCATGTTGACGTAGTAAAAGCTAGCAAGACATTTAAAGAAGGATTAACTTTAATGAAATTGCGTGCAACTGACCGCATGTGCCTTAAGAGGATATAATTCGAAGCGCGCTCCATACAAACGTACTATGGTGATATTTTCAGTACTAACCTATTAAACTCAATGAAATTTTTCAGAATCAATCTACAAACAAATTGCTATGCTTGTATAAAGTCAGATTTTCGTTAAAATGTATAGTTTTAAAGTTACAGTGCCTCAAAGATTTCCATACAAATCTTAAATTAATCCTAGCATTGAAACTGTATATTTCAACGAAAATCTGACTCCATACAAGCATAGACATTTGTTTCAAGATTGTTTCATTGAGTTTAATTAGTTAGTATTGAAAATATCACCATAGTACGTTTGTATGGTGCGCGCTCCGAATTATATCCCCTTAATATTATGTTTGGAACACGCTCTGGCCAGTTTATTTCATACCAAAATAATCTGTCGGGGAATAAGGTACCTACTTCTGTATTTTAACGAGATTTACCGCCAAGTCAAAGATTCTAAAGATAGAAAAGATTTCTCTTCAAAAGACATAAATATATTTAGCCTTTTATGCTATATGGGAAACGTATTATTGGAAAATGCAACAAGATCCAAATTCACAATGAACATGTAAATTTTGTGTAAATCCTTGTGCGAGTAAAGCACCTTGTGGTAATGCCTATAGCGTTGGAAAACCCGACAATACATCATAGCAATACTATATTATTCAATTCTATTCAATTCAATATTATATTTATTTCGGAAAATAAGTTCCATACAATTTTTATTAGTAAGATTATATGGTATAAGAAGAAAACTTGCAGTTTAGTTCCCGCGTACTATACGGGCTGTAAGGAAAAGTATCGTTAACCTTTTCAACATACTTGCTCGTAAAGTGGCTCTTATTGCACCGCTTTTAGGTACATAATCCAGCTTATAGAACACGAGAATTATTATATTATCGCACTAGTGCGGTAATGTAACTTTTTTTTCTATAGATTGTTTTATAAATCTCAGCAAAGAGGTTTAATGTAAAAAAATACTTTTCTGAATGTATTAATCTGTTTTAGTTAAAATATGATAAATAAACGCTTCATTATATCAAACATTTTATTTTAGTTAATAAATTAATATTCATTTGTGTTATAAATAGATAAATATTAAGTTTATAACGTTTTTAATTTAAGTTTGTCTGCGGCTCGTGTTGCAATCCCGCCTCGGCTGTAATGACCAACTTTGCTCACTTGTATCATAATATACTTTTAAACCACATACTCTACCCATCAAACTTAGGTAACAACTTTTACTATGGGAGCGAATCGATCAGAACAAAAAATATATCAGCTGTCCCATACTAAACTGCAATACCTACTCGATCCCAATGTATGGGAAAGCTGATATTTTTTTTGTTCGGACTGGTTTGCTCCCATAGTTAAGGTTGTTCAGTTTGATAGGTAGAGTATGTGGTTTAAAGGTTAATGATACTTTTCCTTACTCCCTGTATACCACACTATTTTATACAGCGGGTGTTTTAAGGTGAATAAGGTATATAATATTTCTTATCTTAACTATTATAAAACTGTAACAGAAGTGTGTATGTACATTGAAGATATTTACATGAAAAAAATTATAATAATATGGTTTTTAGGTATCCCGGACTCCAATTCAACCTTTTTTAGAATTTTTGTCTGTTTGTTTGTATGTTTGTAACAGCATCACGCAAAAACTACTGACCGATTTTGATGAAACTTTTTTTGTTTGTTAGCTTATGATCTGACTTGAAATCTGGTATATTATTTGTGCGGACGAAGTCGCGGGCTAACTCTAGTGTTGTCTATTTGTGGTCGGAACACTATACATTTTATATAGGTATAACCACCACGCACCCTAAAACCTAAATAGGCTAAATGTGAATAATAATACCAAAGCTAGTTTCAAGCTAGATTAACAGTTGTAGCAAAGTCCAGAAAGATAATTCGACCGTATTCCACATGTGTTATATGATTATGATCTAACAAATAATAAAAAGGGTTGAAATTGCATAGGTCATGCAAGACGATGATAGAAAATGACTCAATATTATTTTGTGATTGTTTATCTCACCCTTTTCCCAATAGTTTTTCGAAGTCATTTTTTGACTCGACCACCGCTCGAAAGATATTGGGTTGTAGAGAAGAGAAGAAGCGACGCAACCTCTCGCTAACACACACATGAGTTAAGAGAAGTTTATTCCGAATGCGTAAATGAGCGCTGCATTCAAACAAAGACTGGTGATATTTTCAATACTAACCAATTAAAGTCAATGAAATTTTGCATAAACAATCTAGAAACAAATCTTTATGCTTGAATCTTGTCAGATTTTCGTTAAAATATGCAGTTTCAATGCTAGGATTAATTTAAGCTTTACATAGAAATATTTGAGGCACTGTAACTTTAAAACTATACGTTTTAACGAAAATCTGACAAGGTACAAGCAGAGAGATTACTTTCTAGATTGTTTCTGAAAAATTTCACTGACTAGTCGGTTACTATTGAAAATATAACCAGACTTCGTTTGTATGGAGCGCGCCAACAGTAATATACCCTTAGGGTTAGTAGGTTTATACCCGTGGGTAGAATAAAATTACTGTCTCATCGTCGATAGCTGTACTTCGTTTTTATATTTTGTATAAGACGATGTTTTTAAACTATGTACACTACTGAACAACACTTTATTTTTAGGAAGCCGATATAGTAATAGCACCTTTAACGGTCACGCTTGAGAGGGAAACCGTAGTGGACTTCAGTAAACCATTTCTCTCTTTCAATATAAAACCAAACAAGAAAGATGTGAAAAACACCGAAGCGATATTCAGTTTTCTTCATCCACTCTCAAAGGAAATATGGGTGAGTGCATAATATATTATGTATTATTAAGGCAAAGTAAGTACTCGTAGATCATCGCTAACAAGGAATATAGATGAATAAAATAATACATTAAAACACTTTTCTTCTGACTGACTTATTTGATACAGTAAGGTTCTTTTTAAGACTATCAACTCAAATTCCATTTACTTTATTAGTAACTCACTAGACAAAGACTTAGTGTTTTTTTAAATACCTTTTTGCTCATTTTAATCGATGTACCTACTTTGGCGTATACTTTCCTAAAACATAAGTAACCAACGTTAAAAAAAATCTGTAACAAAAGTAAATTAATATACAGGGTGAAATTGATATTTATAGCAGAATTTTTTTTTGCTCCGATTGTTTACCTCCCATAGTAAAAGTTATTCAGTTTGATAAGTAGACTCTTAGTTTAAAAGGATGCTAATGATATCAATTTCACTCTGTAGGAGGGCAGGGCATAGGCCTCCTATAACAGAGAGAGTAGGCCATACTCGTACTCCACTGAGTGAGCTTAAAGCGGATTGTCCTCGCGAATTTTTTTAAGAGGATACACCCGAAGAAATTTGGAGAATAAGTCCTTGGAAATAAGTACTAGAGTGCGAACGAGACAACTGCAGCTCGGACCGATTTTATCTACATAAAATGGATGAAATTAGCATTTCATATTCCCCTGTTTCTTCCTCTAGAACTAAACCGATTTTAATAATTCTTTCAAGAAGAACATGAGAAAGATTTTGGCTATGTCGGCAATGTTTTTTTTTTGTTGGATGTTTGAAAACGGAGGTAAAATTGGGCAATTTTCGAAGGTCCCTAATTCTTACAGTAAATAATTTCTGCATAAATGCAAAACATATGGACACATTGGAGGTAACGTAGATTGTATGGTAAAAACATTTTGGCTCTAGTGTCATTAACCAGGGAGGAAACAGGGGAATTGTATGGACAAAACGGTATTAGTCTATCCTCTTAACATTACATATTTTCTTGATTAATTTCTGCGCATTCAAGGTCATCGCTCATGTTTTGTTGCGCGATCTTTAATGTACTAATTAGGTATCCAAGTTACCATAAACATTATTCTGTTACCTTATAAATCGTTAGAATAAAAGTACCTACTCTATTTCAGATTTGTATAATATTTAGTGTGGTCGCTGTCAGCATAGTTCTGTTCCTGGTATCAAGATTTTCTCCATATGAATGGCGTGTGGTATCTTTCACCGATGCACAGGCTTCTGAGCATGCTGAAGTAGCTTCTACAAACGTAAGTCTTAGGTCTGCCGCATACATACGGAATTCGGAATATGGATTTCCCCCCTCCACAATTCCGTTCTGTATCAAATCCTATACAAAATCACAATCCTGATTCGGAATTCCGGATCGGAATTCTGTATGTGTGTGACAGGCCTTATTTTAGTCCCACCGAAATAATGGATTTCACTTTTTTTACAGTCGGAGCATTTCATTTTACAAACGATCTTGCCGTTTTTAGAGTTCCGTAGTCAAACAAGAAACCCTAATAATGTTATCCATTCTGTCTGTTTGTATGCCCCACTTACTTCTTTATTTTCGCACATTAACCTTCTTTATATGCTGACACTTTATTAAGGGGATAATCAGACCGTCAAACCGAAAAACATCGAAATTGTGAAAAAAATCAACTGTTCCGTACAAAACTGCAAACCTACTCGAGCCAAATGTATGTATGACAGCTGTTTTTTTTTCGCGATTTCGATGTTGGTCCCATAGAGAAAGTTGTTCAGTCTGATCATCCTCTTAAAAACTATCAGTATATTAAGTTGAACACTGTTTACGTCCCACTGCAGGAAACAGGCCTGCCCTCAGAGAGGGTGTATGGGCGTTAGTCCACCACGCGTGCCCAATGCGGATTGGTAAACTTTACATGCACATCGGAATTTCTTCTTCAGCGTATGCAGTTTTCCTCACGATGTTTTCTTTCATCGTTTGACTACGTATTACGTGCTTAAGTTAGAAAAACTCACTGGTACTCATCCGTGCGGATTCGAACCTGGAACTCAAGATTGAGTTTCCATAGCTCTCCGCAATGCGCCACCGACGCTCTTGATATTCAAACACAATTTTCCACGACAAATAATAACATTAACCAAAATCGAAAATCTGGTCATAATTTTTATACTGATGCTTTTTGTATGGGGCTTTTAACCATACGACTATGTCAGCTTAATGCTTATAGTGGATTAATAGTACACTAACTCTAAGACACTAATCACGAGACCACTACCTGGTTACGTACAACCAATCACAATAAAGAGATTTGACAGATATTAGGATAGGTTAGGTTAGGTTAGGACCAGGTTTAGGACCAGGTTTATAAATCTTACCCATATAACTGCGCAGTTGACACATTTTAATAGCAAGCGAAATTATATCGACCAATCAGGATGGGCCACCTTCAATCCTTTGCCGATATTGGCTAATTGTTTTCGCGCCCTTTTCGCTGCTATCCGACTTTGCACCCTTTGCTTACTAAATGACTTATTGAATGAGGGTATTGACGGGGACTCGGGTCTCTGCGCAAACGAAAATTGACGAGCGGAATTATTTTCCTGGTCGTACTTTACAGTATTTTAATCTCCCCTGAGGATCATCTCTCGTTGGTCAAACTACAAATAAAAACGTAGTTCCCAGAATGATACACTTAGCAAATGGATTTTTATTCAAAACGTCTACATTACAGACTACTGTCGTGAATGAATTCAGCTTTTGGAATTCTATGTGGTTTTCGCTGGGCTCCTTTATGCAGCAGGGTAGCGACATTACACCGAGGTCAGTGAATATTTTAATATTTGATTGTGTAAAGTATATTAGTTTTTGAAGGTAATTTTATGTAATGCACGTAACAACTATGTTCGTATCCAAGTTTACTGCCGTGGAGTTTATCGTTACTCCGGTTGATTTTAACATCAAATATTTTGTAGATCAACAATTTATTTAGTGTATTTACAATTCCGTGCGTTTATTGAGCATCTCAGAACACGGTCGTTATTAATTCCAAGGTTCGAGAAATTTATTAATGCGTTTTATATATTTTTTAAACATAATTAATAAACATAGGGTTATTTCAAATTCGTTTGTGAAACTGAAACAGGGCACTTGTTAATGATAACAGATTGCGTTTTCAATGTTTATAATTGGTATATTGATGATTACAAATTTTTTAGTATCGTACATAAGGCTGCAGTGCACGGAGCGCGGGTGGACATTGACCTAAAATCATATGACCGGGCGGCGGGTCATTATCATGCAATTCCACTTAGCAACAGATACCAAATGCGTTTGTTAAGTTTCGCCAACTAATTAAATTTAACCTTATAAAAGGTGTTACAAAAGTAAAAATAAACATTTAATACGTTTAAGGGTTGCTTGGATCATCAAACTGAACACCTTTCACTATGGGACCAACATCGAAACGAGAAAAAAAACACCTGTCCCATACATTTAGCTTGAGTAGATTTGTAGTTTAGTATGGAACATCCGATTTTTTTTTTCGCGATTTCGATATTGGTCCCATAGTGAAAGTTGTCCAATTTGATGGTCTAAACCACCCGCTTAAATGTTTATCTGTATTTTTGTAACACCTTGGATATACAATGTGTTAATGAATAAACGCAAAATTGAAAATAGTTTATTTAGAATCGAGAGCAGAATCGAATTATCAAGGTTTCAACATAGGTAAAATTTTTTAAATATTTAATAATTTGATCGTATAATTAAAAATTTACTGAAATCGATGCCAACCCACCGCACAGGCACCCATACTTACTACCAAAACAAGATTCGTTAATTGCTGAAATAATAACAAATCATTTTTGCATGATAATTTTAAATGAGAATAACTTTCAATTTTAATTAATTAAATAATAAAATTATTGTTTCAATGCAATTATTTCGTTATAAATTTTCTAACACAATTTTAAAGGTGTATTCAGACAAAATCACAATAAATAAGTTTCCCTAAGGAACATGGAGCGAGAAATGAAAAACTGTTTCAAAATGTGTACCATATTTTGATTTCAAAATGAAAATGACCTATCACTGTTATACAAGATGTTAACAAATAAACGCCAAATCTACCGTTTTCCCGAATCGATAACTGAACAACATTTTATTTGTAACTTTTGAAATGTTCAGCTTTTTAGGCAAATCGCTTCGTACTTACTTAGGAACTATTATAAGAAAAAGATTGGTATAAATTTTTCAGGTGTTCGTTAATTTTTAAGCACCGTGGTTTCTTTCATTTCATTGATTTTAACCGCTTTTATTTTACTCAGTTTGTTAATGGTAGCGAATTTTCAGATCTGTATCTGGAAGAATAGTTGGATCAGTTTGGTGGTTCTTTACTTTGATTGTGATATCTTCATACACCGCAAATCTTGCATCTTATCTCACACTGGCTCGCATTTCGGAACCTAGTCAAACTTACAACAAAGTGACGGCGTGTCCTGAGGTAATAAAATGCTTAAAACTGTCAAAAAGTTTTTCCAATATTTGTTCTAGTCTACAAAAGTAATTTGTTATCGTTTTAGGATACAACAGACCGACAAAGAAATATTGCTATTCCCCAAAACAATTCAGGAGATGAACATGGCTGGCTGGCATTTCTCCTTGATCGATCGGCTAGCGGTTCCAGCGATACCACCAATAACAAGCCGTGTGAGATGCTCGTGACAATCACAAATTCCGGTGTCAAAGATTTTGCTGTAGCTCTACCGAAAGGATCTAAATTGCGGTGAGCATAATGTTTACATCAAGTTATTTTGTATGAGCGTATGCGAAATATGTTCAGCGAATTCATGCGAAATAATAATGCTTAAGCGAATGCTTTGCGTCTTGATATTATATCCCTTTTTTGTAGAGGAAGTTATATACACTGCGGAGTTTTATTTTCTAGGGACGGAGTAAACTTAGCACTTCAATCACTGAAAAATGATGGAGAATTGCAAAGATTGGTACGCAAATGGTTCTCGAATTCTGAATTTGACGTGACTGAGCAAGTGAGTTCTAATTGTTTAAGCTATACACTATAGGGTGTTTCTTAATAAGCTGACGGTTTTTAACATCAAATTTAATGGAATAGAAATCATCTATTTGTTCCCATATAATGGGGGGAAAATCATCTATCTCATAAAAAACTGCAATCCTACTCGACCCAAATGCAGTGGACAGCTGTTTTTTTTTCGCGATTTCAATGTTAGTCCCATACAGAAAGTTGTTCAGTTTGATGGTCTGATCATCATCTTAAAAACCGTCTGCATAATAATTTGGATCTTGTATAAAGGTTTTACGTTCGTTTAACTTAACGTCAACTTTGCAGGGTGCTCGAGGAACCGAGTTAACATTGAGTCAAGTAGCAGGTCTTTTCTACGTATTGATGGGTGGTTTGGCTCTTGCTCTGGGCGTGGCGTTCCTGGAGTTCTGCCAGCACGGGCGCGCGGAGGCTGCGCGCGCAAACGTGCCGCTGCGCGCTGCGCTGACCGCGAAGGCGCGCCTGGCGTCCCGCGCCGACAACAAGGCGCCGCCGCAGCGCACCCCGCAGCGCGACCACGACCGCCTCCCGTGGAACGGTGGAGCTTTTGCCGGGGTATGTGTTTTGTACTGCTAGTTGCTACTAACAGCTGTCAATGCAAGAACCTTGTAGATACTGATGCACTGATAGATTCGATTTAAATCCAACGCACTTATAAGAACTAGAATTCTTGCCAGAGAACCCAACAGTGCTATGTCCTAATCGTAATCATTCTTTCTTATCTTTTATGCCCTAAGAACCTCACGACCTTGTCTATAGGTTTTGATTTAGTATTCTGGGCTGAAGTGTAATCTAGTATCTCTAGTTTTGAAGCATTCCGCAAGCAGACACTGTTCTGTTTTGGGGTGGAGAATGAAAATGATAGCATTATCGCAGTCTTAGTTTGCGTTTAATCTTACTACCTCACTACAATACCCTGCATTACAAATATGATACTTTCTGCAGCAGTACTATACGCCAGCTAACCAGATCAACCAGGAAGAGACGGCGCTCCATGCAAGTTTCACGCAGGTGTGATCCTCAACACGGGACGGCACCATCCGAAGAGCTTCCCACTCCAAACAGGTGTCCAGTTCCGTCGATCTATACCAGCTGTAAAATAAAGATAAAGGGATGTAAAGATTAGGAGCCTTAATCATTTTGTAAGGTATAGTGGAGAAGGCGGAATGAAAATTTACGGAAGTTTGTGAAATTTGGTTTTATTTTGTGATGGGTTGCATAATGGTACTAAAGTGAATAAATTTCCCATGCTCCATAATTTTCCATGCGGTTAGTTATTACTAACTTCATAACGTAATTAATTTCTACTGAGTTCAATGAACAATAACGCAAGATGTTGATTGAAATGAAATATTAATGGAAAAATATTCCCTGTCAGTTGATATTAATTTAAATTATATTATTTATTTGATTGCTAACGATACATTTAAAATTTTTAACATATCCGGAATAATATATGGTAAGTACCAATTGCGGAAGTTGGTTATTTTAATTACAAGCCAAGCTTGAAGATTGGGTGAATAACTTTTAAATATAACGAACAAAATCAGGAGTTGTTTAAATGGAGATATGGAAAATTATACCACTGCAGAAAGACTTTACCGGGTAGTTAAATATCAGGGTCATATATAAATATGTGTTTAGTAAGTAACCTTCCAATTAGAACGGTGTAATTAACGTTCTATAATTCTTAAAGTTATACCTGTTAGTTAGCTAAAGATAAAAGTTAATTATGGCTAAGTTAGCGCTCGCTGTGTCGACGCCGGTGGCTCCTCTAATTAACGGTGTAACTGCAGACAATCCGAAATATTTACTAATTAAATAATTAGAATACTCCCTGGTCCCTGTCTGAAATAATCCACGTAGTTAAATAAGTCTAATAGGTGGTCAATTTCCTTCGTTCTCATCTGACATGAACACATCCTTAAATGGTAACATTATAACATAGTATTATGGTGTACTTTATGCGAATTCGATGTACCTATATGTAATTAAGTGCTAGTTTCTAACACAATATGACTGTGCTTAGGCCAATTTCGTGAAAGATGTATTCTAAATAAAGAATTAAGATTGGGATAGGACTTATTACATAAATATAAGTTCGCCGTGTGATAAATGATACTTTTATCAGTAGAATAGATAGATTTTATTGTCTAGTCTGGAATGATCTGATTGCAAACTTGTCTTGAGATGTTTGACTATGCAAACTTTCCGTCAATCATATCTTAATTTTTACAAAGGTTGAGTAGTATATCTTTGCAAAAAATTAAGATTGTTTTGTTGATGTTTAATGTTATTTACAGTGTTTAGTAATAAGGTTGTTTTAATCATTACTGTTGTAAATTAAGGAAAATGCCAAAGGCACAATGTAATTTAGGGGAATCATATCATCAAAAAAATCTGTGCTACATAGCACAATGATTTGGACTAATTGTAGAAATCGAATATTTACGTTATTTCTAATTTTAGCAGAATCTAGTCAGGCAATAGGTCGATTAAGGTTTATTTGTACCGACAGTTAAATTCATTAGGTACGCTTCCGTCCTTCCATAAGCTGTTTAGTAATATTTTAGAATACAATTAAGGAATGATATCGTTCCTTATTTTATTGCTATATTTTATTTCTTTTGTCTTCAAAATGTGATACCAAGTTAGACAATTGCAAGAGAATTTAACGCTGTTTTGATTATCTACATTAAAATTATCCAATTTTGTAAATTTATCTCTGCTAATCATTCTTCAATTAAGTTTAATTTTCTGGAGTTCTATCTCAGTACCTATACTGTGAGCAATATTTAACAAATTAACATCCCAAAATTTTATTTTTTTCTACATTATGATGAACGGTTAAATCAAGGCAAACTGCGATCGCGGTCCAGGTGCGATCAACATGATAGTAAGCATGGTGTTGCTTATCAGTTTTTTTAGGGTTCCTTATCTAAAAAGTGCCACGGAGACCCATTAAGCATATGCCTCCATCCGTCCGTCTGTCTGTCCTAACTTTAAAGGGCTTTAAAGCCATTGAAAATGTCGTTGAAGTTTTCACAGAATATGAATGGCGATTTACTTAACAAATAATAAAATATTAAAAAGTAGATTTAGATTATAGGTAGTGCAAACTCTAAAGTAAAACAACAATAAAAATAATAAAAACCATCCGTGAGTATGGCTTGTGCTAAGGGTCCCGACCTGAATTAAGGAAACGATTTTTTTTTTGGTAATAACATTGTAACCAGACCCTCGGCGCGCGAGTCCAACTCGCACTTGGTCGGTTTTTTTAAAATACGTCAGAAATCTTTTAGGACCTAGGTATTAATTAACATGTCACGACTGCGAACTGTGTTGGTTTGGTACCTTTAGAATAACGAGGTATTGTTTTAGAAAGAAAACTACAAACAAAATTAAAATGTTCTGAAGTAGATAATAATAAAATCGCCTCTAAATATAATTAGGTTATATCATCGTGTCAGTATAAAACGTAGTGCGACTTACAAACATTTATGTTTTTTTATGGTATAAAACCAAAAGACGGTTCAAATAAGGATAGAAAAATAATGCACCAAAATAAAGAATCGTAAATAAAAAGATTAAAACGTGTTGTGATTTTTCGTTTTCTGTTCGATTCTGCGTTCATTCACGGAGAAAAATATCTAGTAGTATATCGACGATTAAGAATCAATAACAGCATTAATTTTGTTGGAGACGAAAAAAACATTTTGCTCTTTCAAATGTTGACCTATCAAAAACTGTTTTATCAGTAAAAATACATAAAAAGTACAAGATATTGGCATATATGTTTTTGCCAGGACACGTAAAACTTAAATTTAAATCTAACCAAATTCAAAGGTCATATCCGCCAAAATGTGAGTTAGTCGTTATTGATTCTTAACCGTCGATATGTGACAACTATTTATTTTAACAGACTTTAGTAGAAAATAACTGAAATTACCTAAATACTAGCAAAATTTTTTTTTTAGTTTTAAATCGAATTCTGGTAGATTTTACTAAAATCGACTTGTAAAAACAACTAGTAACGTCTGATAATGTAAATTAATAGTTATCACATAATACCAGATATTTTTCTCCGTGTTCAGTAACAATGAGCGTTTCTCTTTTCGTTATTAAATTTTTTCTATAAAACCTCAACGATGAAATGTTCCTCGCTCTATAGAGAAGGTGCGTGATCATGTCAATCATACCAAGACTGTACCTGCATATTTTTAAAGGCCAAGGGATCGAGCCCTTACTTGTCCGGTGTAAAAAATTTCAAATTTTCGATTAAAATGATTCGTAAATAATAAATATATTCTTTTGAAAGATGCCTCAGAATCTTTTTGATCATCTTTTCACTCTTTAAAGAAACAAATTTTGAAATTTTGACTACTATTTGCAGACCGTATCGCCATCTATCGATCCCCTACAAAACCACAGGAAAAACGTTCATTATTTTGCCCTAGTCAGAAAAGGTATGTGGACTTGGGCTGAAGATCTTTTTAAATGTAGCCAAATTGGTACTCTGGTATTTAAGTTTATTCTGAAATGTCTTACACCTATATAAAATAAGTATTATTTATCTTAGAAAATTATTCTTCAAATGACTGATTTATATAATCGTTTCATTGAAAGTACTTGTAGTTATTTAGAGATAAGACATATTTTTAATATGTTATCGTTATCTAACTGGATGTCTTATTTACCCACGTCTGGTACACAAGCAAGTAGCAAAGTACGAGTTATAAAGCTGTCGTCGTCCTTTTGAATATTAAAAAAGCATAACCCTCCTTCTGGCGCAGTTGGGTAAAAAAAACAATAGTTATATTAGTAAATACTTAAATATATTTTTATTCGGGAAAACAACAGTCAAATTAGAAAGTAAATAAATGTGGACGTCCACGCAAAAAGGGTCCAGGTTGTCGGGTTTTGAGTTATGGCTAATTTCGGAATCTAGATCATATGGAACAATAAAAAAGCTGGGTTGAATTGCCGACAACTGGACCCTTCTTGCGTGGACAAATAATTCAATTACTAAACGAGATAGAAGCATTATACAACTACTTAGTCTCTATAGGTTTTTTCTTCTATCAAATAAGACAATACCTTTTCCAACCTTTAAAGTTTGCCAACCTTTTCGTTGTATAGGTATGGGTCAAAATTAGTTTCTTCTTAACTACTAATTTTGTGTTATTGGGTGACGGTTATCTGTCTTTATGTCACGTTTTAATTGGTGCAAAATTGAGCAAGTGAGTCAGACAGGGCATTCAGACAGACAGACATACAGAATGAACGAAAGTATAACGATTTCTGTTTTGACAGGATTTTCAAGTATGAAAACATTCTCTAGTCAACAACTAGTCAAATGAGCAATGATATTTGCAAATCAGCAACTCTTTATCTAACGTCAAAACGCGCGGTTTGTATGAAAATTGAATATTTATATGAAAACTACATAATGCATAGTGACGTCATCAGCATTTCAATACATTTTATAGTTTACGAGTATATCCTGATATTGATAATAGTATTCAAGCTAAATTATTACTTTCAAATTATTCACTAAATTATTTTCAAAGGTTTTTTTACTAGGAAGATAAAACTAAATTATACCTATGTAATATTGTGCCAACTGGACTGATGTGTCGCCGGCATAAAGTTACTAATAGAGTGACTAACAGCTGAGAGAGTGAGATGTACCTAGCGGCCCCACTGTCTGTATAATAGAAAGAGATAGTTTTTGGGGATCTTATCGCAGGGTAAAAATTATGTGTCTGTGAATAAATTGTGAAGCTAAAGTGAAATCGTCGATAATTTTGATGCTCTAAGTAATTATGTGAAATCTAAGAGGAAGGATCTCCATAGAGTCCGCTTAAATTTACGATTGTAGTTGGTCTCTTTTGTCTTATGACATACCTTTAATATTGGAAGGAGATGGAACTATAGATATTTGTTTATGCGGATGTCCACTTTTTTTGAGCTAGTGTGTGTGAAAAGTGACTGTAAACATAAGGCCATATGTCACTCGGTGCCTTTTGTCCATACTACTTGACACCACACACTCAAACCTAAACGTCAAAAAAAGTGGACACTTTACAATTGGTATGGCTCACTCTAGTCTTAAAGAGAGATCCTTCTTCTTAGTGTGAAATATACTAACACTATTTCAATGAATTATCCAAGATTACACCTCGTAGATTCAGAATTATACACAGAACTCGATCTTTTACCCTGCCGATAATCTCCTGAAAACAACCAAAAACGGTTTCATTTGACAACCTATGTCATTTCCTCTACTCCTGTAAGGTATAATAACTTTATGGTCGCCGGTATATGAAAACGCATGACACTTGTAATTTGCGTCGCGTAATTTCGGCCGGTGTATTCCAGGATAAAAATGGGTCCCAGCACTTAGAAGTGAACATTCTTTCCGTTAATTTACAAGCCACCCATTTTCGTTCAATTTATCAAGTTTTCAATCAATTTTAAAATCAGTGAGGTTCTATCTAATTCAACTAGCATTATTTATTTTGAAACATTTATAAACTCACTTCCGAATATCATTTGGGGGTTGGCAGAAGCTTTGTGACAACAACTAGGTAATTCCCTTTTTAGGATGCAATTTTAAGGCCCATTTCTAGCCTATTTAGGTTTCAGGATTAAGTAGAAAGATAAACAAGCCTATCGATCACAAACACTCCAAAAGAAACCATTATCCATTGGTCGCTTCCTTCTACACCCACACAAAAAAAATCTAGAAGATATGTGACTTACATTAGCAGACTTTACTAGAAAATTTGTTGTTATAAGTAAGTAGATTTTAGCTAATCTTAAGCTCTAAAGATTTGTAACTACAAATTTTCATGAAAAATCTGTTAAAATAAATAGTTGTCTCATATACTAATAGATATTTTTCTCCGTGTATTACGAGAAGAAATAGGATGGTTGATTCTAAACCAGGAACAACACGATTGATGGAATTTTGATCTATTTGACAACTAGTAGCTATGACAATTTTTGCAGAGGAAAGATACGCATCTCGAATTGTCATTCAATACGACGACATTTTGCTAGTAGACTCGTGCTTGCCCTACATATAATAGTAGTAAATTATACTAAACCGTAAATCCCGTAAGTCAGTGTCTGAACATGTCTTAGGTGTATTTCAACTTATTTACATTGTCATATATAATAAATTTATCCATGTGTCAAGACTACTTAACATAAATGTTTGTTATAAATTATAATAAAGAACAATAAAATAAATAAAAGCAAAAACATTGTTTCATTTTAAATGCCATTTTCGGCTCTAATACGTAATTTTGTAAAACAGTAAGTTAAATATGCCTACTTACTCGTAATTTATGAACTTTTTATAAAATCAACTATCTGTTGCCCGCAATTTCGTCTACGTTTCACTCAATCACAGCAATCTATCTGTGTGCCAAATTTCATCCTAATCCGTTCAGCCGTTTTTACTTGATTGAGCCACAAACATCCAAAACTACAAATAAAGAAGTCCAGACAACTCATGTAAGTATATTGTGTTTTCAATAGTTGGTGTTGCCAAAATGTAGGTAAAGCTATCCAGTTGGAAGTTCAGCATTAGGCCGCGTGTATACCCTGTATGGACGCATATTGTTATTTTTCAATAAAATCCTACTAATATTATAAACACGAAAGTTTGTAAGTATGGATGGATGTTTGTTACTCTTTCACGCAAAAACTACTGAATGGATTTTAATGAAATTTGGCACACAGATAGAATATGATCTAGTTTAACACATTGGATACTTTTTTAAGACGGAGTTGCGGTCAACAGCTAGTTTTTCAATAAAAGCCAATTTTAACGTAGACTATTTATCAGACGATACTGATTCGAAGTTAGAAAACAAATTTACATACTCATATTGTATTAAACTTTTTAACCCCCGACGCAAAAAGAGGGGTGTTATAAGTCTGACGCCTATGTCGATCTGTCTGTTTGTCGGTCTGGCATCGTAGGACGCTATAAACAGACATTTATAAAGTGAAAAATAATTCGGTCACCTATTATTTTTGATGTAAACGAATGTTTGTTTTACTTTTTAACTCTCTTTAAGATATATTTAAGGTCAATTAATGTGTCTGGTCATTCTGGAAATGGTCATTGATTTTTTATTCGACAATCACTTGCGGTCTCCGACACATTAATTGACCTTAAATATCTTATTTTTCACTTTATAAATGTCTGTTTATAGCGTTTTAGCGCATTTTTAGCGTTGGGGGTTTTTTATATAAATTGTATTAAATTTCATAATTATCTTATATAATTTTACATACAGAATAGAATTAACTAAATTAATTTTTGTATTTTCGTATTATACTTAACCTTAATATGAATGCGTGTTGGACCAAGCATAGTACAGGATTCCGTAGTCAAAGTGAGATATTCTACAATCTAAGGAATCATTCGACCAGATTTCATGTATTTCTATTGAAGCAGACCGTCAAAGAAGACTTTTCAAACACAGGAAAAAATAGCTTAAATAAACAAAGGAATTTAATTTACTTTGTTACTAATTCATTTTGTCTTCTTTCCTCTACAATTTAATCTACATTAGAATCATTAATATATTAATTTCCCTCTCTTGCTTAAAGAATAAAGTAAAACGTTTTAAAATAATTGAGTCTCAAAAAAAAACACAAATAACTAAATTCTAGCTCCCTTGTTTTGTCGGGTATGGGCCCCCCAAATATTCCCATCGCTGTAACTCCTGTAAACCAGGTTCAACAGCGGCACCATTCACAACACTAGACACTGAAGTCCAGCGAGCCCGGAGATGACTCTAATCTGCGAACCCGCAATGATTTTAATCAGAGAAGATAGGAGTAGGAAAAACAAATATCCGACTTCCCTCCATTGCAGCCGAAAGTTAGCAATAAGAAAAACATGGCTATTAGGAAGCCAATTCCAGATATCATTTATGGCAGAGTTGAAGACCCTTCCGCAAAAGCACCAAAAAATAAAACGTTACAAAAATCAAAGGGGAATCTACAATTCTACTGAAACTATGACTTATTTTGCTTCCTAAAACTAAATGCCTTGTAAGAAGCCACGTGTCAAGAACATAATATCTTTCGCTCCAACTACTTCATCTGATATCATATAGATTACCTATATAGAATATCGCAAAAAGTTTATGCGTCCAGACTCGCATATTTTAGTCACACCCTCTACTTTTATGAGAAAAATATGTGCCAACGCAGCTAAGTTCGGTTCAAATGTGCTAAAATCTTTTTCCGTCATTTGTAGAAAGGCAAGAAACGAACTGAGCCTGGTGGAGGGCGTTTTTTCCCAAGATGTCATAAATCAGCCGGCGGCAGATGGTGTTGACCTACACCATTATTGCCATGTTTCTAGCTAAGAATTATTATTGCTCTCACTTCTGGAACGTCGTTTTCAAATAATAATTCTTTAGAAATTCTTTCTTTGGACGACGGTTACGGCTGGCCGCTTTGAAAACTACATTGAATAGAATGTTGGAGATGGTGGAAAATTTTTAAATTCAGATGTTTCAGATGGTTCAGATGGTTTACCTGCTCGTTGTTATATCAAAACAATTCGAATGACCGAAATCAAGTTACATATTGAGATTTTATCTAATAATGGACATAAAATTGACAACCCAGTTGGAGTAATGGTTACCACTCCGGTCTGTCCAAACCAGGTTCTGGGTGCGAATCCCGGTTCGGTCATGTATGTTACAATATGTTAGTGCCGTTGTTGTATGGTTTCCTTAAAAAGCCAAGTAGGTAGCTTACGTTTGGGATGATTACAATGTATATGTCTGTGAGCATTAATTATAAAAAAAATATATGAGCGCTATACATTGCCAAGCAACGTCAGCATTACAGTTTATAGAGAATCTTTTAGATGAATAGCATTTCCCACAACGCGTTTGCGTCCACATTTTGCACACTATCTACGATGGTTCGCACGACATCTTCTTGGACAAAGGATATTTTCACAGCCTACTTCAAAATAACTTAGTTTGCCACCTAAATAGATTTACTGGAACGAGTTTTTAATCGAAAATAAAACTTTGAGTTTCCACCCTTTCTTTACTTTATCTTGTTTCAAGTAAAATTAAACTATTAGCATATTGTTTCTCTGTACTTTCCGGTTTTATCTAATTAAGTTGAATTATCAAATGCAAACAAAGACAAAGAGCTATATTCAGTATTAAAGTTTTGCAGATAACAGTCTTGTTTACATCAAACACAAGGAATCAATTAAGTAATTTGCTTAAATATTAATTACAAGTAAATACAAAATTTGTTATTCTACAAGGTGTTACAGATGTAAACATAAAAATTTAAAACTTTGAATGGGGTTGTTTAGACTATCAAACTGAACAACTTTCACTATGGGACCAACATCGAAATTGCGGAAAAAAAATCTACTCTCCCATATACAGGGTCCTTCTTAATATGTTCGAAATCGCGAAAAAAAAACAGATTTCGATGTTGGTACCATATAGCAAGTTGTTCAGTTTGACGGTCTGATCATCGCCTTAAAAAAGTGTCAGCATATTAAGAAGGACCCTGCATTTAGCTCGAGTAGATTTGTAGTTTAGTATGGATTTTTTTTTTTCCGGTTTTTATATTTGTCCCATAGTGAAAGTTGTTCAGTTTGATGGTCTAAACCACCCTTACCTTTAATGTTTATTTGAATTTGTATTTTTGTAACGTCTTGTATATTCTGGGAACTTTATCAAATAGTTTTGCGGACAATAAGAATAATGACTGAATGAATGTTACGTTAGCATCTATAATTTGTTTTATCGACGTCGCTGTCACGTCTGTACGATTCGAGACTGAGCTTGCAGTCATTTTGTGGCTAGTCTTGACACCGACTCCAATAAAACAAATTAATAGTCTTATTGATGCTAAAGTAAAATTAATCAACTGCAATATTATTTTTTACTTTTAGTTTTGAAATCGGTTTTAATTGTTTGTGAAAAAAAATTATTTCGTAATTTTTAGTAGTTAAATACATTAGTTCGATTCTGGTATCAGCAAAGGGTACATCGATACGAAGCAAATGTTTCAATCGCTGATGATTTGCTATCAACTTTTGGGGAGTTATATTGTGTAGCTCCGAAGTGCGTCATCAGATCTTCACCGGATTGAAAATTTCGCCAAAACGGCTTGATCAATTTAGATGCAGTTTTTTAGTTATACAACGTGTTAATGAATTAACGAGCAGTCACCCTACTAACTACCAAAACAAGATTCTTAAAATGAATTCACGAGCATGCTAACTCTATCATTCATTGCTGAAATGATAACTAATCATTTTTGCCTGAAAACTTAAAATGCGAATAACTTTAAATTTTAACTATCAAAACAATGAAATTATTGTTTCAATCTAATTATTTTGTTATAAATCAGTTGGGGTGTGTGAGGTTTTGCGCTTATTCATTAAGACGTTGTATAGGGTCCTTCTTAATATGCTGACACTTTTTTAAGGGGATGACCAGACCATTATACTGAGCAACTTTCTCTATGGGACCAACATCGAAATCGCGAAAAAAAATCAGCTGTCCCATACATAACTGTAAACCTACTCGAGCCAAATGTATGGGACAGCTGATTTTTTTTTCGCGATTTGATGTTGGTCCCATAGAGAAAGTAGTTCAGTATGATGGTCTGGTCATCCCCTTAAAAAAGTGTCAGCATATTAAGAAGGACCCTATATAACTGTATATTTTGACGGTTACGTTTCAAAAATTGTATTTAATCCTTTTTCGATTACAACGTTTACATCCGTAATGGGTTTTTACAAAATTTTGAAGTTTGTTTTTTATTTTTGATTCGATCTCGCAGGGAAACTCCGAGCATAGCTCGTAGAGTTACGTACACATTTTGTTTACGTCTTTACGTAGCATCACCAAGGCAAGCATAATCATTTTTTGAAGTCGGATACAAAGAACTATAATATCTATCTTAATTGTGGGTCGCTTTACTCAGTATGTAGCAATAAATTAGATGTTAATCAGTAAGGGAGTTCGTTTGGTCCCCAATAATACGATATCGTAGTTGATTTTCTTCGGGCCATACGTTTGTTACCACACCTCACTCACTCTCTTTTATATAACAAGTAAGTAGTTAAAGAATAGATAATGCAATCACTTAATTATTACTAAAAATATAAACAGACATAAAAAAAAGGTGGCGGTTATTAATTTGTGTGCGTTGTTTTTGCGTGGCCGAACCATTATATAAATTACAAAATAAAAAAACTTAACGCCAAAAACAAACATTTAAAAAGTAAAAAATAATTCGGTTACCTATTTGAGGATGTAACCAAATGTATGTTTTACTTCTTAACTGTCTTTAGGATATTTTAGGTCAATTAATGCCTAAGGGACCATTACGTATGACTTTTTTACAATCCCTTGCGGTCCCCGACACATTAATTGACCTAAAGTATCTTAAAGAGAGTTAAGAAGTAAAAAAATCATTTGCCTACATCTCTAAATATGTGACCAAATTATTTTTTACTTTTTAACATTTTGTTTTTGGCGTTTGGGGGTCATAATTTTTAAAGTTACATGAACACTGCTGAATCGATTTTTACCAAATATATCTAAGAACAACCGCAAGGAAACTTGCTTTCAAGTAAAAAAACCGGATTAAAATCGGTCCATCCGTTCGAGAGCTACGATGCCACAGACAGACAGACAGCCATTGGCGTCAAACTTGTAACATCCCTCTATTTGCGTCGGGGGTTAAAAACCGATTTGAATATTGATTTTTCTTTTTAAATGAGTACACCGATACAGGGTGGTCCCATATAAATAGGCGCTGATCCGATGAAGCAATTCGGTAATGCACAATGATGACAGCAATTCATCGGAGTTTAAATCAATCTGATCGTGTCTTTCTAGCCCGTTCTTGTATAAGTACAATTGAACTGAAAGCAGTGTCGTACTAACAATATTATATTTAGGCAGGATTCGACTAAATTTTGATTAATCCCAGTAACTCTGCAAGGAATAATACCTGAAGGAAGAGGTCGTTGTATTCGTACTTATTGCAATCCCCCGAGCGGCACTAAGAAGCGGAAAATTCGGTAAAAATTTAGATTGATTTAGCTCTATGTATAACCGATCGTAGAGCGGAGAAAAGCCGAGCACACTTTGCTAGCTCTTATCAAAACCACGGCTAGAAATTAACAGCGGGGCTGAAGATCCAGTTTTTTTTTAGGTGCTCATGATTTATACGAAAAAACATTGTCTCAAACCAATTCGTATTGAGGAAAAAAGTCGAGCTTGCTTCGCTCGCTCTGTTTCTATTTTTGCATGGATAAACCAAAAGATATCTGACCATAAGTCGAGTAGTTGTGCTAAAAAATTTCGAGCTCGCTTCGCTTAGTCCGTCATTTTTTTCGTGGGTTTTCTTATAAGAGGGCGGCAAAAACAGTCTGTGCCCCGGGCAACAGAAACCTACGCTACTCCACTGATTATAGGATTGGAACTCATTGTACCTACACACAATAATAATTTTACAATAGGACACGTAGGTAGTACTATTTTTGCTTTGACCTCTTGAAATCGAATCGGGTAATATAAGTAAGTTTGTATTTATTTCAACATGAGGAACGATGTGTGGTCATTGTGAACAATGCAAAATAGAAAAGAATGTTATTATTGGCATCAGTCCTTATTATTTAAAGCCATTATTGAATGCAAATGAAGTCTTTGACGATTGCAAATTATTCACATTCACAATAAATTAATACAGCAGATTACAGTGAAATGAAACGTATTAATTCAATTTCAGTTCACTGCACTATTAACATTTAAGTAGTTGATTGTAATAGACGTAAAAAACCTTTTTTTTTTCTCCTCCACTTCAAACGGTCTTGAAACATGGCCGTGGTCAAAAATGACAAATTTTGATAGTTTAACGATATAACTACAAGCATAAAATATTGATCCGTAATGATCCGATATATTCAAAATCAGGAGTGACTATAATAAAAGACACATTTACCGACGGAGACCGACGGCGGGTCCATACAAATATGTCTTTTAGTATGGCAAGCCGTCCGCCGTCGTCGCCGCTTCGATGGTGGACGGCTTCCCATAGATACTAAATTGCATTTTTGTATGGGCCCGCCGTCGATCGCCGTCGGTAAATATGTGTCTCAACCTTTAATTGAGGTATCACATGCCTTTTGTCATTCTATGTGATTTTTATAACATTGTGTTCACCTTGTCGGCGATCCTAAAGAAATAAAATAAAATAAATAATGAAACTTATTAAGTATCACCGTAAAGGCAAATACAAACTAGCTAAGAGTTGTTAGCTGCATTAATCCAAAAGAGAAGATAACAAAAGTCCAAGATTACGAGACATTAACCTACCAGCATTTGTTCAATCATAGTAATGGATAATAATATGGGAGTCAATTGGCGTGCGGCGCAGTAGGATAGGAACATCAAATAGAGATGAGACCAGTGATAAGACGGGGTCAGTTTGTGAGCGGTGATTTATATCTCGACGAGGTGCCGCGTTTTCGACCTTTGTTGCCTTCTATCTATTTCTGCAGGTACTTAAGTTTCGGTGTTTAAAAGAGAAGCGTGTTGGAGAGTGGCAATTTATTTCAAGTGATCATGCCGCAGCATGGCAGCGTCGTATAGCGCTATGGTGCCTAAGCTCTCTTTATCGCGCACCATGCTACGGCCGCTGTTGTTATAATATACACAAAGGACAATGCCAAGTGACCCTAGTAACTTAGGCCTCCAGTGCATTGGATTTATAGAAAGTTTGTGGTTTTCGAATGTTTGCAAAATTACCAGTATTTACTTTGAAGTTTTATCTGTTGTCGATAAATAATATAAGAATACGAACATTACGTATGCTAGAGAGATAGATATACAAATATAGGTTCGAAACGTTTTGAAATAAATATATAGATTAATGAATATTTAAAAAAAATTTACTACCTAAAGGATTTCTGGTCGAAGCGACTAAAAAGGTAATTTTACTAAATCGAATTTTATGTGCACTCCTGGGCACTAAATCCGGCATCCCCCCGCGCAAATCAGTCAAAAGTGGTTTTGACCGATGCCCTTAGTCAAAATTCTATTTTGGAGTGGACCAAGTAAACAGTAGCAATTCGGTTCGGTTGTGGTCGCAAGAAACGTAACATGGTCGTCGCTTCGCTCCTCGCTAAGCGTTAGCTTAGTCAGGTCTGGGATCTAAAAACTCATAACCGGTCAAAACTACTCTTGACTGATTTGCAGTCAAAAGTATTTTTGACCGTTTATGAGTTGTGACTGTAACATATACAATGTAAAAAATTTAAAATTACGGGCTGCCTGCTTTTTTTAATCGAATGTCAATCAAGTAAAATAAAATACACTTGCGTTTTACGTGGGATATCTCATCTCACGAATATTATAAATGTCAAAATTTGTGACGATGTTTGAATGTCTGTAATTAAAGGTTGTATTTTTGTGGCGCAATCACGCGTAAAGGGCAAAACGGATTTGGATGAAATTTGGCACATAGATAGGATATGTTCTTGATTAACATATAGGATACTTTTTTAAGGTCCCACGGAGACGGAGTCGCAGGTAACCGCTAGTGTTAGATAAATAGGCTGTAATTTTAATGTCTTCATCACCATCATCCTCTCAAGAAAGACTTCGCATGCGGTCGTCACTCGCCCGCCTATTGCCACTTGAGTTAAGTTTGGAAATTTTTCGAGCTACGTCAGTCACCTTGGTTTTTCTGCGAATCTTTTTTTTAATTTCTGGTTCGATATCGTAAACAAACTCCGAGTATAGTCAGAGATCTAGGTACAACGATAACGTGGAATCTGCCATCAAAAAGTTAAGGTAGGTGTGTCTGGACCAATAATACAATATCTTTAAATAATAATTACTTAAGGTGGTTGCAGAGTTATCAATTTCATACAAAAGTTTGACGCAAAACACGCGTAGATGGTTTTAATAACGGTAATATTTTATATAATATGGAAAAATAGTCCAATGCTCAAATTTCCAAGCATGTTTGAGTAAACAAACATTGATTCGAGGCACAGACGGACGTTACGATCACGTTTTAAGTAGCAACCGTTCTTATCATTGCTCCAAATAAAAAATCTAATAAAACCGTGATGATCTACGGCCCAGAAATAATGCAATAAAGAAATACTGATGTCAAAGAATAAAAATTACGAAGCGAGCTCTCGACTTAAATTTCATTTCAAATTAACAAAGGACGCAATGTTTCTAGGAAGTTTGTAGACGCAATATTATTCGTTGTGGCTTCATTGTCATAAAACCGTATGAATAAAGACACACAACAATGGGCATAGTTCCCATTAAAAACAACTTAATTTACAAAATCCTTTTTGACATCCAAGTCTTTTTTAGGGTTCCAAAGTCCTTCCTTATCCTTACGTTATGTCTATAATGAATGCCCCACCTTATCTCAATTGGGATGATGACTTATCCTGGAAATTAAATTTTTTGTGGTGAAATACATTAGTTCGATTCTGATATCAGTTATACACGCAATGGGTACATCGATACGAAGCAAATGTTTCAATCGCCGATGATTTGCTATCAACTTTTGACGAGTTCTATTGTGTAGTTCCGAAGCGCGTCATCAGATCTTCACCGAATTAACACACCTCGGAAGTATACCCTTTCAAGCAAAGTAAGTTTTTTTTTTAAATTGCCTTCAAAAAAGGAGCAGGTTTATTTATTGACAAAGATATGACAATAAATAAACCTCCTCCTTTTTTGAAGTCGGTCGGCATTGATTTTCCAATTCTAAACACGGTTAGACATTATTTTAGAGATCCTGTATTTGTACAAAAGCAGTCAAAGCTCATCACAATTTAAATTTTAATGACCTCGCTCTCGAAAACTGTTTGTTTATGATGCACCTTCAATTTCTCATATTCTCATATTCTTCTAGCAACGCGGGGAACAATGTTAGAAGAATATGAGTGTACTTCATAAAAAAAACCAGCCAAGTGTTCCGTTCCGTTCAGTTGTTTAAAATGGGTCTTTGAAGACCACTACTGTAAATTGAGACTTACTTAGTATGTGGTCACATGGTAACTGAGGATCATTTTACACTGGTGGCAGTTTTTTGGGCATAGAAAAAAAAACTATCCAAGTTAGAGCCAGCCTGATAATTTTCCCGCCATCTAAAATGTCACCTTATTTATAAAATGCGTGATTTTTAAAGATTTTTCGTGGCTCTAGTTTTTGAAATATCGGCGGGCACAGTAGTTTTTCTGGGTTTTATGAAAAATTTTGTTCAACAAAGATTCAACCAGTTTTTATTTCCTGTGCAATGTATTTTATGTTTGGTGTAAATAAAGTATATTTCATTCATTCAAAGAAAAATTTAAAACATATTACATTTTTGGACTCATATTTTTATAAGCTTTCATTTGATAGGTTTACACGATATAGTAAAAACAAAAATTTAGTTTTTCATCTCTTTCCGCAATCTAAAACTGCCTCTCAATATAAACACTAAGCTTATTCGACTTTATTTTTGTCATTGGACCGTTAATTGTTTGTACCAAGTTTCAGCTTCCTGTGTCTTACGATCTCCGAGAAAAATGCATGTGACAAACGGACGGACGGACGGACCGACACCGAGGTGATTCTATAAGTGTTCCGTTTTGCCAAATTTGGTACGGAACACTAAAAAATTATTAGAAAAACAAAAAACCCTACTGCATAAAAACCTATAAACTGAAAAGAGAAAAACAAGCTCTATAACCACTAATCAGCTATAACAACTTTGTTTGAGCATACATAATTTTATGCAGTCGGGTTTTTTTCTCTTAACAATTTTGTTTATTTCATACTTTTTAGTCTTGTGTCGAAACGGTTACATAAAAGTAGTATAATATAATATATATTTGGAATCGTCTGTTCACTAGCATTCATTTGATACCCATATTGTAATTTTTAACAAAAAAAAAGTGTTTATTCCCCCTCTCTTTTTTAATTCGCAGACGCCATTTAAAAATAATATAGCCTATGTCACTCTCACAATTTTTCCGAATCTAATGACAGCTCATACGTTAAAATCCATCAAGCCGTTTAGGCTGTGGAGCGTGCAAAAGAAATAGACATACAAACATACATACATACGCTCTTAAAACATAAGCCTCCTTCTGGCGCAGTCGGGTAAACACGCAAACTACGTAGAGTGAAAAATAAACATCGATTGTTTTTAGTTGAATACTGAAGTTGAGTTTAGAATCCCGTCGAATGACATGCTATGGCTACGTTTTACATAAAGACAGACTTTATGTAAATGCATAGTAACATTGCGTATTCAATAACTTGTTGCACACCGGGATGCAGTGATGTCCGACACTTCATTCCACGCAGCTTGTTCACTTGCAGTCTAGTCCGAAGCTTTTGAATTTCATATTAATTTCGAATTGAGTTTTAAAGTGAACGCTGTTTTTTGTTTTAAGCGGCTATAACTATCTATACTTCATTAAAAATAAGGACGACGAGATTTTCCGATTCCTATTTAGCTTTCTGGCCAATTCTGATTACCAAATGTAATTAATTTATTGGATACATATACTATCCGATATATCTTTGACGTTACTAAAGCTGTTTTAAGAATAAGTGAGTGAAAGTGTTTCAAATCTCTGTTTCTGTAATGCAAAATAGCCATAAAATGTCATTGCTATTTTGAATGGAGTATACATCTATACAGATCAAAGACCCACTAAAATCTATACAAGACAGTAATAAGAAAATATTATATTGCAATTTAGTGTTCCGTACCGAAATTGGCAAAACGGAACACTTATGGAATCACCACGGTGTCTGTCCGTCTATCCGTCCATCCGTCCGTCACAGGCATTTTTCTCCAGAGACCGTAAGACAAAGAAAGCTGAAACTTGGCAAAGTTATAACAATTAATGGTCCAATATGGTAGAAAGGTGAAACAATTTTTTTTCTTAAATATTTTGCTGGGTAGACTAAAACTTTTTTTTCCATCATGTTTCATTAATAAACGGAGCTCTCTGCATTCTTTTAAAAGTGAATACGTGTCCAAAAAGGCACGGATGGCAGTTCATAATGGAGTGTTAGTCTCCACATTGATGTATGGAAGTGAATCTTGGTTATGGCAGAAGACGCACGAAAGTAGGATTAACGCTGTGGAAATGCGCTCATTGAGAAGTATGTGTGGTGTAACTGTGATGGACAAATTGAAAAATAGTGTAATTAGAGAACGTTGTGGTCTGAAAGAGGATGTAGTGACAAAGATAGAGAAAGGTATGTTGAGATGGTTTGGTCAAATGGAAAGAATGGATGAGAGCAGATTGACGAGTGCAATAAGGCAAGCGTAAGTGGAAATGCTGGAAGGGGACGGCGGAGACGTACATATACGGACCAAATTGGCGACGTGCTTAAAAAGGTCCAGGTCAGATCTACCCGAAACCGACGAGCATGCATGAAAGGACTAATTAATGTGGAGGAAGCAAGAGAGGTTTGTCAGGATCGTAGCAGGTGGCGTTGCGTTGTCTCTGCCTACCCCAGTGGGAGACAGGCGTGAGAATATGTATGTATGTATGTGTCATTAATCCAAAATGTAGCCATGAAAAATCAGAAAAAATCATGAATATTAGAAATAACGTGTATATATGGCTTGAAAATTATCAGGCTGGAACAAACTTCCATAGTTTTATATCTAAATCAAAAAAAAACTACCAGTGTAAAATGATCTGCTGTTACTACGCGACTTCATACTTAGCAAGTCCAGTTTATAGTGGATATCATCAACGACCCATGTTAAAAAACTGTAGTAACAGTACGGAAACATATTACGCAACTATGCATAAAATATGTTCTCGTTGCCAGCACAGGGTTTTTAAGCGTGAAGTTGTCACGAAATCGACAAATAGTACTAGGTATCTAATAGAACTTAGAGCATATACAACGTGCTAATGAATTAACGCAAAAGAAATTAGTTTGTTTAGAATCGAAAGCAGAATCGAATTATCATGGTTTCAACATAGGTAATATTTTTCAAAATATTAAAATATTTATTGTAAAATTTAAAATTTACTGAACTCGATCTCAACCCACCGCTCGGGCACTCTCACCCTACATACTACCCAGAAACGTCACTACTAAAAAAAGATTCTTAATAATTATCCATGACCACGTTAGCGCTTTCATTCCTTGTTGAAATGATAACAAATCATTTTTGCCACAAAACTTAAAATGCGATCAAAATAATGGAATTATTATTTCAATCTAATTATTACGTTATAAATCAGTTGAGGTGTATGAGGTTTTGCGCTTATTCATTAACACGTTGTATACCTAACTAGTTATTCACTGGTCATTGTAAAATCGGTCCATAGAAGCGTAAAGTTTGTATTGCATCCTTTCTTAGCCTGTGGTGGACTATTACGATCTTCCCAAATTCAACCATCATAAGAAAAATCGCAGTTGATAGGCTAGTAATGCCACAGAGTTACTTTTATAGTATAGGTACATATAGATTTTAGTAATACTTAAGGGAATATAATTGGGATCGCGATCAATACAAACGAAGTCTGGTGATATTCTCAATACTAACCAATTAAAGTCATTGAAAATTTTCAGACACAATCTAAAAACAAATCTCTTCGCTTGTATAAAGTCCGATTTTCGTTGAATGATGTAATTTTTGATATGCTGTTACTTTCTCGGTAAAAACTTTTCGATAGAACTTATAGATTCCGAGAAATACCGCGAAAAACTGAAAAAGTCACCTTTAGAGCTCGTCTTCCTAGAGCTCCAAAATTAATGTTCAGCAGGTCTGAATTAGTAAAAAAAAAAACGCATTTGGCCAAATGTTACCCAAAATGCCGTTACAATTATTAAAATAGCCATTATAGAGAAATGTGAACCAGTCTATTATATTCAAAGGCAAGCATAAATATTATTCGCACTTTATCTACACTCTGGAATATTACGTGGTGAAACAGTGACTCCCTAGGGAAAGTGCCACGGAGTTGAATAAAGTGTCTTGATTATAGCTACTTTTTGCTGGCATTTAATTATGGATCTCGACGTAATGCCCTCATTAATCATAGGAGATTGGAACAGTAACTTAGACTTTGTTGGGAAAGGGTAACTCACTTATGAGTGTCTCTATTGAAACAATCATTATTTTTGTGTTAAACTCCGACCACCTTTAGATATTTTGAAATGATTTACGTGCTTTTCGCCCGGTTGAGCGTTATTGCATAATATTTTTTTTTTAAATTGCTTCGCCTTTCCATTTGCCATTATTGCAAAATTTGCAAAATTTCATAATTGTAATAGGTTTGTTGCTGAGATTAGAAATAGAAGATCTTCAAAATTCGGCATGTCAAGTTTTTTTTTTGTCTTCATTTTATATTTTTTACGGATAGAAGACATAATTTTAAGAAACCAATTTAATTGTTATTGTGATTCATCGAGTTTTTGATATGTTGTTTTTATTAATTAATGTGATGGGTGGACTTGTTTTTTGTGACAAATGGAATCTCAATGCTCGGAGAAATTTTGCTCAATTTCGATTTTAATAAATTCAGATTCTGAGCTCAGACGATTCCTGTATTTGTCATTATCATGACCAGGTGTGAAAACTCACTCTCACATAAGTAAGTTGTCACGAAGGGCAAAAGGAATTTCACCGCTATCGTTAAAGCCCCGGATATTCTTCTTATTTTGCTATCCAAAAATAAATTATTAAGACATATTTTTAAAATCAGCTTGAAGAGTTTGATCTGCAGACATTTCCAGATTTTGCAGAAATGATTAGTTACTTAATGCTCTATGTGACCATAAATGGGTTTCAAATCTAAGTCTTAAGCATTACCAATATCTGGAAAGTATCTTTTCAGTTCATCAGAGAGTTGCGCAAGATGAAGAACAATTTCAGCTTTTATTTCGGCATGCAATGTTAAGGCGTTTGCCGCCATTACGTAAATTTTGTTGCGCACCCACTACAATTAACTGGCGTACCCCAAGTGGTACGCGTACCCCACTTTGAGAAACCCTGATTTAGACCATTCAACTGAAACCAAACTTTCGCTCTACAAAATAACTATTCTAACTTTTTTTTAAATACAATCTAATAAATAAAAAATTTCGATCACGGTTACATGTTCCCTAAAAATAACATGTTTTCGAATTCCGTTTGGATATGAACCAGTACCCTGTACTAACATTGTAATTACTTAGTCTTTTGAATTATTAAAGGCACTATCTATAGTGCTAAAAGCTAGAAACCCATCGCACTGTCCATAGAAAACCTCTGGGAATCAGGTTCAAAATATTCCTGAACAGAATATAATCTTTTATAGAATAGAATGGAATAGACCAATATTTATTTCAGACAACGTAGCTTTGGACTATCAGTAACTACTGTCCTATTCATCACCACAGCCTATACACGTCCCACTGCAGGGCACAGGCCTACCCTCAAGGAGGGTGTTTGGACGTTAGTCCACCATGCGTGCCCAATGCAGATTGGTAGACTTCACATACTCATCGAAATTTCTTGTTCAGGGTATGCAGGTTTCCTCACGATGTTTTCCTTCACCGTTTGAGAGTAGTCGTTATTTTGTACTTAAGTTAGAAAAACTCATTGGTACATGGCATACTGAAAACTTAGCGAGTACAACCACTGCCTATTTTAACTGTCATGCCTACAGTTTAGCCCAGTCATTTTACGGATTGAGCCGGGACTAATTAAGAATTGTTTTTTTTTTCGGTGTATCGTTTAAAAGCCAATTTGGGTCTAGAAATATACCAAAATTAAAAAAAAACCCGTCAGCAACAACCCCTAATTTAAAATTTGGTATTTATCTCGTTTTAAAAAACCAGACGGTACTATTTTTTTTCCTCGTTTTTAAGGTTTTACCATTATATACCCTTCCAACATGCAGTAAATATTTTTGTCTACATAGAAAGCTTTGAAAAATACATTTGTATTATCTCATGAATAACTCATTCTTTAAATTATGATGGCTATTTATTGCTCAAAAGTCATTTATATTGTTGAATCTAATTAAAATTGATGCATTGATATTAAAACTATTAAGTTAAAAGTCAGGGAGGTACAATTTGGATTTCTATGTTGCGTAGTGATTATTTTTAAAAATATGTTTTCAAATAGTCTTTCTGTCGCTAAATGGTACCGGTTACAGTTTAAAAGTCAAATTCATAATTACTCCCTACCCCTCTTAACAAAACTCCGTAAAATGACTGTGCTAAGTTATTAGGTAATAATACTAGAAATGCAGCACTGCATACAATTTTAAGCGCTTTCACAGAGAAGTTTAGCAAAGTTTAAATATTAATAGAGATACTTCAGCGCATGATCACTCTCCCTGGTCAGAACGACGAGCGACGTAGGGAGCAGGGGTAGGTGGATTGGGGCGTGCGGGTCGTCATCCGTGATACCGAGGCTTTCATCTTGATTGCATTCCCACGATCTCGTAAATTTTCAGCTTAATTCGATGGGCTTCACACTGAGGAATTATCCGGCGGAACGAAAATATAGTAAAACTTACCGCTTAGGTAAGAAAAGAAAGATCTGTCTTGTTCTCGAATGGTTTGGATTTTATCGACTCAAAAATGATTCGCTTCGCTTTATGATTTTCTTAACATAATGCAAAAACTTTTTTCTACAATATTTCAGCGGATATAAAATTGTTTCATCTTATTAGGTACATTATAAATATACTTTGTGTCAGTTTTTCTGTTGAGAACCACACTTTATTCTAGTTATTCACACAATACATTATAATTTACAAGATTCAAATCTGTAACACGGTTCGGCAAATAAATAGCACATGATTCAAATTTGCAACCAAATTCATAAAAATTTTCATAAAAGACTCGGACATACTGTTCTAATAGGTCGTAGGTGCCAGTATAAAATTATACTTACTAAATATGAGTGTAGGCTTATAGTAACTTAAAATCAGTTTACACTGGTAGTATTTTTTGGTTAAACCATCAGGTTTAATTCCAACCTTAAAACGAGACCCTATTACTAGGCCTACGTTGTCCGTCCGTCCGTCCGTCCTACCTATTGACTTGGCTTAGCTTTTGAACCGTAATAGCTAGATAGTTCAAATTTTCACAGAATATGCGTTATTATGGCGGATTTGTTAACAAATAAAAAAAATGACAAAAAGTTAAAAATGTAGGGGAGTCCTCATACAATAAACTAGTTTTTATCAAAGTTTTTTATTCTCGCTCTGTCATAAAAAAGGTAATACATACAAGCGTCAAACTTGATGTGATTGTAGAGCAAACTCTCAAGTATAACAACAAATAATAAAAACCAGTCAAGTGTGAGTCGGTCTCGTGTTAAATGTAAAGCTGGACCTTTAACACGAAACCAACTCACACTTGCTGGCTGGTTTTTATTATTTGTTGTTACACTGTAGAGTTTGCTTTTGTTTTGACAAAAACAATTTTTTTGTTGTTATTATATTGTGTGGTGGTGTGGTACGGAACCCTTGGTGTGCGTACCACAGTAGTAACCCGACTCGCACTTGACCGGTTTTATTTGAATTTTTTCTCGATGTTGGCTCCATAGTGAAAGTTGTTCAGTTTGATGGTCCGAGTGATCGATTCAGAAAAAAACATAAGAAGATTTCATCAACAGTAAGGTCGGGTGTTTCAAAATGAATAAACTGAACAATTTTCACTATGGAGAATCGCGAAAAAAAAATCGACTTATCCATGCATTTTTGATGAGTAGCCGTTGTCGTTTTCTATGGAACAGCAAATTATTTTTCGCGATTTCAATTTTTCCTCAATAGTGAAAGTTGTTCAGTTTGATAGTCTGAAGCACCCCCTAAGATATGTAACGTATATAATTTTACACCCTGAATACGTCCCATTGCAGGGCACAGACCTACCCTCAGGGAGGATGTATGGTTGTTATTCCACCACGCGTGCCCAATGCGGTTTGGTGGACTTCACATACGCATCAGACTTTCTTCTTCAGAGTATGCATGTTTCCTCAAGAACATTATATACCAACGTAAAAATGTATAAGATTCCAATGCACTTCCTTTGTACTAATAATACACGCCAAGTATTTTCTTCACCTGCGGGTGGTACTGCTCCAAGCTAGTCATGCTATGATATCTTAGAACAAACTAAGTGGAACGCAGATTTTCCATAGACAGCTTCCGCCATCTATCTGTGATGTATTGAAGCACTGTGTTGAACTTGGGTTCGTATTCGAAACTGGTGCGATAGCGCGCTACACCTCAGTGCTGTAGTAGTGAGAGATTTCGCTCACATCAATCACTGTCTTGTTGGTCTTGTGGTCTAGACAACCGACTCACGATTCGAATGGTCATGGTTCGATCCTCGTGTCGGCCGATCGTCTTTTTCAATTTATTTCACAATGTGGATCCGCCTGGTGCTAATAAGCGGTAACGATAATAATTAGACGTCCTAAAATCCCAGGCGACCTACCTACCTATCTATATCCAATATACATATTAATCTATGATGCTAGTATGTAGTTTAGAAAGCTGTAACGGATATTTCGGTACCAGGTTATTTTTAGCAAAAACAAAAAAAATTGTAACATGCTTTATCACTATAAAATAAAATAAGGGACATTTTGTATACTATGCTAAAAACCCCTTCTACAATTTGTGTACTTATCTATAAATGAGATGGTGGTGATGTATGTAAGAGAATGGACGGGATAAGTTGGTTGGTACGGAACGAATAACAAATGAGGAGGTGGTTAAGAATGGTTAAAGAAAAGAGGAATATTCTAAAAACAAAAACCGGTCAAGTGCGAGACGGGCTACTCGCGCACCGAGGGTTCCGTACCACACCACACACAACATAGTAACTAAAAAAATTTTTTTTTTCCCTTGTCCTTTAACACGAGACCGTCGCACACTTGGCTAGTTTTTTATTATTTGTTATTATACTGAGTAAATTAAACCAGCTGTTGCATACATTTGAGTCGAGTACGCATTGCAGTGCAGTTTAGTATGGAGCAGCAGATTTTTTTTTGGCTCTGATCAGTATGCTCCCATAGTAAAAGTTGTTTAGTTTGATGAGTAGACTCTTAGTTTAAAAGCATGCTAATGATATCAATTTCACTCTGTAAATTGTTCAGTCGCCATCAGATATATCGTAGCAAACAAGGTGTTCTAATATTTCTGAGTAGTGCTAATTTTCAATAATTTCTTTATAAATAACCAATCAAAAATATTTGAACGCCTAGAACATGAAATGCTGTATCTACGCAGTCAGGGTGATCATAAACATTTGAGCAGTTTAGGAAAAAAGACCTTACCCCGTGTTGTTATAGATTTCAATTTTAAATAACATTGTCAAGAAATTATTGCAAATTAGCTGTTCAGACATTTATGACAAAACCCACGGTTAGATATAATTGGTAACATTTATTGTAAAGAATTTATTGAAAATTAGCACTGCTCATAAATATTTGAAAACCTTCGCTACTGCTACGATATGTCTGATGGCGACTGTTTCCTTTTGAGACAACATTATGATATTAAATTATCACATTCTATTGAATGGATAAAACTATCTTTGGTCCGTGCCACCCACTAAACTTTGACCAACCACAGCTTGTATACACATCTGTGTTTTATTAAACTTTCTTTCTGTGATGATGTCCACAAAAGCCACAATCTCCGTTATTGCCCGATTCTGTTTGCTTTCGTACAATTTCAAACTTTGTTCATTGACCCAACCGTAGTCCTTTTTAGATCTTAGCAAATAGTTGACTGTGGTATTTGATTACTCGCACAGTTTTCGCCACCACGCCCAATAAAAGCTGGCAATACAAATAAAAGTAACTATCGATAGCAAATACGATATACACGGCTGGTGAAATTGCGTTTTTTATTCAAATTAACACTCTTCCAGTAGAATGTAAGCTGTTACTTTTTCGATAAACCATTCATCGCCAGATCATTTATAGAGTCAGATTGCTCTCAAATAGCGCTCTCAAATTAGAACCTAAATACTGTGAAAAACACAGTGCATGTGTTGCCATTAGACGAAGCATTTCAAAATATTCATAAAAACTTTACAGGAATTTTTATTGCGCCAGTCGACAGCAACAACCTTTTGTGGGTTGAATATGGATTACTTATGGAATTAGTTTTTAAGGGGATGCTCAGACCATAAAATAAACAACATTCTCTATGGGAACAAGGTCGAAAATGCAAAAAAAAAGAGTTGTTCCAGCTGTTTTTTTCGTGTTTTCAATGTTGGTTCCATAAAGAAAGTTGTACAGTTTCATATTCTGATCTTCCTCTTAAAAACTGGCCAAGAGTCGGAGTCGCCCACGAGACAAAACCATTATATCGATATTGTTTTCTTCATAACTACAACATTTCTGTTTTTGCATAAGCATAAGCATATGCTCACGACTATGTTCCCCGAGGGGGTAGTCAGAGATATTCTGAAACCTCAGAACATCCACGTTTCACCAGTAGTACCGAAACTCTGTCCAGTGTGACGGGGGGTGAGCCCGTCGCCACTTGTAATGGACAGTGGGTACAATACATGCCTCGAAATTGAAGCATGCAGGTTTCCTCACGATGTTTTCCTTCACCGAAAAGCCAGTGATGTTACAAATTCTGTTCTGTTCTGTTTTTGGGTTACTGTTATCTGTCTTTGTGCCAAATTTCGATTCAATAGGTGCAAAAATGAGCGAGTTATTGAGGCGGGGCATACAGATAGACAGAATGGACGAAAGTATAAGGGAAAGTATGTTTGACTACGGAACCCTAAAAACCGTCAGCATATTAAGTTGGACTCTATATACCTGATTATTCAAAGGAATCTAATAGTTAATTCATTTGAGAAAATATCAAATGGTACGTCAGGATAAATACTCGTATGGAGCAATACGGAACAATATTAGGTAATGCCAGTAAATCTAAAGTAAAATTTTCGTGAAAATGTGGAAGTAAACTAAAATGTTGTTATTATCCTCGTCTGTACTCGTTCTACCGCGAATTGTTCTTTACAAAACTTGAATTGAAAAGCCTTCCAGGCACAATTTGAATGCAGGAAAACTTTGCAATAGCTTTTATTCCTTGTCAGAAAGTAAATGAATTTACGACTTACGATGAATCGAGGGTTTTTTCTTTCTACACAACTGTACTTAGAAATTCCAAACTTTTGGAATTAAGGCAATAATTATTAACGGATTAATGAGTCCGTGTTTTGATTTTTTTATTAAGTAAACCGTATGTTTACTGAACCTGAATTTTAACTAACTTATTAACTAGATTTGCATCTTATATGTGAAGTTAGTCTCACTGATTTGATTGGTTGCGTGACCGAGGCCTTTGGATTTGGTGGTCGATTTTGCTCTAAAATGCAAATGAATTTATCGTGTAATGGATACCCAGGGCAGTGCTAGTTTCATTAGTTATTCATTGGAAACTGTACACGTCGTCACCGCACCACGTATGTTTAGAATACTATTGACTGAGCGGAGTGCATTTTGGTAGATCCTAATTAATTACCTGATCGAGCTCAGGTAAATCGCGCACAAAATCTGTTAATTACGACAGTTCATTTCTTATACTTTTATTA
This sequence comes from Agonopterix alstromeriana, assembly GCA_963924505.1. Lineage (NCBI taxonomy): Eukaryota > Metazoa > Arthropoda > Insecta > Lepidoptera > Depressariidae > Agonopterix > Agonopterix alstromeriana. The sequence goes on from OZ004661.1 coordinate 17,486,358, forward strand.
TTAGCTATTATTTATATCTCTATAGACATAATTAAAACCGGCTGACTTAGAAGGGGGCTTTTTGTTTTATACTACGGTTTAACGGCTAATAAAGTCTAAAAAGTACATTTTACATGTTGGTCAATATAATTGTAAAGCTTACTTAGCGTTGATAGTTTTCCTTTTAACTTCGTTATATACACTACCTACTACCGTGAATTTTTTCACGTATCCAGAAACAACCGTTTAGCTGGCAGGGGTGGACACTTGACTGTAACAAAAATTTTCACTTTAAAGCTTTATATTTCGACCATTCGACAGCAACTACCTTTTGTGGGTTGAATATGGATTACTTATGGAATTAGTTAGGTTTTTATTAATATGCTAATTGTTTTTTAAGGGGCTATATTTCGCTAAGGGATTCCTAAATCGAAAAATGGTTATCCTACACCCACAATATTATTAAAGGACCTATCCAACGATACCTCACACCATGGGATAGATAACAAAAATTGCATCCTCACTTTTCGTGTAGGGGAGGTACCCTAAAAAAATATTTTTCACGATTTTATTTTACCATTTTGCTGGCGTGATTAATATGTATAGGTATACCCATGTCAAATTACAGATTTCTAGTACTAAGCGTCTCTCAACTAAGCCGCGGACAGACGGACAGACGGACGGACATGGCGAATGTATAAGGGTTCCTTGTTGACTACGGAACCCTAAAAATTGAAAACTTGGCGTGGATGTACATTGAAGATATTTACAAAAATATTAATTGGGGGCGTTTAGGATACGTAATTCTTTTAGGATACGTAAATTGTTCACCGGGTTTCCCCCAACAAACGTATACTAAAATTATTTTTGGGATCATCATAAGGATGTGATATGTAATTCGTGTTATGTTGTACAGTTTCTGGCTGCATCTTCTCTACAGCGACAACACGTTCCGAAGCGGTGGTAGCTTTAAAAAAGATTTAACGTTTAATAAGTGTGCTGCAAGCTCATAAATTGAATAAATTATATTGACTTTGACTTTGACTTTGATGCCCTGGTGTTAAAAGGAATATTTCGACTTCCTCGGAAGGTCGACTCCTGATGGATGAGGTCAACGGTCCGCGGAAACTATGTCAGATTGGGTAATGGACTTTAAACAAACGTCATAGTGGACCCTGGTCAGATTTGGTTGGCAGTGAAAAAAATCCAAAATTGCGAAATCCAAGATGGCTGCCATGGAAATTTCAAACGCCAACGCAGCTTTTAAAGGTTCAGCGAACCGACTGAAAATCTGTATCCGGGGTCGTTTTTGTCATAACAAAATTTTTTTTTTGAAAGTATTAAACTGTATACATAAGCGAAAACTAAAACTGTATACATAAGCAATTATTATGGCGATACACCACCCAATCCAAATCCCAAAAATTTCCTGTATGTGGTGTGTTACAGAGATGTGTGATGTGTATGCTGTATTGAAATTTTCTTATTGTATTCAAATTTTTCCGTGTTGTGTATTTTGATTATGTTATGACACATTTCATTAAAAATAAGGTATTTTAGTGTTTAGATTACTATAATAACAAAATATTATTACGATGTTAACATAAGTAAACCTGTAATTGGCTATACTACCTACACAAATTGTTATTTTTATATAACCCACTGTAATGCTGTTGGTTTCGTCAAAAAAAAAAACTTCAACTTTCACGAGGGTCGCCATACAAATATCATAACTTTTGAAATGCTGTCACTTTCTCGTCCCTCTAGCTCTCAAAGTTTAAGTCCTATGAAGACAGTGCATACTATTTGTTTTGTAGGATATTTTGTCAGGATAAAATGATTACTACTCGATACGAGTTACAGATTCCGAGAAATAAGCGAAAAACTGAAAAAAGTCTGAAAATTTCATGGTTTTTTGAGTACGCCACCGCTCGCACAGCACTTTGGAAATTGCAAATCTGGCTTTTTTTACCCGACTGCGACAGAAGGAGGGTTATGTTTTTCGAGCGTATGTATGTATGTATGTATCTATGTATGTATGTATGTATGTATGTATGTATGTTTGTATGTCTATTTCTTTGGCACGGCCTACAGCCTAAACGGCTTGATGGATTTTAACGTATGGGGTGTCATTGGATTCGTAAAAATCGTGAGAGTGACATAGGGTATATTATTTCAAGATGGCGTCTACAAATTAAAAAAGAGAGGGGGAATAAACATTTTTTTTTTGTTAAAAATTACAATATGGGTATCAAATGAAAGATAGTGATCAGACGATTCCAAATATATAAATATTATAGTACTTTTATGTTACCGTTTCGACACAAGACTAAAAAGTATGAAATAAACTAAATTATTAAGATAAACAAAAAACCCGACTGCATAAAAAACCTATTAACTGAAAAGAGAAAAACAAGCTCTAAAATCACTAATCAGCTATAACACCTGTATTTAAGCTAATATAATTTGAATGTTATTAGGTAGGTATTGCAGGCGGGGTCAAAAATAACCAACCAAAAATCTCCTTTGTCCCCGTTTGCGATATCTACCTAATAACATTCAAATTATATATTAGCTTAAATACAGGTGTTATAGCTGATTAGTGATTTTAGAGCTTGTTTTTCTCTTTTTAGTTATTAAATATTGGTTTTGGTCCTAACAACATATAAAAATCAGAAGGACCGGACCTATTGCAAGCACGGATGTACATCTTGACTGAACTAATTATGCGACACTCCGTTTAGATGAGGTGAGATTATGAGAAAATCGACATGTGATCCATTACTATACGCCAACTATACGCTAATATTTTTTGGTGGCCTATTTCCCATAGCTGGAGAAATTGTCTTCTTTATGAAACGCGTTTGATGCGAAAGACAGATCTCTCAAAAACCGTTAGATAATTCTGAACTGGAAGTACCTATTTGTATCCCTGTCTTATAACCATAAGCATATCCCTAGGGGATAGTCAGTTATATTCTGAAACCTCAGAACATCCACATTTGTCTAGTAGTACCGAAACTCTGCCCAATGACGGGGGGTGAGCCCGTCGTCACTGGTAATGGACAGTGGGTACAACACAAATGCCTCGAAATTGTAGCATGCTGGTTTCCTCACGATGTTTTCCTTAACCGAAAACCCAGTGGTTTCACAAATAGTACATAAATTCCGAAAAACTCTTTGGTACGAGTCGGCCTGGACTGGGATAGAACCCGCACGGGAGGTAAAGTTACTCGCCACTGAACTACCACGGTTGCATCTCTATCTTTGACATTGATGGAAATCTACTACATACCTACTACGAAATTGCAATCTATATAAGCGAAACATAACGTAAACGAAACTGAAGATTCAATAAAATTACGGTATAGATATCGAGATCCGCTCTAAAATATTGTATTGCTTTATTTATTCGATGTAAGAGAATAAGTAGGAATAACAATATTTGTATCTTTTCATCGGGCTTTGGTAACTCAATACACGACCTAAAGTGGAAACTTGGAATTGATAACAGTAACGAAAAGTTGAGAGTACATTATGCAAGAGCTTTTGATCGTAAATTTATTGCATGCATCAATCAAACAATCCCCTGGCTTGTTCCCTATGCGTCAGCCCTCCTGATACTATTTCGTCACTTTTGGCGGTTTTGCGTCATTTCTGGTGGCAAGTCCATCGTCAACATATCCTTGGCATTGACATTTTTTTTTCTTTCGGAAATTATTGATGTAATGTCTAGCGTTAAAAGATTGTTTGTTTAAAAATTCATCAGTGGTCGAATGTGATGTTGTTTTATTTGAATTTTTTTACAATCAAATTTTTTTATTCTTTGAGGCCTTTATCTCACAATCGGCCTCAGTACTTTGCTAGATTCCCGCCAAGCAACAATTTACTAATTCTAGAACAAAATCAACGACAGGCTGATACTGATCAAATAACTTCGAAAAAGTCCCCCAGCTACATCAAATTTTGGCAAAGGAATCTATTTAAACAGCACATTCGGGACTAATTAAGACATTTTTTTCTTTCGATATATCATTTAATAGCCAATTTGAGCCTAGAACTATACCAACATAAAATAAAAATAGCGACAGGGTAAAATTTTTCTTAAATGTCTTTTCAGATAGTCTTTTTGTCACTAAATGGCACCGGTACAGCTTAGAGTCCCATTCATAATTACTTCCCACCCCTCCTAACAAAACTCCGTATAAAAACTGGGCTAATGTGCGAAGGCAGATATCTAAACGACACTGTGAACTAGGCAGTTTGAAACCAGAGACCCTCTGTTCCAGTCAATTATCCCTGGAATATCTAAGGTAGACCTGTGATAAATTTACGTCGTGACCTGCATCAACAAACTCGAATAAACTCAAAGTTTTATCTCTTCTTTTATCTTATTTTCGCACTCCCTGTACCGAAAATTTTAGAAGCGACACGTAGTAAAAATATCAAGAGGCTGTTAAAAGGTAAATTTAAAGAACGTGTCTGAAATTATAACCCCTCTTCTTTCTTTCGCAGCGGGCGTATTTGCATTTCGCTTAGGAGTGAACGCTCTTGACTTGTGTAAAGGTACGATATACATAATATCAACTGAGAAATAAAACCGGTCAAGTGCGAGTCGGGCTACTCGCGCACCGAGAGTTCCATACCACACTACCACACAACATTTCAAATTAGAACAAAAAAAAAATCTCCGGGACCTTTAGCGGGAGGCTGACTCACACTAGGCCGGCATGACTTTGGTACCGCCTTAGGTTCTTTAATGGCGATACAATAGAGTTGGGTACCACCTTAAGTTTTTTAATGGCGATACAATAGAGTTAAGGAGTCCGATTAAGAGTTAAAGCGGAGCTATAGTAGCGCTATAGAAGCGCCTCAATTTTCTTTGATTCATACAAGCGTGGCAACTACAGCGAAACTAGCGTCTAAGGTTAGTACAGGTCTACAATGGTGATAATGACATCTTTGTGAGTTATAAGGCTTCTGTAATGAAAGATTTTAACTATCACGAAGTTACTTTTATCTGTATTTCTTGAAAATAAATCTCCTTAGGCTTTAGAAAGTGTCTATGTCAAAAATAGTTTATATTATGGTAATATGGAGGACAAATTCTTGATAAAATGGAAAGTAATTAAAAATTACAATTATCGACATAGATTTCATGTTTGTGAAGTGAAATATTACTGCGCTTGTGAATTTCTTGTAAATATATACCAAGTGCAAGTCGAGCTACTCGTTCACCGAGAGATCCGTACCCACACTACCACACAACATTTCAAATTACAACAATAAAAAATCTCCGGGACCTTTAGGAGACTAACTCACACTGGGCCGGTTTTTATTATTTGTTGTTATACTGTACAGTTTCCTCTATAATCACACCTTGTTTGACGCTTGTATGTATGACCATTTTTACGATAGAGCGAGAAGAAAAAACGTTGGTAATAATTTTCTTGTATGAGGACCTTAAATTTTAACTTTTTGACATTATTATTGTAATAACACACATTCTGTGAAAATTTCAACTGTCTAGTTATTTCAGTTCAAAAGTTACAGCCCTAAATAGGTAGGACGAACGGACAACGGCTTAGTAATATGGTCCCGTTTTCACCCTTTGGGTACGGGCGGAACCCTAAAAAATCATCTGTTCCATATTCAATTGCAATGCCTGCTCGTTTCAAATGTATGGCACAGCTGATTTTTAGGGTTCCGTACTCAAAGGGTGAAAATGGGACCCTATTACTTAGCCTTCCTTGTTCGTCCGTCCGTCCATCTGTCTGTCTGTCCTACTTATTTAGGGCTGTAACTTTTGAACCGTAATAGCTAGACAGTTGAAATTTTCACAGAAAGTGTATTATTATGGCGAATTTGCTAACAAATAATAATAATGTCAAAAAGATAAAATCGTGCTTTTTGCATAGACAAATCGTCGAACGCCGTCGATCATTGCAACGTAACCCTAATGCTGGGTATGAAGGAGTTAGACATCCCATACATTTAGCTCGAGTAGATTTGTAGTTTAGTATGGAACATCCGATTTTTTTGCGCGAATTCGCTATTGGTCCCATAGCGAAAGTTGTTCAGGTTATGTTTAGTCCCTATAAATGTTTATTTGTACTTTTGTAACATCTTGTATATAGGGTCCTTTTTAATATGCTGAAACTTTTTTAAGTGGATCATCAGACCGACAAACTGAACAACTGCACCAACATCGAAATCGCGAAAAAAAATCACCTGTTCCATACAAAACTGCAAACCTGACTCAAGTAGAGTCAATTGTATGGGACAGAAGATTTTTTTCGCAATTTCGATATTGGTGCCATAGAGAAAGTTGTTCAGTTTGACGGTCTGATCATCCTCTTAAAAAATTTTCAGCATATTAAGAAGGACCCTGTATACACATTTTCTATAAAATGGTAAGAAAGAGTGTTACACTAGCTTAAAAAAGATCACCCTATTTCTTTCCATCGGTCGTCGTCGTATGGTATCGTCGTATTCTACGTTCAAAGCTTTGAACAAAACTAGGTAGATACATTTTTAGATTTTCTAGTTACATCTCGGGCATTCCTGCTTATTCCACATTTTATGTTTATTTATGATTCGAAATAAGGAACTATTTATATTTGTTCAGATAGTCTGCAAGGCCGCACGACAAAGAGCGTATGTTCTGTTTTGGTGTGCAATAAAGTATAATTGAATTGAATTGAAAGAGCTGACTCGTTTTATGTTCTCTCTTTTAGTTTACCCTAGCACGCGATGGCGACTGAGCTTTATCGCGCGTCTCGTGCCTTGACCTCCAGCATCTCCAGTATGAATTCTCTACAATCGCGCGACGCGCCTCCGCTGGATAGAAAATAACCTATTCCCGCGCTTTTCGGACAGCGAAAGCGTCGCTTGCCGCGACTTATAGTATAGGAAACAGCCGAGTCGCGCGCAAGTAGAGAACTCATGCTAGACGTGCAGGTAGCGTTACAGATTGTAGCCTCAGCATCAATACTAAGCATAGGTTACGAAACGTTTTTCGCATCATTGCAGCATTCATTTTGCGGGGTGTGGTCACCAACTTTCATATCCAATCTACATTCGCAGTAGCAAGTCACAAAGTTTGTAAGTCATGAGTCAAACTAATCATAATCAGCAGACAATTTATTTCGGACGATTTTGAGTTCACAGCATCGTGAACCGATACGAAAAACACTGAAATTGATAAGAAAATCCATTCTCGTTTGAGACCGCTCCGTCGCAGTATATGATATTCTCAAAACATCATAATAGCAAAACATTATATTCGCAAATCATCATATTCTCAAAACATCATAATCTCAAAACGGCTACCTCCCCTACATGAAAAATGGGAAGATAATATTTATCTCGCCTATCCCATGGTGTGGGGTATTGTTGAATAGGTCTCTTAAAAATATTGTGGGCGTGGGAAAACCATTTTTCGATTTAGGGATCCGTTAGCGAAATATTAAGCTTTAAAGTGAAAATTTTTGTTAGAGTCAAGTGTCCCGTCCCCCCTCTGCCAGCTAAACAGTTGTTTGTAGATACGTGAAAAAATTCACAACAGTAGTATATCACGAAGAATACTAAAAACTATCACTGCTAAGCAGGCTTTAAAAGTTAACGAGTAATAGTCGATCAACTTGTAAAATTTACTTTTTAGACTTTATTAGCCGTTAAACCGTAGTATAAAACAAACAACCTTTTAAGTCCGTATATTGTGACGGGCAACTACGGAACCCTACCCTGGGCGTGACCCGACACGCATCTGGCCGGTTTTTATATTCTTTAATAGCTAGATGTCCATTTTGTGACAGTAAAATTGGAGTAGCAGTCAATCTTAGTCTCAATAAAAATTACTAGGATCTTTTAAAAATTAAAATGTCGAAGGAAATAGCAAGAAAAATATGTCAGTTCAGCGAAAAGTGTTCGGGCGAGGACGGTAAGGATGATAATTATTGACTTTCACAACCAACTGATTTCTGGGTGGAACGAAATCAGTTTCATTTTACTTCAGCGGCAGTTTAATTACGGAAGTTTACATAATACTGTCATTATTCATTCTAAAAAAATGTTAGGGAGAGCAGCCGAAAAGAAATCGCTCAATTAATTCGAATCTGAATTTGATTTTGCACTTTGCGTGTTCCGTATCATGTTGAAGTTTTGCTATTATATGTTTATATGTTCTTGCATGCTTCCAACTTTACTTTCAATGACAATCCTTTGACGGCCCGATAGCACAGTCCGTAGTGAACCTGCCTGCTGTGCCGAGGGTCGCGGGTTCGAATCCCGTAAGGAACAAATTTTTGTATGATGAATATGAATATTTGTACCCGAGTCATAGAGGTTTGTATCTATATATTATTCTGTATCGTTGTCTAGTTATCATAATACAAGTCCAGGCTAGATTCTGGCACTTTAAATGTGACTAGATAATGCTGCTTTAAATGTGAAAAAAATTTACGGCAGTAGTGTATATCACGAATTTAAAAGGAAAACGATCACCGCTAAGTAAGCTTAACAAGTTAACGAGTAATAGAGAATAACCTTGAAAATTGTTCTTTTTAGACTTTATTAGCCGTTAAACCGTAGTATAAAACAAAAAGCCCCCTTCTAAGGCAACTACGGAACCCTGGGCGTGGTCCGACACACACTTGGCTGGTTTTTTTAAGTTTAAATTTATATCATTGAGGGAACACCATTTTGACAACGTATCAAGATCCTCTTGAAGCAACGAAACATCTACATTAGAAACAATGTTTCTGGAAAACTTGAGGTCGTCAGCACACAAAAAAGAACTAGAATTTGTAAAACAGTGCTGAATGTAATTTAGAAATATATTAAATAACACTGGCCCAAGGTGGGATCCTTGCGGTACGCCTGAGGTTATATTATGCAAGGTAGAGTTCTAACCGTTAACAACACGCAAATATTAATGCAACCAGTTCAGAAAAGAATCAGAGTTGCCGTACAGGGAAAGCTTTCACAACGAAAGATCAAACGCCTTGCTGAAATCAGTATATACAGGGTGTAAGGAAAAGTATCATTTACTTTTAAACCACAACCTCTACCCATCAAACTGAACTACTTTTACTATGGGAGCAAACCTTTCGGAACAAAAAAAATATCTGTTGTCCCATACTAAACTACAATACCTACTTGATTCAACGTATGGGACAGAAGAATAGCAGATTTTATTTTGGTCTGACAGGTTTGCCTAGTAAAAGTTTTTCAGTTGGATGGGTAGAGTTATGTGGTTTAAAGGTTAATGATAATTTTCCTTACAGCCTGTATAACGTCAACATGGCCATTAGCATCCATTACATCTGACAAGAGCTCTGTGAAAGATACTAGATTCGTTGCTGTCGATCGACTTTTAATAATGCCGTGGTGGTGAACATATGTTTAAAATGAAGTTGAACAATTGGACAGACCAACGATTCGAAGACTTTAGCAAAAGCGGAACTTCAAACTTCAAAGACTTTATAGAATTGAAACTGGTTTGTAATTTTTGATATCAGTACTATCATCAGCCTTATATATTGGAACCACTTTTGCCAGCTTCCAGTCATTCGGGAATATACCAGATTTCAAAGACGCACTGAAAATTTGATACAATGGTGCAATCAGACCGGAAGCACATTGTGCAATAAAAAGTGGAGGAATACCATCAGGACCGGGTCTCTTACTTCTATCTAGACTTTTTAGTTTCTTGCTTATGGTTTCACGTCTATCGATAAGATGACAGGCATTCGCTTCCCGCAATGCTCGTTTAATTGGAATCATCATCAGAATTGTATTCGATGACCCTATCCCTCGCATAAACTGAAGAGAAATAGTCTACAAACATGTTACAGACGTCTGAACCCTCTGACGCTCTTCAAACCATGCGTTATCTTACCTGGGTAGTTGCTAGTGCCGCCACGTTTATTTTATACACATTTTGGGAAACATTTTGGGTCCTTAGCAATGTTGTCTTCGATTTTGGCAATGTATGTATTGTAGCTTGAGGTAGCTAATTTATCACACCTACTTCTAAGTCATTTAAAAACAAGTTCAATGAGAGGGATTTTTGTATTTATGACATCGAATCCTAGTTTTGTACTTTTTTCTTTAATGCTCTAATCAGATCAAAACAAAACTGGATATTTACTTGTTCGTGCTTTGTAAGGAAAAGGAACAAATTGCGCATTTACAGCTCATGAGGGTATCATAAAAAACACGGAGCATATCGTTAACATTGCTACATTCAGAACACAGGTCATGCCAGTTTAGTTTAAGAAAAGTTTATTCCGAATGCGTAAATGCGCGCTGCATACAAACGAAGCCTGGTGATATTTTCAATACTAACCAATTAAAGTCAATGAAATTTTGCAGAAGTAATCTAGAACCAAATCTCTATGCTTGTATCTTGTGCAGAAACAATCTAGAAACAAATCTCTATGCTTGTATCTTGTCAGATTTTCGTTAAAATGTATAATTTTAAAGTTACTGTGCCCCAAAGATTTCCATACAAATCTTAAATTAATCCTAGCATTGAAACTGTATATTTAGTGTAATAAACAGTTTCAATGCTAGGATTAATTGCTTGTATCTTGTGCAGAAACAATCTAGAAACAAATCTCTATGCTTGTATCTTGTCAGATTTACCCCTAAACAACATGAACCCTAAACATAATGTCAAAGACAATTTGCACGAATTGCGCATGTGCGAACGCCACCATGTCAAATCCAAAACGTTGTTTGAAGTGCCGGACCTGTGGTACTATTTACAAATACTTATTAACAAATCGACCCATAAAACCGGTAAACTGTGGGAAATTCAAAACTGAAACTGAACAGCAGTGGAAAATAGATAGCAAATGTGCATGTATAGATTGTGAATATTATAGTTTTAATCAAAATTATTAAGCAAAATAGTATCGGTACCACTTAGTGAAACGTGGATGTTCTGAGTTCTCAGAATATCTCTGACTACTCCCTTGAGGACCATAGCCGTGAGCACATGCTATGCTACGCTAGCAACCAAAATCTCAACACAAACTATTCGGCGCATCGTGTAACTATCTTAAACACGACACCCTTTGTAACTGGGTAGTTTTTAAGTTGAGTGAACACAGTTTGACAACAATTTTGATCACGTACCAACACGTTCAACTCCCCTTTCGTGTTCTAACCCAGTATCCTGATACGAGTACCGAGAGTTGAGAGGGGAGCACGAGAGTCATCTTCATCTGGTTCAACCCACTTACCCTCTCAACTTCGAAAACTTTATGTTTTACAAAGAAAAGTTTGGCTGAATACTGAAAGCTATCTAACAGATTAAGAGGATTGTGAACCTGAAGTCTTCATACAAAAAGTGAAAACGTTTTTACCCCAATAAAACCTTACAGTAATCTATTAATTTGGTCTCATTAGATTGAGTTACATTAAAGTCACTAAGCCTCACTTGCGTCAACCTGGGCTAGCAATAAACTCCAGGTTAGGTTGGGTACCCATGATTTTTTGTATGGGCAAACAATTAAGAGAGCTATTTTACCCGGAGTTAATTGCTAACCTTCTGGTAACCATTCTCACATTTACTATAAAATTATGAAATTGAAAAAAAAATAGTCGAAACGTGTTTAATTATTATAACCACATATTAAATATAAATCACTGAAACATGTTAAGAGGATAGTCATTGCAGCGAGCGGTACATACAAACGATCCAATTTGCAATACTAATAATTAAAGCTACGAATTATTTTTAAACAGGTGTCCCTTAAGTTGCATAACTCTAATAATCATATTTTGAATCCATAACAGACATGACATAACGTTAATTCGAATAGCAATTAAAATATTTAATATGAAAATAATTATATAGCATTATTTGCCATAGTAATGAAAATTCATAATTAAAAAACCCATATTACATGAAAATCCATAACTTTAAAAAACTCGTTTCAGACCCCAGATATCGGTTAGGTCAGCGAGGAGCGAAGCGACGAGCATGTTAGGTATCTTGCGACCACAGCCAGAACAGAATTGCTACTGTTTACCTAGTCCACCCGAAAATATACATTTTTACCCGACTGCGCCAGAAGGAGGGTTATGTTTTTTTTCAACCCCTTCGAAAGGAGGGTTCACCTTCACCTCGCATTTTATAGGTTGCAGAGCGTGTCATAGAAAGGGACATACAGTACATACTAATTTATTATTGTTACAATTACGTGTATTCATTTTACGTTTTTTTAACGTTATGGATATTTATGTTAATCATAATTATTAAAGATATACTTTTTAAAGCTATACATTTCAATATTATGGATTTTAATGATTATGTGTTAAGGGTTTTCAATATAGACATTTTCAATTATGGATTCTAATATAGACCCTTTTTAAACACTATTTTGGCACTAATCTCTGTGCCTGTTGTGGTTTGTTAGATTTCCGTTAAAATATAAGGTTTGAATACTAGGATTAATTTAAGATTTGTATGGAAATCTTTGAGCCACTATTACATTGAAAGTAATAAAGTAAGTTATTGTCTGTAGAATCCCACTGCAGGGCATAGGCCTCCTCTCACGAATAAAGGTGAGAGGGCCATACTCCACCACGCGGGCCCGATGCTTGTTGGTCGAGGCAAGTTAGTGGTCACTTGCTGTTTGAGAATTTACAAACCGCCTTAACAGGCCTCTGACCTGGCTTAACGAATAGTTACAACGCCATCTGACGGAACTATCCGAAACCAACTGCTTAACGTACCTTCCGGAGCACGGAAACGCTCGAGATGAAATACCACTGAACGGTCACCCATCCGAAGACTGACCGGACCTGACGTTGCTTAACTTCGGTGATCGTTTCCAATACTGAAGCTCAACAACGCCAACGAGCGCTTCATATCCAAAATATAAAATCAAACTTCGTTTATATGGACCGTTTAAGAGGGCATATCGTCTTAAGGTTTAGGAGTATAAAAAAGTTTTCGTTTTTTGTATGGAGACCGCTGGCTTCAAAATCCTCTTAAGGTCCAACGCTTAGTTACGTATATATCATGGACAGAGTTATTTGCTGAGCATTCCGTTTAGTCACAAAGGTACTTAGGATAAATAGAAACGTATAATTGGTAAGGAACCCCTCGCTAGTCGATTTAAGCTATGTACACATTTGTTACCTGAAATGTGTAGACACAAATGCATGCTATACATTATAGAGTGTATTTCTTAATATGCTGACGGTTTTTAAAGCTGGCCGCACACGTACGGTTTCCGAATTAGATTTCCAAATCCGTTTTCCGTATGGACACCCGAATACAGGCATTTCATACAAATAGGTGGCGTGTACATACAAAGTGATGTTCGGAAAATATTCCGTTTGGAAATTGTTCCTGCCGTTCGTTTCGAAAGGCAGTAAAAATTGCGAATGAGAAAAAATAAAAACCGGTCAAGCGCGAGTCGGGCTACTCGCAATCAAATATTTTTAATTCGATTTCAGGTTATTTGTCGCTGTCAAGTGTCAAAAAGACGTTGATGAACAAAAAATTTGGCCAAGAGTGTGCCTGATTTTGTAAAATCTATAATCGATAACAGTTTTGCATAAAAATACTTGCCGTACGTCACGAACTCTCACGAAAACCTCCGTCTACGCTACAAATTGTTTAGTGGAATGCCGATTTGTGCTTCTGGCGTGTTTAGGGCCCAACTTCAAACGGAAAGTAAAGAACACGGAATGCTACTGTAAGGTTACGTGTGCAAATAGTTGAGTTAGGCCCTTGGCCGTGTCCAGAGCATTGGAACTGCACCGCGCTTACCGCTGAACAAAAGGTCTACGAGGTAGCACGCCCGTCTCGAGCGTATCGATGACCGACACGATGTCAGTCGCTAATGCATTGGCTAACCGCTTTTTTCTAAATTGCTAACCTAACGTAAATATTAGTGCATAATAACTATCGTACTTTCTCCTGTGCTGAGTACTTACCTATCTGCTTGTGACTGTTTGTGCCTAACTATTGTGCCAATAAAGTGATAGTTGGTGAACATTCGACTTATTCATTCAGACATACCGGCAAATACCTACACCGCTATATACATATGTGGTAATGCTAACACGTAGGTACTTATAGTTTAAGTAGCATAAATAATGCTTGTAAAATATACCAATAGCATACACCTATCTACGAACAGTAGTATTCCAAACACGCACCAATTCTCAGAGGGTCTATAGTGATAAATATTTTAAGAACGAATCTTAGTTATTAAATGTTTTTATCTATTAAAAATGCGATTCGGGATTACAACAAAACTTGATGTAGTATGATGTAGGATGTAGTTGATGTTTGATTATAAATATTTTGTAAATATTGGAGTTTGATGACATTATTTGGGACTATAAATAGTGGACGACACATAGATAGAATTCGTATTCAAATTCATACTACAATAAATCTTGGCCTTTTAATAATTTAGAAATGTTTCCGTTTTTACTTTTCCTCGCAAGTATGTTGAAAAACGTCGTATGAAACGCGTGAACATTGGTCATTACAGATTCTGCTCTTATTTTGCAGCACTTGTCTGCAACTCGTGCTGCAATCCCGCCTCGTCTGTAATGACCAACTTTGCTCACTTGTATTATAATGTACTATTATTAATGTTAATTATTTTATTGATGGACTACTTACTTACCTTACATCATTGTTTGTTTTGGTTATGATCATTTCGTTACAAAAGCTAAAGATTAAAAGATGTAGAATATATTTATAAAATACTTACTTTTGTTGATTCTATGCCTAAATATGAAAACAGATTTTTCATGTACGATTGTGTAAAAAAAATACATTTGATTCGACCGTTTTATTTAAAACGAGTAACCACTTGTGCAAATTAAAAAAATATCTTTTTTTTTTACTAGATTAGTCAAAGTCAAAGTCAATATAATTTATTCAATATAGGAGCTTGCAGCACACTTATCAAACGTCAAATCTTTTTTAAAGCTACCACCGCGTCGGAACGTGTTGTTGCTGTAGAGAAGATGCGGCCAGAAACTCTCCAACATAACACGACTTAAAAACTATTACAATATAAATTCTTAAGCTAAAGTTATGTATACAATAATACATAGTCTATTTAATAAAATAATTGATACTATACAGTAAAGTAAATAAACTATAAGCTAGTGACCTCAGACCCAAGCATTTTGATCATTTAAATAGTCTAGTAAGTTAGTTATAATACTAGATCGTGCTTTTATCATAGTTAAATTCCTAGTAAGAAAGTTATAAACCGCTTTCATATGACTATATTACGGTTTATAGTTATATCCCTAGGGATATAGTTGTATCACGGCTTCAACCATCTTACTGCAACAGTTACACAATAAGACTCCAGGTTGTTTTTACACTGAAGATACCTCCATAAAAAAACTTCCTACAGCTGTTGCTAGAATCTAAACTATTATAAAACAGAACTGTGTCTGTGAATAGAAGATATTTATAAGAAAAAGATTACGATATGGTATTTAGGTATCCGTGACTCAAAATTAATTTTTTGTGCGATTTGTCGTCTGTCTGTTTTTTGGTATGTTTAAAACAAAAACTACTGAACCGATTATGATGAAACTTTTTTTGTTTGATAGCCTATGATTTGACTAAAAATCTGGTATATAATTTGTTTGGACGAAGTTGCGGGTAAACTCAGGTATTATATATTTTATTGGTATTGGTTTTTCTCTAATAAGTTTTCTAGAAACTTTGTATATAGCATAAAGCGTTTATCTACCGCAATATTAGGGTTGAACCTCATCTGCTAGCAGCGAATCGCATTTTTCCGTCGTTCCATCCTTTTCTGTCACTCAGGAACCTCATTTGCTAGGGCGAGTAAGATAGTAGAGTAGAATGCGATCGCACGCGGCAGCAACGGCAGAGCTGCGACCTTTCTCGCTCTAGCCAATTACCTTCGTGAGCGACAGGAAAGGATAGAGAATGATAAAATGCGATTCTGTGCTGCCAGATGAGGCTCAACCCTTATCCGACAGGGTAGGAACATTGGAGGTAAAATGTTTCACCCCACCGACTTGTCACGTCGCCGGTGTCAAATAAAATAACAGATTATCGAAGAGAGCCCGTGCGTGGAATAACAAAATGTTAATGGCTACAAGCGATTTTGGCTAAGAAGGCACGATGTTGAACTTACAAACTTCTAGCCAAAGTATGTTAATTCCATAATATGCTTCAGAGTTTGAGTTTGATGAAATAAAAACATGATTTTACTTCGGATTTACTTACGGTGCTTTCATTGTATTAACGGTATTTATTAACATAGTAGATTTTAGATGCTAGGTGTTTTGTAAAATTGTGTATTAAGTAGTAATTTGTAGGTAGTTCGACATTGGAAATTTCAAATGTCGTAAGGGACACACCCTTACTTTTGAATAAATCCAAAAATAAAATATATAATTCTTTCATTTTATTTCCTACTAGCAGCCCGTCCCGGCTTCGCACGGGGTAGACAAATAAATTTTAAGACTCATTTTTCTACACCTTCGGTTACATTGTTCAAATTTTACCAAAGATCCCTAATTTTTTTCAAAATGAAATGTGGTATGTCAAATTGGAAGAATGTAGCATTCTCTTGGTGAAAGAATTTTTTAAATCGGCCCAGTACTTTTTGAGCCTATTCATTACAAACATACAAACATACAAAAATAGGTACAAATCTTTCCTCTTTATAATATTATAAGTGTAGATAGTGTAGATTAGGATGTTTTCCAGACAGGTAGTTTCAAAATCCATCTACAGCAGACTTCGACCATTGCATTTAAAAAAGAAACCAGATATGCAAATTAAAGAAAATGTGTATGTATAATCATTTCACTAGATTAGTCTAGTAAGATAGTTACATTACTAGATTGTGCTCGTGTCATAGTTATATTCTTAGTATGAAAGTTTTGAACCGCTTTCTCCGCTCATGCTTGCATTCTGCATTCATGCTTGCATTCTGCACTCATGCTTGCATAATGCACTCATACTTGCATTCTGCACTCATGCTTGCATTCTGCACTCATGCTTGCATAATGCACTCATGCTTGCATAATGCACTCATGCTTGCATTCTGCACTGATGCTTGCATAACGCACTCATGCATGCATTCTGCACTCATGCTTGCATTTTGCACTCATGCATGCATTCTGCACTCATGCTTGCATTTTGCACTCATGCTTGCATAATGCACTCATGCATGCATTCTGCACTCATGCTTGCATTTTGCACTCATGCTTGCATAATGCACTCATGCTTGCATAATGCACTCATGCATGCATTCTGCACTCATGCTTGCATTTTGCACTCATGCTTGCATTCTGCACTCATGCTTGCATAATGCACTCATGCATGCATTCTGCACTCATGCATGCATTCTGCACTCATGCTTGCATTTTGCACTGATGCTTGCATAATGCACTCATGCATGCATTCTGCACTCATGCTTGCATTCTGCACTCATGCTTGCATTCTGCACTGATGCTTGCATAACGCACTCATGCATGCATTCTGCACTCATGCTTGCATTTTGCACTCATGCATGCATTCTGCACTCATGCTTGCATTTTGCACTCATGCTTGCATAATGCACTCATGCATGCATTCTGCACTCATGCTTGCATTTTGCACTCATGCTTGCATAATGCACTCATGCATGCATTCTGCACTCATGCATGCATTCTGCACTCATGCTTGCATTTTGCACTCATGCTTGCATAATGCACTCATGCATGCATTCTGCACTCATGCTTGCATTTTGCACTCATGCTTGCATAATGCACTCATGCATGCATTCTGCACTCATGCTTGCATTTTGCACTAATGCCTGCATTCTGCACTTACGCTTGCATAACCTTGGTTGAAAAGATTGGAAATGATTGAAAAAGTGAAAATGGTTGAAAATATGAAAATGGTTGAAAAGTTTGGAAATGGTTGAATAGTTTGGAAATGGTTGAAGAAGTAAAAATGGTTGAAAAAGTAAAAATGGTTGAAAAGGTTGGAAATGGTTGAAAAAGTGAAAATGGTTGAAAAGGTTGGAAATGGTTGAAAAAATGTAAATGGTTGACAAAATGAAAATGGTTAAAAAAGTGAAAATGGTTGAAACAGATGGAAATGGTTGAAGTAGTGAAAATGGTTGAAAAGGATGGAAATGGTTAAAAAGTGGAAATGGTTGAAAAAGTTAAATTGGTTGAAAAGGTTGGAAATGGTTGGAAATGGTTGAAAAAGTGAAATGGTTGAAAGAAAAAGTGAAAACGGTTGAAAAAGTGAAAATGGTTGAAACAGTTAAAATGGTTGAATAAGTGAAAGTGGTTGAAAATGTGAAAATGGTTGAATAAATTCTGCACTGATGCTTTCATAATGCACTCATGAATGCATTCTGCACTCAATCTTGAATTCTACACGCATGAATGCATTCTGCAATCATGCTTCCATAATGCACTCATGCTTGCATTCTGCACTCATGCCTGCATTCTGCACTCATGCTTGCATTCTGCACTCATGCTTGCAATCTGCACTCATGCTTGCATTCTGCACTCATGCTTGCATTCTGCACTCATGCTTGCATTCTGCACTCATACTTGAATTCTGCGATCATGCTTGCATTTTGCACTCATTAACTACTACATTTCTGTTTTTGGGTTATTGTTATGCCGTCTTCATGCCAAATTTCGATTCAATAGGTGCAAAAATGAGCGACTTATTGAGGCGGGGCATACAGACAGACATATAGAATGGACGAAAGTATAAGGGTTCCCTGTTTAACTGCGGAACCCTAAAAAGGACCGATTGTCTCGCAGAAGGTGTGAAAAGTAGAGTATGCTCCTCGGGGATAAACGTGTCTTGGGCTAGCTTGAACCCCTCGCTTTACTCAGGACTCTAGTCTTAATTTCCTTCGCTTCGCTCGGGAATTAATAACCCTGGAATCCTTCTTTACGCGCGGCATTCAATATGCCCGTGACGAAAGTCGACGCTGCTTTATCCCCTTCGTGCATTATTCTACAATACTAAGGCAGATACCTTAATAGGTAGGTATATAATTTTTTGGATTTTTTAAGACTATAGAATGAGAGCATGTAAAAATCAAAATCTAAAAGCGTGAAGTATGCTCTCATACTAGTCATAAAAAAATCGACGATACATTTTGTAAGGTCCTAAAATTGCTGAACCATCCGGCTTGTTTGCAACGAATAAAGACCAGTCAGTTATTTCTTTTTTTATTTCTTGTTCACGCTTTACGCACAATCACAATAGCAGTGTAGCCGCCGAAAGCCGTAATGAATTTAATCATTATTATGTATGGGCGACTTGCGGAAGTCAACTGTGGTCCCTGGTAGCGTTCACTGAATTTTATTACTGTATTCAACATTGGATACTGCTGGCTTTTATATTCAACTGATCGCGATGTCCGATAAAGATTTAGGAACTATTTGAAATATGATTTACCTCTAGACCGAGTCATTGAGTGCGGGTTCAAATCCCACCTGAGACTTATTTTTTCAATCTTTAATCTCATTGATGTCATTAAAATAATGTTGTTGATGTCTGTCCTACCATTTTTAGGGTTCCGTAGTCAACAAGGAACCCTTATAGTTTCGCCATGACCGTCCGTCTGTCCGTCTGTCCGCGGCTTAGCTCAGAGACGCTTAGTACTAGAAAGCTGTAATTTGACATGGGTATACATATTTATCACGCCGAGAAAGTCATAAAATAATGTCTTGAAAATATAATTCTTTAAGGTACCTCCCCTACACGAAAAGAGCAATTTTTTCTCGTATAAATTACGTAGGTGTGGGAAAACCATTTTTCGATTTAGGGATCCGTTAGCGAAATATTAAGCTTTAAAGTGCACATTTTTATTAGAGTCAAGTGTCCCCTCCCCCCCTCCCCCCTCCACTGGCCGGTTTAAATTTTTTTAATAGACGTCTATTTACCGTACCCACCTAACTTTTCCTACTTCCTAGCTTACTTGTTTGGTTTAACATCACAGACATTGGTAGGTAAGGTAGAGTCACGGTCAATAATACAGGGTGTAAGGAGAATGGTTATTCATTCAGTTTACACCCTGTATAAGGGTAAATATAGGTGGGTAACCTTAGTCTGCAATTCTAAGAGGTATAACAAAATACCCTAGTAATATTTCAAGGGGTGGTTTTGAACATCTAACTGAACAACTTTCACTATGGCGACAAAATTGAAAAAAAAAATTTGCTGGACCTTGGCTGTACCATGCATTTGAGTTGAGTAGGTACTGCAGTTTTGTATGAAACAACTGATTCATTAAACTTTTTCTCTCCACGGTAAAAGTTGTTCAGTCCGATGGTCTAACCACCCCTTTAAATATTACTAGGGTGGTGCTTTGTTACGTTATACCCTATAATCATGTGTTCATCCGTTACATAATTGATAGTTAATATTCATACCTAGTTACCATCGTGCTTATAGTAATTTTAATTATAAACTAGGTACATTAATCTTTAACCTAAGAATTAGAAGTAGGTGGTTTTCATTTTAACAAATCAACTGGATATGACACTTTTTTACATCACGTTTCGCTTTCAGGCGACAGCTTTCAGGCAATAACAAGCGAGGTATGGAGCAAAGTAGGTCTGTAGCTGACACTACGCGTTTCTCGCCACTCGACAAACATAATGAGCCTCTCTTACCTCGTTACACGGTCACGGAAAAGAAAAACAGAAAAATCCAAATCTGTTGGGTAGAGTTGGGTCAATACAGACATTGATGGGTAAAGAACACCTCTGAACATCAATCCAGTTAGTATCTTGCTCCTGCCACCACGGGATTAAGAATTTACTTAAATTGCTTGTCAATTGGAGGTGTATTAGGTAGGTAAAAAAGTGGCGAGCGTGGAAAAAGTCCACAAATGAGATCGCCCCATTATCCCATATTTGCTTAGGTCACCGCGGTGGACCAAAGCATAGCATAGCGTTCCGTACCCAAAGGGTGAAAATGGGACCCTATTGATAAGGTCCCGCACAAGAGTCCCTCACTGGTCAAGTTCCGTCGCCTGCGACAAGGCATGTTTACATTCTACACGGGGGAGAGGAGAGGTGTGAGACGGGAACCTCGTCATCATTCTCCTTATAGTACTATCCTTATCGTACTATATTTTAATCAAATGTACTGTTCGGGATAGCTCAGGGGTTTTCAGTGGATTGTATTTAAAGAATTGTTTCAGTTTCAATTTTCCTAGTTTTATTCACTGTTTCTCTCTTGTGAAGATTTCAGTTTTCTCGATGTGTACAAAATATCAAATTTCCTACGCTGGACAGTCGCGGACCGCAATACCTTAGGGACGGCCTCGGCTGCCCTTATAATTTATCTCGAATTATTTATCAATTTTCGCTATCGAAATCTCAGTTATCAGTATATTATATCTCTTATGCATTACATAGGATGTTAGGTAAAACTATTCGAATAGATGCCCCATAATTATATCTATAGGAAAATAAAAACACCCCTTTTCTTATCATCTAATTTCCAGTTATCTTAAAATTACGGTACGAAATAATAACAATACTTAATAACTTATTCTATAGAACAAAAAACAAAGCGATAAAAGTATAGTGTATTTTACATACAACGAACTTAGATCTTATAACAATAAACAAACTTAATAGCAAAGGGAAATAAAAGAACGTAATAAAATGGCATATAATATGAAAAACAATACAAAACTTCTCTATTTACTATTTACATAAATCTTTCGGCCGCAAGCCGTCCGCAACACTCTCCCCTTCGCGAAGACTCGACGAAACAGTAACTTGGAGGACGGCGAGCTTACTCGTAGGTCTCCGGAACGTGCCCCCCTGTGCGCTATTGTCAGCGCTGCGTACTCCTCCATCGGGTCCAGGATACACTTTCTCCACTACTACACGCGGCCATACGTTCCGAGGCATGTTCGGGTCAAGGACTACCACCAGGTCCCCCACCTGTAAGGGTCGGATGGGGACTGGGGCGGTGGGCTTCGCTTCTGGGTACGAGTGTAGGTAGGTATTCTCGCACCCATCTGTTCCAGAACTGTCCCCCTAGACAAAGTGACGTTCTATTGGCGTTGACGCTAGTAAAAATTACAGAATGGATTTGACATTAGCGATCGAAACATTTTGACGTTTGCTTTCGTCACCATACGTCAAGTCCATACATTTTTATTTTTTCTATTGTCTTTAACGCTAATCGAAAGATACTTTGTCTAGGGGCCCTGGGCCGCTAGTGCTTGAGTAGCTCTCCATGTGCCTCGGTCGGCGAGGTGGCACCTGGGTGGCACGGTCCCGTTGTCGGTAGGCCGGCGGATGCCTTTTTTATGCATTCAATAAGCTATCTTTTCATTCTCACATTTTTTTTATCTCCAATACAAGGTATCTCAACTAACTGTAGCAGAACACGCCCACGATTTTATAAACAAAATGAATTAACAAAGTATTAATCTACAATATGAATCCCTATTGTAATACCTTTTTTCGTCATAATACTCACAAATTTCTAGCTAATAGTATTGTACAACATAGTCGGAAATGGAACCAAATTATTTTTTACCTTTTTTACCGTTTAGTGCAGTTTTCATTAATATTAACTCGTTTTACTTAAAAACTTTTTAAGCACATAGTTTTGCTTGCTACGGTGTCAAATCGACCTTACCCTTTTTGACAAACATCCAAACTTTCACATTCAAAACTTTAGTGGTGTGCAAGTAAAGTAGGTAGTACAGTTTTTTTTTCTCAATAATAGATTTTACGTTGACTATTACTAAAGTCCGGCCGCTGAAAGATTGCGTTTGACAGTTACCATAAAATTGTAAAAAACTGAATGAAAATATTGTTTACCTGTGCTCACTCTAGTACACAGAGCACTAGCTGCCCTTTTAAGTTCAAAAAGCTACTAAATAATGATCGGCATTTATAGTTTTCATTCAGTTTTTTACAATTTTATGGTAACTGTCAAACGCAATCTTTCAGCGGCCGGACTTTATCGAATTACTGCGTTATTATTTAGGGATGCGAAGAATGAAAGTATCCAAATATTTATTTAACATACAATTTTATTGATTTACTACAATACAAATTTAAGTTTGATTTACATTATTGTAAATAAGTCTTGCTTATAATTATAGGTAGGTAGGTAGGTACTTGTTGAAAATGAGATTCAGACAAAGAAATTTACAAAAGCAAAATGTTTACAGAAATACGTCCTCTCCAGGACATAATAAGCCCTATCCTTCCCCTACTCCAATATACTTCTACGACTATCGATTTGTGATTTTTGTGCAAAATTGTACACAAATCAGAACATTCGATACTATCCAGTCACAACAACTCTGCATCTGTCAAAATTAATTAACAAAGTATTAATCTAAAATATGAATCCCTATCGTAATACCTTTTATCGTCATAATTATTTTGAAAATAGGTTGACATAGGTTATACTCACAAATTTCCAGCTAATAGTATTGTACAACATAGTGGGAAATGTAACCAAATTATTTTTTACCGTTTAGTGCAGTTTTTATTAATATAAAAACGTTTTACTTAAACACTTTTTATTTATTTATTTTATACTTTCTAGTTTCTAAGTCGAAGTTAAAAACTTTAAACTTTCAACGAAACAAATTAAATAAAACCAAATAGGAGTGATCTGCTACATTTAGTTGAGATCCCTTGACTAAATCCCGTCTCAATCGTAACGCTACCATAAATTCCTAATCAAAACATGCGTGTTCTACAACAATAAACAGTGAAGATTCTTTTGACTACCTTCTATCTCTATCATCAGACCCTCAATCTTACCGGTACAATAAAGTTCTCATAGGAACAAATTAAACGAGACCCAACACGAATGTCCTGCCACGATTCATTGAGAAGATCCCTTCAGTACCTTCCGTCTCCTTCATCAGACCTTCAGTCTTACCGGTACTACATAGTGTTAATAGAAACCATTTGAATTTTGTAACATGAGCGTTATGCTTCAATTATCTAAAAATTCATCGAGGAGATCCCTTAACCTCCATCCGTCTCCACCATCAGATCAACTCTATGTTACCATAATATTGTATTGTCATCATAACTATACATGTGTGTAAAGTTTTCACTTAATCGGTTCACAGGAAGTGGGTGAAAATTATATTTCAATAGTCTTTTTTAAGAGGATTTTATTGTTCCGTTAAGATTGAGGGTCTGATATAGAGATGGAAGGTAGTTAAGGGATCTTTTTAATTAATCGTAGCAGAACATTCGGGTTTCGTCTCATTTAATGTGTTTCGTGCCGTGGTGGTCCAGTGGCGAGTAACCTTGCCTGCCGTGCAGGAGGCGATGGTTCGATCCCCGTCCAGGCCGACTCGGATCAATGAGTTTTTCGGAATTTATGTACGATTTGTAACACCACTGGCTTTTCGGTGAAGGAAAACATCGTGAGGAAACCTGCATGCTTCAATTTCGAGGCATGCATTGTACCCACTGTCCATTATGTGGCGACGGGCTCACCCCCCGTCACACTGAACAGAGTTTCGGTGCTACTGGTGAATCGTGGATGTTCTGAGGTTTCAGAATATCTCTGACTACCCCCTCGGGGAATATAGTCGTGAGCATAGACTAATGTGTTTCGATGAGAACATTATGGCACCGGTAAGATTGAGGTTTGATGATGGAGACGGCAGGTAGTCAAGGGATCTCAACTAATTGTAGCAGATCACTCTTATTGGGTCTAATTTATTATGATTCGATGAAAGTTTAAAATGTTTAGTTACTTCGACTAAGACTAAAAAGTATAAAATAAAATAATTAAAAAAGTTTTTAAATAAAACGATTTTGCACAAAACGGTAAAAAATAATTTGGGATACATATTCGTACTATGTTGTATAATACTATTTAGCTGGTGTAACTTTATATGGAGGAATGGAATTATTTTTTTTGGATTCGCCGATTATGTTATTATTGTTTTGTAACATTACCTCAAACATGTATGACTAATAAAATTTGCTCTAAGTAATATCGGAGCCGAGATATTATATTCTATGCAGTGCCCCACGCAAATTTTTCCAGATTTCAGGTCGTTTATATTTAGTTGCATATTTTAATTACTCATTATCTTAAGCATTGGTTGCGAATTAAGAAATGCTTTCTCCCATAGCAACTACTCGTATGTAAAGTCGGAAAGTTCTTATTCTTTGTTCGCAACCAAGATAAGGTTAAAAAAAAAATTATCTTGATTCGCAACTGGTTGCGAAAACAGAATAAAAATTCTTAATTCGCAACTGGTTACGAATCGCAGCTACAAAAACGGCCGAAGGGGCGCCCATGATTTTATAATCATATTTAATTAACAAAGTATTAATCTACAATTTGAATCTCTATTGTAATACCTTTTGTCGTCATAATTTATTTTGAAGAGTAGTTCACATAGGTTTTACTCACAAATTTCCAGCTAAATAAATTTAGTAACCAAGTAACTTTTTACCGTTTAGTTCATAATCATTTTACTTAAAAACTTTTTTACTTATTTTAGTAATATTTTATATATCATCTGAAATTAATTAACTAAACATTAAGAAGCAGAATCATCGCTAAGAACTACAAAAAACACCATATCTATTTGATACCGATTGAATCGGGTACTTGCACAATAAGACCCCAGTAGGGCTAGCATAACACGCACGACAAAGCGACTAAACGAGAAAACCAACATGCGCAAAGTAACAAAGACAGAGGCACGTCTCGAATTTTGTCGTTTTCTCGGGGCAGGCATGCTAGTCCCCCTGATGATTACTACTAAACTTATTCAATAAAACCGAGAACTAAGTTCCCTCTTTGTGCTTCACAAGAAAAAATAAATTATAACAACAGAAATCGATAATAATGATTTATAAATTACTTAATACTTGATAAGACAACAAAACATTTACTGGAATCACAATTTTACGACAACTTTTACATCAATTTAACAAGATAATAATTATTACATATAATAATTGTATAATTTCAGTTAAAATATTATATTACTTTGACGTCACAAAAAATGTAACACATCACACTTATTAATGCTCACGACCACACGATACATGATATTAACGTTTTGACGAACGCGCCAGGCTCCTAGCGTAGGCCACAAAGGAGTCCAGGTATTGGCTAAATGCCTACCCTTACCATCACATCTAGTATGATTTCTTTACACGCGCGCGACGCGCCTTCGCTGCATAGAAAATAACCTGTTCCCGCGCTTTTCGGAGAGCGAAAGCCGCGCTTGCCGTGACTTGTAGTATGAGAAAAGCCGAGTAGCGCGCAAGTAGAGAAATCATGCTGTTCACGACAGCGAGTATCCACGTCTACCTCGGCTCCCGCTTCCCCTCACCGCGGTTGCGGGGGCCGAGGCACCCCTCGCTGGCCTTCGAGCGTCTACGCATTTCGCGGCGGTGCTGCTACGATTCCTCCCCGCGAAGTGAGACACCCAACGTTATCAGTGCAAATTCTAATTAGAATTTTCCGTCATTTTTATACTATTTACTCAAAGAATGCACTGATCACGTTGGGTATATCATGTTTATACAATTTCCTAATAGTTTTTTATAGTTTTTGTCGTTGTATTTGTCATGTATTTCATAACAAATCTATCGTAGTCTTAAGTTTTATTAAATATTGTTTTTTCTTTAGTTTTTATAGGTATAAGTTTAGTTGTTTAGTGTTTTTTTAATAAAGTTTTTCATTTTTACAGTTAGGATAGGCTAGGTTAAGTTTTACATTGTATAGAATTGCTTATATCGTGTTTTTTTGATACCTAAGTTTTGAACCCTCATTTTTTAGAGTCACAGTATAGATAGATTCTAACTGATAAATTTAATAGATTGTAGTTAACGAACTTTCTCATAATTTAACTAAAATAACAGTTCAGTTAAGATAAAGTAAGAGATTATAACGTTTTTAAAGATTGCTTTCACACTTAACACTTTGCCCCCGTATTTTGCATAGTAAACACATACATAGAGCCATAGAAATAGATGCACTAAATGCATACGGTCCAGGTGCACTAAGACAGAAACCTAGGCTAGAGATAGGATGCCTATAATTGTTTGGAACTGAAAATGTTTGAATCGGTGCGGTAAAAAACTGTATATTTTTCCGCCTCACTCTGTCTTAGTCACCTGGCCATCCTAACTAGAATAGACTGTTATATATCAAAATACGGGGACTTATAAGTTCCTTTTCACCAATAAGAAAGTTTGTATCTGAATCTCATAGTTTAAGAAATATTGTCAAATATGTGTGTAAACCTAAGTGAAATTGATGTAAAACCAAAACAAAATTAGAAAATAAAACAAGGCCGTCCCTACGGTATTGCCGTGAGGTAGCTCAGTAAATTCGATCGCTCAGTTCGATAATCAGTCGCAACAAGAGTCCTCACAGCAAAACCGGAAGAAAGCTAGCGAATATCAACTGAAGAACTCTTTTATTGGAAGAACCTCCCCCCGCTTCTGCTGCCCCGCTCTCAAGACAGCTGCTCTCCCTCCACGGCCCTAGTCTCACACGTACTGCCGTAATCGGGACTGTAGTCCGGCGATAGTCTCTAGTAGCAAATGTGCGAAACCAGACGAACGTCGAAGGCTGGTTGACCACATTTTATGGTCCTTCGAGCCGGATTCCGTCCTGAGCGTACTGTGAGACCTGGGTGAAGACCTGGAAGACCTGCTGTATAGAAAATGCCGGTGACAAGAAGTATGAAGTCTGTGCCGCGTCGCGACGGACTCCCGCTCCGTGAAGAGGAGTCCACGTCACGTCCTGGTGTGTCTGCGTCGGGCACCGCGGCCGACTCCGAGCCCACGGCGTCGTCCGCGACGACCACGGAGTCGAGCACCGCCACCACAGCCCCAGACACATCAGCCACGTCGACTGACGCCACGAAAACCACCGCACCACAGAAGTCACCACGATCCAGAGCATCGAAAGCATCCAGCAGAAAACAACGGGAGCTGGCGCAGGCCCGGCTAGAGCTCTTACGAGCTCGCGTCGAACTAGCCGAGGCCAAAGTCAGCGTACTAGAAGAAACTTCAGATGAAGAGGACTCAATAGATGAAACGGTCCGAGAAGAAAGGACGTCGGAATGGGTAGACAGAAGCACTCTCGCCCTCACGATGGAGCCTCACAACGTGCCTGAACCTTGTTCGGAACCACCGCCCGCCGCTCTGCCGCCACCAGTGCCGTGTGACGTCGAGCCCGGGTGTCGCGTGGACGCCGAAGCACGAGGCCCCATTAATAGTCAACCGACGAAAACTACGGAGGCGAGGCCCTATTGGGAGGGCCTCCCCGTGGACCACCGCCACCCTGCCGCGTTGCTGGAGCCGCCGCCACGACAGGGAGAACCAAGACTGATTATAGATAGAAGCGCGGCCCTGGCGCGGGAGCCCTGGGAGAGCACCGGGGAGCCACGCCAGCCTGTAGCGCCGCAACAGCCGCCTACGCTACAGGAAATACGAAAACATATAGAAGATAGAAGATGGGACGCGGCGCAGAGGCCCCCGGGTGGGGACGTCGCCGCAGATCCGCATCACCTTGTCGCGCCGCACCAGCAGCCTCCGCGACAAGACAGCAAACCGAACGAGTTGGCGATACAAGAGCTCGCCAGCGCCATCACTCTCGCCGCGCGGTCCGCGGGACAGCCCGCAATCGCGTCAAGGGTTCCTGACCTACCCTTCTTCAGTGGCCAGTCGGCAGAGTGGTTACCGTTCAAGATAGCAGTGGAAGAATCAATGGCACAGCTGACAGAACAAGAAACGATAGCGAGACTACGACGGAGCCTGCGCGGGCCGGCGCGGGACGCGGCCCACTGTCTATTCGTGGGCCACACAACAACATTGGAGGTAATGCAGCTTCTTCAGGCAAGATTTGGACGACCCGATGCGCTCGTCATGGCTGAAATGAAGAAGCTACGGGACCTGCCGCGCCTCACCGAAAACCCGAAAGATGTGTGTGTGTTCGCGTCGCGTGTGGCCAACATCACCGCGACGGTCAAGGCGCTGGGCCGATCGCACTATCTGTACAACCCAGAGATAGTGCGCGCCGTCATCGACAAGTTCCCGCCTACGCTACGCTTCCGTTACTACGACTTCGCTCCGGAACAGCCTGCCTTCCAACCAGACTTGGTAACGTTAACAAAGTTTTTAGACTATACCGCTGAACGGTGCGGTAACTTTGCTCCCCTCGAACACGTGCCGCAGTTCGAGCGGCGGGAGCAACAACAAAGAGGACCAGCGCGCGCCTACCACGCCAGAGGACAGCAGCCGAAGCCAGAGCCCTGTCCAGTCTGCAGGAAAGGCGATCACAAGGTAAATAATTGTGAACTGTTTAAAAAAGAAACTGTGTCGGCGCGCTGGGACATCGCGAAAGAAAAACGCCTGTGCTTCAAATGTCTTCGTGTTCGTCGCAGTCAACACAGCTGTAAGACACACAGGTGTGAAATCAATGGGTGTCAGCACAACCACCACCCGCTCCTCCATAGCACGCCGCAGCCGAGGCCGCCGCCCAAGCCAGAGCCAGAAGAAACAGTGTCGTCGGCGCGAAATACAGTAAGGACGGCGCTATTGAAAATCGTGCCAGTGATAGTGAGCGGTCCTACGTCGCAAATAGAAACATACGCACTGTTGGACGACGGCTCTACATGCACTATAGTGGAAAGAGAAATCGCTAACAAGGTGGGTGCGAAAGGGACAGCATCACCGTTCACTATAGAGGGCGTGGCGGGCGCGCGGATCGACGCAAGTGAGTCGACGCGCGTGCGTTTGAAAATTGGCGGCAAATATAGTTTGGAAGAGTTTGAAGTAACAGCGCGCACAATGGACAAGCTTCACCTGTCGGCACAGCGGGTCCCGCCGGAGCTCATCTCCGGCCTCGAACATCTCAAAGACATAGAGGAAGAGATCCTCTATGAAGACGGCAAGCCAACGATACTCATCGGGCAGGACAACTGGCAGCTGCTGCTGGCTCACGCCGTGCGCCGCGGGACGGACGATCAACCCGTCGCCTCCCTAACCGAACTAGGGTGGGTCCTGCACGGCGCGCGAGACGGACGGCGTGAGAAGGTAAACGATCAACGAATTAGCTATGTGTCTGCGCCTCAGCCCGAGAGTTCTATAGAAGAAATGATTCGAGAACATTTTTCGCTCGATTCGCTGTGTGTCGAGCCTCGTCGCAGTTACAACGATAGTGAGAAGCGTGCGCTATCAATTTTGGAGGAAACTACTAAGCGGTTACCGGCGGGAGGCTACGAGACTGGGCTCCTATGGCGTCGCGACGACTTCACGCCACCCGACAGCTACGCTACAGCACTCCGCCGCCTCGAACTTATTGAGAAAAAGCT
Organism: Agonopterix alstromeriana; assembly: GCA_963924505.1. Taxonomy (NCBI): domain Eukaryota; kingdom Metazoa; phylum Arthropoda; class Insecta; order Lepidoptera; family Depressariidae; genus Agonopterix; species Agonopterix alstromeriana. The sequence continues at coordinate 17,516,711 of OZ004661.1, forward strand.
GGACCGGGAACCTGCGCTGAAGAAAAGGTACACCGACCAGATTCAAGACTACATAGAAAAAGACTACGCGGAGGAAGCGCCCAAGACCACCGCGCGACCCAATAAGGTATGGTACCTACCTCACTTCGGCGTAGTGAACCCGGAGAAACCCGAAAAGCTGCGAATAGTGCACGACGCGGCGGCGAAGTCAAGAGGGACGAGTTTGAACGACCTGCTGCTGTCCGGTCCCGACCTACTTCAATCCCTGCCCGGCGTGCTGATGAGGTTTCGGCAGCGAAACATAGCAGTCACAGCTGATATTCGTGAGATGTTCATGCGAATATCGATTCGAGAGGAAGACAGAGACATGCAGCGCTTCCTATGGAGAGGGGAGCGACGCGACGGACCTCCGACCGAATATCGCATGAAGAGCGTAATATTCGGGGCCACCTCTTCGCCTAGCACAGCCATTTTTGTCAAGAATCGAAACGCCGAGTACTTCAAAGAAAAATTCCCGGAGGCCGCCGACGCCGTAGTACGTAGTCATTACGTAGATGACTACATAGCTAGCTACGACACCGAAGAGGAGGCTCTACGAGTCTCCAATCAAGTCTCATTCATACATAGTCGAGGTAATTTTTTCCTTACTAAATGGGCATCGAACTCTCAACTTGTACGTGGACAGCTGGCGCCGGGTGAGAAAAAAGAAGTGGTTCAACTCGACACTGAGAAAATACTAGGAATGGTCTGGCGGACGCAGACCGACACGCTCTCGTTCAACATAAACGAACGTAAGTTGCCCACTTCACTACTCGACGGTACACCCACTAAGAGAGAGGCTCTACGTGTTGTTATGTCTATCTACGATCCACTGGGGCTTGCTACACCGATCACCGTGCAAGCCAAACGAATACTGCAGAACACATGGCGCTCTGGCATCGACTGGGACACCGAGCTACCACCAGCGGAAGCAGAGGCATGGAGGAGTTGGGTCGGCGAGGCTAAGCAACTCTCAAGCTTAGCCGTGCCGCGCTGCTACGCCCAACTAGCACACGCGACGACGATAGAGCTTCACACGTTCGTCGATGCCAGTAGTTCGGCCTACGCGGCCGTCTCCTACTGGCGAGTGATCGACGGCGACGGACGTGTCTGCGTGTCCCTCATCGCTGCAAAGGGACGAGTCGCGCCGCTGAAGACGGTGTCAATCCCGCGCCTCGAACTACAAGCTGCAGTGCTGGGCGCCCGCCTAGCACAATCGATCGCTACAGAACACGATATCAAGCCTCATCGACGTGTATTTTGGTCCGACTCACGCACCGTGCTCACATGGCTACGCAACGGTCCTCGAGTATACAAACCATTCGTCTCACATCGTGTCGCCGAGATCGGTGAGTCCACAAAGACATCGGAGTGGAGGTGGGTCCCCACCAAGGCAAACGTCGCGGACGACGCGACGAGAGAGGCGCCGGGAAATTTCGAGTCGACACATCGCTGGTTCACGGGGCCGCCTTTCCTACACGCACAGGAAAGTGAATGGCCGGCCGAGACAGATAGCACTACGGACGACGTCGACACCACCGAAGAGCGCCTGCATGTGACGAGGTCAACGACACGACTCACCGAAGCCCTACCCGATGTGAAACGTTTCTCTAACTTCAATCGTCTGCTACGATCGACCGCACGAGTTCTACAATTCATCGAGTTACTACGCGCGCCGCAACAATGTAACGCGGCCTACAAACGAACAAAGAAAAGTACAGACAGCGACGCGACGTGGAGAAACAACAATGAAAATCGTAAGAAAATTGTCAAGAAAACGGCGACGAGCGACGTGACTACATCGCCGTACAAACCTATTGAAGTACATCACATACACCGTGCACAGCTCCTGTGGATTCGAGCCCAACAAGAAATAGTTTTTGCTGACGACGTGACCGCCCTGCGCCTGGGGCGCCCCCTACCTACAGATAGCAGACTCAAACAGCTGTCCGTCACCTACGGACAAGACGGCGTGATACGACTACGGTCACGCATAGACGCCGCTACGGACATTTGTTACAGCCAACGAGAGCCTGCGATAATAGAGGGCGGCCACCCGTGGACACAGCTTTACATCGCACATGTTCACACACAGCTACACCACGGCGGGTTCGAGACTACAGCGAACGAGGTACGACAACACTACTGGGTGCTACGCCTGCGCTACGCCGTTCGTAGCGCTGTGACACAGTGCCTACGGTGCCGCATCGCTAAGGCGAAGCCGGCGCAACCATCAACGGGCAACCACCCACCGAGTCGCCTTGCTCATCATCAGCGGGCCTTCACTTTCGCGGCCCTCGATTATTTCGGGCCCCTCACCGTGACCGTCGGCCGTACTCATCAAAAGAGGTACGGCGTGCTCTACACGTGCCTCACTACCCGAGCTGTACACATAGAGCTCGCGGGTAGTCTCAGCACGGACTCTGCGGTGATGGCGCTGAGGAGGTTCATCGGACGACGTGGCTGCCCTACAGAGCTCTGGTCGGACCAGGGCACCAACCTGCGCGGCGCCGACGTCGAGCTTCGCCGCGCGATCGACGGGGCGACGCAAGAAGAGGCGTCGCTACGCGCCATCCGGTGGCGCTTCATACCGCCGAGCGCCCCATTCATGGGGGGCGCATGGGAGCGTATGGTGCGGAGCATCAAAACCGCACTATACACAACACTGAACGAGCGCGCGCCCAAGGAAGAGGTGCTCGCTACACTGCTCGTCGAGGCGGAGCACACAGTAAACAGCCGCCCCCTCACACACCTGTCGACGGCCCCGGACGACGAGGAAGCCCTCACGCCCAACCACTTCCTCCTGGGCGGGCCATCACGCGTCCCACAACCCGGGACGTTCACCGACGGCGACATCAGCGGGCGCAGGGAGTGGCGAGTCAGTCAGCGGCTGGCCGACCACTTCTGGGCGCGCTGGGTGCGCGAGTACCTCCCCGAGCTGCAGCACCGGCGGGAGCCCCGCGCCACTGGAGGCGCCATTCAGCTGGGCGATCTGGTCCTCATCGCAGACGGGACCCTGCCTCGCAACATCTGGCCGCGAGGCGTCGTGGTCGCCACCTTTCCCGGCCCCGACGGCGAGATACGAGCTGTCGACGTGCGCACCAACAAGGGAGTCTTGCGGCGGCCCACGAAGAAGCTGGTGATCCTGCCCACTGCCAACGAGTCGTCCTGATGACCACGGGACTGCCTGCTGCCGCTCACACGAAAAGTTCCAGCTACGAGAGCTGCGGCGGGAGAATATGTTCACGACAGCGAGTATCCACGTCTACCTCGGCTCCCGCTTCCCCTCACCGCGGTTGCGGGGGCCGAGGCACCCCTCGCTGGCCTTCGAGCGTCTACGCATTTCGCGGCGGTGCTGCTACGATTCCTCCCCGCGAAGTGAGACACCCAACGTTATCAGTGCAAATTCTAATTAGAATTTTCCGTCATTTTTATACTATTTACTCAAAGAATGCACTGATCACGTTGGGTATATCATGTTTATACAATTTCCTAATAGTTTTTTATAGTTTTTGTCGTTGTATTTGTCATGTATTTCATAACAAATCTATCGTAGTCTTAAGTTTTATTAAATATTGTTTTTTCTTTAGTTTTTATAGGTATAAGTTTAGTTGTTTAGTGTTTTTTTAATAAAGTTTTTCATTTTTACAGTTAGGATAGGCTAGGTTAAGTTTTACATTGTATAGAATTGCTTATATCGTGTTTTTTTGATACCTAAGTTTTGAACCCTCATTTTTTAGAGTCACAGTATAGATAGATTCTAACTGATAAATTTAATAGATTGTAGTTAACGAACTTTCTCATAATTTAACTAAAATAACAGTTCAGTTAAGATAAAGTAAGAGATTATAACGTTTTTAAAGATTGCTTTCACACTTAACACTTTGCCCCCGTATTTTGCATAGTAAACACATACATAGAGCCATAGAAATAGATGCACTAAATGCATACGGTCCAGGTGCACTAAGACAGAAACCTAGGCTAGAGATAGGATGCCTATAATTGTTTGGAACTGAAAATGTTTGAATCGGTGCGGTAAAAAACTGTATATTTTTCCGCCTCACTCTGTCTTAGTCACCTGGCCATCCTAACTAGAATAGACTGTTATATATCAAAATACGGGGACTTATAAGTTCCTTTTCACCAATAAGAAAGTTTGTATCTGAATCTCATAGTTTAAGAAATATTGTCAAATATGTGTGTAAACCTAAGTGAAATTGATGTAAAACCAAAACAAAATTAGAAAATAAAACAAGGCCGTCCCTACGGTATTGCCGTGAGGTAGCTCAGTAAATTCGATCGCTCAGTTCGATAATCAGTCGCAACAAGAGTCCTCACAGCAAAACCGGAAGAAAGCTAGCGAATATCAACTGAAGAACTCTTTTATTGGAAGAACCTCCCCCCGCTTCTGCTGCCCCGCTCTCAAGACAGCTGCTCTCCCTCCACGGCCCTAGTCTCACACGTACTGCCGTAATCGGGACTGTAGTCCGGCGATAGTCTCTAGTAGCAAATGTGCGAAACCAGACGAACGTCGAAGGCTGGTTGACCACACATGCTAAACGTGCTGGACTACGACACAGTGTCATAGTGCAGACAGGACTGCTTTGATAACCACGGGCTATCGTGCCAGTGGAGAACCGGCGGAATCCCTCGCCATGCCACCCTCGTATCTTGCTACCGTCTACTTACCGGTCATGCTAGAGATGGATAGATAGATAACTCGTTTATTTCATCAGAATAATACAAGACAAACAGTGACTGTCAAAGGTAGCAGGTTACACTATGGAATCCGTATTAGGAGGTAGAGCTATTGTACAGGTTGATGGAGACCAGAGAACAGACAGGATATCTGAAGCCCCGGGAAAATGGGTCGGGCGGAACGATTCCTGCGTGGACGCACTGGCACCGAATCATTTGTAGGGCACGAATAGAAGGGCTGGCGCGGTGGCGGAGTCTGCCGAAAAACATAAGTCCTCCAAATATCGGGCACCCAATACAATTTGTATTGTATTTGGCGTCGAAAGAAACCTTCATCCTGCTGGAGCGGGGACCTAACGCGTTCTATTTACAAGCGCCGCGCATTTCCTCTAAACTTTAGAGAAAATGCCACTAGCGTTTGAAGTACCCCTCCCACTTGGTACCTAACAATAAATATTTTATTTATTAACTAAACTATTATTAAATTAAAAGAGATTAGGTACATTTTTTAAAATTTCTGTCCTCAATACAAAGCTTGTGGTTTTTAAAATCATGCAAGGACACTAACATCAATCCGAATTTTAATTTACTTAAGTATTACATTTTCTCGTCTCTGTAAACATTTCAAGCTGATCATAAATACATTTCCATATATGTATATATACGAGTATTTAGCAATCCAGGATAAAAAAGGGAAAATAACACAAAGTTAGAGTGGCAGTGTAATTTTAAAAGCTCACTCCATAATGTTAAGTATAACATTCTAAGGTTTTATACAAAAAGTACATTTAGCTGAAAACACTCCGACTTGCATTTAATTACCCTCATTACTCAAGCTACTTTTTTCAACATAACATATTTATCATCATCATCTCTGGACATATGCCATAGGTAAGGATCGACACAATGACCGCCGCCTTCACCAGGTCTTCGGTACACGGTTGGCCATCTGTTTCACTCAGTGACCACCAGGGTTCGAAATTATAAAGATAATTATTATCTTTGAAAATTATCGGATAATTTTACTATCCGATAATTATAGAGTAAAATGTTTTACTAAAAGTTCTAAAATTTCTGTTTTTGCTTTAATGCACTGTATACAGACCAACCGGCACCTGGACTCCGGCATTTTCCTTTCGTATCAATCGATATACATAGGTTGAAGAGCCGAACCACACGGCGCGGTGCGGCGCCTGAGCGGTGCCGCCCCGCTAAGATTTCGCCGCGCAGGCGTTCACACGGGCGGTCCGGCACCGCAGCGCTGTGCGGCGCCGTCGCGGCACCGCAGCGGCGTAGGGAGTGTGACGTACAGTCTGTTAATAAAAATCTGCCGCGCAAACAACTGAGCTGCACCGCTTTCACCCTTCCCCGCCTCGTCTTCCACGTTGCAAGTCTATGGTATGCCATGTGTGGCGTGTCTGGCGGCATGGCGCTGCGCGGTGCCGCGCCGCACCGTGTGACATACCATAGATTTTATATGCAGGACACCGCAGCGGCACCGCTCAATCGCCGCACCGCGCCGTGTGGTTCGGCTCTCAGAGTGCGCATGCGCCGCACTTTTGAAATTCCAGAAAAATATGTTTACCACTATGCCAGCCTCCCATACAAAAAGGTTCTAACCCCCTTCAGCAAACTATATTAAAATTGTACTTCGTTTGACAATGTTACCGTAGAAATAAAATAACTATAAATGTAGGAATGCTCAGAACAGGCAGATTTTTTATGTGTTTCTCTACAAACTACTTATGACGGTATTTATTTATTACGCAATCTGTCAGTCTTGAAGCTTAGGGAACGGAATTAAGACCTAATTCTACGAGGTATAAATATTATTCGGAGAAAAATGCATTTGTGCCTTAAGAATTATTCTTAAAATACTTAGATTATAGCAGGGACCTTTTTTATTTGTTGACACAACTTGAGTGTCGTATGTGGGTTTATAGTTTACTAGTGTTTACCCGCGACTTCGTCCGCCCAAATTATATAACAGATTTTAAGTCTCATCAATGTTTCATCAAAATCGGTTCAGTAGTTTTTGCGTGATGCTGTTACAAACAAACAAACAAACAAAAAAACAGACAAAAATTCTAAAAAAGGTTGATTTCGAGTCCGGGATACCTAAAAACCATATGGTAATCTTTTTCATGTAAATATCTTCAATGTACAGACACACTTTTGTTACAGTTTTATAATATTTAAGAAGATACATACCATTGAACTACACAACCGACGATCCCGTATACATGTTACGGTCAGTGTAATAAATTGGGAATTATTAATAATTGCCGGTTATTATGAATACATGCCAACGATTAAGGTTGAACTGATAAATGTATCACACTGACCGGTTTTTATTATTAGGTTTCTCGCATACTCGTGGTAAATTTAATAAACTGCCTGTGAAGAGAACCAGGGTGGCCACAATGCAGTAATGCGTTATTGTGACTAGAAATATGATTCCAACACCAGTATTAGGAGGCAGCAATTGGTCGTCTGTTGCCTGTTTCTATGGTCAGTATGATTACGACACGTAATGTCCGTTGTGTAACGGTAAGTAAGCAAACACACCTACAATTTTGATTGAGATATTCTGACAACTCGAATAATTGAACAAATCATGTTTTATTACTTTGACCGTGACAGTCAAAGAAATATTAATAACTTGTAAAAGTAATTATTCCTCAGGTATGCATTACACTGACCAAATGATAAGGTTATCATTAATTTTTCAACATACTTGCTTGTAAAGTGGCTCTTATTGCACCAGTTTTAGGTACATAATGCAGCTTATAGTTCTATTTATAAGCAATATGTTCCTGTCTTGTTTTATTCTATTTTTACTATTTCTGTTCATAATTTTATTTATCTCTTCGTTTAAATTAATAATCTGTTAAGTAACAGCTGGTTGTGACAGAATAACAGTGGTCGTTGGTTCCGCCAACTGCTGTAAACTGAGTCACAACTGTGGTTTATATTACACTATCTTGTCAATGTATTGTAACGTTTCTTTCATTAATAAATATATATAATATAATATAATAACATACCTTTTTGCCCATTTTGTACACACAACATGCTATGTATTTTTATTGTATGAACTAGCTATAATCTTTATGTACACGCGTGCAAAAGTGATTATATTATCGCACTAGTGCGGTAATGTTACTTTTTTTTTCTAACGTTTTTTTTTAAATCTCAGTAAAGAGTAGGTAATTACGTAAAAAAAGGACGTTTTTTCTGAATAAATTAATCTGTGTTAATTAAAATATGATAAATCAACGTTTCATTTCATCAAACAATTTATATTAGTTTACAAATTAACATTAATTTGTGATTTAATACTTAAATATTAAGTTTATAACTTTATGAATATTTCGGTTTGCAACAAGATTTCTTTGGTTGAATGTCAGCTAAGTCATTGCCTCTTCGTTGACCTGTGCGCGATTATTTATCTCAACCAAAGGGCCGTAAAAAAAAAGAAGTCCTGCCCGATTTTCCACAAATATTTGTCTAAATTTGTAGTGTTAAATTTTTTTTCCTTTTCTCGCAAGTATGTTGAAAAACGTCGTATGAAACGCGTGAGCATTGGTCATTACAGACTCGTCTGCGACTAGTGCTGCAATCCCGCCTCGTCTGTAATGACCAACTTTGCTCACTTGTATCATAATGTACTATTAAACTGTAAATATTAACACTAACCGGATTTATTACATTGACCGAAACATGCACATTACAATGTGTAACATTTAAAAATACGACTCTCGCACCTTACCCTGTTGTCACTTCAAAACCTTTTGCACCTTATCCTTGTGGTGTCATGAAGATAGCGACTCGTTTCAACTTTGAATTTGTAACAGGTATATTCATAGAGGTATTGTAATGTGTAGATTTCATAATTATGTCAGATTATAGTAAGTTATAAGTTTATACGAGTGATATCTTCATGACTTGGCAGAACTCCTTATGTGCCATGATATGGTGCATTTAATGATATCTGTTGTAATACAACCAACCCTTCGACGAAGAACATTCTAGTCCCGAGCCAAATATTAACAAAATTATAATTATCTTAGACATAGCAACCAACCACTACGTATTGTTGCAACATACAATACTGATAGGTCTAGGTACGTTAAGTATGTATAAAACAGCAGATATATGGGTAGAATTTAAAAAATTGAGTCTTCAATTTCTTATAACTATTTTGGAATACGGTAAAATTTGTATTGTATAGAATTTCAAATGCGAACATTAAATGTAAACAGCCACAGTAATGTCTTATTGGAATTGCGATTTTCGAACCTCAATACAAACGAAAATACCGGTACATTTTAAAAATAAGGCTTAGATTCTGGAACATTACGGTATACATGGTGGAAAATTAAATGCGTTATGTATCAAACACTATGGAGCCACGAAACATCGAAATCACGGGAAAAGGATCAGCTGTTCCATAGAAAACGTCCATAGCTACTTGACTTGATTTTTTATTGCGATTTCAATGTTGGTTCCATAATCTCATAGTAAAAGTTGTTTAGTTTGACGGTCTGAGGCACCCTGTTCGATATGTACCGCATTTAAGTTTAGACCGTGTTTTAGTCGAAACTACAAGAGATCTGAAATTTTGCACCGAGCTTACATTTTGGGAGCAACTAGATTCATAATCATCATCATCCAAAGCATGAATCCGCCCACTGCCTGGGTACAGGCCTCCATTTAATTAGGTACATTTCGTTTTGCTGATAAAAAGTTCAGGAATTTTATGTAATTTCCAACTCATTATAATTAGAATAACACAGGATGTTACCTTGCATAGTCGCCATACCTTAAGGGCTGATTGTAACCATGATACTGAATACGTTCCCTAAGAAACCTATAGGAAAAAGCAAAAAAATTTTTGGACTTGCCATACTAAATGCAATCAACTAATCGAACGATTATATGAAATGTCGAAAAAAAGATTGGGAATCACTACATAGTATAAAACAAAGTCGCTTCCCGCTGTCTGTATGTATGTATGCTTAAATCTTTAAAACTACGCAACGGATTTTGATGCCTTTTTTTTTAATAGATAGAGTGATTCAAGAGGAAGGTTTATATGTATAATACATGCATAATATAGTAGTGAAACACTGATCATTTTAGAGGGTTCTAAGTGAAGTCGTAAATAAACGCATTTTTTGCGCTTACATTGCACACGCTGGCTGAACCCTACGAGATGAATCAAAATAATGTTTTACAGTATTGTACACCTTAAAAAGCTCTACAAAAAAGCTCGCGATGGTATATGTCTATCTATTAGGGATAATCCACAATAAACATTTTTTATTCTTCACTTTTTACGAGAAATAATGGCTTATTTACGAAGTGGATTTTAAGCAATACAGCCTCAATCCTTATCCAATTAAGTACCTTAGATATATTGTGCATTTAATATAGATCAATATGGCCTTTTACAATATGTCATTTAAATGAATATTTTCGAAGATATTACAGCTTTAAAATGCAGCGGTTGCGGCGGTACCGGCTGGGGCCGGCGGCGCGTTTTGTAATATATTTAGTATCAGCATTGCACCCGTGCGAAGCCGGGGCGGGTCGCTAGTTCCATATACGTTTCTTTGGGAAAGTTGTTCAGTATCATGGGTACAATCATACCCACAAGGTATGGCAACTATGCAAGGTAACATATATTGTATATTGTATATTTGTTATTTTTGAAACATTCCATGAACACATTGGTTACTTACTTTTGCATCTCTGTAAAATACGATGGACACAGTACAAACACTACTACACTACAGTAAGTTTTATGATCGGTGATCAAATTCGAGAGTTTCAAGTGTTGATGACAAAAATTATAAACCAAGCGCTAAGGTAAAAGCGTGGAAAGATCAAGGCGTAGGCGCAATCAACGCGACAACTTACATTTACTTATACAAATTGTATTATTCCAATCATGCTCAGATCTCCAACGTTTGTAACTTGTTCTATAAGTTTTTCACCCTAATAAAAACGTCTTTAAAATAAAGTCATATCATAAATTCAAAGCCTTGTTACAAATCGCGCGTTTTGACTCAGATCCACTGATGTCTTATTAAAGAACAAGATGCACAGTCTCATATAAAATCTTAGCTAATTTTTGTCCGACTTTTAACATTTTTGCAAAGAGAATTGAAACCACTAGCCTTTTTTTTGTTATCTTTTCACGTAATATATATTAGTGGAACATATACCTTATTTTCCAGGTTTAAAGTTGTAAATACTTCTTACATGTCTTTGAAATAAATTTTATTTCTAAATAGGCATTTTGAAAAAGGAACAAGATGTCAACGCTGACAGCACAGGTATTTTTGAAAATCATACATTCAAATCAACAGTAGAAAATGTTAAAATTACTATATAAATCTTTCTACTGCTTTTTTCTAGGTATTGCGGATTTGAACGTGTGACTTTCAAAAATCAAACTCCAGAACAGAGACAAATTATAAGCCACACAAAATATTGATAATTAAACTTAGTCGTATTTGGTATGATTACAGAGAGTTGGCGCAGGACAGAAGCAAAAACGGGTACTTTTATTCGTTAAGTACTTCTTATGGGTCTGCCATTTTTGGACCGCTGATTGTGTATCTTGTTCTGTATAAGAGGTCAATGCTCAGATCTTACAAATATTTGATTTTTATAAATAAATAATATTAATTAAGTATATACTGACATTCCTCACGACTCATTTAAGATTTTCTTACCAGCAAACAGCAGGAGCTCAAGCCATTCGAAAATTTTGATACTTCAGAGAAACAAATGGACCTTCTTGCGAAGTCAATCTTTTCGCAGAATACCTGAAACAGGTAATTAAAATATCTTTTAAACACTTTCTGTCGTCACACGTCTGAATCTAAGGCCCCTTGCCTTAGACGACTTAGTTTTTTGTACGAATTACGGATTTTTCATTCAATTTAGCGAAAGCCCACATGGGCAATTTTTATAATTTACTTAGAAGTATGCACTACCACGGAATATCTAAGAATACAACAGAAGGTTCACTACCTAAGAACGCTCGCTCTAAGCGCGACTGACACACACACACACACATTCACTCTCTGTGCGTGAATGCTCAAGGGATGTCAGTAGTGCGTTCCGATTCCGAACGAACGATCGTTGAACTCGACCGAGGAAGAAACCGACCGACGCGAGGACGATCGGGGGCCGGGGGTCGTGAGCCGGCGGCCGGCACAAGAGTCCGGCCGTACCGGCGGGCGGTAGGTATCAACGACTTCGCCGCCTCTGGCACGGAAGAAAGAGTCGTGCAAAAGAACACTGTATATGCTACACTGAACTAAACACATTTTGGTTCATCTTAGTCATCAGAATAATTCTTAAAAATGAAAAATATGAAAAATCTGGGCCAAATCGGCTTCCCTCAAGTTTCCCAGAAAGTTTGAGGTGAGGTGGCAATATCCAAGACATTTATTTGTATTTAATTATTGCCTTATTGGTTAATTTAACCCATGTAATAAACACACTTATTATTTAATTTACCTTGAATGATTCTGGTATTTCCTCAATAGCTCTATGAATTAGAGTTCCGTTCACATAAAGGCAGTTGGCAGCCTCATCCTCTGGTACTGTTAGGGTCTGATAGGAGAACGAAGCTTCCCTCTCGATCCTCTTGAGGAGTTCCTTTGCCTCTTTGCTGGCGCCAACACAGAGGATGTCTGATCCAGCCACTGTAATATGTCTTTTGAGGTGAGTCCCTTTTGCTACCTAGAATTTATGTAAAATTTTAATCATCATCATCAACAGCCTATACAAGGTGTTACAAAAATACAAATAAACATTTAAGGGGATGGTTTAGACCATCAAACTGAACAACTTTCACTATGGGAGCAATAGCTAACTATATCATACTAAACTACAAGACTACTCGACGCTAAATGTATGGGACGGCTTTTTTTCGCGATTTCGATGTTGGTCCCTTAGTGAAAGTTGTTCAGTTTAATGGTCTAAACAACCCCCTTAAAAGTTTTAAATGTTTAATTGTTACTTTTGTAACTCCTTGTATACATCTCACTGCGGGGCACGGGAGTGCAATTATCTAAGAGTCACATCGCTGTCAAAAACATCTATGACCTCTCAAATGTAACATCCATCGGATCGTCGATGTTTTCATATAAGTTTGACACATTTCATAACCTTAGCGAATACCGAATTCACACCTCGCCGATGTTTCAACGATGAAGTTAAAGTTGTGACTATTTTAACGCTTAGAGAATTGCACTGCAGGTCTACCCTCTGGGAGGGTATGGGCATCAGTCCACCACACATTCCCTCCGCTGTGACTCCTGTAAACTAGGATCAACAGCGGCGACCATTCACAACACTAGACAATGAAGTCCAGCGAGCCCGGGGGATGACTCTTAATCCCTCTTGGAACCCGCAACGAATTAATCAAAGAAGATAGGAGGAGTAGGAAAAAGTAATATCCGACTTCCCTACATTGCAAGCGGGAGGAAAAAACATGGCTATTAGAGAGCCAATTTCATAGATCATTTATGGAGGAGTTGAAGCAACCCTACCGCAAAAGCACAAAAAAATATAACATAAAAAAAAGGAACCTAACATTGTACTGAGACTATGAGACTATGACTTATTTTGCTTCCAGTAATAAGTATGACAAAAACATCTGAACGCACAGTGTAATTCAACAGCATTAATGTCACTTAGACGAAGATTTTCTTACTAAAACAATTCGATTAATGTAAAATAAACTAAAACAAGTTATTTGGGATGATGACTGATCCTGGAAATTTATACCATATAACGAATATAAAAATGAGGCTAAATTTAATAACAAAATGTTCAAACGAAATTACAATCGAATAGAAAACTAAAAAGTTACATGCAAAACAGGTGTTTGTATGACACGTCGTCATGATTTGTATAAAAATACGAGGTTATGACGTCACTTCTCTTATACTTTATGCCTGATATCAAACAGGTTTGAAAAAAGGAATTAAATATTTTTTTCATCATCCCAATTATAGATATTTTCTTATTATGTTATGATTATAAAGCTTTCTATTAACGCATTGACTGGATAGAAAAATATTTTATACCAATAAATTGATATGAATATGAAAGTACGGACATCCGTTCAGTAGATCTTGATTTTCCCTCAAATAAATTGAACATTTGGTTAGTATGACAGGTGGTAGTAATTAACGTTCAGACCTTTATAGGTGTGCAAGGAAATTCAGGAAAAGCTTCGGCCACAGCGCTGGCACCAGCTTCGTTGCTGGTTTCAGAGATTCCAACGAAGAATTCTCGCCCTGGAATGCGTTAAAAGCACATTACTTTTACACATAATACAGATAACGACAGATCAGACTACGTAGGTATATTTTGAGATAATGATAGCAGTTTATGAGATTAATATGCCTTTGGGATAACAGGATGTTGAAAATAAGATACGATATAATATGTACAAAATTAATATACATAACTTTGTATCTACTGAGTTTGATATGGGACAGTTTTTTCAACAATTCGGCATGGTCTTAATTTTATATTTTTTACGTATAGAAGACATCATTTTAAGAAACTAATTCAATTTGTTTTTGCATTTCATCGAGTTATCAATACACACCACTGTCCATTATAAGTGGCGACGGGCTCACCCCCCGTCACACTGGACAGAGTTTCGGTACTACTGGTGAAACGTGGATGCTCTGAGATTTTAGAACATCTCTGACTACCCCCTCGGGGAATATAGTCGTGAGCATATACATACATACATACATACATATCAATACAAATTTAATTGTAATTTGTAAATGGCAAAAGAGGTCGCGAAAAAATCATTCGGCCTCCATGGAGATTAATTAAATATGATATTTTAATTATCATATTTAATGAATTATTCTATCCATGAATCCATCACAGCCCAAGATCAATCTTATATATGCTTGTATTTACTATTAGCACATCCGCGACACTTCATACAAGCGTATCGATTTCAGTATCTGGTACTACAGGAGCACCGGCGGCGGCCTGTCCGCACACATTTTGTGTGAGAGGGTACTTGCGAAGATCCCCCTGCGGAGGAGAGGCGAATGTCGCTTCAGTACGTAGGAATATTTATAGTCTAAGATCGTAAAATTGCGGCAGACTGAGCGTTGGTAACATATTTTAATTTAAAGGTACTTAAAGCAAGATTTTGGTACGCAACCTGGCAAAGGGTATGACCAAATCCGAAAACTTACATTTATTCACATTTCGATAAACTTGATTTAGACATTCCGATAAATGGTGCACAATTTTACAGTGGGATCTGATACTATTAGTATTCTTTGCTTTTAGTTTAGACTGCTGCAGTTCATAATAAAACATAGTGACATGAGTATCAAAAACTGCAATCATACCTGTAAATAGTACATCAGAACCAAGAATCTTGGCATCGAAATCCGTCATCTCAATCACTGTTTGACCAAGATCTTTTTTCAATACTTCTTTAATTACTTTCACCTGTAACAAGGAATTAAACATTGTTTTAAAATAAATAACAGATTACTATTCAAATATAATAAACTTTAGAATGTGGTCCTACCCCATGGACATTATTATTAATTAGCTATAGGCAGTACATATAAAAATATTAAAAACCGGTCAAGTGCGAGTTGGGCTAATCACACACCGAGGGTTCCGTACCACACATTACTTATAATAAAGTTTTGTTTTCTTCGGGACCTTTAGCGCGAGACCTATTCACACTTGGCCGGTTTTTATTTGTTGTTGTTATACCGTAGAGTTTGCTCTATAATCACACCAAGTTTGACGCTTGTATGTATTACCGTTTTTACGATAGAGCGAGAAGAAAAAAACGTGGATAAAAACTAGTTTCTTATGTGAGGCCCCCCCTTAATTATTAACTTTTAATTTTTTTTATTATTTGTTAACAAATCCGCCGTTATATTGCATATACTGTGACAATTTCAACTGTCTAGCTAATACGGTTAAAAATTTACAGCCCTAAATACGTCGAATAGACGGACGGACGGACGGACAACGTAGACTTAGTAATAGGGTCCCGTTTTCACCCTTTGGGTACGGAACCCGGGACAGACACAGTTTCGCATTTATAATATTAACATAGGTAAACAAATACTACATGGACCACTACCACAGAATAAATACTAGTACTACCCGTACAGAAGAATCACTTCGGAAACAGATTTAAATTAATTAAATAGCGACACTCTTCACGGCAATAAAGTGCAAAGTTATTCGTATCCATCCTATCGTACAATTTGCGAGTAACCTACCAACGGTCACAACGGCGCGCATGCAAACAAAAATGAACAGAGTCAGTAGACATGAAAGCTTCCTTTACATAGTCTCCCTCTTTCATTCTTTAACGTGCTGACAGCGTGACATCGCTAGGGTTTTCAAGTGTCGCATTGACTACACACAAAATGGTGGCAAGTCTAATGAGATTTGACCAAGAAGTTTACACGGTATACCTAACCGATTGCCATTCACCACTCGGTGGGGATCGCCCGTCAAACGAACCTGAGCTGTGGATCGAGACAGGCCTGCCACTACTATCCATCTTAATATGCTGACACTTTTTTAAGGGGATGATCAGACTATCAAACTGAACAACTTTCTTTATGGGTCCAACATCGAAACAGCGAAAAAAAAATCTGCTTTCCCTTAAATAAGTGTCAGCATATCTAGAAGGACCCTTCATATTCGCAATGCTTCAGCACTTTCACTAACAAAGTCAGTATGTATCTACGAAAATATATAACATTTTTGTTCACTTATCTTATTAAACATAAAGACCAATTAGCAAAATTACCTACCTATCAAAAAGCAAACGCAAAATCGAAAAAATAGTTTAGATTATGTTCATACAGGGTGTTACAAAAGTAAAAATAAAAATCTTGAATCTTTAACGGGGTTGTTTAGACCATCAAACTGAACAACTTTCACTATGGGTCCACTACCGAAAATGCGAGAAAAAAATCTGCTGTCCCATACATTTAGCTCGAGTAGATTTGTAGTTTAGTACGAAACATAATATCTTTGTTTTTGCGATTTCTATATTGACCCCTTAACAGTTGTTAGTTTGATGGTCTAAACCACCCCCTTAAATGTTTATTTGTATTTTTGTAACACCTTGTAATGTCTGGTGAGTTGAGCACTATATCATGTCATACAGGTGATAAATAAATTTTTAAACATATTTCTACAATTATTAACTATTTATAAGAGTCGCATTGCAAGTTGCTCCATGAGCGTTTGTGTATCATTGTTCGCATTCAGGCTTGTAATATGTTTTTATTCATATAAAAACAATCCTTGAAATTATGTTACTCCCAAAAACCCACTTGATATTGGCAGAAACGCAATGCTAATAAATCAATCAGCAGCAAATATACAACGTGTTAATGAATAAGCGCAAAACCTCATACACCACAACAGGTTTATAAAAAAATAACAAGATTGAAACAATAATTTCATTATATTGATAGTTAAAATTTAAAGTTATTCGCATTTTAAGTTTTCAGGCAAAAATGATTTGTTATCATTTCTGCAATGACTGAAAGCGTTAGCGTGCTCGTGGATACATTTTAAGAATCTTGTTTTGGTATTAAGTAGGGTGAGTGTGCCCATGCGGTGGGTTGAGATCGAGTTCAGTAAATTTTAAATTTTACAAAGAAATTATTTGATATTGTGAAAAAAAACCTAGGTTGAAAATACGATAATTCGATTCTGCTCTCGATTCTAAACAAACTACTTTCTAGTTTTGCGTTAATTCATTAACACGTTGTATAACGTCTAACAAAATTAGCTGAAACTATTTTAAGGGGATGATCAGACCATTAAACGGAACAACATTCTCCAGAGGACCAATATCGAAATCGCGAAAAAAAATCCGCTGCTCGATAAATTTGAGTCGATTTATGTTTGCAGTTTTCGCTATTTCGATAATGGTCCCATAGAGAAAGTTGTCCAGTTTGATGGTCTGATCATCCGCTTAAAATAGTTTCAGCTAATTTTGTTAGACCTTATATTTAGGTACATGGAAGATAACCTACCCGCTACCTATTCTAACTTTTGCACTGCAATTAGTCCACTTGATCCCATAAATGAAAAGATCAAGATCTATTTCACAAAGCAATTTAGTTCAAATTAAGGTATTAGATCAATTAAACATTTCTGCCATGGAATACATTGACGCAAATTACTCTTTTTTTTTTATCGGTCATAGGCCCACCACTCATTCCCACCGCTGTAACTCCAGTAAACTAGGATCAACAGGCCACTGTTGATTGATTGATTGACTAGACAATCAATTCCAGCGAGCCTGGGGGATAAGTCTAATCTGTCTTGAAACCCGCAATGAATTAATCAAAGAAGATGAGCAGAAGTAGGATATAGAAATATCCGATTGCAAACCGGATACAGCAATAAGAAAAAAAAGCAGAAGGACCCTATACAGGGTCCTTCTTAATATGCTGACACTTTTTTAAGAGGATGATCAGACCGTCAAACTGAACAACTTTCTCTATGGGACCAATGTCGAAATAGCGAAAAAAAATCTGCTGTTCCATACTAAACTGAAATCTTACTTGACCCAATTGTTTGGGATAGAAGATTTTTTTTTCGCGAATTCGACTTTGGTCCCATAGAGAAAGTTGCTCAGTTTGATGGTCTGATCATCCCCTTAAAAAAGTGGCAGCATATTAAGAAGGACACTGTATATTTACGTAGGTACAATAAAAAATTGTGTTTTCTCCGGAACCCTTAGCGCGAGCCCGACACACACTTGGCCGATAAATATCCAAACTTCTAAACATCCACACTTTCACATTCATAATATTAACGAGATTGCATCGCAAGACTATACGAACGCATAGGTATTAGGACAAACTTCACTAAAGCATGTTCAACATAATGTAGGTACAATATAAATCTTAGAATACACTTGTATAACGAAAACTTCGCTAGAGCATATTATTCAACATCGAATATAAATCACATACCATCAAAAACAAAGCAGATCAGGGCATCTTACACAATATAATTACTTATAATAACATAATATATTACTAGAGTTAACCTGCGACTTCATTCGCACAAATTATATACATTAAGTCAGATCATAAGCTATAAACAAAAAAAGTTTCATCAAAATCGGCTCAGTAGTTTTCGCGTGATGCTCTCATAAACAATCCCACAAACAGACAAAAATTCTACATTGAAGATATTTAAAAATATATTGATTATTTTTTTTTAAATATCGTCAATGTACAGAAATACTACTGTTACAGTTTTATAATAGATATGTTATTATGCTTCCAAATCGATAAACTAATGTATAGAAGTATTTGTAGTTTTCATAGGATTTAAATTCTAGCATTGACACCAACCATCACAGACGAAGCACAGCAAAAAGGTTTGCACGCATAATGTCAGAAACATAAAATGACCTATACGCAAAATGTCATTTCTATTATTTTTTTCTGAAAATGGTAAAATGTCTGATACGCAAATCGCCAGGAATGCAAAATGACAGACACGCAATATGCCAGATACGCAGAATGACAGACACGCAATATGCCAGATATGCAAAATGCCAGGAATTAAATTGAGGTCTTAACTAAGTAACATGAAGCAAGACATTATTTTGCCAAACATGTCAGTGTGCATATTCAGTCATCTTAGGATGTCCCGTAAATAATGATCCAACGTTAAGGGGAAGACAGCTTACCTAATTACCTAAAACTAATTTAAATTGTTTTAAAAATCCATAGTGTTACCAAGAAAACATTTTATGTCGAGATTTTTCCATTTCGTCTACTTCACTTCAAGTTTTATAATGCATTCCCTGAAAATGATAACATTTCCAAGATCTGATATTTGTAAAATATTACTGAGTAGTTTACCAATGTATCCAGATATCAATTTTGTTACTAAATTTCAAGAATGACTTGGGGAGAAAATCCAAAGTAGTAAAATTATTTTCTTCCTCATCCGATGACCGAAATTTTAAAAATCATGTGTGTAAAAATTATTTGACATTCAACTAGACCATTATTTTAAAAACTTGTACACTTAACCAGCTTTATAAATTGGTATAAAACTTGCGTCAAGACTTTGTTGTAACATAGTCTTCATACATTTTTGATTAAATAAAACTTACAGCTACAGCTTTCGTGCCATAACAATAAATGTTTAGATGGAAAAGTTCTAACAGAATATAGCGATCGTTTTTGTTGACCGGCACATTCACATTTGGACCAAAAATGTATGAAGGGCCGATGATGTCTTTTATATTTTAAATTAAATTTAAATAATCGCAAAGATAATCCGTCTCAATTAATCGCTAAATGCCGATAATCGCTGATTATGTTTAACCTTACTACAACTGTAAAAAGATAGATGGCAATTGTAGCATAGTTCTATCTTTGATAAGTTATATGTCAAGATTTACAATCGAAGCTATGAACGCATAAAAAAATATCAGTGAACTGTTGAGTGATAAACCATGTCAATAACACACACATAGATATAAGTTGTTGCCTCACGCACACCAACCTAAGAGAGCTGGCCACTTGTTTTATATGGTAGAAGCATGAGGCTCTATCTAGACATATACTTTATCTAAGAGTTCTGTTTACCCCAAATTAGAAACAGTTGTAAATTCAAACATAAGTACAAATATTGTAACATATTTTACTCACTTTGCTCTCTTCAGCGCTTGAAGGCTTTGGCAGGAGCGCAATCCCATGGCATACAATAGCTACATCTTCAAGCAACACGTTTTGAGGAAAGGTACCACCAAGACCCACTTCAATGACGTCTACATTCAGTTCACTAAGCAGCCGCTGATAGCAATCAAGCTGCCGCCGGGCGTCGTTGAAATCTGCCTTTTCCGTGATCCGAAGCGCAGGCATTAATTTACCAACGATCGCATGCGTGTATTCATGCATTTTGAAATCCATTTTCACGAATCCGTTGCGGCTTCGAAATTCAAATATCAGTATGACAATATTTAGGTCACTGGTCAATGCAGTGCACAGGTCTATTCCTATCTGCTGTAAAAATCGCTCGATATTCCCTACAAGAGTTATTTGCAAAAAAAAAGAAGTGTTGTTTATAATATAAGTGCAGGTACAACGAATGGAATATGTGTGGAATCTAAACAACTCTTATCATAAAATTAGTTCACTACCGTTATGGGCATAAATAAAGACAGTTTATCCTAAAAAAATCTGCTCTAGTAGAATACAATGCAATAGGCGTTTTTGCTTTGCTTGCACAGAAATTACACTTGACATTGACAATGACATTTCCATGTTACAGTTTTGTTGTTGTTAATTTTAACTTACGGAAAGGCAAAGGGTACACAGCCTATGCAGCCAAGTCTATTTTTTTATTTTCTTATAAATCGAATATAAAGGCATTATGTGCCTATTCTGTGTTATGTTTATTATAACTTTTCCCCACCTTCTTCATAACCCAAGTAAATTGTTATTTTTCCGTAGTAGTAATGTCATATCTGTGGGTTTTGTCATTTCCATGTGTTAATAAATCCGATATCGTGTTTCTAGTGGCCGATGTTTTCAATAAGTTTTTTTTTCATATTGTCAGGAATGAGTTGTCTTCAACAGTTTTTCGTTTTATCGCAACTTAAACCCTTAAAACTAACCCATTGAAATGCGAGGGTGGTTCACGCATTTAATTGTTCAAAGGAGTTTTACGCGGGGATATCAATCCGAATCAAATGGTCGCGCCTTACTTCATTTCTCACTTTTACTATATTGTTCTGCGTCAAAGCACATTATTCACATATTTCACCACATTATCACAATAATAGCCACGAAAAACTAATTTAGAAAATTAAGATAAAAGTCCATCCGTTTTGTTTCCCGCGCAAAAACTTTTTTTTTTTGTAATAGTTTATCCTCTCGGAAAGGCAATGGGAAGTAGCCCTGACAGTCGTAGTCTTTAGTTATATTTTACTTAGTACTTAAACCTAACCTTAATACCTAACTCTTGAAATGCAAGGGTGGTACACACATTCCAATGTGCAGGGGAGTTTTACACGAGGATCAATCTGAATCAAACGGGAGCGCCTTTATTTCTCACTTTTACTATATCGTTCTCCATTAATGGCACATTATTAAACTAATTCCACCACATTAACACAATAATAACCACGAAAAACTAATTTCACTTTACGATTCCCGCGCAAAACTCTCCTGATGATGATGGGATGATAGATGAAAGATGACCATGAAATTGTGGTCGATTTTGTAAGCTCGCGCGTTGCCGCAAAAATCACCATGTACGAGTAAACTTACACCAAAACTTTTGTTCTTTCTGTGTATATTTATATATATATGAGATTCCTGTTATGTTGGTCGATTTACGCAACTTTTTGGTACATAATCCGCACGAAATACCACTAAAACCAATTTTGTGTCACAAATACCACTAAAACCAATTTTTCACGAATATCAAATACAACTACGACCGAACACATTAATGGCGGTACTCTCCACCTCCATGTCACAGATTTTTTTGTGTTGTTTCATTTTTCTTTACGGAAAGGCAAAGGGTACAAAGCCCATGAAGCCAAGTCTGATTTTGTCTTAAGAGTCAAGTGCCCCCCCCCCCCCCCAAACCCCCCCACCTCACCCATGCCAGCTAAACGGTTGTTTCTGGATACTTTGACTAATTATTATAAGGACTAGCCTTGCGGTAGTATTTCCCCTCTGCCACGGTATAAGCACAATTGATCTTGTGCATTTCATTCAATTTTACACCTTATCACTAAACGAGACAGGCTATAATTGCGAAATAATAACTTCGAACTTAGAACGTTTGGGGTTCACACGAGACTACTTTTCATGATTTTTAACATTCAAAATTAGAATCTGAAGTTATGGGGAATAAAATCCAAAGTTGCGGATTTCATGTTACCTCGCCCCCCGCAAAAAGTGGCAGAAATGTTTGTTAATAGAATTCCACGCGTAACCAGTCCACATATAAATAGTCAAAGTCTGGATACGTGAAAAAATTCACGGCAGTTGTGTATATAACGAATTTAAAAGGAAAATTACCGCTAAGTAGGCTTTACAAGTTAACGAGTAATAGTCGAATAACTTGTAAAATGTACTTTTTAGACTTTATTATCCGTTAAACCGTTGTATAAAACAAAAAGCCCCCTTCTAAGTCCGTATATCATGCCTTTTATCTCGTTGTTACAGGGTGTTAGGGTAAACAGTTGCATAGTAGACCGATAGCGCTAGGTTTTGAGGTTTCAAAAACTCTAAAGTTTTTTGTTTTTTGCATATAGGTTCCGGACCATTTGTAAAACCTAATACATAAGTTTGTGTCATTTTAGGTACTTGCATAGGTAGAAATTTAGGTATTTGTATTTTCGATCAGTATTGGACGAAAAGAAAATCATAGATGAAAATTTTACTTTCAGGATAATAACGAAGTAGTAACTGATGTACATAGGCATTTTGTGTCACCTCTGTCCACGGAAATCCAAATATTTAACCAGTACCTAACATGTCGCCCAACTAGCTCAAAAAAATATTACAATAGGTTAAATAGGTGTTACGCGTTTTAGAGTACTGATATCTGTTGTTTAATATATTTTGTGTCGAATTCATCCACGAAGTTTACAGATATTTTATTTTTTTATCTCAACACCCTGTAAAATCTAAAAAAGAAAATGCAAGTTCTTCGAGTTTACGTGTTTTGATTATTATAGTGTAACAAAACACTATTCATAATTTGTGCTGTTTTTATCCACGAAATCTTATTATTTGAACAAAATACCAGACTTCTTCGCACGAAGGGCGAAAGCGGGGAGGAGCGCGGGCGCGGGCGGCGGGCGCCGGCCGGCGAGACGAGCGGCGCGGGAGAGGGTATTTGTTTACATTATTCGTATTCAGTGCAAGTTGCGACAAACAAGTGCGTTCGTTTTTCGACCCACGTTCCTTA
Source organism: Agonopterix alstromeriana (assembly GCA_963924505.1). Taxonomy (NCBI): domain Eukaryota; kingdom Metazoa; phylum Arthropoda; class Insecta; order Lepidoptera; family Depressariidae; genus Agonopterix; species Agonopterix alstromeriana. Next base: position 17,540,459 of record OZ004661.1, read on the forward strand.
GGGTTGTTTAGTTTATTTTTTTTCTCGTACACATAATTCATTAACAATTAACATTGTAGGTAATCGAAATTAAATAATTGTACATACATTGTCTGAATACATCCTTAAAAGAAAAGTCCCTCGTTCAGTGCCACCCAGTATACAGGGTGTTTAATAAGTCGCTGGGTGAATACAACAACGACACAACTCAAAAATTGGCAGTTTTGAGTTAGCACCGTATTCTGCTTCTACATCGCATACTTTATCTTATGCAATATAGACCTGACTCGATATTTCACTGAATCAAGAGATAGATGGTAGTTGTGTCACTACTACACTAAATAAAATTTTTATTTTGTGTTATGCAACAATGACACTTTTGAGTCAAAAAGTTGAATTAAAATTATTCCCGTCTGCAAAAACTACCCCTGTTATATTCTGTAAACCACAATGTGAAGGTTTGTGATGTCAAAGTAGGTCCTCCCTACTTCCAACTCTTCAGGGAATCATAACATCTCTTCTCTTATAAAGTTTTGACTTATGATCATCTACCAATCTGCTTTTTGTACCATGGCTTTCTAGTATAGATAGAAGACTGATCTGTTGTATGAAGTTCCAGATCAGAAGATTAAAACAATGTGATAGTGTAATTTTGTGGAAAAGAGCGTAGCTATGTAAGCGTGAGGCTCTATTATTGCTTTCGTATGGTTACTTCGTAAATATATAGCTTTGGTAAATCATCTGATTCCTGCATATTCAATATTACCTTTATGCTTTTAAAATTCAGTTTTCTTTTCCTCTTACCTCTTCTTGTCTTATCATTCATCTTTCAGCCCAAATGACTGATGTCAGGATGTCTCCATTTATTTCCTCTGAGATAATTTGGGAAAACTTCAACAGATCTTTTCATTGGCTTTCCTCGGATGAAAATATCTGACGACGTATTCATCCAATTGCAAACGAAGGTATTCAACCTGAACATAGGGATCAAGGCAGACACATGAACAGTGACGATAGAACTAGTCCATCATTGTGAGCTATGGAAACAGCTACTGGTTGGTGTTTTTCTAAGAGATAACATCAGAAATGAAGTAGTAACGTCTGAGAACTAAAGCAAATAACGCAGCCCTGAAAATTAACAAGCTGAAGTGGCAATAGGCTTGTTATATCTGCTGAAGAACTGGCAACTGATAAGGAGTATGTGTTCTAGAACAGAAGCTACAAACTAGCGTGGTTATTTTATAATTAAATAGTATGGGACGACCACCGGCCAACTGGCCTGACTACGTAAAATGGGTAGCTGGTAAGAAGACCGAAGATAGAGATTGATAATTGTTTTATACATCGTTCTTGATTTAAGCAGTACTAAAAGATCTATTAAGATCAACATGTGATTGGGCTCACGAGTATTTTCTTGGTCTGGCTCTTATCATCGAACTCGTTGTGTATCTGTCCCGAAACTCTGTCCGAGTTTCGGTACTACTGGTGAAACGTGGATGTTCTGAGGTTTCAGAATATCTCTGACTACCCCTCGGGGAATATAGTCGTGAGCATATGCTTATGCGTGGTGTATCTGATCTGATAGGATCTCATCAGACAACTTCCGCCAATTCAGTAACAGATCAAATTTCCTTTTCCTCATTGCTTTGTAAATTCCCATTTCTTCCGTCTCTTCTCTAATGCCATAATTGTGTTTTATTTTGGGTACTAATTACTATCACATTTCTTCATGTTTTCTCAATAATTATCTGGCATAAATCTAAATCGTACCAAAAAGTTAATGCAAAACTGGCATAACTCGGAACCCCCATATTTATGGCCCTATAAATAAAAAAATTTAAGAATATTAATAAAATTCTCAATTGTTATAGATTACTGATATAACACAGATATACAGAAGGCAAACATCAACAATCTAACCCTTACTGTGTAGTAACTACAGACGAATTTGTTCGCGCGCACTTTCTCGCGCCAACTTTAATGTAATTTTTCTCAAAATCAACTTTTTTGACTTGTGCCGTTGTAGTATTCACCCAGCGAAGTAACAATTTAGAACTTCGACCGTCAAACTGAACAACTTTCACTATGGGACCAACATCGAAATCGCGAAAAAAAAATTTGACTTAAGTATATTTCTCACTCAAATATGTATAGCAGTTTTTTTGGACTTCATAGACCAAGAGCTAGCTGTTATTACCTTTAAGTCGTCGGTCACGTAATTCTTCAAATAATTATATTTATTTGCCATAATGGAATCTGGTTATAAACGTATTTATGAACCGTTGTCAGTATTTTTACCGAGTTGAAGGATTCTATTGCTTCGGAACATCTTGCCTGGTATGAGAGTTTGTAAACTCTGTGGCCCTTAATTGTATGGGTCGTCAGTATGGTGAGCCAGGCTGGAGGGCAGGGTAGGGAAGGCGAGTGGTCGCAGAGAGTTTCTTCTTCCAAGTTGTTTCTTTCTTGAGTGCTGGATCCGGAATGAATCTACGCCGATTTGGCGCCATTTTATATTATTTTCAAGCGACCACCCCTCCTTACCCCGCACTCTTGCCCTGAATACAAATCTCTTTATTTCTCATACAATCTTAATTTCTACGCTTACAAACCAACCTACTACTACAAAAATGCATTTCGTTAGTTCAGGCACATATCATATGTCAATAAAAATATACAATAAATTACCTTCAAACATAAGAAATATTGAAATACAATCAGGTTTCCATCAAAAACTAAAGGAATTCCTAATAACGAGATGCTTTTATTCCCTGCAAGAGTTTTTGGATTGCGTGCAGTAAGTAGCTGCGTAGTTAGATTAGATAAATATATAATATAATACATATATAGTGAAATAATTATGTTAATAATGAATAAGATAAATATTGTAATAAGTTAAGTCACTAATGAATAATTTATAACTACATTTAGTTTGCAGTGCCCTTACAGGGTTCATGTGCGCCCTAATTTTTATATGTGTCCATCTTATGTAACCACATGAAGCAATAAACTATTATGACTATTATGACTATGACCAATATAATTATATAGTTAAGATACTTATTTTCTTATTCTAAAAATAGCATGTGCATCATCCGCCGGTGCATAACAGAGTGCAGAACGAAAAGGAAAGGTACAATATTTATATTACCCCGGCCCCCGCTTCCTCATAACACAGGTTCCGGACGCCGGGGCCCCCCTCGCTCGCCTGTATGCGCTGACAGAGATGGAGCGTTCTGTCTCTTTCTAACACTTATTTCTAATAGCATTCTACCCCTTCTAATGAGGTAGTGAAGGTTATTGGCGTAATTTCTAATTGGAATTTATAAGTTCGAACTCGATTCTAATTGTTTTATTTACTTGTGCTATGCTTTAATTTTAATAGGGAAGTGTACCTAATCTAATCTGGGGTAGAAGTCACTAGAGAAATCAAATAAGACTCCTATTAGAACTATTTACATAACTTATGTGCTAAGCCCTAATTCTAATAAGACAAATTTATTTATTGAAATGAACACTAAACCTAAACTTATCCTACTAGTATAAAAGGGTATATAAAACGAAATAAACGAAGTAATGTAAAAAACTATGTACAAAGGTAGTCAATTCAGGTTCTGTCGTCCACATTTCTCCTGCCGTCGCAGCTCTGCGATCCAACCTGTAGCACGACGATCCTCTTGGTCGGTCTCCGGATGACATGCCCGTTGCTGGTTACGACGTCCACGATCCTCACCTCGCCGTCTCGCCCTGGGTAGACCGCGACGATCCTTCCTGTCGGCCATGTGTTGCGGGGCAGGGTGGGGTCGCAGACGAGTACCAGGTCGCCGATAGCGTGCGCTGGTCGTGTGAGGCTCCCGCCGGTTTTGGAGTAGAGGCTGGTACTCTTTGACCTAGCGGCTCCAGAAGACGTCCGCCAGGCGTTGAGCGCGCTGCGCTTGCGCGCGGTGAGGTCGTTTGGGTCCCAACAGGATGTGGTTGGGTGTAAGCGCCTCCGGTTCTTCTGGAGTCACCGCCACGTGTGTGAGTGGGTGGGAGTTGACGGTGTTCTCCGACTCGACGAGCAGGGTGAGCAGTGTCTCGTCGCTAGGGTACTGCTCGTGGAGTTTGACGCGCAGTGCCTCCTTCACAGTGCGTACCATGCGCTCCCACACGCTGTCCATGAAGGGGGAGGCCGGGGGTACGTAGCGGCAGGTGATGCGCCGCGCCGTCGCCTCCTCGCTGACCGCCGCCAGCGCGGCCTTGGCGAGCTCCTTCTCCGCAGCCTTGAAGCACGTCGCGTTGTCACTCCATAGCTCCTTAGGCACTCCTCTTCGTGCCACGAACCTCCTCAGGTCGCCGGTTGCCGGAGAAGTAGGCTTCGCTCTTCGTATCTTGCATAGTTGATAGTGTTTGATGACGTTCACGCACCGTGGGTCGTATCTTCAGTACCCATAGTCGCTGCTGTAGCTCATTCACGACGGTTTCGATACCGCCATGTAGTCGCTCGTGTACGTGTTGTATGTACAGTCGCGTGAAGTAGTGTTTCCCGTCGAGTACGGTCGGGCTCGCAGTGTCTTCAACGATGTCAGGTGCTACGTGGATTCTTCCTTTGAGCCATCTTCGCCGACGACCACTGATAGCGCCGACAGCTTGTCTCCTGGCTGAGGCGCCGCGCCGCTCCTTACTCGACGTAAATCTTCGGAAAGACAATCTTCTTGTACAGGTTTCCACCATAGTTTCTCAGCGCGAATGAGTTAGTGCGCTTCGATACAGATGGTGTTGCTATCTCATTTCTTCACGTACGGTGTCTCGCTCTTGCGTGTTTTCTTATCAATCTTTCAATCAGAGTCGTTTTTATTGTTTTCTTTCGTTCGTTTGCGCTTCGTAGCCAATACTGTTTCATTTTTCTTCTTTCGACATAAATTGACAAACTGTAGCATGCGCACCGTAGCTCGTAGCAAAAGTGGGAACGACGAAAATCGCTCGATTCGAGGTAGGTGAGCGTGGTCAGGTCGCTGGTGGGTGACGTGACAAGTCCCCTCTCTTCTCCTGTCTTCGGTGCTTCTGTCTTCGTCTCTTGTGGCCATTCTCGTTCGTGGTTTCGTAGGAAGCTCGGCCCGTTGTACCATCGGACCTCGCTCCCGCCGATAGAGACCGTGGCGCCGCCCGAGTTGGCGGAAAACTGCTGTACTACTGAATTTGTATTGGACACCCATCCGCATAGCTCGAAGCCGGCTTGCCGATGAATGTAGTCGACTGATTTCGATACTTCTTTGGCTTCTTTTTCGGTCGGAAAACTTGTTATGTAGTCGTCCATGTAGTGGTTCTTTTCAATGACTCGTGCGGCTGCAGGATACTTTTCTTTGAAGTCTGAATCATTTCTATTCTTCACGTATAGCGCGGTGCATGGTGATGACATCGCGCCGAAGATCACCGAAGTCATGCGGTACTCTCGCGGTCGCTGGTTCCCTCTCTCGTCGCCCCGCTATAGAAATCGTAGTGCCTCTCTGTCGTCCTCTTGAACTCATATTTGCATAAACATTAATTCCTTTATGTCAGCTGACACGGCGTGTTGGTGTTGACGAAATCGCATTACAACTCCCGGCAGAGATTGCACCAAGTCAGGACCGCAGAGTAGCATATCGTTCAGGCTGCGTCCGGCTGTCTTCGCTGTGGCGTTGTGTACTACTCTTATCTTCGGTTTCGCGGGGTTAATGACCGCGAAGTGGGGTAGGTACCATGTTTTATTTGGCACCGTCGGTGTGGTAGCTTCCTCGGCGTAGCCCAAAGTGAAGAGGGTTTGCATTCTTTCTTCATATTTCTTTTTCAGGTCTTCATCTCGGTCTAGTTTCTTCTCTAGGTTGTGCAGCCATTTGAGTGAGTTTTTGTAGTTGTTCGGAATCTTCATGTCGTCTTCTTTCCATATAAGTATTGTTTTGAAGCGTCTGTCGGGCAGGCGGTGACTGGTTTCATTCAATATCTTCAATGCGCGCTGCTCAGGGTCACCATTCTGTACTCGTTTTTCTATCCCGATTGATTCAAACTCGAAATAATTCTTCATCATCTTCTTTCGTGTATAGTTATTGAAATTATATATTTTCATTAATAACGCCAAATAATATTATACAGGGTGTAAGGAAAAGTATCATTTTACTATGGGAGCAAACCGTTATGGGAGTTACAACTCTTTGCGTTCTACCTATCTATCTCAAGAACGGTTAACTATATTAAATATTATAAATGACCAAATTTGAAGAAAATTTAAAGTTCTACAATTTTTTTTAAAACTTCAAAGGTCATTTAGAGCATAGAAAAGAAGATATTTCCTAAAGACCTGTTTTTTGACATTTTACCTTGAATCTTTTGACCTGCATAAACGAGATTTTATGTGACATTTGACCTAACGTATAGGATGTCATAACGATGATTTAAAGAAGTTTGTAGCTTATTATCTCTCATTCCGAGGTTGACCCTTTTTTTCACCTAATTTTCCTGGGGTACTCGGAGAAACAGTGATAATGAAAAACAAAACGGAACAAAACATTAAATTTGAAACGTAGGCAGGAACATACCAGAAGTATGAGAGAAAATAAAAGGTAATAAGTTGTAAATAATTTTCCAGCACTCTGTAACCTAAACCTGCATATACGTTTAAGACGCTGTGCAATAATGAACTACTTAAGTCACACTTATCGTAATGTACTAATGTAAATAAATGTTGATTTTTGGTCGTAAGATAAATATTATTAGTGATTTTGTAAATAAATGTTGATAAAATTCATTCATACCTGTTATAATATCCTGCATCATCCTCATCCTTCAATGCTATGCCATGCATCTGAGGGATGCGAGGTATTTTAGAATTACCTATGGATTTTCAAAATAGGTTTATGAGTGTTATACAACTTCTCAACCTGAAAGTTATTGTGGTATCGAGAATAACTGAGATTATTGCAGTATTACGAAACTTATTTTTTCACGTTCTTCTTACATTTTTGTGGACGGCGTAAAATAACTTCCAGGTTTCATCTAGATAGTCGGTATGTTTTGACCATAGAATGTTTTGACTTGTATTATATCAATTACAAGTACAAAATAAGAAGTTGAATTGATTTGATTACGGGACCTAATGACGTAAAGTTACCAACAGGTAGCTCTCGTACTATAAAGTAAAACAAAATCCTGTAATTATAGTTTTTTTCCTTCTAGATAGGTACAGTGATTTTCGGTATGATATTTATGAGTTTTACGTTTTTTAAGTGAAATCAATTAAAGAGTATCGTTAGTTAGGTATTGTTTCTATCTATAAATTGGTTGTCCGTAATTGATCCTGTAATAAATTGATAATTGATCAAGGAGGATAAATAGAACGATACTTAATTATGATATATTGTGTTTTTTCATACGACAAAAGGTACTAATAATATCTTAACAGCGAAGCGTCTTCTATGCATTTTGAGTGATTTGATTTTCGCGGGCTAGTGCGCGACGATGTTCGGTAGCGGGGCGCGGGGCGCTTGCTGCGACTAAGCCACGCCCATTTCGCTTCAATTATTTTTCGACATAGGCCCTTAACGAAAAAGCGGTAGGTAGTTATGCCGTTATATTAGTTCAGAAGCACGTTACACGGCTTTATCACGCCTTTTATCTCGTTCGTTCATGTGAAAATAGAAAGAGAGCGAAGGTGTGTTAACGCTATAATATCACGGTGCCATGCTACCCAATAAATCCGAAGCGAATCGAAGAACGCTAGAAATCGAAGGTACCGAACGAACGTGTGTGCCGTGCTGTGCATGCGTATGCCCCCCGCCCACCGCGCTGCGCCGCGCCGCGCCGCACGGTGGGCTGAAAATCGACTTTCATAGACATAGGGATAAAAAAAAATATGTGTCGTTTTTTTCATGGATATGGGTTTTGTTTATCATTTCTATGCTCAAATATTCACAAAAGGTTGATTTAGCATATAAATGGATGACTTATAATTTTTTTACGAAAAGTTTGTATGGAGTTCGTGTGAAAAATCCGATTATCTTTGGAACAGCAAGTGAAACCGTAATATCCTTACAGGGGGTTTTAGAACTTATTATTTATGATTTATTGACATACCGCGTATGACGGTTACTGCTGCAGAAACTAAGTAAAAAAATAAAGAAATATAATAATTTTTTTAAATTCTTTCACGAATCTTTTTAAAGCGTCTAGTCAAAATACCAAGTATTAATTAGCTAATAAACCTAAATAAGTGATATTTAATTATTATTATTTAGTACCATGAGTCCATGACTATCATGCGACAACACAAAACAATAACTATTGATTGTGATTAGGAGTTCTAGATGAAGATTTTCAAGAACTTCAGCCAATGCATCTTAAATGAGCGTAGTTAGCAAAGGGAAATCTCTAATGAGGGTAATTAACAAAAAGTAAATTTGCTAATCACTTACAGTGATTAATAAAAGTATTAAATATTGTATTTTTAAATTCTTTTACGACTCGTTTTAATGCACCAAACAAAAATAAAAAAAAATCTTTTGATATTTGTATTAAAATATATTAAATATTAGTATTTGCGTAATTCTTAAAAAACTTAAATAATAATAAAAAAGCTTAAATAATATTAAAAATAACTTAATAACTTATTTACAAAAAAAATATAAAACATAATTATTAATATTCAACATCACTATCGTCGGATTCCAATTCGGAATCAGGATCCAAATTAGATACATCCAAAAACTCGAACTGAGTTTCCTGGCACTTGATTAGTTCTTTAGTTTCAGCAAAGAGATCCTGGCTTTTCTTAGTATCTAACTTAGGTCTTCGTGCACTAATCAAAGGATCAGACGAAAGAACAAGCATATTGAGGATATCCTCATTGGAAGCTTGCCTGCTTTTTTTCCGCGAATGATGTTCCCGGAACCTTCTAAAATCTTTATTGCGTGCCTCCGAGGCTTCTTCTGAAAGGCTTCCGATTGGCACAATATCGTTATTGGCGATTATGTCTGCACCGTGTATCAAAAGCTTATGGACGGTTGAAGACATGTGGTACCAGTCGTATAGCTCCACGTACTTTTCTGCTGTTTTGCGGGCATAATCTTTAAATTTGATGACATCGATTTGCTCCCCAGATGTTATTGCTTGCAGAATCACGGCAAATCTTCGAACAAGCTCTTCATCCAATCCAGTAATGGCTGCAGTTTTATCAGGAAACTCGAAAAACCTTCTTGCCGTATTCCCGTCATTAGTGGTTCCTGAGCCTTGTTTTACGATGTCAATCAAAAGATTGAGCTCGTCTTTAAATTTATCCTGGATACTTTTTTTTCTTGCCTCTAACAATGCCTTGTACTCATTGCCTCTTGCAGCCCACTTTTTGAAGTCGAGTCGGTATGAAATATGCAAAAGACATTCCATAGAATTTATACGAGCGTGCAGTGATGACAAGCCAAATTCATATACGCCAGTTGACACAGTCTTTGATGTTACAACATCTAAACGGTTCATTTCTGTAGGTTTGGCTAAGCACAGGTAGCACGATGCGTTTGATCTAGCTTCAGAAAGATATGTACAAATTTTAGCATCGATCATTGTCATCATAAGTTGATGACTCACCTTATTACTACCGCACTCAGTAGGGATAAGATCCTTAATTTCATTATCCATTTGCCTTTTGTGACTGATGACCACTTCTTCGCTCTCCTTTATAAAAGTGAACTGCACTGGACGACAATATAAGGCTGAGCATGGCTTTGGATTCGTCCACAAAGTATCATCTCCAGCAGTCAGCTTGAGTGGCACTAACGAGGTCATAAATATACTGGAATCATCTTGTTGCCCCTCCATTTTCTGTTTGTATCGGCTTTGGTTGGAAGCACCATCAAATCCCCACTTAGATACTAGCTTCAAATCCTTATTTTGCACATTTTCAGAAAGACTTTCAATGATCCTCTTCACCGTGATATCAAGTAATGCTTGAAGTGTAATCCTAGCTGAAGAATCCATTACAGTGACTGATTGTTTCGGAGGATAGCATTGTAGTTTAGCTTGTTGCACTTTGTAGTAAGACGGGTAAATATCCTTAGCACCTTCCCGAACGGCCGTCTCTCGCAACGTGATGTATTGCCACTTAGAGAGTTTCAATGAAAGGAGCAACCCTAGTGATTTTTCTGGTGTAAATAAACAAGTTTGAACTGGTTTCTTAAGCATTTCTCTAATTTTTGCAGCTGCTTCTGGATTTTTCAGCATATATTTGATAACAAATGCGGTATCCTCACGACCATCTTCTTCTAAATGTAATGCAGCTGAACTGGCCAATTCGTTTGGATCTTCGCATTTATGATCTTCAGACCTTCTCTTCTTCTGTTTGCTTCCCAGATCTTCGAATGACTTTCGAGGTCTTTTTGTCATAGTACCAATAGACGACGATGTTGACGGTTCTGGAGAGATTAAATGTGCGCTAGGTCTCTCATCATTTGATTCTTGGATGACAAAACCGGTTGGCACACAACTTGGCCAATCGACATTAGCCTGAAGCCAATTTTCGTACTGCTTTCTGAATGTATCAAGGATACGGTGAGATTTCTGCCACCTCTGTGAAGCAGCTCTTGTAAATCTTCGACAAAATTCCTTGACTGTTACACGGTCTTCGTCAGAGAAGCGATCACCTAGACGAGCTACCACTGCACTGAACAATACTTCATGATCAAATGAAGTACTCCCACTTCTTAGAAAAACAAACAAGTCTAAGTTGGTGGTTAGACTTTCCATTATAATAATATTTTACGGTCACAGAATACGTATGTAGTTCAAAAGTTTGGAATACACTAAATTATTAAAGTCAAATTTAGCTTATTTATTGCTTTCCACTGATGATTAAAACTATAGTGATTAGCAAATTTATTTTTTGTTAATCTACCCTCATTAGAGATTTCCCTTTGCTAACTACGCTCATTTAAGATGCATTGGCTGAAGTTCTTGAAAATCTTCATCTAGAACTCCTAATCACAATCAATAGTTATTGTTTTGTGTTGTCGCATGATAGTCATGGACTCATGGTACTAAATAATAATAATTAAATATCACTTATTTAGGTTTATTAGCTAATTAATACTTGGTATTTTGACTAGACGCTTTAAAAAGATTCGTGAAAGAATTTAAAAAAATTATTATATTTCTTTATTTTTTTACTTAGTTTCTGCAGCAGTAACCGTCATACGCGGTATGTCAATAAATCATAAATAATAAGTTCTAAAACCCCCTGTAAGGATATTACGGTTTAACTTGCTGTTCCAAAGATAATCGGATTTTTCACACGAACTCCATACAAATTTTTCGTAAAAAAATTATAAGTCATCCATTTATATGCTAAATCAACCTTTTGTGAATATTTGAGCATAGAAATGATAAACCAAACCCATATCCATGAAAAAAACGACACATATTTTTTTTTATCCCTATGTCTATGAAAGTCGATTTTCAGCCCACCGTGCGCCGCCGCGCTTCGACCGCAACCATTGTTTTTGTATTTTTATATTCATATAAGTAAATATCGTGGATGAAAATGACACAAATTTACAATGTCGATTTTTCATGCATTTATGATATTGAATATAAAACTCGAATTATTGTAATATTTTTTTGAAGCGATTACAGCTTGGAAACACAAAATAATTAAAAATCTTAAAATTGCGTGCCCTAATTTGGCACAAATTTGATAAATAGGCATATGTAAGTGATCTGAGAAAGGAAATAGCTATTTCACTAATTTGAAATTTTTTTTTGCTCTGTTTTTACATGATGACCCTATGTCAGTTTGCACTGGACGAAGATGACACAAACTGTGTTTTCACACTCCGCAGGTTACCCTAGATATGATACCATAATTATTTTAAACTTTAAATAAATTTTGCCAGTTTGGATTTGAATAAAAAGAATCAACCACAAATCATCAAATTACTGAAAATGCAAGTAACAGAAGTGACACAAAACTCGATAATAAGCTTCATATGTACAACTGTATCCACAGGCAAGAAATAAGCAACTTTAGAATTATTGAAACTTATGACATCAAAATAGGCCAGCGCTATCGGACTATAGCATCAGATTTATAAACAGTAATATTTAAGGTGTTTTACATTTTATTATGAGTAAATTACATAATACATCGGTCTCGACCTGCCTCGCGCCACAAAATAGGTAACAGTACATAGTTCTACACCTCACCTCCCCGCACCCCTCTGCTTTCAGATACCCCACCTCACCTCACACTTTCTGGCGACACTTTAGGAGAGCCGAGCAAGGAAATGCAGTCAGGCACGCGCACTCGTTGGATTTGACTACATAAAATTGTGTCTTTTCAGTGCATAAAAAACGTTGAAAAATAACGCTAAATTAACATTTTCAGTGATTCTTTAGCTCAAATACTAGTTTTAATAACTGAACGAACATTAAAAGAATTGAAATGTAGATGACGCTAAATGCAAGGCGCGGCATTCAACTCAACACGCAATGTCATGGACAGTTTGCACAAACTGCACATGTGCAGACGCCATTTCGAAAATCAAAAACGTTCTATAGAGTGCCGGAGGGTACAACCGGTCGGTATAATAGAACTTATATTAGGGAAGATGAAATGAAAGTCTGATTACTAGAGTGGAACTAGCACAGCATATACTTTAATGTCTTGCTTTCTGTTGAATCACCATTAAACAGTCTCTAAATGAAAATAGTACCAGTCAAGTGCGAGTCGGGCTCGCGCACCGAGGGTTCCGTACCACACAACATATTAAGTAACATTTTTTATTCTCCGGGACCTTTGGCGAGAGGCCGACTCACATTTGGCCTGTTTTTTATTATTTGTTGTTATACTGTAGCACAGGTCCGGCACAATTACTAATTTTAATAACAGAACGAATAATAATAAGGAACAAAATGTAGATGATGTTCATACGATGCGTGGTAAGTCAACCCTACACATATGTCAAAGACAATTTGCACCGAGTGCGCATGTGCAAACGCCATCATGTCTAATCCAAAACTTTGTTTGAAGTGCTTGACTTGTGGCTCTATAATCACACCAAGTTTGAAGCTTGTATGTATTACCGCTTTTACCGCGACAAGAAAAAACAATGATAAAAACTAGTATCTTGTGTGAGGGACCCCCTTAGTTCTTAACTTTTCGACCTTTGTATTATTTGATACCAAATGCGGCATAATAACGCACCGGTTCAAAAGTTACAGCCCTCAATAGTTAGCACAGACAGACAGGCAGACAGACGCCGGTCGGACGCGGAATACGAACGTAGGCTTAGTAATAGGGTCCCGTTTTCGCCCTAAAAATCCTATTAAGTTGGAAAGTGTTGTCAAATTTATGCTGACTGTGCGTACACTTAGCACTGAGCCTATACAAAATTATAATAATAGCAAAAATAGTTATCAAAGGCCAGTGTTTTGAGACTTCTACAAGATGCCTAATGCCCATTATAGGGTAGGGTAACCTACGCAAATCGATGTACAGGATAGCCGTTTGGTATACATGTACTTTAGGTTAGAACAATCATTTTGACCAACAGTTCTTAAAAATATTTCCCTTAGGGGGGAAGTTATGACGTCATAAATTATTAGTATGGGATTAAAAAACAAAATCTGAAACCTATCGTGTGGGGTGTCAAAGGGCTTTATGAGCCGGTTCTAAAAATAGACTACACCATTACTTTTCAGCCAAGCTCTAAAAATCCAATAAGTATTTTCAAAACATATCAAGTTTGGGCTCCTCAAATTTTTCAAACTTTTTGTAAAGCACACGCTAAATGACTCGTAATATATATATCTAACGTCAAGCAATTTCAAAAAAATATATGTTTAGGTACTATTTTTTTTCAATAGTCCAACATAAAAATGATAAAAATAAAAAAAATTCAATATCAAAAATTTTAAATTGTTTTAATGACCTTAGATTTGAAGATATAACGAGAGATTTGGCGTATGCTTTACAAAAATTTACTCAGCTGTTTCCTAACTGGACGACCGAACTTGATATGTTTTGAAAATACTTTTTGGATTTTTTAATAACAAGTGGCTGAAAGGTAGTGATGTTTTATATTTTTAGAACTGGCTCATGAAGCCCTTTCATTTGATACCCAACACGATAGGTTTCAGAAAAAAATCATCTACTCCCATACAAAAAATTGATGACGTCCCCGCCCTTAAGGGAAATATTTTTAAGAACTGCCGGTCAAAGTGATTGATAAAGTACCTGTGTACCAAACGGCTATCCTGTACATCGATTTGCGGCTTTTTATCGATTTTGGCCTTGTAGGGCTTAGACTACATAGATAGTTGACAGTACGATCTCAGAATAGATATTTAATCTATGTACCTACAAGAACTATACAGGGTGTAAGGAAAAGTATCATTAACCTTTAAACCACATACTCTACCCATCAAACTGAACAACTTTTACTATGGGAGCAAACCTGTCAGAACAAAAAAATATCAGCTGTACCATACTAAACTGCAATACCTACTCGATTCGAATGTATGGGACAGCTGATATTTTTTAGAGTATGTCTTTTAACCCTTTTAACGAACCATTAATTTTTATAACTTCTTCAATGTATGAAACCTTATTTTCTAAAAGTACAGCAGATCCATTTATTTTTAAATAAAAACTTTTGATATGCCTGCGTTTTCTAGTTTATAAATTAGAATAGTAATTAAATGCATATAAAAATATAACTTCAAAAACGTAAAATAATTTTTAAGTCTTTTTCCAATTTCTCTCAATGGTTTTCTCTACTTAAACCTAATATTATAATGTAAAAGTTTTAATGATTAGTTTAACAATTGGTAATAATAATTAAGTTTTAAATTCAAAACTAAACCTTAAAATTATAAAACAATTATCAAAATGGTATGGTTTAAGAACATTATGTTGAACAATTGTTTAAATTAATGAGTTCTAAACCATAAGATTAATAAATAATACTGACATTATATTATTAATTATTCTTATATCTGAACTCTAAATGTAACATAGGTACTTATTGCATAACATACCGACTTGTTTACAAAGTACACTAAGTTACCATATTCCATAACAATCATTTACATAAAGATTAAGAACCTACAACAGCTGTGTCTAAAGACCTTACATACTAACATAATAAATGAATAAGTAAATAGTGTGTAAATAGATAACAATTCAATCTTATATACAATGTGTTAATGAATTAACGCAAAACTAGAAAGTAGTTTGTTTAGAATCGAGAGCAGAATCGGATTATCATGTTTTCAACATAAGTAATTTTTTTCAAAATATTGAATTATTTTTTTGTAAAATTTAAAATTTACGGAACTCGATCTCAACCTACCACACGGGCACACTAACCCTAGTTACTACCAAAACGAGATTCTTAAATGTATCCGCCAGCACACTAGCACTTTCATTTATTGCTGAAATGATAACAAATCATCTTTTCCTGAAAACTTAAAATGTGAATAACTTTAAATTTTAACTATCTAAATCAATAGATGAATTATTATTTTAATCTAATTATTTTGTTACAAATCAGTTGGGGTGTATGAGGTTTTGTGCTTATTCATTAACACATTGTATACACTCTACAATAATGGAATCAAAATGAAACAGTTAGATGTCTTCAGAATTCTGGAGAACAAGTAAGCCTTGATATTCCATATCCTTGTACATGATGTCCTGATTCAATGTGTGCAGGATGTCCTGGAATCGTTGCTTTAATGCCACATTTTCCATTCCAGCAATTTCATGTTGAGTTCTCTGCCTGCGTTGTTTCAACTCTTCTATTTCTGCCTTTAGGTTTTCAATTCGGCATGTCATATTTTCCTTAGGCATGTCTCGTGATTTATAATCACTATCGTCTTCAGAAGACATTCCTCCACTTTTAGGAGCTCTGGATACTGTGGAGGATGGCTTGGTGTATTTGGTTGATTTTGAAGTTTGTCCGATTTGCCCGTGAGATCGAAACATTTGTGACTCAAACTCTATGGGCAAGTTGACACTTTTATTTTTCACATTGCCCATGCCTTGCATAGAGTTTGTGTCAGACAATCGAGTATCATAGGCTGAGAAGTGGATGTCGTCCATATCTACATTAATGTTAACATCCTCATCGCTGTCACTCACCGCTCCTCCGAAAATGTCCACTAAGTTTGAAGACTCTGACATGTTAGTGGAATCAGCTGGCGGTTCCCATTTTGCATTGGCACGCTCTGCTTTTAGTTTCTTTTCAGATTTGACACTAGCAGTAGCTCGTGGTTCAGGCTTATGAGGGATAGGAAGGTCGTCCTCCTCCTGTACAACTTCCCATGAAATGCTGACTGCTTCATTGTCTGCACGCAACAGCCTTTTCACTTCTTTCTCTATTTCAGGTGCCTCTACACATTTCTTCTTCAAGGTTTTACGGAATCGTCGTTTTCGAACGTTCTTAGTCGGAGGTGTGATACCGTGAGGCCATAGAAACTTTTTATCAACTTTATAAGGGTCCTTTTTCTTAGTTTTTGTTGGAGTTTCTTCCTCAGCAGTTGGTTGATCCGGTTCATTTTTGCATATCATCATTTGGGAAATGTCTGCTGTTTTGTAAAAACTTTTGTTATCTATTGTTTTGAGTGACTCTATGATGGTGGGTAGATCAACGATTTTAGAGTGCATCAGCCAATGATCGAAACGCACTTGCCCATGTCTCATGTCATTTTCTATTTGTATGGTGAGGCGGTTCTTTAGGTTTTCACCGGTCTGCAGGACTTCTCTCAAAAGTTTCGCAGGTTCGTCGGGTAACCTCAATACGAATTGCGACTCCAGCTCAGTTGGGTATTCAGGTTCCCTTTTATCTCTGTCTCTATTCATTGTTACTAGATAACAAAGAATTTGTTAACTCAAAACAAACTGATCTACTTTCTCCTCAAGGTTTTAACGTAAATAAGTTGCACAAATGTTAATTTACCTCAACCGGGCTAGATGGTATCGATTTCTTTTTTGTTTAATATTTCCGTCAATAGTTCCGTAATCTGGTTCTGAGCGCACAGTCGCATGTGCACCAAAGAACCCTTATAATCCTGTCGGATGTGTGCACAGTGTGCACTGCACCCCTGCACCGCGAAACCAAGGCACCTACACAGACTACACACAGAAGAACAATAACACAGATTGACTAACTCAAATGTAGTGATTAATTTTGTTAAATGTAAAAATATTGTGTTGTATTGAAAACTGATTCTGAATGATTTTTTTTAATAGTTTATCCTTTCGGAAAGGAATGGGAACTAGCCCTTACAGCCGTGGTTATATTTTTCTTTGTACTTAAACCTAACTCTTGAAATGCGAGGGGCCAATAGAAGTTTCACATCAAAAGTAACGAATGACCAGTATCCAGAGCCGTTAAAGAAATTTTATTTAAAAAAGTGGCCTTGTCTATGCCGTGTAGGGTTACCCCATTGGGGGTTTTTGCCGTGATTTTGGGGAAAATTGTGGTCTTTGGGGAAATGAAATCGTTGGGGAGTAAATTATTAAAGTGGAGAGTTCGGTTTATCTAGTTTGTTTTTTGAGGACTTAATCGAAAACCATTTTCAGAAAATTGTCTCAATAACAATATTTTCTTTGTACTATATGCTTTGTACAGATGTAGTGCTGAGTTTTGAAGGGAAATTTTAATTTAGTATTGTAGCGAGAAGCGCACGGACCCGAATGCTTTCTCGCTCGCACACATCTCTCTCCAACGTTTTGCACGCGGCACGCGCTTTGATGACCGTATTTTATAAGACCCGGCGCAGCCAGCGAATGTCATTGTCACTTAGCTAGGCGGTTTTGACTGAGAGATACCCACTGCAGTCCTCAAGTGCTGGCCTCGCAGTCCGTTCCAAAACCCATGTCTTCCTAAGCAGAAGAGTGAGATAGCCACGCAATCCACTCGGATGCATAGCTAGGGATGTTTGTATGTGTTTATGATATAATTGTTTTTTTTTCTTTGAAATGACTAATGGAGCGTTGCTCAGGGAGCAGTTACTGCTTTTTACTACGGACTATTGGAGGGACAACGAAGGGTCTACCGAGCCAAATGAATGAACTTAAGCAACCGACCTAGGGGCACCCAGAGGGATCGGTGAGAATTTGTTTGTTGGGCATGTTAATGTATCCCGTAGAAGCACTTAGTTTAAATGTTATTGTTAGTTACTCTTTTTATTTTTCTAAAGTTTTTACCTTGTACTTTTTTTTTCTCATTGTACCTTAAACCGTTTTTAAAACGTGTCGTCATGTAATTGGCGTTGTAATATTAAAATTTTGTTGTATAAGAAATTAAGTAATTTGCTGTTTGATAACCAATAAAGATAAATTAAATTAAAGTATTGGAATACATTTTTAAACCATCATCCTCTTTCACTCAGCCACCCTACAGTAGGTAACTATTATTTTCTACTTATCGTATCTTGGGTATTTTGTGATTTAAACAATACAAAAGTGTCATTGAAGTGTATAAATGTTGAGATTTGAAGTACTCTATAAGTTTATCGACCATTTGTTTTCTGTGTATTTGTTTTTATTTCTACCATAAGTCTTTTGGGGGATTTTTCTTTAAAACGTTTCATTTCGGGGGAAAAATTATCAATTTGGGGTTCCGAAAGAAACCACATCTGGCAGCCCTGATCCCCTGCCTCGCCTCGTAGAATTTTTTTTTTCGTCTATGCCTCGCCCTTGTCATCCACGTCAAAATTGTCAAATCAGTGCCGCCATCTTAGCGCTTTCGGCGCTAGATCTCGCGCTTTTTTTGTAAGTTTAGCGCCGTATATCAGAACTTAGCGCCTAGCGGAGAATCTAGCGCTTTTTAACGTTTAATAAAGCAACATGATTTGTGTGGAAATATGCTATACTTTGTGTTTTTTGATTGAAATATGATAATTATTGATAGCACATTGTGGTCAAAACATGTCCATAGAGTGTGTTAGGGAGATTCAAATACGAACGCTTATCTGAAGTGCTATCATAAATTTTACAAGAGATCTACGAATTGACTGACTTAGGAATGGCTTTCGGAATCACTGATACGTCTATTTAGAGCACTTTGAAGGACTATTTATGTGATAAGAATTTAGCGTCGAATCTAGCGCTTTTTTATCCATCGATAATTTTGGAATCAAGCGCTTTTTTCACAGATTTAGCTCCCAATCGATTTTTTGAGGTGACAACCCTGTGTCAAATTTCATTATTTCAATTTGTCACATAAATTGTCAAAATTATAAATCAATTTGTTCATTTTGTGCATACAGAGAATTAAAGTCAATTTTATTCAACGAATGTGAGAAACAAATCATCTATAGTAGCAAAAGATTATTTACAGGTGAGTTTTATACTACAGAATTGATAATGGGAACTGATTTTGAGTTTTCCGATATGTTTCAGATTTGCATCCGTTTTCTACCCATTATGTTTTGTAGTCGCTGCAACTTTTTAAGATTACAAAGTTGTGTTTAGCGGAATTCTTGTGAAATTATAATCTACCTATATTCAGGGTAAACTTGCTTGCTTTGAAAGAGCCTTTTGATATTGCGAATTGTGAAATACCTATTTATGTTTTTCTATGACGCAAGGCTTTTTCCACATTGCGGACACGTATGTTCATTAATGTTAAAGGCTGGTGCAGACCAGATGCGTGGCGTGACGTGACACGTGACGTGACGACACAGAATAGGTAATAGTATATAGTTCTACATACAGAACTGCCACTCCCTGCCCCCCTCTGACTTCAGATACCCCACCTCACCTCACACTTTCCGGAAAACTTGAGGGAAGCCGAGCAAGGGAATGTAGTCAGGCACATGCACCCGTAGTATTTGACTACATAAAATTGAGTCTTTTCAGTGCATAAAAATGCTGAAAAATAACACTAAATTCACACGTTCAGTAATTATTTAGCTCAAATACTATTTTTAATAACAGAATGAACAATAAAAAGTAACGAAATGTAGATGATGTTCATACGATGCATGGTAAGTTTACCCCTACACATATGTCAAAGACAATTTGCACCAAGTGCGCATGTGCAAACGCCATCATGTCAAATCCAAAACGTTGTTTGAAGTGCTGGACCTGTGGTGATGAGTGCACGCATGTGCAAGCCCTGTCACACCGGCAAGAGCGGTGCAGGAACACGTCACGCACGTACATATGTGCATGCCCGGTCTGGCATCTAACAGGGAGTGCCATATAATACAATGTCATCATTGTTTTACACGTGTGCGACGTTGCCGTTCCGCTATTCATGTGCACGGACTCGGTTTGTCAGGTAGAGCTGGCTGCAATCAGCAGACCGAAAGTTTGCATGGAAACTCAAATAAGTTTCTTGCGAATTTGCTATGGGTTTTTTAGGGAAATTTGGGTACAATCACAATTAAAGTATTAAAGTAATGCAACTGTTTACCCTAACCCCCCTTTATAACATGTAATACTTTATTATACAGTTAGAACTATGAAGTTAGTAGATTTCATCAGCATTTGCTTCTCTATCAAATGTTCAGATAAACGTTTTCTTATATTCCTATGATGTTAATAATTTTGTGTTTTTGTTCATAGAAAGTGATCAAAAATGAGGTTACTTTTTGTTATCGTGATTGGCATGCTGCTGCACTGCGCTTATGCTCCTCCGGTGTCTCCTGACAAAGATCAGGACAGTGAAGTGAAGGATGACTTGGTAAGAAAGTTCACATTTAAAGTATTGATTATTCACTATAGGAATAATGAATCTTGAGTGTGTTTTAATGTAGCATGTTCCCTTTTTATGAAATGTCTTCTACATTTGTGTCAGCATGAGCCATATCATATGACATGACAATTACTCGGTCTGTAGTGGAAAGATTAGCCAGTCTGCAATGGTTGTATCGAGGCTGATTGCCCAGGGTGCGCAGCGCAACACAAACTCAAGTTTCGTCACCTGGGGAGTCTCTTGCCTTGCAACCCACTGAGTTAGATGACTAGAGATAGCACGATAAACAAAAGACATGCTCAATGTGCGGCAGCCGGTGAGGGGAACAGGGGGGAACGTGTGCAAAAACATGACAGAGAGAAAGAGATAATAAATAGTAAAAACTACACGCGCTAGAAAGACAAAAAAGGTTTTGCTAACTTAATGAACACAAAATTGTTTACTCAAAATAATATCACATAGATAACTTTTTGACGTCATGTTTTTGAATCTACCACCGCGTCAGAAGGTGTTCCGTTGTAGAGAAGATGCGGCCAGAAACCCTACAACACACTTCTTTTAAACAAAACAAAATATCCAAAATTCTATTACATAAATCCAATATTAAATTACATTACATAGTGTAACATTGTCAAGACTAGACGTTTTGGTCATTCAAATAATCATTGAGTTTATAGTAACCTTTTTTACAGAGGACTTGTTTAACTTTGTCTGTGCATTACTATTTTGTTCTCTTTTTTGCGTATAGGTTTGTCCCTTACTATAATTTATTTGAGTGGCAATATCTCTTCTCTTTTTACGTATAGGCTTGTCCTTATTTGCATTTGCTTATATTTTTCGAGGGTGGGATAAAAATATTGTTTAAAATAATATTGAAAATGCTTTTTAATAATTAATTCATCTTGCTTACTTATGAAAAGTTATTCCTCTACCTTTGCTTACATTTCTTGAATTGTTTGTGCAGTATCTCAGTACACACCACGGCATTTTTTATGAGGATTATTTTTTTTTCAATCAAACTGCTACACGTGACCGCAATGAGAGAATGACTAAATGCAAGAGTACTATATCGCCGCAATAGAATGGGACGTCATGAAGCGCGAGGTTCGCTCTATACATCTAACTCAGTGTTGCAACCCATAAAAACTTTTATAATAATGAATGAACATACATTTTTATTTTGTATTCTCTTGATAAATGTTTTCTTCCGAAGTTCATTGTGTCACAAGGTTTCACTTTTGCTTGCAGGAAACTAAGCAAACAATTAGGGCCTGTTTCACCACTTCTGAGTAAGTTCTTGTTAGCTTATCCGACAGATAGTTTGACATGTTTTGTATGAAAGATGTGTCAAAATATCTGTCGGATAAGCTAACAAGAACTTACTAAGAAGTGTGAAACAGGCCCTTAGCCTTTTAAAATAAGATTCTTTTATAAATTATAGGTTAACTGATAGTTAAGATAATTTTCTGTCTAACATTGCAAATAAATTATTTTCTTACCCATAACAATTTAGGAGCCCAAAGGACAAGATGAAGTAAGTTAACAAGGTCGGAGTGTAAATATAAAGTTTATATTTATTTTTGTTAATATTTCTCACAGTAAAACTTTTTAAACTTACGTGATAACTTTTTGCCACTAATAACATAAGCTTAATCATTAGGTATTTTTCTATAAAGACGGTCAGTTGTACGTACGTTCATTAAAGTTAATCCGCCATGAAATCTCTTGCTAGCTTTTAATACGTCAACATGACAAAAAGTGACAGCAAGAGATTTAATGCAGGATTAACTTTAATGAACGTACGTGCAACTGGCAGAGTCTTTCTTAATCCGCCAAGCCCCTGGATATAAACGAATGGATCCATAACCTCCTTACAAGCATGAAAACACGAAAATTTACCATGGCGGTCGGTGAGGTTCGTCCTTTCGTACGTGTCCGTCATAGATGTTTCCAACGTGTTTACTTTGCCCCTTTCTATCAATTTTTGTCGTTGGATTAGAATGGGGCAAAGTTGACGTCAGAAACAACGACGGGAATCTACGAAAGAAGGACGAACATTACCGCCAAGTATTATTTTCATGTTTCACCGCTTGTAAGGCAGTCTGCTCTCCAGGTATATAAAATACTTATTCCAACTGCCTGGTCAAGCCCTTGTGTACCAGACACAATACTTAAACAATTCGGTATGTCAAGTTTTTTTTGGAGGGCTGAATCGAAAACCAATTCAATCTGATAGTCTCAATAACAATATTTTCTATTTAAGAGATTTACTGGCCATATACAACATGTTAATAAAATAAACGTCATACATCCCCTACTGATTTATAACGAAATAATTACATTGAAACAATAATTTAATTATTTTACATTTAAAATTTTCATACAAAAATAATTTGTTATTATTTCAGCAATGAATGAAAGCGCTAGCTAATGAAAGGTGAGGTTGCCTGTGCGGTGGGTTGGCATCGAGTTCAGTAAATTTTAAATTATATGAACAAATATTCTGCTCTCGATTCTAAACAAACTATTTTCTAGTTTTGCGTATATTCATTAAAACATTGTATATTATGGAGATCGAATTATTTTCTACAGACCATTTTTGCATTCAGAGATTACAGGTCAAAATAATTTAAAAATTAAATTTATATCGATAAACTCGATAATTCGAAAAAAATTAATAAAGAAATTAGTTTCTTAATAATATAATAATAAAATAACTAGACATACTGAATTGTTGTAAAACTATAAAACGAAAACAAAATAATGAAATCAACTTACTACCTTTAAGCCGTTTCTTCAGAATTAATAACTGAACAATAATCTTTACCTAGAAGTTTTTGAAATTCAAGTAAAATAAGGTTAACTATCCATACAAACTGACAGAAGTATTTAAAAAAGTTACAGTATGAGTATGAAGAAATACTGATATACTTACATTCAGTTTTGAGTGTCAGTCAGTCAAAATTATATGCATACCTATTCCAAAAGTTCATTAATATCAAATACATCCTTTGTTATCAATTCTGTACTAAACGGTTTTCAGGTATTGCGTTAGTTAATTTACTAACATAATCGTTCGATTCTGTACTAAACGGTTTTTAGGTATTACGTTATTAATTTACTAACATAATCGTTCGATTCTGTACTAAACGGTTTTCAAGTACGCAATAATTGAAAACCTACCTGTAATTAATATACACTCACATTATGAAACTTGCAGGCGAGTGCAGCAGATCTAGCAGAGGCTGTAATGGCCAATGCTGACGCGTTTCATACGTCGTTTTTCAACATACTTGCGAGGAAAAGTTATACCATTTCTTAAAATACAAAAATTTTAGACAAATACTTGTGAAAAATGGCGCTGGGCTTCTTTTTTTTTGCATTCCGTGCCCGTGACTTTAACCGACATTCAACCAACGACATTAAGTTGCAAATAACAATATTTTAAAAACGTTATAAACGTAATATTTATGTATTTATAACACAAATTAATATTAATTTGTTAACTAAAATAAATTGTTTGATGAAATGAAGCGTTTATTGATCATATTTTCACTAAAACAGATTAATTTATTCAGAAAAAAGTTTGGTTTTTTACATAAAAACTCTTTGCTGAGATTTATGAACAAACTATAGAAAAAAGTAACATTTTCGCTAGTGTGATAATATAATCATTTTCGCACTCTTGTTGTATACGCTGGATTATGTACCTAAAAGCGGTGCAATAAGAGCCACTTTACGAGCAAGTATGTTGAGAAATATTTTACATGTATTTTTTCCATGTTTGACACTTATTTTAAAGGAAAGTGATTAATCTTTTTTTGTGTTAATAAATCTTTCAATATTATTTTGTTAACCTTATTGTTGTTTGAAATATTAAATAAGGTATAATAATAATAGGGTATTTGCATTTCTGTCGAAATAAGAAATAAAGTAGGTTTAATGCAAGTTCCCTATAGTATCTGGGTATTCTGTCAGTGATTAAAATAACTCATATGACTAATCAGGTAGTAAATAAATTAAATTAGAAAACTAATTACCTAATTACTTGATTTGTTTAAGGATGAATATATGATGAATATGGAGTATCATAGATACTTGAAGGAGGTGGTCCAAGCTTTGGAGAGTGACCCAGACTTCCGAGAACGTTTAGAAAAGGCTGACGAAAAAGATGTCCAAGTAAGTTAAACAAAAATATGTACCTAGGTAAAAGGAATTTTGAGAGTAGCCAGAAATGTTGCCAATCTAAAACTTAGCCATGTTGCAGTATAAGAAATTGTATCTAGTACTACAGACAGTACGGACACTACACACCCTGTCCCCTACCAATTTTAACCTTGCCCCCGCTTGGTAGGAAGCGTGGCGGAAAATGTTGGCAATACATAGAGAAATTAAACGCTTGGGGCAATAAGCTATTCCTGTCTCACTCCCACTCACTCAGTCGCACATGCTTGCTTACCTCTTGTGCATTTGTAATAAATTACAGTCAAAGATATTATATTATAACGAAAATGTGGCACAATACAAGCATAGAGATTAGTTTCTAGATTGTTTCTGAAAAATTTCATTAAGGTTGTTGCAGAGTTGTCAATTTCATACAAAAGTTTGACGCATAATACGAGTAGACGGTACAATAAAGCTTTGAAATTTTCCATGGATTAGTTCAAAGATTTCTAGATTAGAGATTAGTTTCTAGTTTTTTTCGGAGAAATTTAATTTACGTTAGTATTGAAAATATAACCAGACTTCGTTTGTATGGAGCGCGCTCCGAATTATATCCTCTTAAGGCATCTGGACCTGTCTTAACGAATTGGTTACACCACCATCTGACGGAACCATCCAGGACCAACTGCTTAACGTGCCTTCCGTAACACGGAGGAGTCGCTCGAGATAAAATACACCTAACCGGTCACCCATCCCAAGACAGACCGGACCTGACGTTGCTTAACTTCGGAAATACCGAAGCTCCACTACGCTAACGAGCGCCTTCGTAGTACTTACCATAACATATTTTACTTACAGTCAGGGAAAATAGCAGAGCAACTAGATTTTGTGAATCACAATGTGAGAACAAAGTTGGATGAAATAAAACGTCGCGAAATGGAACGCCTTCGTCATTTGGCGAGTAAGGTAATTATTTGTCTAATTATTGTTTACTAGCTTAAGCCTAAGCACACGCTCACGACTATATTCCCCGAGGGGGTAGTCAGAGATAATCTGAAAACTCAGAAAATCCACGTTTCACCAGTTATAACGAAACTATGTCCAGTGTGACGGGGAGTGAGCCCGTCGCCACTTGTGATGGACAGTGGGTGCAATACATGCCTACAGGGTCCTTCTTAATATGCTGATTTTGTAACAGGATGACCAGACCATCAAACTGAACAACTTTCTATATGAGATGGGACCAACACCTTTCCCATACATTTGGCTCGAGTAGGTTAGCAGTATTGTATGAAACAGCTGTTTTTTTAATAGAAATTTCTGTGTTGGTGCCATAGAGAAAGTTGTTCAGTTTGACGGTCTGATCATCCCCTTAAAAAGTGTCAGCATATTAAGGACCCTATAGGTATATTATGTATTAAAATAAAAATGTCACACTGGGCAGAGTTTCGGTACTACCAGTGAAACGTGGTTGTTCTGAGGTTTTAGAATATCTCTGACTACCCCCTCTGGGAATATAGTTGTGAGCATATGCTATGCATAAAAATGTCTTTAAAAAACACTTTATATTCGCAGCAATATGAACTGACTAACAATTTGGACACTGATGTTGGCAAAGTACCCACCAATGAGCATTTGGACCACGGCAACCCTCACACCTTCGAGATCGAAGATCTGAAGAAACTAATTCAAAAAACGACCGCTGATCTGGAAGCTGCCGATAAGCAACGAAAGAAACAGTTCAAGGTTTGTAAAATACAATCCACTTTCTAGCAAACAAACATTCTTCTTCAGTCTTTCAGAGTTATTATTTTAACTGATGCTAATACATTTTTTTTATAGCTTGGACATTGCCACACAAATTATCTAGTCACATTTAAAGTACCAGAATCTAGCCTGGACTTGTATTATGATGACTTGACAACGATATAGAATACATATATAGATACAAACATTCATGACTCGGGTACTAATATTCATATTCATCATACAAATATTTGTCCCTTACGGGATTAGAACCCGCGACCCTCGGCACAGCAGGCAGGTTCACTACCGAGAGGTACCGGGCTGTCATACATACAGGGTCCTTCTTAATATGCTGACACTTTTTAAAGGGATGATCAGACCATTAAACTGAACTACTTTTTCTACGGAACCAACATCGAAATCGCGAATAAAATCCGCTGTCTTATACATTTGTCTTAAGTAGGTTTGCAGTTTTGTATGGAACAGTAGATTTTTTTTCGCGATTTTGGTGCCATAGAGAATAATTGTATTAAGAATATAAGAAGAACCTTATATTCTTAATATTAAGAAGGACCTTATAGTTTGCGAGAAACTTTAGTCATGGATTTACGATACGATACGAATAGTTTAGGAAACATTTGAAAAAACCATGACTTAAATAGCGTACTAAATTATGTACTACTCACATTTCTGTTGTACGTTCACGTAACGTCCGTTAAATAAAATGGAATTATACTCGAATACAATGCGCCTATATCACAACCATGACAAATGAGTAATAAAACCAAGCAAGTGGGTGAAGTAAAAAGTCTTTAGTAAATATCTCTTATAACTTTATAAAACCCTGTGCTGTTTATAAGATTGAACTATAGCAAGAGAGGCCAAATTTTTCAAGTACGCGGTCTACGTTGAAACTCAGATATACCTGGCGGTCTAAATTCAGAAAATGTACTTGTGACACATTTATTCGATCATAAATTTTATATTTTGGTAGTGGATATTTGACATTATTAAATGCTCGTTTGTTGATCTTGAATGAATGAATGAATGAAATATACTTTATTTACACCAAAAGCAAAATACAATACACAAGGTTTTCGTAGGTGATATAAAAACTTGCCATAGTTTCCAAAAATTTGCAAATAAGTCAAAGTATCAGACTTAATATTTCCTCCTTGAGCACTATAGTCTAAAGACTTTGCATCAATTGATCTTTAAAAATTTACGAAATTATTCGCCCGATTTCAATAAACCATGAAGCTTCGACGTTTTCTACAATTTTAAAATTTCACTTATTTGTAAACAGCCCAATTGATAAGCGCAATTTTGATATTATCGGATTTGAAATAGGAATAATTGGGCGATTGTTTAAAAATATATATATTTCATTTTAATTTACTGAACTCTTTGGAGTCTACCATAAAAGACGTCTTGGCCACCACTGAACTAATAGGTACATATGGGGTGCTTTAGTTAGACCATCAAACTGAACAACTTCCACAATAAACAGAAAATATTTATTCTTTATCATTGGCCACTGGACCAAAATGTACGTTAAGCGCGAGAAATTTCGCATTCGAGCAATTAAACGCGAGAAAGATCGCAGCATCGCCCATACTGCCGCGCGCGACAGCACTCACTGTATCTTTCTCACTCTATCAAATGACGTTCCTGAGCGGCAGAAAAGGATATAGCATGAAAAAAATTGATTCCGTTTTGACAGATGTGGGTCAACCCTAAGTTGCTCGGTTTAATGGTCTAAAGGGCCCCCTAAAATATGTAACGTCAAGTTTACACCTTTCTTTATAAGTTGACGGACGGTTTTTAAAAAGGACGATAAGACTTTTCCCTATGAAACTGTAATTGAAAATGCGAAATAATTTCATAAATCATAAATATGAATTTCAGGAATACGAAATGCAGAAGGAATTTGAAAAACAGCAACAACTCGAAGCCATGGAGGAAGCCAAGAAGAAGGAATACATGGAAAAACTTAAAGAAGAGGAAAATGCTAAGAAACATCATAAACCGGTAATTAATATTTATTTGAAACTTTTTAAGCAGGAAACATATTCGAGACATCTACCTAAACATACGTCGAGTCGCTTTCTGACTTGATAGAAATCATTTATCGTAAGTGAGGACCTTCAAG
Organism: Agonopterix alstromeriana; assembly: GCA_963924505.1. Classification (NCBI taxonomy): domain Eukaryota; kingdom Metazoa; phylum Arthropoda; class Insecta; order Lepidoptera; family Depressariidae; genus Agonopterix; species Agonopterix alstromeriana. The sequence goes on from OZ004661.1 coordinate 17,569,202, forward strand.
TCGTATCTCATTTGTACTTAATATGGATAGCTGAAGGCATTTTTGGCCTGGTCTAGTCTCAGGGGCGTTTCTGGCAAAATTCACCGAGCCTAAAGGGGCCCTGAGAGCCTATCCTTTAGTATAGTAGAGCAACCAGTTTAAATAAAGTCGTAAAATAAAGATTTTCGTAGGACTGAGTAGTCTTATACCGACAAGTGGTATCGTTGTATTCGGTGGAGTTAATTGATTAGGAAAAATGTCGTTGTCGCTTTCTCAATTGGTGGAGTGGGGAGTTATGACGTCATAAATTTTTTGTATGGGATAAAAATTGTTTTTTTACTGGAACCTGTCATGTATGGTATCAAATGAAAGGGCTTCATGAGCCGGTTCAAAAATCCAAAAAGTAATTTTCAAAAGATACCAAGTTTGGGCTCCTCCAGGCAGGAAACGGCTGGGTAAATTTTTGTAAAACATACGCCAAATGACTCATAACATCCTCATTTCAAAGGTCAAAAAAGAAAGTAATGTTTTTTTTCATTATTAAAAACTTAGACAGTTCTTTAAGCTTCAGTATCACTTTAAAAAAAAACACTTAATGAAAAAATTCAATGTCATTAGTAAACAAATATTTATAAAATTGTTTTTATGACCTAAGATATGAGGATGTTATGAGTCGTTTCGCGTATGTTTTACAAAACTTTGTCCAATGTTTTGCGTGCGCTTCTAAACATACTTTGTTTCTTTGTTTTATTGTTTTTATTTGTGCCTATTGTATTGTTTAGAATGAACTACTTTTAATCGTTTATACTATCAGATAGAAATATTGTTGTGTGTTGGTGCCTACTCTGATGTATGGGAGTGAATGTTGGGTATGGAATAAAATGAACGAAAGTCGAGTGAATGCAGTTGAAATGCGCTCCTTACGAAGTATGTGTGGTATTACTTTGGTTGATCGAATCAAGAACATTGTGAAAAGGGATTAGTTGAAGGATGATATAGTAATAAGGATTGAGAGGGGTTTGCTTAGATGGGTCGGTCGCGTAGAGAGAATGAATGAAAGAAGACTTAAGAATGAAATAAATCAAGCAAAGGTGAGCGGAAGTGTTGGGAGAGGCCGTCCGAGGAAAATATACCATGATCAAATCAGTGATATTTTCCGAAAATGACAAGTGCGTGGCACCCTCAATCGACGGAAGTGCATGAAAAGATGTATGAAGTGAATGAGGCTAAAGAGGTGTGTCAGAGTCGTAGCGTGTGGCGGTCCGTGGTCTCTGCCTACCTCTGGTCTATGGGACAATGGCGTGAGCTTATGTATGTATGTATGTATAGAAAGATTGTTCATGATGTCACACTTATGACCACGACCTCCCTGCGTAGTATGGCAGCGTGATACGCGCCTTCGCTCTCATTCTATTTGCGCGCGAACGAAAGAGATAAAAGGCGTGATAAAGCCGTATCACGCGTAACATGCTATGGCGGCAGATCGTAGGTGTGACATCAAGATCAACCTTTTTTAATATAAAACGGGTTTAAGATAGCATTTAATAAATAGCTTAAATAATAAAATGAGTCAACGATGCTATGGAACATAATTCGGTATGTCAAGTTTTTTTGGAGGGTTGAATCTAAGACCGTTTCGAGATAACTATCTCTACAATAATATTTTCTATGTCAGACATTTTAAAATGAAAGGATTACAGATATTTTTAATAACCCTGTGAACTCCTTGGTAAACTTAAAATCGACTTAAAATAACTGGCCATTAAGAAAAATATACATTCACAATGTCAGAATTTGATGTTGCCCTTTCTGTTTCCAGCATAGAGTTAGAAAGAAAAAGCAGGATTTTTAAAAATATTTTAATAAAGCAGTAGTTTTTACCCGACTGCGCCAGGAGGGTTATGTTTTTCGAGCGTATGGATGTATGTATGTTTGTATGTTTATTTCTTTGGCAAGGCCTACAGCCTAAACGGCTTGATGGATTTTAACGTTTGAGGTGTCATTAGATTCCTAAAAATTGTGAGAGTGACATATTAATTAATATGGTGTCGGCCAAATAAAAAAGGGAGGGAGAATAAAAACAATTTTTTTCATTAAAATTACGATATGGGTATGAAATGAAAGCTAGTGATCTGACGATTCCAAAAATATATATATTATAGTACTTTTATGTTACCGTTTCGACACACGACTAATTCTCCATGGAGTTCGCATTATTTTCTCTCCACCATTTTTGCATTTAGAGATTACAGATAAGAGTAATTTAAAAATTAAATTTATATTGATAAACTCGATGAAACTGGTTTCTTAAAATTATGTCTTCTATCCGTAAAAAATATAAAATGAACACAAAAAAAAAAACTTGACATACCGAATTATTTACTTCAATGTTAACGAGGTGCAATTTAGTTCAGGCCACGTGGTTCGTATCACGTATCTATCGGATGCCGAGGATTTTTCCCGCTGGACCGATTATAGTTTTTTTTGGTGGGATCACAAAGATTCTCGTACTTCGATGATCAGACCCTTATGGTCCTTATGGTTTTTTTCCCAGCCCCAGTTTGATCGATTACTAATTATTCAATTTGTGAATATGTGAAATTCGTTCAAGTTTTTGCAGTATGTACAGTAGTGTGGGTTTTGATGGGTGTGATTTTTAAAACATGTTAACACTAATACACAGGAACAGGTATAGTGTAGATAAAATAAATCTATTCTAAATGAGAACATTAAATATCGATTTATTTTATCTTTACTATGATGTAGTGTGACTGTAGATTGAAGATATTTACGAAAAAAAAAAATAACGTCACGATATAGGTGTTTGTGACTCGTTGACAAATTATGGTATTATTTGTCTGTTTGTTTATTTGTTTCTTAGTTTGTTCGATCCTCACGCTAAAACTACTGGACCGATTTTGATGAAACTGTTTGTGTTGAAAAAAATACATATGTGTACGTAAATAATTTACTCATGATTTAAAAATTGATAATTATTTTATGTCGCTACGATGATGTGAAGCGATGCTCACAGGCAAAATCGAGTTATATTGGTACTAACTAATACTAATCCGGTACTCGGCTTTTCGATTTTAATCGCACTGATTTGCCCAAAAATCTATTCGATTTTATAAAATGCACATTATACAAGGTGTTACAAAAATACAAATAAACATTTAAGGTGGTGGTTTAGACCATCAAACTGAACAAATTTCACTAAAGGACCAATATCGATATGCCGAAAAACAAATCTGATGTTCCATACTAAACTGCAAATCTACTCGAGCTAAATCGTCGTTGATACTGCAATATGTCAAATGCCAAATAAAATCAATTTTCGTTTTTTAATCGCAACATATCTGATATCTGGTTACTAGCTTGTGGCAATATGTCACATGTCTTCTATTTAAGCGCGTTAATGATGTGCAAAAAATTTCAATTTGTTATCTGTCAAGTCGGTCAGCTGTGGTGCCTGTGGATACAACGTTTTACCTTCTTCCTGAAAAATATTCCCCGTCCGATATGTGACTAATTGAAGTATCAACGACGAAATGTATTTCACAGCAGATTTTTTTCGCGATTTCGATGTTGGTCCCATAGTGAAAGTTGTTCAGTTTGATGGTCTAAACTAGTAATAATTATGTAATTGTATGTTTCGCACTTATTTGTTTTTGCATGTGTCAAAATTCCTACTGTTTTAAAGAACAAGATGCACAGATTCATATAAAATCATAGATCATTTTTGTCCGAATTGACACATACTTTTTAATTAAACTTTTGTTTTGTTTTGGTTTGCCTTTTTTCTATTATGGAATAAATACATTATTTTCCAGGTTTAAAGATGTAAATACTTCTTAATATATGTCTTTGAAATACATTTTATTTCTAAAACGGCAGTAAAACGTCATTTAAAACTTTTAAGGGGGTTTAAAAGTTTTAAATGTTTATTCCTACTTTTGTAACATCTTGTATATTATGTAATTTTGACAAAACAGCTTCACCATCCCGGTTCAAAACCGCAACTAGAAGAAGTGTGGGAGAAACAAGACCACATGGACCAACAACCATTTGACCCTAAAGCTTTCTTCATGATGCATGGTGAGTAATACCGGTAATAGTTACAATAATTATCTATTATCTGTAACAGTTACATCACCCCGTGACAAGAGAACAGTTATTAGAGATATGGAAAAACGCTGACAAAATGGAAACGAAAGATTTCAACCCAAAGGTGTTTTTCATGATGCACGGTAAGATCCATAGCGTGCAAGACTTTTGTAGGTAGTTTAGAATAAGTCTTAGAAGTTTTATTTGAATCATATTAGTGAATAGGTTGCTCGCACGCTATTTTGGATTTTACATTCATTTTTGTTTGCTAATGATTATGTAATTGTATGTTTCGCACTTATTTGTTTTTGCATGTGTCAAAATTCCTACTGTTTTAAAGAACAAGATGCACAGATTCATATAAAATCATAGATCATTTTTGTCCGAATTGACACATACTTTTTAAACTTTCGTTTTGTTTTGGTTTGCCTTTTTTCTATTATGGAATATATTCATTATTTTCCAGGTTTAAAGTTGTAAATACTTCTTAATATATGTCTTTGAAATGCATTTTATTTCTAAAACGGCAGTAAAACGTCATTTTGAAAAAGGAAACAGATGTCAACGATGACAGGAGTGGTATTTTTGAAAGTCACACGTTCAAATCAGCAGTAGAAAATGTTAAAATTACTATGGAAATCTTTCTACTGCTTCTTTCTACTGCGGATTTGAACGCGTGACTTTCAAAAATCGCAGTCCAGAACAGAGACAAATTATAATACACAAAATAAGTATGAATGCTGTAGAGTGATACTAATAAGTCATATTTTATTATTAAACTTAGTCGTATTTGACCGTCAGAGAGTTGGCACGGGGTTTTTGGACCGCTGATTGTGTATCTTATGTTTTAATTGACATTTCTGGTTTTCATTATTAATAATTTTGCACATAAAGGGAAATATTTTGTTAAAACGTATTTCTGTCTCGACTGCAAAATTGATGCATGGAAATATTTTTTCTACTTTTAGAATTTTATTGTTTTGTAACAAATTTTATTGATTTTCCCCTGATTTGAAGTTACGAACACATGCCTAAGCTAAGCGTAGATAACTTCTTATTACAAACATTTAAAATCAATTTCTATTAAAACAACTTATACACCACTAGCTTTTAATCACTGACAAAATGTTAAGGGTGTATTCAGACAATGAAACTGAACAACTTTCCCTAAGGAACATAAGTCGAAAAACGAGAAAAGTTGGACCTCCCATACAAGAGTGCGGATCAGGCGATCGATGTCTATGGGTGTTTTCGCTTTTCAACGCATGTTCCTGGGGGAAAATTGTTTAATTTTATTGTGAGAATACACCCATTAAAGTTAGTAATTATAAACTAGGTGTGTATAAAGTTCATTATCAAACAGCAGTAACTGAATTGCTTTGAACAGATGTAGATGGTAACGGAGTCTGGGACGCTGACGAAGTGAAAGCGTTATTCATCAAGGAGTTAGACAAGCTGTATGGGCCTGGGGGTCCCAACAAGGATCTGCACGAGCGAGCTGAAGAAATGGAACGGATGCGCGAACATGTATTCAAAGAAAACGATAGGAACCGAGATGGCTTGATTGACTTCCACGAATTTATGCTGGAGACCCAGAAAGCTAATTTTAATAAGGATGAAGGTTTGTTAAATTCATTTTCGTAAAACTTAAAACTATAGTGCGTCCAAGATAGCTCCGTGATTTTTACAGATCGTTTTAGAGCGTTTATTTTACTTTTTGAAAATTCTTGAGCCGTAGAAGCTTTAATTTTATGTTAAATGTTAATTAATCTTGTATATTTTTAGTGTATTATAAAGTTTAGATGGCACAAACAGCTTTAAAAAGGACTATACAATCTCTAAAGCCGCCTGTTTAAATCACGGAGCTATCTTGGACACACTATACCATAATAATCCTCACATAGAGAAGATAAACTATTAAATATTTAATTTGACGCGCCGCCTTTCCACGCTTGCGGAAAATCATTGGAACAAAATTGTGTATGTACTTGCAACATTGTCATTGAAGGTTGTTGACTGCAAGGTCCCAAAGCAGTTTTTTTTTATGGTCAGGCTTTAAGTGGGAATTTTGTGAAAATGGATTGTCATGACATGCTTACGTGAAATATATATGTTTACCACATTTATTTCTTTTGTGTGGACGATAAAATAAGTATAAGAGACATTTTAAATAAAAAAGGTAGGTATGCGATGCCATTTATTCACAATCGTAAAATTAAACGTTGAATTCCGTGGTGATCGAGCACGGATCCCTTCAAATATTATCTCTTCTCTAGATGTTTTTTTAATCAAGATTTAAATAATTTATTACATATTAATTTTCTAGGCTGGAAATCTCTGGATGAGAATCAGATTTACACTCAGGCCGAATATGAAGAATTCGAAAGGCGAAGACATGAGGAAATCCGATACCTACAGCAACGTGGTTTGGTACGTTTTTTATAAAGTATTTCTTCAATATGCTAAAAGTGAGCCATGCTTATCCGACCGACCAATGCCCATACAGTCCCTTGAGGTTCCGTATCCAAAGGATAAAAACGGGAGCCTATTCATAAGCATGCGCTGTCCGTCCGTCTGTTCTACCTATTAAGAGCTGTAACTTTTGAACCGTAACGGCTAGACAGTTGAAATTTTCACAGAATGTGCTCTATTATGACGGATTTGCTGACAAATAATAAAAAAATTTATAGTAAGGGGGGTCCTCTTACAAGAAACTAGTTTTTATCTTCTCACTCTATCTTTAAACTGGTAATACATACAAGCGTCAAACTTGGTGTGATTATAGGGCAAACTCTACAGTATAACAACAAATAATAAAAACCGGCCGATTGTGAGTCGGTCTCGCGCTAAAGCCGGAGAAAACAACACTTTTGTAAGTTAATGTGTGGTGGTGTGGTACGGAACCCTCGGTGCGCGAGTAGCCCGGCTCGCACTTGCCCGTTTTTATTATTTATTTTTACTTAAGACCCTACCACATATTTTAATAGACTTTCTAGAGAAAACTTGTGAAGTTTGTCACCCACCTCTCTACGTCACCTGACATTACTCGACAAAACTTGAGATTTATATCTCTTGAGGCAGGGTCTGATCTATGCTGTTTGTACCGTAAAATGGGGTTACATTGATTAATTTAGAAATTCAAATGATTATCACTTTTAACTCTAAAAATAAATAAAAATTCTGTAATACCGACTTAGCATGTAGACTTATTTGTCATTATAGAAAAAATTTAGTATTTATATTTTCGGAGAAAAACAATGATTTCCGGAATATCAACTCTATATTGAAAATGGGGTCAGGTTTATTGCCCCCATTGATCTAAGTGACTATCAAAGTAGTTTTTTTATTTTTTTTTGATTCGTTTAACTTCATTCTTACAACTGCTATAAATAAAATACAAATTCGCAAAACTGCAGAAAACATTTTTGTTGGCGATACGCTCTTATCTATAATTACATAATAAACAGTTTGTACATGCGAGCGATACACTACACTCATAGTTTTTTTTGTTTTATAATATTTTACATACCTGAATATTAATGTTATTTTTAGGTGAAGTTCGACTAACACGCTTTCATATTAAATTTATACATAAGTACATACATAAACTCAAGTCCCCAACTAGTTAATATTATAATTTTTCTTTTCTGGTAAAGTAACAGTAAATCCCCTCGCGCCTTGGCAAAAGGTGGGCAAATTAGCAATGTTGCCAATACAAAAATAAAAAACGGATGTGTCCAGTAGTCTTCGATATTTGAATAAAAACCGTTTTAAAAAGTAATCATCAAAGACGCATCAAAAGTAATCATTAAGGTTGTCTGGCAGAAATCGATTTTTAGCGATAAGACTGCCTATTTTTGTACCGTCTCCTGTTTGTTTACTCTCTGTATACTATGTTTTTTGGGGTAAAATAAAGTATAATTGATTGATTGACGCCCCGTGATTTGAAAGTCACCCCATTTTACAGATACTCATTTAACTTGCCGCGGATCTATTAGTGAATTATGAACCGCGCTACAGACATAAACACTATCAAAAAGAAATTTCTAAAACATGCAATAACACTATAAATATCACGTTATATGCAAACATGCAAATTCATATAATCCGAAGTTTACTCATGAGCATGCTTAAAGTTAAATTGAACTAAGCATTGCTTGTTAATTAATAACTTGATCAAGGTCTAGCTTTATTGTTGTGTTGTATTTAACAATAAGCATATGCTCACGACTATATTCCCCAAGGGGGTAGTCAGAGATATTCTGAAACATCTGAACATCCACGTTTCACCAGTAGTACTGAACTCTGTCCAAAAAACAATACAATAAACAATAAATATGATAAAATTCTTATTCGAATAATATATACCGGGTCCTTATTAATATGCTGACACGTTTTTAAGGGGATCAAACTGATCAACATTCTCTATGACTCCAACATCGAAATAGCGAAATAAAAATCAGCTGTTCAATACAAAACTGCAAACCTACTCGAGCCTAATGTATGGGACAGCTGATTTTTTTTTCGCGATTTCGATTTTGGTCCCATAGAGAAAGTTGTTCAGTATGATGGTCTGGTCATGCCCTTAAAAAGTGTCAGCATATTAAGAAGGACCCTGTATAGAACTTTTTATGTCTGATACAGTTTTTAAACCTTTCCCAGGTTGATGCACATGGTCGACCGGTTCCAGGCGCGCAACATCAGATAAACCAGGTTTATGCTCAGCAGCAGGCCTTCCATCAGCAAGTACCACAATACCAGGGTCAGCAACAGTACTATCCTCAAGGTCAAGTTCCTCAAGGCCATCAACAAGGTCTACCACCACAAGGTTATCAACAAGGGTACCAGCAGGGTCAAGGACAGTACCAGGCTCCTCCACAAGGCCAGTACCAAGCACCGCCTCAAGGTCAATTCCAAGCTCAGCCACCTCAAGGTCAATTCCAACAGCAGCAGCCACCACAAGGCCAATTCCAAGCTCAGCCTCCTCAAAATGTAAATCAAGCCCAAGCTCCACCAGCTCCTCCAGCTCCACCGCAACCACAAACGATTCAAGCCCAAGCTCCGCCAGCCCAAGCCCAAGGTCAACCGCCACAAGCTCCAATCCAGGCTCAGCAGGGTCAAGCTCAACCGCAGCAAACCCAAGGTCAGGTTCAGACCCAGCAAGGCCAAGCGCCTCCCGCTCAAAATCAAAACCAACCCCCTGCAGGAGACAAGCACTAATTTCTAGTGTGTAATTGATTCATATATAGAAAATAGACTTTGACAACGTAATTATACTTAATTACATGTTTAGATTGACTTTTTCTGTGTAATTTCTATCTGTTTACATTACTATGGTGCCAAATTAATTAGGTTCACATTTCTGTCTGTATTAAAATATTAACTGTTCTACTTACACCATCTAGGATTGAGATTACTAAATACATAAATAAAATTTTGCAAATCTTAGTTAGTATTTTATTTAATAGTTTTATTTCGTCACCATCATTGTCTAAATAAAACCGGTCAAGTGCGAGTCGGGCTACACCCGTACCGGCACCGAGGGTTCCGTACCACACCACCACACAACATATTAAAGTTTTGTTATCTCCTGGACCTTTAGCGCGAGACCGACTCACACTTGACCGGTTTTTATTATTTGTTGTTATACTATAGAGTTTGCTCTATAATCACACCAAGTTTGACGATTGTATATCTAACCGTTTTTACGATAGAGCGAGAAGAAAAAAGTTTGATAAAAACTAGTTCCTTGTATGAGGACCCACCTTAATTTTTAACTTTTTGACATGCTTATTATTTGTTAGCAATTCCGCCATAATAACGCACATTCTGTAATAATTTCAACAGTCTAGCTATTACGGTTAAAAAGTTACATACCTAAATATATACATACCTATATAGTTACATACCTATCGACGGATGGACGGACGGACAACGTAGGCTTAGTAATAGAGTTTCACCATATGGGTACGGAACCCTAAAAAGTTGTATTTATTAACATTTAGAACGTTGATTTTATTTCTGTTTGGAATATTCCATATAGAAGTTGTGTATGTGCGGGAAAGTACAATATTAATGACAGCTTCCTTATCGAATAATAATAATGAATGACTTCATTACTATCGTAAACAAACAAAACGAGTTTATGCCCGTTTTTTAACCCCTGACGCAAAAAGAGGGGTGTTATAAGTTTGACGCCAATGTCTGTGTGTCTATCTGTGTGTGACATCGTAGCTTTCAAACGGATGTACCGATTTTGATGCGGTTTTTTCTTACGTAAAAGCATGTTTCCTTTCGGTGGTTCTTAGCTATATTTGATAAAAATAAATTCAGCAGTTATTATGTAACTTTAAAAATTATGAAATACCTAACATTGAATTACAAATAAAAAAACCCCTAACGCCATAAACAAACATTTAAAAAGTAAAAAATAATTCCCCGTCGCAAAAAGACCGAAAGTGATTTAAAAAAAATCAATGGTCATTTCATAGCGGTCCCGTACCCTTACGCATTAATTGAACTAAAATATCTTAAAACATATTTGTATCCCAAAATAGGTGACCGAATTATTTTTTACTTTTTAATGTTTTTGGCGTTGGGAGTTTTTTAAATTTGGAATTTAATTCTTTAGGTACCTATACTCCATTCAAAATAGCAGCGAAATTTTAAGGCTATTTTGCACTTGCATTACAGAAACAGAGATTTGAAACACTTCCTCTGACTTATTCTTAAAACAGCTTTAGTAACGTCCAAGATATGTCGGATAGTATATAGGGTCCTTCTTAATATGATGACACTTTTTTAAGGGGATGATCAGACCGTCAAACAGAACAACTTTCTCTATGGCACCAACATCGAAATCGCGAAAACAAACAGCTGTCCCATACATTTGGCTCGAGTAGGTTTGCAGTTCTTTAAGGAACAGCTGTTTTTTTTCGATATTTCGATGTTGGTGCCATAAAGAAAGTTGTTCAGTTTGATGGTCTGATCATCCCCTTAAAAAAGTGTCAGCAAATTAAGAAGGACCATGTATGTATCCAATAAATTAATTACATTTGGTAATCAGAATTGGAAAGAAAGCTAAATAGGAATCAGAAAATCTCGTCGTCCTTATTTGGAATGAAGTATAGGTACATAGTTATATTTTCCTTGTTTTAGTAGGTTCGTAGTATGATTTCCGTCACTAGATTAGAACACAATGCAATGTATAAAGAAATCAGCCAATAACTTCTTGCATCACTGCCTTAGTCACCCTGAATGCTGAATTACTGAAAGTCTTTGTATTCAAAAGTTCTTATGCGTATGGTAATAAGGTGTTAAATGTATGACTGTATTAAGAGTGAGTCATTGTGAAGTACTACAATATAGGTGCCTACTAAATGGTAATGCAAAATGTTATTGTAACATATTATATTATAAAACTGTAACAGAAGTGTGTATTTAAGATATTTACAAAAAAAGATGGATATGGTTTTTAGGTGTCCCTGACTCCAAATCAACCTTTTTTTAAATTTTTGTCTGCCTATTTGTTTGTGCGAGCATCACCCGAAAACTACTGAACCGATTTTTATGACGCTTTTTTCTTTAAAGCAAATAAGCTATCAAAAGCTTATTATCTGACTTAAAAACTGGTATATAATTTGTGCGGACGAAGTCGCGGGTTAACTCTAATATAACAAAAGGAGGTTAATTTTTAGGGTTCTGTACCCAAAGGGTGAAAACGAGACCCTACTAAGCCTACGTTGGCCGTCCGTCCGTCCGTCCTACCTATTTAGGGCCGTAACTATTGAGCCGTAATAGCTAGACGGTTGACATGTTCACAGAATATGCGTTATTACGGCGGATTTGTTAGCAAATAATAAAAATGACAAAAAGTTTAAAATTAAGGGGGTTCTTAACAAGAAACTAGTTTTTATCAACGTTTTTTCTTCTCGCTCTATCGTAAAAACGGTAATACATACAAGCGTCAAACTTGGTGTGATTATAGAACAAACTCTACAGTATAACAGCAAATAATAAAAACAGGAAGGAAAAGTGTGAGTTGGTCTCGCGCTAAAGGTCCCGGAGAAAAAACATTTTTTTCTAAGTTAATATGTTGTGTGGTGAAGTGGTACGGAACCCTCAGTGCGCGAGTAGCCCAACCCGCCAGTAGTAGAGTAGACCAGTATTAATTGTTTTACTTATACGTACGATTACAGCATTGCTCAGTAAGCGCCTACTGCTTATTACGACGGACGGGGACTTCACTCCGGGCACTCCATACAACAAACTCACCAGTAATAAGTATTAGGTACTACAGAATCAAGATAGTGGCGGTAGACGCACCGTCTTCTGGACATTATGTACGTCTAAAGTACCTACATAACATTCGGGTATAAGTAGTTATATCTTATCTCGATCGATCACCGAAAAGGGATCTGGCAGCACGGAATCGAATTTGTTGACGTTCTAACTCTTTCTGTCGCTGAGAAACGTCATTTGCTAAAGCGAGAAAGATAGCGGGAATGCGATCGCACACGGCAGCACCGGCAGTGCTGCGACCTTTCTCGCTCGCCAATGACATTCCTGAGCGACAGATAAGCGTCAAGAAATTCGATTCCATGCGACCAGATGAGGCTCAACCCTTAGTATCAGTACTTGAAGTACGGTTTTGCCATTGAAGTACGCATTTTTGCACAGTAACACCACAGTATTACTATTAGGCTTACATGATGCCAACGCTCACAGCGGGCGGCTTCACACGGCTTCACGGGTGGCGACACCGCCGCCGCCGCCGGTGTAAGTACTTATGTTGTCATACGCAGTCAATCCCGACATCTTCACACAGATCTCAGGACGATCTGCGCTGCCCTCTTCCCCGCTAGGCCCCCTCCGTTGATCTACGCAACTTTGCACATTAACACTCTTGTGATTTTTTCATTGAACTACGCAATTTTGCACAGTAACACTCTTGTGATTTTGTCATCGAAGTACGCAATTTTGCACAGTAACACTCTTGTGATTTTGCCATCGAAGTACGCAATTTTGCACAGAAGCACTCTTGTGATTTTGTCATTGAAGTACGTAATTTTGCACAGAAGCACTCTTGTGATTTTGTCATTGAAGTACGCAATTTTGCACAGAAACAAGAGTGCTGATCAAATCTGAACAAACTTAACATGAATGACAATAAAGCCTTCATCAAAATATCTTCCTCGTTGTGGTGACATCATATGACTTTTTGGTTTGTCGATCAACGAACTTTGAATATATCAGACTGCGATTAACATAATTATATATTACTAGAGTTTGCCCGCGACATCGTCCGCACGGATTCCCGGAATCGTAGCGAGATAAATGATATGCCCGATTTTAAGTCTAATATTAAGCTGTCAAATGCAAAGTTTTATCAAAATCGTTCCAGTAGTTTTCACGTAATGCGCGAACAAACAAACAGACCAAAGATAAGATAAATATTCTTTATATTTGCACCAAAATAAAAAATTTGATGATTTGGATTTAGGGACATCTAAAACCATATGGTAGGTTTTTTAAATATCTTCAGTGAACAGACACACTTCTGTTTTATAATAGTTAAGATGATGCTTATTGGCATCATCAAAAATTCAAGGTAACTAACTACCTAATTTACCTACTTACTTATACATTGAATAAAATAATCTATGATAAAATATATCAATGGCCTGCGCAGATGAGATGGTTCTTTCGCGGAGGATAACAATTTTGGGTACCTACCTATACTACATTTATGAAATAAATTAGGTACTTACCTGTTTAAGTTTTGCGTTAAAATACAACATTTTTGTCTTACAAGGCCCTCTGCTGCGCAGCCTGTTTTGGTAAAGCAGTAATTCGTAGAAATACTTATTAAAATAATAAGGAAAAGTATCATAATCTTACGAATAGTTCGGTACCTAAACTATGAAACTAAGCTAAAATCCGGGACGGAATAGAGATAACGAAAATAAATAATATTGAAGCGGCATTGACATCACAGTTCAAATGATTGTTTTCAAGTTATACATTTTCTTCAAACAACAAAATGTTTACCACTATAGGTAGGTACTTACCAATCTTAGGATGACGTGATCATTATCCTACTCTTTGACCTCACGATGCGAGCTTGTTGCCGCGAGATTTTTAAGTCGCATTCGCCACACACGCTCCGTGGAGAACAGTTGGCGCAGACATGAAGATCATAATCGCCCTCTTCGGGTTCCTGGCCCTCGCGGCTGCTAACCCTCCCGTGTCTACAGCTAAAGTCGTCTGCTATTACGACAGCAAGAGTTATGTGAGGGAATGTAAGTACATTTTTTATTATGCTGTGCGCTTCTTTTAGGCAGACAATTGGTCAATTTGCTAATTTCTCTGTTTGCATTTGAAACCGGTCTCGCAATTTTACTTTTGAAATGTTAAACAATGTATGAAGTTCGGTAGCGATTTTAGCCTTCCTGACCCACCATACCCCGGTAGGGTGGGACTCAGCCATACCCCTATAATATTATCCTATAGTGATTTGACCCAGAATATGGTAGGTAGATCGTCCGGTTCTCTCGCCACCACGGGCAATATTTTTTCCAGTAGACGAATTATTCGTTCTAAATAATTATAGGGATATCCTTGAATAAACGATCGTAAATCTTATTTCTTTACGTTCTATTAGGACGATTGCAGATTGTGGGTAGGTGTATCTTCTATCTGTAGGCCACAGTTGAGACTGGACGTGATATACTTATGGGAATTACCTCACACACCTTACACTTTTATAAGTAACATATAATAATTTACTGAAATACTTAATCGGCTGTGAGATTATCAAATGTTTAACGAAAACCCACTCTCTTATCGATCTATTACGGAAAATTTGAATTATGCACGCCTATAGGTAACTTCATACCTAGGTACCGTTTTGATTAAAATGTTTCAAATTAAGTACCGACGACCGAAGTTTACGACTTATTAGGTAGGTACCTAGGTATAAACTAAAAAAAAAATAATTTTAATACAATAGCCTCGACGCATTTTCACATCTTTAAAGTCTTTCGAGTTTAATTTCAAAACTCCTTAGCAAGCACCTAGAATCAAAGAGAAACATAGGTGGGCCAGATTTCACGTTTTTTGCAGGCTTTTTAGTCTGGATATTTCGAAATAAAAGTCATGCAGTGATTAAGTGGTATTTGGTATAGATAGGTAATATAGTATAAATAAGTAGATCCCGATTCATGCTTAACCTAAAATATATTTCACTGTTCAAAGATCGGGTGGATATTTAAATAAATTAGGAACTGCAACAGTGTCAACATTTTTCATCTTAATTACTACGTACCTACTTATTTTAAATAATCTATACTTCATTCCAAATAAGGACGACGAGATTTTCCGATTCCTATTTTGCTTTCTGGCTAATTCTGATTACCAAATGTATAGGTAATTAATTTATTGGATGCATATACTATCCGACATATCTTGGACGTTACTAAAGCTGTTTTAAGAATAAGTGAGAGGAAGTGTTTCAAATCTCTGTTTCTGTAATGCCTTAAAATTTCGTTGCTAGTTTGAATGGAGTATAGTAATTACTTATTCGATAATGACTACACTGAGTAGCAGATCTTAAAAACGATTGTACCTATATGAGGTACCTATAATAAAGGAAAGCCGAGCCAGTCAGTTTTTGTACCTGATATACGAGTATCTAAGATTTGAGAGTTTATTAACTTAATAAACCCTCAAATCTTATCCATAGTTAATATAACTATGGATGGTGCAGTCAGGATGCTTTTGCTAACTACTAGGTACCAAGGTAGCTAATTACTTAAATAGGATAACAAATCTCTTATTCACGTTTTAACGAAAATTAACTTCCATTCTCAAATATTATTGATTATAAACATGTTATAGCCATATTGTGCTATTTCGAATCAAATTAAAGAATGAAATATTAAGTCTCGGGCGAATGAAATATTAATCCTATTTCGCCACCGAGCCGACTACCCAGAGAACGAAATTCGGGTTCAAGTCCCGCCCGAGACTTAATTTGTCAATCTTTAACTTGATTAACTTCCATCTTAAACTTCAATTCAATGCATTTAAGCGAAGCATAGTTTTGCCGGTGTAACTATAAACAAACTAATTCCATCTCGTTACGAATTACCGACATCGTAGTTACAAACACTGAGCAAAGTTAAACATACGTCGGTAGGTAGTTATAGTTAAATTGCCTACCTACCTGTTACTGAACTTGTTCTTGACTTAGGCCGTCTGTTTGGCCTCGCTGTGTTCAACTAACCATATTAAATGTACCTTGACAGTCTAGTTTAAAAATATTAGTACGAATGGCCATGGTCTTGAAGAACTAAGCACCAAACACAGCCGATTATGTACCTCTATGATTTGCTATCTGAATAACAAACGTTCGTCATACCCACCTAACGAGATTCGTAAGTATATTATTAGGTTCCTACTAAAATCAAAGCGTTCAGTGAAATTTATGTCCCTTTGTATTTCTTAACTAGAAAATTGACAACATTTCATTTTAATAAAGGTACCAAAATAAGAAAATCATTTGGAGATTATGTGATTCAAAGCTTATATCAAAATTATCAGATTTTTCTATCCATTATTTCTTACGAGTTATTTGAAAAATATAATAGAGGTTGAATGAGATTTTATTCCTTTGCCTGCTGGACTATTCTAAAAAAAAAAGATTTTCTATTATATTTGATAGTTTTTATTTTTAATGTTATTACGGCCAAGGTATCTTAGCCATAAATCCTTTGTTTTTCAGAAAATTCAAAAGTAAATTTAAATAGAAATATCGGTCAAAAATAAAATCGGATGAAAACTTATATCTTATTTTTTAACCTATTTTTATATTTTTTATTAAAAACAGGTGCTTAAAAAATGTAATGTCAATTCTGGTACAATCTTAGATTTAAATAAAGGGCGAGTGAAGAGCGGCTTTATCGAAACTATACTAAAGAAGAGCCGAGCCGGTCAGTTTTTGTAGTACGATAGTAGGTATCCCCCTTTTAACTAGGTATCTAAGATTTGAAGGGACTGTGTGATTAGTACTATAATATTATGGTTAATCCATTCTGTCAAATTATGATTACGGATGATGGGGAAAGTATAGTAAAAATAAACCGAAATTTACCCCTATAAATTAGGCAACCCAGCTAATGCTTCCTTAAAAATTGAAAAAGCAAAAAATGGTAATTTGTTTTACCTAGATAGGTACTTATAGAATCTTACTGGACCCACTTCGTTAGGAAAATGTCAATGTAGGCCCCATACTAAAAGTTATTCAGTTTGATAGTCTGAACTGAAGCAACCCCTTAAGTACCTATGTTGTAACAAATGCATTTAAGTCTACACCCTAATATTATATTGATAAAGAGTAGTTTGTTAATATTAGGTGAAACAATATCTAGAAATGTGAGAAAGCTACTTACATATAAGGTATAAGTAGATATACCTGATCTAACCATAAAAAGAAATATATATTTCGAGTTACATATGGGACGCAGAGCGTGTTAGTAACAATATCTTAAACCTAAGTGTTAATATGACATGAAGGTTGTTACAGTGCGTAATGTAAGGACAGTCCAGTCAGACCGCTATCATGCTCAGGATGGTGTTGGAGCTCGCCCGCACCCTGCGCCAGGGAGGCGGCGCGCTTGCGCATAGTCCATAATGTAATTCATGTTGCCGTTATTCATGCAACTTTACATAAAGGTAATTTTAAATAGAGAGACGATTAGCTTTCATACAATGCAAGTTCCTACCTAAATACATATAAGTTCTTAGGTAGGTTCCTATATACCTAACAATTATAAGGTCTTCGTTATCTTCTTTGATTAAAAGGTCATAAAGCCAAGTAAACAAATTTAAAACGCTCGTTATGCGGGCGACAAAGATACAAATATAGGTACCTATACCTACCATTTGTTCTGTTCAAGTATCTGGAACATTGGTACCTAACAATTAAGAGTTTGATATTTTAATCAGAAATTATTAAGTACCTACCTAATACTTACCTAAGTTTTAATCTAATATGGTTAACAGTGAACACCAAAGTACCTATTAATATTGGCTATGTGCGAAGTGGTTCTCACCGATCCCAGCTACCCAATCCGCCGCGTAGCCCCAGCAACGTCCTATGCCGAAGTCCGTACCCCCCTGGGGTGCCCCTAGGTCGGTTGCTTAAGTTCATTCAATTGGCTCGGTGACCCTTCTGGTCAATCCAATAGTCCGCAGTAAAAAGCAGTAAATGCTCCCTGAGCAAAGCTGTATACGTCATTCCAAAAAAAAAAAATAGCGTAGTGGTGATGGAAACTGACAAATCGATCGCAGCGCCCGGGGTGGCAGAAATGTGTACTATTGTTGGTCAAGCTTTGTAAAATATGCTTGAATCACACACTAACTCAACACGAAATCTCTAAAACTGTAAAGACTACAAACTCTAAAATTGGCATGGAAGTTTCTATTAGCATCTAGGTGCTCACTAAAAAGGGTTTTTGAAATTTTATCTCCAAATGTGTGAAAACCGGGACAAAAGTTTGTACGGCAATCGGCACTGCATATATCGTGGATTCTAGCAAATAGATATTAAAATTTTTTTTAAATCGATAATAATGCTATTTTTTTTTAGTTTTTACATTATTTTATTATAAAAATAACAAACTTTTAACTAACATGTTACTTGAAATAATTCACGGCGGTCCAACACCGCTAGGGGTGCTGGTGTAGTGCACATAGCCAATACTCAATAAAACATAGGTACCTACCTCAGAGGAAGGATCTCCATAGAGTCCGCATAAATTTACGATTGTAGTTAGTCTCTTTTGCCACGGTATAAGCATAATTGATCTTGTGCATTTACATTCAATTTTACACCTTATCACTAAACGAGACAGCCTATAATTGCGAAATAATAACTTCGAACTTAGAACGTTTGGGGTTCACACGAGACTACTTTTCATGATTTTTAACATTCAAAATTAGAATCTAAAGTTATGGGGAATAAAATCCAAAGTTGCGGATTTCATGTTACCTCGCCCCCCCCCCCCCCCCAAAGTGTCAGAAATGTTTGTTAGTAGAATTACACGCGTAACCAGTCCACATATAAATAGTCATCATCTCGTACACATTTCCCCTACTTATCATAATATCTTTGTTTTGTTGCTTACAAGAATTAAAATAATAACCTAATCAGAAAACGAAGTTACTACGGAACCCTACTAAAACAGTAATAAATACAAGCGTCAAACTTGGTGTGATTATAGAGAAAACTCTACAGTATAACAACAACAAAAAACCGGCCAAGTGTGACCCGGCCAAGAGAAAAGCAAGTTAAAATGTTGTGTGGTATGGTAGGTACGGAACCCTCAGCGCGCGAGTAGCCTGACTCGCACTTGACCGGTTTTATTAAGCTAGTTTGGAGCACGACGCTTACTGCTCTAGGTAGGTACCCTAATTTGTTTACTTTTTAATTCGGTTAAATTGTAAAATAACGTTTCGTTTATCTACTTTAGAGTTATTCAATGCCCCGTGTTGACCGCTGATATGCAGGTCAGACAATATTTCTTGATAGGTGATTGCTATGACAATCACAGTTAGTTATATAATTATTCTTTGTCTCTTGCGTGTTCTACCTAAATAGTTAATAGAACCAGCCAAGTGCGTGTCGGGCCACGCGCAAGATAGGGTTCCGTAGTTTCCCGTCACAATATACGGACTTAGAAAGGGGCTTTTTGTTTTATACTACGGTTTAACGGCTAATAAAGTCTAAAAAGTACATTTTATAAGTTGGTCGACTATTACTCGTTAACTTGTAAAGCCTTCTTAGCGGTGATAGTTTTCCTTTTAACTTCGTTATAAAATTCACGGCATTAGTGTATTAAGCGTTTAGCTGTCAGGGAGAGGGAGACACTTGCCTCTAACAAAAATTTTCATTTATTTCTTAATATTTCGCTGAAATCCGTCAGTGGATCCCTAAATCGAAAAATGGTTCTCCGACACTTACATTATTTTTAAAAGTCCTATCCAACGATACCCCACACTGGGAAAGACGAGAAAAAAAAATAGCAACCTCACTTTTTGTGTAGGGGAGGTACCCAAAAAAAATTGTTTTTCATGATATTATTTTACTATTTTGGCGGCATGATAAATATGTATAGCCATGTCAAATTACAGCTTTCTATTACTAAGCGTCTCTGAGCTAAGCCGCGGACAGACGGTCAGACGGTCGGACATGGCTGTTGCATACATTTGAGTCGAATAGGTATTTCAGTTTTATTTGACACCGTGTAGTGAATAATTAAGTAAAGGTCTATATATACCTAGTATATCTTATATGTTTAACTTAAATTACGAGTAGATCAGGGATTTCATGAAGCTACTTAAATGTTCAAATGTAGGTACTTACCTATGCTTAGTGATAATGTTAATATCGCCGTGATATAGGTACCTTGCTTAGTAGCTTGTACCCATCGAGTTTAGCAGGTGGTTTAGGTACTTACTGTTGTATACAAATCTTAGACTACTTATGTAGGGACCAGCCTCGCGGTAGCATTTCCCTTCTGCCACGTTACAAGATCAATTAATCATGTGCATTTACATACAATTTTATACCTTATCACTAAACGAGACCTATAATTGCGGAACAATAACTACGAACTTATCATGTTTGGGGTTCACACGAGACTACATTTCATGATTTTTAACAATCTAAATTAGAATCTAAAGTTATGGGGAATAAAATCCAAAGTTACGGATTTCATGTTGCCTCGGTTCCCCCTAAAAGTGGCGGAAACGCGTAACTCGTCCACAATATAAATAGTCGTATGATAAAGATATGGTATTGGGTAGGTATTTTCCTAGCCTTTATGTGATAAACGTTCATTATGCTCTATGAAGCAATGCAGCAAACTGTCTTGTTTACTCTCGTGCAAGAGGAATATGAGTCAATAAGGAAAGTATCGTTTAGTGCAATATTCCAGTCAAGGCAGTGAAGCCTGGCGGCCTCTCGTCCTTTGCGATGGTTACGTCACTTCATCACAATACAACACGTTAAGTGGTTAATATGACGGAACAATGAAACATTTACAACAATAAGAGCGTCTAGATTCTAAAACACCTACGTAACTTAGCCGGGTACTTAGGGCTGCCAGTCGATTTTTTATAATTATTCAGCTATGGCCCAAAAATTAAACAAAATTGATTTGCAGGATCCAAAAAGGGGTAAAAGAATGAAAAAGAAATAAATCTATATTTTTATTTTTCATGATATGATTTGAACTTAGGATGATTTATTGAATCAATTCTGCTCTATTATCTTTTCTGAACGATTGCGCTAATTTGAAACTTCAAAGTTCTATTCTTATCCAATTTCAGTTCTAATCACATTGCAATCCAATTACTATTCAACTGTGCTGAATTTTGCATCGCGCTACCTTTAACGTTAACTGATAGCATTTAACGTCTGAGCGATCTGTCAAAACGGGTCTAACGGCTGTCAAGAGCAGTACCGCGATTAGCACAATACCAGAAGTGTCAAAAGTTACGGTTCGTACGTAGTCCAATCACGGTTCAATCACTGAATATTTGCATTGCAGCCCATCTCACTAAGTGAGACAAAATTCTACACATCGTATAAACGAAACATAGGAATCGACTGCAGTTTGATGATCTGATCACCTACTTGAAAAACCGTCAGCATAATGAGAAGGACCCTATTTTTGTTACTGGTCTGCGGTATTACGACTCAAGCAGAGCTTGTCATTTTGTAAAATTAGTTTTTAGTTTGTTTTGTATCCAATTATACATAAGAGTCTAGAATACATAGAGCATACAAACGGACACCCAATTATACAGTTTTTGTATCCAATTATACAATCTGGCAGCCCTGGAGGTACTTATCAGGGTTGCTAACTTTCCAGTTTTCTAAGACCGGATGAGTATCCGGAAAAAAGTTTACGCTACCTGTTTGTTTACGGTACAAAATTGCTCCATCCTTTTCCGTCGCTCAGGAAAGTCCTTTGCTAGGGCGAGAAAGATAGCGGGAGTGCGATCGCACCCGGCAGCACCGG
This sequence comes from Agonopterix alstromeriana, assembly GCA_963924505.1. Lineage (NCBI taxonomy): Eukaryota > Metazoa > Arthropoda > Insecta > Lepidoptera > Depressariidae > Agonopterix > Agonopterix alstromeriana. The sequence continues at coordinate 17,591,377 of OZ004661.1, forward strand.
CAGTGCTGCGACCTTTCTCGCTCTAGCAAATGACGTTCCACCGACAGAAAAGGCTAGAGCGTGATCAAAATACGATTCTGTGCAGCTAGATGAGGCTCAACCTTTACCTACCTAACTTAGGCATAGGTAAATATTGAATGATATTGCCATTAATAGTAACATTTAGTGAATTTTTTTCTTATAGTAAATATGAGACCGTTCTCGAGCTCTGCATTTCTACTTGCTCTATTGCAGCGATAGTGAAGGTGATGGCCACCAGTTTAGGATGTGATGCGATAAGTAGGAATTGAATTCTTGTCGACCTTTGTCCAGCAAAACATTGATTTCGCGTGTTTTATATTGTAAGCATGAACCTTGAGCGAGTTGACCAAGAGCCAGTGCCATACCCAAGTAGCACTCAAGTTCCACGTAGCTACTGTACATCTGCTATTAGAGCTTGTGCGCTAATTGGGATGATATTTCTGTTAGATTAGGTGCCTACCATATTTTGACCACAACTAAGTACCTACTTATAGGTAGCCCAAAACTATAAGCGAGCTCCAAATATCATAAGGCCGGCCGAAACTTGGCCTTTTTTGTACTTACATAATAATTATCTCTTTTGGTTTTACTGTTGTCATTGGGCGAGCTGTGATACCTACACACAGGGCTCTAATGCCACTTGAATACTATTTATGTTATCAAACATAGTATTAACCAGGCGATCAGGGTTTAGTTAGGGCCTAGAAAAAGGTGCGGTTAAACCGAAAGGTTGCTAATGGCAACCCGTGACGGGAATCAGTAATAGTATCCCACAGACCAGGTAAATGGTCTGTGTAGTGTCCCTATTGGAGTAGGATAAATTCATAATGCTATTAACGTACCTACCTAGTTCCATTCAATCAAGTCCTTATGAGCTGAAGTGATAAATCATACGACCTACTGATTACTGACTTCCGTCAGGGTTGCCAAAAATCTTATTTTAAAAAACTAAACTTTTGTCGAAAATCATGTAGATGTCCAAAACTGTTTGGTAGGTTCTAGGACATTTTTGTGTCTTTTAAGATTTCATTCTATGAAGTTTAGTGTTCGATTTGACAAAAAATTGTTTACATTGATACTGATAACTTAAGAACGGAAGGAAGAATTGTAAACCTTGAGTTAAGAGGCCTATTACAAGTTCAGTGGCGCCCTCAGCACAATAATAAAGATTTCTCAATAAAGAAAGCCTAAATTAAAAAAGTGCTACTCCAATAAACTACAAAAGCCATCAAGCTATTTTTATAGAATACTTTTGTAGGTTTTTTATAGGTCTAAACATACAAATTTGAAAAATGAAAAAAAAACAATCGCTTTTATTTTTGTTTCGAAATTCTTAAAAGTGCAATGATTAGAACCTATAAAAGTATTGTATAACAATAGCTTGAAGGCTTTTGTAGTTTATTGGAGTAGCACTTTTTTAATTTAGGCTTTCTTTATTGAGAAATCTTTATTATTGTGATGAGGGCGCCACTGAGCTTGTAATAGGCCTCTTAAGTTGGAAATCAAATATTTATTAGTAGGTATATCTATCCATATCGAAGCATAACATATATTATAGCGCCTAGGGCCGCCTGGTTATAACAAATGGTACAATATGAATAATTTTCGAGTCTAAAACCGGGCTACCCTGAAATATGAATTTTATGGCACTTTTAAAATTGCCAATTTCTAAAACTAGTTTTCTAACAGTTCGCCGCCGGCCGACCATTCTAAATTCCTAACCTTCACGACATAATAATGTGTTTTGAGTTTTTTCAAATAGTCTGCTTATAAGTAGATACTTAGTTCTTGACTTATTTTTGATTAAACCATTACAATAAATAAGTAATTCGATTTACCAGGCTGCCGTTTGGTACAGAAACCATCATTTTAAAAAAAAAGGTGTCTAACGACTTTTTAAATAAGTAAATAGTTTACGAGTAGATACAAGATTGCTGGTTTCTTTAACGGTAAAAAAGATGATGTTTTAAAACAAAGGTCACTCACCTCACAAATAACCTCGCTTAAAAACGGCAACCTTCATACACAATCTTCTTGTATTTACATCGCAATTTAGTTGAAGGATGCATTTATCCAGCTCAAGCCCGCATGCTGCCCCTGGACTTGGACCCCGCCCTGTCGTTCTGCACCCACTTGGTTTATGGATATGCCGGAATCCAAGCTGACACCTTCAAGATGGTGCCGCTCAATGAGAACTTGGATGTTGATCGCTCCCACGCCAACTACAGAGCTATCACCAACTTCAAGAGCAAATACCCTGGTCTCAAAGTGCTGCTGTCCGTTGGAGGTGATGCTGACACTGAAGAATCTACGAAGTACAACGTTTTGGTAAGAGAATATTTTTTTAACATTTAAGACTAAATCCTACCAAACCCTACCCTACATAACCTACGACCAAATTTCGATTCAATAGGTGCAAAAATGAGCGAGTCATTGAGGCGGGGCATACAGACAGACAGACAGAATGGACGAAAGAATAAGGATTCCTTGTTTGACTACGGAACCCTTAAATGCATGACGATGTTTTTAAAGTATGTTTGAGACTCAATAACGCGGATATGGACGGCATTATTTTGATAGAATATATTCTGGATTCACATTAACACATACTTAATTATTAATCATTTCCATATTACCTACCTACTTCCTCGATTCGTAGAGTGTACCTACCCTATAATCCGCGAGTTTCCAACTAGTCAAATTAACAACTCTTTTTCAAACGTCAAAACCCGTGCTGTGTATGAAATATTGCACTAAAAATTGAATAGTGACGTCATTGTTTTTCGTCGTCGTTTTGAGCTTTTTATAGGTTATCCAGTAATTAAAAATAGTATTCAAGCAACAGAATTACTGAAAATGTGAGTCTAGCGTTATTTTCAAACGGTTTATTTACTGAGCAGTTAAAACTAAAATATATTTTATGTAGTCAACTGCCCTATTATGACGTCTACAACATATAATAACTAATTATAATTATTCTTATGTCTACAATATATATTTTTACCTACATACAATCCAATATACCTATATCAAATCCAATACAGCGGACCGAAGGAGAGTTATTAATTTATCTGGTTTCATTCAATGTTTGTTATCTGCTGGTTATACCTTCATAAATAAGATATCTTTCGTTTATCGTCGTACCTACCTGATTAAAATGAAATGTCTACAGCTGGAGTCAGAGAAATCGCGTACTGCCTTCGTGAACTCCGGAGTGCTCCTCGCCGAGCAACACGGCTTTGACGGAATCGACCTTGGATGGCAGTTCGCCAGGATCAAGCCTAAGAAGATTCGTTCTTCTTTCGGTAAGTTTTAACCTAATATTAACGTTAACTTTTGTCGGGCTAGACCAAGGGGCTAAAGTTACAATGACTTTCGAGTGCGTTCCGATAGTAGTCGGAGCAAACGAAGAACAGCGAGGGTAGACAGATTGGTTTGCTCTTAAAAATCTACCTGCAGTTCCTCAGTCAGCCCGTGATCATGGCAATTGTAATGCTGCCGAAATATCAGGACCTCAATATACAGCCCGTTAAAAATATGAGACCAACAAGGAAATCGCGAGATAGTAATCAGTTGTTCCATACAAAACTGCATTGTGTGGATGTGTATGTATGTTTGTATCCCTTTTGTTGTAAATAAAAATTTATACACAAACTGCAGTCCATATTCAACCCAAATGTAATGGGAAATCACAAGACAACATTTTCGAGAAATATTTTATGTGTAATTAATAAATAAACAAACAGTTAATAAAAAACAATAACCCTACATAAACATACTGTATAACTAAAATAGAAGTAGGTACCTAATAACATAGTTTACCAACATTATAATGGCCACCTTCCTTCTGAAATATTGCTCTATACATAGAAGAATTTAAAAAAAGTCTACCCTTGTAGCAATACAGTATTGCCTTAGATAAAGTATATGTCTAGATTGAGCCTCACGCTTCTACCGTATAAAACAAAAGTGGTCAATTTTCTTAGGACGATGTGCGTGAGGAGTCATACAACTTAACTCTGTGTGCGTGTATAGCGATACGGTTTTATCACCGAGAGTTCGGTGATATTTTTTTCACCGCGTTCGTAGCTCCGACTATCTATCTAGACATATAATTTATCAAAGTTTACTAGGTCAAGATAAGTAACATCATCATCATCAGCATATATACGTTCCACTGCAAGGCTCAAGCCTACGAGTATCAGGGAGGGTTTATTGGGCTTCAGTCCACCACGCATGCCCAATGCGGATTGGTAGACTTGGCACACACGCATCGGATTTTCTTTTCCAGCGTATGCAGATTTCCTTCACCGTTTGAGATCAGTCGGTATTAAGTACTTAACGAGGTATGGAAAATCTATCTCGAGGTCCGGGTTCGGATCCGCCAGGACGACATGTCATGTCTCAATGATTTGTTTAAACTAGGATCGTTGGTTCCAACATCAAAATGGGAACATGAGTAGGAACCTACTTCAAAATCCTACTGGACCCATTAGTGGTACTAAGCAGTGGGACCAACAGTCCGTAGCGAACTTTTCTAATTTATTTACGTTGGTACATAGACGATAGAGATAGGTGGATATATGTTCACTGCTGGACATAGTCCTCCCCCAAGGATCGCCAAAACGACAGGTCCTGCGCTACCCTCATCGGTCGTCAATCCACCTTCAGGGCCTATACCGCTGCGCTGTCCAGAACGCCCGTCGAGAACTCTTTGGGCCCATCTGCCATCGGTTCTGCGAGCAAGCCTATTGCCACTTTAGTTTAGCAATTCTATAGACTATGTTGCAGTCACTTAGGTACTAACATAACATAAGTGCAGCTTTTCTTCTTAATCGACATTTAACGTTTTTCCGCAGGCTCGTTCTGGCACGGTGTCAAGAAGATCTTCAAGACGACCCCGGTCGATGAACTGGAAGCGGAGCACCGTGAAGGTTTCACGGCTCTCGTGCGCGAGATGAGGCAGGCCCTCAACGTCAAGCCCAACATGCATCTCTCTCTCACTGTTCTACCCAACGTTAACGCTACCAGTAAGTTGTAACCTGTCAAATGGCCTATATGATACGGATACCAATATTATTGGAAAAATACGCAGTAAGTACATGAAAAGCAGATCCATCGTTCGAACGTAATGCAACAACGTCACCCTATCCTCCGCTATTTTAATTTAATCAAAGACACAAACGTAATCACCACTTACGAAAAGGGAAACTCATCTCAAATAATAATAGGTACCCATTATTGGAGATATCTACAAGAAATAATCTACTCGGTTGTTTAAGCTGCACAGACGGGATAGGTTGCAAATTTTACACAGTTCCCTGATTCCAATATAAGAAAAGAATGTTCTATCCAGTTTAGCGGTTATATAAAGTGATTTGACCTTGATCCTATTCGAGTAAAATGAACCCATTATGGTCGGCCGCTTTTATGTACGAGTTGTATTTAAAAGGGTTTGTATAGAATTGGCGTCGTTTCATACTGTCGCGGCCTCTGATGGAAGTACTGAAATTAAAAAGAGGATACTAAAGTAAACAAACTTTCTATGGAGCACATATAGCTAAGTAATATCGGGGCTGAGGTATACAGGGTAGAATATTGTAGACAGAGTAGTATGGTAGGTACCTTAACTTAATGTTCTTAGAAGACTATCCATAACTTTTTGAGACATTTAGACCTGCATTCACAGATTTAGAAAAAATGTACTGTCAACAAGAAAATTTTCAATTTGCACAAACACTTTTTTTGATGCCAACCGACCCTGTTTCTTATAAGGATCAAAAACTCTTGTAAACAAACAAACTGTGGTTAGAGTAATATCAGAAATTGCAAAAAATCCTTTTGATACATTTCGTAGAAAATGAGACTCCAGCATACCTCCTTTTATGCTAAGCGAGTGTGGGACCCCCTAACATTCGTCCGAATGCAAGTTTTACAGAAGGACGTAAGGAATCAAACATTTTCGTACTGTAAACTCGGTTGGTCTAATAGAGTTTTATGATCCTTATAAGAAACAGGATCGAACGGCATCAAAAAAAGTTGTTGTGGAAATTGGCAATTTTCTTGCTCACAGTACATTTATTTAAAAATCTTTGAAAGCAGATCTAAATGTTGCAAAAGTTACGGATAGTCTTCTAAGAACGTTTTCCTGTAGCTACAAAGGTTAAGGTGTAGGTACCTTAACCTGTAACCTACTGCCGCATCCAAAAACATTCAATCTGCATATCTCGGCTCCGATATAACATACAGGAAATTTGATTAAACTTATGTATTAATTTGAGGTAATGCTACAAAACTGTAATAAAATTAAAAGTGGCCGCAAGAAAAAAAAAATGACGCCACTTGTCCATACAAAGTTGTACAAACCCTTTATGCCTAGTTCATCACGTACTCGTATACCTACAGATAGACGCAATGATAACTGAACGGGAATTGTAACTACCTTATTATACTCTTATTTTTCCTTTTGACCTTGGGTATATGCCTTAGCTACGGTTTATACAGATGAGACGTGTGGCGGTGGCGGATAATCTAAGTAACACAATATAAACCTTATAGTACGTAGCATAGCGTCGTTTTTATCGTAAAGAAGAATCGTGTCCGCGCCTCCAGGTGACGTCGCCTGGAGGCGCGGGCGTAATTCTTCAAACGATGCTATGCTACGTACTATAAGGTTTATAATTGTTTGACTTTGACTGTCCGTCACCGCCACACGTCTCTTCTGTATAAACCGCGCCTTACAATACAATACGGAATAATGACCTTTATTGGAATAATATGCATTGTTTTCAATGTTCCGTACCAAAAATGGCAAAATGGAACGCTTATGAAATTACCTCGGAGTTCATGCATTTTCTCAGAGATCGTTAGACATAGAAAGTTGAAACTAGATAAATGAAGTCATAAATTTGGTGGGCAGTAGGGAAACATATCAAAGACGTAAGGTAAAGGTTAAAGAGCGGTACGGGAGCTAAGTTCTCCGGAATTTATGTACCGTTTGTTTTTGTCATTATCACTAGCTCGGCGGTGAGTGATAAACATCGTGAGGAAACCTGCATACCTGAGAACTAAAAGAAAATGCCATAAGTTCGGAGGTATATGTGTAAAATTATGGCTAGCATGGGGCGAGCGCAATTATAGACCAGAAATGGTCGCAGTCAGGGCTGTAAGTAATGTAAATATTTGTTTGGTATCGATATGACACAGATACTGATTCGGAATTTAATAGTGCAGGTACTACAGTAGGTACCTTATTATTTACTCGCACCTAAACATAAACATTTTCCAAAAACGCATGCATTTACACAGTGAGTAGATCAGCAGTCTGTACTGGAGTTTTCTGCCTCACAGACTGCTAAAATAGGGACCTAGGTAAATATTATTCGTTTTCGGTAGGAATCGACCCTATCGCATGCTCGCCGGCCCAAGGTCACACGCAGTGTCATGCCTGTGCCCATACCACGATAATCTATTACCCTGCAATTTTAGCCCTCCCAAATAATGTAATAAATGTTTTTGTTAAGTCTACTACGACGTGCCTGCCATCATCAACCTGGTTGACTTCGTGAATCTGAACGCGTTCGACTTCCAGACTCCGGAGCGCAACCCTACCGAGGCCGACTACGCTTCCCCCACCTACACTCCACAGAACCGCAACCCCCTGTTGAATGTTGACGCTAATGTCAATTACTGGTTAGTATCACAATTCGTTTATAACCGTAGAGGTAGAAGTAATAGAGTTCGGAACGTGTTTTGTCCTATTTATTTAATAAGAGATGCACATAAAAAATGGAGACCACTACCTTATTGCTGTCCTTATCGAAGTATAGGTCTACCAAACTCATAAAAATTCATAAAAAAAGGAAAAAAATATAGATTTTCACATGGTAGAGTCAAACTGTCATCTGTCTAGTCGAAGTATTTTACAAACTTACAAACTTACGTGAATGCATCTCTACACTAGGTGTTTGTATCAATTCTAGAAACAAAAATGAACCGACTAATTAGACATGAAAGCTACCTTTACATAGTCTCCCTCTTTCATTCTCTCACGTGCTGGTAGCGTTACATTGCTAGTGTTTTCAAGTCTCGCATTGAATACTCACAAAATGGCGGTAAGTTTAATGAGATTTGACCAAGAAGTTTACACGGTATACCTAACCTATTGCCATTTACCACTCGGTGGGGATCGCCGTCACGCGTACCTGAACTTCGGAGTGAGACAGGCCTGCCTATAACCACTTTTTTGTAATACGGCCACCTGACTCCGACATGCCACTTCATATAAATTGTATAGGATTTTTATGACTATCGCTGTCTCATACGCGGTTACACTGACATTCTGTCTTAGAGCGTAAACGAAAAAAAAATCGTCTATGGTTGTAACTATTTCTTGTAAACAGTCCAGTGGAGAAAAACTATATTTTCTTAATTTAATTTAGGTAATTTAATATTTTATTTCAAGCAACTGTACAAACTTAATTATAACGGGCCCATATTGATCCTCATTAGTCCTTTTATATCTATATTGATACTTGATGATAATGCGTTTTACATCGACAGACGCCAGTTAGTGATCAATGCGCCGAGAATTTTCATTTCATCGATAGGTATTTCATACTTATTTAAAACAATCTTTAACATTTTATGTTATGTCTAACCGATTCCGAGAGATTTGAGATTACGTGATTAATGTTTTACAGAATACTCCCTAAAATATTATCCGTGAATACTAACCAAAAAGAACAACAATGGATAACAATTTTAATGGTCGTCTAAAATATATTCGTCATTCCTTTACCTCACCGTTTAGAATAATAAATGGGTCCTAATGTGTAGCAAATTATTTTAAAACTACTTTATAATTAATGCTAAAATTGTTATAACATTTAGAACCTTGGGCGTTTTAATTAGCGAATGTTTTGTCAGTCATAATAATTGTGGGCCGTCCAAAATGAGCGTAGATTAAATTGTTGTTCCCAGCTTTAGAGGATTGTCCTAGTAGCGCGCTCCATGGAAACGAATTTTCGTCCTATTTTCAACATTAATCATAAAGGCTCTACCGCCCGATTTTACCGTTAAATTAGGAAACTTTGTAACCATTTTATACATTAACTATGGCACTTTATAAGCAGAAAGCAAAACAGAACGATCTACAGGACATGAGAAGTGATATGGTTTTTCTCGAAATCTATTTTAATTAATAAAACTGAAGAAAAAGGAATCTAAAGTCACCCCTTTCTTCAAATTGTTACCATTTTACTTTTCCATTGTTATTTGAAGAAAATGAAAATTTACAATAAAGGTAGGTACTTCACAATACAACACATTATAATGATCTGGTTTTCAAATTGTTTGTAAATTCATAAAAATTTATTGAATTTTTAAAGAAAACGGCTAAATTATGACCGGTGCCACGCGCTCGCTCACATCGATTAGTATGGTGAGTCGTGTTCCCGCGCAGATACGCCTTAAATTCAATGTAATTTTTAAACACGATCGAGAAACTAATTTCTGAGTAGGTATGTAATTTTTCAAGTTTCGGTTAAAATACACTCTATTATACACTCGAGAGCAATGAATCCGGGTCACCAACATAACCTTAATATCTCAGAAGCTAAGAAAGATAACTTATTCAAATAAAAAGTATTTGATAGACTATGTAATACTCCTTAAATTAAACTAAAAACATTTCTTCGTTTTCATTTGTTTTACTTAATTGAAACACATAAATAAAAATGTTTACACTAAAATTTATACTATAATTACAACAACAAAAAATGCATTGACTTGAATTGGTTAATATTGAAAACAGGATGAAACTTCTTTTATATGAGCGCGATCGGACGCCCTAGCAGTTATATTCTCTTAAATTACCAATTTTGGTTTAACTGTGCATCTTCTAGAACCATTTTAAACAGATCCTTGTTTTCTTTCAGGCTACAGGCAGGTGCACCGTCTAACAAAATTGTGTTAGGTATCTCCACTTTTGGTCGCACATGGAAGCTCGATGGTGACAGTGAAATAGCTGGTGTTCCTCCCCTACACGCCGACCACGCTGGAGAAGCTGGTTTGTTTCTTTACCTTTTTTTTTAATCAGACTACCACCATCAGTTTCCGTACCACCATACAATATCCGTTGGAATCGGGGTCGTTTTGAAGCTGGAACAGGGTGCATCAGAACATCGAAATGAACAACTTGAAGTATGCCTATGTAATCAACATAGCAATCGCGAAAAGAAAATCTGCTGTTCCATAGAAAATGTCAATAGCTTCTGGACAAAAATGTATAAAACAGGAGATTTTTTTTCGTGACATCAAAGTTAGTGCCGTAGTAAAAGTTGTTCAGTTTGATGGTCTGACAGAACGACGGCCGATGCGTATTATACAGAAAAACCGGCCAAGTGTGAGTCGGGCTACTTCGCGCACTGAGTGTTCCGTACCACACCACCACACAACATAATAACAAACATTTTAAGCATAAGCATATGCTCACGACTATATTCCCCGAGGTGGTAGTCAGAGATATTCTGAAATCTTAGAACATCCACGTACGATTATTCGTTTTAAATACTAGAAAAAAGCTGTGGTGGTCCATTGGCGAGTTAACTTGCCTGCCGCGCAGGAGGCGATGGTTCGATCCCTGTCCAGGCCGACTCGTACCAATGAGTTTTTCAGAATTTATGTACGATTTGTAACACCGCTGGATTTTCGGTGAAGGAAAACATCGTGAGGAAACCTGCATGCTTCAATTTCGAGGCATGTATTGTTCCCACTGTCCATTATAAGTGGCGACGGGCTCACTCCCCGTCACACTGGACAGAGTTTCGGTACTACTAGTGAAACTTGGGTGTTCTGTGGTTTCCCCTCGGGGAATACAGTCGTGTGCATATGCCATAATACCTAATCGTTTTAATTCTTTAGGACCTTACACCAAAGTCGACGGAATCATGAGCTACCCAGAAGTATGCGCCAAGCTCATCAGCCCCAACCATCGTCTGAAGAAGGTCACAGACCCCAGCAAACGTTTCGGTAAGACTGAATTTGTTTTGATCTAGTCCTTGCTTTTATAAATTTGATTTTAAGACCTAGTCGCTGCTTTTAACTTTTCAGAGAAGGGATTAACTAAGGATGCAGATTTATCTCACATTTTTGGTTGGTACTCGTTTATAGCAGGCTTTTTGCTTAGGGCTGACACGAGTGTGGTGTTGGTATTTTATGGTACCTAGAGCTTGTAATAAATAAAATTACGCTTAAAGTTATTTGCATTACATTTGCGTATTCTATACTTCATTTCTAACAAGGACGAAAAGATTTTCCGGTTCTTAGGTATATAGCTTTGTGGCTAATTCTGATTTGCTAATATAATGTATGTATCAGAAAGATATACTATCCGACATATCTTGGACGTTACTAAAGTTGTTCTACGAATAAGTGAGAGGAAAATGTTTCAAATCTCTGTTTCTGGAATTCAAAATAGCCTTAAATTTCGTTGCTACTTGAAATGGAGTATAGATTGTTTGTATTGCTATTTGTGCACTTTTATTGCATTTTCAAAGTCGTCTTCCTAGAAATTATGTTTAATATAAAACCATCAGAATATGAAAAGAATTAAGTATATTTAGGTACGTCTTTAAGGTAAGCTTATATTAGGGCAGGCCGCATCGGGGCGAAGCGGGCCGAGTCGCAACGCATAGACGGATTTTTAAAATTTCCGCTACGTATAGCACATTACAACGGGCCGCATGGCCGGACGGAAATCCGCCGAGCAAAAGTGCGACCCGCTTAGTTCATATAAATTGTATAGAAGCTATTTATGCGGATTTTTGACCGATGAGGCCCGCCTGCTAATATGCGCTTACCCATATATACATTTTCGGTCACAGAATTACGAAGTGTTTACAACTCGTCGCAGTTTCGTAACTGCTTACGACACATGGTTACTGTGCGGGGTTTGGTTTCTGTGTGTGGTAAAGGTACAGTCACAACCCAACCGTTAAAGTTTCAGTAACTGTGTGTCGCAGTTGTGTTCACAGGTTACGTAATTTTTGTGATAACTGAGTACAGTGTTGCCACACGGCGGCATAACTTTACAACCAAATTTTTCTGTGTCAGCTCTTACCTATTTTTAGAGCATTTTCGACCAAAATATGTTTCGAGAACAAATCAGAGTTTTGATTGTGTCGACACACAAGGTGTGTCGAAATTTTTTATAACGGCTACCAAAAATAGCTATATGGAGGGGTCTAGCCTTGTAGATTACTGGAAGGACAAAGGCTTGATAATTCGACCAATTTTACTTCGGTCGAAGCATAGGTACATACCGTATATAACAATCCGTACAATACCTACAACAAACAGTCATCAGTTGTCTTAATCTATGTTTCATTATCATGAGAATCAACATTTCACAGCTTTTAAACATTTTAACGAGCTTTGTGCACTCTTCGGTGAGTTATTTGAGGATATCATTGTTAAAATAATTAATTTACAGGAACCTACGCTTACCGCCTACCCGATGGCAACGGCGAGGGAGGTCTATGGGTATCTTATGAGGATCCTGACACTGCTGGACAGAAGGCTGCATTCGCTAAGTAAGTACTAGCACAGAATAAATACTAAAATAAATACTACCCGTACAGAAGAATCACTTCGAAAACAGATTTAAATAAATAGCGATTCTCTCTGCAAGGCAATAAGGTGCAAAGTTATTCGCACCCGTCCTATCGTAAAATTCGCGAATAACGTACCAACTGTCACAACGGCGCGCATGCAAACAAAAATGAACGGCGTCATTAGACATGAAAGCTTCCTTTACATAGTATCCCTCTTTCATTCTTTCACGTGCTGGCAGCGTGACATCACGATGTTTTCCTTCACCGAAAAGCCAGTGGTGTTACAAATCGTGCATACATACTGAAAAACTGGAAGCCTGAACGGGGATCGAACTATCACCTCCTGCACGGCAGGCAAGGTTACTAGCCACGGTTTTTTTTAAGAATAAATATTAGACTTCCCTCGTCATCACTATCCACAATCTTCGTGAGTAACCTATTAGGTATTTCGTTACTAATGAAACCATTTAATTTCAGATCCAAGAACCTCGGTGGTGTTGCGATAGTTGACCTGTCTATGGATGACTTCCGTGGCCTATGCACCGGGGACAAGTACCCAATATTGCGTGCTGCCAAATACCGTCTTTAAATAACATCATAATTTATTTACTAAGGTGTTGCCCTAGTGGAAACAACCGAAGATTTTATATTATTTATCCTAAATGTATCTAAAGTTGAAGACGCTGCAATGATCTGAATAACAATGATAATGCTAGTATATAAGTAATTTTTGAAGAATAAATAGTTATCTTTTACAATACAATAGTATCATTCATGGAAGAAAATTGATTCGCCTGTTGTGTTCGAATAAGGATTATATACATAGACTGAGAGCTCGCAGCGTAGATGGCACGTCCATTTATAGCAAATGACACCCGTAAACTAAGCCCGTAAAAACAACGTACAAATAAAATAAGTAGATACCTAAAATAGGAAGGTATAGAGGACGTAGGGACTGAGGGTGCGGTGCACCATGGAGCGTGTAATTTATCTGGGTGCACTAAGAAAGGATTTTTCGAATTTCAAGAAAATGGGGAGTAAATATTTGTAATCCTCGCACACGAAGTTGCGGGCAAAAGTGAATAATAATATCAATGATTTAATAAGTACCTAGGTGCAATACCAGGAAGCTGGAAATAGGTATTGTCTATACCTGGAGTACAGACTGCCTTAGGCGCGGGACAAACAGCGGCGTCGGGTGCGGGCGAGGTGCCGGCGAGGCGCGGGCGCGGTGCCGCTTTCATATGAATTGTATCGAAGCGGCGGGGCGCGGGACATATATTCCACGCCGCTTGTATATGTCCCGCGCCCCGCAGCTTCTATATAATTTATATGAAACACGTAATGAGCGGCGCCTCGCCGGCACCTCGCCCGCATCCGACGCCGCTTATGTTTGTCCCGCGCATTACAAGCGGTGAAACATGAAAATACTCCTTGGCGGTCGGTAATGTTCCACCTTCTTTCGTACGTTTTCATCATCGTTGTTGGTTTGTCCCTTACTAATCCAACGACGAACATTTAAAAAAGAGAGTTTTTTAATCTTTGTTCTGACCTAAGAGGAAGGATCTGTCTTTAAGACTAGAGTGAGCCATACCAATTGTAAAGTGTCCACTTTTTTTGACGTTTAGATTTGAGTGTGTGGTGTCAAGTAGTATGGACAAAAGGCACCAAGGGACATATGGCCTTATGTTTACGGTCACTTTTCACAAACACCAGCTCAAAAAAAAGTGGACAGCCGCATAAACAAATATCTATAGTTCCATCTCCTTCTACTATTAAAGGTACGTCATAAGACAAAAGAGACCAACTACAATCGTAAATTTATGCGGATTCTATGGAGATCCTTCCTGTTAGGTTCTGACAGAGAGGGAGTTTGAAACATCGATACGAAAGAAGGTGGAACATTACCGACCGCCATGGCCAATTTTCGTGTGTCCATGCTTGTACCTAAGGAGGATTGGTATCATTTATCATTCTAAATCCACGTACAATACCTATTTTGTAAATATAAATATTGTAGCCATCCCTTATGTCTCCCATTTCATTACCTCTTTACATGGAGTTGTCATTCTAAAGTCATGTCATCTTTAGAATGACCACTCCATGTAAAGAGGAAATGAGATGGGAAACAGGAGTCGCGCTGCAAGTCTGGGGGAGGGCGAACGCGCGCGTATTGGCCTGTGTGAGGCTTGCACGTGGCTCCGCCATTTTGTATGGTTCTAATGTGTTTTCGTTAAAACAATACTTGAGACTACATAAAATATCACTTGACACTGGCCAAATTGCTACACAAGCAGAGTGCCATTAAATAAAATAAAAAAAAGAGATGGGAAACATAAGTGATGTCATCCAAGGATAAAGATTTCAATAAAAGTTGGTAATGCAATCTCCACCTCTGTAGGTATTTTAAACTTCCTGGTACTCATATTATAAACGTCATGGCTGTTAAAGGTATATAATGTCAAACGAAACTAAACTTCAAAGAGAATTTAAAAGGATAACGTTCTAACATAATTATTTTCTTTGCTTAACATACCTACCCATTTTCCTTTAGTACCTAAATTATTGTCGTTGAAACAATGTTTTGTAGCCGGATAAAGGTACCAGAGCTTCGGCCAACTGTGATTTTGTCCAGAATATATAAACACACGACCTCTTGCCCTGCCAATCCAGTCAACGTATGCAGTGCAGCAGGTACCAAGCGTCCTGAATTCAAACGTGCCATGAAATCCGGTAAATGTAGGTTTGGTTTCATTCCCGACGAATGGTTTACTTTTTTCTATCCCATAACTGGGGTTACTGGAAGCTATGTCTTTGGTATAACCGTAGGCAATTACATTATCAGCAAGGAGATTCTAGTAATGGAACACGAGTACTACGGTGGGCTGTCGATTATTGTTATCATGTACCTTGTCACGACGAAACTTGGTCCCGGAATAGGGGCCAGTCTGGATAAGGAAGTCGACGCTGTAGTACAAACTATGGAAAAGGATCGGAAAGATGAAATCAAATTTAATGAAGGTATTATAAAATCTGCGGAATTGGCGCAGTGGATGGCAAAGGGCCAATGCTTGTTAATAGAGGCCAAGAAAGAAAATGTGCTAATGCAGTTAGAAGCAGCATACAGGGAAAGATGTATGATGGTGTACAACACTGTTAAAGGTCGTATGGATTATCATGTTAAAAAGTACTATGCTGAGTCTCGTATACATCAAAAGTGGATGGTTGCATGGATTCTGTCGAATGTTATGAAGTCAATAACTCCGGAGTTCGAGAAGACAGCGTTGGACTCGGCAATCCAGGTTTTAGTTGAAGTTGCAGATCGAGTCAAGTAGCACACGTCCGGACTTCTCTAAAAAACCAAACAATAAGTAACTACTGCTTATACAAATTTAAAGTTATGTTCGTTCTCTATAATCTATAACTACTGTTTTATGACATACATGTCGAAATTTTAATAAAAAATAGGTGTTATTGATAGTTTAACTAGGACTATAAAACAGTATTCCTTTGCTTAAAGTACAATGGATTGTTTTTTAAGAATTTGTTGTTTAATATTAATATATAACGTCACAACAACAATAATAGTTTTAGGAAGTAGTGAAACCGAGACTACAACTGTTAAATTTGAATACCAAAAAAAGAATAGGACAAGATATCATGGTAGGTACCTACAGTACTTTAAGTAGCATAAAGGCCCTAATTTTGGAAATTTTTAACGAGAGAATGATTTGATTTTCCTTTTTACATAAAATATTACAAAACTGTCAATAAATTATGTACCTACTCGTATACATTCAGTATGTAAACTAACTAAAGGCAAACCTTTAAACCAGGTACTCTATCCATCAACCTGAACAACTTTTACTACTGGAGCAAACCTGTCAGCGCAAAAAAATCTGCTGTTCCATACTAAACTGCAACGACTTAAACGTATGAAACAGCTGATATTTTTTTTGTTCTGACAGTTTTGCTCCCATAGTAAAAGTTGTTCAGTTTGATGGGTAGAGTACGTGGTTTAGTTAGTTTACATACTTTATAATAATAATAATAGGTACATAAGTAAGTATAAGGTGTCACTTATATTATGACGGATCGCATCGGGGCGGAGCGGGCCGCATCGCAGCGGAAAATGCGTAAAGTCGCCATCAGATATATCGTAGCATACAAGGTGTTCAAATATCTCGGAGCAGTGCTAATTTTCAATAAATTCGGGCATAAGCATAAACATAAGCGCATATAACAAAGGGCCGAATTGAATAGTCAATTCGGCCTTTTGTAATATGCGCTTACCTTAAGGGGATATTACCGTTGGCGCGCTTCATACAAACGAAGTCTGGTTATATTTTCAATGCTAAACAATTAAATTCAAAACAATAGATTGTTTTTGAAAAATTCAGTGACTTTAATTGGTTAGTATTGAAATTAAAACCAGACTTCGTTTGTATGCAGCGCGCATTAGCGCTTTCGGAATAAACTTCTCTGCACATTGTGTTAGTTAGTGATATCTTGCACTGGACATAATTTAAGCTATATTATGGGACATTTTGAATAAATCTGATTGAAAATAGTCGTGAGCATCTCACTAATGTTGTAAACGAGCGGTGCCCGCGACTCCGTACGCGCAGACCACTGACTTTAGATACTTACTCAATAACTTTAGATTGTTGTGATGTTCATTTATTCTACAAAACGACGCCTGCAATGGAAAATCATACCATAATTTTCCTAAAAGTCAAAACCTCGTACATATTTGTACGAGGCTCACAGCATCCTCGTACAGTCGCCATCAGATACATCATAGCAAACAAGGTGGTAAAATATTTCTAAGCAGTTCTTATTTTCAATAATTTCTGTACAGATAACCAATCAAAAATATCTGAACGCCTAGAACATCAATCTATGCAGTCAGGGTGATCATCTGAGCAGTTAAGAAAAAATACCTTTTTCGGTTATTATACATTTCAATTTTAAATAACATTGTAACGAAATAATTGAAAATTAGCTGTTCAGATATTTATGACACAATACACGTTTAAATATAATTGGTAGCATTTACTGTAATGAATTTATTGAAAATTAGCACTTGTATGCTACGATATATCTGATGGCGACTGTACCTCGTACGAGAGACCCTAAATTATCGCGTATTTTGTACGAGGAGCCTCGTACGTCTATCAACCCTGTAATTAGTTTTTTAGTTCTTGCGATTCTTATTAATTTACTGCTTTGACTAATTATTATAAGGACTTACCTTGCGGTAGCATTTCCCTCTGCCGCGGAATAAGCACAATTGATTTTGTTCATTTACATTCAATTTTACACCTTATCACTAAACGAGACAGCCTATAATTGCGAAATAATAACTTCAAACTTAGAACGTTTGGGGTTCACACGAGACTACTTTTCATGATTTTTAAAATCCAAAATTAGAATCTAAAATTATGGGGAATAAAATCCAAGGTTGCCGATTTCATGTTACCTCGCCCCCCGCAAAAAGTGGCAGAAATGTTGTTAGTAGAATTACACGCGTAACCAGTTCACATATAAATAGTCAAAGATTTACTGTGACCATAGAAACCATACCCAAAATATCAGAATATGGCTGGGACGTGTGGTGCAAAATGCAAACGAATGGATACAACTGTTTATCGGGAGGAACACATGGAGGGTAGGTAATCAATCACTACAATTTTATTGTTAACTCCTTTCTAAAGGGTTCCGTACCCAAAGGGTGCCAACGGGACCCTGTTCATAAACCTAAGCTGTCCGTCCATCCGGCCGTGTCTGTCAGTCGGTCCGTCCATTCTTCTGTCCTACTTAAAAACTATATTTTGAACCATAATAGCTGCTAGACGAGCAAACTACAGTATAACAAATAATAAAAACCGGCCAAGTGTGAGTCGGTCTCGCGCTAAAGGTCCCGGAGAAAAAAAACGTTTTTATAAGTTAATTCGTTGTGTGGTGGTGTGCTACGGATTACGAACCCTCGGTGCGCGAGTATCCCGATTCGCATTTGACAGGTTTTATTTATTATTCCATGTGAAAATGTGACTGATTTAGAATTTAAGTGTATGACGCACTTCATAAACCTGTAGTAAGTTTCTCACGCCTCAAATCATCATTCGGTGCTTTTTTCTACTGCCGTGCCGGTTTAATAAAAACCAAAAAATAATATAGACGGTATCGGAAAACTTACAAATATTACTAATGATTTTAAACAAAATCTGCAATCCTTAATTCTGGTTATTTCCTAACATTAAAATATGCTTTATTTCAAATAACCTCGTGTATTGAGTATGGGTTTTGAAAAATCGTTATCGTAATCGACGATTATTTGGGGAATTAATCGAAATCGTAATCGCTAAGTGATAATCGTTTCAACACTACTGTAAACCTAAAGCTGCATCCGACTGTACAAGCGGCCTATGTTATTGCGACCACTAAACTTTTGTTAATGTTACTAACTAAAGCCATTACTATGACGTCAAGATGAAAGACTGCAAGATGAGTACTTTTGGTAAATGTATTCACAATTACAATCAGTTCTCCAGTCGAAGGGACTGCCGTGATAATTGCAAAGGTTAGTTCTGAGATCCTTTAAGGTACATGTTCATAGCCGACCGCACGCAGCAGCAGCAGACAACGGCGACGTGTCGCTCGCCGACACGTTGCAACGACACGTCGCGTCGTTGCGCCTTGATTTCGAACCCGACTGCAAACCGCGGCAAAAGATGTTAGCGCCGTATTCCTCTCTTAAGTCTATCGGTAGTCGGCACTAAAATAGGTATTATTACTTTATTGTGAATAGAGCATGAGACTACTGATCTGCGGTTGAGCGACAGTTTCGTCGGACGACGTCGAGCAATGCAGGGTATTACATAGAAATACATAAAAGCCAGTAGTGTCGCAGCGACAAGTTTCGTCGACTGCTGCTTCGTGCGGTCGGCTAAGAACAGGCTAGGAAAATAATTGATTTTACTAAAATTGTACAGAGGACGGAACGCACCCCATCGATTCTAATATGTCGGCAAGTTCCTACTGTTATCTTCAACCTGATTTTGGAGACTGCCATGAATACTATCCTATGTAAGTTTTATAAAGCTTTTCAGAATGCGAGACTTGTGTACTTCAGCTACTTCCATAGTAATTAAACATTTTAGTGACGAATTTTTTGTCACTAACATATATTTTAAGTCATTGTTACTAACACCTCTATGGATCTCTGATCTGAGACAAAAAAATAGAACCACGGACAAGTAAATTTGCTGCTAGTGCTACCAGTCGAACCACATGTAATGCGAATTGCCCGTGGTTCGACTGGTAGAACTACTGGTGGGAGACAGGTAGTGTCCGTACTGTATGTAGGTAATCTTTCTTATTCTGTGGCTGTACCTAGTTCGATTGTGTTCCAGGTTCTACTTCGATGTCACGTACCGTGAGTGCAGAGGGTTCTCGTACAGTGGCTGCGGCGGGAACCACAACCGGTTTACTACCACACAACTGTGCTCCTCTACCTGTACCCCTGTTGTAGAATATGTACTGGATTGATTGAAGAGCTCATAAATATGTATATCAACTACCAAAATACAATTATTCAAAGTTGTAATTCTGATTAATAAAATAAAAAACGTGCTTCAATGAAAGGATGACTTTAACTTTTCATGTACCTACCTTCAAAAGTAACAGATACAAACTTGTTTTTTTATTCATACATTAATTAACTAATTTTGCTATACAACGTGTTAATGAATAAGCGTAAAACCTCATACACCCCAACTAATTTATGACAAAATAATTAGAATGAAACAATAATTTCATTATTTTGATACTTAAAATTCAAAGTTATTCACATTTTAAGTTTTGAGGCAAACATGATTTGTTATCATTTCAGCAATGAATGAAAGCGCTAACATGCTCATGCATAAATTTTAAGAATCTTGTTTTGGTGGTAAGTAGGGTGAGAGTGCCCGACGGGTGGTTTGAGATCGAGTTCAGTAAATTTTCAATTTTACAAACAAAATTTTTAATATTTAAAAAAACAAACCTGTGTTGAAACCATGATAATTCGATTCTGCTCTCGCTTCCAAACAAACTACTTTCTAGTTTTGCGTTAATTCATTAACACGTTGTATATACATAATAATAAAATTGTAAACTTGGCTTGAATGTACACACGGCGATACATCAAACTATGCAAAACCAACATAAGCTGGCCGCACGTAGGTAGAGTAATGTATCACGTCGCGCGGGCCAGCTTATGTTTGTTTTACGTATGAAATCAAACATAAAATCACGGCTCGGGCTCACTCCCCGTCACACAGGGCAGAAGTTTCGGTACTAATAGTGAAACGTGGATGTTCTGAGTTTTAAGATTGTTAAGAGTGTTAGAAATATACTTAGTCGAGAATATGCTAAAACAAAAAATTAGGTACGTAGTTTTCTTTTTACAAGTATACATGATAAATTGGTGAAATTGATATCATTAGCATCCTTTACACTAAGAGTTCTAACTGAACAACTTTTTCTATGGCAGCAAACAGATGGGAGCAAAAAAAAATCTGCTGTTCTATACTAAACTGCAATGCCTACCTACTCGGCTAAAATGTATGCAACAGCTGATTTTCTTTTTGCTCCAATCAGTTTGCTGCCATAGTAAAAGTTGTTCAGTTTGATGGTTTGACCATTCCCTTAAAAAAGTGTCAGCATATAAAGAAGGACCTTGTATAAATATTTATATCACCAAATAGCGTCATTTCACGTGTCGTGCAATCTCTATAATGTGAGGGTAATCTATAACTAGCTTTTTTATGACACGACTCGCAACTTGAATTATAAATAATATTTTTATATGTACTGTGTGGGTACTGAAAGAATCCAAATTTATTTCCTCTAGGTAAAATGGGTTTGATTTTTAGAGTCATTTGTTTAATTTTTTGTTGTGTTATATCCATACCTGCGACTTACTCAGTCAGTTATGTAACAAGATGGCCATCATCAAAAATGACAAAACCAAGAAATTTTACAAAATGGAAGGGTATGTAAATGTTTGTATCTTTACACTATAGGATATTAAGTATACTAATAAAATAATTAAGAAATATAAGTTAATTTAAACGCATAAGGACCTGATAATGTATGGAGGAATACTAAACATTTTTTTCTAGTAAAGATACAATAGCTTTGATAAGTTATATGTCAAGATAGACCAAGATAGACAGTCGAAGCTACAAACGCGTAAAAAAAATTACAAACAGTAGGCCTCGCATGCCATCCCCGAGAAAACGATAAAAATCGAGATGTGCCTCCATCCTTATTATTTTACGTATGCCAGAAAGAGCGCGCATGACGTTTTTGTCGTTTTAAACGCTTTGTCGTGGGTGGCATGTTAGCCGTGCTGGTAAGGACGCTAAACCCTATCCACATACACGCACAGAAAGAGGTTCTCAATTCGACACGGGTGTTTTTTGTTTTATACGGTAGAAGCGTAGTAGTACACTAAAAATATACAAGATAAATTAAAATTTAACATAAAATTAAAGGTTTTACGGGTCAAACATTTACAGAACGTAAAAAAATCACGGTGCTATCTTGGACGCGCTATACCTGCAAATGTTATGCAATTTACTGTAAGACAACTCGGCGCACATTCGTCACTAAAATAATAGTGCATACCTACATTTCTTTGATGTGAAATGAGCTTTATCAGTAGTTGAATGTAGAACTGTGAAAAAAAAGTGCCGTGGTAGTCCAGGTGGAGAGTAACCTTGCCTGCCGTGCAGGAGGAGATGGTTCGATCCCCGTCCAAGCCGACTCGTACCAATGAGTTTTTCGGAATTTATGTACGATTTGTAACACCACTGGCTTTTCGGTGAAGGAAAACATCGTGAGGAAACCTGCATGCTTCAATTTCGAGGCATGTATTGTACCCACTGTCCATTACAATTGATGACGGGCTCACTCCCCGTCACACTGGACAGAGTTTCGGTACTACTGGTGAAACATGGATATACTGAGATTTCAGAATATCTCTGACTACACCCTCGGGGAATATACTCGTGAGTATGTGTGGACTGAAAGAGGATATAGTGACAAGGATTGAAAAGGGAATGTGGAGATGGTTTGGTCATGGATGAGTGATAGTAGACTGACGTATGAAATATATAAAGCGAGAGTGAATGGAACAGTCGAAAGGGGTCGCCCTAGACGTAAGTATGCAGACCAAATTGACAGCCTACTTAAGAAGGGTCAGATCAAATGTACCCGAAACCGACGAGCCTGTATGAAACGACTTCTGGCTGTGGAAGAGGCAAAAGAGGTATGTCAGGATCGTTGCCGATGGCGATCAATTGTCTCTGCCTACCCCAATGGGACACAGGCGTGAGTATATGTATGTATGTATGTATGTATGCATATGTAGAACTGTTCTTACATTTGAATTTAGACAACCCCGTGAACGTAGAAGATTACGGCTGGGATGTTTGGTGTAAAATGCAACCCAATGGATATAATTGTATGTCAAAAGGAGTCGTAACAGAGTACGTGAGTTATTTTATTTATTAAGGATATCAGTAATAGATCAAAATTATTATTTATTCTATATATTACAAGTAATTAGTAATTTTTGCTCGGCCTGCGGCTCGCTTTTTGGGCAGATTGACCCCGGAGACCAGGTCCACCAGGCTTCCAGGCGATACAGCCCACCCCAACCGTAACCGATTGAGGCGCCTCTACCCCCTAACGTCAAGATCCTTGGTCACTTACTCACCCTCTCACCGCCCTTTTTTCAGATTTTTATTTTTGCGTAAAAAATAAAAACTTGAGGATAAATCTTTCAGTAATGTTTTATTCTCAACTATTATAATTGTATTATTAAGTTAATAAAAAAAGGATTCTTCAAAGCATCATAATATGATCATGAAGTACTAACAGTAGGATTATGATTTGCATATAATTATGTGTAAATTGAACATACAATAATTGAAGTTTTGAATATAGCCAAAACCCGATCAAGAGACATTTTCTCGATAGAAAAATAAGCCAAAGTAACCTCCGTCTTTATCGATAAACGCTTGGAACTGCTTGAGTAATAGCAACACGAGACATGATTTGAAAAAAAACAGATTGATATTTTATAAAGTTTGATTTGAGCAGTAATGAACCCACATAAATAATACAATCACAATTAAATAATGTTTGTTTTACGCTTGCAACGTTTCAGGCGCGCGCGCCGCCCCATCCTTTATCTCGCAGTAATATAAGCTATCACGAGCCCATTTCGCTTCAAATATTTTTGACATAGGACCTTAAAGCCCACTTCTATACAGTGCCAGACCTGTGGCGAATACCGAATGTCTAAAAAGTTCAATCACGGTTCAGTGAAGATTTATTTCTAGCTCAATCGGGGCCAAAGTTCTAAATCTAAGATCACCTATCTTCAAAATTTATTGACTATACTACATGTGTCCAATATAATACCCACAGATTTTACTTCGACGTAAGGAGACAAGATTGTGCAACGACAAAGTTTGGCACACATTGTGCACATAATCTGAATTATTTTACACATTTAAATGTTTGTCATGACGTTTGCCGCTGTAAGTGAAATTATTCTAATTTTAGTAAAATGTATTTCTTATTCAATCAAGCACATTTAAATTAAAACAACAGCGGCCGTAGCACGGGAGCGTGATATTTCAGCGCTATTGCGCTACCGCGCCGATTTTTTTTTGGTCCGATCGGTTTGCTCCCATACTAAAAGTTGTTCAGTTTGATGGGTAGACTCTTAGTTTATTAAAAAGATGCTTATGATATCAATTTCACCCTGTATATGCGCTCGATCGAACGAGATAAAAGGCGTGATATAGGTACACACGGCTACACATCAAGCTACGCAAAACCAAAATAAGCTGGCCGCGCGTTGGTAGAGTAAGGTATAACGTCGCGTGGTTATTATGTTTGTTTTGCGTAGCTTGATGTATCGCCGTTTGTGCAGGGTCCTTCTTAATATGCTGACAGTTTTGTAAGAGTATGACCAGACCATCAAACTAAACAACTTTCTCGATGGGACCAACATAAAAATCGCGAAAAAAAAATGTGCTGTCTACATTTGGCTCGAGTAGGTTCGCAGTTTTCTATGGGACAGAACAGGTCTGATCATCCCCTTAAAAAAGTGTTATCATGTTAAGAAGGCCCCTATACAGGGTGTAAGGAAAAGTATCATTACTTTACCCACATACTCTACCCATCAAACTGAACAACTTTGACTATAGGAGCAAACGAAAAAAACTGTTGTCTCATACATTTTTAGTCGAGTAGGCATTGCAGTTTAGTATGGATCAGCTGATTTTTTTTGCGATTTCAGGTTTGCTTCCATTGTAAAAGTTGTTCAGTTTGATGGGTAGAGTGTGGTTTAAAGGTTAAATATACTTTTCCTTACACTGGTCTATTATAATTTATGCGAAACTTAGCTCAATGATCGATAGACGATATCGTCTATCATATCAATAATACAACGTGTTAATGAATAAACGCAAAACTAGAAAATAGTTTGTGTAGAATCGAGAGCAAAATCGAATTTTCAAAGTTTCAACATAGGTAACATTTTTTTTTAAATATTTAATTATTTGTTTGTATAAATTAAAATTAACTGAACTCGATGTCAACCCACCGCACTGGTATATTCGCCCTACTTACTATCAAAACAAGATTCTTAAAATGTATCCATCCAAGGTCCACCCCTGTCACGCATCCAAGGAATTTTGTTTAGTAGAATTTCATCTCAATCGTTTCCATGCTTCGGAAGGCTCGTTAAACCGGATAGTTCCGTCAGATGGCGTTGTAACTATAAGT
The DNA here is from genome assembly GCA_963924505.1 of Agonopterix alstromeriana. Classification (NCBI taxonomy): domain Eukaryota; kingdom Metazoa; phylum Arthropoda; class Insecta; order Lepidoptera; family Depressariidae; genus Agonopterix; species Agonopterix alstromeriana. The sequence continues at coordinate 17,616,864 of OZ004661.1, forward strand.
TAAGCGGGTTCAGAGGCCTATTAAGGCGGCTTGAAAATTCTCTGACAGCAAGTTGACCACTAACTTGCCTCCACCAACACGCACTGGGCCCGCGTGGTGGAGCATGGCCCACTCCCTCTCACCCTTATTCTTGAGAGGAGGCCTTTGTCCTGCAGTGGGATTCTACAGGCTATATAACTTGTACAGTGTTTCACCCCCTATTTTAATTTGACAGCGCCTGGCAGTAGACATGTGCAAGAAGGGATCCTCGCAGCAAATGTCTTTTGTCGTTTACAGCCAGATTTTGGTGACTGCAACGATTACCATCCGATGTAAGTTGAATTATTTTACGAATGTTAGTGTAGACTCTACGCTAACATTATTTGTACAGCACATTGTGCCCATCCCATTGACATGTGTATAGAATTTCCATGTATGTCTGTATGTCGAGTGTTTGTTTCCTGTCCATGTATGTCGAGTACGATCGCAATTTTGTATGGGGCAGCAGATTTTTTTTCACGTTTTCGATGTTGGTTGTTCAGTTTGATGGTCTGATCATCCCCTTAAAAAGTGTCGTACATTTGTTTCAGGTTTTACTTCGATGTCACGTACCGTGGGTGCAGAGGGTTCTCGTACAGTGGCTGCGGCGGGAACGACAACAGGTTCCTAACAACTCAGCTGTGCTCTGCTACGTGTGCGCCTGTCGTAGAGTATTAAACTGTAGTACGACAAAATAACCACTTTATTTCACAACATAACATACTCCTCTAATACTACTCCTATTTAGCAGAATGAGAAACAAACTGTACATAATACTTAGTGGTATCAAAGACTCTACATAATAATGGGTGGTACTGAACGAGGGGCTTTCCCGAAAATTTCACATTTGTACAAAATTCGGCTCCAAAGAACTTTAAAAATTCATTTTAATATTAAAGTTTGACGTAAATAGTTGATGATTTATTTTGATAGCTAAAATGGTACGTCTGGAACTAATAGTATTTTGCGATATTTTCGGGAAAGCCCCTCGTTTAGTTCCACGTAAACGACAGGAAAATGGATGATGTCTTTTTCAGTATTGTCATGTAACACAGTTGATTGTCTTTTTCATTCAGTCATTTCATATAATAACTACGGAACCCTATCATGGGCGAGTCCGACACGCTTTTGGCCGGTTTAGACACTATGCGTGCCACAGACATACGGAATTCGAAATTAGGATTGTTATCATGTATAATTAGGGGGGAAATTTATACGAAATTGTAATCCTGATTCGGAATTCCGGATATATGTGACAGGCCTACGGCTCGCCAATTCAGGACGGAATTTTTCGTATAGAGTTGATTTCTCCAGAATTCCGTTTGGACATACGGAAACATAAAATCGTATACAAAATCCGGAATTCGGAATCAGAATTCCGTATTTGTGTGGCAGGCGTAAACCTCCGGTTTCGTCATTCGTTTTGAAAGTCTTTTATTGTTACACGCCAGAAGAAAAACAAATGCTGACAGTGATGCTCTGGCAAAATACCATTCGTTATTTACTCTTAAAATAAAGCTTTCTCTTCTCTGTTATTCCATCGATATTCACCCCACAGCGTTTATGTTAATGATTGAAAGACACATACCTACCATATTAAGGTAAATAGGTAATTTTGTTACTTTTGTTGGAACACCGCTACCATCTTATTTAAACAGTGTTGATACATAAGGCCCTACCTTATACAAGGTGTTACATAAGTAAAAATAGACAATTAAAACTTTTAAGGGGGTTGTTTAGCCCATCCAAATGAACATCTTTCACTATGGGACCAACATCGAAATGCCGAAAAATCTGTCCCATACATTTAGTTCGAGTAGATTTGTAGTTTAGTATGGAACATACGATTTTTTTTTCGCGATTTCTATTTAGGTCCCATAGTGAAAGTTGTTCAGTTTGATGGTCTAAACCAGCCCCTTAAATGTTTATTTATATTTTTGTAACACCTTGTATATCTAAATAGTATAGGTAGTAAGTAGATCTAGAGGATGACCTAGACGGTCTTAAATACTGACCAAATTAGTGAAGTAAGTACCTAATTAATATTTATTAAATTTGTAAGAATTTTTTTAATTACTACAACGTGTTAATGAATTAACGCAAAACTAGAAAGTACATAGTTTGTTTAGAATCGAGAGCAGAATCGAATTATATTATAGTTTTTCAACTTAGGTTTTTTTTTTCAAAATATTAAATACTTTGTTTGAAAATGTTTAAATTTACTGAACTCGATCTCAACCCAACGCACGGGCACACTCACCCTACTTACTACCAAAACAAGATTCTTAAAATGTACCTATCCACGACCACGCTTTCATTCATTGCTGAAATGATAACACATTATGTTTACCTCAAAACTTAAAATGCGAATAACTTTAAATTTTAACTATCAAAATAATGAAATTATTGTTTTAATCTAATTATTTTGTTATAAATCAGTTGTGGTGTATGAGGTTCTGCGCTTATTCATTAAGACGTTGTAAATGCAATGTCAATTCTATATCTTATTGTTCTGTTTGGTGATGGTAATTAATAAAACAAATGTAAAAAAAATTAGAAAAATAATTTTTCATCTTCTTTTTTGTCGTAACCGAATGCCTGAGGGACGTGACCATCGATCGTGGGCCGCTTGCCGCTCTATCTTGGGCTCGGCTTAAGCTGGCCTGGTAAATATTCTGCTATTGAACCGTGATTGGACTACGTATGAACCATTACTTTTGACACATTTGGTATTGCGCTAATCGCTGTACTGCTTTTGACAGCCGTTACATCCGTTTTGACTTTCAGTTACATAGAGTTTAGCGCGATGCGGAATTCAGCACAGTTGAATAGTAATTGGATTGCAATGTGATTAGAACTGAAATTGGATAAGAATAGAACTTCGATGTTTTAAATTAGCGCAATCGGTAAATATTCGGTGATTGAACCGTAATTGGACTACGTACGAACCATACGTTTGGACACATTTGCTATTGCGCTACTCGCGATACTACTCTTGACAGCCGTTAGAGCCGCCTTGAAAGATCGCCGATTGCTCAGACGTTAAGGGCTGTCAGTTACATAGAGTTTAGCGCGATGTGGAATTCAGCACAGTTGAAGTAATTGGATTGCAATATGATTAGAACTGAAATTGGATAAGAATAGAACTTCGATGTTTTAAAGAACGATACCCCTCACTAATTATGTTCAGCTATTTCAATAGGAATCTGTATAACCTATATTAAACTTTTCTAACAAGTACAGAAGTATTTTGAATAACAAAGTCAAAAGTAACTGGAAAGCTGAGACATTTTGTTGATATTTTTCCGAGTTCTTTTCATTTATAAAATCCAGTGAAGTTGAAATTAGGTTTTTCCTAGCAATTTCACCTTAGAATCTCTATTTAGCAGACGAGCTATCCTATATTTGATCGAAGGAGCCATTGGAATATTTATTCCTATAACCTGAACCTAACGTATACAGGGTGTAAGGAAAGTATCATTAACCTTTAAACTAAAAGTTAAAAATTAAGTGGGGTCCTCATACAAGAAACTAGTTTATACCAACCTTTTTTTCTTCTCGCCCTATCGTAAAAACGGTAATACATACAAGCGTCAAACTTGGTGTGATTATAGAGCAAACTCTACAGTATAATAACAAATAATAAGAACCGGCCAATTCTGAGTCGGTCTCGCGCTAAAGGTCCCGGAGAAAACAACACTTTTTTGTAAGTTAAGATGATGTGCCTTCGGAACCCTCGGTACGAGAGTAGCCTGACTCGCACTTGACCGGTTTTTATTTCATATTTTCGACGCGCAGGCACAGCCTAAACCAATGAAGATAAATACACGTTTGGAAATTTTCAAATGCATATTCTACAGAGTATAGTCTAGGGGTGCAATAAGAAAAGATTTTTTCGAAAATGAACGCCTAAAGGGGTGAGCTGTTTTAGTTTTCCGAAATCCACAGGGATGCAGTAGCTGGAAAAAACATGTATCTTCACTATTATGAAACTGTACCAGAAGTGTGTTTGTAAGTAGGTACATGAAAATATTTAAAAAAAAACATATGGTTCTTACGATGAGTTTTTTAGGATTTCAAATCACTAATTGTTCTGTTTGTTTGTTCGAGCATCACGCAAAAACTAATAAACCGATTTTGATGACACTTTTTTTTTGAAAACTAATCATATGACTTAAAATCTGGTATAAAATAATTTGTATAGACGAAGTCACAGGTAAAAGCTCGTATATGTACCTAGGTATATTAAGCTTTAGTTTAAAGTAGGTACTACCACAGAATAAATACTAGTACTACCCGGTACTACGTAACCTAATTAGTGAGGACGTGTGGTTCGCGGTACTGAAGTGGAAGAGAGGTTCTCTTTGGATGGACTGTGCTTTTTAAACTAGCATTTCCCCCTTTTTAGGGTTCCGTAGCCAAACATGGAACCGTTTTACAGGGTGTATAGAAAAGTATCATTAAGCTTTAAACCACATACTCTACCTATCGAACTGAACACCTTTTACTATGGGAGCCAACCTGTCAGCGCAAAATCAGCAGTTCCGTACTAAACTGCAATGCCTACTCGACTAAAATGTATGAGAGAGCTGATTCTTTTTTGTTCTGACAGGTTTGCTCCCATAGTAAAAGTTGTTCAGTTTGATGGGTAGAGCATATGGTAAAAAGGTTACTTTTCCTTACACCCTATATAGTTTCATGCATTTGGATTTGGTCTGACTGCCTTTCTTAATATGCTGACGGTTTATCAGGTACATTTGGGTCGAGTAGGTTGGCAATGTTATATGGAAAAACCGGGAAAGCAGATTTTTTAATAGTTATTTCGATGTTTGTCCCAAGAATAATGTTTTTCCTGAAAAAAACCGGATAATAAGAAATATAGAGTTTACACTGTATTTCCAATATACAAAATTCTCTTCGTATAGTACGCTCGAGTTGTGTTGGTGGTATTTGAAAAGAAAATAGTATAATTTGAAACATTAATGGTTTGAAATAAAACATTAATGAATGTATTAAGTAGTTTCTGTATTATGCTTATTGCCTTTTGGCTTAAAACATTATAAGAATACCCCGGGGAGGAGAAAAGGTAACATAGAAGCTGGTTCATTTGTATGCTAATAGGTTACTCAAAGCGGAGCCTTTTCACAAGTCCCTTATTAATAAACCCAACTGGAATTAAAATGAAAACATCTGTATGCTTCAAAAATATTTAACTGGACGTGAAATTTCTTTTTTTACTGGTGTTACCTACGGAACGTTGAAGCCCATACGGAAAAGAGCTAGCGGTTTAAACACGAGGCTGCAAAAAGTAAGAAAAGTCAAAATAGTTTATTCAGAATAATATGATATAGATAACTTTCTGACGAGAAAAAAGTTTTTTTTGTAAATTAATATGTTGTGTTGTGTGGTGGTGTAGTACGGAACCCTCGGTGTGCGCGTATACCGACTCGCACTTGACCGGTTTCATTTAATTACTTTAAGATTTTATGCAATGTTAAAGTGATCGTTAGCCGCGATAGACCAGCTACCCTCTGTAATTTCTCTATGCCATGTGCGACTTGACACGCCATTCGATGCTGAAATCTTAGATAAACAAATATTATCTTTGATATTACTACATACAATCTTGTTGGTTCTAGAAAATCTTAGTACTTAGTTAGTAATAGTCCATTCAAGTTCCGAAGAATGAATTTCGATCTCGCGCGACGTTATACATTACTGTACCCATAAGCTGCCAGCTTATTTTGGTTTTGCGTAGCTTGATGTGTCGCCGTGTGTACGGTGGGTTAATTTTAGGGGTCTAGCAAAGTAGACATATTTATTTACAATATCTAAGTAAGAATATCGAACAACCACACTTTTCGCCGACGTCTCAAATATTATTATGCCTTGGCATGCGATGCAATGCGTCTTTTTTGGTCTGGAACATTTTATTAGTCCCGTTCGCCACCGAAATTGTCTATTTTTAATTTAGTGTGTCTACTTACATATTTTTCCATGTTACGAAACTAATTGTAACTCGAACTGTGCTATTACTCCTGCAGATTTCGATAGAAACATCGCAATGTAAATAAGGATACATACAACACAACAATTTCTGGTTGGAACGGCGCCGCTCTGTAGGTAACTTACCTCTTTTAAAAATAGACAAAAGACTTCACAGTATAATAATTTTCTGTAACATAAACAGACCTTAAAGAAAACCACAGTAAAATCTATGCAAACAAAAATTGACAGAGTCAATTACTTAGAAAGCCGAGAAATGCGGATTTAGGAATTGAATTGGATAGAAGACGTCGGAAGAACGTAGAATAGACATTAATTAAATGTGATCTCAGAAATTGTCCCCGTCTTATTGGTTTAAGAGGCTTTCAAGAGGTGTAGAGTTAGAGGGATACCGTAACATATTACAATACAAATATGTACTTATGTGGAACTTGCATGGTATAGCTTCGGAAACACGATACTATGATAAAAGGTTTTTGTTCTCATAGCAGCTACTTTGAAAACCAAGCTAGTTGATCTTGCTTCTATATTTCACGACATTAACAAGTCTTTGGGGAGCTGAAGTGGCTGTGTAATATACTTGTATGTTATTTCTGATATCACAAGGTGTTTTTATGGTTGTATACAAAAGAATTGTCAGATATTAGTCGCATTAACTACTCTACATTGTGTCTACAATTATATTACTGTTCGGAGTTGTTCAGGCCACCGGGAGTTCATTAAACAGTTTCAGTCATTATGTACCCGCACGGTAATGTATTGTGAAAGTTTGCACTTTTAGTTGTATAGTGACTTTTACTCAGCTATTATATTATTGATATAAAATAAACTGAGGGTGGGTTAGGAGTTTTGGGCACGTGTCACGCGGTTGTATCAAAGTTATTAATAAAGTTTTTTGTTATTGATTGCGATTTATATTGTTTTCAAAGTTTCTCGTTCGCAGTTGTTCTTTTTGTTGTCTAACAAAAGTACAACGAATTGGATTGAGTTTCGGTTAATTTGGAAGCTGTTATTCTTTCCCCCTTTACCTCGTAGCAAACTTCCTGTTTTTATGATACAACAAAGGATTCATTTTGCGATCGTAAAGGTCTTCGTCGAATACGGAACGCATTTGGATTTGGTCTTGGACAATATTAATAATTAGATAATTCATAAGCCAAATCAAAGCGTGAAAATAGATAGCAAATTGACGATAGGCAAATAATTTTATACCAACATACGTTTGGCTACCGTGGTATAGTAGTGTATGGCCAAACTAACTTTTATCTTCATTATTTCATGATATCCAGACGTTGGGTTTAGGGAGACATATTTCGGGAAGGGGATTTTCATTGAAATGAGTTAATAAAATTATAGCTGTAATCACTATTCCATACAAATATTTGGATTTCAGTGGGGATAGATGCGTGAGTGGGAAGATCCAAAGAGTAGAGATCGGCTAAGCAAACTTTACGACGGTAATTAGCAGAAACTAAACTAGTAGAGAACTTTAGTAGGCTAAAATTGTGGGCGAATGTCTACATTATAATGAAGCGCGCTAGTTATTCCCGATTATGGGACGGTACGAACAAAGTTCGAGCATAAATTGCGCTCCCGGGACGTTTTTGTTACAGCTGGTAGTACTTCGTGAAGAAGGGAGGAATTCCAAACAAAGGATTTTGAGACACCACGAGCAGCTAACGTTCCGTTTTATCGTCAGAACCGCTAACCAACGACTTTTAAATAATTATTTTTGCTATTTTGTGATACTTGATAATCTACTGGTTTTGTATTTACATTTTGGGCTTTAGGAAAATACTTTTGCATAAAATGTCGGGTTCCAACTCCTCAGATCTGCTGATTTTAAATTAGTATTGTGGATATCTAGCAAAGACATTGTCATTAAACTCCGGGTTCTAACTCTTCGGCCTTTGGGGTACATAACCCGAAAGACTTGGGGATCTGCTTATTAGGTAAAAATAATTAAAAAGCAAGAGCAGGCTACAAAAATAATTGAGATCCCATCAAAAACATTTCATGTAAAAAAGTAGCCAAGTCTCACAACCATTCGAAAGCGCTAATGCGCGCTATGCATACAAACGAAGTCTGGTATACTTTCAGTACTAACCAATTAAAGTCAAGGTGGTAGAGTCAAAAATTACATCAGAAAGCTGCATTATTATATTATTTTCAGGTTGAGTTTGATTCTAAAGTAGTTAAAATCAGTCAACTAGGCACTATCTGTGTTACATACCTAAATCTTATCGGAATAAGAAGGACATTTATCCTTTGGACACTAACGGGGTAACGTAGGGTTGCCAGGCGTACGAGGTTCCTCGTACAAATACGAGATTTGGGGTCTCTCGTACGAGGTACGAGGATGTCGTCCGCCTCGTACAAATTTGTACGAGGATTTGACTTTTAGGGAGATTATGGCATGATTTTCCATTGCAATCGTCGTTTTGTAGAATAAATGAATATTTCAACAAAGAAAGACTATTAGATGTTTGTTAGATTTTAGTTAGCTGCGAAATCTTCAAGAAATCGATCCCGCTTAGATTTTTTCCTCGTATTAGCTGCAATTATCTTTTTTTTTCTGTTTAAACTAATTTTTTTCTTACAAAATAATTTTGATGCCCTATGAAACGTTTAAAACGTATTTGTGTTTTATGCCTAATTCTTCGTTTTTTCACACTTTAGACTAACGTACGAGGTTTAATAGGCAAAGTACGAGGTTTCACTTGCTTTTTACGAGGAAAAATTGTCTACATCTGGCAACCCTGGGGTAACGTGTAAATAATTGTAATTAATTGCTAGCTTAGCTATCTGTTTTCCTAAGTTTCTTGATAAGGGTTATTCTATATTTAATGTTTCTCAAAATTTATAGAGGAGCTCTACTAAGTATCTTTCACGTCCCAAATACCGCAGTGTAAACGAAAGTTTTTGACCAGTGTGTATTGTGTATCACATGCAATAGCATGTGATGACAATATCGAACATAGACGATCACTCACTCAAGGCCTTAAAAAAAGGCTGAAAGTCACCCAAAGCTCAACAGAGAGAGCTATGCTCGGAGTTTTCCTGCGAGATCGGATCAGAAATGAAGAGATCCGCTGAATAACCAGAGTGACTGACAGAGCCCAAAGAATTGCTAAACTTGAGTGGCAGTAGTGGCCGGGGCACATTGTTCGCAGAACCGACACGACCGATGGGGCGAAGAGTTCTCGAGTGGCGACTGCGTAACGGAAAGCGCAGCCTGGGTAGGCCCCCCATAAGGTGAACCGACGACCCGGTGAAGGCGGAGGGAACCCGTTGGATGAGGGCAGCGCGGCACCGGTCGTTGTGCGGATCCTTGGGGGACGCCTATTGTCCATCAGTGGACGTCCATCGGTTGAGATGATGATGAATATTTGTAGAAAGTCTAATTTATCGACATTCAAAATTGAATATTGACCAAAAATAAATAAAGCCGGTAAAGTGCGAGTCGGGCTACTCGCGCACCGAGGGTTCCGTACCACACCACCATACAATAATTATTAACTTAGAAAAAAGTTTTGTTTTTTGTTTAGTGCGAGACCGACTCACACTTGCCCGGTTTTTATTATTTGTTATTATACTGTAGAGTTTGCTCTATAATCACATCAAGTTTCACGCTTGTATGTATTACCGTTTTTACGATAGAGCGAGAAGAAAAAACGTTGATAAAAACTAGTTTCTTGTATGAGGACCTCACTTAATTTTTAACATTTTGAAATTATTATTATTGGTTAGCAAATTCCCCGTAATAACTCAAATTCTGTAAAAATTACAACAGTCTAGCTATTTCGGTTTAAAAGTTACAGACCTAAATGGGTAGGACGGACGGACGGACAACGTAGGCTTTGGTAATAGGGTCCTGTTTAAAAAGGTAGTAAAGGTAAATACCAAATTAACGTATACAGGGTCCTTCTTAATATGCTGACATTTTTTTAAGGGGATGATCAGACCATCATACTGAACAAGTTTCTCTATGAGACCAACATCGAAATCGCGAAAAAAAATCAGCTGTCCCATACAAAACTGTGAACCTACTCGAGCCAAGTTTATGGGACAGCAGATATTTTTTTTCGCAATTTATATATTGGTCTCATAGAGAAAGTTGTTCAGTTGGTCTAATCATCCCCTTAAAAAAGTGTCAGTATATTAAGAAGGACCCTGTATGCATGTTTTTGAGCTTTCTAAAGTACGTTACAATTACAAGACGAAACTTTTTTCAAAGCGTATTTTTTGTCTTTAAACAAGAAGGGTCGAGAGAGTAAGAGCGAAAACGTGTACACTTCAGTCGATTTCACTTCAGCTGAAATTAAAGCTCGACTGGCATCAGCGGTTTTTTAGATTACGGTCTCTCTTTGTTGGTAGCACACAACAATGGTAATGTCACGTTATACAAGGTGTTAAGGGTATATAATAGGGTATTTGACAGCATGTAAAATAAAGGATTTATTGATGGCATCCGTATTGAATATGAATTTTGGAGACCAACTATTTAGTCAGTAAAGAAAAATACTGGATATTTTAAGAGAAAATCGTTAAAAGAAATACATTTTTTGTCTACTTCATTCACGTGATCGTAAACGACTGTGATTGGCCGAATGTTTCATGACGTTGACTGCTTGTAAACAGTTGCGTGTAGAGCGTGAGTGTCGTACAAAGTTTACGTCATCGTGACGTCAGCTCCTTGTAGCCACGTATATTGTCCGGAAAGGCGTTTTCGCGGGATGTTTAAATAATAATGTTTGTTTTGTTTTTTTCTGGCACTATATGTAATGGAACGTAAAATATAAATTTTCTATAGAGTCCTTAGACGTCAGTGATTAACGTAGGACAGTTTTTAAAAACGTGTCTAATACCCTATTTGGAGCGCGCTCCATACAAACGAAGTCTGGGTATATTTTCAATACTAACCAATGAAAGTCAATGAAATTTTTCAGAAACAGGCTAGAAACTAATCTCTATGCATGTATATTATCAGATTTTCATTAAATGTTTCTGATTTTACGTTTGTCCCTTTCTATAAATGTTTGTCGTTGGATTAAAAAGGGATAAAGTTCACGTTAGAAACAACGTCAGGAATTTACGAAAGAAGGACGAACATTACCGCCCGCCAAGGAGTATTTTCATGTTTCACCGCTTGTTAGGAAGTCTGCTCTCCAGGTATAGACAATACCAAACTTTTCACAAGTATTTCTGATTACTTTTTACGACTTCTCTTACTAACACGAAAAGTTTTCTTTTTTCGTATTACAAATTGTAGGTACATTTCAAATGTTGATCCGTTCTTGATTGTGTATTAATTTTGTTTATGTTTTTCATTTCTTTTAAATGACACCATGTATTAAAACCGGCTAAGTGAGAGTCGAACTCGAGCGAGCGAGGGTTCCGTACCCCACGGCGCAATACACTTACTTACCAAAAAAATGTTAGTTCTCCGGGACTCTTAGCGTATGACCGACTCACATTTGGCGGTTTCTTATTATTTTATTGTTTTACTATACAGGGTGTTAAGGTAAACACTTGCATTACTTTAAGGGGTGGTTGTACTCATGATAATGAACAACTTTCCCTAAGAAACCTATAAGAAAATCGCAAAAAAAAAATTGAATTCTCCATACTAAATGCAATCAGCTGATCGAACGTTTGTATGAAAAGTATATATTTTTTTTAGAATTTCCTATACGTTTCTTAGGGAAAGTTGTTCAGTATCATGAGTATAATCACCTCCTAAAGTAGTGCAACTGTTTACTTTAACACCATGTAGAATTTGCACTATAATCACAGTAAGTTTGACGGACATCGAACTTCCGCTGGTCGATTCACGCTTGGTCGAAATAACTACTGACTTCTTTAACGCTGATTGTTATGTATTGCCGTTTTTACGTGCTCTACACGACCTTCGGGTAAACGTTTTAAGTACCATGTTAAACAAGTCCTCTGTAAAAATGATAGGCTATGGTCTGACTTAAAATCAACCATATGATTTGTGCGAACGAAGTCGCGGGTAAGCTCTATTACAATTATAAAACTTTAAAAATTAATAATAAATACATTTAGCACTAAAAGTGCCCTTTAGAAACACCTTGCCTTGCCCTTTAAAAACTTTTCAGCGACTTCACGATTTCCTCCAACATTTTTCAAAAAAAATTGTCACCTTTCTGTAGCCCTCGTTGACACGCGTCTCTCTAGCCCGAAAACTCACGACACCAGCGGATATGCGAACTCGCCCTGGTGTCGTTAGTCCGCATTTTCGCTGAAAACATAGACCTTGCCTACTGAAGCGATCGAAAATACATTTTCAATATTAAAACTAAAAAACACATTTCTTTTGTTAGCAAATCCAAAATAATCACACATGTTTTGTAAAATCTTCAACCGGTTACCTATTACGGTTCAGATTCAGAAGATATAACCCCTCGTAGGCTTAGTAATTGGGTCCCGTTGGCACGCATTGGGCACGGAACCCTAAAAATACGAAAGAACCCACGCTGAAATTGACTGTCATTCTGTGTGACTGGACTAATGGCGTACTTTCCTCACAATACAACCGCTTAAGTAGAAACGTGATTTTTAGGAGGCTTTTCAGGACGACGAAGGATTCTTTCTTCTCGGCAATTTATTAAAATTTGACAAAGATAATACATACAGAACAAAGATAATAGATAATATGTATTTAGTATATTATATATCTTAACTATTATAAAACTGTAACAGAAGCGTGACTGTACATTGAAGATATTTACATGAAAAAGATTACGATATGGTTTTTAGGTATCCCGGACTCCAAATCAACCTTTTTTAGAATTTTTTGTGTTATTTATATTTGTGCATTATTTTATTTGTGTCTTGTGTGTATTTTGTTTGTAGGTATTAATTTGGTATTATATTGTTATTGTTTTTGATTCAATTGATATTGTAAATTAATCCTAAAATTTTGTCTTGACCGTTTTTTTTAATGTTCCGTATTATTTTATTCGTTTGTAATTGTATGTACACATTAAGTCTGCCTATCATTTAACTCTTGTCCCTGTTGCAGGCCTGCTCTCTGTATTTTTGTAACACCTTGTATAGGAATCGGAAAATCGTTTCGTCCTTATATGAAATGAAGTACCTATAGGTAGGTAAGCAGCAAGCACTTAGCTATGTATCGATGTCAAATCGATGTCGGTGCAATCTATCCTACCCACCCTAAAATCCGTATCCTAATAAATTGAATTTATTATCATAATCAAACAGTATCTACTGACAATGCCCAATTTAGTGAGAGAGACAGACATAGGTGCTTATCCAGGGCTGCCACCTCAAAAAATCGTTTGGGCGCTAAATCTGTGAAAAAAGCGCTAGAATCCAAAATTTTCGAGGGTTTAAAAGCGCAAGATACGGCGCTAAATTCTTATCACATAAATAGTCCTTCAAAGTGATCGAAATAGTTTTATCAGTGTTCTCTTGCAAAATTTGTGATAGCACTTCAGATGATCGTTCGTATTTGAATCTCCCGAACATGTTTTGACCACAATGTGCTGTCAATAATTATCATATTTAAATAAAAAAACACAATATAGAGCATTTTTCAACACAAATAATGTTGCTTTAAAAAAGCGCTAGATTCTCCGCTAGGCGGTAAATTCTAAGATACGGCGCTAAACATACCAAAAAAGCGTTAGATCTAGCGCCGAAAGCGCTAAGGTGGCAGCACTGCTTATCTATAACATACTTGGTTGACCATGCAACACGTATGCAGCGCCGACACGACGTGCTGTGTGACTCACCAGTGACCGGAACTTTTATGTATTCTGATTACTTATGCCATTCCTTACATACCTAACCATTCTACTCATCGAGATCCAAAACATAATAACTTTTAAAATTAAAACACCAAGTGTTGTTGCAACAAGGTCAAGAGCAAGTCGTGCTACTGAGGGTTCCGTACTACGCCACCACACAAAAATTTTTTGCTAATTAACTTGGAAAAAAGTTTTGTTATCTCTGGGACCTTTAGTGCGAGACCAACAAACACTTGGCCGGTTTTTATTATTTATTGTTATACTGTAGAGTTTGCTCTATAATTACATCAAGTTTGACGCTTGTATGTATTACCGTTTTTACGATAGAGCGAGAAGAAAAAAAATTGACAAAAACTAGTTTCTTGTATGAGGACCCCCCTTAACTTCTTACTTTTTGTCATTTTTATTATGTGGTAACAAATCCGCCGTAATAACGCATAGTCTGTGAAAATTTCAACTATCTATTACGGTTCAATAAATACAGCCCTAAATAGGTAGGACGGCGACGGACGGACGGACAACGTAGGCTTAGTTATAGGGTCCCGTTTTGACCTTTTGGGTACGGAACCCTACAAAAAACGGACGATCTCCTAAAAAACTTTTCTAACTCTCTACCTGCAATTTAATTCGCTCTTTGATGTAGAGACGCTGCTAACGCCTGTCGCGTTGAAGCTCCTAGAAAAGGGCGCAAAGCGGCTGCGGTTTTAAGTAACAAATGATGAAACAATGACGCCATCAATGCTAGGTAGGCTAAGGTATGGAGTGAAGTGGAGGCATCTAAACCCCCGCGCAGGGTAGCGGTGCGCGACGTTGCCGCTCCGCCTCCAGGCAGGCGCGCGGGCTACAGGCGCGACTGCGACTCGACTCGACTTGCCCGTTTGTGTCATACCGCGTGGTACGTTCCACTGAGCGTCCGTGTTCGGGCACCGCGCTCGCATCACATCGTCCGTTTCAAACAAACTTATAAACTCACTTTCCGCCGCCGGAAACCTGTTCCATCTTTAAAAAAACTCCTATTACAACATCACGACAATACCAGATTCACTTCTGACTAGTTCCAATATACTTTTATCTGAACTTTACTGCATGTTTTTGTGATAACTTTGAAAAACTTTACGAAGTTTGTTGAAAAGCTGTTGCTCGTTTACTGTGTGCATGTGTGAGCTTAATGTCATGGCTGAACGAAGTTCGCACTAAACCGGTGGTAAGTAAAACGAACTTTACTGGATATTGTTTGAAAGTGAATGAATTGAAGAACAGCACGTACTGAAAGACAAAGGCATCGAATGCATCGGTGTGATAATGCGTTCTGTCTGTTTTAGTTGGAGTGTCCAGCTGTATCTCTAAATGCTAATCAGATTCCGGCGATGTCGTGGGAGTAGTCTATTTTATTGGACATCGACGATTGTTTGGTTGCGGCCACATTCCCATTACTCGAGCGTCCACAACGATGCGGCCGATTGACCAATCAACGCAAGCGTTGTTTATTAACGTTTAATTTCTACGAAGTGTTCCCTGTTTGAAAGCCAACACTAGCTAGTTATTGTCCTCAGTAATCGTTTTTGATATCGTGTTTCTAACGATTGTACCGTGTCTGAGAAAAGGCGAAGGAACTTCGTTAGCTTCATTAGTCAAAAGTATTTTGATCATTTCTCCGTTGTTGAGCAAAGTTGCTCTTATTCGATGAATTAGTCATCAATTATATAGTCTGTTCCGCCTTCCAACAAAAGGTTTAGCACAAGTTTTGAACAAAGACAGAGCTTTCTGTTGCATTTAAGTAGGTAGGCAACTAGGCAATATGAACTGGTGAAATAACCAGTTTATAGGAATCCGAGTTAGAATTTCAACGAGAATTATCTAATGTTAGATTTATGAGACATTCAAAGGTGAACTTCCGGCACTCTCCGTGTATGTATAGTTACACTTGTAATATTTTGCATCCGTTTGCATTTTAACAGGTTCGTTTGCAGCAACAGAAAGCTTCATTTTTTATTGATAGCTAAATCGATGGAAAGCCTTTCATACTACATACCTATGACTTATATATGTCGCAGCCATCTGGTTAAATCTGTATATGTATACATACATACATATAATCACGAAAGGAGCTTCAGTTATAGGTACACCGAAACAACTTCCGATGAATTGGCATGGACAAGCAAGTTTTCATGATTGTCCCTTAATGTCACCTATACTCCATTCAAAATAGCAACGATATTTTAAGGCCATTTTGAATTACACAAATAGAGATTTGAAACACTTCCTCTCACTTATTCTTAGAACAGCTTTAGTAACGTCCAAGATATGTCGGATAGTATATGTATCCAATAAATTAATAACATTTGGTAATCAGAATTGGCCAGAAAGCTAAGTAGGAATCGGAAAATCTCGTCGTCCTTATTTGGAATGACGTATAGGTACAATAAGCAGCGGAATCATTCAATGTATCTACCCATTTTTTTCACTCTCAAATCAGACGATGGAAATGGAATAAGTAAATTACTTTGCTTTATTGAAATCTTTATTAAATTCACAAAGTCACACATGCAGTCATATTTACTCCTATTGTGAAATCAATAAGAGGCCATATTTTTCCAAAAATTAGCAAGCAGTTATAAAGAAACATTAGAATAGAATAGAATTTCTTTGTCTTAAAAAAAACATTACAAAAACAATATATGTATGACACAGTCAGTACCTACTTTCAAGCACAAAAAAACACAAAAATACAAACATATATACTCAAGACAAAATGGTCAGCAGTGTTGCCACCTTAGCCCTTTTGGGGATCTATTTTTTACAGTAGGTGAACTCATTGTTTAATGATTTAGCCTGGAAAGGGCTAGGTATCTAGCCATTTTCATTTTCTAAAAATTTTGCACCAAAATCTGAAATTTGCGATAACATCGAACTTTCGCGATTTGATTCATAGATATGAACCTATTAATTTGGTTAAATTTATCTTCAAATTCAGTTTCATTTTGGAAAATATGATTGTGATTCAAACTAAAAAATTTATACTTAATTGAAATCATTAGTAAAGGTGTTTTTTAGCCTTTTTTTACAGCAAGTATTTCTTACTGTGCTCCATCTAGTCCGATCTAGCCCTTCCAACAAAAGACTTTTCTTGGTAGCTTCTTCAACTGCCCCCATTACTAAAACTAAGGTGGCAACACTGATGGTGTGTGACATCAGTATAAATAACGGTAGTTGGTCAGACCCTCAGACCATACACATTAGAATAAAGATTATCATCCCACCTTTCTAGCCAGGAAGAAACAACTTAATGTCAATCAATTATATGAAATTCCTAGCAATATTACGTTACTAAAGATCGGTAATCCTCCAATGATATACCTACATATTTTGTTAATACATAATTAAGAAACAAAAACTGACCATTCAGAAACGGAATAAGGTCTTGAATTTTTACATTTTAGTGTTCGGGCACCAAACTCTAAACAGGTAAATAAGAATTAATAAATGTTTATTTCATGTTTGACGGCCCAGTATTAGCTCAGTCGGCAGTGAACCTGCCTGCTGTGCCGAGGGTAGCGAGTTCGAATCCCGTAAGGGTTCAAATATTTGTGTGATGAATATTAATATTTCTTCCCGAGTCATTGACGTTTGTATGTACATTATGTATTCTATATCGTTGTCTAGTCAACATAAATACAAGTTCAGGAGTTAGATTTTTGAATATGTCGAACTCATCAGTTGAAAATGTCAAAAATACTATGGAGTATACTGCTGATTTGACTTTCAAAAATCGCATTACTGAGTTCAACGAATGAGTTTCAAAAATTGCACTCCAGGCTTGATTCTGGTACCTACCTACTTTAAATGTGACTAGATAATTTGTGTGACAATGTCCAGGATATTTATTTATTTATTTTTATTTCACTATTTTGACTGTGTCATAACATAAGAAGATGCGATTTTGGAATATTTTGATGTTCCAATTTAGCATCAATGGAAATAAGAAATAATGACAAATAAAGAAAACATGACAAGATTGCAGAATCGAACATAAATTGTGGTGTCAGCTTTACTGTAAATGCTGTTTGGTTATAAATGAAACCCATTAAATTAATAGTGTAACCGCTCAAAGATTTATTAGGAAAATGGGTCTGAAGGCGACTAAGCTAAGGTCGGAATATGAGGAATTAAGGCGCAATAGTAGGACGAAATAACGATAAGAGGCATCTTTTATTTATCATTTATCGACTAGAATTTAACTAAACCAAAGTCATACCTCAGTATTCGTAAATAGTTCATCTAGTGAAATCATAAATTGAATACACTTCACTCGAAAGAAAATCGTCACAAAGATGACGTATCTTCATGTATTTTAAATCATTTTTCTCGTTTTAGAAGAACTTCAAATAGTTTCCCTAGTAACAAACTAATGAGTTTGTCTAGTGAAATCAATAAACAAAGTCTTTAAAAAGTACTTTTGGTAATTCTTTTTAATCGAAAATACGGCACACACAAGCACTTTTCTGAGGGCTGGGCGTCACGTCGCATCGCGTTTCTCATAGAAAATAGTCGTCTGAACCTATGACCCCTTAATCGTCATTCATGGGATGAGCAAGCCAAAGCCAACTCAGCCGAGCGCTTTGCATATTGAACGTCAACTCAAGATAGTTCGAATTCGAAGAGAACAGAATATAGTTATTAGACTATTGTAATAACTATGGAGGTAATTTTGCCAGTTACTACCAGTACCAGAATTGGGATGAGACGGAATTATGACAAAATAAATAGCTTGGAAGTTTATTCATTTTTCTAGAAAAAATTTACAATTCTTAAAATACTAAACTGGACGTAAATATATTTATTAAATAAAACCGGTCAAGTGCGAGTCTAGTCGAGGAAAACATTGTGAGTAGACCCTGTCCATTACAAGTGGCGACGGGCTCACTCCCCGTCACACTGCACATAGTTTCGGTACTAGTGAAACGTCGATGTTCTGAGGTTGCAGAATATCTCTGACTACCCCCTCGGGGAATATAGTCGTGAGCATATGCTATGACTAGCAACTATTAGGTAATCTGTGAAAAGACATTTAGAGGACCCTTCTAAAAATGCTGCCGATTTTTTAAGGGGATGATCGGACGATCAAACTGTACAACTTTCTCTATGTGACCAATAACGAAATCACGAAATGAAACTGCTGTTTCATACAAAACTGCAATCCTATCGACGACCTAAATGTATCATGATCATCTAAGTTTTTTCGCGATTTCGACCTTGATCCCTTAGAGAAAGTTGTTCAGTTTGATGGTCTGAACAAACTCTCAAAGAACGCAAGCGAACCTGCACGTCAAAGCTAGTCTAAATGAATCTGATACACAAGGCTGCATGACAAGGCTAAATAATAAATTGTATGCAATCGCAAGCTGCAGGTGAATGTCCTTACGTGTGCAGTGTGCATTACTTGGAGCGAAAATTGTTCCAATCGGTTGTAAATATTTTCAAGGTTCTTATAATTTTATTTCAATGAATGAATAAAAATGTCCATGCACACAAACTAGTTTCAGTTTTATTCTTCCATTTTCTACCTAACTCGTGAAACTCTCATGTGCCTATCTTATAATCATTAATCAGAGGTCGGATTCTGCCGGTCATTTCGAGGCCACTTTTTGGTTGACATATGGAACCTATTTTAAAAAAAACGGTTAAGTGCGTGTCGGGCCACGCGCAAGGTAGGGCTCCGTAGTTGCCCGTCACAATATACGTACTTAGAACGGGTCTTTTTTTGTTTTATACTCCGGTTTAACGGCTCATAAAGTCTAAAAAGTATATTTTACAAGTTGGCCGACTATTACTCGTTAACTTGTAAAGCCAACTTAGCGGTGATAGTTTTCCTTTACTGCCCTGAATTTACCTAAATCTAAAAATGGTTTTCCCATACCCACAATATTTTGAAAAGACCTATCAAACGATACCCCACACCATAGGATAAACGAGAAAAAAAATTGTATCCCCACTTTTCGTGTAGGGACGGTTACGTTTCGTACCTACCCTAAAAAAATATTTTTCTAGATTTTATTTTACCACTTTGTCGGTGTGATAAATATGTATACCCATGTCAAATTACAGCGTTCTAGTACTAAGCGTCTCTGAGCTAAGCCGCGGTCAGACGGACAGACGGACGGACATGGCGAAACTATAAGGGTTCCTTGTTGACTACGGAACCCTAAAAATGGCACAAGTTGGCCTGGACGGGGATCGAACTATTACCTCCTGCACGGCAGGCAAGGTTACTCTCCACTGGACCACCACGGCTAGTTGTTAGTCTTTCTCTGTAAAATTCCAATCAATATTAGTTGTGACTGATGCCACGGCTTATCACGGATCCAGTTCAATTAAAAACGTAGCTTATTCCCCAATACACAAAAAAAAATCAGATTACTTATATGTAAAAAAAACAGCTGTCCCATACAAAATTGCAAACATATCTCGACTCAAATGTAGGGAACAGCTGATATTTTTTTTTCGATTTCGATATTGGTCTCAAAGAGGAAGTTGTTCAGTTTGATGGTCTGATCACCCCCTTAAAATAGTTTCAGTTAATTTTGTTAGACCCTATAGATTAGAACGGGACGTTGTAAGTACGACATTTTACAAAAGTAAAAATAAACATTTAAAACTTTTAAGTTTAGACTTATATGTATGTATAGCAAGCTACAGATGCGACAGTGAAATTTGCTCTTAGTTCCAACATTTCCGTTTTGGCGCTGCGGTCGTCAAGCTAATTTGTATAGAACTTGTCGTTAATATGTATGTATACAGTTATTCCGGAATGCAAAAATAGGGATATCTGAACAAGGAACAAAGTAATCAACGATATTATTATGTCATACAACGAAGAAGAATTAGGGCTTCTCAAGGATTCTCATCTCAACTTCACCACCACAAACTATTTGGTACTTACTTACATAATAATTTTTAGGGTTCCGTACCTAAAGGGTAAAAACAGGACTCTATTACTAGGCCTACGTTGTCCGTCTATCCGTCCGCCCAACCTACCTATTTAGGACTGTAACTTAGACAGTTGAAATTTTCACAAAATATGCGTTATTACAGCGAATTTGTTAACTAATAATAAAAATCTAAAAATGTTACAAAATTAAAGGGGGTCCTCATACAAGAAACTAGTTTATATCAACGTTTTTTCTTCTCGCTCTATCGTAAAAACGGTAATACATACAAGCGCCAAACTTGATGTGATTATAGAGCAAACTCTACAGTACAAAAACCGGTACAAATAATTAAAACCGGCCAAGTGTGAGTCGGTCTCGCGCTAAAGGTCCCGGAGAAAACAAAACTTTTTTGTAAGTAAACCGACGAAAGAAGAAAAGAAGAAAATCGGACTTCATACAAACATAGATATTAGTTTCTAGATTGTTTCTGAAAAATTTCATTGACTTTAATAGGGGAGTTGACTACATAAATATATTTTAGTTTTAATTTTAATTTATTTCTTTTTTAGTACAAACCGTTTGAAAATAACGCTAAACTCACATTTTCAGTAATGCTGTTGCTTGAATACTATTTTTAATAACTGGATATACATATAAAAAGTATCAAAACGAAGACGAAAAACAATGACTTCACTATTCAATTTTAGTACAATATTTCATACAAAGCACGCGTTTTGACGTTTGATAAAGAGTTGTTAATTTGACTAGTTGGAAACTCGCGGATTGGTTAGTTTTAAAATATCACCAGACTTCTTTTATACGGAGCGCGCTCCGAATTATTTTCCCTTAAAGCCGGCGAAGCGCAGGTTCGATTCGAACTTATGCAATTAGTGTTCCGTATTGCAGAACAAAGTTTGTTTTCTATATTTGCTATTTTGTACGAAAGAAATTTTCGAAGTTTCTGCACTCGTAACAAAACTAATAACTTACATTAAATTTTTTCTTCACATAAGTGCCGTAGAGGCGTAAGAGGCGATTAAGAGATAAGGTTTCTTATTCTATGGTTTTATTGTAGCTATACACGGTGTTCCTGACGATATGCGCATTGGCGCGCTCCATACAAACGAAGTTTGGTTATATTTTCAATACTAACCTATTAAAAAATCATACAGGGTCCATCTTAATATGCTGACACTTTTTTAAGGGGATGATCAGACCGTCAAACTGAATAACTTTCAGACAGAACAGAAATCACGAAAAAAAACAGTTGCCCCATACATTTGGCTCGAGTAGGTTTGCAGTTTTGTATGGAAGAGCTGATTTTTTTTTGTGATTTCGATGTTAAATTTTCGATGCGTGAAAGTTGTTCAGTTTGACGGTCTGATTATCCCCTTAAAAAGTGTCAGCATGTTAAGAAGAACCCTTTATACTAACAAATTTAAGATTTGTATGGAAATCTTTGAGGCACTGTATCTTTAAAACTATACATTTTAACTAAAATCTGACAAGATACAAGCATAGAGATTACTTTCTACAGTGTTTCTGAAAAATTTCAAACCTGAAACCATTAATATGCTAAAACTCTACTTTTAGCATATTAATGGTTTTTGCAGGGTGTCTGTCCACTCCGAAAAGTTGTATGATGAGTTTATGACCTATGCTGCCGTGATACGGTAAAAGGCAGCTAGTGCTATGAGATTTCTTAAGGCGTATCCACCCGGGAACACGACTCTCCATACTAATCGATGTGAACGAGCGCGTGGCTCCGGTCAGAATTCAGCCGTTTTCTTTGAACAATTAGATGCATTTTTATGCATTTTCAAAAATAAGAAAACTAAATCATTCTATGTCCGATCAACAATGTAAGAGTAAAATGGTTACAAGTGGTAAAAAGGGGGTGACTTTAGATTCCTTTTTCTTCAGTTATATTAATTTTAAAAATTACGATGAAAACCAAATCACTTCTCATGTCCTGTAGATTGTTCAGCTTTGTGTTCTGTATAAAAAGTGCCATAAATAATTTATAAAGTGGTTACGAAGTTACCAAATTATACGGTAAAATCGGGCGGTAGAGCCTTAACACTTAGCCGCCTTCCATACCACGGTAGTATGTGAGCTTTGGACGGAGGGTGGAGGGATTTTAGTGTTTTTAGGGTTCCGTACCCAAAGGATGCCAACGGGACCATACTTCAAAATCATGTAAAACCGATAAGTTTTAGATAATACCTGCCAATTCATAAGTTTTCGTTCGGAACTCTATTATTAATAAATATTCTTTATTTGCACACCAAGACTAGACAAATACAATTTATAACATGAATGAGAAGGTACAGAAGGCGGTTTTATCACTAAAAGCGATTTCATCCATACAACCATTGGATGGAAGAACTATTTACAGAGACAAATGCTACGGCGGTGCACTATTAGGTATCTATGTAAATGTCTACATTCAGGGTCCTTCTTAATATGCTGACACTTTTTTAAGGGGATGATCAGACCTTCAAACTGAATGAATTTCTCTATGGGACCCAACATAGAAATCACGAAAATGAAATCTGCTGTCCCATACATTCGGCTCGAGTAGGTTTGCAGTTTTGTATGGAAGAGCGATTTTGATGTTGGTTCCATAGCGAAAGTTGTTCAGTTTGACGGTCTGATCATCCCCTTAAAAAGTGTTAGCATATTAAGAAGGACCCTGTATAGAGTAAAAATAATATACCTATACACATAAATATATTAGTTAGGTTAGATGTTAAAATGATATAATATGATGAAGTTATAATATAAGGCGTGGTGCCTTATAATGTTATAACTTAATTCACACCTTAATTTGTCATTTAAATTGCTGATAAAATAATTTAAATCATTCATCTCATCACAGCCAACATATAAATTTTACGCGGAAATGTCACGCCAAATATAAATTTTAGAGGTCAATGATCTTTGAAATAAAATTAAAACCGGTTTTCAATTTGAAGAAAAAGCTCCTGAAGTAATATTACCGTTCTTTGATTCGTAACGCGACGTCGTCCAAATTACATTTTTTTCATAAAGTTTACAAAATACAATTACTCATTAAAACAAGAAAGTTGTGACATGTTTCGCAACGTGATTGATTCTTTTTAAACGGCAACTCCAAAAGCTTATCTAATAGAACAAATAATAAAGAAAACGGCCAAGTGCGTGTCGGGCTACGCGCAGGGTAGGGTTCCGTAGTTGCCCGTCTCAATATACGGATTTAGAAGGGGGTTTTTTATATTATACTAATGTTTAACGGGGACACCTGACTCTAACAAAAATGTTCACCTTAAAGCTAAATATTTCGCTAACCCCTTAATCGAAAAATGGTTTTCCCACACCCACAATATTTTTAAAAGACCTATCCAACGATACCCCACACCATGGGATAGAGGAGAAAAAAAGAGCATCCTCACTTTTCGTGTAGGGGTGTAGGGGGGTGTACCCTAAAAAAATATTTTTCAAGATTTTATTTAACCGCTTTGTCGGCGTGATTAATATGTATATCCATGTCAAATTACAGCTAAAAAATACTTCCGAGAAACTAGAAACAGGGAAATAAACATTTTACAGAAATCACTAAAAATTGCCCAGTCGACATTGATATTGAACTTTGAACGTCGGAAAAATTCTGATGGAAACTTTAAATCTTCTACTGTCGTGTCGATGGCATTGATTGAGTTTCCCAAGCTATCTATACTTCATTCCAAATAAGGACGAAGAGATTTTCTTATTCCTATTTAGCTTTCTGGGAAATCATGGTTAGATAATATACTTTGTTTATCTGAAACATACTATCTGACATATCTTGGACATTACTAAAGCTGTTCTAAGAATAAGTGAGAGGAAGTGTTTCAAATCTCTGTTTCTGTTATTCAAAATAGCCTTAAAACTTCGTTGCTATTTGGAATGTAGTATAGGTATATCGTGGGGTAAAGAATTATATTCTATTACCAGGATGTTGGAAACTATTCTATAATGTAGGAAATGTAGCTTTCTATACATTTCTAGCTTCTCCTGGTTTCATATATAAGGTCTAACAAAATTAGCTGAAATTATTTTAAAGGGATGATCAGACCATCAAACTGAACAACTTTCTCTATGGGACTAATATCGACTTCGCGAAAAAAAAAAAACAGAAGTTCCATACAAAACTACTCGACCTAAATGTATGGGACCACAGATATTTTTTCGCGATTTTGATATTGGTCCCATAGAGAAAGTTGTTCAGTTTTATGGTCTAATCATCCTCTTAAAATAGTTTCACCTAATTTTGTTAGACCTTCAGTAGTTATTTTTCTCGAATTTAAAGATAAATATTCCTGAAAATATTGAACAAATAAATAGCATCGAAATTGGAAGTCAAATTTACAAATTTATAAAAGGGAGAAATTATCTTAAAATTATCTTAAACTTGAACTTCAGTGAACTGTATAAAAGGTTCCTGTAGTACTATTAATTTTTCAACAAACTTGCTTGTAAAGTGGCTCTTATTGCACCGCTTTTAGGTACATAATTCAGCTCGTGTGCAGAAATGTTATTTGTTTCCTATAGTTTGTTTTTAGAGATTTTATGTACTCGCCTGCGGCTCGTGCTGCATTCTCGCCTCGGCTATAATGACCAACTTCGCTCTCTTGTATCATAATGTGCTATATGATAATTATACCTATACATTTTACGGATGATGATATAGGTACTAAATAAATAAAACATATTTAAAATTCAACCTATATGTAATTACTCCCCTAAGCCAGGTAAAGAGATAATAGCTTAGTCGTTTCGATACAAGTAGGAAGAGGCCGTATTAATTGAATTTATTCCACCGCAACGTCAGGGTTTTTCTGGACATCGTCGGATTGCCACTAACCCGATTAGTTGGCATTCCCTGACTCACGGAAACGTATATAATTGAGGTTCACCCAACATTCGCTTTAAACAACGTATTTGCAGAATTTAACTTGACAAAGCTAAACATATTTTGCTGTCTAGTTCATATTTTAGGAAAAATTAATACCTACCTCCTGTTTTTAACATTAAAATGTTTTATTGCTTCTTTTCCTAGAAATAGTGCGACGTGATGATTACTCTAAAAGTTCTGAGTCTATCGTGACAGTTAAGGTGTCGAAATGTGTCTATTTATGTGGACTACAGTACGAAAAAAACCCGACTGCATAAAAAACCTATCAACTGAAAAGAGAAAAACAAGCTCTATCATCACTAATCAGCTATAACAACTTTGTTTGAGCAAATATAATTTGATTGTTATTAGGTAGGTATCGCAAACGGGGACAAAGAAAATTTTTGTTTTGTTATTGATTGGTTTGTCCCCGCCTGCAATACCTACCTAATAAGAATCAAATTATATTTGCTCAAACAAAGTTGTTATAATTCTTTTTTAATTCATAGACGCCATCTTGAAACAATATACCCTATGTCACTTTCACGATTTTTACGAATACAATGACACCTCATACGTTAAAATCCATCGAGCCGTTTGGGCTGTAGGCCGTGCCAAAGAAATAGACACACAAACATACATACATACATACATACTTACATACATACATACATACATACATACATACGCTCGAAAAACATAACCCTCCTTCTGGCGCAGTCGGGTAAAAAAAAGAAATCGCAAAAATTTAATAGTTTTGGAAAAACTCGAACAAAAAAAACGTTTCTAGGCGTCTCTCAGCGGCCATCTAACTAGTCTTGATTTTTAAATTTAAAGATGTTTAACCTGTAGAAAAGGGTTTTGCTCTGAAGTGTTTTTTTTTATTTTGGAAATACATTTGTTTTTATTTGAGTTACAGTTTTTTATGAGGGGCGCTGAAGAGCGCGCGCTTTCAGATATTGTTCGGAGTCAGACGATGATGCATAATTCAAAAACTGTGATAATGTTGAGTATTTAAAGAATAAAATAAGATAAACGTATTTAACATTTTCTTTGTTTACATATTTTTGTTTCTTTTTTAAAAATCTAAAGATATTTTCAATGGTCTTTGATGGTTGCGGGAAGTTTGAGTTCTGCGAATCTTTATAAGAAATACATAATTTCCATATTATGGAAATAGCTTTCTTAAACAGCACTTTTTTCAGTAGGCTGACTTCCGTAATTTAAGTTGGGGACCTAACAAAAAATAATTTGCAAATTCGTCATCGTATTTTGGCGCGGTTATTCAATTTCAAGCTAAATTTATGCAAGAGCTCGAATTGTGAATTTTCCGCATAATTCCGTTGGGATACAAAACTCCTAGACAATTCTATCTCAGTAACAATTTCAGGATCTACGTTGATGAAATTTCGCCGGCTGTGTGCGTAATGTATGAAAATTGATGAGGCGGGCCGAAATACTGTGGAAAATTTGACTATTTCTAATGAACGCTATGTATTCAAATAAAACCGGTCAAGTGCGAGTCAGGCTATTCGCGCACCGAGGGTTCCGTACCACACCACTACACAACATATTAACTTACACACAATTTTTTTTCTCTCCGGGACCTTTAGCGCGAGACCGATTCGGCCAGTTTTTATTATTTGTTGTTATACTGTAGAGTTTGCTCTACAATCACACCAAGTTTGTCACTTGTTCGTATTACCGTTTTTACGATAGAGCGAGAAGAAAAAACGTTGATAAAAACTAGTTTCTTGTTGAGAACCACCCTTAATTTTTAACTTTTTTACATTTTTATTATTTGTTAACAAATCCGCCGTAATAACGCATATTCTGTGAAAATTTCAAGTGTCTAGCTATTACGGTTCAAAAGTTACAGCCCTAAATAGGTAGGACGGACGGACGGACGAACGGACAACGTAGGCTTAGTAATAGGGTCCCGTTTTCACCCTTTGGGTACGGAACTGGGTTTGGGTTTCTTCTCGCTCTATCGTAAAAACGGTAATACATACAAGCGTCAAACTTGGTGGGATTATAGAGCAAACTCTACAGTGTATAACAACAAATAAAAAACCAGCCAAGTGTGAGTCGGTCTTGTGTTAAAGGTCCAGAACAAAAAAACATTTTTACCTAAGATGTTGTATGGTGCTTTGGTACGGAAACCAAGTGCGCGAATAGTACGACTCGCACTTGACCGTTTTTATTAAAATTGTGTCTAACTAATGTAATAGACCAGTATTATATTATATGACTGACTGGAAGAATAATTTTAATATCGACATTATCGATTCGTCGATGGGAATGACAAGTCATATTGAAAAAGTTGTTCGGAATTTAGAGCGAACGTGAAGAAGTTTAATTCGCGCATTTATTTGTCGGTCTGACAGCAAAAGTATACAGTGTGAAATTGAAATCATTGGCATCCTTTTAAACTAACAGTCGATCAATCAAACTGAACAACTTTTGGGAGCAAACAGATAGCAGCAAAAAAATCTGCTGTTGCATACTTTGAGTCGAGTAGGCATTGCAGGTTAGTATGAAACATAGATTTTTTTTTGCTTCGATCAGTTTGCTCCAATATTAAAAGTTATTCCGTTTAATGGATAGACTCTTAGTTTTAAAGGATACCAATGATATCAATTTAGATTAGCTGATTATCCCCCTAAAAAAACCGTCAGCATATTAAAAAGGACCCTATATTACATCACAATATTATGGGTGTCCCTTAAGTTACATAACTTTAATAATCATATTTTGAAAATCCATAACAGACATGACAGAAGGTTAATTCGTATAGCAATTAAAATATTTAATATGGAAATATATAGCATTATTTGCTATAGTAATGAAAATTCATCTAAAAAATTCGAAAGATTTTTAAAACATCTTTTGAAGGAAATAATTTGAATACGTTTATTTCAAAGCGGTGGTATTATCCATCAACGATACGCTTAGTCATCAATCGAGCGAGTCCCATACGGTTTAAAGGTACTGCCGCCTGGCAGCCAAGCTACCAGGATTCCATGGACCGCCCCCTTCAGTCAAACCGGTTATGGAGCTCGTGAACGCACTATACCAACGCATAAGGTATTATAAAACTGTAACAGAAGTGTGTCTGTACATTGAAGATATTTAAACAAAAAAAAACGGCTAAGTGCGAGTCGGGACTCGGGCAATTAGTGTTCCGTACTATCAGTTGTTTAAAATGGGTCTTGGAACCACCACTATAAATTGACACTTACTTAGTATGTGGTCACATAGTAACTGAAGATCATTTTACACTGGTATCAGTTTTCTGGCATCGAAAAAAAAATATCCAAGTTGGTGCCAGCCTGATAATTTTCCCGCCATCTACAGTCTACACCGTATTTCTAATGTGCGTGATTTTTAAAGATTTTACGTGGCTCTAGTTTTTTAAATATCGGTGGGGACAGCAGTTTTTCTAGGTTTACTGAAAAATTATGTTCAACAAATTACAAAGAAAACTTTAAAAAATATAATTTTAGACTTATTTTTTACGGAACACTAAAAATGACGATAGATATGGTTTTTAGGTGTCCCTGACTCAAAATCAACCTTTTTTTAGAATGTTTGTCTGTCTGTTTTTTTTGGTTTGTGCGAGCATCACGCGAAAATTACTGAACCGATTTTGATGAAACTTTTTTGTTTATAACTTACGATTTGACTTAAAATCTGGTATATAATTTCTGCTGACGAAGTCGCGGGTTAACTCTATTCATTCTAAAATAGCTGTAATCCAACGACAGATTGGATTTGATTTATTCTTTAATGACCTCGAATTGTTTAAAATAATATGATTAGGTTACTTTTTCTCAAATAAAAAAAACCGACCAGGAGCCTTTCGTACTCGCTCATGATAGGGTTCCTCATATACATGTTGAAATTGATATTATTAGCATCCTTTTAAACTAAGAGTCTACCCATCAAACTGAACAACTTTCATTATGCAATCGGAGGAAAAAAAATCTGCTTGCACACATTTGAGTAGAGTAGCCATTGCAGTTTAGTATGGATATGGACTCTTAGTTTAAAAGGATGCTCATCATCATCTTATTTAAGTGCTACGCTCTTGTCGGTGGAGTATACGCCAATCCTGTCTTTTTTCCGCTAGAGTCTTGAGTTCTTGATACGCCTTTTTCCTTCACTTGGGCTAGATAACTCTGTCTGGGTCTTCCTCTGCCTCTTTTCCCCTTCCCTTCCAGTATGGTTTTAAAGAAATTGTCGTTTCGTATCAAGTGTTCGATCATTTTTCCTCTCCAGGTTTTCTATTGTTTTTAAAATATTTCTCTTTTCTTTAACGATTCTTAACATCTCTTCATTTGTTATTCGTTCTGTCCAACTTATGCAAAAGAATGCTAATGATATCAATTTAATCCTGTAGTCATTGTATAGTAGTTTACTTATTTGATTGTGGTACCTACAGCTCCCGTTATAAATATCACTTTCATTGAAAATTACATTAGTCAATTTAGCGTGGCAACGCTGCTAGCGTTTTGGGCTCCTTTGCGCCAGGTTCGACAAGTGGTGGGTTATTTGACTGAGCGTGTTTTTCAATGTTTTGCGAAGCTTGTTGCTGATTTATGTCTGTTTATTTGTGTATCTGTGTTATTGACGACGCTTGTGCTGACCGCTAAATTTTTGTGATTGATGTGTTTACTTATCTAAGAAAGGAATACAATATATACATTAGTTAATATTTTCAGAATGATAAGTTCAGTTTTGTTCCATTTTACGAGATCTATCCAAAGACACCTCACTCAGTGGGCTATATAGGTACAATGTGTTGCAATATTTGTAACACTAATGATTATAAACTGTAGGTAACTAAGTTTACTAGAAATCTTACCACAATATGCTAACAATTGTAAGTTTAGCTTCTTGAAATATTATCTAGTTTTTCGTTACGATATATCTATGTAATTTGAACAACCTTGACGTTCTACTTTCCTCTATTCCAAAACCATTCGTAAGTAGGTATTAAGGAAATTTATTCAATAAGCATATCAAACGGTCATTGACTCTGATTTGGTTGACCTTTCACTATCATGTGAACATCAAGATATATCTGGAAATCGAGGAAACTCGTGACATTTTCATTAAAACGATCAGATTTTTAGGGTTCCGTACCCAACGTAACGGACGGACAACGTAGGCTTAGTAGTGTCCGTCCTACCTATTTAGGGCTACAACTTCTGAGCCGTAATAGCTAGACAGTTGAAATTTTCACAGAATATGCGTTATTGCGGCAGATTTGTTAACAAATAATAAAAATTTCAAAAAGTTAAAATTTAAGGGGGGCTTCATACAAGAAACTATATTTTATCAACGTTTTTTCTTCTCCCTCTATCGTAAAAACGGTAATACATACAAGCGTCAAACTTGGTGTGATTATAGATCAAACTCTACAATATAACAACAAATAATAAACCCGGCCAAGTGTGAGTCGGTCTCGCGTTAAAGGTTCAGGACAATACATTTTATTTAGTTATTTTGTTGTGTGGTGGTGTGGGATGGAAACCTCGGTGCGCGAGTAGGCCGACTCGCATTTGACCAATTTTTTACATAAACCTACTACCCGAAACGAGAGCGCCACGATATCGACAGAGGTCGAAGGCCCAATGTAATTATTATATCCGACCGAAGCTTCGGCTTCGATCATCTTCGGCCAATAAAGCACCTTCGGCCGCACATTCGGCTTCGGCCAAAATCAGCCGAAGTTTTGGCCGATTCTCCTGTTTCCGATAGAAGTTGTTTGATGCGAATTGTAAATAATATCGGGATGTTTCAGTTGGGACGAAATAGATAATAAGTGATCAAACGAACTTACCTTAGTGATGTTCGATCATTATTATATGAAGTGCTTCGTTCGAAGATATATAATTTACCACGTAGTTTCTTCAAGTAACTCGGCAACCAAACGCATTTCAGAGCTAGATTTTCTAGCAAAAACAAAACGCCTTTTGTCTATTCTTGCGTATTTTCCAGGAAGTGTCATTCTTTTTAGAGTTCTGAAAGGTACTAAAGCACAACTCCTCGGGTACTTAAGTAATGCAAGTGGGAGGGTATAATTCAGATCCCTCTTGCAGGGGTGGGAGGGTATATATCTTCGAACGAAGCACTTCATATAATAATGATCGAACAT
Organism: Agonopterix alstromeriana; assembly: GCA_963924505.1. Taxonomy (NCBI): domain Eukaryota; kingdom Metazoa; phylum Arthropoda; class Insecta; order Lepidoptera; family Depressariidae; genus Agonopterix; species Agonopterix alstromeriana. Next base: position 17,648,691 of record OZ004661.1, read on the forward strand.
CACTAAGGTAAGTTCGTTTGATCACTTATTATACTTCAGTGCTTCGTTCTCGATATATAATTTACCACGTAGAGGTTTAGAGCAAAGTGGAGTTGTGCCTCATTTATGTAGGTGTAAAATCCCTGAACTTAACATGTATTATCTTATAATTAGGTATCATAAAATGTTAATGAATAAATTTTTATGTTAATCAGTCTTTTATTTTATCCTTAAGTAGTAACAATATTTATTACAATATTAAAGTTGAGTGAAAATTACATTATAGTTGACAGTATGGTATTCGCAAAATTAGGATCACTAATTATGGGTCTATTATAGAAATTCGCAAAAGTTTGTGATGTTCCTGTCCAGCCAGCCGTTTGCCTAATAATATCCAACGAGATACCTCTACTTTTAGCTGTGGAAGTGGAGGCATGTCGTGTGGAGTGACTGCTGAAAATAGTGGTATTTATACCACTTTCAGTTAAGGTGTTTTTAATCCAACGGCTTATGGTGGACGGAGTTGCTGCCTTATAAGGCTTTTTTGAGGTTAGTAATAGTTTTTCTATCGATTCTCGGATACTATTAGTATGACTTATGTAACATTGTAGGGTTTTAGCTGGGCAAATTTCTGATTTTTCATAGAATGGTATAAACAAAACTGGTTGGGAACGGCCTGGTCCAGATGTTTTAATGATATCTGTGATGTTAATATAAATGCCAGATTCTGTACTCGATATGTTATTTATATTTATTAGTGAGAGGGTTTGGGCTCTTTGAGCTGTACATAGTGCTAGTAGGGTAACTAATTTCTTGGTTAACTTGTCTAAGCTCAGGGAATGGTTGGGCTGCCAATTAGACAAAGTATCTAGTACTAGTGAAGGATTCCAGGTGACAGAATATTTGGACAGAGGGGGTTTTGACCTATAAAACCCTTTAAAGAGTCTTTTTAGTCGATCATCAGTACCTATTCTGGTCCCTATTAGTAGGGATAGCGCAGATCTATGGGAATTTAGTGTTCCATATGAGGCTCCAGAATTAAAAAGTTCAGAAAGAAATTGCATAACCATAGGCACGGAGGCGCAGAATAGATCTGTTTTGTTAATTATACAGAAATTCCACCAAGCTTTGTAGGTACACTCATACTGTTTCAGTGTGTTTTCTGATAAGGAGGCCAGCATAGTCTCTAATGAGATGTTGGGTACTGCTCTTCTCATCAGCGATCGCCGGATAAGACTCCGGCCACCAGGGTAAGCTGTCGGTACAGTGGGTGATTGCTCCTGAAAGGAGAGTGTAAGAGGTCTTTTTTAGGTCCAAAAAACATAAGTTGTGATGTTAACATTTCCTTCATCATTGGAAACCAAGGTTGGGAAGGCCAGTATGGCATAATCATTATTCCTGTTGCTCTTTCATGTTTGATCTTTTGTAGGCATTTTAAAATCAAACTGAAGGGAGGAAAGGCATAGAAAAATTGGTTATTCCAATTTACAGTGAAGGCATCAATATTCACAGCATCTGGGTCTGGCTTCCAAGATATATATCTGCTGCACTTAGCATTGACTCTGGAGGCAAAGAGATCTATATGTGGAGTTCCTAACCTAATGCATATTTGTTGAAAGTATCTTTCATTGAGTTCCCATTCTGTGTCGGGGTTAATCTTACGAGATTCTTCATCTGCTTCTTTATTTTCAGATGATTTGATATAAGATGCAAATAGCCATATATCCCTCTCTTCACACCATTGCCAGATGGTCCTCGCAAGATTGTTTAGGTGTGGATATTGGATACCCCCCATACGATTAATGTACGAGATGGCAGTTTTGTTATCTACTCGTAATAAAATATAAATTCGATTTTTATCTCTGACAAATGACTTTAAGGCCAGGAAAATTGCCAACAACTCCAAATAGTTAATATGAAATATAAGCTCATCTTGTTTCCATGCTCCATTAACTTTGTTTTCATTACAAACAGCCCCCCATCCTGTGCGAGATGCATCAGTGTAAATTTCTAGATTGAAATTACGACATTGAAAATGTTTCGAGACCAAAAATATATTTTTGGACCACCAATCCAAGTCATCTTTTATGTCTGAATTTAAAGCCATAAGACTGTCGAAATTATTGTCATTTTTGGATAACATAAGATATTTGTGACGCTCCAAATATTTAGTATACACCCAACCATATTGCACAGCTGGACAAGCCGATATTAATAAACCTATTAATTGAGCAAGTTCACGTATAGCACATTTCTCTAGACCTCGATATTTGTTAACTAGTTTAAATATGTGTTTCTTCTTTTCCAATGGGAGCTCTAGTGTCATTTTAGTTGTATTGAAAACAAAACCTAAAAAATTGCATGACTGTGTTGGTTCTAAATAACATTTCTCAAAATTTATAACAAAACCAAGGGATTCTAAAAAAGATATTGACTCGTGCACATTTTTCTGGCAAGTCTTATAATCGGAACCTACACATAATAAGTCATCTAAATAAATCACTGATTTATGGCCTTTTTCTCTTAGATGTGCGACTACTACTCGCATTATCTTTGTGAATATATAAGGTGCTGAGCTGAGTCCGTATGGCAATGCATTAAACTCATACAAATTATTTTTATACTGAAAACGAAGGTATTTTCTATGATTAGGATCAATGGGAACCAGAAGGTATGCCTCTTTGAGGTCAATTTTAGCTAAAAACTCATTGTGATTTATCAATGTCATTGCCGTACGGTGATCTTCCATTTTAAAGTGTTCGTTTAAAACAAATTTGTTCAATAACTTTAAGTTTAATATAAATCTTTTGCCCCCGCTAGACTTTGGTATCAGGAATATTGAAGAGATAAACTGTTCGTTGGATGGTTTACATATTGATACAGCCCCCATTGTTTGGAGCTTTTTAATAGCATTCTCCATTTCCTGTGTGTCATGCTCAGAATTAGGTTGAAAAGATTTTGGTAAACAAATTTGGTATGGCAAGGAAGTAAAAGGTATTGAATATCCAGTTACACTGTTAATAACTGTATCATCGTCTGTGATTAGCCTCCAACAGTCCACAAAATGTGCAAGTCTACCAGCATGTACATGACTTACCGCTATTTCCGAGCAGGAGGCTTCGGATCTGGTTTTTTCTTCATGGCCTGAGGTGGAGCCTTGTATGAGCGATTGTTGTGCTCCATCGAAGGACGTCTGGGCCCGCTCCGGAAGTAAGGCTTTGCTGCTTGGGACCGAGGCGGGCCGTTGTAGTTTACCCCCGGCTTCCGGAAATTGGGTCCACCTACAGGTCTGCTGTCCTTCTTAATGGACAGTCCACTTCGTTGAATGTTCTTCATGCTTTTAATTTTCTCTGAGAGATCCTTTCCATAAAGGAACTCGTCTCTTTCAATGTCCTTGGAAACCTCAATGAATTTTTTATCTAAAAGAGGAGTAATGAGTTTCTTTCTGCCTACCGTCTGGCATTGGTGAAGGTCAGCTAGAATTTTGGATGCATCGCTTAGCAATTTTATTATTGATAGTTTATCTGCCGGGTCTTTTATTAACAAAGACAGACCTCGACTAAGGGCTGTTATCCCATGGCCTAATTGTTGTTGTTCCAACTCAATTTTTTTATCTCTGTTTTTCACTGAATCAGAAATTGATGCAATTATTTCTGGGTTTAGCTTCGGGGCTTGGAACAATATACAATTTTCTGGAATCAGGTGTTCCTTGAATAGCTTTTCTTTGGCTTCCTTGTCCAATCCTCCTTTAGCAATCGCTGTCCATCTTATTGCCAGATCTCCGTTTATGGCTAAACCATATTTAGGCTTCTCATGCATGGGGTCTCCTAGTGCCCTTAATATCTCATCATCTAATGGTGGCTCCTCTGTGACTATTTCTTGAGAAATTGTATGCGGGGACTCTGGAACCTTTAATTCTACATGTGTATTGTCCTTAGACTGCACTTGGGAGGAGGAGGCTTCATTAGTTATTGTAACGTGTGTATTCTGAGTTGGAGGCAATTCTTTGGACCCGTTCAGTACTGGAACTACAACAGACCTCAATGGTTCTTGTTGGTCAAAGATGATTTCTTCACCCGTCAATGTTGGGGGAGTTCCATGCTCTGAGCTTGACCCCTGAAGTTGTATTTCATCCTCAGATTCTATAACCCAATGTTCCGGGCTCAAGTCGCGTTCTGAAAGAGACGATCGACAAATAAGAATCAAGGTTTTAGTCTTGCCATCGCAATGCCTCACGGACATTACCCCGGCTTTCGATCTCGTGTGTACATCTCGTATACACCACGAGACATGAACTAATCACGCCAGTGCATCACGTACACCACTCGTGACGACAAACTATGCGGTTACTAAAAAACCATAGTTTGGAGGTTATATTTAGAAAATAACCGGTTTAACTGCATTTACTCCTATTTATGAGTTCAAAACCTAGAGAAAATATCGTACTTACCAAAATTTTCACGGTTAGATACAGAATCCGTAGAAGAGGGTGTGTTATCGCGCCGACGATTCTGCCGGCGAACTAGACGACGAATCTTGTCTTCATAATATTTTAACTTTTCTTCGTCACGCCTACGCTTAGGCATGATGAAATATGCGTATTTTCAATAAAAAAACTGAAATTTCTCTATTTATTTTTAGTTTTCAATCGAAGATATCAATAGGTTGCCGCGCAAACGAAAAGAATGACACTTCCTGGAAAATACGCAAGAATAGACAAAAGGCGTTTTGTTTTTGCTAGAAAATCTAGCTCTGAAATGCGTTTGGTTGCCGAGTTACTTGAAGAAACTACGTGGTAAATTATATATCTTCGAACGAAGCACTGAAGTATAATATGGAAGTATCAACTACAAATAAGTTCGGTCGGCAACTGAATCGATGATAAAACTTTACCGGTATTGGCCGCGATGGACCGACGGCGGAATGTTATCGATTCAGTTAAATTTTTTCGAAGGGGATATAGTACCTATATCAATATAAAAATCGGTTATACATCCACTTCTGAAACTACAATAGTAAGATTTGGTAAAATTCGATATCTTTTAGACATATTTGGTCAATTTTGAACTACAATTGTCTTTCTCACAACTAGGTAACATCGCCATTGCCAAAATGCACGAAAGATTCATAAAAAACATTGAGTGACTCGATAAATTAGTAAGGCCTGCTGCATATGAAGAGAGCGCTGCGCTGCGCTATCGATGAATCGTCCTTTTGGTAAAACATAACCCTCCTTCTGGCACAGTCGGGTAAAAAGAGACACCGCCGCCGGTCGTCATCTTGAAACAAACAGCAACAATTTATAGCAATTTTTTAATGGAAAACACGCGAGTCCGTACATAACAGATTATTTTGAAGTCTATTTTTGGATTGAGTATTGATCTTAGTTCGGCTAATTATACAATATATAACTAAGACTATAAATATACAGGGTGTAAGTAGCCTAGCAAATACTGAAACGGTGAACTCAGACCATGGTGTACCTACCTACCCGACTCAAATGTATGGGGCAGCTGATTTTTTTCGCGTTTCCTGAGGCAGGCTCCATAGTGAAAGTTGTTCAGTTTGATGGTCTGAGTTCACCGTTTCAGTATTTGCTAGGCTGTCACTTACACACTGTATAAGGCCTAAAATATACCTAACAATATTTAGATTTTTTATTAATGAAAAAATAAACGGAAATCTATAAAAAATGTTTGAAAATCGTGAGTAAGAATATTTTAAAAGGAAATCGACCTAGTTTGTGGCGTAGGTAGATAATAATTCATGATTCCCGCAAATATCATCGCTTTTAACATCGAATTTTGCTTGATTATAGCGAGCTTGTGGTCTATTGTGATCAGTTTTACTGTCTCTAAGATCCATCAAATTGTAGTAATTCAGAAACATTTAAGATAAAATTCGACCAAGTGCAAGTCGGACTAGTGTACAGGAGAAAGAAAAATCTTTTTTTCTCCTTGATCCTTACCGCAAGCCTAATTTGCACTTGGCCCGTTTTTATTAGGGTTCCGTAGTCAACAAGGAACTCTTTGATGCTATAACGTTAAAACTATACACTTAAGGGTATATTACTGTTGGCGCGCTCCATACAAACGAAGTCTGGTGATATTTTCAATACTAACCGATTTAACTCAATTCAATTTTGCAGAAACAATCTAGAAACAAATCTCTTTGCTTGTATCGTGTCAGATTTTCCTTAAAATGTACAGTTTTAAAGTTATAGTGCCTCAATGATTTCCATACAAATCTTAAATTCATCCTAGCCTGAAAGGGAATATAATTCGGACCGTGCTCCATACAAACGAAGACTGGTGATATTTTCAATACTAACCAATTAAAGTCAATGATATTTTCTCTATGCTTGTTTGAAGTCAGATTTTCGCTTAAGAGAAGTTTATTTTTAATGCGTAAATGCGCGCTGCATACAAACTAAGTCTGCTGATATCTTCAATATTAACCAATTAAACTCAATGAAATTTTGCAGAAACTATCTAGAAACAAATCTTTGCTTGTATCGTGTCCGATTTTCGTTAAAATATACAGTTTCAATGCTGCTATTTAAGATTTTTATGGAAATCTTTGAGGCGCTGTAACGGAAAATCTGGCACGATACAAGCCTAGAGATTTGTTTCTAGATTGTTTCTGCAGAATTTCATTGAGTTTAATTGGTTAGTATTGAAAATATCACCAGACTTCGTTTGTATGGAGCGCGCCAACAGTACTGACCTGGCTTAAAGAATAGTTACAACGCCCTCTGACGGAACTATCCGAGACCAACTGCTAGATAATAGTATAACTTAATGGTTAGTGAAGCCGAAGACCAATCATTAATTTAAGGGTCAGTCACTTGATATGATAATATTGGATGGCAAAATAGAGGGGAAGAGAAGCAGCGATAGACCACAGAATTATTTAGAACAGGCGAAAGAAAAGGAACAAAGGTTGATGTCGTCTCGTATCAGGTATATAGAAAAGCGACAGGATTAGCGAATACTACACTGACAAGAGCGAATAGCTCCTAAATATGATGATGAGGGGAACGTTACTACAAAATATCCTGGTCTAGTGTTTTGCGTTATTTGCGTTTGCATTGTATACAATAGACAGATTAATATTTGTACAGAAGTCATCCGTAAAATATTTTCACATGCCGGCTGGACTTTAATATCAACTGCTGCTCTCTCAGGGGCCCTGGAGCCGATGTTGGCAGCTCTGGGCCTATACTAGTATACGTGATAACTGTGATTGGCTGTACGTGTCAATCCAATATCATTCTCGAAGCTTATACATTACGTGACACTATTTCTAGGAAAATGTAATGAATTTGTAGCCAGCTTATTTCCTTAGATTTTACCGAAAAATAAATATTTCCCCATCAAGTACGGCAACAAAAATCCGCTTTCCATCCACGATCCCTCAGGGGATTTACTTTAATTTAACAACAGGGGTTCGAAAAAACAAAAAGTTTCACATTTTAACTGTTGTATTTTTTGACCGTTTGTGTGAGTGGTCCGATCGTAGAATTGGGCGATCTTGAACGTTTATGGCGGGCCCTCGCCAAATCTAATCCAAAATAAGGCCAAAATATGTTCATGACTACCTACAGTTTCGAGCCGGAGACCCTGTAAGTAGTCAAAGACAGTCAATAATAGAATCGAAAATGTGTTGCGAATTTTCTCAATCTTTCTGTTTCACAAGCGTATCGACTATCGACTCGATTCCGGCATGAGCTGAAAATCGAGTTATAATGTAGCAAGATCTCGAGCTCGCTTGTCTCGCTCCTGGTTTTAAATCTTGCGATGGTAGATAGGGTATAGAATGGTAGATTCCTCATTTAGTTTCGCCGCACAGGGCCTCCGACGATTTAGTCCGCCACTTGATGGCAGGTGTTAGATGGCCAAATCATGAAACGGCGGCGTATCATGAAATGTCCAGGCGAATCACGATGTGGCCAGTTCTACGATCAAACCACGACATTGTATAAATTATATATTTTATTAATTAAGTATAACAGCTGTACGTGTTAAAAATTAAAGCCCTCATAAGTCAGTTCCAGGCTTTGTTTGTTTTAAATACACGTATTAACCAGGAAATTGCAGGAATGTGAAAAGGAATGTGTAAATAGGCAATGTATGGTATTGCACGGAATAATGGTTCCGAACACGGAAGTTCGAATACAAAGAGTTAAATGTTCCTGTACCTAATGTGGTAAAATGTTTTCATTTTTCCAATAATTTGACGGTCTCTTTTTATTCATAATTAATGGACTTGTTGCTTGTGCGTTAGCACCGCATTTCCGTCAATGTCAAGTAGTTTGTGGGAGAATCTATTCCAATCTCAGGGATTGTTTTTGATCAAGAACAAGAAGAGATTGAGGATTGCGGAGCCTCGTGTCAAGCGAAAACGCGACGCGCGAACGACACGAAAGACAAGTGCTCGGGTCAGAACCTGCAACGTGACTCTCGACGCTCTCTTTACTAAGCTCATAATTCGGAGCGCGCTCCATACAAAGTAGTCTGGTTATATTTTCCATACTGACCAATTAAAGTCAAAGAAATTTTTCAGAAACACTCTAGAAACTAATCTCTATACTATGCTTGTATGTTGTCAGAATTTCGTTAAAATGTATAGTTTTATAGTTTTAGATACCTACAGGAAAAAGAGAATTGATAACAATGCATATAATTATCGCAAAGTAGTTTTGATAACAAAAATATCACAGTAAATAATATGGTCGCGTGTTGAACATAATGTGAGCTGTGCTAAGTTATATTTCTATGAGAAACCAACCAAAACGAAAAACTTTTGACCGACCATTTATATCTAGTCTCTTTCCATAGACTTCAGATAAAGAATATAGTCCTGAGTTACGTTTTAATCCTACCTTCACCTGCAGGAACCTCATTATTTTAATTAATAAGAAACATGAGATAGTGAGCGTTATATACTTTACCTACCAGTTTCTTTAAGGGGATTTTACCGTTAGCGCGCTCCATACAAAAGAAGTTTGGTTAATGAAATTTTCCAGAAACGATCTAGAAACTAATTTCTGTGCTTGTATTGAGTCAGATTTTCGTTCAAATATACAGTTTCAATCATTATCATCATCGCACCCTATATACGTCCCACTGCAGGGCACAGGCCTACCCTCAGGGATTATAGATATGGGCGTTAGTCCACCACGCGTGCCCACTGCGGATTTGTAGACTTCAAATACGCATCGGAATTTTTCTTCAGCGTATGCAGGTTTTCTCACGATGTTTTCCTTCATCGTTTGAGAGCAGTCGGTATTACGTACATAAGCTAGAAAAACTCATTGGTACATGGCATGACATCCGTGCGGATTCTAACCTGGACCTCGAGATTATGTTTCTATAGCTCTCTGCAACACGCCACCGACGACCAGTTTCAATGCTAGGATTAATTTAATATTTGTATGGACATCTTTTGAGGCACTGTAACTTTAAAACTTTAAATGTTAACGAAAACAAAATTAAACTGAATACAAGCAATTAGTTTCTAGATTGTTTCTGAAAATTTTCATCGACATTAATTGGTTATTTAGTTAGTTAGAGCCCCAACGATAATATCCCCTTAAAGTAGTTATATACAATGTAGGTGTAAGGGTAGCCCCTTTGAGTTACTATTGCATAATTCGTGTGTACGCGATGTTAACAGGTGCTTTTACATGCAATGATGAGGTTTTCCATCCTGGAATATTCAGCAGGAACCGTGTGTCGTATTAAACTATTAGGGCGTTTTCGGTAGTAAATCATTTCTGCCCGACATTTTGTGTCAACGTTTAATATTTCACGGGATCACAAATATCCATTAACGTGTGTTCCCATATGGGTCTACTATACATTATAAATTGATTCTCTGCTAATAGCCTCAGCGTTTATCTATAGGTAACTTTCGCCGATACTTCTGTTGGCATTATCAATCTTCTGTGTTTGCCACTTTAGCGAGTATTTCCGAGCAAATATTTACGTGTCTATTGATATCAGAAATAATGGATAATATTCTGATCCGAATATGGGAGCGTTCATAAATCACGTGCGGCTAATTAGGGGTTGTTCTCCACTGCAGTTAGAGTCACGTAGGGGGGAGGGGGGTCTGAACAAAATGTCACGTGACATTTTGCGATTTTATAATTTCATATTAACCTAATTCTGTTAAAAAGGAGAACGAAAAATTTTGTCTGAAGCTCTATTCACATTACGACGTGGTGCGGTCGCGGACGGAGGACCGAGGGTGAATTGTAAAATAATACCTATTTCAATACCGATAGAGTTCACAGAGAAAGATCCGTGTGGCTCCGTCCTGCGCCCGTGGGTCCAACATGGGCATTCTCTCGATCGACTCTATCGGTATTGAAATAGGTATTATTTTATATTGCACCCTCCGCGCCCGTCTGCGCCCGCACGTCGTAATTTGAACAACAGAGTTTGAAATTCCTACTTCAGTAGTCCATGGATGGAAGAATTATAAAATTGCATAATATACAGGCAATTATAATTTGATAGCCAATTGAGAGATTGCATAATATAGGGTGTAAGGAAAAGTATCATTAACCTTTAAACCACATAATCTACCCATCAAACAAGACTGTCACCAAGATGTCACTAGGGTGTGGTGGGGGGTCAAAATTCAACCAAAATGCGTCATGTGATGTGTGGATACCTCTTATATAAGATTTATTGCGAACCGCATATTTCAGTTTCCTTATAAAAACGAGTACAATATTGTCTCATGTTGATATTCGATTATCATTTAATATGGTTTACCTTATGGTCCCGTAGTGAAACAAGGAACCCTTATAGTTCCGTCCAAATCCGCCTGTCTCAATCGCCAAAGAAAATTAAAAAAAATTTCAAAGAACGACAATACAAAAATATTCAACCAAACAGAAATGTTAAGATTTTTATTTTGCACCTCATTGAGTGAGGTGTCATTTGAAAGCTCTGATAAAATGGAACCAAACACCTTCACCCTTTTGTGCTCGTAATTTTAATGCTTCTGTCTCGAGATATTTGCTCTCAAAGTTAAAAATAGGGCGTACCTCGCCCCTGTTAACTTTTAAGAGGATATAATTCGAAGCGCGCTCCATACAAACGTACTATGGTGATATTTTCAATACTAACCAATTAAACTCAATGAAATTTTTCAGAATCAATCTAAAAACAAATTTCTATGCTTGTATACAGTCAGATTTTCGTTAAAATGTATAGTTTTAATGTTAGAGTGCCTCAAAGATTTCCATACAAATCTTAAATTAATCCTAGCATTGAAACTGCATACTTTAACGAAAATTTGACTCCACAAGCATAGATATTTGTTTCAAGATTGTTTCAGCAAAATTTCATTGCCTTTAATTAGTTAGTATTGAAAATATCACCATAGTACGTTTGTATGGAGCGCGCTCCGAATTATATCCCCTTAAAATATGAAAATGTATTGGAGTTTTAAGTCCTACTCCGATCCTCCATACACTTTTTTAAGGCGATGATCAGACCAAACTGAACAACTTTCTCCATTAGACCAACATCGAAATCGAGAAAAAAAAATCAGCTGTCCCATACATTTGGCTCGAGTAAGTTTGCAGTTTTGTATGGAAGAGCTGATATTTTTTTCGTGATTTCCATAGAGTTGGTGCCATAGAGAAAGTTGTTCAGATTGACGGTCTGATCATGCGCTTAAAAAAGTGTCAGCATTTTTTGAAAGACCCTATATAACTTGTTTATTGATTCTGCCAGTACCTATTATGTTTGTTTATTGTTTCTTCGCAGCGTACTGTTTTCTTAGGTCGATACTAATAGCCATGGCAAGAGTTTTCGAATCGACATCAACATTTATATCCTTTGAGACGTGCCCTGTATTATCCTTGTTTGACAGCACTAAACACAAAGCTAAAGGGTCGGAACAAGTTACTGAAAACCTACCATATCCATTGTTACTAATTTTAGTTTTACCTCAACTTTTACGACCTAAAAATATTCTTTAGGCTACAATCTCAGAATTACAAAGCGAGACTTCACTGAGAGTCAAAAGTTGACTTCATAAGGCGCGGTTTATGCAGAACAGACGTGTGGCGGTGGCGGATAGTCAAAGTAAAACAATTATAAACCTTATAGTACGTAGCATAACGTCGTTTGGAGAATTACGCCCGCGCCTCCAGGCGACGGCGCGGGCGCGATTCATCTTTACGACAAAAACGACGCTATCCTACGTACTATAAGGTTTATATTGTGTTACTTAGATTATTCGCCACCGCCACACGTCTCTTCTGTATAAACTGTGGCTTAGGATGAACTATACGAAGAATCGCTGGTGGGGCATCCTTTGATTTTGTAGTGCATCAGGGATGTTCGCTGATACGCGGGTAGAATTTGGCCCCTACTCGCCATTATTTTAACAAAGAGACTGTTAATTAACCGCAGATTAGACTATTGTTTTGGATAAACGTCTGTTTTGCTATGTCAGGTGCGTGGCGTACAGTTCAGTTTTGGTTTAGTGTTTAAATAGACTGTTGCTGTGTATATTTACCGTTGGCGCGCTCCATACAAACGAAGTCTGGTTTTATTTTCATTACTAACCAATTAAAGTCACAGCTCGAATCTTAAATTAATCCTAGCATCGAAACTGTATACTTTAACGAAAATCTGACAACACATAGCAGAGATTAATTTCTAGATTGTTTCTGAAAAAAATCATTGACTTTTATTGGTGTGTATTGAAAATATAACCAGACTTCGTTTTTATGGCGAATTATATCACCTTAAATTAGTTGTTTTTTGTTTTACATGCCAAAAAGACCGCACATAAAATTTTTCTCGTTTTGTCGCTTTTTCGTGGGTCGCATGCTAGTAAACAAATGCACTGCATAGCTGCCCTGCTCGGGTATCTTATCTACACATAAAGAGGAAATAAGTAACATAGCATTCCGGTATACCTACTTATTATTTTCGTAGAACGTAGAACCTTGATTCCTTTATAACCGATATTTACTTAAAAACTAGCTGTTGCACGCGACTCCGTCTAGACTTTAAAAAGTATCAAATAATTCAGAACATATATTTTATCATTATGCCAAATTTAATTAAAATCCGTTCAGCCGTTTTTGCGTGATTGATCCACAAACATACAAACTAACATAACATCACAAACTTTGACATTTATGCATGCATGCATATGCTCACGACTATATTCCCCGAGGGGGTATACGATATTCTGAAACATCAGAACATCCACGTTTCACCAGTAGTACCGAAACTCTGTCCAGTGAGACGAGGGGTGTGCCTCGAAACTGAAGCATGTAGGTTTCCTCACGATGTTTTCCTTCACCGAAAAGCCAGTGGTGTTACAAATCGACATTTATAACTTTATAATATTAGTAGGACGAGGGCCATAATATGAGCGCATGTTCTAGTATGTATGTAGTAAAATATGATGTTCATATCGTATTCAAGACATCAAATAAATCGGTACAAAGAACTATGAACAAGATATATTCTAACGATATACCGTGAAATTAGAACTCCTATCTAGAGCATGGCTATAGGGGAAATCCAAACAGATTCACTACATGCCTCGTGTCCCTTGACAATGAAAAAAGACAGCTAGAAAAATACGAATTTATTGCGGATTTATATGTTGCGTTAATAAGGATTAAAATACACACAAGATAAAGTATTTTCTACTTAGTTGAACTTTGAAAATAGCTAATCTGCCCCCTAGACAGACAGTAAAAAATGACAGAATGTATGGATTTGACATTAGCGATCGAAACATTTTGACGTTTGCTGTCGTCACCATACGTCAAGTCCATACATTTTAATGTTTTCTACTGTCGTTAACGCTAATCGAAAGATACTTTGTCTAGGGGCCCTGTTCAGATTCGATTATAATTATGAACCTCAGTTGGAATTATAAATCGTAACGTCAAAAATATCGAATGTCATAAATATGGTTCGAAAGGATCATTGATAATTATACGTTGGTAATTAACTTGATAATTTTACAAATTGATTTGTAACTCAAAAAGCTTGCGCTAGCAATGTTACGCCATGTATTTCCGATCACGATTCGCGAAAAAAAAAACTCACAAACAATTAAAATCATTTTTCTCACTGTTTTCTGTTGTTTTTCTAAATTATTTGTTATTCATTGTGATGAGAAACTATAATGTCAAATACTATGACGTGCTCTTTGGTCTGGATAAGAGTATATTAAAGCAAGAACAGCAATTTTAGAACTTTTTGTAAGAAAATTCTCTCAAAACTCAGAATCAGCGTGGATAATTATCCGATAATTATTATGATAATTATCAAAGATAATAATTAAGTATTATTAAACTGATATCATTAGCATCCTTTTAAACTAAGAGTCTAACCATCAATCTGAACAACTTTTACTATGGGAGCAAACCGATCCATGAAAAAAAAATCAGATGTTGCATACATTTCAGTTGAGTAGGCACTGCAGTTTAGTATGGAATAACTGTTTTTTTTTCGCTCCGATCTGTTTGCTATCATAGTAAAAGTTGTTCAGTTTGATGGATAGACTCTTAGTTTAAAAGGATGCTACTGATATCAATTTCACCCTGTATATTATAAACTCATCCTCATACCCACCCAGAGATCATATTTATATACAAAAATTTTCCCTACCTATTCATTATAAAAAGTCCTATAAAATTCTGCAATACTTACTGGAAAAGACAGTAAAATGCACAAACAGAAACCACACGCTTTTGATTACTAGCCCAGTCATTTTATGGAGTTTTGTTTGGAGGGGTGGGAAGTAATTATGAATGGGACTTGTATACAGTAACCGGCACCATTTAGTGACAAAAAGACTACCTGAAAACGTATTTAAAATAAATGTGAAACAAAAATTTTGCCGCCAAGTTTTTTAGAACGAGATAAATGCTATATTTTAAATTTGGGGTTGTTGTTGAAGTGATTTTTTTTATTTTTAACCCCCGACGCAAAAAGAGGGGTGTCTGTGGCATCGTAGCCACCAGACTGGTGGACCGATTTCGATGCGGTTTTTTAAAATAGGAAGCTATGTTTTGCGAGAGTATTCTTAGCTTTATTTCATGAAAATCGGTTCAGTTGTTTTCATGTAACTTTAAAAATTATGAAATAACATAAAATTACAATTAAATTTGAAAAACCCCCAACGCCAAAAACAAGTATTTAAAAAGTAAAAATAATTCGGTCTCTTATTATTTTTGATGTAAGTAAATGCCTACGCATTAAATGACCTAAAATATCTTAAAGAGAGTTAAGAAGTAAAACATACATTTGCTTACATCATAAATAATAGGTGGCCGAATAATTTTTTACTTTTTAAATTGCTTTTTAATGTATTTATATGCACAAATTGGCTCTTAAATGATATACCGAAAAAAAAACTATTCATAATTAGTCCAGGCTCAAACCGTAAAATGACTGGGCTATACGCTTTTTACGACATCGCGCACAACTTATTATACTACAAAGACGAAGACCTTATTAAAATATAATTTAGACCTCAAATAAAGCATGAGACATAATTATGTTTAAATAGAAACCACATGCTTTTAATTGGGCTCTTTACGACATCGCACGTACACACGGCGACACATCAAGCTATACAAAACCAACATAAGCTGGCCACGAGACGTTATACGTTACACCCACCTACGAGCGACCAACTTATTTTGGTTTTGTATAGCTTGATGTGTTGCCGTGTGTACGTATTGTATTGTAAGAAGTGGCTCCTTTTCACAGTCCATTGTTCCCCTTTATAAGGTGGTACACACATAAGCCTACCACGTGCGTTATCGTGTCGACGACATGCGACACGCCCGGCAGGGTTGCCAGATGCGATTTCGGAAATTCCCCCAGATCGAGAATTTTATCTCCCCAAAACGATACCTTTTTCAAAAAATATCCCCCAAATGACTGTTGGTAGAAATAAAACACAAATACACAGAAAAAAAAACGGTTGATACACTCAAAGGCAACACCCACAACAGAAATTTATGTTTTTGTGAAATAAGAGGGTTTTAAAAAAAAATTATGTGGGTCCTTGGGTCAAGATACGTTCGGGGCTCATACTTGTATGTCCCAACAATATTACAATTTAATGACTTTTGTAACATAATACGGTATTAAAATTGCATCATTTTAAACCCAATAAGTAGCACCCATTAATTAGCCCATTAAACTCAACAGCACCATAATCAACGCATTGCATATGTATTGATAGAGCCATGATAGTCAGCCTATAAAAGAATTTAGAAGGAATAAAAATTGATTAAAAGCTCCAGAAATTCCCCCGCTTAGAAATTTTTTCCTTGTAAATTTTCCCCAGAAGGTCGAACCAGGAAAAGGTCGCGATATGTCCTGGATAAATTTGACGACCAGTGCCCAGAGGTTGCCCAAAAGAGGAAGGCTGGAAGACCAAGGGAGAGGCCTTTGCCCAGCAGTGGGATGAACTAATAAAAAATAATCCCCATAGATTTTTCTCGAAAATAGCGGAAAAATTCCCCAATCTGGCAACCCTGACGCCAGGTGCCGCCACCGGCGCTTAGCACGCTTTTCATTACATAATGCCAACAACCTCTTATTGAGGAAGTGGTCTCACTTCCTCACGCGGTCGAGGCTAAGGTCAACTTGCGAAACTTTTCTTGTTGTATTTAGCTTTGCTTTTGTTTCTATGTTGTTGTAATTAATCATAAATACGATTTTATATACATTTTTAGGGTTCCTTACCCAAAGGGTGAAAACGGAACCCTATTCATAAGCCTACGTTGTCCGTCTGTCTCACCTATTTAGGACTGTAACTTTTAACAATAGAAAGTTGAAATTTACACAGAATGTGCCTTATGGTCTCGCACTAAAGGTCCCGGAGAAAAAATGTTTGTAAGTTAATATGTTGTGTGGTGGTGTGGTACGGAACCCTGTGTGCGGGTAACCTGACTCGCACTTGACCGAATTTATTATACTACATTGTGCCACTACTAGTATAAGCAGATACAATAATTGATCGGCGACTCCTCCAGTTACCCCAGTGTTGCTTACTCTAAAAATGTATTTCCTTGTTTGCCATCAGATTCTGGTAGACCTATAATGCTCACAATTTTCTTACACGACTGCACCAGAAGGAGAGTTATTTAATTATTTTTTTTTTTTGTAATGACTACACAGCGTTGCTCAGGGATCAGATACTACTTTTACTGCAAACTATTGGAGAACCACCACAAAGGGTCTACCGAGCCAAATGAATGAAAATTAAGCAATCGACCTAGGGGCACCCAGAGGGGTACGGACCTCGGCATAGGACGTTGCTGGGGCTACGGATTGGGTAGCTGGGATCGGTGAGATGGTTATTTTAAAGATGGGTCCGATTTCCTACAAAGGTATCCTTCAGACTACTACATAAGTACACAATGTTCTAAGCTAGTTATAGTTTAGTCACTTGTAACGTACCAGATGATACACTATTAAACCATTAAAGCAATAGTACCTATGTGGGCGGGTGTCTCAACTTGTCTAGACAAAGACTAGACTCAATGCATCATCCATTATCTTTAGTTACCTACTAATTAATTGTGAATCAAAACAATTCATTCAACACAGCCGTCTCGCTAGGATTATACGTAGGTAATGCCTTTACTTTGATCTAAGGGTAATGCAAGTATCGTTTTTAGGGTTCCGTACCCAAATCCTACATTGTCCGTCAGGGCTGTAACTTTTGAATCGTAGTAGCTAGACAGTTGAAATTTTCTCTGAATATGTATTATTACGACGGATTTTTTAACAAATAATAAAAAAGTCAGAGAGTTAAAAATTAAGGGGGCTTATACAAAAAACTAGTTTTAATCAACGTTTTTCTTCTCGCTCTATCGTAAAGACGGTAATACACACAAGCGTCAAACTTGGTGTGATTATAGAGCAAACTCTATAGTATAATAATAAATAATAAAAACCAGCCAAGTGTGAGTCAGTCTCGTGTTAAAGGACCAGGACAAAAAATGATTTTTAGTTATTATGTTGTGTGGTGGTGTGGTATGGAACCCTCGGTGCGCAAGTAGCCCGACTCGCACTTGACCCGTTTTATTGTAAATTAATATCATCACAAACTTATACTTTTATAATAGGTATGTACACAAGGCGACGCATCAAGCTATACAAAACCAAAATAAGCTGGCGGCGGCGCGTAGTTTGAGTAACGTTACCGTCGCGCGGCCAGCTTATGTTGGTTTTGTAAAGCTTGATGTGTCGCCGTGTGTACACCACTAAGAGCATTGATGGCGCGTTGCAGAGAACTACGGAAACTCAATCTTGAGGTCCAGGTCCATGTACCAATGAGTTTTTCTAACGTATACCTACCAGACGGTAGGTATAACGTACCTACTTAAGTTAGAAAAACTAATACAGTGAGAACGGTGAAAGAATACATCGCCAGGAAACCTGCATACGCTGAAGAAGAAATTCCGATACGTATGTGAAGTCTACCAATCCGCATTGGGCACGCGTGGTGGACTAAAGCCCATACCATACACCCTCCCTGAGGCCTGTGCCCTGCAGTGGGACGTATATGGGCTGAGGATGATAAACACCACTATTAAGATTTTAATGGTGTATTCAGATAATAAAACTATACTTTTTCCCAGGAACATGGGTCGAAAAACGAGAAAAATTTTTGGTCCTTTTATACAAAAGAGCGGATTAGCTGATCGATTGTCTATGGGAGGTTAAAAAATGACTTGTTTTACGACCCTTTTCTCCGGGAAAGTTGTTTAGTTTCATAATCTGAATATACACCCTTAAAAGTCTAATAATAAGTTAGGAAGTAGGTTAATATGAAATATAGTCAGTATGTTAACTAACAAAAGGCAAACCTTTAAACTATGAGAGCAAACCTGTCTGAGCTGAAAATCAGTTGTTCCATACTAAACTGCAATGCCTACACGCCTTAAACGTATGAAACAGCTGATATTTTTTTGTTCTGACAGGTTTGCTATAGTAAAATTTGTTCAGGTTTATGGGCAGAGTACGTGGTTTAAAGGTTTGCCATTAGTTAGTTTACATAGTGTATTGGTTGCAGGAGATAAGGATAATATTCCGACGGTTCCTTTTCCTTTGATCGTGTGTATTTCTCATTTATATCTCTATAGTAACTCTGGTGGTAAACATCCGCTGGTCTATTAGTTCATTTCCTCGACAAAGCCGCTTCCGGAGTGAGACTGCTAACTAATAATCAAACTTGGCTTTGCCACTCGACAACCCTATTCGATTCCTGATTAATTCAGCTAAGGTTTGAGATTACATGGAGATGCACTATGCTCTTGCATGTGCAAGCCAGTCGAGATTTAATTACCTTTTTGATACCGGTCTTCATTATGAAATACCGGTAGCTTAACCATCCTAACCTAAACCACAGCATAAGCATATGCTAACGACTATATTTCCCGAGGGGGTAGTCAGAGATATTCTGAAACCTCAGAACATCCACGTTTCACCAGTAGTACCAAAACTCTGTCCAGTGTGGCGGGGAGTGAGCCCGTCGCCACTTGTAATGGACAGTGGGTACACAGGGCGACACATCAACGTCGCGCGGCCAGCCTATTTTGATTTTGTATAGCTTGATGTGTCGCCGTGTATACAATACATGCCTCGAAATTGAAGAATGCAGGTTTCCTTACGATGTTTTCCGTCACCGAAAAGCCAGTGGTGTTACAAATCGTACATAAATTCCGAAAAACTCATTGGTACGAGTCGGTCTGGACTCTGGACGGGGATCGCACCATCGCCTTCTGCACGGCAGGCAAGCTTACTCCCCACTGGACCACCACGACAATAATTATATTGTAATACTGAGAAATTATTGTATGTATTACCCCTACTGTTAGATAGTAGAGGGTAATACATACAAAAATTTCACAGTGACCTTGAATTTTATAATTAGATGGAATGTTACATAGCAGTAAAATTCTTCTGTGAAACAAAATTCGGACGATGAAAATTAGATGAAACGTTACATAAAATTACTTAGATGTAACAAAACATTCGTACAACAGTGATTTAGATGAAACGTGTTCCTTGAAACAAACGGCTTTAGATGTCACGTAAGCACGTAAGTAACCCGTTATATGGACAGACCTTAATACAGATTTTCTACAATTCCCAGAGCATTTAAACCGCTGCGTCACAATACTCTAAGCCCTAAGTAAAGGTTTGCCCCCCTGGGTACCATTAGGCCGGAGAATGATTGTCCATCCAAAGTAGGTACCTGGCAGCTGATAGATGCTCCCTGAGAAACACCTTGAAGTTAAAACCATTTAACCAGACGTTTTGGCGTCGTTTAACAAACAATAGTTGACTGCGTTGACGCATAAAATATATTTTAGTTTTACCTTGTCAGTAAAGAAAAACAATGACGTCACTATTCACTATTTAGTACATTTTTTCATACAAAGCACGCATTTTGACGTTTCATAAAGAGTTGCTGATTTGACTAGTAGGAAACTCGCGAATTCAGAACGTGTAGGTATACAGGGTCTTTCTTAATATGCTGACACTTTTTTAAGGGGATAATCAGACCGTCAAACTGAACATCTTTCTCTATGGAACCAACATCGATCTCGCGAAAAAAAAATCAGCTCTTCCATACAAAACTGCTAACCTACTTGAGTCAAATGTATGGGACAGCAGATTTTTTCGCGATTTCGATGTTGGTCCCATAGAGAAAGTTGTTCAGTTTGATGGTCTGATCATCCCCTTAAAAAAGTGTCAGCATATTAAGTTGGACCCTATATAATAAGTACCGACTGACATAATTTATGACAGTCCTAGAGTTAGCCCGCGACTTCGTCGGCACCAATTATATACCCGATTTTAAATAAAATCAAACAAACAAAAAAGCTAACAAACAAACAAAAAAGTTTCATCAAAATCGGTTCAGTAGTTTTCGCTTGATGCTCGCACAAACAAACAAACAGCCAAAAACAGACTGCCAAAAATTCTAAAAAAAGGTTGATTTGTAGTCCGGGACTCCTAAAAACCATATCCACATCTTTTTTTGTAAATATTTTCAATGTACAGACACACTTTAAGCAGGCATTTCATTCTCGCCGAGAACCGCCGAGAACAGACGAGAAAGACCGAGAACGAGTTGGTGGATGCCTTTCATTGTCCTCATGGCGCAGTGAGGCCTAGTAATTTTCCTTGAAAGTTCTCGCCGAGAAGTTCTCGCGAGAGTGTAGTGCCTGTTCTGTTACAGTTTTATAATAGTTAAGATAGGCAGTGCACCGTCACTCACGTTTGACTGCTGCGATAATTACATTTGACAGCCTTTACATTCTATGATGCAGCTAAGGCGCTCATTGACATGAGGCCTTAGCATTTGGCGTATTTTAGTTTTCGTTCCTGAAGCGCAAAGTACGAAAATCGAAAAATCGCGCGAAATTGGGTTGAGTGCAATATCTGTAACGGTGGTAACTATTAAAAATCTGTGATATAGGTTCGCGTAAGAGTTATAATGCCCAACTAAAACAAATCAAGTCATGAGACCTTCTATCTTTTATATATATTCTATCTCAGAAGACCTTGTTTCATATCTAATTCAGATTTAATTGGTAACTCATCAACATTCGAGCTTCACTTTTTCATCAAAGTCTCATCCATAGAGAAATTACAAAAGAAGTAGGGCGTTAATGGTTTTACATTATGGTATTAATTCTTTAGGCACTGCTCGCCTCCCTTCGTGACTGACCTTCGGTAGGGTGATTGACCTTTTACATCGAGACACCTGCTGTCACTGCGTTCTGCTTTTTTTTTAATAAACCGACTCTGCTTGCGAAATTTACCTCGCGTCGTTTTGGGGTTATAAAAAGCTAATTTTCCTGGATAATGGTCCCGTAAAGTTTATTTATGTGTTCCTTAGTTTAATCTTTGGCAATTTCAGTTATGTTTTAGCTTTTGCTATATACAAAATTTTACTTTGCACTCTACAGGGTGTAAGGGTAAAAAGTTGCATTACTTTAGGGGGTGGTTGTTCCCATAGTACTGAACAACTTTCCCTAAGAAAAGTATAGGAAATTCGAATTTTTTTTTGGCATGTCCATACTAAATGCAATCTGCTGATTAAAAATTTGTATGAAAAGTAAAAATTTTCTTTTTGGGAATTTTGTATATGTTTCTTAGGGAAAGTTGTTCAGTATCATGGGTACAATCACCCCTTAAAGTAGTGCAACTGTTTACCCTAACACCCTGTATTGCAAATTGAGTCTGAAACAGAATTGAGCTATAGCTGGAGCTATGTGACTGTGTAGGTATTATAAATTATTAAGTACATAATATATTCTCTTTTGTGGCAGTGGCATACATTTGCATTTCCCCTTATGATTATTCCACCTCAAAAAGTTTCAAACTTTGCGTATCAGCATTCTGCATAATAAAATGCATCAAGATACGCTTAACTATGCATGTATATGCATATGGTCACGATTATATTCCCCGAGGGGGTAGTCAGAGAAATTCTGAAAACCTCATAACTTCCACGTTTCACTAGTAGTATCGGAACTCTGTCCAGGGCTGCAATCGCGGTAAATATTCGGTGACTGAACTGTGATTGGACTACATACGAACCATAACTTTTGACACATTTGGTTTTGCGCTAATCGCAGTACAGCTCATGACAGCCGTTAGAGCCGTTTTGACAGATCTCTCAGACGTTAAAGGCTGTCAGTTAAATAGAGTTTAGCGCGATGCGAAATTCAGCACAGTTGAATAGTGATTGGATTGCATTGTGATTAGAACTGAAATTGGATAAGAATAGAACTTCGATGTTTTAAATTAGCGCAATCGGTCTCCAGTGTGACGGGGAGTGAACCCCTCGCCATATATATAAAGTCTTTGATGATATTCAAAATGAACTTCATTCTTTACGTACAGGCTTAGATCAAAGTAAAATGAACGGATGAGCCTAAAGCGTATTTAGTTTTCAATCCGTAAAGTATTAAAGGTTTGCTTTAAACTATCAAACTGAACAACTTTTACTAGGGACTCAGTATCTAAAACGCAAAATAAATCAGCTGTTCCATATTTGGGTTGAGTAGCGGTTGACGTTTTCTGTGATACCTACGTATAACAAAACAATGTTCTGCTATTTCTACAGGGTGTTAGTTACATTACTTTAAGGTGTCATTGTACCCATGATACTGAACAACTTTCCCAAAGAAAACTATAGGGAAATTCGCAAAAAAAATTGTGGACTTTCCATACTAAATGCAATCAGCTGATGGAACGTTTCTTTGGGAAAGTTGTTCCGTATCATGGGTACAATCCCCCTTAAAGGAATGCAACTGTTTACCCTAACTCCCTGTACAAGGTGTTACAAAAGTAAAAATAAATATTTAAAACTTTTAAGGGGGTTGTTTAGACCATCAAACTGAACAACTTTCACTATGGGACCAACATCGAAACCGCGAGAAAAAAAATCTGCTGTCCCGCATACAATTAGCTCGAGTAGATATTTTGTAGTTTAATATGGAACAGTTTTTTTTTGCGATTTTGATATTGGTCCGATAGCGAAAGTTGTTCAGTTTGATGGTCTAAACCACCCAATATATGACATGAACATGACGCACAAATATTCATTGATGAGTTGAACAGTTTCCACACAAAAATGATAGGTCTGTAGCTAGGTGAAAGTGGGCACTTAGTATAATTTGTGGGCTATTCCTTGTGAGTGCGCGTGAGTGCCGGTGGGCTGCGCTTGCGCAACTTCAGCTCTTAGTAACATACCGCCATCATACACATTACACTACACACTATAGACTGCTTCACTTAGGAAGTCACCTGCCAGAGCTCTAAAGCTAAGGTTTATATGAGAAAACTGATCTATTCACGGTACTTCGTAAATGGTAGACGAAAACACTAGAAAAGGTATTTTTGATTTGAGGCGAGATCTTTTCTATGTAGGTATACAGGGTATGAGAAAAAGTATCTTAACCTTTAAACCACATACTCTACCCATCAAACTGAACAACTTTTACTATAGGAGCAAACCTGTCAGAACAAAAAAATATCAACTGTCCCATACTAAACTGCAATATCTACTCGATTCAAACGTATGGGGCAAGAGATATTTTTTTTTGTTATGACAGGTTTGCTTCCACAGTAAAAGTTGTTCAGTTTGATGGGTAGAGTATGAGGTTTAAAGGTTAATAATACTGTTCCTTAAACCGTGTACAGGGTCCTTTTGATATACTGACTTGGTTTTCAAGGGGATGACCAGACCATCAAACTGAACAACTTTCTACATGGGAAGAAAATAAAAATTGCGAAATAAAAATTATGGAACAAAACGTGAAAAAACTGATGAAAACTTACTCGACCTAAAAGCAAAACCTCATACACCCCAACTGATTTATAAAAATGATTTGTTATTATTTCAGCAATGAACGAAAGCCAGGGTTGAATTCGTCAGTAAATTTTAAATTATACAAACAAATTTGGAAAAAATTTAACCTTTCTTGAAAACTCGATAATTTGATTCATCTCACGATTCTAAAACTGTGTAAGAGACAGCTGATTTCGTTTTATTTAGAGAAAGTGTTTTTAGTTTGATGGTCTGATCATCCCCTAAAAAACTACACCATAATTATTAAATACGGGGTGTATTACATAGCCAATTAGGCATGTTACATTCTGAATCTTGTATCATTAAGAAAGTAGGCAAAATTTGGTTCATTATCTTTTTCTATCGCATAATAAAAGCTTGTTGCTCCAAACTCTGTAATAGAATTGAACAGAAAGGGAATTCTTAATGAACAGTCATGGCCTCCGGAAACGGAAATACTTCCTTTAGAATGATTTTTATAACAAGAAAAATCAGACATGGCCTCCACCTTTTCACAAATCTATGTGAAATTAGTACTATCGCAATACGTTCTTTAGGGTTACGTAGTCAAACAAGGAACCCTTATATAGAATGTAACAAAACACCATAGTAATATACAGGGTGCAAGGAAAAGTATCCTTAACCTTTAAACCACATACTCTACTCATCAAACTGGACAACTTTTACTATGGGAGCAAACCGCCTATGGCGACTATATTCCCCGAGGGGGTGTCAGAGATATTCTGAAAGATGGGGAATCAAAAGAAAATCGGTCAAGTGATAATAGGTATGAGCAAACCCTACAGTATAAAAACAAATAATAAATACCGGCCAAGTGTGAGTCGATCTCGCGGTAAAGGTCCCGGAGATAACAAGACATTTTGTTGACATTAATTAAAACTCTGCGTTCTCTAAAATATCAAATTGTGTTTTGAATCACAAACGAATTACAAACATTCCAGTCGAGACAAGAACTAATTTTGTTATTAATCAATCGCTTTTGACATGGTAAACATATTCTTCGTCGCCATTGACGTCTAACGAACGACGTTTCTAAGGAACAGATGATGTTCTTTTCCTGATTTTTATGCTGATCCCGTACCCAGAGAAAGTTGTTCAGTTTGATGGTCTGAAGCACCCCCTTTAAGTTTGTAACGCATTTAAGTTTATACCCTTGTATAATAGGTTTTCTCATAGTCAGTGTTTTAAAAAAAGGGACAGGTAGAATTACAATTTTAATGAATTCCTCTGAATATAGAAGCGATTCTTTAATCTAAGATGAATTCAAAGAGATGTCCTTTACTCCGTCCGTTTGTCCGTTAGAGATATAAATTTAAAGCCACAATTTTTCTGAATTTTCGTGGAGACACAAGCTTGAAGTCGTAGTTAAGAAATATTTTGAAAAAATACAATACCACACGATGTATTAGTAAAAACACAATATCAACAAAAATTATATAGAAATTTTGAAGTGCATGTTTTTTAAAATACGCTTTTACGCTTATTTTTTTTCTCATCAAATGAGGAGTTTAAGCACCAATTAAAAAAAAAAAATTAAGAAATTAATATAAAATATATATTAGGAGTTTGATCGAAGACTCTGGAAGAATAGCGTTACAATCGTGCCAATTTAGCTGTCAGATCGAAAGTGTTCCGTGTTTTTTTAGGACAAAGGGTGAAAACGGGACTCTATTACTAAGCTTACGTTGATCGTCCGTCCGTCCTTACTATTTAGTTCTGTAACTTTTGAACATTACTAACGAATAATGAACATGGAGGCAGGGAAAGAAGTCTGTCAGGCTCGAGATCGTGTACGTGTCGTTCTGTTGTCTCTGCTTACCCCAGTTGGATAAAGGGGTGTGAACATTTATGTATGTTTTAAAACCTATCATCTTATTTACGAAGTCTAGGTCAAGTTTAAAGTTAAACCAATATCAAAATGGTCGGCATATTTCGTGTCTGGGTCTCGTCTGATGTTAAATGTTCTAAAATAGTCAAGTTCAAGGTCAGCCGCTTTGGTAACTAGCTAATAGACTATCTATACCTACTTTAACATTTAGAATTTTAGAGCACTCTATAGAACAAGGAAGGTTATAGACTTGACTTTGTGAGACAATCATAAGAAACGTATAAGTGATCTTGATCTACCTATAGACACAGAATAGGTAAATAATATATAAATAGATATATATGATATACAACGTGTTAATGAATAAGCGCAAAACCACATACACCCCAACTGATTTATAACAAAATAATTAGATTAAACTCTAGGGCTTGCCCACACGATAAGAAGAAGATTCGATTGAAACAATACTTACATTATTTTAATACTTTAAATTTAAATTTAAAATATATAACCATTTCAGCAATGAATGAAAGCGCTCATGGATACATTTTATGAATCATGTTTTGGTAGCAAGTATGTTGAAACCATGATAATTCGATTCTGCTCTCGATTCTAAACAAACTACTTTCTAGTTTTGCGATTATTCATTAACACGTTGTATACGACAGTTTTTTTTTCGCGTTTTTGATATTGGCCCCATAGAGAATTCGTTATGTACAGTCATCGAGAAAAACTGCAGTTTAAGAGGATATGTGAAAAATAGGATTCTTCAAAGCATCAGATATCATGAAGTACTAACAGTAGGAGTATGATTTCAGGATATGTGTAAATTGAACATATTATTAAAATTTTGATTGCCGCCAAAACACGATGAAGACAAATTTTCTCGATAGAAAAACAAGCCAAAGTAGCCTCCGTCTTTATCTATAAACGCTTGGAACTGCTAAACGGTGAATAATAGAAACACGAGACTTGATTTAAAAAAAAGAGATTGATATTTTATAAATTTTGATTGCAGCAGAAATTAACTTACATAAATAGTAAAATCACAACTAAATAAAGTTTGTTTTGGCGCTTACGTCGTTTTATTTAGTCAGGCGCGTGCGCCGCCCCATCTCTTTCTCTCGCGTCAGGCAGTAATATAAGCTATCACAATCTATTAAAAAGCTCAGTCGGCTGTGGCCTTTGCCCGCGTCAGACCTGCGTTCGCATGCCCAATTTCCGAATTACGATTACTTATCCAGCTTACGTGTAAATATTATAGTGTAATATATTAAATACAATCTAAAATAAATTCGAGGCCGTAGCAGCTACACATTTAAGGGAATATAATTCGGAGCGCGCTCCATACAAACGAAGTCTGGTGATATTTTCAATAGTAACCAATTAAAGTAAATGAAATTTTTCAGAAAAAATCTGACTTCATACTTGTAGTATGTATAGTTTTAAAGTTACAATACCTCAAAGATTTCCATACAAATCTTAAATTAATCCTAGCATTAAAACTGTATATTTTAACGAAAATCTGACTTCATACAAGCATAGAGATTAGTTTCTAGATTGTTTCTGCAAATTTTTCATTTACTGATTGGTTAGTATTGAAAATATCACCAGACTTCGTTTGTATGCAGCGCGCATTTACGCATTCGGAATAAACTTCTCTTAAGTATATTTCTCACTCAAATATGTATAGCAGTTTTTTTGGACTTCATAGACCAAGAGCTAGCTGTATTATCTTTAAGTCGTCGGTCACGTACTGAAATCAATTTTCGGTTTTACTATCTTGTTTTTCAATTTCTTCAAATAATTATATTTATTTGTCATAATGGAATCTGGGTATAAACGTATTTATGAACCGTTGTCAGTATTTTTACCGAGTTGAAGGATTCTATTGCTCCGGAACATCTTGCCTGGTATGAGAGTTTGAAAACTCTGTGGCCCTTAATTGTATGGGTCGTCAGTATGGTGAGCCAGGCTGGAGGGCAGGGTAGGGAAGGCGAGTGGTCGCAGAGAGTTTCTTCTTCCAAGTTGTTTCTTTCTTGAGTGCTGGATCCGGAATGAATCTACGCCGATTTGGCGCCATTTTATATCATTTTCAAGCGACCACCCCTCCTTACCCCGCACTCTTGCCCTGAATACAAATCTCTTTATTTCTCATACAATCTTAATTTCTACGCTTACAAACCAATATAATTTTATAGTTAAGATACTTATTTTCTTATTCTAAAAATAGCATGTGCATCATCCGCCGGTGCATAACAGAGTGCAAAACGAGCGGGAAAGGTACAATATTTATATTACCCCGGCCCCCGCTTCCTCATAACACAGGTTCCGGACGCCGGGGCCCCCCTCGCTTTCCTGTATGCGCTGACAGAGATGGAGCGTTCTGTCTCTTTCTAACACTTATTTCTAATAGGATTCTACCCCTTCTAATGAGGTAGTGAAGCTTTTTGGCGTAATTTCTAATTGGAATTTATAAGTTCTAACTCGATTCTAATTGTTTTATTTACTTGTGTTATGCGTTAATTTTAATAGGGAAGTGTACCTAATCTAATCTGGGGTAGAAATCACTAGAGAAATCAAATAATCCTATTAGAACTATTTACATAACTTATGTGCTAAGCCCTAATTCTAATAAGAAAATTTTATTTATTGAAATGAACACTTAACCTAAACTTATCCTACTAGTATAAAAGGGTATATAAAACGAAATAAACAAAGTAATGTAAAAAACTATGTACAAAGGTAGTCAATTCAGGTTCTGTCGTGCACATTTCTCCCGCCGTCGCAGCTCTGCGATCCAGCCTGTAGCACGACGATTCTCTTGGTCGGTCTCCGGACGACATGCCCGTTGCTGGTTACGACGTCCACGATCCTCACCTCGCCGTCTCGCCCTGGGTAGACCGCGACGATCCTTCCTGTCGGCCATGTGTTGCGGGGCAGGGTGGGGTCGCAAACGAGTACCAGGTCGCCGATAGCGTACGCTGGTAGTTTCTCAGCGCGAATGAGATAGTGCGCTTCGATACCGATGGTGTTGCTATCTCATTTCTCCACGTACGGTGTCTCGTTCTTGAGTGTTTTCTTATCAATCTTTGAATCAGAGTCGTTTTTATTGTTTTCTTTCGTTCGTTTGCGCTTCGTAGCCAATACTGTTTCATTTTTCTTCTTTCGACATAAATTGACGAACTGTAGCATCGCTCGATTCGAGGTAGGTGAGCGTGGTCAGGTCGCTGGTGGGTGACGTGACAAGTCCCCTCTCTTCTCCTGTCTTCGGTGCTTCTGTCTTCGTCTCTTGTGGCCATTCTCGTTCGTGGTTTCGTAGGAAGCTCGGCCCGTTGTACCATCGGACCTCGCTCCCGCCGATAGATAGGAAAACTGCTGTATACTGAATTTGTATTGGACACCCATCCGCATAGCTCGTAGCCGGCTTGCCGATGAATGTAGTCGACTGATTTCGATACTTCTTTGGCTTCTTTTTCGGTCGGAAAACTTGTTATGTAGTCGTCCATTTAGTGGTTCTTTTCAATGGCTCGCGCGGCTGCAGGATAATTTTCTTTGATGTCTGAAGCATTTTTATTCTTCACGTATAGCGCGGTGCATGGTGATGACATCGCGCCGAAGATCACCGACGTCATGCGGTACTCTCGCGGTCGCTGGTTCATCTCTCGTCGCCCCGCTATAGAAATCGTAGTGCCTCTCTGTCGTCCTCTTGAACTCATATTTGCATAAACATTAATTCCTTTATGTCAGCTGACACGGCGTGTTGGTGTTGACGAAATCGCATTACAACTCCCGGCAGAGATTGCAGCAAGTCTGGACCGCAGAGTAGCATATCGTTCAGGCTGCGTCCGGCTGTCTTCGCTGTGGCGTTGTGAACTACTCTTATCTTCGGTTTCGCGGGGTTAATGACCGCGAAGTGGGGTAGGTACCATGTTTTATTTGGCACCGGCGGTGTGGTAGCTTTCTCGGCGTAGCCCAAAGTGAAGAGGGTTTGCATTCTTTCTTCATATTTCTTTTTCAGGTCTTCATATCGGTCTAGTTTCTTCTCTAGGTAGTGCAGCCGTTTGAGTGAGATTTTGTAGTTGTTCGGAATCTTCATGTCGTCTTCTTTCCATATAAGTATTGTTTTGAAGCGTCTGTCGGGCAGGCGGTGACTGGTTTCATTCAATATCTTCAATGCGCGCTGCTCAGGGTCGCTATTCTGTACTCGTTTTTCTATCCCGATTGATTCAAACTCGAAATAATTCTTCATCATCTTCTTTCGTGTATAGTTATTGAAATTATGTGTTTCATTAATAATGCCAAATAATATTATACAGGGTGTAAGGAAAAGTATCATTTTACTATGGGAGCAAACCGTTATGGGAGTTACAACTCTTTGCGTTCTACCTATCTATCTCAAGAACGGTTAACTATATTAAATATTATAAATGACCAAATTTTAAGAAAATTTAAAGTTCTACAATTTTTCTTAAAACTTCAAAGGTCATTTAGAGCATAGAAAAGAAGATATTTCCTAAAGACCTGTTTTTTGACATTTTACCTAGAATCTTTTGACCTGCATAAACGAGATTTTATGTGACATTTGACCTAACGTGTAGGATGTCATAACGATGATTTAAAGAAGTTTGTAGCTTATTATCTCTCATTCCGAGGTTGACCCTTTTTTCACCTAATTTTCCTGGGGTACTAGGAGAAACAGTGATAATGAAAAACAAAACGGAACAAAACATTAAATTTGAAAAGTAGGCAGGAACATACCAGAAGTATGAGAGAAAAGAAAAGGTAATAAAGTTGTAAATGATTTTCCAGCACTCTGTGACCTAAACCTGCATATACGTTTAGCACCCTTGCTTGTGCTCGGGTGCTAACTTCACACTGTGCAATAATGAACTACTTAAGTCACACTTATCGTAATGTAAATAAATGTTGATTTTAGGTCGTAAGATAAATATTATTAGTGATTTTCAAAATAGGTTTATGAGTGTTATACAACTTCTCAACCTGAAAGTTCTTGTGGTATCGAGAATAAGTGAGATTATTGCAGTATTACGAAACTTATTTTTTCACGTTCTTCTTACATTTTTGTTGACGGCGTAAAATAACTTCCAGGTTTCATCTAGATAGTCGGTATGTTTTGACCATAGAATGTTTTGACTTGTATTATATCAATTACAAGTACAAAATAAGAAGTTGAATTGATTTGATTACGGGACCTAAAGACGTAAAGTTACCAACAGGTAGCTCTCGTACTATAAAGTAAAACAAAATCTTGTAATGATAGTTTTTTTCCTTCTAGATAGGTACAGTGATTTTCGGTATGATATTAATGAGTTTTAAGTTTTTTTAAGTGAAATCAATTAAAAAGTATCGTTAGTTAGGTATTGTTTCTATCTATAAATTGGTTGTCCGTAATTGATCCTGTAATAAATTAATAATTGATCAAGTAGGATAGAACGATACTTAATTATGATATATTGTGTTTTTTCATACGACAAAAGGTACTAATAATATCTTAACAGCGAAGCGTCTTCTACGCATTTTGAGTGATTTGATTTTCGCGGGCTAGTGCGCGACGATGTTCGGTAGCGGGGCGCGGGGCGCTTGCTGCGAGTAAGCCACGCCCATTTCGCTTCAATTATTTTTCGACATAGGCCCTTAAACAAAACTTTTTTTTCATCCCATTCGATTCTCTTACTGGTAAGGAACATAAGTCTCTATGGGGTTCATCGAGGTCGAGGTATTAGAACTCTCAGAAAACGCAAAATTAAATTCCCATACATTTAGTAGGCAAATAACAAAATCACCTAGTGTTTTTGTAAGCAAGTTGCTCTACTTGCTGTCAGAGAAATTTCAAACCGCCTTAATAGGCCTCTGACCTGGCTTAACGAATAGTTACAACGCCATCTGACGGAACTATCCGAGATCAACTGCATAAAGTGCCTTCCAAAGCACGGAAACGCTCGAGATGAAAAACCACTAAACGATAACCCATCCAAAGACTGACCGGACTTGACGTTGCTTAAGGGTATATTACTGCTGTCGCGCACTATACAAACGAAGTCTGGTGATATTTTCAATACTAACCAATTAAACTCAATGAAAATTTTCAGAAACAATCTAGAAACAAATCTCTATGCTTGTATCGTGCCAGATTTTCTTTCAAATGTACAGTATTAAAGTTACAGTGCCTCAAAGATTTCCATACAAATCTTAAATTAATCCTAGCATTGAAACTGTATATTTTATCGAAAATCGGACACGTTACAATTGTTAAAAGATTGTTTCTGCAAAATTTCATTGAGTTTAATTGGTTAGTATTGAAAATATCACCAGACTTTGTTTGCATGCAGCGCGCATTTACGCATTCGGAATAAACTTCTCTTAACTTCGGTGATCATTTCCAATACCGAATACCGAAGCTACACTACGCCGAGCGCCAGTGCAGTCGTACCTCCGCAAAATAGCAAGTTCAGGCCACAAGACTACATTACTAGCTTGATTTTTCCATCTTGATTAGTGTAATCTTCTTATCTTGTGGGCAAGCACTGGTGTCAGTTTTTTCAGACCGCCTTACGGCCTCTGACATGGTTTTTATGTAACGACTAACTACCACGAGAGATAGTAGCCGAGAGCAACGGCTTACCGTGCCATCCATAGCACGGAATCATCTTTCTTTTCAGACAATCAGGTGATTCGGCCTGCAATGTCCTAACCAACTGAGGACAACGCACTAAGTGACATATCAGTAAGTGTCTCCCGTGGGAATCGAACCCACGATCTCAGTATCAAGAGCCCAATGCTCTCAACCATTAGTCCACGGAGGCAGTGTATGAAAACAAGTTATTTGTTTCGGGACTTCGTTTGTTATTAGAACTGCTTTAGACTAGACCCTAGACCGAATCCTTTGAGTCATAGCTTATCTGTTCAAGTTATGTTGTAAATCAAATAGCACGATCTTTATTCGAGGGTACATCGTTACGTAGGGAATTGATTTTCTGATGTTATAGCCTCACGATCCGTGATGAATAGAATGAAAGGGTTTGACAGGGCGAGCAGCTAAAGGTGATTTAGCGGAAAAGGTTTGGGTTCTAAATGACGGAGGATTTAAGTATTGAATTTATGTAAAGTTGTTTTATCTTTCTCGCACCGCACCTAAAGCTTTGTGATCCGAACGTATCTATTTCAAATAGCTAAGAACCGCGAATGGTCAGTAGATACTAGATCCTTATTTATAGGGTTCCATACCCAAAGAGTGAAAATGGGACCCTATTACCAAGCCTACGTTGTCCGTCCGTCCGTCCGTCCGGCCGTCCTACCTTTTAGGGCTGTAACTTTTGAACCGTATAGCTAGACAGTTGAACACAATATGCGTTATTATGGTGGATTTGTTAAGAAATTAGTTTGTTTGTTGTACCCACTGTCCATTTCAAGTGGAGACGGGTTCACTCCCCGTCACACTGGACAGAGTTTCGGTACTAGTGAAACGTGGATCTTCTGTGGTTTCAGAATATCTTTCTACCCCCTTCGGGGAACATAGTCGTGAGCATATGCTATGCTAAGTTGTGCTATTTGTTAACAAATAATAAAAATGTCACAACGTTTAAATTTAGGGGGGGGGGGGGGGTCCTCATACAAGAACCTAGTTTTTATCAACGTTTTGAGAACAGAACTCCATTCTGGAAAAAGCGTGTAAAACAGGTTTTGATGATTAGATTATTCGTTGCCGTAAGCGTATCGTTTCTGAAGGAGCATACTTTGATGGTGATAAAATAAATTTGGATGAATAACTAACATTTTGTGTATTATTGATCTTTTCCCGGTACTTTCTTGACAAAGTAGTAGATTTATACTTTATTTCAGACCAAAATATAAGATACAATGAACTGAATTATAGTTCTGAAAATAGCCATGTAATGTTGTTACGCTGTCAGGTGCATACGTTACGAATTAACACCATTGTGATCTGTAGTGCAATAGTCCTGCATGATTCACCTTTGTTCACTCAACCAAAGTTTGAATACATACATTTTCATAAGTTAGAGATAAACTAGGCAGTAAATTCAATTAAAAAGGAATTAAAAGCTTTTGGGACAGGTAACAAAAAAGTTACGGAAAAATCCTACCCGTTAGAATAAACTTTCATAATAACAAAAAAAAAGGATTAAAAGTTATAAAAAGATCCAAATTGATCAACTTTTGGTAATTTTACAAAACGGAATATCGAAGTATACGGCGCGAAAAAAAAGGTCCCATTAAATGTAATGAACGTTATTTACTTTACATTTTAGATTAGTTCATAGTGGTCTAAGCTATACAGCGTGTTAGGATAAACAGTTACATTACTTTAAGGCGTATTTATTATTACCGATACACAGAACAATTTTCCCTAAGAAACGTAAAGAAAATTAGCAAATTTGATTGTATTTTTACTTTTGATACAAGCGTTCGATCAGCTGATTGCATTTAATATGGAACCTTTGACGTTGGAGTCTACGTATTTTTGTATGGAGGAGCTTGTATTAACTGCACTTTAGGTAATAATTTGGAATATTAATAGATAGAAAAAAAAAATCTCAATAATCTCTGATTTTTATTGTGTATTGTTGAATAATTAAGACATTTACAAAATATTTAGGTATGAAAGAAAAATGGAAAACTGTTGATTTTGTACAGGACGGCTTCGTTCAATACGTTTTACTTATCCAAATAATAATCCCCGGTTAATATCGTAAATTGTAGTAGATATTTAATATTTAGTAAGTATTCAAAAATTATAACCTCAAAACTAAATATTTACTGTTTGTTTACACACATGAAATTGCCTTAGAATATCTTTAGAAATACATTTATATCGATTTTAAGGTATTTCTTAGGGTCCACTTTCGTGGGTTGTAAACTAAGAGTGTTATAAGATTAATATTATTAGTTCAAACACAATATAATAAAGTATCTTTAATATAATCTCAAACCGTATTTTTACCCGACTGCGCCAGAAGGAGGGTTATGTTTTTCGAGCGTATGTATGTATGTATGTATGTATGTATGTATGTATGTATGTATGTATGTATGTATGTATGTACGTATGTATGTATGTATATATGTATGTATGTTTGTATGTCTATTTCTTTGGCACGGCCTACAGCCTAAACGGCTTGATGGATTTTAACGTTTGAGGTGTCATTGGATTCGTAAAAATCGTGAGAGTGACATAGGGTATATTATTTCAAGATGGCGTCTACGAATTAAAAAAGAGAGGGGGAATAAACAACTTTTTTTTTCTTTACCTAATAACAATCAAATTATATTTGCTCAAACAAAGTTGTAATAGCTGATTAGTGATTATAGAGCTTGTTTTTCTCTTTTCAGTTAATAGGTTTTTTATGCAGTCGGGTTTTTTGTTTATCTTAATTCCTAGACTATAACCCGAGACCGCGACACGTGTCGCGCGATACGTGCCCTGCACATATAGTATGATTTCTCTACACGCGCGCGACGCGCCATCGTTGCATAGAAAATAACCTGTTCCCGCGCTTTTCGGAGAGCGCAAGCCGCGCTTGCCGCGACTTGTAGTATGGAAATAAGCCGAGTCGCGCGCATGTAGAGAAATCATGCTAGACGTGCTGTAGTAGTTTAAACTCTATATTGTTCTAAGGGATATACATACCTAAATTAAGGCTATATTTTCGTTCACTTGACGTACAATGGAAAAAATTACAAACAAGTACAGTTTTGCAGTTGTTAGAGGATGTCAAGAGATTGAATTTGTTCGCCTTTCAAAAATCGATTCGTTGTTTTTGTAACATTTATATAAACTTTCTTTTTACGTGAAATATAAATTCAACCATGTAACTTTACCTTCTAACAATGTTCCAAAAGTAACCCCATTTTTAGCACTTTTTCGACAAACAGTGTCCGGATTTTACGCGATTACTAAATTCAAATAAATGAAACATACCAAAAAACGATGCGTTGAAATTTTAAGTAAAGGCAGTTCTTTCATATTAAATATAATACACTGGATATGCAATAGCATATCATTGAAAATAATGTTCTTGAAAGTTGAGGTTTTTGAAAATATACCCTTAAATGTTTACTTTCTAGTGTTTTTTGTCTTGCTACCAGTGACGTGCGTGACCTGTCGCGTGGTACTAAAGTCTACCGTGATGGTAAAACAAGCTTCAGTGGTCATAGTTATAATTCGGTTCTCTATCGCGAAGCTGGCTTAGGGATTAAGGTTCTCTATTAATGTGTACCTCAGAGGAAATTGTATAAAATTCAAACATTGTTTTGTTTCGAATACAAAAACGATTGTTTAACTTTTTAGATGCATTCTCTTTTGTTTAACTGTTTAAGTTAAGAAACATAAATGAGAAAAGTTTCAGAACCAGGACGTACGTCGGATGATTTACTCCTTCGTTATTATTCTCTGAAAGCCCGAAAATACTTCCGAAGTGGCTTATATTTTTGGTAGAATGGCAAATTTACCTGTTCAAATGGCCCAATTTAATGCAAATTGTTATTACATTACACAAGCAAATTGTTATACCTACTTAATACTGAAATAAACCTTTCATGATAATATTTTTGAATTTGAATATGGACGTTTTAAATTGGACTCACGGTCAGTTGCACGTACGTTTATTTAAGTTAATCCTCCATTAAATCTCTTGCTGCTCGTAAAAGCTAGCAAGAACGAACGTGCAACTGGCAGTCAGGGTGAAATTGATATCATAAGCATCCTTTTAAACTAAGAATCTACCCATCTAACTGAACAACTTATACTATGGGAGCAAAAAAAATAAGTAGTCCTATACAAACTGCAATGCCTACTCGACTCAAATGTGTGCAACGGAATTTTTTTTGCTCCGATTGGTTTGGCTCCCATAGTAAAAGTTGTTCAGTTTGATGGGTAGACTCTTAGTTTAAAAGGATGCTAATGATATCAATTTCACCCTGTATATCAGTGCACCGTTACTCACGTTTGGCAGCTGAGATAAATACCTACAGCGCTGCGTATCGCACGCAATACAGGCTGACGCGCATAAACATAAGGCTCATTTTAGTTCGTCATTCCTGAAGCGCAAGGTTCGAAATTCGAAAAAAAATTCGCGTAATCGGGTGAGTTCGGAGTGATAATCTGTGATAATAGTATCTATTAGTATTAGTACTAGTCAGCCAATTATTTTTATTTGCATAAACTATCCTAAACTTGTGTTAACTGTTGAATTGGATATTGGCATCAGTTGAAAACTTATGCAAAATAATGTTTATTAAGGCCGGCCCCAGATGGTCGAAATTAATTTCTGAATTCTGAATCTTGAAAACACACATACAAATCAAATTCAAAAGTAAATTTTCTGTGATCTAAACGGGAATATCTAAGATTTGTTTAAAAGTTAACTAATTTTGATAGTATACAAGGTGTTACTAAAATACAATTATACATTTAAGGGGGTGGTTTAGACCATCAAACTGAAAAATCGCGGAAAAAAATCGGACGTTCCACACTAAACTACAAATCTACTTGAGCTAAATGTATGGGACAGCTGATATTTTTTTCGCTATTTCAATGTTTGTCCCATAGTGAAAGTTGTTCAGTTTGATGGTCTAAACATCCCCCTTTATAGTTTTAAATGTTTATTCTTACTCTTGTAACACCTTGTATACTCTACGGATGACACTCATATGAACAAACTGCATTTATAACTGACGTGCGATGTAGGTATAAGCTCCTGCATATAACATTCTGAATTCCGTTTCAGAATCCATGTCTAATGTTCAGTTCATTAATTAAGAAACATAGTCGCGTTGCCCTCACATTAGAATGAGGTATGATGAAGGACAAAATACAAATACAAAAGAGTGGAATCTTGATTAAAATGCCGGAGCTTTACATCAACAGAGGAACGGCTAATATCAGAATCTTCTTTGAAATGTTATAGAGTAGAAAAAAAACGTTTATCCGTAATCTCTCTGATAGTTAATCTTGCAATTTTGGAAATAAATATACTACAAGTTTACGAAGCTGGTAAGGAATCCGATT
The DNA here is from genome assembly GCA_963924505.1 of Agonopterix alstromeriana. Taxonomy (NCBI): domain Eukaryota; kingdom Metazoa; phylum Arthropoda; class Insecta; order Lepidoptera; family Depressariidae; genus Agonopterix; species Agonopterix alstromeriana. The sequence goes on from OZ004661.1 coordinate 17,686,964, forward strand.
TCAAACTTTGACTTTTAAAGAACGATTTCATACCGAAATAGTATCCGCCGATCATACGTGTTACCTATTCTGAAAATAAAAAGCGTACCCAAAGAGTGCCAATGGGACCCTCATACTAGCTCAAATAAAGCTGTTATAGCTGATTTGATTATAGAGCATGTTTTTCTCTTTTCAGTTAATATGTTTTTATGCAGTCGGGTTTTTTGTTTTAGCTCTGTCCTAAAAACGGAAATACATACTAAGCGTCAAACTTGGTGTGATTACAGTGCTAAAAAAAACAACAAATAATAAAGAACAGTGCTCTGTTTTACTTCATAGTCATTTCATTAGTATCAAGTTAGTTAGTTATTCAGCACAATTTAGTTATTTCGTTATTGTACCATGTACATACTTGTTTTTCGTGCTGAAAAAGTTTCAACATCTAAACTAAGCCCTGAAAATTTGGGTATTAATAAAAAAATCACTTTGTGTACTGATATTAATTATTCATTTTTAATTAATGTTTCGAGAAGTTATTTCACTATTATAATGTTTATTCATCCACTTCGTACTCAAATGAATAATTAGATATCTCCAATATCTTGTTAAAATTATGTTCTAGCCCAGTATTATCGATTTCTCAACTAATATGACATCGCGTAGCGGTTCAAATATTGGATTCTATGATTGAATTGGAGTTCTTCCTCTTTATAGACATTATATTTTGCTAGTTTAAAGATTGCTGTATTTAGTTTTAAACTTATTTGTATTCGAAGGCACATTTTAAGTTTTGGTCTCAACTTACAGCTTAATTACTCTCAGCTTTGTTTTTATAAATTCCAGTCAATGCAAATGTAAGATTTGCAATGCCAGGCGGTGGTTTTGTGTAAAAACTCATAATGTTAGGTAGCCTGGCTGTTGAAAAGTACCTAGGCATCTACAGCCATAAAATTTCCGCTGAATACAATCGTATTATGGAGAAACGTCCACAACTGTCAGTTAGCATTGATTGGCTTGAACTCGCTGCAGCCTCTTCAACCTCATTGACCCTAATAGATGCTATTAGAGCTACAATGTCATTGTGTTCGACAAACGTGCGCGGGTGGAATAGAAAACAACTTATTGTGGTAGCTCTTGTTTGTTGCAGCCTGAAAATGTATTTGTAAATTTTTTTGTTGACGGATTTTGTTTTGAGGTCGCAAAGTTTCTTCCTTCATTATTATCTAGTAAGTTTCAAAAGGCTTTCTGTCTGAAGATTTTCTTCTTTGATAGAAAAGTAATATTGGAGCTCACGTGGACTAAGCTTTTTGATTAAAAACTGCTGATATCCAGGGTAGATGTCAAGAGAGAACTAAATCTTTAAATCGGTAGCTTTAGCTTGGAATACGCTACCCCATTTCTTTCCGAGGGTTTTGTACCGTAGGCGACTAAGGGAAAAGGTTGATTTTAGCCACCACTTAATACGACGTTCCACCATGATAGGTACAATAATGGTGAATAGTTTTCATTCCACAAGCCGTGGTGGTACAATGGCGAGTAACCTCGCCTGCCGCGATCCTGCGCCTCCTGGCGATGGTTCGATCCCCGTACAGGCCGACTCGTACCAATGAGTATTTCGGAATTTATGTACGATTTGGAACACCACTGTCTTTTCGGTGAAGGAAAACATCGTGAGGAAACCTGTGTGTTTCAATTTAAAGGCATGTATTGTACCCACTGTCTATTAAAAGTGATGACGGGCTCACTCCCCGTCACGCTGGACAGAGTATTCGTTACTAGTGAAACGTGAATGTTCTGTTGTTTCCTCGGGGAATATAGTCGTGAGCATAATATGCTACGCTAGTTTTATTATGTGTACAGATCGGCGCAAAAAAAATCTGTTGTTCCTTACAAAACTGCGATTCCTATGCGACTCAAATTTATGCCACAATTGTTTTTTCTTTTCCTCCGATCGGTTTGCTCCCATAGTAAAAGTTGTTCTGTCAGTCAGAAACTTTTTTGCAACTTAATTATAGCTATCGCAATAAATACTGAGGGAAATTGATAACTTTTAAACTAAGAGTCTAGCCATCAAACTGAACAACATTTACTATGGGAGCAGACAGATCGGAGCAAAAGAAAAAACATTTGTGGAATTTGAGCAGTTTAGTCAGGAATAGCAGAATATTTTTTTACGTTGCGATCGGTTTGCTGCCATGGTAAAAGTGGTTCAGTTCGATGGATCACAAATCTCTTCAGAGTTAAGCTCGCCCTTTGTACATGTTTTCTCAACTATGTGAATTATTATATATCTGTGTACAATAAATTGTTATCTACACTAATATTATAAAGAGGAAAGATTTGTACCTATTTTTGTATGTTTGTAATGAATAGGCTCAAAAAGTACTGGGCCGATTTAAAAAATTCTTTCACCAATAGAATGCTACATTCTTCCAATTTGACATAGGCTACATTTCATTTTGAAAAAAATTAGGGATCCTTGGTAAAATTTGAACAATGTAACCGAAGGTGTAGAAAAATGAGTCTTAAAATTTATTTGTCTACCCCGTGCGAAGCCGGGACGGGCTGCTAGTAATATATATAATATGGGTAGACTCTTAGTTTTAAAGGATGCTAATGATATCAATTTCACCCTGCATTTATTGCGATACTCGTAGCTGTAATTAAGTTGTAACAAAGTGTCTGGCTGACCAATCAACTCCAGAAGCGAATACGGTCTTCGTACTAAAAGACAGTAAATCTGTACATATAGTAGGCTTTATGAAGAGTCACTTGTAAGTTTTGCTTTGTATTGAGGACACCCTTTCAATTCTTCTTAGTGGGCGAATGGGCGATGACACGAATTATGAAACGCGCTGACCTGAAATGAGTGGTCGTCTACCTATTACCGTAGAGCTGTTTGTTTGTGACATGAGAAATGTAGGCCATGCCCGAAGCTAATTTGGGCAAAATAAGGTCGAAATAGTACATTATAATACAAGTTGGTCATTACAGCCGAGGCGGGATTGCAGCACGTGCCGCTGGCGAGTTGCTGTATATCTAGCCAAGGCTGTAATCACCAATGCTCATGCGTTTCATACGACGTTTTTCAACACAATTGCTAGGAAAACGTAATTAAATTTCATAAAACACAACTATTTTAGACAAATATTTGTGGAAAATGGCGCTAGGTTTTTTTTTTTCGAGATTGCTATGCGCGCGCAGTCCAAAGAAGTGGCATTGACTTGGCCGACATTCAACCAACGACATTAAAAACTTTATATTAAAAACGTTAACGATATTTAAAACGTAATATTTATGTATTCGTTTCTTTATTAGATTTAAATAAACATATATTTTTTTTTTATAAAACTCTTTGCTAAGATTTAAAAACAAACTATAGAAAAAAAAAGTACCATTACCACACTAGTGCGATAATGTAAACATTTTCGCACGCGTGTTCTATAAGCTGCACTATGTACCTAAAAGCGGTGCAATAAGAGCCACTTTACGAGCAAGTATGTCTAAACAAAAAAAATCGTTTGGAATTGTAATGAAATGAAAGCCATTTCTATAAGAACTAGGACTAGGCAGATAGTTATTAAATTCGAATCAAAATATCCCACTCTCATATTTAATTAACCTTGTATCAGATGCATTCTGTTTTTAAATCTCGATCATTGAAACAGAAATATTTTTCAATTTTGAACTTCAGCGGTGGGTCGCAGTAAAAAAATTCACCTTAGGTTTTCAATATTCATCAATATTTTCAATTAAATCATGTTTCGTTTTTAGACGCTATTGCATAGTGGGGCTTCGGTATTCGATACGATAATTGAAGCTAACGCGACCGCCACCACTTTGGATATGTTTTAGAATCATCGGGAGCGCACCTTTGCTTCGGAAGGTATTTTGAGGTCTTGGGTACTGCCGCTAGATAGCATACTTTGACAACGAAGTTGATATTAACTTGCCTACATCAATCAGTACTAGCCTTGAGAATTGCTCCCTATAAAGCGCTCGTCAAACAAAGACAAGGGCGGGAGCGAGACGGGGGACTCATCGCTATCGGGCTGGGATTTTGTTCGGTTAGTTGTTTGAAATATGTTAGACAGAATACCGTCGCTGATATCTGACCATTTTAACGAATGCTCTGTATTGTAGTGTTTCTGGCCGCATCTTCTCTACAACGGAACATCTTCCGACGTGGAGGTAGAGTCAAAAAATTACGTCAAAAGCTATCTATGTGATATTATTTTGGAATAAAATGTAATGTTTTAGTTTCCTCTTATAGAAGGTGTAACAAAACATGCTGATTATATTTAAAGGAATGGTTTAAACTATCACACTGAACAACTTCCACTATGGAGACAACGTAGAAAAAATTAAAATCTGCTGTCCCATAGGTACATTTAGACACTACAGTTTTGTATGAAACAGTTGAGAATTTAATATTTTTTGTATGTTGGTTCCACACTGAAAGTTGTTGATCCATCCGAGGTTACACCTTGTTTATTCCTGAGAGCAGGTTACAATGAATGAATGAAAAATAATTTTATTTAAACCAAACACACAGAAATAGCATAAAAAAGAAACAACAATTATAACAGTACAAATAAAACGCTATTTCTTCCATATAACCGTAGGGTAGAGGAAATTTAGAACAAATAAAACGGGTAGATGCTTTGTAAAATATAAGTAAATAACAAAATAAAGGAGAAACCAAATAGCAAATACATTCGAGTATAAACTTGTGCCATGAGGATTGTTAATAATAATTTATGAACTATTTTTATGCTTGTGTATTGTGTACTTAGACTATTTATATACGGACAAGTTACGCTTGTAATTCTACTAACAAACATATCTCCTCCTGTTTGCGGGGGCGAGGTAGCATGAAATCCGCAACTTTGGACTTTATTCCATTTATAGATTCTAATTTTGAATGCTAAAAAGCATGTAAAACAGTGTTGTCTGAACCTCAAAAGTGATAAGTTCGAAGTTATTGTTCCGCAATTATAGGCTGTCTCGTTTAGTGATAAAGTATAAAATTGTATGGCAATGCATACGATTTCTTGATCTTGTACGTTGGCAGAGGAGAAATGGTTGTCTAAGATTGTGTATCATGTTCGGTATTTTTAGGTAACAATAATTGCATAGTGTAATACCTACTTATTTTATCTTTTTAATATGTTTTTCTCTTTTTTGCAGAATCCACTCCCCCCAACAATCGTGTTTAAAGGCGGAAGTACAAGAATGAGTCTAAATGTTTAAACGGGGCTACAAAGCTCGTTACGTGCGAGTGGTGCTGACCGCAAGGACCTGGAAGAGGGTGCCGATGAAGCTTCTCAAGTGGGGGAGGAAGATGCCATCCACCAAGCAATACAACCTGGTTCCTAATGACGAATACGACACCCGGATACCGCTGCATCCAGACGAGGCATTCTCGTATGGGATCACCTTTCAAGCCAAGGTATGTTGGTAGATAAGATATGTGGTGTTTGGTTAACTGTGTGTGCTTAGCGAGAGTTGTTTGTGAATCAAAGATATGACAGTATCTACTGTCATAATGCGATGTATCAGGTGTTGTAGGGTTTGGTCTATCGTTTTGCCTAATGGTCTTTAAACTATGGCCCGCAGGCCAACAACGGACCGCGAGCTATGCCTGTTATTTGAAAGTGATTCAAAATCAGGGTTGCCATATGTACGAATTTCCTCGTACAAATACGAGATTTGGGGTCTCTCGTCTTGACTTTTAGGGAAATTATGGAATGATTTTCCATTGCAGGCGACGTTTGTAGAATAAATAAATACATAAGATTATGGATGTTCTTGGTAAGTTTGTAGTTTGCCGGGAAAAAATACTTATTTTGCTATTTGAAAAGTCTAAAAATTAAATCGTGCTATATGCCTAATTCTTTGTTTTTACACTTTAGATGAGTATACGAGGTTCAAACTTAGTTGCTGAAACGCTCATTACAGTTAATCCTCCATTAAATCTCTTGCTAGCTTTTACTATGTCAACAAGACAAAAAGTGATAACAAGAGGTTTAATGGAGGATTAACTGTAATGAGTGTTTCTGCAACTGAGTGTTTATAGCCGAAGTACGAAATTTTTCTTGATTTTGTACGAGGAATAATTTTCTACATCTGGCAACCCTGTTCAAAATTGTAGTATGTTGGTACGATGAGCTAGTTAGGTCTTGACCCTTTGGACTGAGTGGAGGAGTTAGTGTATCCCTTAGGCTTAAATGTTTTGAGACCCCTGACCTGAAGTTTTTACTTATTTTCAGCAGTCTCAACGTACGTTGATTATAAATTGAGCCTAGAAATAAGCTTTCATTTCGCTCGAAAACTTGAAATCTCGGGACAGCAACTACGAATTAATCGTTGTATCGTATCGTATAGACTATTCGTCTTTAAAACACAATCTAGCTTAGTTTTATCAGTCTTTTCCTCTCTTACAGTAGGTACCCGGCAAACATCTCGAGCAAGGACTTGACTGCCAGAATACTGGAGTGGAATGCCCTGCCTGAATCAGTATTTCCGAGCGCTTACAACCCGAATTACTTTAAAGTACGAGTGAATAGGCTTCTTATGGGTTAGCTGGCTACATCTTCGACACCATCTTTGTCCTAAGGTCAAGAGCAAACCCATTTTAATTTTTAAAAAATTTAATTTGTAGGCGAAAGTGCTAATGCGCATACCCCTCACCCCCGTCAATTTTTCAAGTTGTTTGCCGGTTTGTTGTATCTTTTCATCATCATAATAAAATGTAAACTGAAGTTAAAATACCGATCTGTAGGCCTATTGTGTAAGCTGCCGAATATATCAAATACAAAATTGGTAACATATTTATGACTTCTCTGGCCAATTTTTGGGGTTCCGTACCCAAAGGGTGAAAACGGGACCCTATTACGAAGCCTATGTTGTCCGTCCGTCCGTAATAGCAGTTGAAATTTACAGAATATGTTTTATTACGGCGGATTTGTTAAAAAATAATAAAAATGACTAAAAGTTAAAATTTAAGGGGGGTCGTCATACAAGAAACTAGATTTTATCAACCCTTTTTCTTCTCGCTCTATAGTAATAACGGTAATACATACAAGCGTCTAAATTGGTGTGATTATAGAGCAACCCTATTACAAAAAATAATAAAAACCGGCAAGTTTGAGTCGGCCTCGCGATAAAGGTCCCGGAGGAAACAAAACTTTTTTTTTTATTATGTAGTGTGGTGGTGTGGTACGGAACCATCGGTGCGCGAGTAGCTCGACTCGCACTTAACCGGTTTTTATTTTAATCAAAGGTAACCGAAGCTACACAAATAAACATAATTTTATCTACTTACACAATTTGTTCAAGATAAAGATTACAACCCGAATCTCACCTCTCATTCCCAATTTCATTCAACTGTTTGATAGTAAGATAAAATATATTCATGATTCTCCACATAGCTTTTATGTGTCGAAGGTAAAACATTCATATATTCAAGTCCGCTTAAAGGTCTTTCGATACATAAACTTATCATACATGCAAAGAGGTAACGTCTGTTCGTATAAACTCCCTCGCTAAACCCTTATTGTTTCGTCACAAAGACGAAAATAGTTTGATTTAGGGGCATTCGTACATGGAATCAACCCGCGACCATTCTACTGAATAGGCTTCCTAAGCCAGATTACTCCAACTTTACCGATATTCCCGTGACTCTAAGTCTTCTATAACTTCTTTTCTTCCCTAACCAATTTATAAGACCTGTCCCTTCCGTGACAATTCCAAAATTACATCTAATAATGAAAGGGGTCGTCACGGGGCGTTATCGTAGATGCCGCCATCAGTATGACGAGGGAACCGTATTATCTGCGGAACCTTAATAAAATAAAAATTGGCTGTTATGTGTGTGTGAAGAGGTCCGCAGGAGCGTGCCAGCCTCTATACGGTCCTCAATTCAAGTTCAGGCACAATAAGGCCGTCACAAAGGGCCTATTCATAGAATTTCGTTTATAACAAGCCTCAAAGTGGAGTTTCCTACGGTGTTCATATTGTAACACTAGAAACGCCCGTGACTTTGTACGCGTAGACCACTGAAATATAAAGTATTTTTAAACTTTAATAGGTAGTCATTACTTTTGATTGAGTTAACTGATTGCTATCAAGTAAACCTTAAATGTTAATCCAAACTAAAAATCCAAATCGGTTTCGTAGTTTTTAAGTGTGCACTAACAAATAGGCAATAATTACAAGTTTATTAGAATATGCTCACGACTATATTCCCCGAGGGGGTAGCCAGAGATATTCTAAAAACCTCAGAACATCCACTTTTCACCAGTAGTACCAAAACTCTGTCCAGTGTGACGGGGGCAGAGCCCGTCGTGAGGAATCCTGCATGCTTAAATTTCGAGGCATGTATTGTACCCACTGGCCAATTTTATTAGATGTATTATACAGGTTCTTTCTTAATATGCTGACAATTTTTAAGCACCCCCTTAAAAATTGTCAGACAGTCAAACTGAACAACTTTCTCTATGGTACCAACATCGAAATTGCGAAATAAAAATCAGCTCTTCCATACGAAACTGCAAACGTACCTACTCGAGCCAGATGGATGGGACAGCAGATATTTTTTTTTCGCGATTTCGTTGTTGGTCCCGTAGAGAAAGTTGTTGAGTTTGATGGTCTGGTCATCCCCTTAAAAAAGTGTTAGCATATTAAGAAGGACCCTATATGTATCGAAGATAGAAGATAAGGCTGAAAGGCTCATTGAGGAGCGTCGGTGGCACGTTGCGGAGAGGTATGCAAACTCAATCTTGAGGTTCGGGTTCGAATCCGCACGGACTACATGCCATGTACCAATGAGTTTCTCTAACTTACGTACTGCTCTCAAACGGTGAGGAAACCTGCAAAGACTGAAGAAGAAATTCCAATACGTAAGTGAAGTCTACCAAAACGCATTGGGCACACGCCGTGGCCCGATACACCCTCCTTGAGGGTAAGCCCTGTGCCTTGCATTGGGACGTATAAAACGTGTTAATGAACTAACGCAAAACTAGAAAGTAGTTTTTTTAGAATCGAAAGTAAATTCGAATTATCGTTTTTTTGGTAATTTTTATAAAATTTTTTTGTAAAATATTAAATAATTTGTTTTTAAAATTTACTGAACTCGATCTCAACCCACCGCACGAGTACACTCACCCTACTTACTACCAAAACAAGATTCTTAAAATGCATCCACAAGTACGCTAGCGCTTTCATTCATTGCTCAAATGATAACATATAATTTTTGCCTGAATTGTTAAAATGCGAATAACTTAAAATTTTACGTATCCAAATAATGAAATTATTGTTTAAATTTAATTATTTTCCTATAAATCAGTTGGGGTGTATGAGGTTTTGCGCTTATTCATTAACATGTAGTAATGGCTGATGATGATGAATGTGGTTCTTGAAAATTTAAAATGATATTATTATCGAAAAGCAACTTGTTAAAGAAAAAGAATAAATGAATTAGTCAACATTAACATTTTATTTCAGTCAAAAAATAATGGTCTGTTTTGGAAGGATAAGAGGTCGCTTGAGCAGACCTCGCATAATTATTAATTTCGTTTGAAACCAATTTATTTCATGACGATTCCGTTTCTGTTTTTCATCTATCCAGCTTTTTAAAATATACAGGGTGAAATTGATATCATTAGCATCCTTTCAACTAAGAGTCAACCCATCAAACTGAACAACTTTTACTATGGGAGCAAACCGATCGGAGCAACAAAACAAATCTGTTGTTGCATACATTTGAGTCGAGTAGGCATTGCATTTTAGTATGGAACAGCTGAATTTTTTTTTGCTTTGTTCGGATTGCTCCCGAGTTGTTCAGTTTGATGGGTAAACTCTTAGTTTAAAAGGATGCTAATGATGTCATTTTCACCCTGTATACAATGTGTTAATGAATAAGCGCAAAACCGCATACACCCCAACTGATCTATAACAAAATAATTAGATTGAAACATAAATTTCATTATTTTGATAGTTAAAATTTAAAGTTATTCGCATTTTAAGTTTTGAGGCAAAAATGATTTGTTATCATTTCATTAATGAACGAAAGCGCTAACGTACTCCTGGATACATTTTAAGAATCTTGTTTTGGTAGTAAGTAGGGTGAGAGTGCCCGAGCGGTGGGTTGGAGATCGAGTTCAGTAAGTTTTAAATTTTACAAACAAATTAATTAATTTTTGTAATAAATTACCTATGTTGAAACCGTGATAATTCAATTCTGCTCTCGATTCTAAACAAACTACTTTCTAGTTTTGCGTTTATTCATTAACACGTTGTATAAAAGTACGTACCTAAACCTATCGACGCATTATTTGCGATAGCGAACTCGTGGGTAGTTATAGGTACACTAGATATAGCGTTACGGTGACCGATGAGGCGATATGTCCACGTCATGTCCGCCTGAACGAATATCATATCACGCTATATGATTCCAGGGAGAATTTGAGTAGGTGTGCAGTGCATTTGTGTTGTGCTCACACCTGTTTATGACAGAGATATTATTATCTTAGGGTCCTTATTTATATGCTGACACTTTCTAAGTGGATGATTAGACCGTTACAACTGCGATGGCAGTTGTAACACTGCCGAAATATCGGGAACTCAAATATACCTAAACGCGGTAAGAACCCGTTAAACTGTTTATAATTCTAGATAAAATAATTAGTATTTTGTATGACGTTTTTTGTTCGCGTTCAGTAGTTCCAGTGATCCTCCTATATACAAACAAATTTTACCTCTAAATTATATTTCAATATTTATTATTTATCACAGTATACTTATAGATATAAATGATGAAGTCAATTAACTGAAATTTATATAAAATGCTGGCATAGTTCCAGTAATAGCGCTTGAAAATTACTAAAACTTTGACGATTTGCTCACCAACATCTCACCTATAGTTGCTTGATTGAATTTCTTGTCAAACTCCATTACCTTACTGTTGAACATCGTTCTTACTTGAAATAAAGTTCGAACTTGATGAGAACAATTATGCAGGTTGACTGGTTCAACTGAATATAGGTTAATTATATCCTATCTATATGATCCCACAACAGCTTCCTCTCACTAAAAAGGGTAAAAGAGATCTGGGCCATACTTCACCATGTCAGTGAGGATTGATGAAGGCAAGTTATAACGTGATGACAAATTATTTTCAAGTTCTTTCAAGCTTCAATGAGTCTTTGACTTGCCTCTGAAGGAGGGGGACTTATATAATGAGCTTTACCTTTTGATCAATCAAACGTTATTGTCTTAAGTGAGCTACTGACATCGCGAAAGGCGCTGAAAAGAATTATGTTCGATAGCAGAGGAACGGAAATGAGCGTAGTTTTTGTATATCATTACCATGCTGAGGATAGGATAGACACACTTTTATTTTATGGTTGATGATTTCCAGAAGAGCTAAGTTCACGTATGGAACAAATAATATACAGGCTCCTTCTTAATATGCTGACACTATTTAAGGGGATGATCAGATCATCAAACTGAACAACTTTCTCTAAGGCACCAACATCGAAACCGCAAAAAAAAATCAGCTGTTCTATACAAAATAGCAAACCTACTCGAGCCAAATGTATGGGACAGCTGATTTTTTTTTTCGCCATTTCGATGTTGGTCCCAAAGAGAAAGTTTTTCTCTATGATGGTCTGGTCATCCCCTTAAAAAAAATGTCAGCATATTAAGAAGGACCCTGTAACTGAACTGTAACTGTGAACGTTGGAGATTCTGTGTTTTCAGAATATCTCTGAGTACCCCTTCGGGGAATATAGTCGTGAGCAGCATATGCTCACGAGCATATTATGCTATGCTATGCTACTAACTGTAATTAGAGTTTTTTGATTTAATGATCAACATTAAATAACAAATTTAAAAATCCCCAACGTCAGAAACAAACATTTAAAAAGTGAATAATTTTCTTAAGTGAAAGAAAGTAACCTTAAACAATACTTATGAGATTGTAATACAGGGTGACTCGTAATCGTAAATGACATGAGTTGAATCAATTTCATATTAAATTAAAAAAGTGAAAAATAATTCGGTCACCTATTATTTTTGATGTAAGCAAATTTATGTTTTACTCTCTTTTAATGTGTCGGGGACCGCAAGTGACTGTTGAATAAAAAATCTATTATCATTTCATAGCGGTCCGCTACGTATTTATTGACCTAACATATCTAAAAAAAGAGAGTTAAACAGTAAACCATACATTTGCTTACATCAAAAATAATAGATGACCGAATTATTTTTCACTTTTTTATTAATTTATATGTAACTAGCAGCCCGTCCCGGCTTCGCACGGGGTAGACAAATAAATTTTAAGACTCATTTTTCTACACCTTCGGTTACATTGTTCAAATTTTACCAAGGATCCCTAATTTTTTTCAAAATGAAATGTAGCCTATGTCAAATTGGAAGAATGTAGCATTCTATTGGTAAAAGAATTTTTTAAATCGGCCCAGTACTTTTTGAGCCTATTCATTACAAACATACAAAAATAGGTACAAATCTTTCCTCTTTATAATATTAGTGTAGATTGATTCAACTCATGTCATTTACGATTACGAGTCACCCTGTATTACAATCTCATAAGTATTGTTTAAGGTTACTTTCTTTCACTTAAGAACATTTCGTCAACAATAAATACATACAGGGTTCAACTTTATATGCTGACGGTTTTTTAAGAGGATGATCAGACCATCAAATTGAACAACTTTCTCTATGGGACCAACATCGAAATCGTGAAAAAAAACCAGCTTTCCCATACGTATGGCTCGAGTACCTAGGTTAGCAGATTTGTATGCAACAGCTGTTTTTTTTTCACTAAGATGATGATCACGTCAATAAACTGAACAACTTTTAGCTTCTTCTTCTTTTAGTGTGGGCAAAGTCCTGGTGTCTGAGTTTTTTCAGACCGCCTTACGGCTTCCGACGTGGTTTTTATGTAACGACTACTACCACCAGCGATAGTAGCCGGGACCAACGGCTTAACGTGCCATCCGAAGCACGGAATCATCTTTCTTTTCTGACAAACAGGTGATTCAGCAATGTCCTAACCAACTGGGGAAAACCGCACAAAGTGACATATCACTAGGTGTGGGGACACCTCGACAGGTCGTGGGTCAGGGTCGTGGGACATGTCGTGGGCACGACCTCCGTGTCAAGAGCCCAATGCTCTTAACCATTAGACCACGGAGGCAGTTTTAGTCAGTAGAGACAGGAGGAACTTTCAGCTGACTCATACATTTGTGTCGAGTAGGATTACCGTCAGCATATACAAGGTGTTACAAAAATACAAATAAACATTTAAGGGGGTTATCTAGACCATCAAACTGAACAACTTTCACTAAATATGACTAACATCGAAATCGCAAAAAAAAAATCTGAGCTAAATGTCCCATAGTGAAAGTTGTTCAGTTTGATGGTCTAAACAACCCCCTTAAAAGTTTTAAATGTTTATTTTTAACTGTTTGTTTCTTTTGTAACACCTTGTACAGCTATAACATAATGCTAACCAGATAATTCTGATAATTTTGTATAAAACCACACTCGCAAAGGAATTTAATTTCGGTCAGTTGCAAGCTTTGGCGGGATAAAATTAATCCAGTAAACTGCTGGTCCAAAACATCAGCGCAAAATGGTTTACCAATAGCGTTTAAGGGAATATAATTCGGAGCGTGGTCCATACAAACGTCTTCATACAAGCATAGCGATTAGTTTCTAGATTGTTTCTGAAAAATTTCGTTGTATTAAATTGGTTAGTATTAACAGACTTCGTTTGTATGCAGCGCGCATTTACGCATTCGGAATAAACTTCTCTTAAGGTGGTTGCAGAGTTGTCAATTTCATACAAAAGTTTGACGCGTAATACGCCTAGAAGGTTCAATTAAAAGTAATATTTTATATATGGAAAAATGGTTTAGTAAATCTAGATGCCGCGTGTCAAATAACATATCGTCGGCTAAAGTGTCAGACCTCGTAACTCCATTAGACGAAATTTTACAGGAGGCACAAAAAACGTCACACGAAAAATGACAGCCCATAGTTATATGGTTTTCTATTTATCATTTTAAATCGTAACGGCTTTTTAAAAGGATTTAATAGTTGTGCCATGGATGCATTCAGAAATTTGTTATAAAATTGTATAAAATGTAATTTCAAGAATAAAATGGAGTTACGAGGTTTAACACTTTAGCCAAAGATATGCTATTTGTAATATAATTATGAAGATATAAAGCTTTGAACTTATCCATAGAAAATTTCAAAGCTATATATTTTCGTAATTATAATATAATTTGCAAATATTATTTAATACGCGGCATCAAGATTTTCTAAACTATTTTTCCATATACAACGTGTTAATGAATTAACGCAAAACTAGAAAGTAGTTTGTTTAGAATCGAGAGCAGAATCGAATTATCATGTTTTCAACATAGGTAATTTTTTTCAAAATATTATATAAATTGTTTGTAAAATTTTAAATTTACTGAATTCGGTCTCAACCCATCGCACAGGCACACTCAGCCTACTTTCTACCAAAACAAGATTCTTAAAACGTATCCATGAGCACGTTAGCGCCTTCATTCATTGCTGAAATGATAACAAATCATTTTTGCCTCAAAACTTAAAATGGGTATAACTTTAAATTTTAACGATTAAAATAATGAAATTATTGTTTCAATCTAATTATTTTGTTGTAAATCTGTTGGGGTGTATGAGGTTTTGCGCTTATTCATTAACACGTTGTATAAAATATTACTTTTAATTGTACCGGCTTCGCGTATTACGCGTCGAACTTTTGTATGAAGTTGACAACTCTGCAACCACCTTAACAGTTTGCTATAAGGTCCGCCACATAGGTACATACGGAATTCCGATCCAAAATTCGGAATCAGGATTGTGATTTTGTACTGGAATTGTTTTTTTCTTTTCAGTTTTTATTTAAAGTTCACTTTTTACGCAGGCGGATATTTTTATTTTTAAAATAACTTTTGTTAGTTATTAGAATGGAATTATAGTATTTACAGATCTTGTGCGTCTGAGTATGCGTGCGTTCGTATTTTCTGTAGAATGCAAATGACCAAAAGAAATACGTCTAACTAAAAGGTAACGTGACGTCCGTAGCTTTCCTATTTGCCGCATGGGAGCACGTGCAGTGTTCGGAAAATTTCCATCATGCTAG
This sequence comes from Agonopterix alstromeriana, assembly GCA_963924505.1. Taxonomy (NCBI): domain Eukaryota; kingdom Metazoa; phylum Arthropoda; class Insecta; order Lepidoptera; family Depressariidae; genus Agonopterix; species Agonopterix alstromeriana. Next base: position 17,702,148 of record OZ004661.1, read on the forward strand.
TTTTTAGGGTTCCGTACCCAAAGGGTGAAAATGGGACCCTCTATTACTAAGTCTACGTTGTACATCCGTTCGTCCGTCCTACCTAGTTAGGGCTAGAAGTGGAAATTTTACAGAATATGCGTTATAACGGCGGATTTGTTAACAAATAATAAAAATTTCAATTATTAAGATAAACAAAAAACCCGACTGCATAAAAAACCTATTCACTGAAAAGAGAAAAACAAGCTCTATAATCACTAATCAGCTATAGCAGCTTTATTTGAGCTAATATAATTTGAAAGTTATTAGGTAAGTATCGCAAACGGGGATAAAGAAGATTTATGGTTGGTTATTGGTTTGTCCCCGCCTGCAATACCTACCTAATAACTTTAGGTAGTAGTACTAATCTTAATAATATAGTTTATTTCATACTTTTTAGTCTTGTGTCGAAACGGTAACATAAAAGTACTATAATATTTATATATTTGGAATCGTCTGATTACTAGCTTTCATTAAATACCCATATTGTAATATTTAACAAACAAAAAAAAAATGTTTATTCCCCCTCTCTTTTTTTATTTCGTAGACGCCATCTTAAAATAATATACCCTATGTCACTCTCACGATTTTTACGAATCCAATGACACCTCGAACGTTAAAATCCATCAAGCCGTTTAGGCTGTAGCCCGTGCCAAAGAAATAGACATACAAACATACATACATACATACATACATACATACATACATACATACATACATACATACATACGCTCGAAAAACATAACCCTCCTTCTGGCGCAGTCGGGTAAAAACGGCTGCTATAAATTATTTACTTTCGCCATACAAGCGCACCGTAACTTTACTGGGCTATTTATAGTGGTAGTGCTCGTACCTACGAACTATGTAAAACAACTGGTAGTACGGAACACTAACTGCCCAAGTCCCGACTCACACTAGGCCGGTTTTTCTATTCATCTTCGTTTTAAACCGTTTTATTTTTGTTCGTTAACTTTGATTTTGTTCGTCGAGGTTCCGGCGAAAATCCTTGATAATCCTTTAGGATTTCCCGGGATTTAATTCTTAGTACTCGTACCTTCTGCAGAAAATCGTATAGTCTATTTTCAATTCATGTTTACAATGCCGGAGAGTGGTGTTCTGTTGGCTTAAGTTAAGGAATAGGATCTATTGTAGTTCTAACTTCTAACCGTAACATTAAATTGAGTTTACCACAATTGAGTTAGTCTCCGAGGCACCGAATATGATACTCTGTGTCCGAGGGTTCACTTGCATTAGCGATATCTATTATATCCCGGAAAGCGCAGCGTGGGTAGGCCCCCAACAAGGTGGACCGACGACCTGGTGAAGGCGGCGGGAACCGCTGGATGAGGGCAGCGCAGGACCGGTCGTTACGGCGATCCTTGGGGGAAGCCTATATCCAGCAGTGGACGTCCATCGGCTGAGATGATGATGATGATGATTATATCAATCGATCGATATTATGTCCTGTATGCAATTGTAGGCGTAAGCATATGCTCGCAACTATATTCCCCAAAGGGGTAGTCAGAGATTTCTGAAACCTCAGAACATCCACGTTTCACTAGTAGAAACTCTGTTCAGTGTGACGGGGAGTGAGCCCATCGTTACTTGTAATGGACAGTGCGTACAATACATGCCTCGAAATTGAAGCATGCAGGTTGATGTTTTCCTTCACCGAAAAGCCTCAAGTGAAAAGCCTCAATGAATTCATTGGTACGAGTCGGGCATCGAACTTGGATAGAACCATCGCCTTACTTGTTACTCGCCACTCGACCACTACGACTTATATTGCAATTATAGGCCCATGCAGTTGAAAGAATCACTCTTGGATCTCACGAGGGGGCAGGCATGCATGCATGTATGCATGCATAAATCAAATAATAAAGAGCACCCTAAAATTAGGGAATGGAGAAAAACACGTAACTCTTTCGATCTGACAGCTAACTTGGCACGATTATAAAGCCATCCTTTCAATGTCTTTGAAAACATTTTTTTTAATGAAAACACCTCATTGATACAAACTTAAATCTTTAAAGTGGCATTGGTGAAAAATTTATAAGTGGCGTATAGTATAGTGTTTTATTTTGGAGCAGCCGACCTTTAAATAGGCAAGGGAAGGTTAGGGTAAAACGATTTCGTTCCAATAATATGCATTCAAAAATATATGTGTAGCTGATAATGTCTCTTTCAATTTCCATTTAACAGAGTTTAACAAGATAGAACTGTGCTTATTTTAACAAGATAGCGCTTTCAATGAAGCGAGGTCGCGTTACGTGTGTTGATTCAATGGATTATTAAATTGATTGGACTGTCACGGCGTTGAGGAAAACTAGGTTTACATTGATGATATGACGCTTTCTACATCAGTTTCAAAGTCCCCAATTATTTTAAAAATATCATCGTAGATTGAGAACAAAGATAGCAGCGTATCGTCATTGCATGGATTTGTAGTACTAGATACTCTTTCTTTTATTGTGAAGGAACCCTTATACTTTCGTCGATTCTATACAATGTGTTAATGAATTAACGCAAAACTAGAAAGTAGTTTGTTTCGAATCGACAGCAGAATCGAATTATCATGGTTTAAGCATTGGATTTTTTTTCTTCAAAATATTAAATAATTTGTTAGTAAAATTTACTGAACTCGATCTCAACCCACTGCTCGGGCACTCTCATCCTACTTACTACCAAAACAAAAACTTAAAATGTATCCATGAGCACGTTAGCGCTTTCATTCATTGCTGGAAACGAAAACAAATCATTTTTGCAACCAAACTTAAAATGCAAATAACTTAAAATGTTAACCATCAAAATATTGAAATCATTATTATTATCTAATTATTTTATTATAAATCAGTTGGGTGTGAGGCTTTGCGATTTTTATTTGTTCTGACAGGTTTGCTCCCATAGTAAAAGGTGTTCAGTTTGATGGGTATATGGTTTAAAGGTTAATGATACTTTTCCTTACACTCAGTATAGAAAAAATATACAATTTAAAAATGACGTAATTAAGACCAGTGTTTGCCGCAGCAGCAAACAGGGTTATGACTCAGCATTATGCGCTGGGATCAGCGCTGATTTTCCATCGCATTTAACTGTAAACATATGTGTTTCTCAAAACAGGTGTTTTATTTAGGTATTAATAGAAAAAAGTGTTCGAATGAATCTTGAAGAGTGACCCACTAACAAGACAATCTCACCGAGCAGGGCAGCAATTGCGGTAAATATTCGGTGATTGAACCGTGACTGGACTACGTATGAACTATAACTTTTGTACAGCTCATGACAGCCGTTAGAGCCGTTTTGCCAGATCGCTCAGATGTTAAGGGCTGTCAGTTACATAGAGATTAGCGCGACGCAGAAACCAGCACAGTTGAATAGTAATTAGATTGCAATGTGATTAGAACTGAAATTGATTAAAAATAGAACTTCGATGTTTTAACTTAGCGCAATCTGGCTCCAGCTCTGATTCATAGGATCAAGATCGGATGGAGTCAACATAAGCCCCAGCGGGCGGGATGACAAACAGGCAAACAATTCTCCAATCGAAAACTTTCTGTTTACTATCGACTTTACATTGTTTCCATGTTACTTTCTGGAAATGGAACGGTATAGGCTTTATTGTAAACGGTATTAATTCACTTTATTGGTAGGTATCGTTTAGGGAGGTGCAGCTGATCAATATTCCTAAGTTCATGGTTAGTTTTATCTTCAGAAAAAAGGCGGATGCGCCTGTTTTTTGGGTCTTTAGTTTTAGAGGGACCATACATAAATGCAACTCACAACGTGTAGAGCTTTGACTATTTATATGGTGTAGAGTGATATAAAACGAACAAAAAAAGTTTAAATGTTTGTAATCTGTAAAAGTTTGGGGAAAGATTAGAAAATTGCTTGAAATATCCTGTTTAAAATTATTATGACCTGGGCCTACAGACAAAGTATCTTTCGATTAGCGTTAACGACATTAATTCAATTCAATTTTTTGTTTAGTGGCATCCGATGTGTTATCACAATTCAGCCAATGTCTCGTTATGTGGATAGTATATGAAGGAAAATGATCAGTAGTATTTATTAAGTCTAGAGTGGCAGTTTTGCCAATGTAAGTAGTTTATAATCTCAAGTGATTGTTTTAAGGTTAAAACACAAAAGAGTTCACAAAATGGTGGAGCCACGTGCAATCCCAACTCGCCGATACGTACGCGTCCGTACTCCGCCAGAATTGCAGCGCGACTCCGTTAACGACAGTAGAAAACATAAAAATGTATGGACTTGACGTAAGGTGACGAAATCTGCTCATACTAATGACAGTGACAGCATCATAGTCTGGCATACTGGCTAAATACTTTTTGGTGCAAGCCAGCCTTAGTCTAATTTCGCCACTGTTCTTTCACTGTAGAATCGTTAAGAAAGTAATTATAAAAGTATATCTACCTACTTAAAATTATAATTCGTGACCCTCGTCCCGCCATGGCGTGGGCTTTTGTCTAAAGGCTTTTCAATTTCGTTGAGTAAAAGGGAGAAATAACCAAAACAATCAACTATAAAATGGAACGATGAAAAAGAAAATTATTATTTCGTTTCCTTTTCCTACTTCTTTGATTAATTTATTTGTTTAATTACTTACAATTATTTAGATTGGTTTGGATTGTGTTATATTATATAATAAACTGGAGGTAATAGTTTCAGCCTTCTGAGTATGCAGTAGGGTTGCCAACCCTACCATATAATATAAATAGCCCTACTACTATAATTCTGAAAAAATATTAATTAAGTAAAACTAATATATTTTTGAGCAAAAACTAAATATTCATTATTAAAAAATTATCCGGAGACAATCTACTTTGAACTCCATTAGGTCTGGGCTGGACCATGTAGGTACCTACTTCTCGATCAGTTATAGTGTGTCAGATTTATCCAATGTACTTGAAACTATATCTTGTCTCTATCGTTTCCAGCGACTTCTGCTTTTATAGAGTGCATAATTTTATTTTCTATGGCATACGAAATGGAGAGATGAATGCAACAGACTCAGTATTTATTTGTTAAAACTTAGCCGAGATATAAGTTTTTTGTATATTTTGAGAATACAAACATGCAATGAACTTATGCTGCTTTCCTTAAGAATAAAAATATGGCAAATATGAATGACAGCTAACCTAACCAAGATATAGGTAAGCACTTCAATCAAATTCGACCTTCGACTTCGATGGAACATTCCTAGTTTAGGTTCAAATCCTTCCAGCCGCCTAAGTATTTCCATTTTTTATTTCGACTATAGCATGAAGCAGCAAATTTTCTGTAAATCATAAAATAAATTCGAAAAATTTTACAATATTTTTTATTTTTCACTGAAATACTATATTTTTTGGGCACTGGGCTCGAAAATACTTAATTTGGAAAAAATAAGTTGGAAACCCTAGTAAGCAGGCATTATGCAGGTTTCCTCACAATTAAATTCTGCCTACTACTACTAGGTACCTACTATAGTAATGCCCATACACCGTCCCAGGCGTACCCTCAACGCCTGAGCCCTGCAGTGGGACTTATACAGACTGCTGATAATTGTGATGAATGGTTTAAGTACTCGTTCCAAATATAAACTGAAGATAAAATACGTACATATTTAAGAGGAAACAATTTCTTCATATTTTACGTAACAATATGAAATTACTCAGAACACTTTTGCGCTCCAATTTATGTGGAGTACTTTTAAAAATATACATATATACAACGTGTTAATGAATAAGCGCAAAACCTCATACACCCCAACTGAATTGGATTGAAACAATAATTTCATTATTTTTACAGTTAAAATTTAAAGTTATTCGCATTTTAAGTTTTGAGGCAAAAATGATTTGTTATCATTTCAGCGATGAATGAAAGCGCTAGCGTGCACATAGATACATTTTAAGGGTATATTACTGTTGGCGATCCATACAAACGAAGTCTGGTTATATTTTCAATACTAACCAATTCAAGTAAGTGAAATTTTTCAGAAACAATCTAGAAATTAATCTCTATGCTTGCATCTTGCCAGATTTTCATTAAAATGTATTGTTTTAAAGTTACAGTGCCTCAAAGATTTCCATACAAATCTTAAATTAATCTGAAATTGTGATTGTAATTGTAACCAAAAGTGAACACGTTTTTTCTCACAGTATTCGCAACACATATCAGTGTTTTGTAATTTTTAGGGTTCCGTCGCCATCGGGACCATTTTCATAATCGTACGCTGTCTGTCCCTCCGCCCATCCGGCTATAAAATATAATGCGGAACTATAATAGCTAGACTGTTGAAATTTTCTTAGAACATGCGTTATTGTGACGGATTTGCTATCGAATAGATAATAAAAAGTAGGGCTTCATACAAGAAACGTGTTTTTTTTCATAGTTTTTTTTGTTAATGCTCTATCGTTAAAACGCCTGCGTATACGTACAAATGTCAAACGTGGTGTGATTATAGTGCAAACTCTTCAGTATAACAACAAATAATAAAAACTGACCCAAAGTGAGCCGATCTGGCGCTAAGGGTCCTGAAAATAAATATTTGGCTTGTACAGGGTGACATTGATATCATTAGCATCGTTTTAAACTAAGAGTCTACCCATACAACTGAACAAATTTTATTATGGGAGCAAACCGATCGGAGCAAAAAAAATATTGGTCTTCCATACTAAACTGCAATGCCTACTCGACTTAAATGTATGCAATAGCAGATTTTTTTTTCTTTGTTCTGTTTGCTCCCATAGTAAAAGTTGTTCAGTTTGATGGGTAGACAAGGATGCTAATGATATTAATTTCACTCTGTGATGTGTGGTGGTACGGAACACTCGTTGCGCGAGTAGTCCGACTTGCACAAGATACAAATTGTGAAGTTCGTTCGAATGTAAAATAAACAATTAACGGAAATTATAGTTTAAAATCTCACCCTCACAAAGCGGTCTGTCGACGGTTGAACTCTGCACAATTTTCACGAATGACCACACGCCGACGTTTATACTCCCTCGCTCCTACGTTCGTTACTGTTTTTCAGCGCTTTGGCTACAACTTGAATATACATAATAACATGCTATAAGTAATTAAATTATGATTTCCTACTACTATTTTTTTACTAACTCGGCGGCGTTGAAGGCAAACTTTGTTGCACGTGCCCAAACACCAGTCATGCTCGAGTGTTTGGGCACTCATGGTAAAATAAACACGGCCCAACGTTTTGCAAGGGGGTGATCAGACTATAAAACTGAACAACTTTCTCTACAAGACCAACATCGAATACGCGAAAAAAAAAAATCTGCTGTGTCAATACATTGAGTAAGATTTTAGATTTGTATGAAACAGCTGTTTTTTTTCGCGATTTTGAAGTTGGTACCACAAAGAATGTTGTTCAGTTTGATGGTCTGATCATCCCCTTGAAAAACCGTCAGTATATCCAGTTGGAGTATACTTTCAGACAATGAAATTGAACAAAGTTGGGACCAAAGTCGAATCGCGTAAAAATAATCTGCTCAAAACGGCGCTAACGGCTGTCATGAGCTGTGCCGCGATTAGCGCAATACCAACTTTATCAAAAGTTATGGTTCGTACATGGTCCAGTCACGGTTCAATCACCGAATATTTACCGCGATTGTAGCCCTGAAAGACATTGATTTTTATGTGTATGTACAATATATGTAGATTCTATTTGGGCCACAAATTACGAAAGGTAATGGTGAAATTAACGCGGTTTGCCGGTTGCGGTGCCGCTGTGGTCTCTGAAATATAGGTAACATCATATAATATCATAATAGACCAATAGTGCGGAAATTGGGTGGGCAAGAATGTACAACATTAAATTTCAGGAAAGGTACCTACCAAAATTCGAAAACCATTCAGAGATGATGCCATTATAAGCTTAGGTATTTTTCGAAAAATTATACAGGGTGGAAGTGACAGCCTAGCAAATACTGATATGGTAAACTCAGACCATCAAACTGAACAACTTTCACTATGGAGCCGACCTAAAAAAAATCATGTCCCATACATTTGAGTCGGATAGGTATAGCAGTTTTGTATGGGACAGCTGTTTTTTTTTCGAGTTTTCTGAGGTAGGCTCCATAGTGAAAGTTGTTCAGTTTGATGGTCTGAGATCACAGTTTCAGTATTTTCGAGGCTGTTACTTACATCCTGTATTTATAGCAGAATGGGATGTATTTCTTTTATCATCATTTGACATTTCTGCACATTCTGAAATTTTCTTAATAATTTGTCCTGCCAAATTAGCAATGGCCATGTCAAAGTCAAAATTGTTTATTCAAAATAATATCACATAGATAACTTTTTGACGTCATGTTTTTGAATCTACCACCGCGTCGGAAGGTGTTTCGTTGTAGAGAAGATGCGGCCAGAAACTCTACATGTTGCCGTCAACTTTAGAAAATATAAATAACTAGAGTTTACCCGCGACTTCGTCCGCACAAATTAGTTCAGTAGAATTTGCTTGATGCTCAAACAAACAGACACACAAACAAACAAACAGACAGACAAAAATTCGAATGCGATACGAATGATTTCAATTTCACTCTGCATATCTACCGGTCTGTTACGTTTCACCAAAATAAATAAGAGCTTAAAATCACAAACCAGACCTAAAAATAGTCTTGTACATACAATGTACATAGCTTAACTAAATAAAAGACAATTCGGGTTTTGTATGGAAGGTTAGCGCCTTATTTTTCGACGTTGTTTTTTACCCGACTGCGCCAGAAGGAGGGTTATGTTTTTCGAGCGTATGTATTTCGACGTGGTTTTTATCGCGGCCATCGACCAAACTTAAATATTTTATATCAGAATAAAGTAACAAACAAAACTTGTTATTAAATGTATATCCCTAAACTTAGTCTGAACGGAGAATAAAGGCTTGAATTTGAAAATATATTCATTACGTTTACTTCAAGCCTTAATATCTCTGTTCGGACTGAGAGTTTACAGATATACTTGTCATAACGATACTAAGTCTGATCCAGATTGGGATTGAACCTCCGAACCCGAGGTTGCTAGCCAACTAGTACACTCCGCATCGTCTACAGCAAGGCTTCTTTTTATTTATTCTTTTGTCAAGTTTCCTTTCTTTTTTAGGATTCCGTACCCAAAGGGTGAAAACGGGACTCTATTACTAAGCCTACGCTGTCCATCCGTCCATTCATCCGTCACACCTATTTAAGGCTGTTGTAACTTTTGAACCGTAATAGCTAACGGTTGAAATTTTCACAGAATGTGCGTTATTACGGATTTGCTAACAAATAATAAAAATATCAAAAAGTTAAAAATTAAGGGTCCTCGTACAAGAAACTAGTTTTTATCAACGTTTTTACTTCTCGCTCTATCGTAAAAGCGGTCATTCACACAAGCGTCAAACTTGGTGTGATTATAGAGCAAACTCTACAGTATAACAAAAAAAACCGACCAAATGGGAGTCGGTCTCACGCTAAAGATCCCGGAGAAAAAGAAACTTTTATTGTAAGTTAATTTGTTGTGTGGTACGGAACCCTCGGTGCGCGAGTAGCCTCGCACTTGACCGGTTTTATTAAATAATATCTTTCAGTAGCTTTTGGATTTTCTGAGAATAAACTTTGATGAATGATCGCATTGTAATGCAACTAGGGAAAACTGTATCATAATATTTTCCTATTCGTGCAACTTTCGTGGTATTAACGGACATGTTAGGACATGCGGAAACCTTTCCGAAAACCTTTCGGAATAAGTTGGGAAAATAACAAACAAAATGAATTATTGGTCTCGTGTGATCGTTATATTGTTTTTGATCCGAAACATCTTTCATTTCGGTCAGTAGGGGGCCACTTGTAGAGTGCTTGCAGAAACCATTTATAGGGTCCTTTTAATATGCTGACACTTTTGTAAGAGGATGATCAGACGTTCAAACTGAACAACTTTCTTTATGGCACCAACATAGAAATCGCAAAATGCAAACATACTTGAGCCAAATACAACGTGTTAATGAATAAACGCAAAACTAGAAAGTAGTTTGTTTAGAATCGAAAGCAGAATCGAATTGTCATGTTTTCAAGATAGGGATTTTATATTCAAAATATTAAATTACTTGTTTGTAAAATTTAAAATTTACTGAAATAGATCTCAACAAATCATTTGTGCCTTAAAACTTAAAATGCCAATAACTTTAAATGTTAAGTATCAAAATAATGAAATTATTGATTCAACCGAATTATTTTGTTATATATCAGTTGGGGTGTATGAGGTTTTGTGCTTATTCATTAACACGTTGTATAATATGGAACAGCAGATTTAATATTTCGCGATTTCGATTTTGGTCCCATAGAGAAAGTTGTTCAATTTGATGGTCAACGTGTCCCTGTATAACGGAAATGTGTATGACAAGATCGCTTATTAACACCTGAAGTCCATTTCAAAAAGCAACGTTTTAAGGCTATTTTGAATTACAGAAACAGAGATTTGAAACACTTCCTCTCACTTATTCTTAGAACAGCTTTAGTAACGTCCGAGATATGTCGGATACTATAATATTTATGATAAATAAATTATATTGGCTAGAAAGCTCCCACAGTAAAAGTTGTTCAGTAGGGTGGGTAGACTCTTCGTTTAAAAGGATGCTAATGATATCAATTTCACAATATATAGGCTATTGGTTGCTCCTATGTTTTAATTCATGTTAACAATGACCGATACCGATATTAATTAATACATTATTGTGGTCATTCCAACGGACTAATAACGCAGTAGGATTATTCTCGACCAGCGCTTCTCAAAGAGTGATCCACTGACGCTATCGACTTCCAAAATTCAGGCACGACAATTTATTACCCCTCATTTCCCTTTACGTTCCTCTTTATTGCAACATTTAAACGCTATTTACGGCGATTTTACAGGAATGACCGTTCTTAACTCTTCTCTATTGTCAACGTTTTAAGCTATTATGGAATTATTATAGAGACTTTGGTCATTGTCATAGTATAATAAAAACTTACAGTGGCGACGCGACTCGGCGGTTATATGTGGAATGAAATAAATCGGGACGAACTTTTTTTTTATGTTATTGAGATAAAAAAATATTGCCTTACCAATTAATGAAAATTGAAATATCAGACTTACGAAAATATGACAATCGTATTATAATAAAATTCAGAAACCTACAATTTGAAATACTACAACACGGGGTGTTAGGGTAAGCAGTTGCATTACTTTAAGGGATGATTGTACGAATTGTACCCATGATACTGAACAACGTTCCCTATGAAACCTATAGGAAAATCTTTTTTTTTTTTAATTTCCAAACGAGATTCAGCTGGTCGGACGTTTGTATGAAAAGTCGATTTGTATTTCCGAGGTTTCTTTGGGAAAGTTGCTCATTATCATGGGTAAATTCACCCATTAAAGTAATGCAACTATTTACCCTAACACCCTGTATAAAGTGTTTTAATTACTTCCATATGCGTTTTCATTATTTTCTTCTAGAACTAGTATACAGTGTCCAAAATTTAAAAGTTCTACACCACTCATTTTAAATTACTAAAAGAGGCTAACAATTCCCATGAATAAGTGCGGGTCAGCCGATCGATTTGGTATGGGAGATCCAAAAAATGTGGTCGTTTTTCGAACTATGTTCCTTAGGGACAGATGTATACTTTCATATAATGTGAATAATTAAACTGCTGTCGGACCAAAATTAAGCTAATATATCGATAATGTTTTGCATAAAATTTTGGAGAAAATACGGCAAGTATCAAAATAGTTTAGTTCGTAGTATAGTGTTGCCATGTAAAACGACAGTGGCGCCCTCAATTAATTTCTACTCTTTCTGGCCAAGCTGTGCGTGGGCGAATTTCATCAGGAGACCTAATACCCTGATAAAATTATCTTTGAGGGGTACACGCGCCAACAAAAGAAGCCGGGACGCGCTCCTCCCGGCCCCCGCACTTTTGACCTGTCACGACCTGACGCTGAGCTTCACCACTATTCGTTTTTATTACACTTTTCTTCGGTCGGCATCGGAAATTTTACAACGGTGACGTGTCCCAGTTATTTGATGAACGATGGCCACTAGACGGCTTGATACGAGTATCCTTCGTAGAATTACGCTCTAAAAATGTTCCGATTTTTATGGGCGCGTCGCCGTAGTCCTGGAAATATAACGTAGTCAGCTAAGCTTGCGAAGTAGGTAGTTTTTGTAGGAAAATATTTCAAAATAAGATCATTTGGATTCATCTCTATTGACATTTTAGCGTATTTAGAAGCTGTGGTTCATTTTGTTTTTTATGAGTATAACCTTAATATGATTATTTCAACGATATATTTTGTCGTACAAACGAGATTTCTTGAATTTCATTTTGCATATTTTTGTTTCAAAATATGAAAAAAAGCGGAGAAAAAAGATGACAATGACAAATCAAATTAAGTGGAAAGATCGTTTTTAGGGTTTCGGTGTTCACAAGGAACCCTTATAGTTTCGCCATGCGCGTCCGTCTGTCCGTCTGTCCGTGGCTTAGCTCAGAGACACTTAGTACTAGAAAGCTGTAATTTGACATGGGAATACATATGTACCACGCCAACAAAGTGGTAAAATAAAGTCTTAAAAAAAATTTTTTTAGTGTACCTCCACTACACGAAAAGTGGGAACGCATTTTTTTCCCCGTCTATCCATCCATGGTGTGTGGGGCATCGTTGGATAGGTCTTTAAAAATATTGTAGGTGTGGGAATCCCATTTTTCTATGTAGGGACCCTTTAGCGAAATATTAAGCTTTAAAGTGAAAATTTTTGTTAGAGTCAAGTGTCCCCCCCCCCCCTGCCAGCTAAACGGTTGTTTTTGGATAAGTGAAAAAATTCACGGCGGTAGTGTATATAACGAATTTAAAAGTAAAACTATCACCGCTAAGTAGGCTTTACAAATTAACGAGTAATAGGTATTCAACTAACTTGTAAAATGTACTTTTTAGACTTTATTAGCCGTTAAACCGTAGTATAAAACAAAAAGCCCCTTTCTAAGTCCTTCTAAGCCCCAGTATTGTGACGGGCAACTACGGAACGGACACACACTAGGCCGGTTTTTTTGTATCGCTATCTTTGTATCAGCCCTCTCCGTCATGCGCCTACAACTGTAGTATACACCGCAAGCAATGAACTAATCTAAGGCGAATCAATCTTAAAGGTCGATTATGCAATTGCGCATTATAGACCTCATTTGCAATACAAAATGTGCTAAACGTGATTCACTTCCATCTAGGTTTAGTCATAGTTGTTTTAAAATGTTGTATTTACCTACATACCTACCACAGATAGCCATTTACAATAAGAGTTGCTCTTGCTCGCTATAAGCCACCTGGCTTCCGCTTCCATAATTGTTTGCAATATATCTCTTAATAATGTGCCTAATACGCTTGTTAAGGGAGAAAAATGGCGCAAGAGTATTTCGCAATTAAACGACACCTGTGCTCTGTGTCATTTCAATGTTATTATCAGGCTGGGAAGTAAATAAATATCGACTAATTAATTTTTAAGAAGGTATATTGTTTTTAAAATTGCAGCCGACTCCAGACCCGCGATTGTGTATATTTATGCAAACTTGCACTTTAGTATGGAACCGAAGATTTTTTTTTTGCTCTGACGGGAATGCTCCCATAGTAAAAGTTGTTCAGTTTGATGGGTAGAGTATGTGGTTAAAAGGTTAATGATGCTTTTCCTTACACCCTGCATAGGGTCCATCTTTATACGCGGGGATAATCAGACCATCAAACTAAACAATTTTCTCAATGGCCATCATCCCCTTAAAAAAGAGCCAGCATATATTGAGTTGGACCCTGTATGTAATGTATTTTACACCCTGTATATAATTTAAAGAACGAAAGTACAGCCTTATAACTTTTGGATTTCGTCGTCATCGTCTTATTTTTCATACTTATTACCTGATATGGATTTTCATCAAATTGATAAAAACCGAAATTTTCGTTTAGGTTAAAAGTTGTACAAAACCAAAATTACAAACGTAACATTTTCGTCTATAAAATTATAAAATATAGTGTGAATTAATCCCTTGCTAGTCTCCGCAGACGTAAAACAATGTAACCTTCCTGCAAGATTACTTGTGGCCGAGACACGATCGGCATACCATTGCGATTACTTCGTACATTTTGAAGCGAACCGCTGTTTGGCTGGCGGCTTCTTCCTGTTTCCTCCTTTAGTATTTCACGAGCATTTTCCGTAGAAGAAAACTAATAGTGACAGCTTTTACTGTATCGCCTCAGGTATCGTCGGGTCTTTTCGGCACAACCATATCTGATACTAGCAAAAAGGGGAAGGTATATCTCGAAAGTAGACACTGGGTTTCCCATTTAATATTTTTGCAAAGTTATTTTAAATGTAACAGTGTTAACATTATGTAGTACAAGATGTATAGATTTTAAATAAACCTACTGTTAATATAGTACCCAATTAAAGTGTCCATCACTATTCCCACCCTGGGTAGAAGAGCCCAACGGGCTCTGTTTTTAGAGCTGTCGAGTTTTAAAGAATTAAGTCAAATTTTTATAGTACCTACTTATAGAACCGAATAACATGTTAAAGAAAAAAAAAAGGTTTTCAACATCAGTACGACCAACTTCAGTAACAATTATTTTGACAAAGTTCGAAAAGCAGGAAGAGTTTGAGGTAAATTAATTTTACTTGGAACTGGCCTAACGAAGCGCAAAATCGGCACGCATGGAGAGAATGGAGGGAGGCCTTTACCCAACAATGAGACAGTGACGAATGGTAAAATACAGGGTGAAATTGATATCATAAGCATCCTTGAACCCACCCATAAAACTGAACAACTTTTACGATAGGAATATACCGATCGGAGAAAAAAAAAATCAGCTGTTCCATACTAAACTGCATGCCTACATGACTCAAATTTATGCAACAGCAGATTTTTTTTGCTCTGATTGGTTTGCACCAGTAGTAAAAGTTGTTCAGTTTGATGGGTAGACTCTTAGGTTAAAAGGATGCTACTGATATCAATTTTACACTGTATCCAACCTATTATAAAACTGTAATAGAAGTGTGTCTGTACATTGAAGATATTTACAAGAAAAATAATACAATATGGTTTTTAGGTATCCCTGACTCCAAATCAACCTTTTTTAGAATGTTTGTGTGTCTGTATGTTTGTAACAGCATCACATAAAAACTGCTGAACCGATTTTTATGAAACTTTTTTTGTTTGATAGCTTATGCTCTGACTTAAAATCTGGTATATAATTTGTGCAGACGAAGTCGCGGGTAAACGAAATAAATAGATTTTGACAGAAAGTAAGTCGGAACAAAAGCATAGTCAAACTGCAAGTACAAAGTTTAGCTGAGAAATTGTCTGGTAAGGGAAGGAAAGCCATTGGAATGCCTCGAACGTATTTAAATGCCTGCCGCAGCATTGTAAGAACGTGCCGTATTTACAATCAGTCCTTGGTATACGCACCACGCTAACTGCGCACTATAGGGTCTGTAGATAATGTATTTCCGATAGTGTGTCCACGCTTAGCTTAACAATATTATCTGTTTTGATCTGCCATTTGAAGCGCTCGTTGGCGTAGTGGAGCTTCGGTATTGGAAACGATCACGGAAGTTAAGCAACGTCAAGTCCGGTCAATCTTTGGATGGGTGACCGTTTAGTGATATTTCATCTCGAGCGTTTCCGTGCTTCGGAAGGCGCGTTAATTAACGAAATTTTAAGGCTGTTTTAAATTACAGAAACGGAAATTTAAAACACTTCCTCTCACTTATTCTTAGAAAAGCTTTAGTAACGTCTAAGATATGTCGCATAGTAGTACAAGTAGTATAATATTTTTGTGATAAATACATTATATTTGCAAATGAGAATTAGCCAGAAAGCTACATAGGAATCAAAAATTGTTTTCATCCTTATTTGAAATGAAGTATAGTCATATTTACGTTTCAAAATGCAAGTGTTATATCCAGTTCCAGTGGGTTAAATAGTAATAGTATTGTGGTATTTCTTCTGGATTAATCTTAGTTTTACAAAATGATGGATTGCTGTTAGTATTTTGTTATACTGTAATAACTTTCAAAAACTACAAATTAAGTATGGCTAAAAGTATCAAGAAGTTATGATTGAATGTTCCATTAATGCTAAAGAGCTTTTACTTTTGTGAATTCTCAGTAAATAATTTTCCTGTACAGAGTAAACAGTTGCATTACTTTAAGAGGTGATTGTACCCATTACACTTAACAACTTTCCCCAAGAAACCAATAGGAAATTCGCAAAAAAAATTCAATTTTTCATACAAACGTTCGGATCAGCGGATTGTATTTAGTATGGAAAGTCAAAATTTTTTTTATGCTTATTTCCTATAGCTTTCTTTGGGAAAGTAGTTCAGTATCATGGGTATCTTAAAGTAATGCAACTGTTTACACTAACACCCTGTATTATGGCTAGCTGGATAATAATGTAACAAATAAAAACAACGGTTACAGTCGACTCTTCAGGACGTTACGAGAGCAATGAAATAACAATTAGAGTAACACTCAGGTCAGTCAGAAGGTCTAGAATCTTTTAAACATTGTATTTTCTACAGACTTTGATCAGTGCTTTATTTATTTAACACTTAAGAGACCCCTCCGCACTAGCGTCTTTCGAGCGTCGACGCGGCGCCAGCGTAGCACTGGCGTTGCGTTACCGCGTCTCGTCAGTTATAATAGAGAATGTGAGGAGGTTGGTTGGAGCGCTGCGTAAGCCCGGCGTTCGGCAGCCGGCAATCGCTGTCGACACAGCGCGGACGCCGGCACGACGACGTCGATTGAAAGACGCTAGTGTGGGGGGTCCCTAAGGTCTCATATAGCACACCATTGACTTACCAACTGCTCGCTCGGTACGCTCTGTTTTTGACTTTGAGCACATATATCTCGAGAAAAAAAATTGTGACGACTTAGTTTGTATGGGAGTTTTGTGACACGCTACAAGAGCTATCCAATGACGACTCAATTGGTTTAAAAGAAAAAGTAGTTTTTCCAACCCCTTTTTCGTTGTATTGGCTTGAAAAAAATATGTTTCTTCTTAACTACCACATTTCTATTTTTGGGATATTGTTATCTATCTTTATGCAAAATTTCTGGGGAATACAGACAGACTGAATGGACGAAAGTATAAGGGTTTGTTTGACTACAGAACCCTAAAAATCAACTGTTTCATACAAAACTGCAGTATACAGGGTCCTTCTTAATATGCTGACACTTTTTTAAGGGGATGATCAGACCCTCAAACTGAACAACTTTATTTTATAATATTTCTATGGCAACAACATAGAAATCGCAAAAAAAAATCAGCTATCCTATACAAAACTGTGAACCTACTGGAGCCAAATGTATGGGACAGCTAATATTTTTTTCGCGATTTCGATGTTGGTCCCATAGATAAAGTTGTTCAGTCTGATGGTCTGAACATCCTCTTAAAAAACTGTCAGCATATTAAGTTGGACCCTGTATACTCCACTTAAATGTATGGATAGCAAATACAAAAAAATCTTGTCTTTGTCTCCATAATGAAAGTTGTCCAGTTCGATTGTCTACCTAAACCACCATTTTAAATTGCTAGGGTTTTTTGTTAAATGTGTTATTATTTGGTACTATCGACGGATAGTACCGATCGAATATTGAACCTCAATGACCTCAAATATCCATAGGTAGATATGTCATCCCAGATTCGTCGAAGTTTACGCGTTTGACATAGTAACAGGCGAACAGGAATTCACATGTTTCCAATTAAAAGCATTCTCTACGAAAAAAAACATGTTTCCACGAAACCACATAATAGTCCAAGGCTGGGTTGACTGTAAAATTTAACCCTAAAATGATTTCGATCGATGATAGACTTTGTTTACAATCGGTCGTTCCCTGAATTCGGCTATACATTCCTGTTTGCCGCAAACGACTCATACGGTTGGACGACGACAAAATGTAATCAGACTGTAAATGTAAAGTACCTACCTACTTGCAAACGTGACTACTAAATACAGATTTAAAAAACCGGCCAAGTGCGAGTCGGGCCACGCGCAGTGTAGGGTTCCGTGGTTGTCCGTCACAATATCTTAGAAAGTGGCTTTTTGTTTTTTATACTACGGTTTAATGGCTAATAAAGTCTAAAAGTACATTTTATAAGTTGGTCGACTATTACTCGTTAACTAGTAAAGCCTACTTAGCGGTGATAGTTTTCCTTTTAACTTCGTTATTTATACACTACTGCCGTGAATTTTTTCACATATCCAGAAATAGCCGTTTAGCTGGCAGCACATCTAGTATGATTTCTCTACACGCGCGCGACGCGCTTCCGCTGCATAGAAAATACCCTGTTCCCGCGCTTTTCGGAGAGCGAAAGCTGCGCTTGCCGCGACTTGTAGTATGGGAAAAAGCCGAGTCGCGCGCAAGTAGAGAAACCATGCTAGACGTGCAGGAGGCACTTGACTTTAACAAAAATTTGCAAGCTTAATATTTCGCTAACGGATCCCTCAAACCAAAAATTTAAAAGACCTATATCCAACGATTCCCCACACCATGGGATAGAGGTGAAAAAAAAATTGCGTCCCCACTTTTTATTTTACCACTTTGTCGGCGTGATAAATATGTATACCCATGTTAAATTACAGCTTTCTAGTACTATGCGTCTCTGAGCTGCCGCGGACAGACGGAAAGACAGACAGATAGACGGACATGGCGAAACTATAAGTGTTCCTGTTGTGTTGACTACGGAACACTAAAAATCAGCTGTTGTATACATTTGAGTCGAGTAGACAAGTACTGCAGTTCAGTTTGGAACAGCTGTTTTTTTTTGCTCCGATCTGTTTGCTCCCATAGTTGTTCAGTTTGGTGGGTAGACTCTTAGTTTAAAAGGATGCTAATGATTTCAATTTCACCCTGTATACTGCGTATGAGTAATTTATGGTATCTTTTAAAGGGGATGACATTCAAATGATTGCCCTCACGACTTACGCGTCCTGTATAATCGAGTACAAACATAAGGGAGCTGAGTATGAATAAGTAGTGGACTGCTCTTCGCTTTTGCATAATTATTGCGCGTTCCGATGCCGTTCGCCTTCTGAATAGTTGATGTCCAGTGACCTGGCGAGATGGGTCTCCTGACTCCGAAGCGCAAGGGTCAGAATTTGAAGAGAATTTGAAGAGTAGATAGCATTAAATATTCAAATCGTTTCGGCGAACAGCCGGTGGGTATTGCCATTACCAACAAACCACGGACTAGGTTTGTTAGCTAAATTAAATCTAGGACTAGCGAGTTTAGTTTGCAAGGAACATATCCAAGTTTCATTCTTATAGATCCGGCAGGGCTTCCAATTTTTACCCGATTGTCTCAGAAGGAGGGTAATGTTTTTCGAATGTATACAGGTGTAAGAAAAAGTTTAATACGTTTGAGTTTGACAGGTTTGCCCCCATAGAAAAATGTGTTCAGTTTGATATGTAGAGTATGTTAGTTTTTAAGGTTAATGATACCTTTCCTTAAACCCTGTTCCCTGTATACTTAATGTATTTATAAGTAATAGGGTGTTTCTTAATATGCTGATGCGGTTTGTTCAGACCATCAAACTGAACAACTTTCTCTATGGTACCAATAATATCGAAATTGCGAGAAAAATCTGCTGTCCCAAACATTTTTGTGTTGAGTAGGTTTGCGATTTTGCATTACAGCGGCTTTTTTCGTGATTTCGATATTTGTCCAATAGAGAAAGTTGTTCAGTTTGATGGTCTGATCATCCCCTTAAAAAAAGTGTCTGCATAATGGCTAATAAAGTCTAAAAGTACATTTTATAAGTTGGTCGACTATTACTCGTTAACTAGTAAAGCCTACTTAGCGGTGATAGTTTTCCTTTTAACTTCGTTATTTATACACTACTGCCGTGAATTTTTTCACATATCCAGAAATAGCCGTTTAGCTGGCAGCACATCTAGTATGATTTCTCTACACGCGCGCGACGCGCTTCCGCTGCATAGAAAATACCCTGTTCCCGCGCTTTTCGGAGAGCGAAAGCTGCGCTTGCCGCGACTTGTAGTATGGGAAAAAGCCGAGTCGCGCGCAAGTAGAGAAACCATGCTAGACGTGCAGGAGGCACTTGACTTTAACAAAAATTTGCAAGCTTAATATTTCGCTAACGGATCCCTCAAACCAAAAATTTAAAAGACCTATATCCAACGATTCCCCACACCATGGGATAGAGGTGAAAAAAAAATTGCGTCCCCACTTTTTATTTTACCACTTTGTCGGCGTGATAAATATGTATACCCATGTTAAATTACAGCTTTCTAGTACTATGCGTCTCTGAGCTGCCGCGGACAGACGGAAAGACAGACAGATAGACGGACATGGCGAAACTATAAGTGTTCCTGTTGTGTTGACTACGGAACACTAAAAATCAGCTGTTGTATACATTTGAGTCGAGTAGACAAGTACTGCAGTTCAGTTTGGAACAGCTGTTTTTTTTTGCTCCGATCTGTTTGCTCCCATAGTTGTTCAGTTTGGTGGGTAGACTCTTAGTTTAAAAGGATGCTAATGATTTCAATTTCACCCTGTATACTGCGTATGAGTAATTTATGGTATCTTTTAAAGGGGATGACATTCAAATGATTGCCCTCACGACTTACGCGTCCTGTATAATCGAGTACAAACATAAGGGAGCTGAGTATGAATAAGTAGTGGACTGCTCTTCGCTTTTGCATAATTATTGCGCGTTCCGATGCCGTTCGCCTTCTGAATAGTTGATGTCCAGTGACCTGGCGAGATGGGTCTCCTGACTCCGAAGCGCAAGGGTCAGAATTTGAAGAGAATTTGAAGAGTAGATAGCATTAAATATTCAAATCGTTTCGGCGAACAGCCGGTGGGTATTGCCATTACCAACAAACCACGGACTAGGTTTGTTAGCTAAATTAAATCTAGGACTAGCGAGTTTAGTTTGCAAGGAACATATCCAAGTTTCATTCTTATAGATCCGGCAGGGCTTCCAATTTTTACCCGATTGTCTCAGAAGGAGGGTAATGTTTTTCGAATGTATACAGGTGTAAGAAAAAGTTTAATACGTTTGAGTTTGACAGGTTTGCCCCCATAGAAAAATGTGTTCAGTTTGATATGTAGAGTATGTTAGTTTTTAAGGTTAATGATACCTTTCCTTAAACCCTGTTCCCTGTATACTTAATGTATTTATAAGTAATAGGGTGTTTCTTAATATGCTGATGCGGTTTGTTCAGACCATCAAACTGAACAACTTTCTCTATGGTACCAATAATATCGAAATTGCGAGAAAAATCTGCTGTCCCAAACATTTTTGTGTTGAGTAGGTTTGCGATTTTGCATTACAGCGGCTTTTTTCGTGATTTCGATATTTGTCCAATAGAGAAAGTTGTTCAGTTTGATGGTCTGATCATCCCCTTAAAAAAAGTGTCTGCATATTAAGAAGGACTGGGTGGCACTGAACGAGGGCCTTTCCCGAAAATATCGCAAAATATAAATGACGGATGTAATCGTTTTATAACGATTACTATTGGTTACAGACATACTATTTTAATTATCCAAATAAATCATTTTTGATCATGCTGCCAAGTGCCAAGCCTAATGTGCGACATAATGTTAGGGTCGAACCTAAGAGGAAGGATCTCCATAGAGTCCGCATAAATTTACGATTGTAGTTGGTCTCTTTTGTCTTATGACGTACCTTTAATATTAGAAGGAGATGGAACTATAGATATTTGTTTATGCGGCTGTCCACTTTTTTTTGAGCTAGTGTGTGTGAAAAGTGACCGTAAACATAAGGCCATAATTATGTCACTTGGTGCCTTTTGTCCATACTACTTGACACCACACACTCAAACCTAAACGTCAAAAAAAGTGGACCCTTTACAATTTGTATTTTCTACTCACTCTAGTCTTAAAGAGAGATCCTTCCTCTTAGGGTCGAACACAGTAGCTATTTACGTTAAACATTGATAACGGATGAAAATTTTAACATAGTTCCTTGGAGTCGAATTTTTTACACATAGAATGTGAAATTTGTGTGACATATGATTAGTCTTAATTTTAGGAGTGACAATTTATAGCGCTTATTATTTTCTCTTTTCAGTTAATTGTTTTTACGCAGTCGGGTTTTTTGACCTTTGTTTACACAATCTTTAAACGTTTTGCTTAGCATGCAGAGACTATCTCACTGCATTTGAAAATAAGTTAGAAATAAAGATCTTAACGACTTTAGCTCGACTCTATAATCTCCATTCTTGGAGATTTATAAACACATGGTGATATCTTTTGTATACAATTTTGTCTCCGAGATGTCAGATAGTAGAAAAATCCATGATTGTAATAAATGGTTATGAAACTGCGGTTACGGCAGCGTCGAAGCGGATAAGGCTGGTGATTAGGTAAAGCGGAATTTCATGGAAATTCACTATTTAAACAATGGAAAAATTAATGTTAATAATACTTATTAAGTATAAAACGGTAAAACAAAGAGGTATTTTCAATGTATCGCATTTCGTTATAAATGACCTTAGACGAATTATATACGGACCCGCCTCACCTTAGCATTTCCCCTCTGCCAACGTGCAAGATCAAAAGATCTTACGCATTTACATACAATTTTATACCTTATCACAAAACGCGACAGCCTATAATGGCGGAACAATAATTTCGAACTTATGACGTTTTGGGTTCACAAGACACTGTTTTTCATGATTTTTAACATTCAAAAGTAGAATCTAAACTAATGGAATAAAATTCAAAGTTGCGTATCTCGTGCTACCTCGCCCCCCGCAAAAAGTGGCAGAAAAGTTTGTTAGTAGAATAACACGCGTCACTTGTCCTCATATAAGTAGTCTAAGTAAATGACAAGCGAAACCTGTAGAGAAGATATTATGAAGACGTTTGTCACTCGGTTCATTTATGATTTGTAATAATTGTGATAGTGGACTGGTCTAATCGTTCTGCTTGGTCGAATAAATATAAATTGCAACAAGTAGTCCGGAGTACACTGAAGGGCAATTGCGGTAAATAAATCGCAACTGTACCATGATTGGACTGCGTGCGAACCACAACTTTTAACACATTCGGTATTGCGCTATTCATTTGACAGCCGTTAGAATCGTTTTGACAGATCGTTCAGACGATAAAGGCTGTCAGTCACATAGTAAATAAGTCAAGTTTAGCGCGATACGGATTTAAACACGCATAGTAACTAGATTGCAATGTGATTAGAACTGAAATTGGATTATGATTGAACTTGGATGTTTTAAAATAATAGAACTGATGCACGGCAGGCAAGTTTACTCGCCACTAGACCACCACGGCTTTTTACTAGCCAATTAGAGGCTAGACAATTAATGTACGATTATGATTATAGAGCTAGACAGAGAACTTGTAGGTACTCAAGCTAGTACCGAGCAAAGACCTTAGCTTAAAATTTAATTATACTTAGTCAAATTAAGCTTCACTCTGTATATATAGCTCGACTGAAAATCTGACACGGGAACGTAGGCAGCTTGATAACATTAATGATGCGGCGGGTTCTACAGAGTGTTTCGCTTTAAATGCATGGAATTACGGTGTGACCAGAAATCGCAAGTTGAGTCGTGTGGATTTTATAACTAAATATACAGTATGTAAACTAACTAAAGGCAATCCTTTTACTTGCTTTAGTATAGGGTCATGCACATGGCACATGTTTTTTCAAAAATTTACTTTTACGTTTTTATAAGGAGATAATTGATAACTTTTAAATTGAAATATATTTATTAACATAAAACGAATAAATGTAGGTAGATAAATTAAAAATTAAAAATAATGATAACTTATAACTAACTTAACCTAAAATATGGTGCAGGTCTGGGCCGCGCGGGAGGATAGACAACTTTTAAATTTAAAAATTTAATAAAATCTGTTGTTTCGTACAAAACTGCAAACCTACTTGAGCCAAAAGTATGGGACAGCTGTTTTTTTTCGCGATTTCAATGTTGGTCCCATAGAGAATGAGTAGATATACAGACTCTACAGTATAACAACAAATAATAAAAACCTGCCAAGTGTGAGTCGATCTTGTGCTAAAGGTCCCAGAGAAAAAAATGTTTTGTAAGTTAATTTTTGGTACGGAACCCTCGGTGCGCGAGTAGCCCGACTCGCACTTGATCGGTTTTTATTTATTTAGGTTTACAATTTTAGTGATGTCTGTGTACCTAGGTTCTTTGCCCTCTCAGTTTGCTTCTAATATGTTATAATATTTTTGGTGTGCAAATAAAGAGTTTTTTATTGTATTTTATTGTATTGTTAGGTAATTATGAATTTTGGATCAATGAAAGTAGCAATTATTTACCTATTTATTGTTCGATGAAGCTTGCATACGGATAACATTTTAAGTAGGTATTGCCTACGTACATGGAGATTGCATTACAAACATTTTTTGAAGCCAAAATGTATTTAGGCATTTAAACTTCATGGTACTGACGAAGTTTGTAGCGGATGTCCTATAAAAATAATGATCAAGTCATTTGAAGAATCAAAAATATGACTGACTTTTTACTTACTTATACGATTTATTCTAAAACTGTTAAGTTATTTCTATTTAATTTCTTTTAGTTTCCCAATAATTCCATCGATATTAGTCGTAAAGCAAATAACGATCTGAACTAACGGGGCGACCTCTTTCTAAAGTAACCTACCTACTTAAATATAAAATAGAACCTCGTAAATTACGTAACAAAATTTTAACGATGCGTCATAAAAATAATTATTTCGTTAGATTTCTTCGCTCCATACAAACAAAGTCTGGTTATATTTTCAATACCAACCAATTAAATTCAATGATTTTCTTATACACAATCTAGAAACCAATATCTGCTTTACATTTGTCAGATTTCCGTTAAAATCTATAGTTTCAAAGTTGTCGTGGCTTAAAGTTATCCATACAATTATAAAATTAATATTATAATTTTAACGGCAATCTGCCAAATGTAAAGCACAGATATTGGTTTCTAGATCGTGTCTAAAAAAATGCACTGACTTTAATTTCTTAGTACCTATTGAAAATATAACCAGACTTCGTTTGTATGGTTTGGTGCGCGATATACCCGTTATTATAACTGTATATTCAAATTTATTTTTCTCACCAGTTATATTCTAGAAATTACAATACTTATAATTTTTTTTTTAAATCTAACATAATAGTTTCGGAACCCTCTATGTGCGAGTACACACCTCGCTCTTGGCCAGTGATTTTATTATAATTTTATTAAACTAAAAGCAATATATTTCGTTCAGAACTTATATGAAATATAATATACATATTTAATAGCTTGTCCAAATTATTCTACAAGTCTGAAACCCTTGGGAAATCATCTTCCATAAACAATTCAATCCCACGTCGTCGTAACTATGAATTTTACTTCCTAACTTTTAGGTATAATCCTCAGAATAGGTAACTTTGTAAAGTAACGTTGTACCTACTTGTATTCAGACAAGAATCAGAGACTAATGGAGATAGGTTCCCACCACATGAGTCTATCATTGACTTTATGCCAGATGAGCGATGACTGGCGATGACAATGATTAATCTTGAAACAAACCACTAAATATAATATGACTGTCACCATCATTTAGCTTAGATAATATAACTAAGGACCATTTCCCCTCTACACGTTACAAGATCGATTGATCATGTGCATATGCATACAATCTTATATACCATCATCACTAATCGAGACAGCCTATAATTGCGGAACAATAACACCAAACGATTCGCGTTTGGGATTCACACGAGACTATTTTAACAATCAATATTAGAATCTAAAGTGATGGAATAAATTCCAAAGTTGCGGATTTCATGCTACCTCGACCTTCTCAAAAAGTGGAAGAAAAGTTTTACAATTTTGTTTTTGGAAATGACTAATACAGCGTTGCTCAGGGAGCAGTTACTGTTTTTTACTGCAGACTATTGGAGGGACCACGAAGGGTCTACCGTGCCAAATGAATGAACTTAAGCAACCGGCCTAGGGGCACCCTGATGGGTACGGATCTCGGCATAGGACGATGCTGGGGCTACGCGGCAGATTGGGTAGCTTGGATCGGTGGGATAGAATTACAAGCGTAACTTGTCCATAGTTATATTGTCTAACTCATTTAGGTACCTTTTATCTCTACTGTTGCAGAATTGTGTCTATACATTGAGGATATTAAACAAAAAAGTTACTATCTGGTTTTTAGGTGTCGCTGATTCCAAATCACAAATTTTTGGACTTTTTTGCTCGTCTGTTTGTTTGTTAGTTCGCGTATCACGCGAAAACTACCGGACCGATTTCGATGAAACTTTTTTTGAAAGATTTATAATTAGACTTAAAATCAGGTAGATCATTTATCTCGCTACGATGAGGGGGACCTGTGCGGTTGAAGTCGCGGGTAAATGCTCGACATCTATAAAAATATATGTTTGCCGTCTTGGCGGCAGCACTTACGCTCTCCGCTTCAAAACCGGATACCTTAGTTTACTCAGTAGATAACTAGATAGTAATGTACTAGACAGGGTTCGATGATATATGTATCAGTGATATAATAGGTATCAATAATTTATTTTACAAACACATATGTAAATAAAACGCACATAAAATGCTTATTTTTACTTTAAATTACGATCCCCTTGCAAACTTTACCTATGTTAGTAACATTTTTTGGGCATGTTTTCGTTTAAAAAAGTCTGTTTCGACATATCACTTAACTTCGTCCGGTGAAATCATTCATATTTTTGTTGTATCAGATTCATTTTATAAAAACTATATCCGATATACAATATAATAAATATTGGTAATTTTCGAACCCAGCTACTGGCTACGGGGTACTAGATAAGTTGAAGAACTTTGTTTTTCTACTCAGTCGTTGGATAGGTCTTTTAAAGTGAAACAAAACAGCCATACAACTTAGTCGTTATAAGGTTTGTATTTTGAAATACATTCGGTCAATGTCAAAAATAGGGCGATAAGATAAGTATCGCCCGCGATATAGACTGTCGCGCGCATTGACATGAGGCGAATTTTAGTCCGTCGTTCATGAAACGCAAACTCCGAAATTCGAAATAAAGGCAGGTTTATACGATGACAATTTTGCGGTGAATTCTGCGGCGCCTCAAAAAAAGCACCGTATAAACACAATTCGCACGAATTTTTCACGGCATGCGAACGTTAGCAAGGAATAGAGCACGCGTCTATTTGTCGGTGCTAGTGACCTCCGCCCGCGGCCCTCGCATCCCCCGCGCCAGTTTTTCGACTCGTGGAAGCGTTGTGCTAATCGCTGTCACGGTTTTCTCAAGCAAATCCATACGCATGCGAACAAAATTTGCACCGTGTAAACGACAGCGTGCCGTGCATTTTTCGTGCAAACAAATTGACGCCGCATAATTGTCACCGTCTAAACCTACCTTAAAAAGCGCAAAGTCGAGAGTTCGGTATCTGTTACAGTAGTAAATATCTAACTATTTAATAATCTGTGCTCGAGATTCCGTACAGTCAAGATTCTACTTAAAACGTTAGAGCTCTAATGTCTGTGGTCCAATAAAGCCGATGTAACTGAAGTGAACCCTTCCTTCATCATCCTGTCACTTCAATTCAAAATCCAATCCACTCGCAGACCGATCTAGCGCCAAGATTCATTTATTACCCTCACATCTCGGTTCAGTAGTGGATATAATTATATCACTAGCCTTATGTTAGCCTGCATTTGTGATATATTTTGGTTACATTATGCATTCAAGAACTTAGTTATAGGATTACAAAATAATGTTTAATTGCAATTGTGAAATGTGATTTCTATTTAAAAAACAGGTCATCGATGACTGTGATTTTTAGTACCTATACTCCATTCAAAATAGCAACGAAATTTTAAGGCTAATTTGCATTATAGAAACAGAGATTTGACACAATTACTCTCACTTATTCTTAGAACAGCTTTTGTACCGTCTAAGATATCGGATCGGATAGTATATGTATCCAATAAATTAATTAACTTTGGTAACCAGAATTGGCCAGAAAGCTAAATAGAAAGCAGAAAATCTTGTCATCCTTATTTGGAATGAAGTATAAGTATCTACAGGGTGAAATTGATATCATTAGCATCCTCTTAAGTCGACCTATCAAACTGAACAACTTTTACTATGGGAGCAAACAGATCTGAGCAAAAAAAAGCTGTTCCATACTAAACTACTCCTACTACTCGACTCAAATGTGTGCAACAGCAGTTTTTTTTTTCGCTCTGATCGCTTTGCTCCCATAGTAAAAGTTGTTCAGTTTGATGGGTAGACTCTTAGTTTAAAAGGATGCTAATGATATCAATATCACTCTGTATAATCTAGTTATTTCATTGTTCGGGTGTTCATATTTCTTTCTTCATATTTCTTACAATCTGAATAAAAACATAAATTATACATCTCATTACATTCGTTACTTCAAATGTTTGTTTATTTAAATTTATTTAACAATAGCTGGGCCCGGCATACGTCGCTATGCGGTTTTTTTTACCCGACTGCGCCAGAGGAGGGTGTTACTTGTCAGAAACTTTCATTTGACGTGAGCACATCAACCCACCAAATTTTCATTAATATCGCACTAGCGGTTTCGGAACAAACAAACACAATAAGGGACAAACAAACATACCGATAGATAAACATAGATTTTTATATCATAATGAGAAAACAATTAATGCCTCATTTATTTTAATGTAAAATTATTTAACATTTAACTAGCGATCAAAAAAGGAAAATTACCAATCACTACATAGTATCAAACAAAGTCGCTTCCCGCTGTCTGTCTGTCCCTACAGGTTCCTTCTTACTATGCTGACACTTTTTTAAGGGGATAACCAGACCATCATACTGAACGACTTTCTCTATAGGACCAACATCGAAAACGCAAAAAAAAAATCTGCTGTCCCATACACTTGGCTCGAGCAGGTTTGTAGTTTAGTATGGAAGAGCAGATTTTTTTTTGGCGATTTCGTTGTTGGGGCCAGAGCAAGGAATATACTACTCTCTACCGAGAGGGCCAGAGAGAAAGTTGTTCAGTTTGACGATCTGATCATCCCCTTAAAAAAGTGTCAGCATATTAAGAAGGGCCCTATATGTATGCTTAGATCTTTAAAACTACGCAACGGATTTTTATGCGTTTTTTTTAATAGATAGAGTGATTCAAGACGAAGGTTTATATGTATATATTTAGTATCAGCATTGCACCCGTGCGAAGCGAAATATAAACCAAAGGAAAGGAGAAATTGACGTATTTGATTCCGAGATATTAAAATATTGTTCACGAAGTAACGAACTCTGTAAAATTTATTCAGATTCTCATCCTTGTTCTCGCTTAATCCGTAGAGTTAAATAAAATCGAGAATTTGGAACTCTTTGATCTGAGGACAATTACATTGTTACAAAAGTTTGGAGGCACCGTAAGTTAAGTAAAAAGAAATGACTAATCTCTTTGGAAATAAACTCGTCCTGTAATATACGTAGGTAGGGTTGGGTACAGTCGCCATCAGGTACGAGTATATCATAGCATACAAGGTGGTCAAATATTTCTAAGCAATTCTTATATTCAATAATTTCTTTACACATAACCAATAGAAATTATCTTCTTGTTTGTTTATGAATAGAAGCTCTCGTTGGCGTAGTGGAGCTTCGGTATTGGAAACGATCACCGAAGTTAAGCAACGCCAGGTCCAGTCATTCTTTGGATGGCTGACCGTTTAGTGGTATTTCATCTCGAGCATTTCCGTGCTTCGGAAGGCACGTTAAGGAGTTAGTCTCGGATAGTTACCTCAGAAGACGTAGTAACTGTTCGTTAAGCCAGTTCAGAGGCCTATTAAGGCGGCTTGAAAATTCTCTGACAGGGAGCTGACCACTAACTTGCCACAACCAACACGCACTGGGCCGACGTGGTGGAGTATGGCACACTCCCTCTTACGCTTATTCGTGAGAGGAGGCCTTAGCCCTCTAGTGGGATTCTACAGGATATAACTTAACTTATGAATAGTTCCTTAAATTAGAAATTGTTATCATAAAGCACATTCAGTGTTCGAGGTTATATAAAACGAATGTTATTTTATTACCGACCAACACTACAACGGCACCTGCTCCTGACAGAAATGTGAATGAAGCGAAAAAGAATTCACCCCCATTCACTCCGGTCACAATATCAATCCTATTCGAGAGGATGGGATTGATATTGTGACCGTAATATCCTGGCGAAACTTGGCTTCCGGCAAAAGTAAGATTTTAATATTTTTTTGGTACAGGTAAATATAGGGTCCTTCTTAATATGTTGACACTTTTTTAAGGGGATGATCAGATCATCACACTGAACAACTTTGTCTATGGGACAAAAATCGAAATCGCGAAAAAAAAATCTGCTGTTCTATACAAAATTACAAACCTTCAAGAGCCAAATGTATGGACATTTGGCTCTTGAAGGTTTGTAGTTTTGTATAGAACAGCAGATTTTTTTTGCTGTTCCATACAAAACTGCAAACCTACTCGAGCCAAATGTATGGGACAGCATATTTTTTTTCGCGATTTCGATGTTGGTCCCATAGAGAAAGTTGTTCAGTTTGATGGTCTGATCATCCCCTTAAAAAAGTCTCAGCATATTAAGAAGGACCCTGTATATTATGACTATTTTCAGTTCTGTAATTCACGCCAAAATAATAAGAAAAGTCCTTTATAGCCGAAGAATATGAACAAACTTAAATGAACTGAATTATTGTCGTCTGTGGGTTTTATCGTAATACGATTTCTTTTGGGTTTTATGACATTTCATACATTCGGGAAATAAGTACATACACTTAAGTAGGTAAGACTGCCTGATACTGTAAATCGTGTAGGTAACAAAACTTAACAAGAAAGCACACTAGAAATAATAGGTACGACAGACAGACGGACGGACAACGTAGGCTTACGGATAGGTTTTCACCCTTTGGGTATGGAACTCTAAAAACTAGTGGTGTAGAATCTTTGACTATTTATATGTGGACTGGAAACGCGTGTAATTCTACTAACAAACATTTCTGCCACTTTTTGCGAGGGGTGAGGTAACATGAAATTCGCAACTTTGGATTTTATTCCCCATAACTTTAGATTCTAATTTTGAATGTTTAAAATCATAAAAAGAAGTCTCGTGTGAACCCCAAACGTTCTAAGTTCGAAGTTATTATTTCGCAATTATAGGCTGTCTCGTTTAGTGATAAGGTGTAAAATTGAATGTAAATGTACAAGATCAATTGTGCTTATACCGTGGCAGAGGGGAAATGCTACCGCAAGGCTAGTCCTTATAATAATTAGTCAAAGTGTAGAATGGAATAATGCTGCCAAATCATTTTCTTATTATCAGGTCATGCCGTTTGCAAATTACGATGATTGCAGACGCGGGTGGACTCTGACAGCCATTAGGTTCGCAGTCAACACTTTGATTTTAACAACAGCTCCAGCCCTCGTAATCCGTTTACGAGTACCGAGAGGCCCTTGTGGCCCGAGTGGCGACGTTTTGTCAAAACGTCCTACTTTGCTTTCTCCCAACCTAAATATTTATCTTTTATACAGTATGGACCTTTCGAAAAACCTTTCAGTTTGACAAAAGCTTTTTTGAATCGTTTTTAATGAACGTTGGGTTAGTTGTAAATTACGAGGCGAATAAAAACGATAAAGATCTTTGAATCGTTTCTGGCTGTAAAACGCGTTGTCTGCAATTTTTTTTTTTTTTTTTAATTTTTTTTTTTTAACTAAAACAAAATAAATACATCTTATCACACATAGCCACCCTACGAAAACCATGTATGGTTTATATGAGGAGTGGCGAGGTCACTTTAACTCGATACATTTACTCGAGACAATTTAGACGAGACTCGAATTAATCACAGTTTTTAACCAACTGCGGAATTATAGCCCCTTTTTCAATCTGAAATATTTGCAAAGATATTAAAATAATACGGTTTTAGAAGAGGATGATAAGACCATCAAACTCAACAACTCTCTATATGGGACCAACGTCGAAAACGAAAAAAAAAATTAGCAATTTTCTACTTGACCGAAATGGACAGCAGATTTTTTTTTCACGTTTTCGTTATTGGCCCCATAGAGAAAGTGGTTCAGTTTGATGGTCTGATCATACCCTTAAAACCATCAGTAGGTATAATAAAAAGGAACCTAAGTATATTATTGTGTTAACCAAATATACAAATACCATCATATACAAACAAGTTAAACAAGTTCGCATTTACAAACGATTAACATAGGTAGTCTAATATTAATTATAATAGAATTGTTTCTGACGTAGGTATGTTTGTTATTTTCTCGTTTCATTATGAAATCAGAAGGTACAGAAAGGAAGCAACAGTTTATATTGTCTGCTTTAATTTAATTTTTCCTTTTCTCAGGTAAATGGAGTTTTATTGTAGCAGAGAGTTTCTAAGGTATGTCAGTATAGGTACCTATTTATTTTTATTTTATAAAAACTTACTTCGTGTACGCACGGCGACAGATCAACCTACCCATAGTTGGACCTTATGTCCATGAACATAGAGTTCAACTATGGGTAGGTTGATCTGTCGCCGTGTGTACATAGAAAAGTTTAGCGGACCCAAGGAAAATGTCAACCTTCAACAAAGCCTTCTTTTTAAAAGTTAATCATTGCGTAAATTGAGATTTTAATAACATTTTAATTAAAAGAACATTCTTATTGAATTTCCCTACCCGCTGTTGACTTTGCAAAGGTACTTACGAGGTTTCCTAAAACGGAATTCGAATTGGATTACTTGCTAAGACGCCCAGAGGGATGCCTCGAGATAGCGTAGCATGGTTGACAAACCCAATACCTAAACGCTTTGGCTTGGCCTCTTCTCAACTTTGGTTTTTGTAATATACAAGGTGTTACAAAAGTAAAAATAAATATTTAATACTTTTAAGTGGGTGGCTTAGACCATCTAACTGAACATCTTTCACTATGGGACCAATATCAAAATCGCGAAAAAAATTATTACCTGTCCCATACATTTAGCTCGAGTAGATTTGTAGTTGAGTATGGAACATCAGATTTTTTTTCGTGAACTCGATATTGGTCCCATAGTGAAAGTTGTTCAGTTTGATGGTCTAAACCACCCCCTTAAATGCTTTTTTGTATTTTTGTAACACCTTGTGAATAAGGTTTTTCTTAATATGCTAACACTTTTTAAAGGGGACCATCAGACCGTCAAACTGGAAAATTTTTACCAATGGACCAATATAAAAATAGCGAAAAAATATTCTGATGTTCCATTCAACATTACAAACCTACTCAAGCTAAATGTATGGAACAGCTGATTTTTTTTTCGCGTTTTCGATGTTGGTCCCATAGTGAAAGTTGTTCAGTTTGATGGTCTGATCATCCTCCTACAAAACTGTCAGCATTTTAAGTTGGACCCTGTATAGAAAATAGTCATAATATACAGGGTCCTTCTTAATATGCTGACACTTTTTTAAGAGGATGATCAGATCATCAGACTGAACCACTTTCTCTATGGCACCAAAATGGAATTTGCGAAAAAAATATCCACTGTTCCATACATAACTGCAAACCTACTTGAGCCAAATGTATGGGAAAGCAGTTTTTTTTTTGCGTTTTCGATGTTGGTCCTATAGAGGAAGTTGTTCTGTTTGACGGTCTGATCATCCCCTTAAAAAAGTGTCAGCATATTAAGAAGGACCCTGTATATTATGGAGATAAATGTCTCTTTGTTATTTGCTTTGCGATTTTCTATTTAACTATCACAATTTCACCTTAGCTTTCTGTTTGCGAAATAATAATTATAACTTTAAAACTGTCTTGCACAAAACTCACATGTTATGTATGTCGCATTAAGGTAGATAAATAATGGATACCATCCTTAATTCTCCGGTTTAATGCAGTTTTCACCGGACCGGACTACGAAATAAATAAATAACCCTCCTTCTGGCTCAGTCGGGTATGAAGTATTTGATGTTAAAAGGTGTCTAAAGTGATAGATACCCAATTAAGCACTAATGAAAAAGTTAATTATGAGATTAATGAGCCAGCGAGTCGTCAAATGCTGTTGTC
Organism: Agonopterix alstromeriana; assembly: GCA_963924505.1. Taxonomy (NCBI): domain Eukaryota; kingdom Metazoa; phylum Arthropoda; class Insecta; order Lepidoptera; family Depressariidae; genus Agonopterix; species Agonopterix alstromeriana. The sequence goes on from OZ004661.1 coordinate 17,736,298, forward strand.
AATTTAAAATTTATCTTTAAGCCCTTGTTTAAGTTCTTTGATGCTATTGAAAATGAGGTAGTTTATTGATGGGAGTCAAAGTCAAAGTCAATATAATTTATTCAACATAGGAGCTTGAAGCACACTTATCGAACGTCAAATCTTTTTTAAATCTACCACCGCTTCGGAACGGGCTGTCGCTGTAGAGAAGATGCGGCCAGAAACTCTACAACATAACACGACTTAATAACGATTACAATATATATTCTTAAGCTAAAGTTATGTATACAATAATATACATAGACTATTTAATAAAATAATGATACTAACAGTAAAATAAATAAACTATAAGCTAGTGACCTCAGACCCAAGCATTTTGATCATTTAAGTATACCGGAATGATTAATTTAGTTACTGAAACGATATGTCGTGACGTACCTACGTACTTACATAATTATGTTTGACTGGCTTGTTTTTCATTATGTCACTGTGGTGCCTTCTAGTGCAAGGAAATCAAATTCGAAAATCATAAGAATACGCGCCAAATTTTGCTATTTTTTTATTAGTAACTCATTAAATATAGGACTTAAAAAATTGTTTACGTAAACATTTTCTACACAATGGTGTGTGTCGCAAGTAAAAGAGTCTTCAACTTATAAAGTAGATGCACGTAATACGGACTTATTCAAATATTTCTTTCCTTTGAAATTTATATATATTTTAAAGAAAAAATAGAAATATGATATGAACAAAATAAAGCCGAGATGTTGAAGATCATTGCTATATTTATCATTAATTTGTATGTTTTTCAACTAACGAGAAGACAGCTTCTAAAAACCAGCAAAATATGACCCGGCCCTGCGTTTCCAAAGAAGAAAAAAAAGTCGTTTGGTTGCGTTTTTTTTTTTATATTGGGCTTTTAAAACTATTGTTACTTGGGGCTTATCCAGAGAAGTAAAATAAAAATTATTATCGCTATCATTCAAGGAAGTGAAGATTATTATAAGACATTTGGTATGGTTAGCATGCAAATGATTGCAAACCCATCTATTTTTCGTTATTGGGGGACATTTAAATTCAGTAGGCGTCATCATGAGGTGTCACCCATATCGGAAATAAGAGGTGTTTAATCTTATTGAATAATTTAACGATTTATTTAAGGAATGGAAACCGTCGTCGGTGTCTATTTTGGGTCGGTGTCTTGAATATCAATCGGCCTTACAATTTATACGCAGCGATGGACTAAGGGGCTCACTGAGGACGTTATCCAATGTTTCCGAAGTAACGAAATCACACTGTCCTACATAACAAAGCAATCTTGCTAGTCTTTGTTACTTAAGGTAAAGATAAACTGTGCTCGATGATATGTTTTTATCTCATGCATGAGTTTTTGGGATAAACGAGTTTTCGTTTAAGGTATAAAAAGCGTATGAACTTGAAAATGTTGTAAATATTTCTTGGTAGTTTAATATACAGGGTCAAATTTATATTGTTAGCATCCTTTTAAAGTAAGACTACCCATCAAACTGAACAACTTTTACTTAGGGAGCAAACCGATCGGAGCGCAAAAGAAATCAGCTTTTCCATACTAAACTTCAATACCTACTCGACTCAAATGTAGGAATGCAACAGCAGATTTTTTTGTTGCTCTGATCCGTTTGCTCCCATAGTAAAAGTTGTTCAATTTGATGAGTAGACTCGGTAGACTCTTAGTTTCAAAGGATGCTAACAAAATCAAATTCACCCTGTATAGTTGTTCCAGTATAATATGCTGATGGTTTTTCAAGGGATGATCATCCCATCAAACTGAACAACTTTCTCCATGAGACCAACATCGAAATCGCGGAAAAAAAGCTGTCCCATACATTCTGGATCGAGTAGGATTGCAGTTTTATATGAAACAGCAGTTTTTTCGCGAATTCAACGTTGGTCCCATAGAGGAAGCGGTTCAGTTTGATGATCTGATCATTCCTTTAAAAAGCCGTCGTCATATTAAGAACCCTCTATGTTACACACAAACTAAATGTGTCCTTATTCTCAGTGTTAATAATTAAATCTACAAGTAATGAGATTACAGCTTGTAAGTTTAATTTCCGCCAAGTCGTCGCCTACGTGCCTTTATATGACATTTATATATATAGGTAGATAGGTGCGACGTCTACGAATGAACGTGGAAGGAACGGGGTAATTTATTACCCCTTCAAGCACTTACCTGCCAGTGATGATATGCTCTTTCGATTATCTGAGAGTACTAACATAACAGTCTAAATGCTATATTAGTATCTATTTAGGTACAATATATTTAAGGTAGCTGTGTCTGGGGTACGCCCTATTTTTTAACTTTGAGCGCAGATATTTCGAGACAGAAGCATTATATCGATTTAGTTTCTATGGCAGTTTTGTTTCATTGGACAAGACCTACCTAACAAAAAATAAAGCGATTTAAAAAAAAAAAATTACAACCCTTCATTCGTTGTATGGGAGGATTGGGAGGGGGTCGAATAAAATTGTTTTCTTCATAACTACGACATTTCTGTTTTTGGGTTACTGTTATCTGTCTTCATGCCAAATTTCGATTCAATAGGTGCAAAAATGAGCGGGTTATTGAGGCGGGGCACACAGACAGAATGGACGTAAGTATAAGGGCTTCTTGTTTGACTACGGAACCCTAAAAAAGTGTTATTTTAATGTTTGGTTACGTTTTATTATCATTTTTCCGTTTCGGTTCATAAATGCCCCCTTACCAAAATTTCTCTTTCCCAAAATCTTACAAAATGTCCCTTCCCAGAATGTAAGAGACATTCTGAACCGGAAGTTATTTCGGTAAAGGGACAATTAATTTATAAGGGATAACCTATATTGTAGGTTTAGAAAATAGACTTTGGTATTCAGCTATATAGGGTGTACCTTACAAAAAGGTGAATATTTGAGTAAGTAAATAATTTTAGGTGATTCTTTAGTAAAAGTGGCAGCAAAAATCAATCAATCAGCAACTCTCTTGGTATCGGACGTCAAAACGCGTACTTTTTGTATGAAAATTTGTACTAAATAATAAGCATTTCAATATTATAATTTATCATGTTATTCAATTAAAAATGGTATTCAAGGTAAATAATGACTGAAAATGAGAGTTTAGTTGCGACGAAACTGGAAAATGACAAGTCCGTAACAAATAGATAAAATATAAAAATGTTTTATGCAGTCAACTACCCTATTCCTCAAATTAGTAAACTTTTTAACAGATTTTATTTTTAATAAAACCAAATGTAAGAATAGTTTAGAAGTCCTCGATGTCGGTCACGCGACATTCGTTTCTCAATGAATTCTCAATAGATAAAGTAATATTTTTCTTTTGACTGGTAATGGAGGAAACTTATCCCTGCACGGGCGGAAATAAGCTGCCAATGAATAAATAATGAATAACGGGTCAAATCCTCTGCATACTTTCGTTTTACTCGGGTTTAACTTTTTCCCTAGATATTTCGTGAGTTAGGAAAAAGGTAGATTGTAATATTTAAATTCTTTTAGGGTTCCGTAGTCAAACAAGGAACCCTTATAATTTCGTTCATTCTGTCTGTCTGTTTGTATGCCCCGCCTCAATAACTCGCTGTTTTTTTTTCGCGATTTCGATGTTGGTCCCATAGAGAAAGTTGTTCAGTTTGATGATCTGATCATCCTCTCAAAAAAGTGTCAGCATATTAAGAAGGGCCCTGTATTATAGATTCTATAAGATTTGCTGTTTACGCAATAACGTTATAAAATAAGTGTATAATGATTAGAGATCGGATATTCGGATGCATATTTACCTAAACTTCATTTGACGACTCTATTTGCTACGAAATGATGGAAGCGGCTTCTTAAAATTTTCTTTTTAAATAAATCCCGTATGCAAGGGAAACCGGTAGTGCATAACTAATCGGAAGCATAGCGTGGAAGCGACTTCTTAAAACTATTTAATTTAAAAAGGAAAAAAATGTTTTCCGGTAAAATTAATCTCGTGATGTCAGGAAGTTCTGGAATGCAAACTCGGATGCATAGTATGGAAGCGACTAGTTAAAATTATTAAATTAAAAACAATAAAAATGTAGATATAAAAGTGCACTCCATAATAGCCAACACCTCAACTTTAGGTAAATATGCATCCGATTATCCGATCTCTAATACAAATGATACAAAAATGATACAAAAATCCTACCCTGATCCGAAGAAAACTATTTCGACTGTAGAGTTTTCCTCTTATTTTAACCTAATTAAAGAAGGTATAATTGCGCAGTACGGCAGTATACGTTTTCTGAAATTGGGTCATAATTTTAACTAAAAATATTATGCCTATCTTTATCATTATTTTAAATTTTACCTTCGATGTATTATTTTATGTTCATTGGCCAAATTTTTAGGGAAGTTTGATGGGGTCCACCACAGAACATTATAAGAGGGGTTAAAATGCAAAGTAGCGCTTTTGCTTCGGAGACGGCTATCGCCACTTGTCTTCCCGCTCACGCTGCTACAATTACTCATGCCCTTTCGCTCGCACCACGCCTCGCGCCTTATGGTGTTATGCAAATCATTGCATAACCTCTGGCGACACGTTCCACGCCTACTTTGCACTTCTAACCCCTCTTATAATGTTCTGTGGGGTCCACCATCAATATCTTACTTTCTTTGTGCTGTCATCAATATTAGTTATGTAAAATTAATGTTTCTCAAACGAATTGAAAGTTCAGAGACAAATAAAGTAACTGAATGAAGTTCGCTTCAAAAGACTCCTATCCTATCTTGTTATTGAAACTGCAAAGCAAAGTAACTTTTTCTTAGGGTTCTCAAATCAACACGGCTTACGGTCGCTGCCTTGGTTCATTACATAATGTTGATCAACTTACATAGCTTAGCTATACATATAGGGTCCTTCTTAATATGCTGACAGTTTTTTAAGAGGATGATCAGACCAACAAATTGAACATCTTTCTCTATGGGACCAACATCGAAATCGCAGTTTTGTATGGGACAGCTAATTTTTTTCGCGCTTCCTGAGGTAGGCTCCATAGTGAAAGTTGTTCAGTTTGATGGTCTGAGTTCACCGTTTCAGTAATTGCTAGGCTGTCACTTACATCCTGTATAATCTTTAAATGTGTGCCAAAAAAGGACGCTGCCATGTTATGAATAAAAATTTTTATTCTTTTCTTTGCACGAAACATAAAAATTTTCTCCCTAAAGATAAATACATCTTCACTTCCTACCACCACCATGTGATTTTTAAATTATATTCCATTTATTTATTTAAATGCCAGCCACGCTTTTAAAATGTTATTATACTATTATGTACAATAAACCACACGAACTGTCTTTCCTTTCAATAAATATATACAAGGTGTTACAAAAATAAAAGTAAAGATTTAAAACTTTTAAGGGGATTGTTTAGATCATCAAACTGAACAATTTTCACTATTTGAACAACATCGAAATCGCGAAAAAAATAACATCTGTGCATTAGCTTGAGTAGATTTGCAGTTTAGTATGGAACATCAGATTTTTTTTACGCGATTTCGATTTTGCTCCCATAGTGAAAGTTGTTCAGTTTGATGGTCTAAACCACCCCCTTAAATGTTTATTTGTATTTTTGTTACACCTTGTATTTTAGCCCCTTTAAAAATTATTTTCTCATAATCGAGAATCATAAATCTAGACAAAATCTGACGTGTGTTGTGGGTACTTGACCGCGAACGCAAATCGCGTTGGTTTGACCCTTTCATTAGGATTTTAATTGTTTTGTTTGTTGCTTACTTTCTACCTTCCCTACTTCTTGTTACTTAATTACTTGAATACGCTCTAGATGTTAAACTTTTATTACGTATGAGATTCAAGTTTGTGAAAAGCTATGTAATGAAGGTATTAAAAACCGACTCATACTTGGCCGGTTTTGATTATTTGTTATTATACTGTAGAGTTTGCTGTATTACCGTTTTTACGATAGAGGGAGAAGAAAAAACGTTGATAAAATCTAGTTTCTTGTCGAAGGGGGGTTCCCTTAATTTTTAACTTTTGTCCATTTTTATAATTATTAACAAGTCAGCTGTCTAGCTATTACGGTTCAAAAGTTACAGCCCTAAATAGATAGGGCGGACAGACGGAAGGACGGACATCCTAGGCTTAGTAATAGGGTCCCATTTTAACCCTTTGGGTACGGAACCCTAAAAATCAAGCAATAATGTTAGTATTATTACTATTATATACTTTGTACTATCATGTTAGTATGATGCTGAAACTGCCACCGTGGTCTAATGGTTAAGAGCATTGGGCTCTTGAAACGGAGGTCGTGGGTTCGATTCCCACGGGGGACAGCTGGTGAAATGTCATTTTGGGCGTTTTTCCCCAGTTGGCTAGGACATTGCAGGCCGAATCACCTGATTGTCTGAAAAGAAAGATGATTCCGTGCTTCGGATGCCACGTTAAGCCGTTGGTCCCGACTACTATCTCTCGTTTTAGTAGTCGTTACATAAAAACCAAGTCAGAGGCGGTATGGGGGTCTGAAAAAACTCTGACACCAGGGCTTACCCACACGATAACAAGAAAACGAAGAAGACCCGACAAACTCTTACCCATTTTACCGTATAAATATATTATATATTTCAAATATAGATATTTCAAAACCAAAATTAGCTGAATCAGTCCAGCCGTTCTTGAGAGATGGTGTGACCAAGTGAAATAGGATTAAATTTTGTATAGTTTTTTAAATTTCTTTAACGGCTCTGGATACTAGTCATTTTGAGTCATTCGTTATTTTTTTCTTTATATTCTTTATTTTGATGATGGGATGTTAGATGACGATGAATCTGTGGTCGATTTCGTAAACTCGCGCGTTGCCGCCAAAATGACCATGTACGAGTTAACTTGAATAAAAACGTATGTTCTGTTATCGTATTTATTTGAGATTCCTGTTACGTAATCGTCGTCGTAATTATGTCATAAATATCACTAAAACCATTTTTTTACGAATTTCAAATACGACGCAACACAGCAAGAGCAATGGCGCCAAGCAAAACTCCCATTTTGTATAGATTTTGAAAATGTTACCTGTCCATGTTGAAACCTCTAAACAAACTATTTTATAGTGTTTAGTTTATTCATTAACACGTTGTAATTACGCAAAATAACGAACAAAAAGATACAACATAATTGAAAAAAAAAACATACTGGAGCGCTTTTAAAGTTCCGTCTACTGCATATGTCTGGGGTTATAATGTTGTCTTGGATCTGAATGGCCTAGCTAGGCGGTATTCTGGTCTATGTGTGGGTTGGACCGGTCTCAGCCCAAGGCCGCGACGAGTCACGCGTCATAACTAACGTGACCATTTTTATTTTGACTCGAATCGGGACATATTGTCAAAGTTTGTGACTGTAACACAATACAAAATTGTATAACCACGTACTCTACCCATCAAATGCAATCCTGTCAGAACAAAAAAATCAGCTGTTCCATACTAAACTGCAATACCTACTCGACTCAAACGTGTAAAACAGTTGATTTTTGTTGTTGCTCCGATTGGTTTGCTCCCATAGTAAAAGTTGTTCAGTTTGATGGGTAGACTCAATAATGATATCAATTTTACCCTGTATACTAGATTGATGGGTTAGCTCTTAGTTTAAAAGGATGCTAATTATATCAATTTCACTCTGTAGATAGTATGACACTATCGGAGAATCTGTGCTCTGATTAACTAAAACCGTGATAATTTTGAGTCCCGAAGCTTTCCTACGGGACACCGGGTCGGAGGACCGAAAACCGGGACAGTCCCGTTCAAATCAGGACGTATGGTCACGTTAGTCATAAACACAACCGCGACCGCATCATCGAGCCCTCCCGTTTCACTGTAGCGGCTCGGAATATACAGGGTGTAAGGAAAAGTATAATTAACCACATACTCTATACATCAAACTGAACAACTTTAACTACGGGAGCAAACCGGTCAGCACAAAAAAAAATCTGCTGTTACATACTAAACTGCAATGCCTACATGACTCAAATGTCCAGCTGATTTTTTTTGTTCTCACATGTTTGCTCCCATAGTAAAAGTTGTTCAGTTTGATGGGTAGAGTATGTGGTTTTTAAAGGTTAATGATATTTTTCCTTACACCATGTATAAGAGTAGTAGCGGTTGAAATGTTGAACGTTGAATTGAAATAGAATACCTTTAATTTTTCATTTTAAATTAATAAAATTCACACTGAAATGATTGCTTTGTATCATCCGAGTCATTCTAGAAAACTAAATAAGAAGATATTTTCAGTCGTTGATGAAAGCAAAAGGTTGTGACGTGAGGTTTAATTCTACCTAACTCAGAAAGGTTCAAACAGAGAAAGCTTCGAGAAAACATAATTGTTCAGAATTTCCGCTTTAAACAAACGGCCGAAAGGGATTTGCCGGGAATTCGTTAAAAAAATTCAGGCCTCAGAGAGCGGGAACGAGCCTCCCTGGCCCTCGCAAACTTTGTTTCAAAAGGTTAACAGCTGCAACTTTTTCGCTAGATAAACTACATTATCCGTGTCTTTATGTACAAGGAAAAATGTTTTTAAACATTGTTTTGTTGAAAAGAATTTTTTGAAAAGAATCATTTTTTAAATAATTATAATTTTCTGAAGAGTTTAGTGAGATTCAAATTTTTTTTACGTCCCGTTTTACAGAAACACGCAAGAATAGGTTGTAAAAAAATCTTAAAGATGTCATGAAAATGAGTTTACATAAAAAAATGTTATTGCAAAAGTAGGCGTTGAAAAAAAACTGAATATCTGGGTAGGGTAATAGGTACTGAAAGTTACAACGATGTTGATGAAAAACTAAATCTTCTGAATATTTAGATACATACTATGTTTATTCTAGTTATACAGTGTGCAGATTTATCTTTGTGTAACGCCATCATTTTTAGACAAGACCTAACGAACGACATCTCACTTGATTTATTGAAAAAAACTATTTTTTTCCAAACCAAAGAGGGTTTGGATTGTATTTTATAGCATTATGGCATTATATGGGATTTCTGTTTTTGGGTTACTTTATCTGTCTTCATACCAAATTTCGATTCAATAGGTGCAAAATTGAGCGTGTTATTAAGGCGGGGCATACAAACAGACAGACATAATAGACAAAGTATAAGGGCTCCTTGTTTGACTACGGAACCCTAAAAGAATTGAAATATTAGAATCTACTTTTTTCCTAACTCACGAAATATCTAGGGAAAAGTTAAACCCGAGTAAAAGGAAAATATGCAGAGGATTTGACCCGTTATTCATTATTTATTAATTGGCAGCTTATTTCCGCCCGTGCAGGGATAAGTTTCCTCTATTACCAGTCAAAAGAAAAATATTACTTTATCCATGGAGAATTCATTGAGAAACGAACGTCGCGTCCCATAGAGAAAGTTGTTCAGTTTGATGGTCTGATCATCCCCTTAAAAAACTGTCAGCATATTAAGAAGGACCCTATATACAGGGTGAAATTGATATAATTAGCATCCTTTTAAACTAAGAGTCTACCCATCAAACTGAACAACTTTTACTAAGTATATGAGAGCAAACAGACCGGAGCAAAAAAAATCTGCTGTTTCATACTAAACGCAATGCCTACTCGACTAAAATGTATACAACATCAGTTTTTTTTGCTCCGATCGGTTTGCTCCCATGGTAAAAGTTCTTAAGATAAAAGGATGCTACTGATATCAATGTCACCCTGTAGATTCAAACAACAGACAGGCCGTCAGAAATCAGCAAATATAACTTAGATTTTCGTCTGCAAATCACAAGCAAAAAACACTACATATTCGGGAGAAACGTGCATAATTTTTTCAAGTGTAGAAAACCCTTTTTCTCTTTAACCATTTGTCCATTACTTGGTTGATCAGAATTCAGTAGCCGTTTCTCTCGTTCTCTGTTGTTATGCCACGCATGCAAGTTGTTTCTATCCTAGCTTACGATTCTGTTTCGGTAATCAGTCGACAGCGGTGGCTATATCCTTCTTTAGGGTTCCTTGAGAAAAAGTTACAAAGGAACCCACCTTTCTGTCTGTGTTTAATGGCCGATTATGTGGGCTTGAACTTGATCCACGAATGGTATGTAGAATGTGCTGGCTCTCGCTTCAGTCTAAAATCTTCATAGGAACTTCTTCTTCTTCGTTCTTTAATCTTCCTAATCCCAAAATAGATTTTCTTGCTCCAATCCTGCCTATGCAACGCGAAATCGGGCCAACCTTTCAGGAAGGTATTCATTGATATTGGTATTGGTTGAGCGGGCTCATTTTCCGCCACTCGACGTCTTAGGCGCCTATTTTGCGTGAGCTGGGAATAACTATTCTTGCCATCCTAGCTCCTCCAGGAAGCCCACCAGCTTGTTAATGCTACCGAATGCCTCTAGAAGGTATTCAAATCGTCGCTAGATTTTAAGGAGCAAGAATATCGTTGTTTGTGGCACCATGAAAGGAGAGGGATATAATGGAAACCGTTTATATTTTTAATTGACTCTACCACCAAAAATGTGTAAAGAATAATATAAATACAGGGTCCAACTTAACATGTTAACGGTTTTTTAAAGGGGATGATCAGATCATCAAACTGAACACCGTCCTCTGTGGGATATAAAGTCGAAATTGCGAAAAAAATCCGATACATTTGGGTCGGGTGGTTGCAGTTTTGTTTGGAACAGTTGATTTTTTTTCGCCTTTTGACATTGGTCCAATATAGAAAGTTGTTCAGTTCGAAGATCTGAAAATTAAAAAACCGTCAGCATATTAAGAAGTACGCTATTTTCTAAGTGACGTCGCATCGCATCATTCACCGCTACACAAAGCGCACACTTAGGTAAGCATTACGCTCGTGTGGATAAATTGAGATGAATGTGCACCATCCACTGGGAAGCCACGGTCTCTTAGAGTAGAGGCGCGACTAAACGGTCCCTTGTATCTTCTAATAAATTGTACTTTACCTAGGCCACAATGACGGCTTCTGTACATTGTGCACAAGTAAATGCATGTCATGTTTTGATGCATTCATTAAAATACTCGTAAGTACGCTAACTGGATGCTAAACTTACGCGTCCATAATGAGCCGTTCCGCTAAATTATGATTTGCATGTGATAGCTTTGCTATACGCATTATAATTTAGACGAATATGGTAGAAATACAACCCAATTACAAAAATAGCCCCAAATGAAGTAGTTTTGTGTTACAAAATATTCAAAGTAATATTATGACAACTCTAAGTAATTACAAATAGCGCAGCGATACGAAAACGATCTTTCCACTAAATCCGATACGATTTTTTCCATCACGAAAATAAAAAAACCTTGTTTGTTCGACAGATTATATCGTTGAAATATAAAGTTTTAGTAATATTTTTATGCAAACTAATATGACCATATTTTTATGACGCCGCACATAACATTCGTTAGTACAAAAATGGTCCGTTTTGGAGGTTGTCTTTTCATCTAATCCCATCAAAATCCACATCTATGTTTCGAGGTCTAACATTGACCTTTTCTTTACAAAGTCTTTCCCAAATAGTGCACAATATTTTATGGAAATGATCGTACGATCAAGGTTAAACAACTTATTTCGAAAAAGAGTGTTGTTCGATATAAAACTGCATAAGCATCCTCAGCCTCATTTCTTTTCAATGCCAACTTGATCCAGTTGTATGATGTAGTTTTCTGATCATCCCCATATTTCATAAAAACCCTGTAAGTAATGCGCGCTATTTTGAAATTGGACGAAGTCAAAATAGTTTTGTAATAATTTCGCCTTCGCACGTCAGCAGGTAAGGTAGGTAGATATCAGATGGACTGATTATACAAAACGCGTGTCGAAGCAAAAAAATAGCCTCGTCAGAAACAACCTAGATTGTCAAAAAGTTAATCTTCAAATGTACTGTTATTGAAAGAAACCTGGAGAAACGCCTGCCTTCCCGATAAGTGTGATTTGTTCCACTCAATGAGTTACTTTGTAAGAAGATACGAAAAGTGCTTTAGGAGACCTTTTAAAAATGTTGAGGTAACTATTTAAAAAAAATTTATGTTAACAAAAAAAAACTGGCCGTCGCGGGAAGCCCGGGCCGATATGAAACATAGAAATACCGCAATTGGCTATGTGCACGACACCAGCGCCCCTAGCGGTGTCGGACCGCCGTGAATTATTTCAAGTAACATGTTAGTTAAAAGTTTGTTATTTTTATAATAAAATAATGTAAAACCGAAAGAAATTAGCAACACTATCGATATTAAAAATTTTTAAATACCTATTTGCTAGAATCCACGATATTTGCAGTGCCAATTTCCGTACAAACTTTTATCCCGGTTTTCACTCCTTTGGAGATAAAATTTCAAAAAACCCTTTTTCGTGAGCACCTAGATGCCAATAGAAACTTCCATGCCAAATGTTAAGTTTGTAGTCTTTACAGTTTTGGAGATTTCGTGTTTGGTTAGTGTGTGGATTTGTGTAGATTCAAGAATATTTTACACAGCTTGTCCTACAAAAGTACACATTTCTGCCACCCCGGGCGCTGCGATCGATTTGTCAGTTCCCATCACCACTTCGCACATAGCCAATATCCAGATTTCGCGCGCTGTTTTTTACGAATATTTCGAACTATGCGCTTCAGGAACGACGAACTATTCGCATCTGTCAAACGCATGACGGCGTCATGCCATAATTTGTCTTCACGGCATACGCGTCAGTTTACTGTCAAGGCGCGCCAATAGATGGTTCACATCAAAAATTCAGAATTTATTATACGTATCTCTATTTCACAGATACCTGTAAATGTCTAAAGTTTATTACAGAAATGCTATAGGTACTACAAAAGCGTCATTGTCCGTTTACTGACGCTTGTCCGGGAGTTGAGACATGTTATTCTGCTTTCGTAGCGTCCAGGAAATTAGAAAATTTTTGTACCTACCTTTAAAATAGTCGAGTCGCGTGGCTGTCTGTGGAACGAAGTTACTGCAGATCGTTTTCTGTAAACCACGCCAAAACGACTTTCATTCAGGATTGATGTCTGTATCTAGGGGTATAGGGGTGACACTTTTTTAAGAGGATGATCAGTGACCATGAGTTTTTACTGAACTTTACTACTGTAGTAACGTCACCGTTTGTATTGAATTTCGTACAGCGCTCCTAGTGATTACGTCGAGAACTAATTTCTGCCATACGAAATTGGCGACGTAACTACAGTAGTAAAGTACTGTGAAAACTCATGGTAGGCCTACAGACCGTCAAACTGAACAACATTCTCTATTGGATCAATATCGAAATCGCGAAAAAAAAATCTGCTGTCCCATACATTTGGATCGAGTAGGTTTGCAGTTTAGTATGGAATCACAGATTTTTTTTCGCGATTTCGATATTGGTGCCATAGAAATAGTTGTTTAGTTTGACGGTCTGATCATCCCCTTAAAAAGTGTCAGCAAATTATGAAGGACCCTGTATATCCTACACGGTCTGTTCAACAAAAAAAAAAACGAATGGAACTTTTTAAAATATAATAACACAAAAAGTCCTGCCTGTCCAATAGTGTATAATATTGACGAAACTGTAGTACGTAATGCTGTATAAAATTAATTATCAACCATTTATTGAAACAAGTTTTTATAAGTTACCTATACTTAGACTTAATCTTAAACTATTATCAAATTGTAACAGAAGTGTCTGTACATTGAAGATATTTACACAAAAAAAGATGATGTTATGGTTTTTAGGTATCCCTGACTCCAAATTAACCTTTTTTAGAATTTTTGTCTGTTTGTTTGTGCGAGGATCACGCGAAAACTACTGAACCGATTTTGATGAAACTTTTTTGTTTGATAGCTTATGATCTGATTTAATATCTGGTATATAATTTGTGCGGTCGAAGTCGCGTTTAAACTCTATAGTTAATTATACTTTCGTCTTCTGTCTGTCTGTCTGTATGCCCCACCTCAATAACTCACTCATTTTTGCATCTTTTGAATCGAAATACCCTCCCCCCACCTCAAATTTTTCCGTGTATAAAATTAATATTTGTTTTTTGGGGATAAACTTTTAAAACATAATTTCCTCAAATTGCATTCACTTCCGAGCCTTCCGACTAATTTATTTACTACTAGCAGCCCGTCCCGGCTTCGCACGGGGTAGACAAATAAATTTTAAGACTCATTTTTCTACACCTTCGGTTACATTGTTCAAATTTTACCAAGGATCCCTAATTTTTTTCAAAATGAAATGTAGCCTATGTCAAATTGGAAGAATGTAACATTCTATTGGTGAAAGAATTTTTTAAATCGGCCCTGTACTTTTTGAGCCTATTCATTACAAACATACAAACATACAAAAATAGGTACAAATCTTTCCTCTTTATAATATTAGTGTAGACATAAAAACCACATACAGCCTAGATGTTACTGTTAAAGAGAACAAACCTGAAAGTGTAATTTTTTACAAGTAGGTATTATTAAAGGCACTTAAAGGTATGTAGTTAAGAGAAGAGATATTACTCTCCCTATTCACAACTTCTAGACACGTACGTATCACCTACACACGTAACTTGAATTACACCGTGTAATAGGAAATCGACTGTTGTCAAGGGAACCATTAGTACTTACCACAGACTATAATTAGTACCTGTAGGCGAAGAATATACAGATTTCAAGATGCTAAAGCGTCATTTGATGTTTCGTTTTCCTAGAAGCTTTACTAAAAGCAGTTATTAGTCGCATTGCAACTCTGTTATTGGGTGTTCGCGTGTCAGTTGCCCGGCTTTCAACGAAGGTCCACAATTTTATGATAGCTCAAGTTTTGTTTTGTGCATAAAGCAGTCTTTGAAGCTACAAAACCTGGGGGCACGGCAGTGCCCCCGCCAAGTCGAGCCTAAAAAGTGGCGCACTACCGCACCTGCCCCCCTAGACAAAGTGACATTCTATTGTCGTTGACGCTAGTAGAATATGACAGAATGTATGGATTTGACATTAGCGATCGTCAAAATGTTTCGAGTTAAATTTTGTCCGCTTCTACTAGCGTCAACGGTTATAGAATGTCACTTTGTCTAGAGGGGCTGTTTTCGAAGAGATTCGGCGAATTTTTGAGCGGTCGTAATTCGGTCTGGATAGTACCTGTGAGCTTAAATTTTCAAGACAGCACGTGGTCGTCACTTTTATAAAAATTACTCAATTTCATATTTATAGACCTGCTACTTTACATTTTATTAATATGAAAATTTCGTGGGTTTCATCACTAACTCACTCACTCACTTACACACTGTTGATCATCAAAATCTAACAGGTACTGCCCGAAGTCCTAGAAATTTGGCATGCAGACTGGGTTTAGCGTATAACAGAATACTCATAAATGCGTATATTCCCCCCTCCAACAACTTAAAGTGGGTGCAAATTTATATAGATAAGTGAAATGGTTCTGGGACCCATTCTCATGAAACTTTGAAGTCGTGTTCAATCTCTGTGGTACTATAATAAATGTCAACCTTCGATCCTCAAATCCTGATGCTGCAGGGGTACTGCCTAATCCGTGATACTTGAACCGTATACCGTATCTAAACCGTGATACTAGAGAATCTGCTGATTTTGAATTCACATTGTGGGTATTAGGCAAATACTAATGCACAAATTTCGGGTTCTAACTCCTCAGTTCTGAAGCTGCAGGGGTACTGCCACTTAAACTGTGTGGTTTAAGGACCTGCTGATTTTAAATTCGTATTGTGGATTTCAAGCAAATACTGTCATTGAACTCCAGGTTCTAACTCTTCAGTCCTGGTGCTGAGGGGTAAATAATTTATAATAATTGGGTACCATCGGCTTATTGTAAATAATTAAAAAGCAATAGCAATCTACAAAAAAAAATTGAGATTCCATCAAAAACATTTCATGTAAAAAAGTAGCCAAGGCAATCCTTTGACTCTTAAAAAGTTATGAGATTTCATTTTAAGCCAAGTCTTGAGTAAGTGTTCATCTCGGTCTAATAAATTTAAAAGGCTTTTTTACGTCCATCCCCACGGTTCAAGCCGTCTATATTATATACCAAAAATTGCGGTTCACCGGTTTAGCCGTGAAAACATTTCAGACAAACAGAACAGACCTAATATAACCCTAGAGAAACAGACTTACAAACTTACAAATTTACACAACATGTAAACCTAAAAAATGCGTTACATACTTTCTTCAGACCATTTCAGATTTCAATATTTGTCCAATTGTGAAAGTTGTTCAGTTCGATGGTCTGAACACCCCCTAAGTATGTAACGCATTTAATTTTACACCCTGTATACTAGATACGCATAAGTAAGTAACTTCCATCTGGCACATGCCGTCACATCTGCTAATAAGATTTTCTCTGATGCTCTGTAACTTCTGTGATATCAGGACGAGAGGTCGATATTACTTCCGAAGCTTAGGTAGGTACGTACCTAAGCTTTCGGAAGTCAAATCGACATTACATTACAGTGTCGGCTTCCTTTCAGCGGAAATCGAGTGGAATTGCTCGTGGTATGCAGTGTAAAAGCGAGAATCTATTTTCTTAAAGGCTTTTTCACATACCTTCGTGCTTCTCGAATCTGTATCGTTCAAGTTCATCGGATCGATTCTAATGAAATTTGTTTTCCTTTTTGTTTTGTTAATTCTGCACGTATTTATTATAGGGTGTAAAACAAAAGAGTAAAATATTTAATTAGACATAATGGTCAGTATATAGTATTTATGGTAAGGAAAGGAAAATAGGGTTGAAACACATTACCCGACGCGACCGACGACGGCTGGCCCATACAAAAATGACATTTAGTATGGGGAGCCGTCCGCCGTCGTTGCCGCGTCGACGGCGGACGGCATCCCATATACTAAATTTAATTTTTGATAGGGCCCGCCGTCGTCGGTCGCTGTCGAGTTATGTGACTTTAAATTTTTTTCGATGTTGTCTCCATTGTGAAAGTTGTTCAGTTTTATGGTCTAACTAAACCCCCTTTAAATATTACTTGGTTGTTGTATAATGGTCCTTCTTAATATGCTGATACTTTATTACTGGGATGATAAGACTGTCAAACTGACCAACTTTATCTATGGCACCAACATCGAATCGTGAAAAACAATCATCAGCTGTCCCATACATTTGGCTCGAGTAGGTTTGCAATTTTGTATGGAACAGGTGATTTTGTTTCGTGATTTCGTTGTTGGTGCCATAGAGAAAGTTGGTCAGTTTGACAGTCTAATCATCCCCTTAAAAAGTAACAGCATATCAAGAAGGAGCCTGTATAATTAGAAGAATGTGTATGATACTTAGAATTACTATAAAATTAATAAAATTATTTCAGTTTAAAATGTACATGCAAAATAACAAATTATTTTGCTCTGTTGCGGTAAATTGTAAACACAGCATGAGTACAAATGTCATGGTCAGACAACCATGATATGAGAGCTGGAATTTGTGACAGGGCGCCTGTCTCATTCCAAATAGCAATAACGATGTCGGAAACTGTATCTCTAACATATTTTTCAGGCAATATTTCTCAGCAGTTCGCTATAAACTTACTTACCTACCTTTAGGTACCTTGTTTTTTATCAAAATTCAAAAAGTCAAAAATAGTCATAGGATAGCATAGCATATGCTCACGACTATATTTCCCGAGGAGGTAGTCAGAGATATTCTGAAAACTCAGAAAATCCACGTTTCACTAGTAGTACCGAAATTTCTATCCAGTGTGACGGGGAGCGAGCCCGTCGCCACTTGTAATGGACAGTGGGTACAATACATGCCTCGAAATTAAAGCACGCATTAAAGCAAGTTTCCTGACAATGTTTTCTTTCACCGAAAAGACAATGGTGTTACAAATTGTATCATAAATTCCGAAAAAACTCATTGGAACGAGTCGGCCTGGACGGGGATCGAACCATCGCCTCCTACACGGCAGGCAAAGTTACTCGCCACTGGACCACCACGGCTGAAATATAGTCTTACCTTAACAAAAAAATTACCTGTCAACATTCTCTGGAATTTTACGAATCTTATACGCAGGTTCCTACGTATTACAGAATTCATAAGAATACAGATTAAATTATGCTACCTTTTTCTAATAACAACCAAAAAGGTATCATTGTATACGAAATGATAACTTATACAGGGTCCTTCTAAATATGCTGTCAGTTTTTTTAAGCGGATGACCAGAAAATTTCTCTATGGGAGCAACACAGAAATCGCGAAATAAAATCAGTTGTCCTATACATTTGGTATGAGTAGGTTTGCAGTTTGTATGGAACAACAGATTTTTTTTCGCGATTTCGGTGTTGGTGCCATACAGAAAGTTGTTCAATTTCACTGTCTGGTCATCCCCTTAAAAAAGTGTCAGCATATTAAGAAAAGGACCGTATACAGGGTGTAAGTGACAGCCTAGCAAATAGCCTACCTTGATGTTCTGAGTTCACCGTTTCAGTATTTGCTAGGTTACCACTTACACCCTGTATACTAAGCTGATTTGTAAAACATTCGCCCTTTGAAATACCAAGAGATTCAGTCAAAGTGAATTTGTGCGTAAAAACATAATGTAAATGGATATTAGGCCGCTGTGACAATATTGAAAATTCCTCTCAATGAAATAAAGAGAGGGACGAGCGTAAAATCAATTGGTGGAAAAAGCTACTTTATACCTAAATGAAAATAACCTTAGTGAGAATTTTTCAATATTCTTTAGTATTCTGGGTAATAAGAGTAATCTCGTATAAATTAGGTACTGTCAGTAGGTACTTCACCAATCTGCTTTCGTTATTAAGATTTTCTCAAGGGATCTAAATAAAACCGGTCAAGTGCGAGTCGGGCTACGCGCATGGTAGGGATCCGTAGTTGCCCGTCACAATATACGGACTTAGAAGGGGGCTTTTTGTTTTATACTACGGTTTAACGGCTAATAAAGTCTAAAGCCTACTTAGCGGAGATATTTCTTTTAACTTCTGCCGTGGATTTTTTCACGTATCCAGTATCAACCGTTTAGCTGGCAGAGGGGGGGGGGGGGGGCACTTTACTCTAACAACAATTTTAACTTTAAAGCTTAATATTTCGCTAACGGATACCTCAATCGAAAAATGGTTTTCTCACAGCGACAACATTTTTAAAAGACCAACCAACGACACCCCACACCATGGGATAGACGAGAAAAAAAATTGCATCCCCACTTTTCGTGTAGGGAAGGAACCCTATAAATAATGTTTTCAAGCCGCGGACAGACGGACAGACGGACGGACATGGTGAAACTATAAGGGTTTCTTTGTTGACTAGGAACCCTAAAAAGTTATACCTAACTAATCCGTTATCAAGCATTTCAAAATGGAGCATAAATTCAGATTATAAATCGAGTAACTGGTCTTCCCGTTGTTGTTAAATAACGATTACTATTATTGAGCTCGTCTAAGCGACGTGACTGTTACTTTATTAGATTTGGTACCGACAAAGACATAGACAACGCCAATTTCATTTGTCGGAGCAAAAATTTCATATTGTCAGTATCTTACAGTAAATACTCGTAGGTCAGTTAAAAATACAAAGTCTTTATCTTGTTATTGTATTACGACGGGGTCTAGGTCTCGCTTATTGGCCTCTCCTTGACCTCACACTAGATTAGAGCATTTATCGAATAGTATGAGATCCAGCATGTGCTATTTGCAGCAACTAAACTAACTCTATATCCTTCCAGCGCTGTCCATACAAAAGACGTGTAAAGAACATGGCCTACCGGTGTTTTATTCGGCTCCGCTGGAGAGGTTTTAGTGGACTGTAGTTTTTCTTCTGAGTGGTTTGATGTAAAGGAAAGTCTTGTTTGCAGCACTGGAGGTTTATTTTAGTGATTTTTACACCAGAGTTAGTTAGACGCACAAGCACCGTAGCAATATGGAAGGCGGAAACGGAAATACAACTTTTTTAATTACTACATTTTATGTTGGTGTTGCCAACAAGACGTTTCATCCTATTTTCAATATTAGCAAATTAAAGTCAATGAAAATTTCAAAACACGATCTAGACACTTATCTCTATATAGTTTGTCAAATTTTCGTTAAAATATATATTTTCAAATTTACTGTGGCTCAAAGATTTCCATACAAATCTTAAATTAATCCTAGCATTGAAACTATACTTTTTATCGGAAAATTGACAACATACAGACACAGAGATTCGATTCTATACTTCATTTCTAATAAGGACGAAAAAATCAGTTTTTGTTTCCTATATAGCTTTCTGGCCAATTTTGATTTGCAAATATAAGGTACTATAGCTGTTCTAAGAATACGTAAAAGGAAGTGTTTCAAATCTCGGTTTCTGTAATTCAAAATAGCCTTAAAATTACGTTGCTATTTGAAACGTAGTATAGAACGAAAAACTTAGCAAACATCCACCCCAAATTTTTACATTTATAATATTAGAAGCATATCACCAGCAGTGCTCAAACTCTGTAGCTTCACAGGTAGAGATTCCGTCGCCACTTTACTGGACTTTTAATAAACTGCTCTATCATTTTGCTGTCTCTAACTTTGACACTAGTAAATTATTGTGCCTAGCTTCAACCAACAACTCAAAGTTTCGACCTTTGAACGGCTGTATCTCCTAAACCGACTGATAGACCATGTCAGTTTTTGTATTGTTCGCATAGCTACAGTACATATTACAATAATATAATATGATCAGCCTTGAAGCTGAACGTTCATTTGATACAGACCTTTGAACGGCTGTAACTTCTAAACCGACTGGATTTATACAGGCCGACCTGGTCCATCCCCATCACAGAGATGCTCTACACCCTATGAATACTAAATCAGCCTTGCAATTGGTGACCAAAATTCCTCTTATCTCTTATACTAACAGTAAAACAACAAATAATAAAAACCGGCCAAGTGTGAGTCGGTCTCGCTCTAAAGGTCCTGGAGAAAGTAAAACTTTTTTGTAAGTTAATTAATATGTTGTGTGATGATGTGGTATGGAACCCTCGGTGCGTGAGTAGCCCGACTCGCAGTTGACCGATTTTATTATTTATTTGGAAGATTTGACTAAGGTAAGTTTTATATTAGGAATTTGGAAAAGCACTTTAAATGCATTTTATTGAAAATGAATGTGATTTTAACTGTCTTTTTTATCTATGGATAAATCTGTAATTCGTCAAATGTAGAATTATCTATTATTGTAATCGAAACAAGTATCACATTCAATTAAACCTAGATATCCATCATTTAATTACCAGCTGGCGGTTTCATTTCGAGCTGTCATTATCAAAGCGTTTGTGTGCTAATTTGAAATCCACACTTCGTTCACATAGAATCATTTAGGTAATTGCTTTGTTCCCCCATTCTAATTAACTGTTTTGATGTTTGAAATTCGAGTAGGTAAGTATATAGTAGTTTTTCGGGATCCTTAGTCAACAAGGAACCCTTATAGTTTCGCCATGTCAGTCTGTACGCGGCTTAAAGTTGTTATTTGTAAAATACAATCTTAAATTTTGTTCTTCTTTAGAACACGTGAAGTGGGGATGATTTTTTTTTAAAAGTATATTTTAAAATACGTTTATTTATCTTGTTGATCTAAAATTATGGTGTGTCAATGTAAAAATTATTTTCTGTGAAGCAAGCTGGTATTTTCAAGCTTTGATTAAATAAAAAAAACTGAAGATAGGTGACTTAGCTTATAGCTCATAGACCGCATAAAATGAACCCCCTTCGCCTTATTGGCTTAGTCGCAATCCGATTGAGATACTTTTTTGATTTTAGGCGGAATAAAGTTACCACAATGCCTTCGTGTGCTTTTACTCGTTTTACAAATTATTCGAAAAAGAAAAAACAAATCACACGACATTACTTTTCACTCGTAGTAAGTACATGAAAAGCAGATCCATTGTTCGAGTCCGCAATGCAAGAACGTCACCTGTCTTCCGCTATTTTAAATTTAATCACAGTTTCAATGGTTAAAAAACATTAAAACTGAAATCGTTCTGTTGTTACAGTACATCGGGACAATGGACGTTCCACGACCGACGAGCCGGGTTGAAATCGTTGCTGCGATGCGTCGTGTCCGAGTAAGTATTTTAACAAACTTAAACCTTATTACAGAGAATGCATTGCATGAATTTGACGGGATCACTATTCAGCCCCGGATCTAGGATTTTTGCGCCCCTACCCTCCAAGGGAGTAGCAATAATTTTTTCCCAGGGAGGCCAGGTTCACGTTAAGTCGTTGCAATAATACTTACCTAAAACTTAGAGGGAGCGAAGCGATCTCGAGATTTTGCTGCAATATGATTAGCTCGTCGCAATAATTATGATCCAAAATCTGGATCGAATTCTGTATTAGGTATGACTAACTGACTTGAGTGACTTGAATGAGTTTAAATACAACTAAAAACACGCAATATGCAATTTTTTTTATGTATTTTCAAGTCGTTGCAATAAATTATTTGCCAAACTATTGATTTTGGCGCCCCTTTAACTTGCCGCCCGGGACATAGACCCGGTTTGACCCCCCCTAGATCCGGGGCATGTCACTATTATGGAAGCGGGAAATAGGATTTGTGACTAAAAATGCGTCAAAAAGTGGACAGAAAAAAGTTGGTACGGAACAAAAAACATCGATGTGAGTGTGTCGACAAGCGAGCAAAGAGTGACAGTCTGCTTACAATGACACATAATTCCCAGGCGTCCCTTCGCAGTCTATTGTAGATTCGACGACTCTTTACATTGGATTTTTAGAAACTTTTTTAAAAACACTGTCTTTTCGGGGTGACGTTGCGAGGAGTTTTTGCATTATGAAACATCGCAACAAGATTCTCGAAAAAATTACTTAAAATCGATTTAGTATTTAAATTTTTTATATATCTTGTCTATTTTCCTTATTGTAAATCCTTGTCATGTTCTTGTTTTTTAATGCACAAAGAACTTTTGAAATTCGTGAATGTAAAAGTAAAACTAAAACAATTTGATCCATAATGTAATATTTTACAAAAAAATATGTTTTATTTTTATTTTATTCTCTTTCCTGATTGACAGACGCCATTTTGATATAATATACCCTATTTCACTCTCACAATTATAATAAAGGCTGTAAGGGCGTGACAAAGAAATGGGCATACAAACATACATACATACGTCGAAAAACATAACCCTCCTTCTAGCGCAATCGGGTAAAAACAAAATATATTAAGTGTTATTTAAATTGTCATAAATATGCGTCAAAAAACAAAAATAGTTGCATTCGATACTTTCCCGTTACGACTTACGACACGATATTTGCATTTCCTTCACAGTGAACTCCTAATTCGGACTTTGTGTTTTTATTCGTGAATATAAATGTGGTCTACGATTCTCAAAACTTTTAGTAAATTCACAGGATTTACTTTTTGGAAAAAATTTCCAGTGCTGACGACGATGCCGACACGCTCGTCTCTGTAACGCAATTTCCGATAAAATTATTAGTTACTGGAAAATTTTACAGTGGAAAACTTTAGCGTAAGATTTTAATTTAACGGAGATGAAATTAATTTTCAATAATGTCCATTGAGCTAGCTATCTTGATCGTAAGATCGGCAAGGAAGTCAGCCAAGACATATAGCTCGGATCTACGATTTTTCCGAGCCGGGGAAAAACTTTACTTTGGCGCCTCCAAGGGAGTAACAATATATTTTTTTCCCAGGAAGGCCAGGTTCAGGGTTAGGTCGTTGCAAAAATATCTAAAACTTGGAGCGAGCTCGAGATTTTACGGCAATAATTGCTAGCTCGTCGCAATAATTGATCTTAAATGTGGATAGAAAATCGGTATGACTGGGTAGTTTCAATACGATACGATAAAAACCAAGACCGAGCGAAGTGAGCTCAAGAGTTTACAGCAATATGTAGAATGAGATCATTGCTATACGATCTAAAATCAGAAGCGACCGAAGCGAGCTCGGGATCTTTTTGCAATAGTTTCGTTTAGTTATATTTTGGCGCCCCCTTAACCTGCCGCCCGGGGCGTGGGCACCGATTGTCCCCCCCCCCCCCCCGTTTTGATTTGAAGTTACTTGTTACGCTAAATCGTACCCCATATTAACAATATTGATTTCATAGTTGATTTTAAAGCAATAGAACTGTATCTGTGCGATATTCGATCTAACGTTTGTCGTAGTGATTCTATAAATTGATCGTTACAAAAAGGGTCGACCCGATCATCACGCTGTCACGTTATGTAAAAGGGTAATAAATTTATCCGTTCAGGATGCTTTTATTCAGCAAATGCGGGGGGCAATGTGATTCATTTATATTCAGGCGAAGGCTGCGACGCGTGTCATATTCATATTTCAATGTAACACGACCTTTCCCCACACGGCATGCCCCGCTTATACGATAATAATGTTTCCCCGACCCTTAGCGAACTCGTCTTTTGACTGCTTCTCCTTTTTGATTTTCAAATTCTTGTAGAAGGAATTGTAAGGAACTAAACTAATCAGATCATGGACCTTTTAAAGGTTTCAGCTCAAAGACTAGATAACTGAATGGTCGCTTGATGACTTTGTACAAGCGGTGCAGCGCTTTTACCGCTGCGCTGGTTAAACGGATGTCATTATGTCTTTGCTGTACGACGAAAGGACAATCACGTTAATTTGTTGCCAGCTTGCAGCGCTTCCACCGCTGCTGGTTAGACGGTTGTAAGGGTTGGGAGTGGGACGGAACGGTTGTGAGGATCTATACGGAGAAACACTTGTCGACACGAGATTACCCTAGCAGCGAGCACTGTCAACCCTTAGATTTTAGAGCCATATCAAGCGTACTCGATTTCGCAACTGCACCGCTGCAATTTTTCTGAGCGTCAACGCCGCGACACTGATTGTGTGAATAATTAAGGCTCTACCACCCAATTTTACTAACTTACCTAACATAAACTTTGTAACCATTTTATAGACTACCTATGGCACTTTTTAAGCAGAAAACTAAACTGAACAATCTACAGGACATGAGAAAAGATTTGATTTTTCTCGAAATCTATTATAATTAACACAATTGAAGAAAAAGGAATCTAACCCCTTTTTTTTGATCGGAAGAAAATGAAAATTTACAATGTAATTCACAATATAACATAAAATGATTTGGTTTTCTTATTTTTTGAAAATGCATCTCATTTTAAAAAACGGCTATATTCTGACCAGAGCCACGCGCTCATTCACATCGGTTGGTATGGAGTCGTTTTCCGGGCGGATACGCCTAAGTCTAAATTCTAATTGTTCCTTTGTTCAAATCCTCATCTTAAGAGGATAGGCGGGCTCTCGATGAAATTTCCAACTTTATTCGTATTTTTCCGATCCGCCCATCCCACACAACCAACTGACTAGAGTGTGAAAGAGACAACTGCAGCTCGAAATGATTTTACTATTTAACTTTCTACATAAAATGGACGAAATCTGCATTTCGTATTCCCCTGTTTCCTCCTCCAATACTAAACAGATTTGAATAATTCTTTCAGGAATAATATGAGAAAGATTTTGGATATGTTTGTTTGTTTTGTTTTTTTTATTTATATTGGTCAAAATTTGTTTGATGGATGTCTGGAAACGGGCGATAAAATTGGGCATTTTCGAAGGTCTCTAGTTATTACAGTAATTAACTTATGCAAAAAAGCAAAACATAGGGACATAGCAAAGGTAACATAGATTGTATGGTAAAAATTTTTGCTATAGTGTCATCCAGAGAGAAAACAGGGGAATAGGAAAAAACGGTACTAGTCATCCTCTTAACAGTCTGTTAAGAATCTCATTTCAGAGAAACTAAGTAAGAATCAATGCTGACCGTAGTTTCAAGAACCCTCGGTTCTGAGAACGTTTAGCACAGCTGACTTGATGGAATAACACCCCACAATCGTTCTAAAAGGTCCACAAATTCCAATAGTTTGTGTACATTAGTCGACCGTTTCAAAGTTGCTTATTTATGGTCTTGTCAAATCTACGAGTATAACATAATCCGAAAAAAAAACAAATGTTGTAGGTACTAGTTAAAAACGAATATACAGGGTCCAACTTAATATACTGACAGTTTTTTAACAGAATGATCAGACCATCAAGCTGAACAACTTTATACAATGTGTTAATGAATTAACGCATTTGTTTAGAATCGAGAGCAGAATCGAATTATCGATTTTTTTTCTTCAAAATATTAAATAATTTGTTAGTAAATTTACTGAACTCGATCTCAACCCACTCTCACCCTACTTACTACCTCTTAAAAAGTGTCAGCATATTAAGAAGGACCCTGTATCCACATATTTTTATTTTATGGGAATTGTAAAGTATTTTAAAATGTCCATTAATAAAATTAAAAAAAAGGGAATGCAGCTGAAAATAAGACCTTTCATAATTTCCGCCACATTCATTCAGAACATGAAAAACTTTTCGCTAGATTCGATAACTGAAAATATGTTGATAGAGGACCTTTCTGAAAATATGAAAAAAATATTCATGCAAATCGGTAGCGTTGGTTTACGACAAATAAAATGTTGACTTACCTTTACTGGTCATAATGCTATAATTAGCAACTACCATTATGGCTATAGGCCGGCGGTTTAATATGAAAATTCTAGATAGGGTGTAAGGAAATGTATCATTAACCTTTAAACCACATACTCTACCCATCAAACTGAACAACTTTAACCCAGGGGGCAAACCTGTCAGCGCAAAGAATAATCAGCTGTTTAAATGTAAACCATACTTTTCCTTACTGCGAATTTTAAAAAGTTCCATACATAATTTAGCGAGCGCATTTATCAATTTTCAGGCCGATTTTCAGGTTCTGTGTTCAATTGTGACTTTTTGTATTAAAATGGGGATTATTTGATAGACTCGAACAATCTGGGGTCTTATTGTGTTAGTAACTTGATTCAATAGGTATCAAATGGGCATGGTGTTTTTGGCAGCACTTAGCGATTCTGCCTCTTAAAATTTAGTCAATTAATTTCAGACAATGGATATGATGACCACAGAAACATAATTGCCTATACTTCATTCCAAATAAGGACGACGAGATTTTCCGATTCCTATTTAGCTTTCTGGCTAATTCTGATTACCAAATATAATTATTTTGTTGGATACATATACTATCCGACATATCTTGGATGCTACTAAAGCTGTTCTAAGATCAATTGAGAGGAAGTGTTTCAAATCTCTGTTTCTGTAATGCTATTTTGAATAGTACATTCATAATACGTAACCGAAGATCTTGTAAGCTATATAAGGTGGACGCATAATTATTCGCGGCGAACGAGCCGAAGGAGGCGAAAGAATCGAATTTTAGAATTCTTTACATGAAATTCTATGACTCCTCGCAAACATATCCGCGGCGAATCGGACGAATCGTCAGAAGAATTAGAAGTAAATTCGTTTCGTTCGCCACCTTCGGTTCCTTCGCCGCGGATACAATATGCGTCCACCCGTAATCGGAAACTTACACAATTGGCTCGTATCGTAAGTCCACTGGACTCAACTTAACACGTGCCGTTTGGCGGCTTCCTCTCTCGGTTTCATTTAAGACGACGTGTTAATAAAATCCTCTCACCCTGTTAACTTCATCTTTCTAATTGTTCGACCCCCCTTCTCTTTACGACATTTTCTCGCTTTTAAGTATAATGCTGTTATCCCGTAGAGTCGAGTTCTGTAGCGCGTTTTGTGTTTCTCCGCTGAGAAGTTTAAGCTTCTTTAAAGTGTTACACTTTAGTGTTTTTTTAAGCTGTGCTGTGTTTCGTCCTTTTGTTGGTCTCCGCCAAGGTTTTCACCGCTTTCTAAAGCGTACAAAATAAAAATAAGATTGTAGGGTTAGTTTAAAACTTTGACTATTTATATGTGAACTGGTTACGTGTGTAATTCTACTAACAAACATTTCTGCCACTTTTTGCGGGGGGCGAGGTAACATGAAATCCGCAACTTTGGATTTTATTCCCCATAACTTTAGATTCTAATTTTGAAGGTTAAAAATCATGAAAAGTAGTCTCGTGTGAACCCCAAACGTTCTAAGTTCGAAGTTATTATTTCGCAATTATAGGCTGTCTCGTTTAGTGATAAGGTGTAAAATTGAATGTAAATGCACAAGATCAATTGTGCTTATACCGTGGCAGAGGGGAAATGCTACCGCAAGGCTAGTCCTTATAATAATTAGTCAAAGGTTTAAAAAAAACGTTGTACGTCAAGTGATGACGTCACGATTCTTAAGTACGAGAGTAAAACTCCGGCGTCGATACGACTTATAGTTTCTCTATAAATAAATGTCTTTGGCCTATTTAAGGGTTATGAAAAACAGAAAAATATTATAATACACAATTGAAAACTTATTTGTGTTCTGATTAAATATAATACACTAGAGTTTACCCACGACTACGTCCGCACAAATTATATAATTACTAGATTTTAAGTCAGATCATAAGCTATCAAACAAAAAAGTTTCATCAAAATCGGTTCAGTAGTTTTTACAAACATACAAACAAAAGGTTGATTTGAAGTCCGGGAAACCTAAAACCATATCGTAATCTTTTTCATATAAATATCTTCAATGTACAGATACACTTTTGTTACAGTTTTATAATAGTTAAGATAGGATAACATTACCTTCATACATTATTTTGGAAGTTTTACTGTGACTAGGTAGCGAAACATGTTTTTTTTATTTTTCTTTTGAATTTTTTTATCCGGTCATAATGTCTCAGTATTAGATGGCGATTTATACTCATTATTAACACAATTAACATTACAAATAACATGAAAAATATAAAAACACGACCAAAATGTCAAAATGACAGAATCGGCAACGTAGTCTTCGTCAAAAAAGAAAAGCTTTACAACGCATTGTAGGTACTTCGTCATAGGCACTATTCTATATAGGGTTTTTTTAATATGCTGACACTTTTTTAAGGGGATGATCAGACCGTCAAACGGAACAACTTTCTCTATGACACCAACATCAAAATCGCGAAAACAAAATGGTGTTCCATACAAAACTGCAAACCTACGCGAGTCAAATGTATTGGACAGCTGATTTTTTTGTCGCTATTTCGGTATTGGTCCCATAGAGAAAGTGGTTCAGTTTGACGGTCTGATCATACCCTTAAAAAGTGTTAGCATATGAAGAAGGATCCTGTATTAGCATAAATTATTCGCATGCATGCAAGCTTCGTCAAACTAAGACTAAAGGTGTACTTCCGATGCCAACGGACGATGCGACTGACACGCGCGTCTGACGCGTGGTTCTGTCATATGCCATATGTCTATCGCATCGGCCGCGCGCGTCTGACGCACGCGTCAGTCGCTGGCATCGTCGGAAGCGGCGCCACACGTTTTCATAGTAACTAGTATGGTCAAATCGGCCGTCGGCCGCGAGCCGCGCGCGTCAGTCGCATCGGCCGCTGGCATCGGAAGTCTACTATGAGCATCCGCAACATGCTTTACCTGCCTATGTCGTTATAAAAGACTAAAATACCATTTCGATTTCATCGAATGCGTAGTTAGTGCAATAGACTAGTTTAGTTCAAAAGCTTTTAATAACTTTTGTTTAGCCATAGTTCGAATTGGTTTTTATTATTCGGGGTGCCGTTTTTTGTTTACAAAAACACTTTGTTGAATGTAGTATCAGTCAAATTATCGGTAGGTATAGGTATCTTAAAGATCGTATTTTTCCTTCTACTCCTTTAGGATTAAATGTTATTTTTCAAAGTCAAAGTCAAAATAATTTATTCAATATAGGAGCTTGAAGCACACTTATTAAACGTCAATTCTTTTTTAAGCTACCGCATCGGAACGTGTCGTCGCTGTAGAGAAGATGCGGCCAGAAACAGTCAATATAAATTCTTAAGCTAGGGTTACGTATACAGTAATACACAGTCTATTTAATCAAATAAATGATACTATACAGTAAACTATGAGGTAGTGACACTCAGACCCAAGCATTTTCAGTGTAGAGATAAGTCGTTAAAACATCTTTTCTTTTTTCCAGTACGAATTCAAGGCAAAAGGGGTGAAGAAACGCAAGGTGACTGTAGATGTTTCCACCGACGGTGTGCGGGTTTCGACGAGAAAGAAAAAAAATAAAAGCAACGTGAGTTGATTTATATTTATTGAGTCCGACATCTACATTTTATTACGTTTTCAATAGTACTACTTTATTCTTTTTGAGTTCTCTATTTTGTTTTTCTTTGACATATAAAGCTTTTATACTGTTACTGTGGTACAAATAAACGTTGTATAAAATGTTATACCAAGAGTAACTAAGAATTATAACTACTAAACTAAGAATAAGCAAAATGTCTACTAATAATCCCGGAATAACTTAAACCTATACTTCATTCCAAATAAGGACGACAAGATTTTCCGATTCCTATTTAGCTTTGTGGCTAATTCTGATTACCAAATTTAATTAATTTATTGGATACATATACTATCCAACATATCTTGGAAGTTACTAAAGCTGTTTAAGAATAAGTGAGAGGAAGTGTTTCAAATCTCTGTTTTTGTAATGCAAAATAGCCTTAAAATTTCGTTGCTATTTTGAATGGAGTATAGTATAACGTCGGTGTAACTGTTCTGTATGATAGACACATTTCTGTTTTTTTCTTAAGTTTATCTATGAACCGCGGCATTGCCACCAACGTAGTTACGAGTTTACTCGTACTAGTAAGAAAATTACGATCTCCTTATTCTTAGCTTATTGTAATCATAAGCATAAGCATATGCTCACGACTATATTCCCCGAGGGGGTTATCAGAGATATTCTGAAACCTCAGAACATCCACGATTCACCAGTAGTGCCGAAACTCTGTCCAGTGTGTTCTAATCATAACTATTCCTAATATAAGGATCGAATCAACCAGTTTTTATTTGTACCACAGGAGGTTTAGGTACAGGTAGACAGTGAAACAAATCATCAGTCGTCAGGTTTTACAGATTATTACAACACATCCTCACATATTGTTCGAACGTTTAAAGGAAAATGGTTCAAAGTTTGAATTTAAATTGTTATCATATTTTATTATTCACAATCTGTTTAGTAATCTCAAATCTACTCTGTGTAGTGTCTTTCGGGTATAGAAAGCTGAAGGCCAATAAATAATAGCCAGAGTTCTTCCGAGCTCTACGGGTGCGATTACTATCAGAAGTATGGATATGACCAAAAATACCGGGATGTCCCGGGATTAAATACATTACTAGGATTCCGAATGAGCATGATTCTACTGATTGTAGTATACACAATCATTTCCTTTAAATGAATATCAGGAAACTGGTTACTAAGCTAAGTAAATGAAACAATCATATGATATTCAGGATATACTTATAGGGTAGCCCGTAGTCGCTGCGTTCTATTTTGGGTGCCCTTTCCAAGTTAGTTACCCAGAAAATCAGTTTTATAAGATCGTTTCTGTGTTAGTTAGTTTCTCTGTAGTACTCTGTACTTTGAATTCTAAAATGCACTAACATATAACATTAAGGGTCTATTACACCCCTTCCGAATAAGTTCTTGTTAGCTTATCCGACAGCTCATTTGACATATTCGTCATACAAAATATGTCAAATGAGCTGTCGGATAAGCTCACAAGAACTTATCCAAAAGTGGTGAAACAGGCCCTAAATGTATTTCTAAAATATATGGAAACAATTTCGATACATTTTTAAACTCAAATGGATTCCGGGAAGTCGAGGAATTTTTATAACCTATATAAAAACTCCTCGACTTCCCGGAATCCCGGGATTTCCATGTCATATCCATGTTAGTGATAACGTCTATAACTCTTTCTACTAATGTGTCTAATGCTAATCCACAAAACCCAATACCTAAGCATTCAATATTGAAATTGGTTTAATAGAATGGGAGAACGGGATGCACCTTACTTTTTTTATTATTCATGGAATTCTGATAAAATTTACATAGCTGTCTTGACTCAATCCGAAGTTATATTGAAAATTTCGATGAACTCCACCGAAGCACTTTGCTTCGGAAACCATTGAAAAGTTTCTTGTTTCATAGTATAATATTACAGCAGTTTCCGGTAGCTACATATTATATCAAAAACATTTATGAAAGCGATTTTGTAAAATTGTCAACTGCGTTTAAGTAACTTCTGAATATTTATTCTCCGTTTTCTTTGTTCTAATAATTTATGTGAAAAATTGATTCTCCAAAAACACTGCTTAAATCATCTGCAATAAATGTAAAGGCCTATGATGATCTTGTAAATGCATCTGCGTTCATTTCTTAAGAAGTACGTACGAAGTATTATAGTACTCTGTGGAAGTAGGTACCTAACTTGTGGGAGCGATTGTAAGCCGTTTGCTATTGTATACGTCCTATGGCCAACGGATCGAGACAGACGAATTTACCTAACTGTTCTATTTTTGTTCGGTTTGAAGCAATACGATTGTATTTCCACTACACACATCAATCTCTAGAGGTTTCCTTTCTTTCGAAACGTTAGCTTTGACTCTATGTATTTTTAATAATTCTGTTTTGTGTAAAGGTTAAACCCAAAATACCTACTACAGATAGTAATCTGTACTAAAGGTTTTGAAAACGGGAATAGCTCTGTTATCGAGAAAAAATCTTCTTAGGTAACCTTCCATTCTTCCTCTATCAAGACGTGTCATGTCATTGAAAATATTTCCAGCTCTGCAACTATACCTTCCACTGTAATTGTGATTTATGTTATGGTCATTGGTTGTGTTTTAGATACTTCTTCTACTTCTGGAGAATCACACGTCACATACAAGGTGGAAAAACGATCGATGTTCAATCCAGTACAGTTGATCAGACTTGTTAATAAATAATACTAAGTCTTCAATAATATAGCCCAAACGAAACTCCATATGCTCACGACTATATTCCCCGAGGGGGTAGTCAGAGATATTCTGAAACCACAGAACATCCACGTTTCACCAGTAGTACCGAAACTCTGTCCAATGTGACGGGGGGTCAAACCCAAACGAATCTGGCATGCCTTTATGGTAATACGTTAGTAAAAATCTTTAACGGTGTAAAAAAAATCATGATCTACTGCTTTTCATATAGGAATACCTCGAGGGATAATCTCTGTTTACAGATTCATTCTTGCATAATAAAGCAGTCTCTTGCGACTTTTTCTGTCATTACCCTTTAGGTAGGTTGTAGTTCGGTTGTTTTTGGTAGGATTTATTCTTTGACTAATTATTATAAGGACTAGCCTTGCGGTAGCATTTCCCCTCTGCCACGGTATAAGCACAATTGATCTTGTGCATTTACATTCAATTTTATACCTTATCACTAAACGAGACAGCCTATAATTGCGAAATAATAACTTCGAACTTAGAACGTTTGGGGTTCACACGAGACTACTATTCATGATTTTTAACATTCAAAATTAGAATCTAAAGTTATGGGGAATAAAATCCAAAGTTGCGGATTTCATGTTACCTCGCCCCCCGCAAAAAGTGGCAGAAATGTTTGTTAGTAGAATTACACGCGTAACCAGTCCACATATAAATAGTCAAAGGATTTATTAGGTATTGATTGGTTAAGCTGTTTTGTTTAGGTTTTATTAAAAGCTTAAAACGGACCCATATGTACAATTTTAGTCCAAAATAAGCTAGGTTACTATTAAATAAAAGGGGACTGGGAAAATTAAGAAGGGAGAATTCACAATCTTGTGAATAGTTAAATTTGCATAGAACTAAGGGAAGGGTTTTGTGTAAATAATGTCAACCCTTTGAATATTTGGGACGAGTGTTTGTTTCAGACGGATTCAGGGTTCCAGTATGCGTCAATGTCAAGAGAACCAGTTAGTCAAAAGATTTAGCTGCTCCAAAAATAGAAAGCTACTACCTTCTAAATAAGTACGTAGTCTAGCTTCATGTTACGTTCCTAACTCGTGTCGTTTTCAAGGAGATGTAAAAAATTACCCGAGACGTCGTATGCGTATTAAAATAAAATAGGAATAGTTTAGCTTTGTATGAGTGAAATAATTTTTACAATCGGTTCAGTAGATCCAGAGATTACTCCCAACCTTAGACAATACAAGGGACCAGCCTTACGGTAGCATTTCCCCTCTGCCACTTAACAAGATCAATTGATCATGTATATTTGCATACAATTTTATACCTTATCACTAAACCAGACAGCCTATAATTGCGGAATAATAACTTTAAACTTCGGGATTCTCACGAGACTACTTTTAACAATTAAAATTTGAATCTAACGTATTGGAATAAAATTCAAAGTTGCGGATCTCGTGCTACGTCGCCCCCCGCACAAAGTGGCTGAATTACACGCATAACTCGTCCATAGTTAAATTATCTAAGCTCCCAACATACAACCAAACCTCTTTATAACATTTGTGTAGATTCAGACGTAGATAGATAGTGATATGATGTAATTATGTGTAACGAATATTTGCGTGGTTGATAATGGAACGACGATTTCACGCATTTGTGACGACAAAACACATTTTCACGTCATTCAAAGAGTTAAATAAATTCACTTCCATGATGCATAAATCGCCAATGCTTGCAATTCTTTCCCGACAGCTGCACATTTTTCGGAATTGCCGCAACAATATATTTCATGCTCAGCTGGGATAAGGCTCCATACATACGAAGTTTAATTATATTTTGGATTTCAACCAATTAAATTCACAGAAAATGTTTAAACACGATCTACAAACTATTAATCTCTGAGCCTGTGGTTTATCACATTTCGAGTTTTAAAAGATTGCCATACAAATCGGTTTCTATCTATTCTATACCTATAATAAAATTGTAAACTTGGCGTGGATGTACATTGAAGATATTTGCAAAAATATTCATTGGGGGCGTTTCCGTAATTGATTCAATGCATTGAGACCATTTTAGGAATTTTTGTCTTTTTGTTTGTGCACGCATCACTTAAAAACTACTGAACCGTTTTGTATGGAGTTTTCTCAAATCATAGGGCTTAGTTAAGATTAATACTTAGGTTTTATTTCATCGCAATTGGTTCATTCAATCAAAAGTGATGAGTATTTAAAGTCGGTGGTCATCGTTGTATATTTGCTCAACTAAAGTATAGAACTTTTTACTTTCCTTTGAGTTAATAATATTATACGCAGTCGGGTTTTTTGTTTTTAGGGTTAAAACGGGACCTTATTACTAAGTCTACGTTGTCCGTCCGTCCGTCCATCCGTCCGTCCTTCCGTCCGTCCTACATATTTAGGGCTGTAACTTTTGAACCGTAGTAGCTAGACAGTTGAAATTTTCACAGAATATGCGTTATTACGGTGGATTTGGTAACAAGTAATTAAAAGGTTAAAAATTAAATAAAAAAGGAGGAATTACGCCTATTCATTTAAATTGTGCTCGGCGAAAAGCGACAAATTGGGGATACTTGGATTATACAGGGCGTAACAAAACACCCTAGTAATACATAAAGGGGTGCTTCAGACCATCAAACTGAACAACTTTCATTATGGAGCCAACATCGAGAAAAATAAATGAAATTACGACACGACTAAAATGAATGGGACAGATTTTTTTTTCTCTATGTTGGCTCCATAGGGAAAGTTGTTCAGTTTGATGGTCTGAGTTCACGGCTTCAGTATTTGCTGGGATGTCACTTAAACCCTGAATAATCCAAGCGTCCCCAATTTGTCTCTCTTTTCGCCGAGCACAATTTAAATGAATTGGCGTAATAGCAAAAGTGACAATTTTGAACAGGATGTTTGTTAAAACCTTTGAATGGCAAAGACAGGGTTAATAATCGCGTGTAGTCGCTATCAGTATTCCCAGGCGATGGCTTGTAATTACGTTACAGCGAAGCTCGGGCTAATTGGGCTATTTCTTACCCTCTTAGGCTTGGCTTTACTCGACTATAACTAAACACCGTGTGATCAATAGCAGAGGTGTATTATTTAAGGCGTTTGCTAGATGCTACACAACGTTAGATAAATAATAGCATAGCATATGCTCACGGCTATATTCCCCGAGGGGATAGTCAGATATATTCTGAAACCACAGAACATCCAAGTTTCAGCAGTAGTACCGAAACTCTGTGCAGTGTAACGGGGGTGAGCCCGTCGCCACTTATAATGGACAGTGGGTACAATCCATGCCTCGAAATTGAAGCATGCAGGTTTCCTCACGATGTTTCGTTCACCAAAAAGCCAGTGGTGTTACAAATCGTACATAAATTCCAAAAACTCATTGGTATAAATAATAATAAAAACAAAAAACATATTTATTTCTCACCACAATCAAAAGTTACACAGAGTAGTGGTAACTAGTGACAGCCTAGCAAATACTGAAACTGTGAATTAAGACCATCAAACTAAACTATGAAGCCACTCTCAGGAGTGGTATTTTTGAAAGACATACGTTGAACTCAGCAGTTGAAAATGTCAAAATGACTATGGAGATATGCATCTTTCTACTGCTGATTTGACTTTCAAAAATCGCACTCCTGGAGTATGATTTTTGAAAGTCAAATCAGCGGTAGGAAGAAGCACTCCTGGAAACGCGAAATCTCATCTCAAAAATCAGCTGCTCCATACAAAACAACTGTACCTCGACTCAAATATGAAACAGCACATTTTTTTTCGCATTTCCTGAGTGTGGCTTCATAGTGAAAGTTTTTCAGTTTTGATGGTCTAAATTCACCGTTTCATTATTTGCTAGGCTGTCACTTACACCCTGTATACACAAATAATTTTATTAATATTCTTAATATACAGTAGTCTTAGTACAAGGGCGAAGCTAGGATTTGCTTCAGGGGGGCGAAGGCAGGGAAAGTAAATAAATAAAAACCAGCAAAGTGCGAGTCTGACTCGCGCAAGGAGGGTTCTGTACCACTCTACTCACTCATCCGTACAATTTTACCAAAATAAAACTTGTTTTCTCCGGGATCATAAGCGCAAGCCCGACACACACTTGACCGGTTTTTATTATTTATTGTTTTACCCTAGAGTAATAACACCAAGTTTTACGCTTATATACAGGGTCCAGCTTAATATGCTGACACTTTTTTTAAGGGGATGATCAGACCATCACACTAAACAACTTTCTCTATGGGACCAAATCGAAATCACGAAAAAAAATAAGCTGTCCCATACATTTTGCTCGAGTAGGTTTGCAATTTTGAATGGAGCAGCAGATTTTTTTTTTTTGCGATTTCGATGTTGGTGTCATAGAGAAAGTTGTTCAGTTTGATGGTCTGATCATCCCGTTAAAAAAGTGTCAGCATATTAAGAAGGACCCTATATGTATAGAACTATATTAGGTACTGTTATCTATTCTGTGTATATGTTTTAAGAGGATAGTTTTTGCTGACACGTTGCGGTTTTAGAGGGGAAGACTCACGGTTACGTTTTATTTGCTTTAATCCGTTTGTACGAGTTTTCAGCTAGAACACCTTTACTAATTGGCAAGTGTTAATTGAACTTAGTTACTTAGGAAATATTTGTATACAAGGTGAAATTTATATCATTAGCATGCTTTCCAACTAAGAGTCAACCCTGATAAAACTGAAAAACTTCTACTATTGGAGCAAGCCGTTCGGAGCAAAAAAAAAATCAGCAGGCACAGAGAGTAACCTAGTATACAGTGTGTAGAAAAAAGTATCATTTACCTTTAAACCACATACTCTACCCGTAAAACTGAACAACTTTTACTATGGGAGCAAACCGGTCAAAATAAAAATAAATCTGTTGTCAGCTGCATTGAGTCGATAAGGCATTTAGTATGAGAGCGTTTTGCGCGGTAATCGTGAAGAAAAGGATGGGCTTTATTTCTTAATTTTCTAAATGGTGGAATTAGTTTAATAATGTGCCATTAATGGAGAAAAATATAGTAAAAGTGAGAAATAAAGAAGGCGCTCCCGTTTGATTCGAATTGATTGATCCTCGTGTAAAACTCATCTAATTGGAATGTTTGAACCACCCTTGCATTTCAAGAGTTAAGTAGGTTAGGTACAATGAAAATTATAACTAATGACAATGGCTGTAAGGGCTAGTTCCCATTGCCTTTCCGAAAGGATAAATTATTTAAAAAAAACATTTAGTATGAAACAGCAGATTTTTTCTTGCGCTGACAAGGTTTGCTCCCATAGAAAAAGTTATTCAGTTTGATGGGTAGACTGTTAGTTTAAAAGGATGCTAATGATATCAATTTCACTTTATAGAATACTAGCAGCCCGTCCCGGCTTCGCACGGGGTAGACAAATAAATTTTAAGACTCATTTTTCTACACCTTCGGTTACATTGTTCAAATTTTACCAAGGATCCCTAATTTTTTTCAAAATGAAATGTAGCCTATGTCAAATTGGAAGAATGTAGCATTCTATTGGTGAAAGAATTTTTTTAATCGGCCCAGTACTTTTTGAGCCTATTCATTACAAACATACAAAAATAGGTACAAATCTTTCCTCTTTATAATATTAGTGTAGATTGGTAAATTGGGTAGGTACTGCGTATAATTGGTGTATAATCTCTTTGATCTGATGCTGTATTTAACACCCGGCTATTTCGAAAATTTAGAAGTGATATGTCATATCATACTATTCACCATGATTATCTTCGTAATAAACTAACATACTAACCGATTATTCCCGATACTCAACCAACTATATAGGTATTATAGGATCTCACACACTTTACCTCCATTGTTGTACTGACCT
The DNA here is from genome assembly GCA_963924505.1 of Agonopterix alstromeriana. Classification (NCBI taxonomy): domain Eukaryota; kingdom Metazoa; phylum Arthropoda; class Insecta; order Lepidoptera; family Depressariidae; genus Agonopterix; species Agonopterix alstromeriana. The sequence continues at coordinate 17,774,926 of OZ004661.1, forward strand.
TACGCTCATAATCCAGCAAAGTATACTATTGTATGAATACTTTTATTGTAGGTAAATAACCCGCAAAAAGAAGGATTTCATGAAAATAAGATAGATAAAACCGTCGAAATAATACATTGTTTTATTAAATTGTTCATAATATCAAAAGCAGGGACTACATTCTTGCTGAGAACAGGCGAGAAAGGTCGAGAACGAAAGTGTTGATGGCCTTCATTGTAATCGTGGCTTGATGAGCCGTAGTTATTTTCCTTTGAAATTCTTGCCGAGAATTCTCGCCGAGAGCAGACGAGAAAGTCCAAGAACGAGAGAACCTTTCATTGTTCTCGGAGCATTCTCAGGACTAAGGATTCTCGGGCGAGAACCGAGACCCGTCAACATTCACACATGTCCTCTGTGTGCCACAAAAAGTTGTAACGAGAGGATTATTTTATTTAACAATTCTGATCAATATAAATTTACATTAAACTGTTTGTTGCACCTGTCTATGTCTAATTAAGAATAAATGAAAAAAAGGGTCTACATCGGTAATGAATAGTGTGATCATTGTTATTGTTGTCCTCGACATGACATTAAACTGTCGTGCATCTAGGTTCCTCTAGATGTAGATCGCCAATCCTGGGCCAATACTGAGTCAGATTGGACAGTTGATATCAGAGCAGGATATTGACTTAGGGTGGTGGAGATAGAATGTATCGTTATTTATACATCAACGGCGGCGCCCAAAGGCCGAGTTAGCAGGTCTACTGTTCACCCACCAACCCGCACTGGTCGAGCGTGGTGGGTTAAACGTCCAAACCTCCTCCAATGATGATTGTTATTCTGGAGATTCATTATTTTTTAAACAGTTAGTTTACTAAGCGTTCATTTTATCTAGGGTTCTCGCCGAGAAGTTCCCCCGAGAGTGTAGTGCCCGCTTTACTTTGAGAGTGTAGTGAACGTATGTCTGCCTTGAGCACTTCTTGCCTACCTCGTAACTCGCTACGTACTTCAGACGTGATTTACGTATTTATGAGCTTCCTAACACATTGTCATTTTGTTACAGAAAAGTCCCAGCTCCAAACTTTTCGGTCGCAACAAGAATAGTACAAACGAAGTTACGGAAATAATGCACCATCCTATATACCGTATATTCTACGTGTCGCACGACAGTTCAGACTTAAAGATATTTTCATACATCGCGAGGGATGGAGCGACAAACGTCTTCAAGTGCAACGTTTTCAAGAGCAACAGAAAAGTAAGTACTATTTCCTGTTGAATATTTTATTATTTCTTTTTAGGGTTCGGTTCCGTTCCCAAAGGGTGAAAATGGGACCGTATTTATAAGTCTACGCTGTCCGTCCGTCTGTCTCTCTGTCCTACCTATTTAGGGCTGTAACTTTTGCTAGATAGTTGCAATTTTCACAGAATAAATAAATAAATAATAATAAAATTCATAATTTGATTACAATTTAGTGGTATACTAATGATTGAGTACCTGACTCCCAAAGTCGGAAAACAGTCTATTGTTATAGAATGTGCGTTATTATGGCGGATTAGCTAACTTTGATGCATACAATTTTAAGTTATTCGCGTTATAAGTTCAGGCAAAAATGATTTGTTATCATTTCAGCACTAAATGAAAGCGCTAACGTGCTCATGGATACATTTTAAGAATCTTATTTTGGTAGTAAGTAGGGTGAGTGTGCCTGTGCGGTGGGTTGATTTCGAATTCAGTTAATTCAAATTTTTACAAACGTATTGTTTAATATTTTGAAATAAAATTACCTTTGTTGAAAACTTACTTTTTACTTTTGCGTTAATTCATTAACACGTTGTATAATGTTTTAGATATTTTGGTCGTATGAAACTTTCTGTATTAGTTTCTCAAAGAGGTATAATTTCTATCTTCAACATTATGGTATGATACTGTTTAACGTAAGTACAAGACGTTAAATTTTCATGTTTGTGTTATCTTACTATACTGTAACTATAACCAAACAAGACTTAACCACATGTTAATCTTGATAACTACGTAGTTTAGTTAACAAGATCGATTATTCTAAGGTACAGGGTGTAACAAAAGACCCTTGTAATATTTAAAGGGGTGGTTTAGAATAATGAGAACAACTTTCACTGTGGAGCAAATATCGAGAAAAAATTACTTTCGATGATAATTTCAAAGGATGTAGCGAAAAAAAACTGTGAAATAAAATTAAACATTTAAACTGATTTTCATGTCCGTTAATAGAGGGCGCTGACCTTATAACCATGGACAAGTTGCGTGTAATTCTACTAAAAAACGTCTCTGCCACTTTTTGCGGAGGACGAGGTAGCATGAAATCCGCAACTTAAGATTTATATGGAATAAATCTACTTTTGATTCTAATATTGATTGTTAAAAATAGTCTCGTATGAACCCCAAACGCGACTAGTTTGATGTTATTGTTCCGCAATCATAGGCTGTCTCGTTCAATGATAAGGTTTAAAATTGTATGCAAATCCACATGCTACCGCAAGGCTGGTCCCTAGTTATCTTGTCTAAGGCGCTGACCAAAATTAAATCACGCTATCGCTAGTGCGCTCGTAGTTTAATCAAGAATAACAATTTGTTAATGGCGTTTCTATGAGTAGCATGGCTACGGAAGCCTAACATGGACGAGTTCGACACGCTCTTGGCTGGTTTATAATTAATTTTTATTGTTGCGCAACATTTTGACGGCCCGATAGCACAGTCTGTAGTGAACCTGCCTGCTGTGCCGAGGGGCGCGGGTTCGAATCCCGTAAGGGACAAATATTTGTATGATGAATATTAATATTTGTACCCGAGTCATGGATGTTTGTATCTATATATATCTTCTATATCGTTGTCAAGTCATCATAATACAAGTCCAGGCTAGATTCTGGTACTTTAAATGTGACTAGATAATTTGTGTGAAAATGTCCAAGATATTTATTTATTATAAAATCAGATTTTAAAACGTTGCTTTATTTGACTTCAGTTTGGTTCTAGCTAGTAAGTAAGTTATAGCCTGTAGAATTCCACTGCAGGGAAAGGCCTCCTCTCATGAATAAAGGTGAGAGGGAGTGGGCCATACTCCACCGCGCGGGCCCAGTGCGTGTTGGTGAAGGCAAGTTAGTGGGCATCTTGCTGTCAGAGAATTTTCAACAATGGCGTAGAATCCAGACACTGTTTGTCAAAAATTGCTAATAATGGGGTTACTTTAGGAACATTTTTAGAAGAGTTACGTTACGCGGTTGAAAATAGAGCTTACGTAAAATAAAGTTTATATAAATGTAAAAATAACAATGAATGGACCTTTTGAAATATGAGTCGGAAACGCTCATTATTCTTGAAACCATTTAAGTAAAATTCAATCTCTTGACATCTTCTGACAACTGCAAAACTCTACTCGCTTCAGATTTCTTTCCATTGTACGTCAAGTGATAATGTCGCGAATGAAAATATACCCTTAAAGATGCAAAATTGCGAACCAGGAAGGTGGTATAGGTATTGTCTATTACCTGGAGTACAGACTGCCTTACAAGCGGTGAAACATGAAATACTTCCTTTGCGGTCGGTAATGTTCGTCCTTCTTTCTTAATTTCCGTCTTTGTTTCCGACGTCAACTCTGTCCCTTTCTAATCCAACGACAAAAATTTATAGAAAGGGACAAACGTAGAGTCGGAAACAAATACGACGGACACGTACGAAAGAAGGACGAACATTACCGACCGCCATGGTCAATTTTCGTGTTTCCATTGTAAGGACGGTTGCTATCCATTGGTTTATATTATATCCATGTTGTGAAACGATTACAAGAAAATCCAATTAGAAAAAAAAAACAGAAAACATCCAGCATCAAAGGAAATTCGAGATAACAAAAGGTGGAAAGGAAAATTCTTTACAATTCCTCTTTATTATTATCGGTTAAGACCCTATAACTCACGAATGAATTCTGTTAGAAGCTGAGATTTTCAACAAAATTACTAGATTGTAGACCGAGAGGCTGAGTATTAGCACAGTAATTTTACGGTTTGACCCGGGACTAATTAAGAATAGATTTTTTCAGTATTTAATTTAAGAGCCAGTTTGAACCTAGGAATAAAAAAAAATAAAAAACTTACGCCAGTAACAACCCCAAATTAAAAAATTAGCATTTATCTCGTTGTTAAAAAAAAGATCGTGGCCACCAATTCACAGTTATCACTAACGTAAAAACTCTCATATTTTTAACAAACACTTCTGATATGGAATAATTTAATTTAATTTAATTTAATTTAATTTAGTTCAAATTTTAAAATTTAAGTGTCTAAGATTTAATAAATTTATCTTTAATATTTACCTACATTTTAAACTAATATAATGTTACAATGTGATACATTTTATTTTATTTTAATATTATAACTAATATATTTTTACCAGTATTTTAAATTGAAATTGATTTGAGTTTTATAGTATTGAATTGTTATCTGGCTAATTTATATCACATTAATTTTGTTATGAATGTTTAAATATTATCTATTTTGTGAAATAAAATTGATTAAGTGATGTTCAAATAATTTAATCTAATAGTGTAACATATTTTAATCCTTTACTTTATCACATTTGCCTGACTGTTGATGCATACGAAAGCTGTGTATACCTTTAAGTGATGTATTCATAAGACCTAATGCTCATGTATTTTTAAACCTTTAATCAAATTTGTGAATGTGTCGTTGGTGTACCTAATAAACTATTAAACTATTAAACTGTTGTAAAAACCTGTAAATTTTTTTCTCATTTTAAGGCTGTTATCGATTTAAACACGGAGTAAAGCTTTGAAAAATACATTTACTATTTTCTAATGAATTACTCGTTTTTTAAATGTTGCTCAAAAGTCATTTATATTGTTGAATCTAATTAAAATTAGTTCATTGGTATTCGTTTTGATTTCTATGTTGCGTAGCGATGTTTTTAAAATATGTTTTCAGATAGTGTTTTCACTAAATGGTGCCAGCTACACTTTAAAAGTCCCATTCATAATTACTTTCCACTCCTCATAACAAAACTCCGTAAAATCACTGGGCTATATGTACACAAGTGTTGTTTATGAACATCGCAGGAGGCATAAATGCGGGCTGAGCTATAAACCGCAGCTGGTCTCACTCGCCCATGGAATATTATGTGAAAATTACCGCTTTTCCGAATAGCAGTCGACTTCGGTAAATAATAGGATTTTACACTCGTACTTCGTCATAGCATTATCATTTTCCGAGTATCAAAATGTTAAAAATCGATTAAGCAGTTTTCATGTTACTATAAAATTATGCAATAACATTAAATTACAAAAAAACCACAAACATTTAATAAGTATAAAATAATTCGGGGGAAGTAAGAAAATGCATACATAACTCTCTTTAAGATTTCAAATGATTGTAAAAAAATCAATGGTCATTTCACAGCCCCTCCCCTACGCATTAATTTACCCAAAATATCTTAAAGAGAGTTAAGAAGTAAAACATACATTTTCTTACATCCCCAAATAGGTGACCGAAATAATTTTTACTTTTTAAATGTTTGTTTTTTAGGAATAATATTGTACGGATCAGGGGGCACTCGGCCTGCGGCTCGCTTGGCGGGCAGATTGACCCCTGAGACCAGGTCCACCTGGTTCCAGCGGGAACGCTTCGGAGCTTCACTCCTACGCGTAGTTCGGTCTTCGGCCTCGCAAAAATTACACGTACTGCAGTTCGTTCAATTTCTGAAGCCTAACTTCTAATTTTTAAACTAACCTCTTTCCAAAGAGCGAATCAAAAATATGTTCTACACATTTCCCTCCAAAAAAAATCATATACCTAGGTATACTTAATGTTGTTGGAATTTCTTTTCGTTACACTTTTTGATATTCCATTATATTATGTTGATCTACCTACACTTAACAAGAACATTGAAAAAAGAAATACATTAACATGAAAAAGAAAGTAGAGCCGAAATAATGGACCTCTTTTTAGGTAATAGAAGCTGATATATTGTGTTTCGCTTCAGCTTTTATGAGACTACAAAATGATTTTAGGATTGCCTAAAAGATAAGGTACCTACATAGAAATCTTAGAGGTTAGGCCAAGCGTTACATTTGGGACAGCTGCAATTATGTAAATGCATATTATAATGTTACTTCGTAACTATATGCCTAATCTCAATTTCACAGCGCGGAGCGCCTCGCGTCTTAGTAATAAAACCGGTCAAGTGCGAGTCGGGCTACTCGCGCACGCAACATGTTTACAAAAAATTTTGTTTTCTCCGGGACCGTTAGCGCGAGACCGACACACACTTGGCCGGTTTTTATTATTTATTGTTATACTGTTGAGTTTGCTCCTATCTGTGTCTGTGCGGTGCATCACATCAAGTTTGACGCTTGTATGTTTTACCGTTATTACGATAGAGCAAGAAGAAAAAACGATGATAAAAACTAGTTTCTTGTAGGGAGTATGTATACCCCCCTTAATTTTTAACTTTTTGACATTTTATTATTTGTTAGCATATCCGCAATTCTGTGAAAATTTCAACTGTATAGCTTTCACGGTTCAACAGTTACAGCCCTAAATAGGTAGGACATACAGACAGACGGATGGACCGACAACGTAGGATTAGAAATAGTGTCCCGTTTTCACCCTTTGGGTACGAAACCCTAGTAACTTGTTTAGGTGTCTACATATACCTAGTTCGCTGACATATACTTTAAATTATTCTGACAGTCGTTAAGTCACGGTTTCTATCTAGATTCTAGATAAAGTGTTGGGGTGGACAGTTGCATGGGTGATTTGTACTCATGAACAACTTTCCCAAAAGAACAAGGGAATAATACACAAATAAAAAGCTATATTTACTTTCTTCAGTATATCACTGAGGAAAAAATGCTACTTATACGTAGCCCGTCGCAGCTTATACGTAGCCCGTCGCAGCTTACGTACCACGTAGCTTAAGACGCGATTCTGATTACGAATGTTGCATCAGTATTTAAGTTGTCTCGTACTTCATAATGACTTCATTATGAAATACGACACAACTTAAATACTGACGATTATGAATTACGAGTGTGGCATCAGTATTTAAGTTGTCTCGTACTTCATAATGGCGGTAATCAGTATCGTGTCGTAACCTACGTGGTACGTAAGCAGCGACGGGCTACGTATACGTAGCATTTATTTCTCAGTGTTTCTATCCGTTTTCTCTCGACCTATTTCATCATCATCTTATTTCTGAGCTACGCTCTTGTCGGTGGAGTATTCGCCAATCCTTTCTCTTTTCCGCTAGTGTCTTGAGTTCTTGATACGACTTGACATCAACCTTTCCCTTCACTTGGGCTAGATAACTCTGTCTGGTTCTTCCTCTGCCTCTTTTCCCCTCTATCTTCCCTACTCGACCTATTAAAAGTTTCTAATTCAAAACTTATCACTTTAATACAATCGGCTAATAGGCGAATTCAACGCCAGATAAGTAAACAAGCAGGCAAACTGGAATAAGTTTCTTGATAATACCTCGCTTCGTTACCATCTTGTGACAAAGAAGAACTTAATATTTTTTTTCAACTTGGCGCATACATTTTTGAATGGGTATAAAAACAGGGTTATCAAATACTTAAGGCACGTAGTGTGTAACTTGGTTTCATTATACAGAGTGTTAGGGTAAACAGTTGCATTACTCTAAGGGATGATTCTACCCATGATACTGAACAAGTTTCCCTAAGAAACCTATAGGAAATTCGAGAAAAGCAATTTCGACTTTTCATACCAAAGTTCGATCAGCTGATTTCGGTTTCTTAGGGAAAGTGGTTCAGTATAGTGGGTACAATCATCCCTTAAAGTAATGCAACTGTTAACCCTAACACTCTGTAGAGCAAACTCTACGGTATAACAAAAAATAATAAAAATCACATCAGATTTTCTTTGTTTGAGAGTCAGTCTCCCTAATTAGTGTCACAACATTCTTAAAAAAAAACTTTACATTTTGAGTATCGTAAGGGAGTGAATTTTTTTTTTCTTTATTATAAATGTTAATAAAATAAAAAATATTGTCACAGCGTACCTGTGTCAAATATCATGTAATAATCTAGCTACACTATTAGGTATCCTTTCGGCCCATGAGGACCACTTCCCGAAAGGACCTCTTCCCATATAGGGTCCTTCTTAATATGTTGACAGTTTTTAAGGGGATGATCAGACCGTCAAACTGAACAACTTTGTTCCTATAGAGAAAGTTGTTCAGTTTGATGGTTAAGAAATCCCCTTAAAAAGTGTCAGCTTAAGAAGAAGAACTGAAGAAGACCCTGTATAAACTCAGAACTTACACAATATTACTGTCCAAAACTGTAATTTTCAAATACCTTTATTTGTTTTTTCGTGGATTCATTAAAATTTTAGAAACAAAGAATGATTCTTCTCCCCTGGGAAAACAAGTTGAGCTTAATCCCTTTGTCTTCAGGAATCACAAACAAAATGCGTATCTTGAAACGAAAATGCGAAAAAGAAATCCTACAAAAATAAAAATATGATTTTTATCAAATAACAATGAACAAAAACCGGTCAAGTGCGAGTCAGGCTAATCGCGCACCGAGGGTTCCGTACCACACCACTACAAAACATATTTCGAAAGAAAAAGTTTTGTTTTCTCCGGGACCATTAGCGCGAGACCGACTGACACTCTGGGTGAATACAACAACGGCACAACTCAAAAATTGACAGTTTTGAGTTAGCACCGTATTCTGGTTCTACATCGCATACTTTATCTTGTGCAATATAGACCTGACTCGATATTTCACTGAATCAAGAGATAGATGGTAGTTGTGCCACTACTACATTCAATAAAATTGTTATTTTGTGTTATGCAACAATGACACTTTTGAGTCAAAAAGTTGAATTAAAATTATTCCCGTCTGCAAAAACTACCCCTGTTATATTCTGTAAACCACAATGTGAAGGTTTGTGATGTCAAAGTATGTCCTCCCTACTTCCAACTCTTCAGGGAATCATAACATCGCTTCTCCTATAAAGTTTTGACTTATGATCATCTACCAATCTGCTTTTTGTACCATGGCTTTCTAGTATAGATAGAAGACTGATCTGTTGTATGAAGTTCCAGATCAGAAGATTAAAACAATGTGATAGTGTAATTTTGTGGAAAAGAACGTAGCTATGTAAGCGTGAGGCTCTATTACTGTTTTCGGATGGTTACTTCGTAAATATATAGCTTTGGTAAATCATCTGATTCCTGCATATTCAATATTACCTTTATGCTTTTAAAATTCAGTTTTCTTTTCCTCTTACCTCTTCTTGTCTTATCATTCATCTTTCATCCCAAATGACTGATGTCAGGATGTCTCCATTTATTTCCTCTCAGATAATTTGGGAAAACTTCAACAGATCTTTTCATTGGCTTTCCCCAGATGAAAATATCTGTCGACGTATTCATCCAATTGCAAACGAAGGTATTCAACCTGAACATAGGGATCAAGGCAGACCCATGAACAGTGACGATAGAACTAGTCCATCATTGAGCTATGGAAACAGCTACTGGTTGGTGTTTTTCTAAGAGATAACATCAGAAATGAAGTAGTAACGTCTGAGAACTAAAGCTAATAACGCAGCCCTGAAAATTAGCAAGCTGAAGTGGCAATAGGCTTGTTATATCTGCTGAAGAACTGGCAACTGATAAGGAGTCTGTGTTCTAGAACAGAAGCTACAAACTAGCGTGGTTATTTTATAATTAAATAGTATGGGACGACCACAGATCATTAAGAAGGGGGACGACCACCTGCCAACTGGCCTGACTACGTAAAATGGATAGCTGGTAAGAAGACCGAAGATAGAGATTGATAATTGTTTTACACATCGTTCTTGATTTAAGCAGTACTAAAAGATCTATTGAGATCAACATGTGATTGGGCTTACGAGTAATTTCTTGGTCTGGCTCTTATCATCGAACTCGTTGTGTATCTGTCCCGAAACTCTATCCGAGTTTCGGTACTACTGGTGAAACGTGGATGTTCTGAGGTTTCAGAATATCTCTGACTACCCCTCGGGGAATATAGTCGTGAGCATATGCATATGCGTTGTGTATCTGATATGATAGGATCTCATCAGACAACTTCCGCCAATTCAGTAACAGATCAAATTTCCTTTTCCTCATTGCTTTGTAAATTCCCATTTCTTCAGTCTCTTCTCTAATGCCATAATTGTGTTTTATTTTGGGTACTAATTACTATCACATTTCTTCATGTTTTCTCAATAATTATCTGGCATAAATCTAAATCGTACCAAAAAGTTAATGCAAAACTGGCATAACTCGGAACCCCCATATTTATGGCCCTATAAATAAAAAAATTGAAGTATATAAATAAAATTCTCAACTGTTATAGATTACTGATATAACACAGATATACAAAAGGCAAACATCAACAATCTAACCCTTACTGTGTAGTAACTACAGACGAATTTGTTCGCGCGCACTCTCTGGCGCCAACTTTAATGTCATTTTTCTCAAAATCAACTTTTTTGACTTGTGCCGTTGTTGTATTCACCCAGCGACTTGTCCGGATTTATTATTTTTTTGAACGTATTACGTTTTTTACTATAGAGCGAGAAGGAACTACGTTGATGAAAACTAGTTTCTAGTATGATGTACCCCCCCTTAAATTTTAACTTTTTGACAGTACACAAGTTACAGCCGTAAATAGTTAGGACAGACAGACAGACAGACAGACAGACATACAGACTGACGGACGGACAACGTAGGCTTAGTAATAAGGCCCCGTTTTCGTCCTTTGGGTACGGAACCCTAATTGATTTTTATCGAATAACAATGAAAAAAGGGCCATTCAACGTAGATGATGTACAGAATGTTTGAAAGTAACACGAAATGGTTCGTGTAACCAGGTGATATGTAACACGGTCAGTCCGTCAAATCTCTTTTTCCGAACTTGGGTGCATGTTACACTGCCCTGCCTAGAAACAAGTTTCCGAAACCCTCTTTCCATGCGATGGTAAACTGTAATTCGCAAATGAAATACTTTTCAACACACTAGCTCATAAAAGGGCTCTAATTTCACCGCAATTAGGCACATAATGACACCTATAATCAAACTGTGACTTTTCAGTAGTAGTTTACATTCATCCATTATGAATAGGCAAAGGAACAAAGCCATACAGCCTGATCTTTTATTAGACAACTCTTTGCTTTTGTATGATCTTTTATATTATAATGTTCAAAATTATTTATTAAACAAGGCTTTTAAGCCAAATCTTGTATGTTTCATATCAGGGATTCGTTTTAGTATACAAGGCTAAAAAGCCAAATCTTCTACTATTCATGTTAGGGTTTTTCACATTACTAGTATTCACGAGTGAGTTATAAGTTTTTTTTTATTGGTTGAGTTGCTTTGTTCTTAAAAAGATTCGATACAAAAAAGATCGTGTTCAATAGTACAAATAAATTAATGTACCTATTGCTTGCTCATTTCATGCAACTTCGTATTTAAATACATAATTTCAACTTGTACGTTTTTAATAAATAAAACTTTCACTCAAATATAACTTTAGTTTTCTCTGTAATAAAGAAAACGTTGAATTCCCCATTTTGTACGTGGCTAAAACGCTATCCGTGAAAATAAAAAAAAACATATTCTTTTAGTCTATGAACGATCGCCATTGTTAGATGCGCGCGCATAGGAAAACTGATTAATTTTTCCCGCCATTGCGAAAAAAAAATGCACAACTCGTTTTCACTGTTGAAATTATAGTCATTTTTAGTATTATTTTCTTCACAAGTGTGTTGAAAAATTTTGTATGATACACGTGTGTATGGCGTGGATGGCGCCTCAACGGTAATCACCAACATTACAGTCTTGTACCATAATGTACTATTTCATGTTGTAGAAATAGTAAATTTCGAAAAAAAAAAATGGTGACGCAAATCGAGACGATCATAATTTGTTCATTTCTACCTACCCACTAGATGTATGTGTGATAATAAAGTAGAGATCAAAGGCTCGTTTGATGCTATTTGAGATTGGTCCAAAAATATCTTTTAAGGGTTATTCCCGTCTAAGACAACATTAATATTTACAAGCTTTTATTTAACTTTACCTGTTACGTCGGTTGTACCTTGGTTGAACCATTATTATAAATATATTTAAAATATCATTTCCCGTTATTGGAATAGGCTGGAATTTTGCATACACGTGTTGACACGTGATGACAATAAAACATTATAAATAGGATTGCCAGTATAAATAGATAACAAATATACAGGGTCCAACTTAATATGCTGACAGTTTTTTAAGAGGATGATCAGACGTTCAAACTCAACAACTTTCTCAATGTCCCATACAATCGAGTAAGATTTCAGTTTAGTATGGAACAGCAGATTTTTTTCGCCATTTCGACATTGGCCCCATAGAGAAAGTTGTTCAGTTTAATGGTCTAAACAACCCCCTTAAAATTTTTTAATATTAATTTTACTTTTGTAAAACCTTGTATAGGGTCCTTCTTAATATGCTTACTGTTTTAAGGGGACGATCAGACCATCAGATTGTAAAATTTTTTGCATTGGACCAACATCGAAATTGCGAAAAAATCTGCTGTTCCATACTATACTGCAAACCTACTCGACCAAAATGTACGGGATGGGATGATGCTCCATACAAACATGGATTTTTTAATCTTGGCTCCTTTCCTACTGAAACATATTACAATAGCGGAATAATACACACACAAACTTTCAAAAACACTTGACTCTAACACAAATTTTCACTTTAAAGCTTAATATTTCACTAACGGATCCCTAAATCGAAAAATGGTTTTGCCACACCCATAAAATTTTTATGGGATAGACGAGAAAAAAATTGCATCCCCACTTTTGCTGTAATCTCTGTTCTTGGTGTGCAAATAAAGAATGTTTATCTTATCTTATCTTATCTAAAAAACAAAATTTTCAAAATTATATTTTACCACTTTGTCGGCGTGATAATTATGCATACCCATGTCAAATTACAGCTTTCTAGTACTATGCATATCTGAGCTAAGCCGATGACAGACGGACAGACGGACGGACATGGCGAAGCTATAAGGATTCCTTGCTGACTACGGAACCCTAAAAATGAATGTAGGTTTAATCCTGTTGATTTACATTCCATTAGATATCATTTTGAAGTTTGTATTAAACATGATGCGAAACCTTCTCTTCTCTTCTCATCTCTTTAAGTTCATTTAAATACGATCAGAACAACTGGCAGCTGTAATGTTTTGTAACGTTGCTAACTGTTTAATTTATCGACTAGCACTAAATCTCTCCATATAGTGAACTCGGCACGTCAAACTGTTGTCAGCCAAACCTCCTGTTTATAGGCAATATAAATCTTCAATTCCCCAACCAACCCGACTTTTATAATCAATTACAGTCCGATCACTCGTTCTCGACAGCCATAAATATTCACGAAGCGGAGTTTCTCGGCGTGAACCGTTTGCGGTAGCATTTTAATTACGCCAATTGATTGCTCAGAAATTTTATTATATCCAAAGACTACGATTACGACCCCATTACACAAATGGCAAGTGATGAAGTACCTACGCATAAACTTCCACGTGAGAGCAACTTCCGACAGTAAGATAAATATGCTGAAATTTGTCGGTTGATTACTTTTTCGGTGTTTGGATGAACTGAATAATGTCGATTGAGTATGGTTAATTCGGTTCCTTATTTTCATTATGAGACTGAAATGAAAAAAACTATAATTTAAGATCAAAGCACTTTATATGAATGGCTATCTTAGTATTGAAATTAGGTATACCACGATAATAACAGATTAACATTTTACATAATTCTGTGTAGGAAGATTTCGACACTTTTGTTAGCTTTACAAATTTTATTGCAGAGAAATTAGTTTAATTTTATTTTTTACAATAAAATTTTTAAACTTGGCGTGGATGTACATTGAAGATATTTGCAAAAATAGGAATTGGGGGCGTTTAGGATAGGTAATGTGATTTTTAGAATTTTTGTCTATTTGTCTGTTTGTGCACGCATCACTTAAAAACTACTGAACCTATTTGAATGGGGTTTTGACAAAAACATACGGCTTAGTTTGAATTAACATGTAGGCTTATTTCATCGCAATCAGTTCTACCAATCAAAGGCTATGAGTATTTACAATCATTGGTCGTGCGTACGAAGTCGCTAGTGCTAATACTCGTATTTTGCTTATCCTTATTTACTTTATTCACAATTGATCTCAAATTTGCTGCAAACATAATACGCAACGCATATCATGCCATTGAAGACGACCGGACAACCAAAGAATCGTGTAGCTATAGTCAGATTGCATTTATTTGTAGTAGCCGACGATGGCGCGATGCGAGTCGCACGCGCAGGCCACGCTCTCACTGAAAGCGCCGCATCAGTTGTTCCGTACGTTGCCGGACGGGTGCTCGCGCTTTGTGTCCGTACAATATGTGCCAATAACACGAAACAAATCGACCACGCCACGGCTCAAAAGAATTTACGATGTCCAACCACAGGGACCATATTGTAAAACAAAGGCGAAACGACCATCTCCTGAAGAATCTACCAACAGAAGTTTTACTGAAAGCCCGAAGCACTCTAGTATCTCTTAGCGGGGCACTGAAACCAAAGCATGATCAACAGCAACCGCGACCGAAACTCTTAAAACAAGAGTCGAAAGACAAGAAAAGTAATGAAAAGCTGAAAACGAGTAGATCTGATCCAGATTTTAGAGAAATGCGGAAAAACAAACCTAGGAGTCTTATAGATAATGCTCCCCGTGAATATGTTGGTGTCAGACCCAGGCCGCTATCCGTCGGAGCGGCGAAAAGGTTCGATAAGGAAATAGATGACATTCATCCTGGAAGCTTTACAAAAGAATCATCGTTACATCAAAGGGAGTTCGGTTCTACTGAAGACGTTTGTGTGCAGTCACGGCTTGTGATACCAATTAACGAAAGACTTATCAATCAAGACGTCCAAGTGCAAGAAGTGAGCGAAAGACCTCGGAAAAAGTTGTCGTTCCGTGAACCAGAAATTGTGGGAAGTGGTTGCGCTACCTTAGGAAGATCACATAAGCTGATGGGCATAAACAGCCTTACACGGAGACCCAACAGGTTGTCCTTACGATCAGATACGCATTATTCAAGTTTAGATGGCTTGGAATGTGAATTAGAGGTAGGTAAACAGTTTTATGTCACAAAAAACATTTTCTCTTGTATTTGCCCTGAAGGAGATAAAAAATATTGTTCTATTTGTTGGGTGTATTTTATTAACTCACAATATTGACGTCAAAGGCACCGAATGGCAACGACATATTAAAGTAAGTACCTATATAACGTAAATAATATTTGAACTGAGAAAATATAAAAGTCTACCCTTAGATAAGTGATTGGTCTCCGCTCATTTATCTAAGGGCTATTATTATTGTTATAATATTATTATATTATAATCATCATTTCTTCTGGGATGTCCCAGCACAGAAACCATGATGTGATTTTCACATCCATCGTTATTTAGTTGTCATAAAATCGAGTTCATAAGTACATTAACGCCCAACGGTACTTGAAAACATGACATTTATAAAGGCTTAAAATTTGTATCTTGCGGCCACTGATAAAGCCTACTTTACCCAAAGGTCTTTGTAGAGACCTAACTCATCATCATCATCATCAACCCGACAAACCTCACTGCCTTTTCATTTTCACGCCAGTTAGAACGGTTCCACGCTAGTTTCATCCAAAACATTGATCAAATTCAAGCCCTAAGTAAATGATTTCATTTTATTTAAAACACTTTGTGGATCGAAAGCAAATCTGAATCCATCCTAAAACAAAAAAAAACTTTTGAAAACAAAATAATCTTCCAGGCAATTCACCGCTTGAAGGCTGTGTAGGAGGGAAAATTACAGGCAACAGCGATTGAAACCATTACGGGTCAACTTTATTATTCTTTCGAATCGATGCCATATCGTTGAGTTTGGATTGCTATGGGTCAACTATTAAGAAATAGTTATAAAACCTTGCCTTTAATGGTCGGTCGGTAGCCCTCATTTTCTTAGCAATTTTATATTTTCTGCTCGCAAAACTAAAGTACCTAGTATCGTTTGTTTTGTTGCATTTGAAATACTACTAAAATCATGACAAAATAACAATATACAATATGCATCATTATCAATATATCGAAATCTGAGCGTGTTCAGAAATTTTCTGATTATCTAGACAACTACACAGGATAAATTTTATATCAGTGCGGATTACTTTACCACGTATTCTACTCATCAAACTGAACAACTTTTACTATGAAGCCAACATTGAAATCGGGAAAAAAAATCAGCAGTCCCATAAATTTGAGTCGAATAGAAACAGCAGTTTTGTATGACACAGCTGATTTTTTTTCGCGATTTTGATTGTGTCTCCATACTGAAAGTTGTTCAGTTTGATGAGTAGAAAACATGGTAAAGTTATCCGCACTGATATAAAACCCCTGTATACTATTGTCTATTCTGTGATCTAGATAATGTTTTCGATAATGAAATGACTGTTTGCAATTATCTTCACTACCGACACTGCTCGGTTTGTCAAAAACAATAGAATCGGATTGTCCAAGAAATGTTGCATCAACATAAATGCTCCTACGCCTGACGGTCACGACCTGTCAAGAACCATGGTAGGTAATTATAGTACTCTGTAATGGTAGTAGGCAACGAAAGGCATAGTGATCACAACATCCAATATAACTATTGAATATTCAATAGCTTTACCGCAGATCAAGTGGAATGGAAAAGTACCTATCTTGTTTATTTTGATACGCGATGACCGCGTCCAAGGACCGCGGGCCGCTCGCGGAAGCAACGGTCTCCGAGCTGTCCTGTGACATAATTACGTATTATATATATCGGTCTGTCAGTGGTTTTGCGTCAAGGGCAATACTTCCGTCGTCGATGCCATTTATTATTTGGAAAACTTCAGTTAGGGCCTATGCACACGACGTTTTTCATTCTTCTTATTGTGTGGGCAGCAAGCCCTGGTGTCAGAGTTTTTTCAGACCGCCTTACGTCCTCTGACGTGGTTTTTATGTAACGATTACTACCACCATAGATAGTAACCTGTACCAACCGAAGCACGGAATCATCATTCTTTTCAGGGAAGCGGTTCTTTTCAGAGATCACTAGGTGTCTCCTGGGAATCGAACCCACGACCTCCATGTCAAGAGCCCAATGCTCTTAACCATTAGACCACGGAGGTAGTTAGTTTTTCATACGAACAGACCGTCCATGGAGATCCAAAAAACAGATTTGTATCGATACAAATGCGCGTTTGAAGTGCGTCTGTATCGCGTTTTAAAAACGTGGTGTGCAATGTGCATAGACTCTAAGCGGGGGTGTTATATGTTTGCATAAGATATTTTGGAAACTATCGCCGCCAACGTGTGAATTACGCACAGGATTACTTACCTATATATACCAAGATCCGACCGCAAAATTACGCACCTATTTGTTTTTTGAACGAAATTTGATTTAAGGGAAAGTTTATACAGGGGTTCATACTTTGACTATTTATATGTAACAAACATTTCTGCCACTTTTTGCGGGGGGCGAGGTAACATGAAATCCGCAACTTTGGATTTTATTCCTCATAACTTTAGATTCTAATTTTGAATGTTAAAAATCATGAAAAGTAGTCTCGTGTGAACCCCAATCGTTCTAAGTTCGAAGTTATTATTTCGCAATTATAGGCTGTCACGTTTAGTGATAAGGTGTAAAATTGAATGTAAATGCACAAGATCAATTGTGCTTATACCGTGGCAGAGGGGAAATGCTACCGCAAGGCTAGTCCTTATAATAATTAGTCAAAGGGTTCATACAACGCCGCCGGGTTGCCTAGCAAAATCTTGCCGCAAATACCTTTAGCATGATGATTTGTGGTACCATTTTTTCCCCGGTTTCCTCCACTGCGGTAGACTGAGAGGTGGCAACCCTAGTTTTTTCAGTTCTTTAGATTGGTCTCCTTCAGATGGCACCTCATTTACTTTCCAAACAGATCGGTGGAAAAAATGGTACCATAAATCATAATGGTAAAGGTACTTGCGGCCAGATTTGCTAGGCAACCCGGCGGCGTTGTACGAACCTCTTTATTAACATTCACTTAAATCACATTTCGTTCACCAAACAAATCGGTGCATAATTTTACGGTCGGATCTCGTACCATTATCGAAACGGCGTCTCGCCTATCATTAATTCTGGCGGTGCGTTTTGTTTACGGTCTAAATCAACACACAAAGTGCTAATGGAGTGAAATGAAGCACACAATGTGCGGCGAGGTACCCATTGTAAATATGTATAGTTATATATCTTACCTCTGTTAGTTATTGGAATGGAAAAACATACACCCGGTGCTCGATAACTAAACCTGTTGTAAATGTTCTAACATACACAACAATGTTCTCTCTTAACATTGTGATTAATACAAAATATTAAGTTTTACAATTTGTAAATAGAATGTGTAGTCGATAATTTTGTGTGTATATCAAATAAAATACAGGGAGTAACCTACCCGGCTCAAATGTATGGGACAGCGATTTTTTTGCGATTTCGATGCAGCACAGCTAGCATGCCAGCCACGACAAAGCGATTAAACGAGAAAAACGTAATGCGCGCTCTTTCTGGCATACGTAAAATAATAAAGATGGAAGCACATCTCGATTTTTATCGTTTTCTCTGGGGTGGCATGCGAGGCCTACTGGTCCCAAAGAAAATTGTTCAATTTGACGGTCTGATCATCCCCTTAAAAAAGTGTCAGCATATTAAGAAGGACCCTGTTTAAATAACAAATTATTTGAAGTCTACAAATACTTTACTCCACAACAACACCGATTTATATTTAGGTTAGACAGGGTAGACGACAACAAAAATCATTTATCACTGCTTACTTTGATGGAAACCCAGCAGTTATTGTGATGATTATAAATTATTCTCATATATTACGAGACGTAAAGCTGTCGGTCGCGTCGCGATGTGTTTACACGTTCAATAATTTTATAGTACCTAGGCCATCGAGCTTTGCTCGGCATCTTACGAGTTTGTCTAAATCCGTATTCATACATTCACAATTTTTTTTTTCTGGGCTGTCTTTAATATGAACATGGATATTTCAGCCTACTGCTTTCTCATTATGATAGAAAAAAATTATGCTTTTTAATTTCTATTGTAAAATTTCAAGCAAAAAAATTGTTTTAAAATTAAGTCTGTAAATCCATAAAAATATAAAATAAATACCAAAAAACATCTTGACAACAACGAAATCGATCATTTTCATTTGTCATTAAGCGCTTTTAAAATTGTTACATTGTTTTCCGGAACAAAAGAGAAGCTGGTAAAATATAAAATACAAAAACAAATTTTATACGGCAATAAACTCATGCTGAAATTTAATATTTCAGCAAACTTCCCCTGAAACTGATGCAGACTAATTAAAAGTTTACGCTAATATTAATTTCGTTGCTATCACAAAATTGATACTTACCTTGAATATCTTTACAAATAGTTGATAGATACTATAAGTATACTTAGCCTTCCTATACCAAAAGGGTAAACAAAGAGGTACATAAGGGGCAAAAACGTAAAAACTTTGACTAATTATTAAAAGGACTAGCCTTGCGGTAGCATTTCCCCTCTGCCACGGTATAAGCACAATTGATCTTGTGCATTTACATTCAATTTTACACCTTATCACTAAACGAGACAGCCTATAATTGCGAAATAATAACTTCGAACTTAGAACGTTTGGGGTTCACACGAGACTACTTTTCATGATTTTTAACATTCAAAATTAGAATCTAAAGTTATGGGGAATAAAATCCAAAGTTGCGGATTTCATGTTACCTCGCCCCCGCAAAAAGTGGCAGAAATGTTTGTTAGTAGAATTACACGCGTAACCAGTCCACATATACAACGTGTTAATGAATAAGCGCAAAACCTCATACACCCCAACTGATTTATAACAAAATAATTAGATTGATACAATAATTTCATTATTTTGATAGTTAAAATTTAAAGTTATTCGCATTTTAAGTTTTGAGGCAAAAATGATTTGTTAACATTTCAGCAATAAATGAAATCGCAAATGTGCTCATGAATACATTTTAAGAATGTTCTTTTGGTGGTAAGTGGGGTGAGCGTACCCGAGCGGTGGGTTGAGATCGAGTTCAGTAAATTTAAAATTTTACAAAAAAATTATTTAATATTTTGGAAAAAATTACCTATGTTGAAACCATGATAATTAGAGTCTGCTCTCGATTCTAAACAAACTAATTTCTAGTTTTGCGTCAATTCATTAACACGTTGTATGTAGTCAAAGCGTAAAAATAATCATCCAATATCCCTACTTTAATGCGTTAATTAGAGACGACAAATTTACCTGTTACGCTGGAAATAATATTATGGGTATTTTAAACATGGGATATATTGAATATCTATGTACTAATATCTCGGGGATTAGGGTCCTTCTTTATATGCTTACGGTATTTTAAGTGAATGATCAGACCATCAAACTAAACAACTTTGAGCGACCAAAATCGAAATCGAGAAAAAATATTACCTGCAGTCCCACTCCCACACATTAAGATCGAGTAGTGTGTACTCGATCTTAATGTGTGGGAGTGGGACTGCTGGCTTCACATCAAGCTATACAAAACCAACCTAAACTGGCCGCGCGACGTTATACATTATTCAACCTACGCGCGACCAGCTTATTTTAGTTTTTTATAGCTTGATGTGTCGCCGTGTGTTCGGAGGTTAGGTTCACAGGTTTGAATTTAACAGATTATTGTTGAGTTATTGTTGATTGATTGTTGGTTGGGCTGTTGCAACTATGGAGCCTACCTCAGGATACGCGAAAAAAAGTCAGCTGTCCCATACAAAACTGCTGTACCTACCCGACTCAAATTTATGGGACAGTTGATTTTTTTCGCGTTTCCTGTTGTAGTCTCCATGTTCTTCGTTCTCATGTCCTCGTGAAAGTTGTTCAGTTTGATGGTCTGAGTTCACCGTTTCAGTATTTGCTAGGCTGTCACTTACACCCTGTATAGAGTGCCGGACCAGTGGTAAAACTATGGAGCGAATTATTTTTTTCACCACGTCTTTACCACAGTGTAAAAAAAAGTACCTATTCATACGAATCCCTTATCACCAGTTGCACAAAGCAGTAAAATGTTATACATAAAAGTTTAATTTAGAGATTTAAAGGAAAGTTTGAGTAAAGCCCCGTAAAATGAATGTTGTAAAAGTCGTTGAATTAGATTTTAAAGTCAGGACTCGTTCCTTTGTACTCTAAAACTTGATAATGAATTAAAAAGTATCTAATTATAGTCGCAAACTAATTTTTTAAATGTGTCCCTATTTAAAAACCACACTTATATTTTATATGCGACAGTGTGTGTCTGTATTATTGTAACCTTTTTACGGCGAAATGCTTAACACATCTTAATGTTTGACAGGAAATTTGGCAGCTTACATGTAGGTACTTACCTGTAGACGGACATACGCATAAATATAGCCCTATAAATATATGTAGTCCTATAGATCATCAAACTGAAGAATTACATGGGACCAAAATTGAAACAGTGAAAAATATATTTAGCTGCCATGTAATGTGTGTGTGTGTGTGTGTGGTGGTGCGCATTTTTGACGGTTTCCATGTACATTTGGGTTGAGTAGGTTTGCAGTTGTGTATGGAACTGCAGATTTTTTTCGCTAATGTCATCCTTCAGAGAAAGTGAGCAATACTCAGTACAACAACAAATAATAAAAACTGGTCAGGTGTGTGTCGGGCTCGGGCTAAGGATACAGTAGAAGACTTGGCCGGTATTTTAAAGTCTACGCGGACAAAATCGCGGGCAATAGCTAGTTAAATATAATCTGCAGTCTGCTATAAATCCTCAAAGCGAAAAGTTGGGACGTTAAGTTTCCAACAAAATTTTGTCGAGCGTGTATTTTTTACGATGTCCTCTACTTTATTCTAGACTAAGTAACTGTGAACATTTTTAGGACAGTATTACGATTAACGACTTCTGTAAAAAAGTCAATTACATTTTTTTGTTATCTTATATTTCCTCTGTATGATTTGGCAAAGAATAAGAAAGAATATGGTACTACCACAGAGCATGGAATCCGCCGCGTTGTCATAGTGTAATAAAATTAATATAACATCTAAACATCGTTACTTACTTTCACATTTATTATTAGTAAGATAAGATTATATAAGAAGATAAGATAAGATAGTTAGGAGTAAGGATAAGACTACATGGTCTATTTTAATATGTTTTTTACGGAGATGATAAGACCATCAAACTAAACATCTTGAATTCTGTGATCATTTCGCGACCCACCGAGCACGGCGCCATAGTCTAATAAAAAGTAATAGTGATGAAGCTCAACGGTCGCTACAGGCCAATCGTGCGGGGTGTGCGGGGGGCCGGGATGAGCGTGTCCCGTCCCCATTTAGGGCTTATCTTTTGAACCGTAATAGCTAGTCAACAATTTTCACAGAATATGCGTTATTATGGCGGATTTGTTAACAAATAATAAAAATTAAGGGGGGTACAAGAAACTTCTTTCTATCAACGTTTTTTCTTCTCACTCTATCGTAAGTGCGGTAATACATTCAAACGTCAAACTTGGTGTGAGTGAATATAGAGCAAACTCTACAGTAAAAGCGCTTAAGGTCCCGGAGAAATAAACTCATTTTTGTAAATTAATTAATATGTGTGTGGTGGTGTGGTACGGAATCCTCGGTGC
Source organism: Agonopterix alstromeriana (assembly GCA_963924505.1). NCBI lineage: Eukaryota > Metazoa > Arthropoda > Insecta > Lepidoptera > Depressariidae > Agonopterix > Agonopterix alstromeriana. The sequence continues at coordinate 17,797,734 of OZ004661.1, forward strand.
TCGAGTAGCCCTACTCGCACTTGACCGTTTGATTAAAGTCAACGCAGACGAAGTCGCGGGCAGCAGCTAGTGATGTAGGTATAAAGGGTACCAACAATAATAACTGAGATTATAGTGTAGGTAGCTGCAGAGGTCATAAAGAATAAACACGCGCCTGCACTTTTATAGCGAGATGAGAGTATCGACGGAGGTGGCACGTACGGAAGCTTTTAACCTACGCTAGTGGTTCCCAACATTTCGCCATTTTTTACATTTACCTTTGAAAAACATAACAAAAAAGGTTTGTATTTTAAAAGTAAAATATATTTTGCTCTACATAAAAAAATTACATTTTATGTCTTTTCATACAAAGTGTCTTCGGCGGTTTTTTAAGTTTGATAGATAAATGATAAATACCAAATTTTTATGTTTAACTGGTGACCCACCCCGGCTTCGCATAGGTGCCACAAACTAAAGAAACCTTTCTCTTAAAAATCTATTAGTGAAAACCGTATCAAAATCACTAAATTCGCCTACAGGGTGTAAGGAAAAGTATCATTAACCTACTAAACAACTTTTATAGAAAGATAAGAAGTATGAAATGTACAAAATAAAGCCAACATGTTGAAGAACATTGCTATATTTTTCATTAATTTGTATGTCTTACAAATAGCAAGAAGATAGTTTCAAAAAACTAGCATAATATGGTCCGGCCCTGTGTTAATATAGTGGAGCGTCTTAACATAGCACGCTTAAGGGAATAGAATTCGGAGCGAGCTCCATACAAACGAAGTCTGGTGCTATTTTCAATACTAACCAATTCAAGTCAATGATATTTTTCAGAAACAATCTAGAAACTAATCTCTATTTTTGTATGAAGTCAGATTTTCGTTAAAATGCATAGTTTTAAAGTTACAGTGCATCAAAGATTTCTATACAAATCTTAGATTAATCCTAGCACTTAAACTGTATATTTTAACGAAAATCTGACTTCAAACAAACATAGAGATTAGTTTCTAGATTGTCTCTGAAAAATGTCATTGATTTTAGTATTGAAAATATCACGAGACTTCGTTTGTATGGACCGCGCATTTACACATTCGGAATAAACTTCTCTTAATTCGCGCGAAGATCGTCGCGACACGTATCTCGCCTCAGGATTACCTCACGGGATTGCCAGACAACAAAATTACACGCTTCACGAGAGTTAACAAGACGTTTACTTGGCTTAATCTAGAATTAAATTTCCTTAATTTAATTAGGTAATCAAATCAAAATAAATTATTCAAAATAGTAGGTAATGTCACTAACTTTCTGACTGCATTTTTGTGAATCAGCAGAAAATATTGGACAAGAAAGAAGAAACTGAACAATAACAATTCTTTTCACATGCATACATAAACTCAATACTGAACCATTTCGGGGTGGTCAGAAATGCTACAACTAGCAACTTTCAACAATTCTTTTCAGAATACAAAAAGGCGTAATGTAAATTCATGAAAACGTAAAACAATACAAGGACAAAAATAACTATTTCTTTTAGCAGGCTTTACAAAAAAAATTTATACTTTATAAGAAAATTTGTAGTTCCTAACCCAAAGGGTGAAAATGGGACCCTATTACTCAGCCTACGTTGTCCGTCCGTCCGTCCTACCTATTTAGGGCTGTAACTTTTGAACCGTAATAGCTAGACAGTTGAAATTTACACAGATTCTGCTTCATTACGGCGGATTTGTTTACAAATAATAAAATTACAAAAAGTCAAAATTTTAAGGGGGATCCTCATACAAGAAACTAGTTATTTTAAACGTTTTTTCTTCTCGCTCAATTGTAAAACGGTAATACAAAAAGCGTCAAACTTGATGTGATTAGAGAGCAAACTCTACAGTCAACAAATAATAAAAACCGGTTCGTGTTAAAGATCCAGGAAAAAAAAAATTTATTTATCAAGTTGTGTGGTTGTGTGGTACGGAATCCTCGCGAGTATCCCGACTAGCACTTGACTGGTTTTATTTTCTCCATGTATCAATCGAAGCAGCTGTAACTTTTATCAGACCGCGTATGTATAAAATGAACATCATCATCTCAGCCGATGGACGTCCACTGCTGGACATAGGCCTCCCACAAGGATCGCCATAACCACCGGTCCTGCGCTGCCCTCATCCAACGGTTTCCCGCCGCCTTCACCAGGTCATCGGTCCACCGTGTGGAGGGCCCACTCACACACGCTGCGCTTTCCGGTACGCGGTCGCCACTCGAGAACTTTTCGGCCCCATCGGCCATCGGTTCTGCGAGCAATGTGCCCCGCCCACTGCCACCTGCCACTTTAGTTTAGCAATTCTTTGGGCTATGTCAGATACTCTGGTTCTTCTGCGGATCTCTTCATTTCTTATTCGGTCTCGCAGGGAAACTCCGGGCATAGGCCTCTTAATTTTCCTTTGGGTGACTTTCAGCCTTTATAACGAAATGAACAATGACAGCCAAATCTTTAGCGACCACTGTCCTAAACCACACATTTCTTTGACCTCACTATCGGCGACCGACGCGACGGACGGTGCCGAGTAGTGCCGACGCGAAAAAAAATAGACGTTCGTCTATTGCTCACGTTATAATATAGCCAACAATTCGGTTTGTCAAGTTTTTTTTCTGGTATCGATTTTATATTATTTACGGATAGTACACATTTTAAGAAACTAATTTCTTTTTTTTGCGATTCATCGAGTTTATCAGTATAAATTAAATTAATAAATTAATTTGATTTGTAATCTCTAAACGCTAAAGTGGTCGCGAGAAAATCATTGGAACACCACTTAGACGAATTATATACGGACCCGCCTCGCCTTAGCATTTCCCCTCTGTCAACGTGCAAGATAAAAAGATCTTACGCATTTACATACAATTTTATACCTTATCACTAAACGCGACAGCCTATAAATGCGGAACAATAATTTCGAACTTATCACGTTTGGGGTTCACACGACACTGTTTTTCATGATTTTTAACATTCAAAATTAGAATCTAAACTAATGGAATAAAATTCAAAGTTGCGTATCTCGTGCTACCTCGCCCCCCGCAAAAAGTGGCAGAAAAGTTGGTTAGTAGAATTACACGCGTAACTTGTCCTCATATAAGTAGTCTAAGGAACACCATGATGAAAAAAGTCACCTGCCTTCTCTTTATAACTCTATGCTCCTATAAACTACTTGACACTGGCGGAAATGCAGCGCCTAACGCACAAGCAAGAGTGACGTCACTCGTCGGACCGAAAAACGACGTTATTTGATTAAAAATATATGTAATCCTTTCATTCTAAAATCACTGAAATAGAAAATATTGTTATTTAGACAATTATCTTGAAATTCGAATTTATTGATCTCAATTTTGTTTTATCCCGAAATTGTTTTCGATTTAGCCCTCCAAAAAAAACTTGACATACCGAATTATTGCCAGTTAGGCTAGTATCATCATTGTATCGGATTATCACACTATGAGCATCGTCGGTGGCGCGTTGGGGATAGGTATATGGACTTTACCAATTTACATATTAAATTAATCTATGTATGGACTATGGACACTCAGTCGTAAGAGGCCGGGACTGAATTCGCACGGTTGACATGCCATGCACCAATGAATTTTTAGGGTTCCGTACCCAAAGGGTAAAAACGGGACCCATGATTGATTGTACCCATGATACTGAACAACTTTCCCTAAGAAAACTAAAAATTTGTGACTTTCTATACTACTTGTAAATACAATCAGCTGATCGAACGTTTGTATGAAAAGTTGAAATTATTTTTGCGAATTTTCTATAATTTTCTTAGGGAAAATTGTTCAGTATCATGGATACAATGGGCAGCGGAAAACAAAATGAGCAGCCGATGACTGGCTAAAACACCTTGTCTTCGAAATTTAAACCTCCCCGAATCCAAGCAGAAAGACAAAAAATGCCATAATATGATAAAATGATGATGGGACCCCTTAATTGAGGATATGTGAAAAAAATGTGATTCTTTAAGGCATCATATATCATGAAGTACTAACAGTGATTTGCGGATATGTGTAAATTGAACTTATAATTGAAGTTTTGATTAGAGCCAAAATACGATTAAGAGACATTTTCTCGATAGAAAAATAATCCAAAGTAGCCTCCGTCTTTATCGAAAAACGCTTGGAACTGCTAAACGGTGAATAATAGAAACACGAGACTTGATTTAAAAAAAGAGATTGATATTTTATAAATTTTGATTATTGCAGAAATGAACTTACATAAATAATACAATCACAATTAAATAATGTTTGTTTTACGCTTGAGTCGTTTCAGGCGCGCGCGCCGCCCCATCTCTTTCTCTCGCATCAGGCAGTAATATAAGCTATCACACGCCCATTTAGCTTCAATTATTTTTCGACATAGGCCCTTAAAGTAATGCAACTGTTTACCCTGTACATATCGGAGTCGAAAGCGACATTACAAATCATAAATCAAGCAGCGCGGATTTTTCATGCAAACGGTCTCAATTCTTCGGATATATTTAACTATCCGAATACTTTTTTTTTCATGGCTAAATGGACAAAGTCAAAGTCAATATAATTTATTCAAAATAGGAGCTTGCAGCACACTTAACAAACGTCAAATCTTTATTAAAGCTACACCGCGTCGGAACTTGTTGTCGCTGCAGAGAAGATGCGGCCAGAAACTCTACAACATAACGCGACTTAATAACTATTACAATATAAATTCTTAAGCTAAAGTTATGTATACAATAATACATAGTCTATTTAATAAAATAATTGATACTATACAGTAAAGTAAATAAACTATAAGCTAGTGACCTCAGACCCAAGCATTTTGATCATTTAAATAATCATCCAGTTTATAATATGCTTTTTTACAGAGGTCTTTTTTGATCTGAGTTTTAAACATTCGCTTGTTTACCTTGATGAAAAATAATGAACGCATGTTGCTTGGATAAAACATCTATTTTCATTTCACTCGACACTAGAGATTTTTGAAAAATCCTGTAATCTTTCGGTTTAGAGAAGACTCAGAATGACGTATTGCTTACAAATTGCCTCGCTGTCTTGTGTAGTCGTATATCATTCCCGATCGCTAATATTTTGTCAAATGCACATGAAAATATACTAGAATGGAACTAGAGTGTTCCAGTTTCCAATATTATTCATTGTCAAAGTAACACAAAGAAAATAATTTGATTTGTTTTCAGAAATTTCGTTGCCGAAATCGAAAACAGAATACGATTTCGTCAATCAGTGTCAAACTTATTCGTCTCGCCTACCTATACAATGTCGCCTTCAATTTTATAATTTACTAGTGTTAACCCGCGACATCGTCCGCACAAATTATACAAGGTCTTACAAAAATAAAAATAAAAATTTAAGGGGTGGTTTAGACCATCAAACTGGACAACATTGCAAGTTTTAAATGTTTATTTTTACTTTTGTAACACCTTGTATACCAGATTTTAAGTCAGGTCATAAGCTATCAAACATAACAAGTTTCATCAAAATCAGTTCAGTAGTTTTCGCGTGATGCTCGCACGAACAAACACCCAAACACAAACAGACAGACAAAAATCCAAAAAAAAGGTTGATTTGGAGTCAAGGACATACTATAAAACCAATATCGTAATCTTTTTTTTTAAATATCTTCAATGTACAGATTCTGTTACAGTTTTATGACAGTTAAATAATCTTAAGTCCTTTCTGGACTGCTCGATGTGCGATTTTTTTGAACGAACGATTTGCTCGTTTTTCGAACAATTTCCATAGCATAGCATATGCTCAGTCCAGTGTGACGGGGAGTGAGCCCGTCGCCACTTGTAATGGACAGTGGGTACAATACATGAAATTGAAGCATGCAGGTTTCCTCACGATGTTTTTCATCACCGAAAAGCCAGTTGAGTTACAAATCGTACATAAATTCCGAAAAACCCATTGGTACTAATCGGCGTGGACGGGGATCGAATCATCGCCTCCTGCACGGCAGGCAAGGTTACTCGCCACTGGACCACCACGGCTTTTTTACATATTACACTCGTTTTACATGATGATTCCGAAAACCATACACGGTGTTATAGTAATTATTGAATAATCAGTGACCATACACCCATACAGTCAATTGTTTAAGCCTTTGAGCGCGTCTTCGTTAATGTGGAATTAATAGGCGTGATGCTCGGACAAACAGACAAAAATAAAATTTTAATTTTAGCTTCGTATTTGCCCTTACCCAATTATTTTATCCGGTAATACCTATCTTAAATGTACAACATAGCCCCCCCTCCCCCCCCAAGCCCTACAGCTTTAGCGCCATAATAATAAATGTTTACGGACAAGTTCTAACAGAATATCGCATTATTTTTTCTTGGCATTACTTTCACATTTTGGACCAAAATATCATCTATTTTGTCGTCTTTTACCGATAAATCATTTCCGTCAGAAAATGTTCAGTCGCGATTCAGTAGTTTTGATTTTGAATTTATAGGTATGGAAGGTCTGTGCGTGACAAGCATAGTCGTGTCAAATCACTCTCGTAGAAGTGCACACTTTACAAAATATCATGTCGATGGCTGGACGTCAGCCAACTTCCTTCAAGCTCGGTTTCTACACCATTGCACTTATAATAATTCTTACATTACATTTGCAATATCTAATATCGAATCTAATACATGCTTTAAACAAAATGTGACGTAAATTATATTCAATGTAGACACATTTTTTAAATCTTTTCTAGTTGTTCTGTTAGACCTAGGTTATTTTAATCTAACCTTGATGAAATTTTAAAGCTATTCTGTCGGATATTCTATTTATAGTGAAATTTTTAGGGTTCCATACCCAAAGGGTGAAAACGAGACCGTATTACTAAGCCTACGTTATCCGTCCGTCCGTCCGTCCGTCCGTCTATATGTCTGTCTGTCTGTCTGTCTATCCTAACTATTTAGGGCTGTAACTTTTGAACCGTAGTAGCTAGATAGATGAAATTTTCAAAGAATGTGCGTTATTATAGTCTATTTGCTAACAAATAATAAAAATGTGAAAAAGTTAAAAAGGGGCTACTCACACAAGAAACTAATTTTTATTAACGTTTTTTCTTCTCGCTCTATTGTAAAAACGGTAATACCTTCAAGTGTCAAACTTGATGTGATTATAGAGCAGACTCTACAGTATAACAAAATATAATTATGACCGGCCAAGTGTGAGTCGGTGTGCCGGTAAAGTTAAAGGAGGAAAAAAAAATAAGTTTATAATTGTGTGGTAGTGTACGGAGCGCGAGTAGCTCGACTCGCACTTGACCGGTTTTATTTCATTTCTCTGATAAAGGAGTTACGTTTTAAATCAAAATCTAAGCCATCCGAACGATTTATTTAAATCAGTTCAATCAGCATTCTTCGTAAAGAAATGGAGACGAAAGGGAAAGTTGATGAATTCGTTAAAATGTCCTTGGAAGAAACGAAATCAAGTAAAAACAATGAATAAGCACCTCCTGTATGTCGAATAGGCTAGGCTATGAGAAATATTCTTCTGCGTTCAGACTTAGGTCCCCCACATACCCGGAATTCCGAATCAGGATTATGATTTCGTATGGATTTTCCCCTCCGCATTTCCCTTCGGTATCAAATCGCATACAAAATCACAATCCTTATTCGGAATTCCGGATCGCAAATCCGTATATGACAGGCCTAAGGGTTGAACCTCATCTGGCAGAACGGAATAGCATTTTTTCATGCTCCATCCTTTTCTGTCGCTCAGGAATGTAATTTGCTAGAATGATAAAGATAGCGGAAACGCGACAGCACCGGCAGTGCTGCGACCTTTCTCGCTCTAGCAAACGATGTTCCTGAGCGACAGAAAAGGATGGAGCGTGAAAAAATGAGAAAAACAAGCCAGTTGTAATCTTACTCTTAATTTCACAAATCTTCTTAAGGCGCAATAGTAGGACGATATACTTTGGAGGCATCTTTTATTTTTCACTTTTCTACTAGATTTATACAATTTACCGAAACCAAAGTCATATCTCAGTATTCTTGGATAGTTATACACTGTATAAGCTATTATAATAAGATACCAGAGAATATTCTAAACTTGACAGACGAAAAGTTTAATAATAATCAACAATGACCTGAAGAAAACCCAAGTAGACGTCTCGACAACCAAGAACAGACACACCTGGTGAAGAGTGACGTGGAGCGGCTCTCCACGTCACTCTTCTCCAGGTGTGTCTGTTACCCCAATTGAAATGGGATAAGGCTGGGCAAAGAAGAGAGACAGACAAAAAATTTTAAGAGAAGTTTATTCGGAATGCGTAAATGCGCGCTGCATACAAACGAAGTCTGGTGATATTTTCAATACTAACCAATTAAAGTCAATGAAAATTTTCTTTCTTTCTCTTTGCTTGTATGAAGTCAGATTTTCGTTAAAATATACAGTTTTAATGCTAGGATTAATTTAAGATTTGTATGAAAATCTTTGAGGCACTGTAACTTTAAAACTATAGATTTAACGAAAATCTGACTTCATACAAGCATAGTGTTTAGTTTCTACATTGTTTTAGAAAAATTGCATTGTCTTTAATTAGTTACAATATCACCAGACTTCGTTAAGAGGATATGTGAAAAAAATTGGATTCTTCAAAGCATCATATATCATGAAGTAGTTACAGTAGAAGTATGGTTTGCGGATATGTGTAAATTGAACATATAATTGAAGTTTTGATTAGAGCCAAAACACGATTAAGACACATTTTCTCGATAGAAAAACAAGCCAAAGTAGCCTCCGTCTTTATCGATAAACGCTTGGAACTGCTAAACGGTGAATAATAGAAACACGAGACTTGATTTAAAAAAAAGAGATTGATATTTTATAAAGTTTGATTAGAGCAGAAATGAACTTACATAAATAGTACAATAACAATTAAATAAAGTTTGTTTTACGCTTGCGTCGTTTCAGCCGCGCGCGCCGTCCCATCTCTTTCTCTCGCATCATGTAGTAATATAAGCTATCACACGCCCATTTCGCTTCAACTATTTTTCGACATAGGCCCTTAAACAAGTTCTCTGTAAAAAAGGTTACTATAAACTCAATGATTATTTGAAAGACCAAAATTAATGTAAATGCCAGCTTGCAATAAATTTTCGGAACGATTCAGGTTTGAACCCCTTTATGTTCCCAACTAAAACAAAAAACTCTGCAGTTGATTGCGAAAGTTCATATTTGCAGTACAAATATTGTCGGCACGGATTGCGCGACATACTCGTATGTGAAACAAATCACACACACATCATCTCTTACACTATTATAAAACCTTTATAAAACTGTAACAGAAGTGTGTCTTTACCATGAAGCAAATAGCAACTTTACATGGAAATTGAAGATATTTACAAATAGAAACGGTCAAGTGCAAGTCGGGCTACTCGCGCACCGAGGGTTCCGTACCGCACCACCACACCACATATTAATTTAGAGAAAAGATTTGTTTTCTCCGGGACCTTTAGCGCGAGACCAACTCAGAGTTTGTTGTCACACCAAGTATGACGCTTGTATGTATAACCGTTTTTTTACGATAGAGCGAGAAGAAAAAAACGTTGATAAAAACTAGTTTCTTGTATGAGGACCCCCCTTAATTTTCAACTTTTTTACATTTTTATTATTTGTTAGCAAATCCGCCATAATAACGCACATTCTGTGAAAATATCATCTGTCTAGCTATTACGGTTCAAAAGTTACAGCTCTAAATATGACATCCAGATGGACGGACGGACGAACGGACTCCAAATAACCTGTTTATATATTTTATTTCTACCTGCTTGTTTCTGCTGCGTGCGGGCTGTTTTCAGGACCGATTATGACAAAACTTTTTGTATGGCATGCTGAAAACTTGGTGAAAACTGGTATTTGTATACAACGTATTAACGAATTAACGCAAAACTAGAAAGTAGTTTGTGTAGAATCGAGAGCAGAATCGGATTATCATGGTTTCAACATAGGTAATTACTTTTCAAAATACTACATAATTTGTTTGTAAAATTTTAAATTTACTAAACTCGATCTCAACCCACCGCTCGGGCACTCTCACCCTACTTACTACCAAAACAAGATTCTTAAAATGTATCCATGAGCACGTTAGCACTTTCATTCATTGCTGAAATTGGTAACATATAATCTTTGCCTCAAAACTTAAAATGCGAATAACTTTAAAATTTAACTATCAAAGTAATGAAATTATTGTTTCAATCTAATTATTTTTTTATAAACTAGTTGAGGGGTATGAGGTTTTGCGCTTATTCATTAACACGTATATTTTATCTCGCTACAATGGCGGGAGCCGAAGCGGAAGAAGTCGCGGGCAAAAGATCGTTCTTTTATATTCTTCGAAGTCGTTCATGTGTTAAATATATTCGTAATCGACTACTTATTTAAATCTTTTTGGTATCTGTTGAATGTTTAATTGTTCGCAATACGGCAGTCCTTTTTGAGCCCATCATATTTCTACATCAATTGGCGCGTTAGAGCTTATCTTAGCTTATATTATTTTATACGGAATATTCGAGTATAAACGGCATGTTTTTTAAACATCAATTTGTTCATGTAGCAATGCGATATTAAATTTTCCTTTACCCGCGGATACTATGTATTAACCTTTTATGACCGTGTTTCTGTTTGATGAAGCCACATTTAAACGTGCCTTTTGTTTTTAAATGTTAATGATCTTAATGTATTATTATAATATTACGGTAAAATTACAGCAGCTGTATCACCCTACGTATAAACAATCATCATATTCAAAGCGTAATGAATTAATGATATATGGGGTCCTTCTTAATATGCTGACACTTTTTTAAGGGGACGATCAGACCGTCAAACTGAACAACTTTCTCTATGGCACCAACAACAAAAAAAAATCAGCTGTCCCATACATTTGGCTCGAGTAGGTTTGCAGTTTTGTATGGAAGAGCTGATTTTTTATTCGCGACTTCGATGTTGGTGCCATAGAGAAAGTTGTTGGGCCCATAGAGAAAGTGGTTCAATTTGATGGTCTGGTCATTCCCTTAAAAAACGGTCAGCATATTAAGAAGGACCCTATATTTATGAATTAAGTTGTTTATAGAAGACATACCTGTACCATCCTGAAACCTTAAAAAAGCTTAAACCTTGCTACAATATTATTATCAGTTGTAGCAAAATTTCTGCCAATACTAAAAAGGAATACGTTCAGACGAGGTAATGTATATAGGGTCCTTCTTAATATGCTGACACTTTTTTAATGGGATGATCAGACCGTCTAACTGAACAACTTTCCCTATGGCACCAACATTGAAATCGCGAAAAAAAAAATACTCTTCCATACAAAACTGTCGACCTACACTCGAGCCAAATGTATGGGACAGCTGATTTTGTTTTCGTGATTTCGATGTTGGTCCCATAGAGAAAGTTGTTCAGTTTGATGGTCAGATCATCTCCTTAAAAAGTGTCAGCATAATAAGAAGGACCCTGTATATGTATAACCTGCACAAGACTATAAACAGTACCTAAAAGCTATCAATAGCCGAATTATCTAATCTATCTTGTGCTAAATGCTAACTAATATCATCAAATTACTTGCATTAACCTATCTGTGAAATACACACCGAGAAATATTTTAAGAACTGGATGTTTTTCTTTTGTTCAGAGCCAAGCCATGAGGATCGTACGCACAGTGGGACAAGCATTCGAGGTATGCCACAAAATGCAGACGAATTCTTCTGATCAGCCAGCACCCTCCACCTCCTCTGCAGCAGACGACCCCACTCCCATTGACCGTGCCAGTGACGTGCCCGTCTCCAAAGGTCTGATGTTGTCCTGGTATCTCAAGGATCTCTTAACATTAACGCTTTCTTGTGTATCAGTTTAAAAAAAAAATCTTTCATAAAATGTTAAGTTGAACTCTATTTCCATGAACATAGAGTTCAACTGTGGATAGGTTGAACTTTCGCCGTGTGTTAGAAAAAAGGCAGCAGAACTTTCAGTGGTATATGTATACCTGCGGCTGTAGTATGGCAGCGCGATGTAGCGCTATTGCGCCCTAGTTCTCTTTCTATTTGCGCGCGAACGGGGATAAAAAGCGTGATAAAGCCGTGCGCGCGCATAATACTACGGCCGCTGATCCTTACATAAATGCAGCTATAGGGTTGAACCTCATCTGGCCGCACGGAATCGCATTTTTTGACGCTCTATCCTTTTCTGTCGCACAGGAACGTCATTTGCTAGAGCGAGTAAATAGCGAGAATGCAACAGCACCGGCAGTGATGAGACTTTTCTCGCTTTAGCAAATGACGTTCCCGAGCGACAGAAAAGGATAGAGCGTGAAAAAATGCGATTCTGTGTTGACAGATGAAGTTCAACCCTTATGCCACGGATAATGGAATAAATATTACGTGATATTGATATTACACTTACGTGATATTGATATTAATTATAATATCGGATAAATCTGCAGTATTCATCCTACGCTTGTATATAGAGCTTAGCTGAGGCCTGAATAATCCCCACCTAGCTTAATACTAAGTGAACAAACCCATTACACTGTCTTGTCTGGACAGTCAGCCACATAATCCACTTATTATCACACTGCTTGTTCGTGACAAATGTCTTGTGTCCGCATATTTAATTATCTGCCTTGCGAATCGTTTAGCACATGCGAATATGAAAATGATAATGCGAAAAGCGAATGTCGTCACCTTACTTCGAGAGAAATGCGAGTGAAATTGTAACATTTCGTTACGGTAAAGGTATCTGAATTGGAATATCGACTGTGTTGAATAAGATTTAGCATTAGTTGAAATGGCAGACGGATTGTGTTGTCCATATATTGTATCTAAATATAAAATATGTTCAAGATCAGTTAACGTTAAGATTGAAGGTTAAAATCATGAAGATAAAGGGAAGTATATTTCGTAACAAACCTTGAGAAGAGGATGGTTGAATAGCATAATATTATGACCAAGACGCGCTTATCAGCACCGTGCAGCTGGCCGGGCAGCCATCAATCGTGCTGTGGGGAGTTTAGTTCGACCAGTTTCCCCTTGTGTATTAAATAAACAACGAGACATTGTGCTATCTAAAACTCTCCGTATAAGATCATCTGCTGTACAAATCTTGGCCCATGCCCCATACTATAAATACCACCTTTTATAAGAATATTTGAAAAAATTGTTAGGTTCAATTTAGTCAAGATTTAAGGTGAAGGTGGACGTTAATACGTATAACTCTGAATATAGAATGAAAAGCCACCAGAAGCACCCTTCTTCAATAATGTGAATATGTCCGGCTGTGATTCTTTACGCAGCAGGTAAATGACGAGGGACCGACAAATCCCCACTTTATCGCTCTATTTTCTTGAGTCCCGTACCCCTGTAGTTTGTATCTTGTGTATATTTGGGCATTTCCTCCTTGGATGGAACTTTCTAATTTGCGTTTATTGCATCGCTGAAGTTTCTTTCAGCGAATATACCGCGATAGCGCAAGTTTCGTTTTCGAAGTCAAACAAATTAAAAACAAAAATTTTCTTACTTTCATATTCTCAATTTTCTTTTATTTATTGTATCTAAATGTTTAATTCTGCTAATAATGTTTAAAACACGGAACGCTAAATATCTAAACTAATGATAGATATAATTTCAACACTACCTTCCCATATCCCGATCCCGCTCTTTCATACAAAACTGCAGTACTGTCTCGACTCCAAAGTTTTGACTAAAAAAAAACGCAGATTTTTTTAATTTGTTCTCTACGTTGGCTAGTGAAAGTTGTTCAGTTTGATGGTCTGAACCCCCTTAAGTATTACAAGGGTGTTTTGTTACACCCTGTATATGTACCTACTGTAAAGTAAGTTCATGGTTGTGTTATTTAAGGGGAGACAGATTACGTTATTCTAGATTTAGTGAATATGACGCAGTGTGTTAACGACTTTTGGTCGAGTAACCGTCTTGTAGCTGCTATAATGAAGCTATACCGTTTGGTTTTGGTCTCACCATCATACGTCGGTCATTGCGCGGAAACTCGTAAATCCAAAAGTGCTTTGTGCCAACTATGTTGGTTTCTAAGAGTTGGCAGAGCTCGAGACTTTGAAAATATTGCATACTGGTAGACAGGTCTAACAAACAAACCCTTTTAATAGTTAAATGTTATTTATATTTCATTCGTTTACTAAAATAGTAAGTGAACCTCAGACACAGAATAAATACTGGCAGGTATTTAGCTTAGGTACGAGTTTATTTGGTTACGAGCGTTTACCCGCGACTTCGTCCGCACAAATTATATACCAGATTTTAAGTCAGATCATAAGCTATCAAACAAAAAAAGTTTCATCAAAATCTGTTCCGTAGTTTTTACGTGATGCTGTTACAAACAGACAGAGAAATATTCTAAAAAAGGTGGATTTGGAGTCAGGGATACCTAAAAACCATATTATAATAATTTCTTGTCAATATCTTCAATGTACAGACACAGTTCTATTACAGTTTCATAATAGTTTATATTAGATGTAGGTAGTTTCTTATTACTGACGAAAGAGGCCATTAACAAACGCTATTAGTACCTTAACTTATACACCCTTATTTTTAACTAGAGTTTTCCGGCGACTTCTTCCGCACAAATTATATACCAGATTTTAAGTCAGATCATAAGCTATCAAACCACACTTCTATTACAGTTTTATAATAAGATTAGATGTAGTTTCTTATTACTGACGAAAGAGGCCATATTATATACTCGGTGCCGCACTACTTTCGAAGAACAGTAGTTCTAAAATGACGAAAGAGGATAAAAAATCAAGTCGAGACGAATTCGAAGGTGGAACATTAAAATTACCACATCTTGCCTTACATCTATTTCTCTTTCACGTTTCATGTAGGCAGCTTATAATTAGCTTTTATGTATCGTTTTATGACATCCGACGCAAGCAACAGCTGGTTTGATGTAAAACGTCATAATTTTACTGCCCTAAACCTTAATTTACATAACATTTCTCTGCCAATGTCAACTATTGTCTAGACCGCGCTTTATATTATTAGGTCGTTAAATATTTCCGGGAAAATGTTTCATAGTTTTCAATTGTTGGTATAATTTCTGAACACATAATATATTCGTACGTACGTATACGTAGTTCATACTAACCGACAGAATTTTAATCACAGATGATTCAATAATTACTACTGTAGCAGATACAGCACCACAGATTATACACAGCACTGTCCCGATTTTGGGCGTTTTTTCGTATTTCAAACTTTGCGCTTCAGGAAAGACGAACTAAAATGCGCCTTCTGTCAATGCGCGACAGCCTATATCGCGTGCGTGCAGTTGTCAAACGTGCACTGGTATAATAGCACTGGAGTTTGAATAAGGTGAAGAACATTACAGTATAGAAGAAAAACGGTAACCTCGAAATTTAAAAAATTATGACAACTTTTTTTTTTCATACGGCGGGTTGTGATCTGTAAGACTAAGGTTTTTATATTAGTAATTTCGTACCTTACAACAATATCTAAATATCAATCGGTAATCTTTTTGGTAATTATAAACTCTCGGGGCTACAGTGCTATAATTATATAGGCAAAATATGTCATTTTCATTACCTTCCTATCCCTCTGCCATAAAAACGTGTCAAATCTCAACCATAACCAGGAAGCTGGAAATAGGCATTGACCATAACTAATTAAACAAAGGTTGTCATTCCATGTAATTACTGTGCAATCGACAGAAGCGGCATCAGAATGCGGTGGTTCAGAATCAGGTGCAGCCTCTACATCGAAGGTGATGGAAGAAGGGGCCGTGGGAGGAGACCAGGCCAGGCCTCAACATCTGGAACTGCTACCACCACCGCCAAGGAAAGATGGGAAACGATCACCACAGGTAAGCTTATGAGATGAATAAAAAAACCGTTTAAGTGTGAGTCATACTCGAAGGGTTCCGTAAAACCATAATTACGAATTTAAAATTGTGTCCTTAGCGCGATCCTGACACGTTTTACTTTAGTAAGAGTATTTTCTAGTCTATAATCACACCAAGTTTGACGCTTGATCGATTTACGATAGAGCAAAAACAAAAGCTAAATTCGACAACCCGGACAGACAGAAAGACTGACGGACGGACAGCGTAGGCTTATAAATAGGATCCCGTAGGCACCCTTTGGGTACGGAACAATAAAAACATAATAATTATTAAAGAAAATTTTTGGTTTAGCGGTAAATAAGGTACCTACCGCAAAACAACTTTTGTTTCATGAGCATTAGCTTTGATTTAATATTAACTCTATTTGATTACAATAATCGATATAGAAATAAAATGCATAAGCATATGCTTACGACTATATACCCCGAGGGGGTAGTCAGAGATAATCTGAAACCTCAGAACATCCACGTTTCATCAGTATAGTACCGAAACTCTGTCCAGTGTGACGGGGGGTGAGCCCGTCGCCACTTGTAATGGACAGTGGGTACAAAACATGCCTCGAAATTGAAGCATGTAGGTTTCCTCACGATGTTTTCCTTCACCGAAAAGCCAGTGGTGCTACAAATCGTACATAAATTCCGAAAAACTCAAAATGTAGGTACTGTAATAAAATTAAAGAGGGTAGAATTACCTGTAGTTGGCTAGGTATAAGCCTATTTTATTTACCGTAGGTAATCTATTGCGAGATTAATATCTCCTCTATTATTTTCACGTCACGAGCTGCTGTTTAATTGTTTTGTCATCTCTCGGAGCAATTTCGTAATTAAGCTTTTGCTATGTCTATTATTCTTCTCTCGGAGCAACCACAGGGCGTAATTTCAGATGTGTACGAATTCGAAATGGTGTGATTCTAGATATCAAACTGAGAAACTCCGTCATGTCGGAAGTTTGTTTATCTATTGACTTCATTTTATTACAATTTTTAGGGTTCCGTAGTCAACAAACAAGTTGGAACCGGGAACCCATAAGGGTTCCAAATAATATTTCGCCATGTCCGTCCGTCTGTCCGTCCGTCCGCGGCTTAGCTCAGAGACGCTTAGTACTAGAAAGCTGTAATTTGACAAGGGTATGTAATGGGTATATCGACGGTTAAGAATCAATAACGGCTAACTCAAATTTTTGTCGAAAATGACCTTTAAATGTGGTTAGATTTAAAGTTGAGTTTTACGTGTCCTGGCAAAAACATATATGCCAATATCTTGTACTTTTTATGTATTTATACTGATACAACAGTTTTTGATAAGTCAACATTTGAAAGAGCAAAATGTTTTTTTCGTCTCCTATAAAAATTTGATAGTTAGCCGTTATTGATTCTTAACCGTCGATATACATATTAATCACGCCGACAAAGTGTAAAATAAAATTGGAAAAAATATTTTTTTAGGGTGCCTCCCTACACGAAAAGTGGGGATGCTATTTTGTTTTCTCGTCTATCCCATGGTATCGTTGGATAGGTCTTTTAAAAATATTGTGGGTGTGGGACAACCATTTTTCTATTTAGGGATCCGTTAGCGAAATATTAAGCTTTAAAGTTCAAATTTGTGTTAGAGTCAGTCGGCCCCTAGCCCTATTCTTAGTCCGTATATTGTGACGAGCAAATACGGAACCCTACCCTACGCGTGGTCCGACACTCATTTGGCCGGTTTTTATAAATTTGAAAGACATAGTTGCATTATGCATATTCCCATTGCTTACAAATGAACACAATAGCAATATTCGTTCTCCTACACAATTCATTTGCGTCATAGCCACGGTTTATACAGAAGAGACGTGTGGCGGTGGCGGATAATCTAAGTAACACAATATAAACCTTTTAGTGCGTAAGATAGCGTCGTTTTTATCGTAAAGGAGAATCGTGCCCGCGCCTCCAGGTGACGTCGCCTGGAGGCGCGGGCGTAATTCTCCAAACGACCGACGCTATGCTACGTACTATCAGGTTTATAATTGTGTTACTTTGACTATCCGCCACCGCCACACGTCTCTTAACCAAGATTACTATCGATTTATCAGATTAATGTGTAACATACTAGTGTAGATAAATGTGTATCGCCACCTGCGACTTTACACGCAGCGGGACACAGAAAAAACATACAAATCAAAACTTAAAATTTAAAACATTCATAATTTGAACCGATTGTACCGTGAAGTTACGTGTACTATAGCTTAGCCCGCATAGTTCTGCGTAATACTGTACCCTAGAGAGTTGTCCTAATCTGTTTGAGTATGGAATGCTCGAAAGCTAACATAATTTGATACATCATATTGAGAGATGTTTCATCATCTACAGGGTGAAATTGATATCATTAGCATCCTTTTAAACTAAGAGTCTATCCATCAAACTGAACAACTTGCATTATCTAGAGCGAGAAAGGTCGCAGCATTGTCGGTGCTGCCGCGTGCGTTCGCATTCCCGCTATCTTATTGTTGCCAATGACGTTCCTGAGCGACAGAAAAGGATAGTAAAAAAGTAAATAACTTATAGCCTGTAGAATTCCTCTGCAGGGCAAAGGTTTCCTCTCACGAATTAAGGTGAGAGGGAGAGGGCCATACTCCACCACGGAGACCCTGTGCGTGTTGCTGGAGGCAAGTTAGTGGGCAACTTGCTGTCAGAGAAATTTCAAGCCGCCTTAATATGCCTCTGACCTGGCTTAACGAATAATTATAACGCCATCTGACGGAACTATCCGAGACCAACTGCTTAACGTGCCCTCCGAAGCACGGAAACGCTCGAGATGAAATACCACTAAACGGTCACCCATCCAAAGACTGACCGGAATTGACGTTGCTTAACTTCGGTGATCGTTTCCAATACCGATGCTACACTACGCCAATGAGCGCGAGAAAAGCATAAAGGGTTAAAAAAATGCGATTTCGTGCTGCCAGATGAGGCTTAACCCTTATTCGCGCTCGGGCGCGCTGACGGGAAGGTATGTCCTCTTAATAAATTTGATTTCAACGTCCGTCCGTCCGCCAAACCTATAAACGCACTATTGAGAACGGATATTCTTTTTCACGCAGCGTGAGTGATCCATTTAATAAATTTCCTGTCCTTCGATCGGGATTGGGGTCACAAACTATGTATACGTCGAGTAGCAACAGCTGACAACGAATGGGGAACTTGCACCAAAATTATAATGAGAAATTATCTTAATAATTCAGTAACAATAGTTGTGAATAGAACATTGCTGAAAGATTTATACTAAAGTTTATTCAATTATAAGTTATGTGGATGGAACGTAATTTCAAACACCAATCAACGCAAAGTGACGAAGCGATTAGCAACTTGCGTGCGTTAGAACAGTACGGCAACATATTATAGCGGATGATTTGTGATGAGCTTCACGCGTCATGAAAAGGAGTGACGTCATGGCAGTGAGCGTTTTGGCGCGGAATTTGAAAAGTCAACTTTTGATTTGCAGTAAATAAATGATTTGTGCATATTTTACCTTTGTTGTTTTTGGTATTTTAAGTAAGCCTTAAATCTTTATGATAAACTAAAGACATCTCAGACTTCTGTGCAAGTTCCCCATTTCAATACCTACGTACATTTCATTGACTTTCATGTAATTTTCAAGTTTATCGGTTTATTCAAAAGTGCATACTTAAATTTAGAGGCGTGTATTGTGTTACATACTAGTGAAAAGACAATGCGGTTTTTGTATGGGATGATTGATTTGATGTATCTTTTTTATGCGCCTATTTTTTAACGCGGCTATCTACCAAACTTCTATATTTTAGTTAAGAATAAACTAACAAACAAAACTTGTTATGAAAAGTAAATCTCTAAACTCAGTCCGAACGGAGATATAAAGGCTTGAAGTTGAAAATATATTCATTACGTTTACGTTAAGATTTTACGTTAGATTACCTGTCAAATATTAACCATCGCAACTGGTTAATATATTTTGTTTATTATGGATTTAATTGACCTATTTAAAACAGCATAGAAGCACTAGATTAGTATTAAATGATTTCGTATCATTTATTAGTAAATAAGACGGTTCGTAACAATCAACCGAATAACAATTCCTTTAAAATCAACACACACGTTGTTCACATTTAAATGAGTTCCAAGTATTGGTTATTAAATAAAGATGTTTGTAAAATTCAACCGAATAAAAATTTGTTTAGAATCAACTAAGTGCTTGTTATGAATTGACATTATTTTTTTTCAAGTTCGAGACAGTTTACATTTACCGAATATGATATTTGAAAAATATTAAGTTTCTATTTGTTAATAACCAATAATATTTAGCAATATGTACAGGTCTAATTTATACCAAGTTTACTTAGAGTTTTTAGTCATGTCTTGGTTAAAAATTGCCGATATGCTTTTAACCAAGTCAAAAAGGTCCTTTGCTAAAATACATTTTTTACAGTGCACGGTAAATGTAGTGCCTAAAAATAATCGAGTACTACCTACTCAATTACAAACGTTGTAAGATGTTATACTTATTACCTACAAGATCTGATTGAGTTACCTAGAAATAGTCCTTGTAACAATCACGACGATTCTTCCCAAATCTTTTTCTTGCCAGCTTCCGCTACAAGCGTATACATCCTTCAAGAATTCAATATATATTTTAGGAATTTCAGCGAAAGCATAATAAAGGAAATTGATATTTCCGCATTTCGAAGAAATTTATAGAAAATTTATATTGAAGCTATTATGTTCCTAGCAAGATTTTTAAATATTAAAATAGGCATTTCTTAAAAGAGCCAAAGTTTTTGATTTTTAAGCCAATCTATGTACCTAATCCAGATATATTTTTATGAATTCCCTGGTAACTGACCATTTAACACAGGACAAGTTACGCGTGCAATAAAATTCGACTTACAAACTTTTCTGACTCTTTTTGCGGGGGACGAGGCAGCATGAAATCTTGAGCCATCCCTGCTAACAAAACTCCGTAAAATGACTGGGCTATATGGATCAGATTTAATTTAATATTAATAAAAAGACTCTCTAATAACTTAATAAATGGTTTATTTCTCTGTGAGCTACTGATGTAACATTAAAGTACGTAACGTTTTTACTTACAGCGATATTCTGTTTTATTGCTCGAAGCTATTTCTGTCTGACATTTCACTTTATTTCATATCAAAATAAGAGAAACGAGTACCAAATTATCTCGAGTACCTTTTATTATTTTTCTCTTGTTTGATACAAAATATAATTTGGCCTCGAGATACATTCGTTGCTTTAACATTCCTTTAGGGTCCTGTACTAATAATCTAGCAAAATCTATCGTCTGTCACATCTTATCATACCTGAATTTCGTAAGAGGATAAGGTAGTTTAATCACGAAAAGAAATATTTTTCCTAAATTCCTCTAACATAAATGGAAACGCAATCTTCACTAAGTAGGCTTGTCTTTTTGTATGAATCGATATGTCTAATTGTCTTTACATATATATCTGAACGTTAGGTAGGTTATGTAATGACCTTATAAGAAACAGTTAATTTTCAATTTTAAATTTGAATAAGACTAGAGTTTACCCGCGACTTCGTCCGCACAAATTATATACCCGATTTTAAGTCAGATCTTAAAAAGTTTCATTAAAATTGGTTTAGTTGTTTTTGCGTGATGTTGTTACAAACATACAAACAAACAAACAAACAGACGGACACAAATTCTAAATAAAAAAGGTTGATTTAGAGTCCGGGATACCTAAAAACCATATCGTAATCTTTTTCGTGTAAATATATTCAATGTACAGACACACTTCTGTTACAGTTTTATAATAGTTAAGAAGAATAGTTGACCACTGAAACAAGTAGAAAGATAGAAAGAAATGTTCAAGGTTGGCTTCGCACCCGCAACGACATGGGGATATGATTCGGAGCGCGCTCCATACAAACGAAGTCTGGTTATATTTTCAATACTGTTAGTATTAGGCAATTACAGTCAATTAAATTTTTCAGAAACAATCCAGAAACTAATCTTTATACTTGTATATTGTCAGGTTTTCTAGAAATGTACAGTCTCAACGCTAGGATTAATTTAAGATTTGTATGGAAATCTTTGAGGCGCTGTAACTTCAAAACTATTCATTTTAACGAAAATCTGACAACATACAAACATAGAGATTAGTTTCTAGATTGTTTCTGTAAAATTTCATTGACTTTTACTGGCTAGTATTGAAAATATAACCAGACTTCGTTTGTATGGTGCGCGCTCCGAATTATATCCTCGTACACGGCTGTCGGCTGTTAATTTTAAAATTATTGCTCGGCGATTAATCTGTTATTTGCAATGGCCCACTGAGAGATTTATGAAGCTGACTCAAGTACCTACTAATAAAATATATTTTCACGATCATCGTCTTCTTAAGGCTGATTTTCACCGAAAGGATGTCTTTTGTGTATAATCGAAACAAAAACGTTGTTTATAAGCAATGACTATTGTGAAAGTATTCATAAAGACGGCATCGAGCCTAAAGTGCTGCCTGCAATCGTATTTTTAAATTTCCAATTACTTAAACGACATTTTCATAAACCAAACTTAAAGGGTTAACTAACGAAACTGTCAACCCCTCCGCCACCCTTTCAACATAAATATCTTTCCACGATAAGTTGCATTTTTGTTCAAAATTCTCGAAAGTTGTGTCGTAACTCCACGGTTCTCTCTTACATTGTTCAATGGTCCAATTTTTACGCTCAAGAACCGAGGGACGTTTAAAATTGTTAACAGAACATCAACTATGAAAAACCGGCCAAGTGCGTGTCGGGCCACGCGCAGGTTAGGGTTCCGTAGTAGCCCGTCACAATATACGGACTTAGAAGAGGGCTTTTTGTTTTATACTACGGTTTAACGGCTAATAAAGTCTAAAAAGTACATTTTACAAGTTGTTCGACTATTACTCGTTAACTTGTAAAGCCTACTTAGCGGTGATAGTTTTCCTTTTAATTTCGTTATATACACTACTGCCGTGATTTTTTTCACGTATCCAGAAACAACTGTTTAGCTGGCAGGGGGGCGGGGGACACACACACTTGACTCTAACAAAAATGTTACCTTTAAAGCTTAATATTTCGCAAACGGATTCTTAAATCTAAAAATGGTTTTCCCACACTTACAATATTTTTAAAAGACCTATCCAACGATACCCCACGCCGTGGGATAGACGAGAAAAAAAAATGGCATCCACACTTTTTGTGTAGGGGAGGTACCCTAAAAAAATATTTCTTAAGATTTTATTCTACCACTTTGTCGGCGTGATAAATATGTACAATTACAGCATTGTAGTACTAAGCGTCTCTGAGCTAAGCCGCGTACAGACGGACAGACGGACAGACAGACAGACAGACAGACGGACAGACGGACAGACGGACAGACGGACAGACGGACAGACGGACAGACGGACAGACGGACAGACGGACAGACGGACAGACGGACAGACGGACAGACGGACAGACGGACAGACGGACAGACGGACAGACGGAGCTTCGGGAAACGATCACCGAAGATAAGCAACGTCAGGTCCGGTCAGTCTTTGGATGGGTGACCGTTTAGTGGTATTTCATCTCGAGCGTTTCCCTTCGGAAGGCACGTTAAACATTGGTCTCGGATAGTTTTGTCAGATGGCGTTGTAACTATTCGTTATGCAAGGTCAGAGGCCTATTAAGGCGGCCTGAAAATTCTCTGACGGCAAGTTGACCACTATCTTGCCTCCACTACCAAAAACTGGGCCCGCGTGGTGAAGTATGACCCACTCCCCTCACCCTTATTAGTGAGAGGAGGCATTTGCCCTGCAGTGGGATTATACAGGCTATAAGTTACTTAGTTACTTACGGATTATTATAGGCATAGAATTTCATACGAGTATAATCAAAAATTCACACATCTCGTATCTTCCACGACCTTCAGGTACATAGAAAATGAATCTGCCAAATGAAATGAATGAAATTTTTACTCCGCGTCACAAAGGTACAACTTCTGAATAATCCATCAATTTTTTTAAATATTGCCCATACTCAAACTCATATCTCTAGGGGTTTTTTATTTTTTCGACATATTATTTCGTTTTCGAGACATGATTTTTTTTCTGACCGAAACCGGGCAAAAAACGGCCGCATTCTTTGATTTCCAAATAAATTTTAGGTTTTTTCAAAAACATTTTTTGCTTTATGTAGCCCTCTTTGAGACGCGTCTTTTGACATCCCAATCAGCCACGGCGTCAAAAAACCTAAGAAACCAGGGCGATGTCGTACTTTCCCTCAAAATCAAGCCTGTACCCATTAGCATACAAAATAATGGACGCCGGGTCTAGTACAAAATTATCGAAAAAGGTGTCCAAGACTAACCTACACAAACCTAAGTACATGTATAGTAATATAAACATTGAAAATGCTGAAATTCTTTTTCATTCCGCTTGCGTAGTTTTACCCCATCGTGGGCTCGAGTGCGCTTAGTCGGCCGCGCCGCGCCGGTAAAACGAAGACTGTCACGTAATTGGTTCTCTTTTTACGTTTTGGTGCTCTTTTGGTTCGGACTCTTTTGAGCGCGGATCCTACGTCCAGTAGTTGGTAAGTCAATGCCTGCACCGAATTGACAAAAAAAAACATTTTCAATGTTAAAAGACCATCATTCGTGTGCTTGTAATTTTTTACAACGTTCTCGATCAACTTTCCAACAAGCGTGTTTAAAATAGAAACAAATGTTATCCAGATCTGAAAATAGTGCTCTCTCATAATAATCGCCCTCCCACGTTGGATCCAAGAATCGTTACAATAAATCAATCTCATAATAATATCATCGGCACGCGAATATAACATGGATCAAACTTTATTCGTGGGCATTCGTTTAGGTGTGTATCACATTAGTGACGTGGATCGCCGAGTGATACCAACAATACATAAAAAATATCTTGGACATTGTTCAGCTGCCAATCGCTGTAGTTACAAAAATGCGTGTAATATCCGATAGGGTATTTGACAGGTTTTTAAAAACTCTTCTACGTTTATCACTGATGTCTAAGGACTCTATAGAAAATGTATATTTTACGTTCCATTACATATAGTGCAAGAAAAAACGAAAACAAAAAATGTTATTTAAATATCCCGCGAAAACGCTTTTCCTGAAAATATACATGGCAACAAGCAGGTGACGTCATGATGACGTAAACTTAGTACGACACTCACACTCTACACGCAACTGTTTACAAGCAGTTGACGTCATTAACCATTCGGCCAATCACAGTCGTTTACTATCGATTTGCTCTTAAAATATCCAGTATTTTTCTTAACTGACTGAATAGTTGGTTTCCAAAATTCATATTTAATACGGATGCCATCAATAGATTCTATATTTTACATGCTGTCAAATACCTTATTGATATTTTTGAATCTCACCCTTTATACTCATTCGATCATGATTTTGAATCTAGTAATTTTGTCGTTTTCAACTAATGATTTGCTTTCAAAAATATAACTAACTCCTGTTTCGGACCTTAAAAACATTTTCGATTTCCTGATAATTTTATTTGAAAATCGAATTTCTCTTTCTGCTTGTGTTATCGTATTCATAAACAGCTAATGCAACGGTTATTGTAAAAAAATTTGCAAATAAATATTTATTGAAAAAAAACCCACTAAACACCTAATTAATTTCCGAATCAGCAAAGTAACAGTTTGCATTATAAAATGTCTATAAACGTCTTTTATAAAATATGTCGGTCAAAGACTAAATGTCTGTAGTTGACCTATCTGCCTGTAGCTCGTGCTCGTTGCTATCATAAAGAGGTAACCCAGATGCCAGCCTCTCAACAGCGTTGATGGCTAAGTTATACGAGCTTGTCAAATAGTTGTCTGCCTAGAGGTGATTCCCTGAAATATAATTAGCCCTAACAAAGCCTAAATAGAAAGCGTAGTTTATTTACACTGAAATGAACAAAGCGTCGGTTTTTTTTAATTATATAGTTACTAAGTTTCCACCTAAAATTTCAATGTTTAACTATAAATTGTAATTATAATGAATCGTCATATAGATAATGTGAAGCATTGTTATTATCATTATGTAGAGTTACAGAAACAAAACTTTATAACGTGGGAACTTGTTATCAGCAACTGTTATGTATAAAATATACCTATAGCTATTTCTCCAAAAGGAAATAAATATAAAATAAAAATTGAGAGAACTGAGAATCCAATCAGAGATTAGCTTTAGCTATTGATTGCAGCTCCTTCGAGAATACTTACCCGTGTATGAAGTATTTAATAATGCATCTTACAAAACTTTACCAGAACTTTCTGTCGAGTTTTCGAGTTTTGCAGGAAGTCATTATGCTGAATGTCTGCGGAGCGATGCAAAGTTTACTTAGTTTGAAATCGTGGCACATTGCACAGTGGCTTCAGTAAAGCGCTTTAAAAGTCTGCAGTGGTTTAGTTAGTACCCATTTGGAAGAAGAGCTGCAGGGCATATAGATAATGCATTTCTTTAAAACTCTGGTCACGCTTTGGTCCGCAACAAAGTTTCGTCGATATACGGAATCACATTTCTTCGAATAGGTTTTTCTAGTTCGATCTTTTGTAAGAAAACGGCTGACTGACCGATAGTTTACTCGTGCTAGGTATATATATTTGAACAACAAAACCAATGCTTTTAAAAGATTCCAAGTAACTGCAATTAGCAATGTTTGCTTTCCGTCGCTCCGGAATAGCATTTATTACTTTTCCTTTACTGATCTTTATTTTCTATTGTTTGTTCGTTTCGAATGAAAAAGGGTCTTTTAAATATTTTTACCCGTGACATTAAAAAGAGAGATCCATTTGTGCTATTTACAAAATTAAATTCTTAGTTTGATTTTGTAGTCTGTATTTACAGATGTCTACCCCCGAGGTATGTCTGTCTGTTATATCTCTCACTACCTCCTCGGGGAATATAGTCGTGAGCATAAATCCTATAATAATGCTATTTGCAGACGTTATTTACAGAGTCAAGATAAATAACAGTTTATGAACCAACCTAGCTAATACTTTTCGTCATGTACACTCGTCACTCGACGAAGAAAATGTAACTCTTCAAGTATTTGTTTCAGCGGCTAACCCCAGCACCGAGCATCAACCTCCCCGACCTGCCGGAGTGCGTGACTAAAATGGAGATAACGGCAATGGAAGGCGATGCCTCCACGCCGTTAAGCGCCCAGCATCAGCTGCAACTGCTGCGAGAACGTTTGGAACAGCAGGCGCAACACACCAGAGCGGCCGTCGCTCAACTTTTGTTGCTTCGGGATCAACTCGCCGCAGAGCAGTCAGCTCGATGCGAAGCACAGGTTAGTTTTATTTAGATGCCATTGACAGCCGATTGGCGTCCTCTGCTGGACATAGGCCTCCCCCAAGGATCGCCATAACGACCGGTCCTGCGCTGCCCTCATATATCGGGTTCCTGCCGCCTTCACTAGGTCGTCGGTCTACCGTGTGGGGGGCCTACCCACGCTGCGCTTTCCGGTACGCGGTCGCCACTCGAGAACTTTTAGGTCCCATCGGCAGTCGGTTCTGCGAGCAATGTGCCCCGCCCACTGCCACTTTAGTTTAGCAATTCTTTGGATAATTCCATTCCAAAAATAATGGAACCATGTAAAATTTCAAAGTAAATTGAGCTGCGCTGGGAGCGAGAAATATGCTTACTTACATTCTAACATTCCTCGCTTCCAACTTATCTTAATTTGACTACCGACACTTTTACACCGATATTCCGTGTCTCTGAATTTTCATTGATAATTTACTGTGTTTTAATAACAAAAATGTGAGAACGAAAGATGTGAGAAGTGTAAACTTATTTCAGAACATCTTTAAATTCGTTGTGAACACAGACTCACGGAATAGCTTTCTTTTCTTTGCATTTAAATTCGGGGTGATGCTAGTTTCAATGCTGTAATATTCGTCTTGACTTTTCATACCTACAAACGAAAAGAACCCTTTCCTGTAGCTACAATAGTTATGGTCCGTCCAAAAAAATCTACCCTTAATATCTAAGATTTGTCAAAATTTTACTACTGCCGTTTCTAACCAGTACCTACTAATCAGTGGCCGCGAAGATACAAAACGACGCCAAATTTAACCAAAGGTCTTTTGATATCCTATACTGCATTTCAAATAAGGACGACACGATTTTCCGATTCCTATACAGCTTTCAGTCCAATTCTGATTTGCAACTATAATTTATTTATCAGAAAGATATACTATCCGACATATCTTGAACGTTACAAAAGCTGTTTAAAGAATAAATGAGAGTAAGTGTTTGAAATCTCTGTTAATGAAATACAAAATAACCTTAAAATTTCGTTCCTATTTGAAATTAAGTATAGATAGATAATTTTCTTTACATTAATTAGTTTGTTTAGTTTTATTTCCAACCTATAGTGTAATTTGATTATACAGGGTGAAACTGATATAATTAGCATTCTTTTAAACTAAGAGTCTACCCATCAAACTGCACAACTTCTACTATTGACCGAATGGAGAAAAATAATCAGCTGTTCCATACTAAACTGCAATGCCTACTCAACTCAAATGTATGCAACCGCAGATTTTTTTTTTGTTCCGATCGGTTTGCTGCCATAGTAATAGTTGTTCAGTTTGATGGGTAGACTCTTCGTTTAAAAGGATGCTAATGATATAAATTTCACTCTGTAGACTAAAGTGCTATAACAGATCAAAAACATAAAAATGTATCCACTATCTGTAATAGAAGAGGAGAGGGGAGATCTCGTCCCAGCAGGGTTCATACAAGAGGCTACAAAGAAATAACAGGGTGTGTCGTAAACACACACACACACACACGATATAAGTGAAACTTTTGTATTACAGGGACACATTTTAATTATTCATCAATCATTTTTGAATTGCATAGATTGTGTTTATCATTCATTTATTTACATAAAATTAAATAGTTACAAATCTGTGTCACTGTGCATCATCTTCTTGATAATGATTCCGTTTCCGTATAAGTAATAGGGGAGTTGACTACATAAAATATATTTTAGTTTTAACTGCTCAGTAAATAAACCGTTTTTGAAACTGTGTTTCCGTGTACCGTGTACAAACGTTTCGAACCGTGTTTGAAAATAACGCTAAACTCACATTTTCAGTAATTCTGTCAGTGTTCAGTAATACTGTGTTTCTGGATAAACTAGAAAAAGTATTAAAACGACGACGAAAAACAATAACGTCACTATTCAATTTTTAGTAAAATATTTCATACAAAGCACGCGTTTTGACGTTTAATAAAGAGTTGTTAATTTGACTAGTTGGAAACTCGCGGATTCATCGATTTTTAAAGAACTTCCGCAGCTGTCAAATTTAAATTTTAAACTTCCGTCACACAAATTTCAAAGCCCTCCCATAAAATGTGTTTCACTTCAAAAACTGGATCTCATAAGGTTTCAATAGTTAGTTATAATATTCAATTGGTCAATCTAGCTATAGTCGGGGAAATCTACGTATGTATTTATTGTATGGAGAAGGTTGCATTAATTGCACTTTTGGTGATAATTTGGAATATAGTAGATAAATACCTGAAAAACATAAATTCTAAATATTCCCCGATTTTCTATTGCGTATTATTGAATAATAAAGACATTTACAAAACATTAAAAATGGAAAACTGGTGATTTTGTACAGGATGGCTTCATTCAATACGTTTTATTTATAACAATAATAATCCCCGGTTAATATCGTAAATTTGAGTAGATATTTAATATTTTGTAAGTTTTCAAAAATTATAACCTCAAAACCAAATTTTTTACTGTTTGTTTGTATACATTAAAGTTGCCTTGTTTTAATTAACTGTCTATTTTGCTCTTTGTACATTTATATCGATTTTAAAGTATTTCTGAGCCAATATAACCACGAAATCTCGACGAAAGTGTTATAAACTAATAGTAAAATTATTTCAAACACAATTTACTAAAGTGTCTTTAATGCAATCTCAAACCTTATTTTTCCTAGACTACTATAGATACATTGATCACAGCAATAACCCAACACGTAAAGTTCAGAAACTGGTGCAGTGAAACTGACATTGCTCCCACAATTTCTGCGAGTTAACAAGTACAAGAAGTGACATTCACTTAACAACTCGTGTGTATAGTTTAGGTTGTTAATTCAATTTAGTTTGGAATGGAATTACTTGACTATACTATAAGTACTTACTCCGTAATGATATGTATGTTTTACACTGAAATTGTTTGACTCCAAAAACTATTTGTGCTTCAGAACATCAAACTGAACAACTTTCACTAGGGCATAAACATTAAAATCGCGAAAAAATCACGGATGTTCCATACATTTGAGTTGAGTCGCCATTAAACTTGTCTGTGGAAACACTGTTTTTTTTCCTGACCGTGAAGGCGGCGGGAACCCATTGGATGAGGGCAGCGCAGGACCGGTCGTTAAGGCGATCCTTGGGGGAGGCTTATGTCCAGCAGTGGAAGTCTATGGGCTGAGATGATGATGATGATGATAACATATAATCTGGTATAATTCTAGCCAAAACTGAAAAGTAATACTGAAAAATTTCGAGCTCGCTTCGCTCGCTCCAGATGTAGGTGCACAGCCTCTATCTTAGTATGCTGACAGTTTTTTAAGAGGATGATCAGACCGAACAACTTTCTCTTTGCAACCAACATCTAAATCTCGAAATAAAACAGCTGTCCCATACATTTGGCTGGAGTAGGTTTGCACTTTTGTATGGAACAGCAGATTTTTTTCGCTATTTTGATGTTGGTGTAATAGAGAAAGTTGTTCAGTTTGACGGTCTGATCATCCCCTTAAAAAAGTGTCAGCATATTAAGAAGGACCCTATACAACGTGTTAATGAATTAACGCAAAACTAGAAAGTAGTTTGTTTAGAATTGAGAGCAGAATCGAATTATCATGTTTTCAACATAGGTCTTTTTTTCAAAATATTAAATAATTTGTTAATAAAAATTAAAATTTACTGAACTCGATCTCAACCCACAGCTCGGGCACACTCACCCTACTTACTACCAAAACAAGATTCTTAAAATCTATCCACGAGCACGCTAGAGCTTTCATTCATTGCTGAAATGATAACAAATCATTTTTGCCTGAAAACTTAAAATTTTAAGTATCAAAATAATTAAAGTATTGTTTCAATCGAATTATTTTCTTATAAATCAGTTGGGGTGTATGAGGTTTTGCGCTTATTCATTAACACGTTGTATAGGCATCGGAAAATCTTTAAGTCCTTATTTGAAATGAAGTTTAGTAAGTTCGGAAGGTTCGCTGAAACTGAAATAGCTCTTACAACTTCATGAAGTTGACGTGGTTGCGTTCACTTAACATCGCGTTTAGTTTAGATTGTTAACTCTATTAAGTACTTTGCATTTAATTACTGATAATGTTTGTTTTAAAGTTCGTTGTTTGACAAAGTTTGATCGAAGCACGGAAATCTATAACATACCTAATAATTTATATAATACTAGAGTTTACCCGCGTCTTCGTCCGCACAAATATACCAGATTTTAAGTCAAACCATAAGCTATCAAAAGCTAAAAAATAATTTTTCTAAATCGGGTCAGTTGTTTTTGCGTGACGCCCGAACAAACAAATAAACACACAACAAACAAATAAACAGACAGACAAAAATTTTAAATACAAAAGGTTGATTTGTAATCAGGGACACCTAAAAACTATATCTTGATCTTTTTTTGTAAATATCTTCAATGTACAGACACATGTCTGTTACAGTTTTATAAATACAGGATGTAACAAAACACCTTAGTAATATTTTAAGGTGTAGTTTGACCATCAAACTGGTCAACTTTTGCTATGAAGCCAACATCGAGAAAAAATTATAAAAATCTGTTGTTTGATATTAAACGGCATCAACTCATAGCAGTATGTCTTTTTTTTTACTTTTTGTCTTCATAGCGAAAATTGTTCAGTTTGATGGTCAAATCTCCCCTTAAACCCCTTTAAATATTACTGTTGTTTTTTACACCTTGTGGTATAGTCATTTTGAAACTAACTGATAATACAAAAATTGATTTTTAAATACCTTCGGCACAGTAAAGAAAGAAAAGAAAAAGGTATCGAAAAGAAAGAAAAAGAAAGAGAAAAGAAAGAAAAAAGAAAGAAAGAGAAAAAGGTATCGAGTACATACCTTCGCCATGTAAAATTCATGACCAATTAAAGTTTTTCTAGATTTTTTCAGCTCCGTTCTTAGTTAATGAGGCAAAATGTCGACTACCTACTTTTCAGCATTTGTTGCAGGTCCTAGTTTAAAGTTGTGCAACTCGTCTGAGGCTGGCACGATTTACATTTAACTCACATTCAGAATTTTTAACAAATTTTCTCTTTGATGTTTTCGTTTCAATTTTACAAACGGACTTACGTCTTTTTTGCATAATTACAAGTCTTACAGTTTCAGTGTTTTGAAAAGGCGAATTTTTTTTTGCAAATTTCTCGTATGTTCCTTTGGGAAAGTTGTTCAATATCATGAGTAGAATCACCCTTTAAAGTAATGCAACTGTCTACCCTAACACCCTATAGATAGAAATATCCATAACAAGTACAACTATTAGTATTCAACATACTAATATTTCATCGTTTGCACATGTTTCTTAGACTTTAACCAACCCGAGGGTGGCGGGTTCGAATCCCGTAAGGGACAATATTTGTATGATGAATATGAATATTTGTACCCGAGTCATGGATGTTTGTATCTATATATGTATTCTATATCGTTGTCTAGTCATCATAATACAAGTTCAGGCTAGATTCTGGTACTTTAAATGTGACTAGATAATTTGTGTGACAATGTCCAAGATAGTTATTATTTATATTTATTTAACTTATTATTAGTTTTGAAATTATAAAGGAGGCATGTTCAGTAATGAACAAACTTCTTTAAAAAAATAATGATGTAAAAAAAACTAACAATATTTGCCCCGTATGGGATTCGAAGGCAGGCAGGTTCACTACCGACTGATCTATAGAACTATCAATATACTTCGTTAATATTTTATGTTTTTCAGGCTCGGACGCATCAGCTATTGGTTCATAACAAGGAACTACTGGAGCATATATCTGCACTTGTCGCACATCTGCAGGAACGAGAACGTGGGTCATCTCGACCAATCAGCGCACAGCAACTGACGCTTCTACCACAGGTACAGATATAACTTTTGTAAAGCAGCCACTACATTCTCGCCGAGAACAGCCGAGAAAGGCCGAGAACTTGGATGACCTTGTTCTTGCGGCGTCGTGAGCCATATTAATTATCTTTGGAAGTTCTTGCCAAGAATTCTCGCCGAAATGTTCTCGCGAGAATGCAGTGCCTGCTTAAGAGTTCACCAGTCCAATCAAAACCACTGTTGACAGATTTTTGCAGTCAAAAGTGGTTTTGACCGGTTATGAGTTTGTGAATGTAACAACTAGCTGATCTTATTACAATATATATTTTAAAAGTCTTTATTTAAGGCAGTAGCGATATGGGATAAGGTTGAGTTCCAATGAAATCTTCTTTGAAGGCTATGATAAATACGTAAAAATTGCCATCCTTTTGATGTTTAAATAAGATTCCTTTTATTTTCGGTTGAACATTAAAGCTTCGTGTTATTGAGATCAATAGCCATTATCCACTTATTGAAATAATAAAAAAAATATATTAACGACATTTTATGAGTTCGTTGCAAAAATTTTAAAAACATTTTCATGTTCCTGCTTGGTTCTAATGTCTTTTGACCCACAGTTAATTATTTGAACGGGTTATTACCGACCGCGTTTATTATTGTTTTTAGTTCCCGATATTTCGGCAGTATTACAACTGGCATGCCTGCCTCCGTTGTCCAGTGGTTAAGAGCATTGGGCTCTTGATACGGAGGTCGTTGGTTCGTTTCCCAAGGGGGGAACCTAGTGATATGTCACTGTGTGTTTTTCCCCAGTAGGTTACGACATTGCAGGCCGAATCACCTGATTGTCTGTGTTAAGCCGTTGGTCCCGGATACTATCTCTCGTGGTAGTCGTTACATAAAAACCGCGTCAGAGGCCATAAGGCGGTCTGAAAGAATTCTGGTAGATTGCCCACACGATGAGAAGAAGACCACCTTTTCTGTATTGCTACTGACCTTCCGTTCTTCCAATCTCATTTCTCGATTAGTATAGAAATGTGCAATGTCAATGGCCTGTTTTCTCATGTTGACTTCGATGTTCACAATGCTGTATATTTTCTTATTACATAGAAGTGCAGCAGTGCAGTCCTAAACAAGTGCAGTGATATAAACGCATCAGCTCTAAGCTGCTAGTATATCATAAATAATAAATAGAACATACACTCCACTCGTAAATGCTCCTACAGGGTTTTAGGGTAAACAGTTGCATTACTAAAGGGGTTATTGTACCCTTGTACCCATGATACTGAACAACATTCCCTAAGATATAGGAAATTAGATTTTTTTTCCGTCTTTTCATATTCGATGAGCTGATTGCATTTAGTATGGAAAGTTCTTTTTTTTTCGAATTTCCTATATTGTTTCATAGGGATAGTTTTTTAGTATCATGGGTACAATCATCCCTTAAAGTAATGCAACTGTTTATACTAACACCCTGTATATTCAACTGATATCAAAGGACTTGACGCAGCATTTACTTAAAAGAAGAATGTCAGCATGGGAAGTCTTTTTTTAGTTGGTTTTTACATATAAAGGGTCCAACTAAATATGCTGACGATTTTTTAAAAAGATGATCAGACCATTAAATTGGACAACATTATCTATGGGACAAACATCGAAACTACGGAAAAATCTGTAGTCCCATATATTTAAGTCGAGTAGGATTGCAGTTTTGTATGAAACAGATGATTCTTTTTTCGCTATTTCTACCCCATAGAGAGGTTTAGTTTGGTGGTCTGATAATCTTCTTAAAAACCATCAGCATATTAAGAAGGACCCTTAATATACAGGGTATTAGGGTAAACACTTGCATTACTTTAAGGGGTGATTGTATCCATGAGACTGTGGACTTTTCATACAAACATTCTATCAGCTGATTGCATTTAGTATGAAAAGTGTGATATTTGTTTTTTGAGAATTTCCTATAGGTTTCTTAGGAAAAGTTGATCAGTATCATGGGTACAATGCAACCTTAAATGAATCAAACTGTTTACCCTTCCACCCTCTAGAATGCACTGATGAAAAGTTTGCATTTATTGTTATTTCCATATCCAAAAAATCTGATCGTTTATGGAAGTTAACGCCTTCATTGTTTGCCTGTTTCGTTTTTGTTTGCTATGCCAGCTAAGTATCGTTTGTTATTAATAAGCATGTCTCCTGATTATGTTTGTTTTGCCCTCATCAATCAATTACGTTCAAAAAACATCCTGTGTTCGTATTCACGTCAACACTCAAAACGGACTTATTTGTTTGAAATTGCTGAAAATAATTTGTTTAAACAATATAGTAGGTTTAACGTCCCATTTACTCGATGACATCATAGTTTTTTTGACATCAGCCACTGTATCGTAAGGTTATATGGTTTGTGAAAACGCGGCCAGAAACTCTATAACAACACTTCCTATAAAAGTTAAATTAAACAGTGGTAGGTAAAGTCGTATAAACTTAGAAAACAATAACATTATAGAAGCTAATAAAGGTTAAATGTTAACCATTTAACCTTTATTCCTATACCCTCGAATTTTGTCATTAAAATATCGAATCATCTAGTTTTATTGTAGGTTTTTTTACAAATCTGAGCTGCAATCGCGGTAAATATTCGGTGATTGAACCGTGATTGGACTACGTTCGAATCATAACTTTTGACACATCTGGTATTGCGCTAATCGCGGTACTGCTCTTGACAGCCGTCAGAGCCGTTTTGACAGATCGCTCAGCGCTGTCAGTTACATAGAGTTTAGCTCGATGCGGAATTCAGCACAGTTGAAAAGTAATTGGATTGCAATGTGATTTGAACTGAAATTGAATAAGAATAGAACTTCGATGTTTTAACTCAGCGCAATCGGGCTCCTGGGTGCTATTGGGTGCGACCCGATGCGATCGTTATCGAATCGACAGTGTTTTATGACAGTTGGCAATGCTGCCTCTCTCTGTCAATGGATATGAATGAAAAGAGAAACAACGTTACTGAAGAAATGCCTTAGACGAATTATATACGGACCCGCCTCGCCTTAGCATTTCCCCTCTGCCAACAAGCAAGATCAAAAGATCTTACGCATTTACATAAAATTTTACACCTTATCACTAAACGCAATTCAAAATTAGAATCTAAACTAATGGAATAAAATTCAAAGTTACGTATATCGTGCTACCTCACCCCCCGCAAAAAGTGGCAGAAAAGTTTGTTAGTAGAATTACACGCGTAACTTGTCCTCATATAAGTAGTCTAAGAGAAATGCCTGTAAATAATTACCGATCCCATATTGTGTTGTGTTGATCGGAAACTTATGCAATCGCCCTACTGGTTTAACTTGGGGTTTAACCTTCTTTTCAAAAAATTACTCTACTCCTTTAATGGATATTAAAGAAACGACTAAAGGAAAGACAAAAAGCGATTTTACTGATTTTCATACATACAGACTGTCTGAGAGTCCACCCCTCGTCTGCTTTTGACCAATCAGAGCAAAATATTCAAAACGTATGGCGTATAAAATGAACTCTTTGGGACTAGACTATTTGGGAACTTGTCCATATGGTATATCGGACAATCTCACACCTGATGGGCCACTAGTCGTTTTAGGATACTAGACATTTTGAGAATAGACGATTTGGGGAACTGATCCGTTTGGTAAATTTGACGTTTCGGTGCACTAGTCGATGCCGTCCTAACCCCTTTTTTATAGTAATATTGCGTGGCTAGATTCTAGCCGCTAGAATATTGCCATACCACCTTATTTTCAATCTGACCAAACCTGCATCTTATCACTTTTTTGACCGTTTACTCTTTGTTGTTTTATTTATATTTATAGTGTTCTTGTTGTATGCCTATGTGTGATACTGCCAGTTTAATATTAGTAATTTACATAATTATTATAATAATATAGTATGTAGAATGCATTATTCTTATTTTTTTGCAGTGACGTTGTAGATTATTAAGCTCTTGGATGTCAAAATAACTCAACCAGAAAGGTAACAAAAATATATGTACAGGTGTGTAACATTAAATGCGTTACATTTTAAAGGGGATTCTTCAGATCAGTTTGATTGCCAGAACTGAAGTAACACATTCAAATTTTCCTATGTTTATTCTTAAACATTGTACATTTTACTGACGTTGAGGTATGTTGTCATTCAAGAGAAGTTGTTTAAAATTATTATTTTTAAACTTTTTATAAGGAGTGATTTAAAACCGCAATTCACGATGAACGACTAGCTACACATTTTATCAACCGCAGCAACAAAGACATTTCAAACTGTGAAGTTTTAAGGATTCTCAATTTATTTAAAGGTAATAATTCGGTATAAATTTGTTTACTTCCAAAAAGTCAGCCTGTATTATAATTATTCTCATGTTAAGGTAGTAATTATTACATAAAATTATGGCATGTATTCAAGTAAGTAATTGAACCGCACGCCAGCTATTAAATTTAAACGAATTGAATTTTGTAATGAAATCGTGTAATTGAGGGGAAATTCAATTTTCGCAAGGGACGCGGCATAATTTCGTTTTTGTACATATTGCAATAATCACACGCTGTACACACGGCGGCAAATCATCCTACCCATAGTTGAACTCTACGTTCATAGACATAAGGTCTAAATATGGGTAGGTTGATCTGTCGCCGTGCGTACCTACTATTATAGATATATATACAGGGTGTCAATTTAAATAAGTTACATATTAAAGGGGCGCCTCAGACCATCAAACTGAACAACTTTTACTATAGGACCAACATTGAAATCGCTGGAAAAAAGGACCGTTTCATACATTTCAGTCAAGTGACCATTGTCGTTTTCTATGACACAACAATAATTTTCTTCGAGATTTCAATGTTCGCTCCATAGTGAAAGATGTTTAGCTTGACGGTCTGAAGCACCTATTTTAATATGTAAAGTTAACAGCCTTTGTATACTGCCAACTGTATACATAAAATAATATATGAAAGAGTTTTTTGTTATTTGTTGGAAACGTTACAGTTAGTAGACAACTATACGAGGTACAATTAGTGATGTGAGACTCTTAAATAAAGCCTTCCAAATGTAACAAAGCCGCAGACATGCAATAAAGCTTTTGAATTTTGATAGTGGAAACAGAATACAGTCACTTGTACGGAAAGGCGTTATGTATATCCATCACAAGAGGTATTGGCGAATATTTTGCTACTATCCTAGCTATTTCTGACATGACAAATACAATACGAAAACCTATAAGTAACCGACATTACCATTATCTATTTTTACTGGTATTTTTATGCTTTCGAACGTAAAATATGTTTGAAGTTTAATTAAGAATTCTAAAAAAACGTTTAAAGTAAAAAAAACTATTAAAGTTTCACTTTTAGAAATGATTTATGAATTGTTAGATTTTTGAATTTGACATAACAGTCGTGGAGTATTTTGTATAGCTATAGTTATACAAATAGGTACCTATCTAGGGAATTGATTTTGAATAATTGATAGATCGAATAGTAGGTACGTAACTTAATAGTACTTTAGCCCCGGGACTTTTTAATTACCAGAAAGATTACCGATTGCCCTTTATTGTTGTAAGGTACGAAATTACTAATATAAAAACCTAAGTCTTACAGATCACAACGCGCAGTAAGAAAAAAAAATTCGGAAATTTTTAAATTTTGAGGTTACCGTTTTTTTTTCTATACTGTCATGCTCTTCACCTTAGTTATAAGTACAAAGTTATAAGATTGAGACTGTCTAAAGTGGCCATACAAAGCTATAAGATTTGTATGGCAACTTTAGGCAGTCTTACTGGGTTTTGAACTAAGGTGAAGAACAAGACAGTATAGAAAAAAAAAACCTCGAAATTAAAAAATTTAATAGAAATAATGTAATTTTCTACCTTAAAACAATATCTAAATGGCAATCGGTAATCTTTTTGGTAATTAAAAAGTCCCGGGGCTACAATGCTTATACTGTACGTAAAACAATATTAAAGTTAGTTTGGGCTTCGTTCCGTGCCGGTGTTTGCGTCTAGAATTCTTAGTCGAGATAATTTATAAGATCTCGCAGTTTGAAATATTTTCGAGATTGCCAGCTATATTTATGCGTAGGTATATACAGGGTGAAATTGAAATAACCTTTTAAACTAAGAGTCTATCCATCAAACTGAACAACTTTTACCATAGGAGACACCCAAAAGGAGCAAACAAACGCAGCATACATGCATGCATGATTTTAAATGATTTTGAAGATGCATACATTTGAGTCGAGTAGGCATTTCAGTTTAGTATGTTTAGTATGTATGTTCCTACATATTCTCACGCCTGTCTCCCACTGGACACTTAGGAGCACTATATCGCCATTTTTTTCCACGTTTGCTCCCATAGTAAAAGTTGTTCAGTTTGATGGGTAGGATGCCAATGATATCAATTTCACCCTATATAACTGTTACAAATCAGTTAAGGTCTTATTACTTACTTATAACGAATGTTTTATAGTCCCCTCATTAATCATACATTTTTAAAACAACTAGATGCACAGTCTCTCGTAAAATTTCCGCCATTTATTTCCGGTTCACTTGTTTACTGTCAGCGAGATGGACAAAAGTGCCCTCAGATATTATTTTGAGCGTACTTTTGAATATGCCATTTTTTAAAGCTGGCTTGCACCAAAAAGTATTGCTGTCACTGTCATTTGTATGAGCAGTGTGAAAGACTGAACTATCACTAAATAAGTTTAAGCCTCAATACTTGTTGGTGCAAGCCGGGCTACGAGTTGATTGTGTATCTCGTTTTTATCAGTGATCGAAAATCCTCCTTGAATAGTGAGTCGATCTTTTAGATATCAAAGTGCTTTATAAATTCTAATTAACTGATCATTGTGTCTGGAAAGTATTGCATGATTGTTCGTAGTTATTGTGTGAAGCTTACTTACTAATATGCAAATAATGTTCAGAATAATTTTAAAGACACTGTTTTAAACATCGAATCTTAGTTTTTATTAAATTTGTTTGTTTAATGCTGCCGGATCCAGATGAACGAACAAGCAGTCAAAGAAAGCAACAAAGAAACCTACGCATCTTGCAACGGGAACACGCACCTCAACGCCGATTCACTTATAAACTTATTCACACAATGCAATCTCACACAAAACGTAGAAAACAATAACTTTAACAGAATGTCACCATTCAACAAATCACCACACCAACCCGGAACACCATGCAATGGCCCCATAGCATCCGTGCCAAGCTTTGACGGGATGACCAATGAACAAATACAAAATTATCTCATTTCTAAATTCCAAAATGTGGGAGGATTTCCAAACGGAGGTGACACTAACACCAACATAAATAAGACTCAGCAGTTTTATCAAAATAGTAACGCTTTTCCGAACATACCTCCGTTAACAAATCATTGCAGCAATACGGATCTCGCCAGTTTATTGAACAGTCACGCTTACAAGGAGGGGCGTGGTTCTACTGAAGAGTTCGGGGCTTTCACTCAACCGATGAGCGTCGGACATTCAGATATGTCTCTGTGCAGTAACAGCCAGGCGACTACATCGAAAGATTCAACTCCAGACGCCTTCAGTTCCGACGATGGAATACCATTCATAATGCCCCTATCGCATAATGGTACTTTGACGGCGACTGGGGAAGACGGTCGTCTGAGACTCATCGTTCCAGTGAGTCCGTCTGGCAGCTCTTCAGATGTCCCAGAAACGCAAACTATACCCCAGATTGCAATGGGAGCAACTCTAAAAGTGCCGGGAGCTAGCCGAGTGCAAACCCCGGCTGGGCCCATAACC
The DNA here is from genome assembly GCA_963924505.1 of Agonopterix alstromeriana. Lineage (NCBI taxonomy): Eukaryota > Metazoa > Arthropoda > Insecta > Lepidoptera > Depressariidae > Agonopterix > Agonopterix alstromeriana. The sequence goes on from OZ004661.1 coordinate 17,838,615, forward strand.
CGAACCACGAGCGAGAAGGTACCCAATCGCAGTGAGATGATGACGGCGCTACGGTCACAATGGACAAGACATACCACAAAATAAATTCCCCACTTAATTTATATTAATATTACTGACTTGTTTAAAGCTTGGATGAGTATATCTTACTGTTAATTATTCTGTATTAACCACGAACTATATTTTATTTCCCTAAGAAGTATAATGTAAATGACTGTGTAGGTATATTTTATATGTATATTTTAATACCGTCTAAATAAAGACATGACTCTCGTTTCAAAGATTGAGACTTTATAAAGGTGCCAAATTTTAGGCCAAATCGATTGATTGGCGAAAATTATTAGGATAGAGAATTATATAAACCTTATTTACATATCACGGTACGTATATACCTACCGTTTTCAGCGAAAGTCAAATCTATACTTCGTGAAATATCTAAAACCATATCTTTATCATATCGAAGAGTAGGGTTTAGTTTTATGAGCCATAGAGATCGTATGAAATGCAAGCCACAACAATATTTATGTCTTCGATGAACCATAAAAATAGTAATATTGATGTATTATCGTTCATATTGTGCTTTTCTGTAGTATAGTTAAACTACGCATTAAGTCTTTAGTATCGTTTCATGTAAAAGAAGATAGTTTGATAGGTAACAACGTTTAATACAAAACTTCTAGACACCGCGATGAAACTGTTTTTGAAGAACAAAAAAAAACATTCCCTGTCTACCCTGATGGAATCATCCAATCACAACCATTTGAACCCAGCCTTGTGAGTTCATCTATAATTAATTTTTTATATCTAATTTTTATTCTAATAGACATTTTGATACCTTGTCATTATTTATTTTTGACATTAGTCGACTAAATCATATTTTCAAAGCATATTTGTCTTCACTTCTAAGCAGAAACATAAAGACTAGAAGATTTGTATTATATGTTAGTGTTAACGATCACGATGAAATGTATGTATTTATTATTTATTTTAAGCACTTATTAAGTAGCTAAGCCAAAATATTTCTTCCGAAGTGTATTACACGATAGGGTGATATATATACATTATATATAATACAAGTTTATATTTATATATTATATATAAACTTGCAATAGAAAAGTGCGATGCGGAATAAGTACTTTTTTTTCTTCGGCTAATGTTTCTTCTCCCATGTAACTAGGTATGCCGATTATATGATATTTTTTAGTTGTGTTACTCAATTAATTATTAATGTGATCAAATTATTGTATTCCTATATTAATGTCATTTACCTACTTAAACCCGTAAAACTGAATAAGACATATGACAGTATTCACTGCAAACTAATCTAGTCATTAAAATAGTTTTTATTAGTTTTACCATTCATTATACAACGTGTAAATTGTTAGTATAGTCATGAATGACACTGCAGAACCGATTTATAATAAAATTGCTGCTGGTACAAATTTAATGAAACGTCGCAAGGGTATTGTAAATTATACTCGTATCTTTGCCAAACTAATATAAGTTTTGTTATCGAAGCAAATATTGCGATATTAAATTTAAAAGAAAATACAATATCTTTGGGATGCACTCGTTAATATACATATTTGTAGATAGATAATAGATAGGTACTGATACTAAAAACCTACTGTATTAAGCACATCATAAAGTAAATGTTACTTCTGTATAAGTCTACGAAGCCAAACTTTATTTGTGTAATTTATGGACCAAAGAAAAGGCGAGAAGGGAAGAATGAGCATCACTTCAGCACCGCAGGGCTAGATATAGATAACAAATGTTGAACCTAACTCTAAATGTCCGTATATAGAAATATGTAAACATTCTGAATGTATTCACACTCAAGGCAAGATCAATTGTAATAAATGGATAGCTCTCAATAGTTACAATTCCGTGGAATATACATAAACTGGTCATAAATAAAAAATAGTGATGTGATGTTTAAGGTCGTATCATTTTATTTACATTTCATTGTCACGTTGCTAACGAAATAAAGGTAATATGTATTTTGTATCTTTATTTGTTTGCCGCAATACAATAAATAATTTACGAAGACAGCGGCATTGTTGTCTTGACGAATTAAATATTTAGACTATTAACTTACAGGTTCTTGGAGGCTGCTTCGGAAACGTTCGGATTTTGTGATCTTTTGCTTCTGCAAAATTTATTACATTGCTATTTTAAGAAAATACTTACCTACATTAAACTTTTAAATTTTACGGAGATCAAATAACAACGACCGAAACCGTTTCATGGAGAAAAATATCGTGCGACAACAATTTACTTTGACAGAATGTAGATACTAGAAGATGTTTTGTTATAATTAGATGTTAGTTAGTTCTACCATAATTAGATTTATCATCATCAGCCTATATACGACCCACTGCAAGCCACAGCCCACCCTCAAGGATGGTGGTATAACGTAACGTATAGGTACAACAAATCTTGTAAAGTCTGTTTCTCTCCGTGTTGGGTTTGTTCTTATTACTCAAATTTATTATATTATAGACTTCTAATTACATTTACAATTGATACAAGTAAGTGTTATTTATACAAATAATTACTTTTTTTTTGCTAAAATTTTCGATACACAACAAAACCTGTATGTTTCCGAAGCATGAACATGATTTCGAAGGAAGTCCATAAATTCACAAACTCCAACAGTGACAAGTAAAAAGGTATCGACAAATAGCTGATGTCACCTGATAAACTCCGACCATTCTCATTAAAACAGTAACAGGAGCGTAATTCGACCCCGACGGATTACACCCAGACTACCCTGTGACCCGAAAACTGGAAGCGAAGACAAGCTTAATTCCATCGAGACTTTTACTTGCTAATACCTTGATGATCGTAATTAGTCATCTGCAAAGCGATTACAGTGTTTTAACTTTGTTCCGGTCGTGAGAGGTTCAATTTCGGTGATTTCAACGAAGGATATTACAATAAGGATGATGACTGATCCTGGAAATTCATATCATATTACAAATTAATAAATAAGGCTAAGTTTAATAACAAAATGTTCGAAAGAAATTAGAATCGAATAGAAAACAAAACGTTATAAGCTGTAGAAAAACGTTTTTATCATCTTTCATGCAAACAGGTGTTTTTATGACACGTCGTCATGATTTGTATAAAAATACTGAGTTATGACGTCACTTCTGTTATATACAAGGTCCTTCTTAATATGCTGACACTTTTTAAGGGGATAATCAGACCATCAAACTGAACAACTTACTCTATGGGACCAACATCAAAATCGCGAAAAAAAATCTGTTGTCCTACATACATTTGGCTCAAAAAGAGTCCGCATATTAAGAAGGACCCTGTATATGCCTCTCGCTCTAAACGTAAATTTTGAACACTTATATTTCAGTAATTTGTTAAGATATTCAAAAATTTATTTCTCTTTAGTGTTTAAGATATCAAAAAGTTTCTAAAAAATTGTCATCAACCCTGTTTTACTCTGCTAAATATAGAAATGGCAGTGAAGTTCCGGTTATTAATTGAACGACCCATTACTTCCCGTTAGTGTGTCGTATAAGACAACTGGTGGATAAGGTTTCTGATGCAGCTTTATTTTGCTTTGGTGATAGGTTTTAGCTTAAACTGAGGCTAGCATTTTGGCTAGCGTAAGCGCAAGCTAAACCGATCACTTCAGCGGCCGTAGTATGATGTGCTCGATAAGGCAATATCAGCGCGTCTTTTATTCCGATTGGTAGGCGCGTAAATAGAAAGAGAGCTAAGGGGTGATATCACACTGCCATATAGGTACTACGGTCTGCGCAGGACACATCATTAAATGCTTCCTTCTTTACTTTATTTGAAAATGGAAAAAGTAAGAGTAATTAGGTATATGAAATCCGCAGTTATCGGGGCAAAACTTGCGACACATATGGGTATTTATTAAACAGATTTTCCATAATAAATAGGTGTATAATGTGTATCAGAGGATACTAACATTGTATAATATAGATACCTATTTGGTAAACATTAATTCATAACTACTCGGGCCGAATTTCCGATTCAGTAAATCACTCTCCGGTTCTGTGATTTACATTATTATACGCATTATAGAAATAACTCTGTGATTATACTTACTAAGCCTATCCCGGAAAGAAGGATGGCAAATCTTCTTTTACGAAAAATAACTACAAGTACTATTAGAATTATTTTTAAACATAAACATTTTTGTAACTTTCTAAAAAAGAATTCCACATCTCTAAAAGGGATTTAAAAGTCTAAAATTGGACAGGTTAGTCAAAAAGCATAGCCAAGTTAAGCAGTATCTAAAAAACGAGTACCTATTTAAAGTTTGCATGCACACGGCGACACATCAAGCCATATTCAAACCAAAATAAGCTGACCGCGCGACGTTATACCTATTTTATTCACCGCGCGGCCAGATGTTGGTTTTGTATATCTTGATGTGTCGCGTCGCCGTGTGTAGCACATAGGCGTGCCACCATGCCACGCACGACAAAAGCGACAAAACTAGGATAACGTCACGCGCGCTTATTTTGGCATGAGTAAAGTAAAAACACATGATCACTGGCTGTATTTTGGAAGGAAAAAGAGGTATTCAATCAAATAAAAAGTCAATGGCTACGCGATTCAATTTCATATTACATCCTTATGTTCTTGGACATAGAGTTCAACTACCTATACAGGGTCCAACTTAATATGCTGGCAATTTTTTAAGAGTATGATCAGACCATCAAACTGAACAACTTTCTCCATGGGACCAATGTCGAAATCGCGAAAAAAAAATCAGCTGTCTCATAAAATTGGGTCGAGTTAGATTTTAGTTTACTATGGAAACTATTATTAAGAAGGACCCTATAGTTGAGAGCTCAACTATAGGTAGTTGAACTCTATGTCTCATATCTTCATGTCGCCCGCCGTGTGTACATGGGTCAAAAACAGAACCAACTTTATCAACTCAGTTAAAATAAATTACTCGCTCATAGTTCCGCGAGGAAAACATGTTGTGCAAAGGCAACACAATGTTACATTTTCGGTAAAGTTGGTTGTAATATGGTCCCTCCAGTAAGCGGTGATTTCGGAAGGATCTGCTATGAGTAATTTACTTTGTACCTACGTAAGTTTTTTCATGCATAAATGAGTATGAGTATAAGTATGAGTATATTTTTCTCCATACAACCGTATGGAGAAAAATTAGAATTTTTTTGTTGAGCGGCCAGTGATTTTACGTGGGTTATAGTGGACCTTTCAACATTCATAGTCAAACACACAAACATTTAGAGTCAAATATGCGATGCGAGCTAGACCATAACCCCATACAAAATATGTTTGTTTTTATACTTTAGTATATTGTAGTATTAGTACTATAATTATACAAAATTTGCATTGGTGGTCGCGACTGTTAAAAAAATGACTATACCTTTACTCATACCCATTTGTATGAAAAAGGAAATGGTTTGAGTCAGTGACAGAAGATTCAAAAGTCGAATTGAATAGGTACGTTGAAGAAATATTTACGGTCAGAATCGTTTTACTCAATGAAGTAAAAATCATCGTCAGGTAAAAATGCGGTATATTTTCTTAATTCGTCAAAGTGTCAGGCTGGCAAACATAAAGAGCGGGAACATAGCATGGACTCGATACAACACTAAGCAATACTGACATCGACATTACAGTGCAGTGAGCCAATTGAGATCGGTTTATTAATTATAGTAGGTACTAAGATTTAAGATCTAGATTCTAGATAAACTAGGTATTTATGCTCGATCACACATGCAAATGTATACAGGGTGAAATTGATATCATTAGCATCCTTTGAAACTAGGAGTCTACCCATCAAACTGAACAACTTATACTATGTTAGCAAACAGAACGGAGCAAAAAAAATCTGCTGTTGCATACTTTTGAGTTAATTAGGCATAGTAGTATCTCAACATCGATCAAAAATATTGACCTCAGTCGTGATAAACACGACAATATCATTCAAGGTATATTTATTAAAATATTGTCTTAAAATAAGGAGTCTAAAATTCTAATCTTATCATTTCACTACAATTTTATTACAGTTATCTTCAAAAGCAAAGATAGACCGATGGTTCTCTCTCTTGCCCACTACGCCGGCGCTATCGAGACCTGAAAGCGGCTTCATATCAGGAGTAGAAGACAGCAATGAAGCCACCCTGGCCGAAGCGAGGATCCTTCTTCAGCAGCTTGGTGCTAAGAAGAAACGGAAACTCCTGCCCTTAAGATTTAGAAGAAAAATCGTAGTAAATAAACACACCTTACTATAATGTAGGTAATTTTATTGTTACGCTGTTCGAAATATCTTAAAGTTTGATTCGCTTGTAGATTTAGTAGTGTAAGATGGATTTTTAATTCATACAGAAGTCGGTTCGCTGTGTCATAGTAGCGAAAGTAGAAAAAATGTTGCACATAATGTAAACCTCTTGTGTACAATGTTATTTGAATTAAGTGCCTATAGCATCGATCTGGTACCGACTTCTGCTGAAATGAAAAGGTAAGTCCGAGAAAGAAGACTGAAATCATTAATTTTAACGATTATTTTGAACAGCTGACATTATTCGCTTATATAGTGCAATTGTCTACACATTTTCCGCTTTAGTGACAAAATTAGAGATCTTGAAGTACTCACAAATCTGTCATGGAACTGACGGACTATATTTGGTTGTCTAATGCCCTTTAAAGTCAGTCACATTCCATTATTTTAGTAATACTATTAAAGTAAGTTATAGAAGTAATTAGTAATTCGAAAAGTATTATTATATTATATATTTTACGTTAGGCAATTCGTATAACAGACTAAATGAGCACAAAGAGAAACGTTTTAATTACTCAGTGAGTACATAAGGCGGTGATATTACAATTATCGCAATCGCAATTTGCTTTCTGAGTAATATGTCTATTGAACATTAGTATGTTCCAATCATGAGTAAGTAAAGTAATTAATTACTGTTACAATGGAGAACATTTCATTTCAGTAAAGGTAAAATTCGAAAACGACAAAAATTAACATACCTATTTTTCTATCCGTTATTTCTTGAGTTATTTTAAAAATACTGAATAAACAAGCAAGGCTGAATTTCATTTGCCTGAATCTGAATCTAATCATGGTTAGATTTTTTTTATATATCACAGAATTTTTCTCAATCAACATTCATCATCATCTCAGCCCAATGGCCGTGATGCCTATAATGAAATGTTAGAAAATTTCAAAATTCTTTAAAAATAATTTTATGCTGTTTATTATACGTACACGTCACTGGTTCGAAAACGTGACTTCGTTTCTAACTTGAAACGTACATACTTACACATAAAATTGGTAAAATATTGTATTATTCTTTTCAAATTAATCTTCTCATAATGGCTCCGTCTGTGTTCTGTAGAAATATAAGAACAAATAGGTAATTATTTACTATATTTTATTTCATTTATTTATCATTTTTACTTCATTGGTAACCAATTGGTAATACAGGGTGTAAGGGACAGCTCTCCATAGACTGAAATGGTAAACTCAGGCCATCAAACTGAACAACTATTTATTTTAGTATCTATTTAACTATCATTACGGAGCCTACCTCACGAACTCAAATGTATAAATTTTATTCTATAGTATATATATTATTGATTATTTTCGCGTTTCCTGAGTTAGGCTTTATTTTGATAGTTGTTCAGTTTGATGGTCTGAAGCATCCCCTTAAGTATATAACGCATTTAATTTTACACCCTGTATACTGGACAGATTACTAGGTATTAATAAAATATTTTATTTAATTTTGGATTCAGTTGATGATGGACTTTCTAATGGAAGGATCACTTAACGTCGATCATGTAAACCTGCGTTAATCTCATAAAGAGATGCCGATCCCTTTTTTCTTATTTCCTACACTACCGCCGCGCCGGCGGCGCCGTTTTGTTTGAAAAGATAATGAAAGTAAAAAATATCTTCCAAGCTGATTTTATAAAGTACCTTTCTTTTCTATGTTCTATTAGATTTATAAAATCAATGAGTTTATAGGTAGATAAGGTACTACAATTTATTAATTAAAAAAAAAGACTTAACCCAGAACATTATGGTGCAGGTTCGATCTTCTCGGGTGGGTACCCAAGAATCTGACGTGACGGTGCTATTCTGTTACACGTTGATGTTTTTTAGTAGTCAGGAACAAACTACAAAACAAACGACAATAAAACAAACAAAACAAGAACAACTATCTAAAATATAAACTATGATGATCGAAAGCTATTAAACATTAACAAAGCTTAGGTATTTAACATACTCAATTTGTCATAGCTCTGTTAAAGTACGAGTTTTCCGCGTTATCGCACCAAATAACATTTTCTGTTAAAATTGATTTTACAAACCAATGCTACGATTTTATAAACATTAGATACTATCTATAGTAATAAACTAAATTTTTTAATTTAATTTTATTACCTCGTAATATTAACAAAAGAACAATAATGAGTTAGGCTGGTTTCAGAGTCACGCTGACCGTCAGCGCGCGGGCCACGAGCTAGGTGTCGCATTGTACCGCTTCATAGTGAAAACTGACCCGCGTAGTTCAATTTCATAGTGCGAACCGCGCGCTGACCATGCGCGCTGGCGGTCAGCGTGACTCTGACACCAGCCAGAATAACAGCTATAAGGCGTAATGAACAAAACTGTAACCTTGCATTTCTAGATTTATTTAGGGTTTAGTAAGGTTTTAGAGTTTTCTAAATGTAACGTACCTAGTTTTTAAGTATGTTTTGCATACAGCGACCAAATATTTTTAACCGGGGCATACCTTAGCACGGCCGCCTCAAAGGATGCTATCCAAACTGCCATAGACAGACTCATTTGTAAAGCTTAAATAGCCAAATTTGGGTACAAACAAAGAGATAAAATGGAATAAATCGATACTTACTCGTTTAAAACAAATACTAGTAGATTAGCCACAATTTTTCGCCGTTATAATGTGCTTAAAAAACCTTGAAGTGTTAATTTTCATGATGAAAACTGTCTCGCTTCTGAATTATGAAGAGTCGCATTTGTTATAATTGGTATAATTAGGCACCGTAACTATATTGTCGCGCTTTTAAGGTCTACGCTTCAAACGGATATTAGTAGCCGAACTTCCTAAACAATCGTAGCTTTTCATATCTAAATACCCAATTTAGCATTCAATAGAAAATATAACCTTTTTCTAAAAATATAAATTTCTTGGAATTTTACATCATAGATCTCGGATCGAACGCTACCAGCCTATATTCCAAGATCGCGCTACAAATTTTCTACACCCATAATAACTAATTATGTTTAATATGCAATGATACCTATATATTTCCATGGAAATGTTGTAGCTGAAGGCTTCAAAAAAATTATTATATATGTGTTTAAGGGGGCAAAATTTTTGCACCCGGCTACCAAGAGGTTATGACATACCTATACATAAAGGTGGCATGCAATCCACATTACTATGACATAATTCACTGGTGTTTTGTCGCCTCAACATTATATGAGTGTAGAAATCTTCTGGAGGAATTATTCTAATCTGAGTGAGTACCTTTAATCTCACTTCTCAATCGTATCGACCTGTTACACAAGCAGTTTGATTGACAGACTGCATTGTGAGCGGTTACTAGAAGATTTAAATATTCAACTAAGCTCCGTCTTACGAGCACTTTTCTGTAATGATTCGAGGACAAGAATTTACAAATGCTTACGTAAAAGATGCTACACCAAGATCCAGGACTTTTCTGTTTTAAAGAAAGCATTTCAACGTTTCTTCCATACGAAAACCTCTCCAATGTCACACAAATCTCAATAGACGTTATGGAGGTATCTACTATTTATAATAAAAGCAAACTATTATAAGAAAAATTATATCTCACTTATTGTATTGAATAATCGGGACCGGCATTGTTTGAACGGGTGCTAAAGGGGCTGTGTAATTATAATTTTTTAAACGTTAAGACGGTTGTGAAGCCAACAATCTCCATACAAAAAGCAATATCTTTTTACACTTTTTTAAACTTTACAATTTGTCAATGATATTTACTTATGTTAGAAATAAGTTTCTAGATAATAAGAAATAAGCAAAAAAAAATTCAACTTTTCACACTAAATGTTCGATCGGCTGATTGCATTTAGTATGGAAAGTCCAAATTGTTCTTGCTAATTTCTAGGGAATGTTGTTCAGTATGAATCAGTACAATCACCCTTTAAAGTAATGCAACTATTTACCCTAACATCCTGTATTCAGGGTGTAGGAAAAGTATCATTAGCCTTGAAACCACATACTCTACCTATTAAACTGTACAAGTTTTACTATGGGAGCAAACATGTCATCGCAAAAAAAATCTAATGTTCCATACTAAACTGCAATGCCTACTCGACAAAAATGTATGCGACAGTTAATTTTTTGTGGTTCTGACATGTTTGCTCTCATAGTTGTTCAGTTTGATGGGTAGAGTAAGATTTTAGTGGGGTAAAGACGTCCTCGGTTTTTGTATGGAGTTGTTTACAGTACTCTTGATTATTTCATTAGATAATTAATACATAATATACCTACCTCTAGGATCAATTAATATTATTGGGATGTATACAGTGCCATATTTCTATTTGGATTACTCATTTAAGAAAGAATTTACTTAAGTACTTCGCCATGGTAAAACGAAATTTGTAACTGTTTTGTACTTATTATGTAATTATTTAATCGTAAAAAACGTGTTTACAATTTTAATGTAAGATTAATTTTTAATGTAACATTCCAACACGCCGATCTCTGATGTTAATCTTTCCATTATACAGGGTGAGAACTTAAATTCGTTACATAACGTGCTTCAGTCCATCAAACTTTTATTACTGAAAACGCTAAAAATATGGTTGTGCCATAGAAAACCACAATTTACAACCAAATGTTGACAATACAATTTTCACATTGGGACAGTTTATTATTTTTTCGCGATTCCACGTATTGAAAGTTGTTTAGTTTGAAGGCTTGAAGTGTTACCTTAAGGGTTTAACCTCATCTGGCAGCACGGAATCGCATTTTTCCATGTTCCATCCTTTTCTGTCGTTTAAAATCGTCATTTTCTAGACCGAGACAGATAGAGGGAATGCTATCGCGCGCGGCAGCATCGGCGATGCGCTCGGCAGCACGGCTACAATGCGATCGCCGGCGAGGAGGCGATGGAGTGCTGACGCGTGCTACCGCGCGCGATAGCATGCTATCGTATGCTTTCGGCGCCGATCGAGCGCGATCGCTATCGGATTTGACAGCACGCAAACGCGACCGCATGCGATCTCACGCAGCAGCACGCGATAGCATGCTATAGCATGCGGCAGCACATAGGGTATAACTGAATTCCGTGCTGTCAGATGTGGGTCAACCCTAAGTATGTAACATATTAAGTTGCACCCAGTATTTATTTATGAAATATTCAAAAAAATAAAAAAAATGTATACCTATACTAACTACTTATAACACCTTACCACCTTACCTTTTACTAGTAGTCCAATCCTCATTTAGTTATCTTTTTAATTGGTGTTTTGTTTATTAGCAGTATCCATTATCATTTAAATTTATATTTAAAAAAACGTTCATATTTGAGAGCTCTCTCATAACTATGAACTGACTGATAATTGATATTTTTGTGTTCTTTTGATTTAATATTTTATTATTTGTTTAAGTTATTTTAAGGTAACATAATTAAGTAAGTCGCGTGAATACAAAGGATTTGTATTTTTATTGTTTTTTAATTATTATTTGCATAACGTTTGTAAATACTTAAGCTAATCATATTTAAAGTAAGCATAAAAACAGTGCCAGCACTAGGCTGACATGCTCCTAGACGAGGATTCCGTATGTTTATTACATATTCTATCACAAATAGGAATGAAAACCGGTAAAATTACCCCAGTTAAATACGGTAAACTTCAATAATTTTCGGAAAATTCAAATATCTGATATTTGAATCAGATCGGTTTGCTCCCATAGTAAAAGTTATTCAGTTTAATGGGTAGACTATTAGTTTCAAAGGATGCTATTGATATCAATTTCACCCTTTATATTATCTACGATATGTACCACCTAGTGGGAAAAGATCGAGAAACTTACACATAAGGTAAGGTCAGAGAAATCTAAACCTCATGCACTTATACAGTTTAGTATGGAACAGCAGATTTTTTTTTGCTCCGATCAGTTTGCTTCCATAGAAAAAGTTGTTCAGTTTGATGGGTAGGCTCTTAGTTTAAAAAGAAGCTAATGATATCATTCTGTATACAAGGTGTTACAAAATTAAAATTTAAAACTTTTAAGGGGGTTATTGAGACCATCAAACTTAAAAACTTTCACTATGGGACCAAAATCGAAATCACGAAAAAAAAATCTGCTGTCCCATACATTGAGCTCGAGTAAATTTGTAGTTTAGTATGGAACATCATATTTTTGTTTCGCGATTTCGATATTGGTCCTATAGTGAAAGTTATTCAGTTTGATGGTCTAAACCACCCCTTAAATGTTTATTTTTATTTTCGTAATACTTTGTAGATTAAGATAGTGTGGTCAGGTTACCTCAGTGATTTTGACTATGGGTCAACAAAAAAGTGGTTTCATCCGAACGAACCCTAAAATCACGATCGAACAATCCCAATCAATGTATCTGATATCTAACAACTATTTATCTTGTAAGATTGCGAAGATTGATAACCAAGGAAGAAGGCGAGAGATAAGTTACGGCCAATCCATTCTCCTGTCACCGTGGAACAATCCCTGAAGATATGTCGAAACAAAGACCCGCAAGGAACGTGCCGGTAAGAGTGCTATTTTAATTTAAAAAATATTTCTCTGAACTTATGTTCGGGTACGTAAATTTGAGAGGGAAATGTGGGCGGCGTTTTGTCTGTAAACCGTATTCCCCTGTTTCCTCCTTGAATAATGACACTAGAGCAAACTTTTTTACCATAGAATCTTTGGTTAGTATTGAAAATATAATCAAACTTCGTTTCTATGGAGCGCGCTGCTATTTCATAGCGTAAATTTGGGCGAGTAGGTACCTCCCAACCTATAGGAATGAACAAAAGATAATACTAATAGGCCAGTCATTATACGTTTTGAGCCGGGACTAATTAAGAATGAGATTTTTTTCTGTATAGTATTAAAGAGCCTATATTTGAGACTAGAGCCTACCAAAATAAAATAAAAAATCAACAACGTCAACAACAGCTCCAAATTAAAAAAATTGTATTTATCTCATTCTAAAAAACGTGCAGGTAATTTTTTTTGCACATACATCTACTCCAAACGTGGAGTACAAATATTTTCGTCTACTTAGAAGGCTTTGAAAAATACATTAGTAAATACTTCATTTTTTAAATCTAAAAATACAATTTTTATAAAATTTATATGTTTTTTTCATTGCTCAAAAATAATTTATGTTGTTAAAACTGATTAAAATGAGTGCATTGGTATTTAATATTATACAAAGCACATGGTAACAAGTCAGCATTTGCCGCATTGCACTAAAATGCTTACTGCCAACTACTACGTGCACACATCATATCATAATTTGGAAAATAAACATCATCAAGTTTATCAAGACTACAGTATCATTATCAACCCAAATACATCATTAGCAAGCTTCCCATACAAATATTATTAAGTTAAAAGCTTTCTGGGACATACAGTTTTGATTTATATGTTGCGTAGCGATTTTTTTAACATGTTTTCAGATAGTCTTTTTGTTTCTAAATGGTGCCGGATTACAGTTTTAAAGTCTCATTCATAATTACTCCTCACCCCTCCTAACAAAATTCCGTAAAACGACTGGGCTATAAGATAACTATTTTCTGTGGTCTTGACACAATTGGTTCGATTGCCGATAGAGGCACTCAATAGCCCTCAACGAGGTTATTTGCGCTCGTGACGTCCCTTCCCCAATCATCTTCACATGGAAGTGACAGAACGGCCTACCATTAAAATAACAATTCCCGGACGTTTTATTACAAGTATATCTCTAAACTCAGTCCGAACGGAGATATGAAGTAAACGTAATGAAATATATTTTCAACTTCAAGCCTTTCTATTATCTCCGTTCGGGCTGAGTTTTACATGTCGTAACTAGTTTTGTTTGTTACTTTATTTTGAACTAAAATATTCAAGTTTAATATATGGCCGCGCCAAAAAAAATTGCGAAAAAAGAAGGCGCCACCTTTCATACAAAAACCCACATTGTCATTAGTACACAGTTTGAATATGTTCTGGATTAACAACAAGGTCGACGCAGACGCAGACTAGTACCTACTAAACTTTTTTTTCTTCACTGGAAGGAACTCAGTACCTACCTATAATAATTATACCAACTATTTCATACATAGCGTAGGTACCTATAGGTAGCTACCAAAAATTCTACCGTAGGTAAGTAATTCGTAACTCACGAAAAACAAACACTGTAAGAACATTGTAACCTCGAAACCAGTTGTTGGCAAGAAATAACTAAAAATATGACTTACTATTTTATTGCCTGACGTAATGCTGCTGAAATACTAAGTAGGTACTCCTACCTAATAGCCACATGTCGCTCCAAGGGCTTAGAAACGATTTTAGCTAATCGTATAGACACGTACAACAGTCGCCATCAGATATATCGTAACATACGAGGTGGTTAAATATTACTGAGCAGTCTAATTTTCAATAAATTTTTACAGTAAATGTTATAATATCTAAACGTGTATTGTGTCATAAAAGTATATCTTTATCAACATACATACATACATAAGCTCACGCCATTGTCCCATGGGGGTAGGCAGAGGCCACGGACCGCCACACGCTACGACTCTGGCACACCTCTTTAGCCTCATTCACATTCATACATCTTTTCATGCACTTCCGTCGATTGAGGGTGCTACGCACTTGTCCTTTTCGGAAAAGATCATTGATTTGATCATGGTATGTTTTCCTCGGACGGCCTCTCCCAACACTTCCGCTCACCTTTGCTTGGTATATTTCATTCGTAAGTCTTCTTTCATTCATTCTCTCTACGTGACCGAACCATCTAAGCATACCCCTCTCAATCCTTGTTACTATATCATCCTTCAACTTACACCAATCCCTTATCACACTGTTCTTGATTCGATCAACCAAAGTAATACCACACATACTTCGTAAGGAGCGCATTTCAACTGCATTCACTCTGCTTTCGTTTCTTTTATTCCATACCCAACATTCACTCCCATACATCAGAGTAGGCACCAACACACCGTTGTGAATAGCCAGACGTGCACTTTTTGACACAGACCGGCTACTCACCACGGCGTGCAGGGCACCATTTACCTTATTTCCCGCAGTCACTCTTCGCTCTATATCCCCATCACACTTTCCATCTCTCTTAAACAAACTTCCCAAATAAACAAATTCATTCACCTGTTCCACTCTGTCTCCTTCCATAACAATGTTACATTCTGTAACATCGTCTTCACGTTCCAAAACCATTACCTTCGTCTTGCATACATTGACTTTCATTTCTTTCTTTTTCAACGACTCATTCATCACATTCAACATGTCTTGTAACTCCGTCACCGACGGCGCAAGTATGACCTGGTCGTCAGCGTACAAGAGGCACTTGACACTAACCTCATCCATTCTTAGACCGCATTCTATCTCTTTCAAATCAGTCAGACAACTGTCCATATAAAGATTGAAGAGCCATGGCGACGCAACACATCCCTGTCTTACACCTCTAGAGATGTTAAACCAGTCTGTGTACGCCCCATTAACTCTGATACAGGCTTTAGAGCCCTCATAGAGGGACTTCAAAGCCTGCACTAAGCGATCATCAACCCCATATGCTGACAGTGTCGACCACATTTTACTCCTGTTCACTCGGTCATATGCCTTTTCAAGATCTACAAAGGCGCAGAATACTTTTTGGTGTTTTTCTAAGTATTTCTCTGAGATGCACCTTAAAGAAAAGACTTGATCCATGCAACCCATACCTCTTCTGAATCCCGCTTGTACGTCCCACATTTTTTCATCCGTTATATTCATCACTCTCTCAATCAAAACTTTAGCATACAGTTTGCCAACTACACTAAGAAGGCTGATGCCGCGGTAGTTCTTGCATTCTTGCTGTGAACCTTTGCCTTTGTATAATGGGACGATGACGGCTTTACACCAGTCATCTGGTACTCGACCGTCTCTCCAGCAAATATTAAAAAGTTTCCACAGCAAGCTTGTCACTACACTTTTGCCACTTCTTAGCATTTCGACATTCACCCTGTCACACCCTGCAGATTTACCTAGTTTCATACTTTTTAACGCTTTCACTATTTCATCTCCCGTAATTTCTTCATCCATCCCTATCTCTGAGCATGCTGGCTCTGAGTTTTCTCCGCTATCGGGAGCCCCATCTTCGCAACTATCAAAAAGCTGCTCAAAGTAATTCTTCCAACGCTCTAAAACCAGTCTTTCTTCATTCAGCACTCTTCCATCCTCGTCTCTTATAACACTTAATTTGATCGCTCCCGACGCTCCACGAGCCACCTTAACCTGCTTCCAAAACAGTTTAAGGTTGGTCCTAAAATTGTCAGAGAGCTTAACCTCATACTTCTCTTTCAGGCATTTCTTCTTTTGCTCCACAACTTTCTTTACTTTCTTTTTTACTTCTCTATAAGCATCCATCCTAGCTGCCGCATTAACGTCTCCGTTAGTTTTTACTGCTAGAAAATCTAGCCAGGCTTTCTTCTTCTCTTGCACGACCTTTTTTACCTCATCATCCCACCAGTTCTCATCCATCCTTCTTCCTTGCCTCCTTTTCACCACTCCACATACTTCGGTAGCTGATTCAACTAAAGAAGTCTTCACAGTTTCCCATAGTTCTTTCATTCCTCCATCATACAAGTCTTCCCATACGTGAGAAGTCCTTTTACGCACTTCTTTCAAATATTCTTCTTGCACATCCTTCTCTTGTAACTTCTCGACCCTGATGCGATCGAGGCTGGTTGTTGAGTTACGTGGTCTATGTCGCCAGGATTTGAAAAGACCACTAATTCGACACAAAACTAAATAGTGGTCCGTTCCCACGCTGCTGATTCCACGAAAGCTTCTGGTGTCGACAACCTTACTTTTGAGCCTTTGATCGACAATAACAAAATCAATTATTGTTCGACTTTCTCCCCTTTCCCATGTATACTTATGGATCTTCTTATGTGCGAACAAAGTATTCGTCACAAAGAGATCCTTCTCCAGACATATGTCTAACAAGCTTACACCATTTTCATTCACTTTATCATCCCCATACGTACCTAAAACTGTTTCATACAAATCCCGTTTTACTCCAACCCAACTATTGAAATCACCCAACATAATAATCCTTTCATTCATCTCACATGTATTAAGGATGTCTCTAACGCTGTCCCAGAACTTCTCCCTTTCCGGCATGGATAGCTTTGTATCGGGAGCGTATACAGCCAGCAAGAATATGCGGCTTAGCCCTAATTTGAGTCTAGCCCAAATAAGTCTGGGTGACACACATTCATATCCATTCAAACATTGAGCCATCCGATCGGAGAGGATGACCCCTACACCTTGACATGCTCTTTCCGTCTGGCCGACTCCAGACCATATCGCAGTCAGTGGACCATGGTGGGTAACATCCTTCCCTTTTCGTTTGGTCTCACTCACACATAAAATGTCAAGACACCTTTCATTCACTACCTGACACACTTCATCCATCTTATCTTTCATTCCTCCCTGAACATTCAGCGTAGCAATGCGACACTCCGCAACCCGCTTTTCGCCCCGTGGTACACCTTGGCGTGATGAGTGGCGAGCTGCACCGCCGCCGCCGAGTTCTATTAAATTATTTGGCCTCATTTTGTTCCCACGATCAGCAAGGGAAATATACTGTCCGCTTCCACAGAGCCCCGCATGCGGAAGTAAGGCTACTTAGTGTTCGGGGTCACCAAGTCCCGAACATCAGACTCGCTTATGACTAGGCTCGCCCCTAGCCATGCATCCCTCGGCACGGCTACCTTGGATTGGCGGAAAGGAATAGGATTTGGAGAAAGACGGGGATTGTTATGAAAGGAAGGAGAAAAGGGGATTAAGGATATCATTACTGTGGCAAGGAATAGGAAATCAGTAATGATAGCTCGAGGAGGCCGGGAGCGCGTACCCGTGTCTTCTGTATAGCAGTGGATAAACTACTATCAGATAGACCCTCTGACTAATTTACTCTGACTACTTTATCAATGTTATTTAAAATTGAAATGTATAATAATGGAATAAGTCTTTTTTCTTAAACTGCTCAGATGTTTATACCCTGACTGCGTAGATGTATTTGATGTTCTAGGCGTTCAGATATTTTTGATTGGTTATGTGTAAAGAAATTAAAGAAAATAAGAACTGCTTAGAAATATTTGACCACCTTGTTTGCCATGATATATCTGATGGTGACTGTACCTACATTAATTTGTGACAAGTAGCGGATCTAAAGTGTTAGCCACAAATTCAAAATTGGAAATATTATATTATAAAGTAAAATGTATTGAACGAAGCTATCCTGTACTTAAATTTTTTGTTCATACCAAAATTTAATGTTTTGCAAATGTCTTAATTATTCAAGAATACACAATAAAAATCAGGGATTATTAGGAATTTATGTTTTTCAGGTATATACCTACTATATTCCAAAGTACAATTTAATGCAACCTACTCCTTACAAAAATCTGTAGATTTACCCGACTAATAGTTTGTTTGAGAAACTAATTGGGTCATGTTCCAGTAGGAATTAGTACCTAGATTTTAAGTTAAGTTATATTCGTTAGCTGTGATAATGTTATCCTTTATACGTGTTAATGAATTAACGCAAAACTAGAAAGTACTTGGTTAGAATCGAGAGCAGAATCGAATTATCATGTTTCCAACATGGGTAATTTTTTTCAAAATATTAAATAAATTGTTTATAAAATTAAAAATTTACTGAACTCGATCTCAACCCACCGCTCGGGCACACTCACCCTACTTACTACCAAAACAAGGTTCTTAAAATGTATCCATGAGAACGCTAGCGCTTTCAATCATTGCTGAAATGATAACCAAACTTAAAATGCGAATAACTTTAAATTTTTACTATCATAATAATGAAATTATTGTTTCAATCTAATTATTTTATGATAACTGTATGAGGTTTTGCTCTTATTCATTAACACGTTGTATACTTTAGCCGTGTGGTTCCGGCTTAAAATGGACCACTATTTTCCCGTGGGTGTCCTATAATGCGACTAAGGGATAATGGTTTCATATGCAGTATACCTATGCGAAAGTATATTATAGCCACCTATATCAACTACACATCACACTATCTTGAATTAAACCTTCAATGTGCTAAAAGTGAACTTTGCTACAACTGTAGCTGTAGCCTTAGAGAATCCGCTGTAGCAATATATTTCTGACCACCCCGATAGGTATCATGGTATGTAGAACTATACAGGGTGTTAGGGTAAACAGTTGCATTAGGTACTAGGGTGATTGTGAACCATGATACTGAACAACTTGCCCATAGAAACTTGTAGGAAATACGAACAAAAAATTGCAACTTTTCATACAAGTGCTCGATTAGCCGTTTGCATTTTACTATGAAGAGTCAAACATTTTTTTTGCAAATTTCCTATAGGTTTCTCAGGGAAAGTTGTTCAGTATCATGGGTACAATCAACCCTTAAAGTTATGCAACTGTTGACCCTAACACCCTTCATACTACATTTTTTATTTTAGGCGGAATACAGGTACCACAATGCCTTTGTGTACTTTAACTCGTACATATCATTCAAAAAGAAAAAACAAATCACACGACATAACTTTTCACTCGCAAGATACATGAAAAGCAGGTCCATTTTTACCCGACTGCGATAGAAGGAGGGTTATGTTTTTCGAGCGTATGTATGTATGTATGTATGTATGTATGTATGTATGTATGTATGTATGTATGTATGTATGTATGTATGTATGTTTATATGTCTATTTCTTTGGCACGGCCTAAAGCCTAAACGGCTTGATGGATTTTAACGTATGGGGTGTCATTGGATTTGTAAAAATCATGAGAGTGACATAGGGTATATTATTTCAAGATGGCGTCTACGAATTAAAAAAGAGAGGGGGAATAAACAATTTTTTTTGTTAAAAATTACAATATGGGTATCAAATGAAAGCTAGTGATCAGACGATTCCAAATATATAAATATTATAGTACTTTTATGTTACCGTTTCGACACAAGACTAAAAAGTATGAAATAAACTAAATTGCAAACGGTGACAAAGGAGATTTTTGGTTGGTTATTTTTGTCCCCGCCTGCAATACCTACCTAATAACATTCAAATCATATTAGCTCGAATAAAGCTGTTATAGCTGATTAGTGATTTTAGAGCTTGTTTTTCTCTTTTCAGTTAATAGGTGTTTTTTGCAGTCGGTTTTTTTGTTTATCTTAATAATTTTTCGAGTATGTAATGCAAGAACGTCTCAACTATCTTCCTATTTTAATTTCATCAAAGTGAAAAACACATTTCTACTAACTAGGTATCTCTGAATACTTACAATAATTTATGTATGTTTGAGAATATAGTATGCGTCTTAATAATTATTACAAGCCATTAAAACAGTTGAAGAATCGCTCGTGAACAGGCTATCAGCTACGTTTTACGTTAATGTGACTTGTCTACTTATCTAGATAGCTAGGTACGAGTACAGTACTTCCCTCACATATTCTATTTTTTTTATTGCTATTTAAGACGTAAAAAGTTATCTATTTTAAAATTGTATCATGATCATGTCAGCCGATAGACGTCCAATGATGTACATAGGCCTCCAACGATCACTATTACGAGAAGTCCTGTCATGACCTCTTCCAACGGGTACCAGCGACCGTGCACCTTCACGGCCCCATTTAATAAACATAACAATTGTAAATTAAGAGGCCTTTTACAGTTTAGTGGCGCCCTCATCACAGTTATAATGATTTCTCAATAAAGAAAGCCTTTTATAAGATTTCTAAATATCAGTAAAAATCTCATAAATTACAATTCAGAACAAATAGAGACATAAAATTTAATATATATCTACAAGTACCTACAGCTATATGTATACATTATAATAAACATGAAAACTTGGCGTGGATGGGAATTGAAGACATTTGCAAAAATATTAATTGGGGGCGTTTGGGATACGTAATGGAATGCACTGAGACCATTTTTAGAATTTTTGTGTTTTTGTCATTTCAAAACTGTTAACTGCTAAACCAATTTGAGGTTTTCACAAAAGCTTTACACACACTTTACATTTAGGCTTATTTCACCGCAATCGGTTCATTCAATCAAAAGTTATGAGTATTTCAAGTCAGTAGTCTGCGCGTACGAAGTTGCGGGCGCCGCTATACCCGCTAGTACAAAATTATTCGAGTTAGAGCACTTTATCACGTATCCCACGCAATTTGAATTATCCAGCATTTTCCGCTGGTCAGACTTTACCTGCCACGTTAAACTTTTAGAATCAATTTAGCTAACTGCATTGCAGATAAACTCGTCTCAACTTCTAGATATACAGTGTTGCACAACAAAGGAACAAAACAGCGAAACTGCAGTCATGTCTCTAACTAGAGCGCTGTAAAATTATCAGTTAAATATTATCTATGTACCTACATAATTATGCATTCATAACATCACGATCGTATTCCTTTTCAGGGTAATCAGAAGCATTGCTAATAAATAACTTGTCAGATCGAAAGTGATCCATGTAATTCTAGATTCCCAAATTTTAGGGAACAATTTGTTAATTCACAAAATAGGTGGTTACGGTTATAATGTGAAAAACATTTGGGAATAACTTTTAATTTAACTTCTTTATGTAGTCAATGTTAGTTTATGTATTTCGGTGTTATTAGGTACGTACCGATTTATTTGTAGTGGATAGTTTATCTATTAGATATTCATCAGTGAGATGATGATAAGGCGAACCATGGACAAAAGGCCGCCAAAATTACAGGTTTTTTCTAATATTGAGACAAGTTTATTCCGAAAGCGCTAATGCATAAAAACGAAGTCAGGTTATATTTTCAATACTAACCAATTAAGTCAATGAATTTTGCAGAAACTATCTAGAAACAAAACTTTATGCTCGTATGTTGTCCGATTTTCGTTAAAATGTCTAACTAACTAACATCGATGTTTTACTTACTACTTCTTTATTTATTTCATAAGGTACCTAATTCTACAATTATTTTGCTATATTGAGTATGTATGTATTTATGTATATATTTATACTTTGTGTAAATTATAATATTATGTATCAATTAGTACACCGCCATAGTTTTTATCTCATGTAAGACTTCTTCCATCCACTGGTTGCATGGAAGAAATCACTTTTAGTGATAAGGCCGCCTTTTGTACCCTTCGTGTTCGCGTATATTGTTGTTGTTTTTTGTGTATTTTGGTGTGCAAATAAAGAATATTTATCTTATCTTATCTTATCGAGACCGCGAAATAAAAATACAAGGCAGCAAACCGATTCAGAGAAATTTGTTCAGTTTGATAGGCTGATCATCTGACATCATACATTTATTAAGATCCTACTAAGTATAGATAGATATTAGTATTCTGTCTATAACTAAGTAGATGCCATAGTTATGTCGTGCTTGTTTATCTTTGTAAAATATTATATAAACGAATATTAATTATATTGTATACGTAATATTGTATAGGTAGTTGGTATTTAACTCTATTCGACCTTTAATAATTTAATGACCTACTGATATTTTCTACAAAGCGGTTATTGTGGTACTTACCTACTACCTAGCTACTAAATGCCTATTTGTACGTACTAACAGTCAATTACAATTACATCCAGCTAGCGAACGAGCCTCGTGACCGCTTAATAGGAGGCCAATTATTATTGTTGCTTTTATTGAAACACTTTATCCAGCTTTTTCATTCAAAACCGTATCTACGAACTTTAAATGTCTGAGGCCAGGCTGATGTAGACCACCAGTACTTTTGTGGTAAAAACCACACTCAAAGTTATAACGTAGACATGTATAGGTAACAAATGTTTAGGACATGACATAAATTTAAAGGGCTTTTTCGTACTCACCCTTCGACCAATTTACTGACATACCTACTAATTATCTTCGTTATAAATTATGGCTTCTTTTATCTTTTGCATTGTTAAATAAAACCGGTCAAGTGCGAGACGGGCTACTCGCGCACCGAGGGTTTCGTACCACAGCACCACACAACACAACATAAGTAATTACTAAAAAAAAAAATGTTTCTACGGGACCTTAGCGCGAGACCGACTCACACATGGCCGGTTTTTATTATTTGTTGTTATACTGTAGAGCTTGCTCTATAATCACACCAAGTTTGACGCTTGTATGTATTACCGTTTTTACGATAGAGCGAGAAGAAAAAACGTTGATAATAATTATTTTCTTGTTGAGAACCCAACTTAATTTTTAACGATTTGCCATTTTTACACATCCGCCGTAATAACGCATACCTATTCTGTGAAAATTTCAAAACAGTTCAAAAGTTACAGCCCTAAATAGGTTGGGCGGACGGACAACGTAGACTTAGTAATAGGGTTCCATTTTCACCCTTTGGGTACGGAACCCTAAAAAAGTTACGTACCTCATAGGACCTAATAAAAATGCATGGGTTGCATTGCATATATACAGGGTGTAAGTGACAGCCTAACAAATACTGAAACGGTGAACTCAGAACATCAAACTGAACAAAAAAACTGCTGTACCTACCCGACTAAAATGTATGAGACAGCTGATTTTTTCCTGAGGTAGGCTCTATAGTGAAAGTTGTTCAGTTTGATGGTCTGAGTTCACCGTTTCAGAATTTGCTAGGCTGTCACTTACACCCTGTATAAAAAAAAATACTAAATTGAAAATTAAAAGACACGGTCACAAGATGATAACATCACAGGAAAATTAAATCGTAAATATTATTAAAGCATTGTACTTAATTAGTTAAGTTAGGTAATAACTGCAAGTTACAGAACATTTACTCATACGATCAATCTGCAGAAACTGATAAGGTTGTGACGTTTTGCACTTTATACTTAGGTACTCACCTACTTCTTCACTCTTTACTAATAATCGAGTAGGTATAGGTAGGTGTTATATAATATTTTTTAGGGTTCCGTTCCCAAAGGGTGCCAAGTGCCAACGCGACCATTCATATGCCCACGCTGCCTGTCCATTCGTCTGTCCTACCTACAAAGGGCTGTATCTTTTGAACCATAATAGATAGACGGTTGAAACTTTCACAGGATATGCGTTACCTATTTATTATGGCGAATTTGTTAACAAATAATAAAAAAACTAAAAGTATAAAGTTTTCTCACACAAAAGAAACGTGTTTTACCCACGTTTATTTTTGCTCCATCGTAAAAACGGTAATACATAGAAGCGTCAAACTTGGTATGTTTATAGAGCATACTCTAACGTAAAACAACAAATAATAAAAACCGGTCAAGTATGTGTCGGGGTTGCGATAAGAATCCCGAAGAATACATTTTATCCTTCCTTCATGCAGAACCCTTCATGCGCGAGTCCGACTCCCACTGGTTTTACTGTGTAGGTAATTATAATTTAAATGTTGTGAAAACGGTTTTCTCCATGCTTTCCGCTTTGTGCTTTAATATGGCAACCACAAATGATGGGAACCCACCTCAGACTTCTTTTTCTTTATCGAGTTTAGAAAGGAACCTAACATGATCATACACAAACACAATCATATATTTTTATATCTGTCTCAAAGCACAACAAATTCCCGTCTTTGTCCACGCTTAGTGACGAATCAATATCACTGACCCCTAATTTAAGAGGCGTTCTCGTCCACACATGGACATTAGGTTCGTTAAAAATGACGTCAACAAACTGCATTATTATTCGTTTATTGCGAAAGTTGATCGTGATGACGGTACAGTGGTACAGTGGTACCGGTATGTTGGTATGTGTTACATAGCCAGCCAGTTAACCACCGTACGTACTATTGTGCGCACGCAAACACACATGTGGCACAGCCTTAATATTAGTTGTGGATCATACGCTCGTAATTCTGTGAATAGACAAAAAAAGGTGATGTTTAAGGAATTCTTATTAGTTAAGCACTAAGATCGAAAGAAAATCCACAAGCCGCAGAAGTATGTAAGTAGAGTTCGATATATTTCTTTTAAGACTGATTAATTCTTTAGGTATACTGATATTTAGGTCAACAGGGTCAGAGAAATATCCTTTTAAGCTGTTTACATAAACGTACTACATATTTCATAACATGTTTGCCCTGTCTGACCTAAAACTGTTTTGTAGAGTTGACACTATTCGGTCCACAAGTCATTTATTTGTGTAAAATTAAGCTGTGCAGAAAAGCAGAAAGCGAATCGTGATTGCCATTAAATTTTACTGTTGTTTCACAACATTATAAACATGTTACTTCTTGATTGATATTATGCCTTTGTTTACGACGAAAGATGTCACTTGGTTTAACATCTTTTTTTTTATCCTATAGATCATCAAAGTGGCTCCAATTAGTAAAAAGCCAGGAGCCGGTTCCACGGCGAAAAATGGATCCGGCTTCACGGGGAAAAGTTCCACCGCGAAAACTGGGAGCAGTTTCGGTGCAGGCGGGAAAACGGGAACTTCCTTCGGATCAAATGCTAAAAGCAGTAGCAAACTTATTTCGAGCAATAAAACCACTAGCGCTTTCGGATCAAGTGGGAAAACTAGCAGTACCCTTTTAGGTTCAAGCGCAAGTGCAAAGACAAGCAGTTTTCTCGGATCCAGTGGAAAGGGCAGCAGTCCGCCAATTATAATAGCAAAAACTGCTAATGCCTTCAACAATAGCCCGAGTAAAAGCAATCCGTCAACGTCATTCAGCACTCCGAAAAAACCTTCAACCACATTCGGTATTATCTGGATACCAACCAAACGACGTCACAAGAAGAAGGAATATGTCCACGTGTCCCATCGCTACGACGATCCCTCCAAAGAAAGATCCCCGTCAATGTACCCCCAAACATTGTAAGTACTTTACGTTAGTTATCTACTTAGGTAGGACGTACTTTGATCAAATCGGTTGCGTCCTGCAGAATGGTGAGGTACGGAGTAGGTACTCAAAACCGACAGGCATTCATGAAGTATAGATGTGAATGAGGTGAAAAGGGTATGTAATCATCGTAGTAGATGGCGCGCTCTGGTCTTTACCTACCCCACTGGGAAATAGGTGTGATGTTATAGATAAATATATCGTTATCTACCGCGACTTCGTTCGCATAAATTATATACAAGATTTTAAGTCAGATCATAAGCTATCAACCAAAAAAAAAACATCTTAATCGGTTCAGTAGTTTTTACCGTACCCAAAGGGTGAAAACGGGACTCTATTACTAAGCCTACGTTGACGGTCCGTCCGTCTGTCTGTCTGCCGTACCTATTTAGGGCTGTAACTTTTGAACCGTAATAGCTAGACATTTAAAATTTTACAGAATGTGTGTTGTTATGGCGAATTTGCTAACAAATAATAAAAATGACAAAAAGTGAAAAATTAAGGGGCGTCCTCATACAAGAAACTAGTTTTTGTCAACGTTTTTTCTTCTCGCTCTATCGTAAAAACGGTCATACATTCAAGCGTCAAACTTGGTGTGATTATAGAGCAATCTCCACAGTATAAAAACAAATAATAAAAACCGGCCAAGTGTAAGTCGACCCAACGTTTTAGGAATCACCTCGGTGTCTGTCCGTATGTCTGTCAGAGGCATTTTTCGCAGAGACCGTGAGGAATGGAAAGCTGTAGTTTGGCATAGGTACCTAAAAGCAAAAAATGACCCAACCCCAATCCTAACCCAATCAATTAAAATACAAAAATGCAATTTTTTTTTAATTTGTGGCAGCTTTGGCGGGCAGAAACTTTGACTAATTATTATAAGGACTAGCCTTGCGGTAGCATTTCCCCTCTGCCACGGTATAAACACAATTGATGTTGTGCATTTACATTCAATTTTACACCTTATCACTAAACGAGAAAGCCTATAATTGTTAAATAATAACTTCGAACTTAGAACGTTTGGGGTTCACACGAGACTACTTTTCATGATTTTTAACATTCAAAATTAGAATCTAAAGTTATGGGGAATAAAATCCAAAGTTGCGGATTTCATTTTACCTCGCCCCCCGCAAAAAGTGGCAGAAATGTTTGATTGTAGAATTACACGCGTAACCAGTCCACATGTAAATAGTCAAAGGGCAGAAATTACCTGCGATTTATTCACGAGTAGATAGGTTCGAATAGTAGCAACATTTTATTACAACTCTAGTTTTACAATGTCATGAGCGAATTACCTACAATAGAATTGTAGAGCTGTCAGCTGAATGGGACAATAAATGTTTTTTTAAGTGGTAGGTACTACTTACCTGACTAAGATTGAAATTCAGAGACGTTTTTAGGGTTCCGTACCTAAAGGGTGAAAACGGGAAGGGTGATAGATGATTACGGCACGGAAGAGAGCTAGCGCCTCAATTATGAGGCGTCGCGGCGGTTCGATTCCTTGCCTGTACCACTAAGTTCTACGGAATTTATGTACGGTTGTACTTATCATTTACTAGCTCGGCGGTGAAGGAAAACATCGTGAGGAAACCTGCATTCCCGAGGATGAAAAGAAAATACCATAAGTTCGGAGGTATGCGTAAAATATGGGTGAGCTTGGGGCGAACACAAAGGACCAGCGATGGTCTCAGTGGTACATAATGCAATAGCCTAACCAGCAATCAATCAAGCCTACGTTGTCCGTCCGTCCGTCCTACCCACTGATATTATAAGTTCGAAATTCGAAAAAGCGCGCGAAATCGGGTTGAGTGCGGATTAAATAATCTGTGGCCCAGTCGCGAATCGTACCGGCATGACAGCAACTTCGATACAACAAATTAATATTTTCGTAACTAGATGTTCTGAGTTTTCTGAATAAATCTGACTACCCCCTTGGGAAATAATTCTAGTCGCATATTATGTTTGTAGATTTTCTTTCACAGACCAGTGTGGTCTGTGTTTTCTATAGACAGCTCCCGCCATCTAGTGATAATCATGAAGAACGATGTGGTCAAGAGATTTCGCGCATGTCCAATCAGTACCATCTTTTCCAATGTTTTTGTAGGGGATCGCTAGAGAGCGCTACGATCTTCGCGAGAAAATTTAATACATTTCATTTTACGTCCGAATAATTTTAATCGTAAATTTGAAACTGTTTACGTCTGACATGGCTATATGGGCTCGATCCCTGGGCATTTAAAAAAAGACAGTCACAGTCTGGCCATGATTTTGATGTGATTTCGCACACTTCTCTATGGAGCGATGTACATGCCATCTGTTGAGATTTTTAGGAATTTAATAAGAAAAAAAAATTGAGAAATACGAAAACAGTAAATACAACGACTGTAAAGGCTATAATTCCTTTCCAAAAGGAAGCAGAATTATAAAAAAGAAAACCTAGAAAAAAAAGTTAAATGCAGGTCTATGACAGCTTTAGTTCTGAGATAGCCGTTGTGGCGCTGAAGTCACATTTTCCCTCATAAAACGTCATCATTGGACGATGATAGGACGCCATATTAAACTTTAGCGTTATGCCGTGTCCATGTTGTTGCGTCATAAGCTTATATCTTGTGTTTTTCCCGGTATTTTCGCTTGAGTTGACAATCCTTGAGAAGACTAATTCTTCTCCTTTGTTTGACATAATAATATCGTTGATACTTTGTTCATTGGTCAAATATCCCTATTTTTGCATTCCGGAATAACTGTAACATAACATAACTACAAGTTCTGTACAAATTAGCTTGCAGGCAGCAGCGCCACAATGGAGATGTCGGAACTAAGTGCAAATTTCACTGTAGCTTGCCACATATCAGTAATCTGTGGTTCAATGAAAAAAAACAAACAAAGTGACATCACACAGCCCGATATCGCTTGTTGTATTTTTTTAGCTTTTTGCAAGCTTTTTATTTTTTGAAATAAGTTTTGCTAAGCATACCTCCGCAACAAAACCAGGATAAATTTTAAAATTGTGATGTAAATAGTATAGATTTATCCAAGAAAAAGTAATTTAGAAAGTTTGTTGATGAAAACTTTTTGGTCACTTTATGTTTTTTAACAAACATGCAGGAGAACAATCAAGAAAACAACAATTTTGAAACAATCGTCAGCACATGGCGTCGTTTGTCTGGGGAACAAACTGAATCTTCTGTTTTAGTAAGGTGATCACCTCACATCCATCGTAATTTGATACAGGTTCCTTTATCGACCATTGTTTACTGAATAAAAGTGTGACAGTGTGCATATTGTCCAAGGAATATACTACTCTCTACCGTCAGTGAAATTTAATCTGACATTGCCTTCACACGTTTCTGCTTCTAGTTCGATCTGCAGTTTTCATGTATTATACAGTAGTAATAACTTTTACATTTTGGTTTGTATATTTCAAAGTGCTTTATTTTTTTAAAAGTATGTCCGGAGACTCGCCTGCACACTTGCCATTCAAAAAGAAAGATGAAGAAAGTTTGTTAATATCTGAACGACCTCTGGGACCTATAGCTACTGCTGCTAGTGCTGGGGCGGTCGTCGCATCTGTGGAACCTCCGAAGAGTGGTACCGAGGTAGAAGACGAAAAGGCGGAGAAACAGGAATTCATAAGACATAGCAAAGAAGATAGCAAGGTATGTTGCTAATACCATAGAGTAAACGAAAAGAAGAGTACTATACTTCATACTACTAAGCTCAAAATCATGATCCTCGTGCAGACCCCCCTCGTAGGTTGTGCACGTCTTAGCGGTAAAACATTCAAAATGTCTCACCTTGTGGGTCACCCGCATAGGCGTAAGGCTAAGGAGACTCATGCTGTAGGTCATGACCACAGGTGAATGCAATAGAACTTGACCCCACACGTAGGTCATGCGCACAGTAACTTAGAAATGATAAATGTGGCATTGTGGGTCACCCGTGCAGGCGTATGGTTTTCAGTGACTCGTGCAGTAGGTCATGAGCACATGCGAAATGCAATTGAACCAACTCATTATGTGGGTTCTTCAGCACTGCGGTACTCTACGGTGCTTCACACGTGTGTGTCTGTGATGCAGGATTTTTTTAATTTTTTCTTGTTTAGGGACTTTTATACACATGTACCAACTTGTATGTCCTTAGAGGGAGAAATAATAGAGGTTGGAACGTGTTTTGTCCTATTAACTCAATAAGAGATGCACATAGCAAATTCGCTCTAGTTAAAAAAGGAGATTGCTACCTTATTGCTGTCCTTATCGATGTAAGATTGTTCTAAATTAAAAGCTAAGTTAGTTTGACTACAGTTT
The DNA here is from genome assembly GCA_963924505.1 of Agonopterix alstromeriana. Lineage (NCBI taxonomy): Eukaryota > Metazoa > Arthropoda > Insecta > Lepidoptera > Depressariidae > Agonopterix > Agonopterix alstromeriana. Next base: position 17,869,005 of record OZ004661.1, read on the forward strand.
AATCTCGAGCTCGCTCCAAGATTTAGACTGCATTGTGCAATGACTTTAATATCAGTAAAATCTCCGTTTTTAGATCATTCTGCGGTGATCTCATCATTTTGCAGTAAAATCTCAAACTCTCTTCTCTGTTTTATATATCTGAGGCAAAAATGATTTTATCATTTCAGCAATGAATGAAAGCGCTAACGTGCTCATGGATACATTTTTAGAATCTTGTTTTGGTAGTGAGTAGGGTGAAAGTGCCCTTGCGCTGCGTTGAGATCGAGTTCAGTAAATATTAAATTTTACAAACAAATTATTTAATATGTTGAAACCATGATAATTCGATTCTGCTCTCGATTCTAAACAAACTACTTTCTAGTTTTGTGTTAATTCGTTAACACGTTGTATATAAACCTGGAGTAGATTGACAATAAATTTTTATGTTACTAGGAAGATTGCAATTTTACTGCTTTGCTTTGAAAATATTCATGCTTAGACCATAACTATGAACAAGTTGCTCATGTAATTCAACAAACTTTTCTGACACTTGTGCGGGGAACGAGGTAGCGTGATATCTGCAACTTTGGATTTTATATTACTATAGATTCTAATTTTGATTATTAAAAATAGTCGTGTGTGAAACCCAAACGAGACTAGTTTGAAGTTATTGTTCTGCAATCATAGGCTGTAAACTAACTCTAGTATAATTTAATGTTGTGATTTGGGTCAGATCGAAAAGTTGATTTAATTTTTGAAGAGAAAATAACAATGACGTATATTTCCCCTCTAGACTCCATTCCAAATAGCAATGAAATTTTAAGGCTATTTTGAATTATAGAAACAGAGATTTGAAACACTTACTTTCACTTATTCTTAGAATAGCTTTAATAACGTCCAAAATATATCGGATAGTATTTCTTTCTGATATATAAATCATATTTGCTACTCAGATTTGGCTAGAAAGCTAAATAGAAATTGGAAAATCCTTTCGTCCTTATTTGGTTAGTAAATTCCACAGTGGTTTTGTATTTTCACTAGAATCAATTACAAATGTTGCCCCTGTTTTTTTCAGGAGGCAGCTGGAGATACGAACTACAGGGATGACAAAGACTATCTAGAAAATGATAATGACACAATTAAATCACCAGATAGTAAAAGTGATAAAGAGAAGGGTGACAATGTAGATAGTGTGTACCTTCGAGCTCCTCCACCTCACAAGATCAGGTCAAACACATCAAATGATGAAGAGGATTGCGGCATCAAGTGCCTATACTACACCCTACAGTGCTGTGACTGTGTCCTGATGTAAGTTGCCATAATTTGTTTGTAAACTTAGCGAATATTACCAATGCTCATTGCCTTGTACTGTATTTTTTAAGCTTTTGTCACAGTTTTACTATTAGCCACGGTTTATACAGAAGAGACGTGTGGCGGTAGCGGATAATCTAAGTAACACAATATAAACCTTATAGTGCGTAGACAAGCGTCGTTTTTGTCTTAAAGGAGAATCGCGCACGCGCCTGTAGGTGACGTCGCCTGGAGGCGCGGGCGTAATTCTCCAAACGACGCTATGCTACGTACTATAAAGTTTATAATTGTGTTAATTTGACTATCCGCCACCGTCACACATCTCTTCTGTATAAACCGCGCCTTAGGCTTACAGTATGGCAACGCTCTTGATGGCGGGCGACGCCGCCGTCGGTGTACGTCACTTCGTACACGACTTCTTCATACAAAGCTCGAGATGATCCGCGCCGCCTGCGTCCCGTCCCCCTCCGTTGCTCTGCGCAAGTACATCCGTTGCCGTACTGTAAGGACTATATAGTTATGCTGTGGTTTTGTTTCTCATGTACCTTTTTTAATATATCTGATTAGATTTTATATTTTGGAATAAAATATGTTATTGATTTGCTATTGTCATACACCTCAGTGTAAGTTGTTTAGATGTAGTGTTCGCAATAAGCGAACTGAGCGAATTGAGAGAATGCTTTGATACTGTTTAATAAATTGTATACAATGGGTATGAGTAAAGGTATTATAGTAATATAAAAAACGAGGTGGCGACGGGCTCAGTCCCCGTTACTACGTACTACTTCGGAGTTTCGGTACTACTAGTGAAACGTGGATGTTCTGAGTTTTCAGAATATCTTTGACTACCCCCTCTGGGAATATAGTTGTGAGCATATACTATGCTAAAAAACAAACATATTGTAATAAACTCTTATGGCCTAGCTCGCATCGGAGCTGAGATATTTGACTCGAAAGGTTCATGAAAAAGTAACCAAAGCCGTTAAGAATCAACTTATTTTCAATCAATCAATCGAAACATATTATACTCAGCAAAACGGGAAGATACAAAACAAGGCAGTCTTAGGACTAAAAAGCGATTTCTCCCATACGGCTAGAAGTTATTTGTACCTTAATAGCACAGCTCCGATGCAGCCTAGCAATGCATATGATGTTTTTTTATGTATTTTGAAAGGTCCTCTAAAAATAAAACTTAGTAAAGTTTGGCCGGCCAAAAACTGGCCGATCAACAAAAATGAAAATTTGTCTCCATACTAACCTTACTCATACCCATTTATGAGATAGTAAATTTACAATGAAGAGGACGGTAAAATGATTGATCATTGTGTAAATAAAGCCACAAATCTTGTAAGATAATGTGAACGACTTGCAGGCAAGACTACCAGCACTATGAAATGAAATATGTTTTTTTTATAATTCAGTTTTTTCAAACGAATCAGTTGGAGAAATTTATACATTCCATCATATTCCATGCCCAATTCTGACTGATTATTGGCTTTGAGCAAGATGACCTATAACTTTTCTATTTAACTAGTCTATTTTAATAAATAGATAGTTATATTTACATAATAACTGAAATTCATTGTGAAATTGACAACATTTAATTTTAAGAAAGGTACCAAAATAAGAAAACCATTTGGAGATTATGTGATTCAAAGCTTATATCAAAATTATCAGATTTTTCTATCCATTATTTCTCGAGTTATTTGAAAAATATAATAGAGGTTGAATGAGATTTTATTCCTTTGCCTGCTTGGCTTTTCTCTAATTTTCTATTGTATTTGACAGTTTTTATTTTTAATGTTATTGCGGCCAAGGTATCTTAGCCATAAATCGTCCGTTTTTCAGAAAATTCAAAAGTTAATTAAAAATAGAAATATCGGTCAAATAAAAATCGAAAAAAAAATGCGTATCTCTTATTTTTTGACCTATTTTTATATTTTTTATTAAAAAAAAGTGGTTAATAAAATGTAATGTTGTCAATTATTAGCCAGACTAACAAGAGAAACAATAGTAATATACTATTTATAGGTCATCGTTATCTTAGTTCAAGGTTTCTTTTTACCCAACAGCCCCAGGAGCAGTAATGTTTTTAATGCAGTATATTTTTGGGCGAAAGGCTATAGCCACCTATCACCACTTCCATGCTAAAACCTTCAATACCGCTAAAGATGTGCCTTGCTAAAATCGCATGCTTAAAAAGAAAATTGGTGGTTGTAGGTTGTTTGACCTCATCAAACAAAATATTGGTCGTGAATTTTTATAAATATGAAAATGGTTTCTACATTTTCTTTATATTGGTTCTCATGCCAGCCCTTTGGATAGTTTTGATAATTGTATTGATATCAATATGTTGTAAATTTATACTTAAAGGTGCTTTGCCAATTCCTGTTTGTACAATTAAATTATATACTATTATGTCATAAATTCCATTATTCTTACTATTAGTGTTAGCCACGGTTTATGCAGAAGAGACGTGTGGCGGTGGCGGATAATCTAAGTAACACAAATTAAACCTTATAGTACGTAGCATAGCTTCATTTTTGTCGTAAAGGGGAATCGCGCCCGCGCCTCCAGGTGACGTCGCCTACGTAAACGACGCTATACTACGTAGTTACTGTAAGGTTTATAATTTTGTGACTTTGACTATCCGCCACCGCTACACGTCTCTTCTGTATAAACCGCGCCTTACGTTTACCAGACAGTAAACGCCTTTATAGCTTTATCATTTATATTGACTTTAATTTCCTAGTTTAAGACTTTACATTGTCACTATTGTAATAATTTACTTTGTGAACCTAGGTGACCAGCCTCCGTCCTGAATATAGGAGTTTGAGCTTTATAAGGATGATTAGATAAAACATAGTTATATATTATATTTTTTAAAGTTGTACACATTTTGTACGAATAAAATAAGAGATGTAAAGTTGTGTATACTTATTTTGGAGTTGTCCCTAGTGCCTACAACCCTCCGAAAGACTTTTTATTACTTATAGGATTTAATTCCAACTACATATTTTTAAAACGAAAAATGAGTTACGTCATTGACATGAGGGGACACGTGGATCCCAACTGGATGCTGGACCTTTTCAAGGAACTTCATGGAGGAGGCCTATGTCCGAAGACGGACTGATCAAGGGCTGTGATGGATGAATGGATTTATTTATAATATTTGATGAAAAAACTCTGATCATTTTTCTTCAGCTGTTGTCGGACGGTTACGCCCATAAACTTAACATAGGGTGCTTCTTAAAATGCTGAAACATTGTTAAGGTGATGATCAGACCGTCAAACTGATCAATTTTCTATATGGCACCAACATCAAAACCGCGAAAAAAAAAATGATGTTCTATACAAAACTGCATTACAGACTCGAACCAAATGTATGGGACAGCTATTTTTTTCGCGATTCTTAAAGTTGTTCAGTTTGATGGTCTAAACCTTAACAGTTTATTTGCATTTTTGTAACACCTTGTATAACTTGACTGGCTAAAGTAGAATAATTAAGTTTTTCTCATATTCGTTATTTGCGATGAAATTTAATAATAAAAATATCGCCTCAACTATGATAACGAAATTCGTAATTAAGTGAAACCAACGGATTGAAAATTAATGAAAACAAAAAGACTTTTTTGTATTTTATTGTTTGCTAAATTTCATTTTGATGTGCCTGACCCGGAACTATAGGTACAATTATAAACATAACAATTTTAGGACAAATATTAGATTGTCAAAACGTATTACACAACGTGTTAATGAATAAGCGCAAAACCTCATGCACCCCAACTGATTTACAACAAAATAATTAGATTGAAACAATAATTTCATTATTTTGAAGTTATTCACATCTTAAGTTATGAGGCAAAACTGATTTGTTATCATTTCAGCAATGAATGAAAGCGCGAACGTGCTCATGGATACATTTTAAGAATCTTGTTTTGATAGTAAGTAAGGCGAGTGTGCCCTTGCGGTGGGTTGAGATCGAGTTCAAAATATTTTAAATTTTACAAACAAATTACTTAATATTTTGAAAAAAATTACCTATGTTGAAACCATGATAATTCGATTCTGTTCTCGATACTAAACAAACTACTTTCTAGTTTAGCGTTAATTCATTAACACGTTGTATACAAAAATCTTCAAATAGCTACCGCACGATTTTTAGTGCCAAAACTAGTTTTATGGTAACTAAAATTACAATTTAAGAATATACACATCAAATAATTGAACTATAGGTAATTATTTAAATAAATTGACTAAATGCATTAAAGAGTTTTACCACTTTCGAAGCTAACTACTTAATTAAAAATTTTTTGGTTCATAAAACATTTTTGAATATTTATATAACTACATACCTAAAAAATAACTAACTCAAAATTACTTTGAACATTGTAGTTCTTTACAATAAAATTCATTTTAAACATGTGCGTGCTAAAACATATACCATATCATTATACTTAAATTATTTATACAGAGTCCAACTTAATAATGCTGACGGTTTTTAAGAGAATGATCAGACCATAAACAACTTTCTCTATGGGACCAACATCGATATCTCGAAAAAGAAATCAGTCCATTATATAGGTACATTTGGGTCGAGTAGAATTGCAGTTTAGTATGAAACAGCAGAACTTTTTTTACGATTTTGATGTTGGTCCCATAGAGAAAATTGTTCAGTTTAATGGTCTGATCATCTCCTTAAAAAACCGTCGGCATAGTTTAAAGATACTGCTGCAAAATTTTTAAAACACTGATGTTATCAAATTGTACACTATTGCTATGCATTAAATAAAACCATTACATTTTGATATAATTCTAGTAAAGTATGCATGTTCCTTAAGTTAGAACTTAAAAAATAAAATTTAACTACATCAACAAACTGTGCAATCCACTTTAGAACAGAATAAAAATATTGTATACTTAATTGTAATAAATTGGCTAAATTATACAGGGTCCAACTTAATATGCTAACGGTTTTTAAGAGTGATCAGACAATCAAACTGAACAACTTTGCCTGTGGGACCGACATCGTAATCGGGACAAAAAAATCTGCTGCCCCATACATTTTGGTCGAGTAGGAGTGCAGTTCTATATGGTACGTTAGATTTTTTATTTACGGTTTCCACCTTGGTCCCATGCAGAAAATTGTTCAGTTTGATGGTCTGATCATCGCCTTAACCGTCAGCATATTAAGAAACCTATACAGGTGTAATTGACAGCCTAGCAAATACTGAAACGATGAATTCAGGCCATCAAACTGAACAACTTTCACTATGGAGCCAGCCTCAGTAAACTTTCACTTAAATCACATTTCGTTCGACAAAAAAATAGGTGCATAATTTTACGTTCGGATCTCAGTCTAATAGGTATTAAAATATTAGTGAGAATGACTTTTCCCATTACAAAATTCAAAATGTGATTTTTTAAAATTTGGTCAATGAACTAATGTTTCACGGGTTTGTTATTTTATTTACAGTCGCCATCAGATATATCGTAGCATGCAAGTGTTCAAATAATTCTGAGGAATGCTAAGTAACCGACTTTAAAAAGGAGGAGGTTATGTACCAATAAGTGTTACCAATTATATCTAAACGTATATTTTGTCATAAATACCTGTTAAGCCTACCATGAGTTTTCACTGTACTTTACGTCTCCAATTTCGTATGGCAGAAATTAGTTCTCAACGTAACCACTGGGAGGGCTGTACAAAATTCAATACAAAATTGGTGACGTAACAACAGTAATAAAGTACAGCGAAAACTCATGGTAGGCCTCTGAACAACTAATTTTTAAAAATGTCATTACAATGTTATTTAAAATTGAAATGTATAACAACGGAGTATGGCTTTTTCCCTTAACTGCTCAGATATTGATGATCAGATCACTGACTGACCCTGACAGCGTAGATACATTTCATGTTCTAGGCGTTCAGATATTGGTTGCGTGTAAAGAAATTATTGAAATTATTTCGAAGCCGTGGACCAGAATTGATACCTGCCCCAGAAGCCCGCCTGATTACTATTGCCTAAGAGACGGCGCACCCGAATCGAAGCAGATCATTAGTCACTGTCAAACCATTATCGACATTGTAATCGTGGAAATAAAATCGAAAATGCTCTCGTGAACTAATAGTTGTGTTAATCAAAAATGGTTTGTGATGATGTGTGCCGGCCCTAAAGCAGGCCTGTCTCACTCCACAGGTCAGTATCGCTTAACGGCCGATCCCCACCGAGAGATTAATGGGAATAGGTTAGGTATACCGTGTAAACTTCTTGGTCAAATCTCATTAGACTTGCCGCCATTTTGTGAGTAGTAAATGTGAGACTTAAAAACCCTAGCGAAGTCACACTGCCAGCACGCGAAAGAATGAAAGAGGGAGACTAATGCTAAGTTGCAGAAACACTCATTAGAGTTAATGCTCCATATAATCTCTTGCTGCCACTTTTTGTCTTGTTGACGTAGTAAAAGCTAGCAAGAGATTTAGGATTAAGTTTAATGAGCGTTTCTGCAACAGAGCGTATGTAAAGGAAGCTTTCATGTCTAATGACTCGGTTCATTTTAAGGAACGGTTCGGTTTATGGTATTGTACAGGCTAGAAGCAGGCCTGACTGCTTTCCCTTGCTCGGCTCCCCTCAAGTATCCCCAGAAAGTGTGACGTGATCCTGATTTCTTCCTAATAGGACAGCACGAAATAACGTATAAAGTGAACTAGTCGACGTTTTTTGCGTCTTTATCTACAAATAAGAATTACCTATAGTCGTATGCATCGCTTCTGAAATTGCCTTTGATGTTGTGATGGATGGCAATCTTATTTTACCACAAATTTCACTGTAATTAAGTACCAACTTCAGAGGTATTTTTTGGGCACCAAGAATACATTTATGAGTTTTTTCCTAGACCCATTCTGTATCAGTTAACAGTCAGCCAATGTCAGTCATTATCCAATTTGAATTATTATGTGATAAATTGATAATGTTTTACATACACATATTACATTTATTTATTTATACATAATACAAGTAAGTACATATAGACATAATTTAATTTTTAAGTTCCCTTAAATAAGTAAGTACCAATAATTACTATTTTGATAACTTTATCATTTGACGGAAATTAAAAAGTTCTTAGTTTCACTTTCGCCACATCGATCTCATATTATCTTAAATACATTTAACAAATAATTATTTATAACAATATAATAACAGGTATTCACATCATCATGGTATAAGTAAAATATAGTTTTCATATGGCTAAACATAATACGAATTAAGGCCCAGTATTCGAACACGATCAAATCCACATCCACTGGCCCACAAATTATTGCCGCACGAAACATTACTATGAAATGTTCATTTCTTATTCAGCCCAATACTGTCTTTTACTATTCACTTTGCGAAATTGCACGCTAGATTGCACGTTATATGAAATTTAGCTCAGCATAAATTAAATCAGCTTTCTTTATTAACAATACATAAGGGTTATAGTCGAACGTGATACATGTGAATGATGATTAATAAAACTTTACCTACGTTATCTCAGTTAAAATGTACAATTACAGATATACAACCATTATACAGGGTCGTTTCACAAAAGATTCAACATTTGCGAATCGATCCAAGACATCACAGATTGGTATGATGAATTTTGATTTACGCTGCTTTTCCAACAGAGATGTGTGAGGTACCGAGGCGGTGAGCGAGGAAATAATTATCCAATGAGAGTGCTTCAATTTCCCAATGACGTGATCGAGCGAGCGTGCTATTGGTGGATTGTTTCCACAATCACCGCCTCGCACATCTCTGGTGGAAAAGCAGCCTTAAAGGGAAGTATGTACAAGTGATTAAACGATTATCTCTTAGCGATTACGATTTCGATTAATTCCCTAAATAATCGTCGATTACGATTATTTTAAACCGATACTCAATACACTCGTTTTTTGTTATTGAATAAAACTTAATTTTTAAGTTAGGATTTGATGTAGGCAGGTATGTAGGTAAGTAGGTGTTTCAATTTATAATTACCGTAAATTATAGAAAACATTTATGTTTTAATGATCAAAAAAAATGTATTGCAGATTTTGTTTAGAAACATAAAATTTGTATGTCTTTCGGTCTCAGTCTATTTCTTTTTTCGGTTTTTATTAAACCAGCAATACATTTTTTACACGTTTATGAAGTAATTTACGTTTCAGTTGATTCAGTTTAGAATTAGGATAAATGTATATTTAAAATTAAATTTAACTAATAGGTAATCGTTAAATAATCGCAAAGATAATCGATGATTTCGATTTATCGCTAACTGCCGATAATCGCCGCTTACGATTAATCGAAATCCTAATCGTTTCATCACTGATAAGTACCTCAGTTCTTGTGTATGGGCAGCGGATGCGCCTCGGTATTAATTACGTATTTGTTGAGGTCTATCACGAACCTATCGTCGCTGAGGAGTAAGTACAAGTACTTGAGGGTCTCGGATAGGAAGAATGACTCCATCATGTCACGCTGCACCGACTTCTCGGACCTCACGTTGGCCAGAGAAGTGTAGCCGTTTGGTACCTTAGCGTATTTTTCGAAACCCTGGAAAATTGAATGTAAGTAAATACAGGTTGAAATTGATATCATTAGCATCCTTTTAAACTAAGAGACTACACATCAAACTGAACAACCTTTACCATGGGAGCAAAAGCAATGCCTCCTCGACTCAAATTACATCCATTTGAGTCGAGCATTGTAGTTTAGTATGGAACAGCAGATTTTTTTTTTGGACCGTTCGGTTTGCTCCCATAGTAAAAGTTGTTTAATTTGATGGGTAGACTCTTAGTTTAAAATGATAATTTGTTTTGATGAGGATGAACGACTGTTGAATCATTGTTATTATAGAAGCGAGAGGTATCAAATGCCAAGATTATAAAAAGCAGCCTACGATCCGGCTGATTAAAGTGGAATAAACCTTAAATACAAACAAATTTTTGCTGTCGATAAATTGATAGTCACTTTATTAATAACTTATTACATATTGCCAACTTTGAATTTAAACCGTGTACTTCCATCCCGGCTATGGTATCCTTCACTATTTATGTTGAGTGGTCCGATACGCATAGCCGATTATTTTTACTAACTATTTTTGCCATCCATTTTGATAATAAAATTGTAGGAAAATAGCAGAATTATAAAGTACGAGCGTTTACCCACGACTTCGTCCGCAAAGGTTCCCGTCATCATAGCGAGATAAATGATATACCAGATTTTATGTCAAATCTTAAGCTATCAAAGAAAAAAAAGTGTTATCTAAATCGGTTCAGTAGTGTGTGATTCTGTTTGAAACAAACACACAAACAAACGAACAAACAGACGGACAAAAATTCTAAAAAAGGTTGATTTAGAGTCAGGGATACCTAAAAACCAAATCGTAATTTTGTACAAACACACTTCTGTTTTGTCTGTCTTTTTCATATACAAACCTGGAATATCTGCCAGCCCCATTCTTGGTAAGTAGTGTTTCCAGTTATCTGGTACATATACCAGAGACTTTCAACGAACTCTGGTCGCAGCAAACTATGCGCGTCAGCCGTTTTTGTGTACATGTCCTCTTTGGTGCTGGCCTGAAATGTTACCGATTAACTTTAACGATAACTGTCCACGCCTTCAAAGTTCTCCTGTTTGCAAGTCTCACAACGCTTGCGTCGTGTGCCGTGTGCTGAGGCGGATACCGTGTTTACCGCGTATTGGAAACTTACTATGGCTAATTGACAATTGAACTATGTATTTAAATAATGGGAAAATTAATTGAAGCAGTCAGAGAAAGTCCTTTTTATATGATATGATGACTGATTCTGACCAATGACTATGAAAATAATTTTAAAAAAGATGGTAGCTTGGACAGATATTGTTAATGAAGTAGGTCATGATATTTATTTTGTAATTCTGTTTTTTCTTGTCACTAAACTACACTTCAACATGTTGTTCGACACCAAACTGGCATGGATTCGATCCGCATCCGGGGTAAAATTCAAATACGTTTACTACGCGAAAGCGAAAGGAAAGCCTACCGAACTCTCCGTTCTGTTACCGCTCCGCTTTCGCATCTCCGTGTGCTAAAGGCGTAACTATACGATTTATTTATTTAATATTAAAATTAGATGTAAATTTACAGAACAAGATGATCGTACCATATTAAAATGCGTGATTTCCGGGGCCAGGAACGTAGGGTGGGCTGCGTATGTTAAGTAGCATGTGTGAAGAAGCTCTTCCGCCATAGTCATGTGCCAGTCGGGCAGCCCGTTCGCGTGGCCGAGCGCTAGCGTGCCGGGCAAGAAGCACGTCAAGTGGTCCATTTTAGGATTAAACATCTGCAAACGCAATTATTTTAAATCAAAACACAGATTCGAGTGATCTTAAGAGAATACACCGCACTCCATACAAAGAAAGTTTGATTGTATTTTTAATACTAACCAGTTAAAGTCAATGCAATTTTTAAACACGAATCTATAAATTAAACTCTGTGCTTGTCGTTTGTCAGATTTCCGTTGATTTCCGACTATACAGGGTTCTTCTTAATATGCTGACAGTATTTTAAGGGGATGGATGAGACCATGAAACTGAACAACTTTTTTTATGGGACCAACATCGAAATTGGGAAAAAAAATCCGTTGTTCTGTACTAAACTGGAAACCTACTTAAATGTATGGGACAGCAGAATTTTTTACAAGGTAATTACGTTTTATAGGTAATTAAAACACAAACCTCTGATCCCGCCGACAATTCACCAATAAAAAGATATTTGTTAGGCGACGACCGTTTCGCCAGGAATTCTCTAACGCCCTCTATAGCAGTCATATAGTCATCTAACAAGCTGAAAACAAACAGTCATCGCATCACACAAAAGTTAAGGTCATTTAATCTTTTGACCCGTTAATTGAACTTGATTGTGACTTACATCTTCTTTAATTAACAAATTGTGTTCGCTGTTAGCCATTTATTACAAAACATTAAAGTCATTCGCATTGCATTTTTAATGGAAGTTTATAGGAAAATAGGCTGAGAAATAGGTAAAATGTTTAGTGTAATTTTTTCTCAGATTGGTAGATATTTAGATTTAGATAATTTAGGTTGGTTGATATTTAGATCCGCTTACCTCCTCCTTATTAAGCTCCAAAATAGGTCAAATATTAACGTAATAGGTCTCATTTATGATATCTAGATATACAGGGTCCAACTTAATATGATGACACTTTTTTAAGGGGATGATCAGACCATCAAACTGAACAACTTTCTCTATGGCACCAACATCGAAATCGCGAATAAAAATCAGCTCTTCAATACAAAACTGCAAACCTACTCGAGCCAAATGTATGGGACAGCATATATTTGTTTCGCGATTTCGATGTTAGTCCCATAGAGAAAGTTGTTCAGTTTGACGGTCTGATCATCCTCTTAAAAAAGTGCCAGCATATTAAGAAGGACACTGTATGTTACAGTATCTAGTAAGTCGAAGTATGGGCTTGGTACTTGTCTTGTAACGTAAGTACAAAACAAAAACTTTGAAAAACAATAAAACAATTAGGCAAAATAAAATTGTTTTGCCGTTTCAGTTTGTAAATACTATCTTCTTTACGTCTGTACTAAAATACAAACAACTTTCTTTTCAAATTGATTTTTTTCTGAGAAGCTTTCATTCATTATTATCATTTGACCGAAGTCTGGTAAATAATCGCAATAATTTATCCCTGCTTTGCCTGCAGATCATAAAACGCACAGCAACAAGATATAAATGTAAAATATGTTAATAAACTTACTAATTAATTGTTTTTCCAGTCTGTAGCCACTGTTTCAGCAGATATTCGTAGTAGCTATCGCCACGAGCGCCGAGCGTGATCGTGGCAGGGAGAAAATGCCCCGTATTAGGATTTATGAAGATTGGCACAAGCCCGTGCTTCTTGGGTAATGCGTGTATCTTTTCGGAAACTGCGATCGCTGCATCCTTTAAAAAAAAATTATTAATATTCATACAAAACAACATCTTAGTTTTTAATTACTAACAAAATTTCAAGAGTATATTCAGACAATGAAACTAAAAAACTTTCCTTAAGGAAAATGGGGCGAAATACGAAAAATAATGTTGGACTTCCCATTGAAAATCGATCGGGTGATCGCACTTTTGTATGGAAAGTCCAAAAAATGTTCTCCCTGCACACCCTTAAAATTTAGTTTAGAATTAGAAATTTTATTCTTAAAACCAGATAATATCTTTTTTTTTTTTTTTTTAATTTATTTATTCAATACATTACTTTATAATAACTATATATAAATATCAAACGCATTTCAGAAACCACAGGGTTTATATGAAGTGCGGTACATGAGATCGCTTTCAATATATCACTTAAAATTGATAGATAGGTAGGTACATAAAAAAAAAAGTATATATACAAATTATCAATTTTTACACAATTTTATAACTACAATGTCTTGTATCGGCTTCTAATATATGGGTAACAAAATTAATTAATACATGAGTCGATTGGTATCAAAAACGGCTAGCCCTCAAGACACAATGGAAAATCATTGTGTCTGGAAAAACAGACGCCTCCGATCCCAAACGACATAAGTACGTACATTAGATTGAGAGGTAATGTTTTTTGAGTACTTTTTTACATGTTTTTATATTTATACTATTTTCGCAAATATCTTTTTGTAGTTTACTTGGTAAATTGTTTAAAACATTAGGTAACATGTATTCCCACGTCCTCCGTCCGTACTCATTAGTATAACCGGGCAGTCTAAAAGTAGGTAGGTATGACAAGGCTCGAAGATGACATGGTCGCGAGGTCTTGGCTAGTGTGTTTATGTTATTGTATTCTTCTGTTATTATTGCCATTTTGATTTTATCAAACACATTTATAACTTTACAATGTAAAAATAGATTTGTGTAATCGTCTTTGTATTGTTTATTTATGTTTTTAGGTGTTATGGTTTTTAATATAGATAACTGTAGTTTATGAATATTTTCCAGATATGTTTTGTATGAACGGCCGTAGGTACTTAGACCGTAACTGATAACAGAATCGGCAAGTGACAAATATAGCATGCGTAAAATTTTATATGGCAGTTTGAATTTTAAAATAGACAGTTTCGAATTAATTGCCCTTAGTTTATTGCATACATGTTCTATGTGCGGGTGCCAATTGAACCTGTTATCTATTATCAAACCCAAGTAAGTGTGTTTATTTACTTCTTCTAATGTCTCACAGTTACATAATAAGCGTGAACTACTTGTTTGGTGTTTTGAGTGTAGACATTTGTGTTCATGTGCAGTAATGGTCGGTTTCCATGTAGATTTTAGGTATGGCGAGTGTATGTGCATTATTTTAGTTTTTCCAGCGTTGATCACCAGACCGACGTCGTGTGCCCATTTACACAGAATGTCAAAATTACGTTGCATAGAAAACTGTGCCTCATTTAATTCCTTGTGAGATGTGATGATACAGGTGTCGTCGGCGAACTGATACACGGAGCCTTCAGGAAAAATGCTACACATATTATTAACATAAAGTAAATACTCGGTAGGTCCGAGTATTGAGCCCTGGGCTGTACCTTCCTCCGTAGGTATCTTATCGCTTAGCACGCCGTTGATACATACCGCGGTGGAACGGCTAGTATGATAATTTATAAACCACTGTAGCAATGGACCTCGTATACCATTATCCTGTAATTTTGAGTATAGTGTATTGTAATTTAAAGTGTCAAACGCTTTACTGAAGTCAATAAAGGCAACAAGCACGTGAACGCGATTGTTAAGGTGCTTGTTGACCTCATTGCAAAATTTTGATAATAATTGAGAGGTATTTCGATTTTTTTGGAACCCATATTGTTTATTATTTATTATGCTATTAGATGACAAAAATTTTTCTATTTCATTACCGAGATATCTCTCAACAATTTTATCAATACAAGATAATATGGTTATGGGTCTGTAGTTGTTAGTGTCAGTGTGTGAACCTTTCTTATAAATTGGTCTCACAATACCTATCTTAAGCTGGTCTGGATACGAGGACGTGGCTATACATGCATTAATCAAGTGAGTAATTACTGGTGTAATCTCCGTATTAATGAGTTTCAAATCTTTGGCACGTATTTGGTCGATGCCAGGACTTTTTTTATCATTTAAATGCTTAATTATAGAATAAATAACATCTTTGGTAGCTTTTTTTAGTCTCATTGATACGCTAGTGCTTGAATTATATGTATTTGAATGGGTTAGAGGGACAGCGCAGTAAGTGCAAATTTTTTTGACGTTTTCTCTAAAATCGTATGCAAATGTGTTTGTTATTGAATTTAAATCTTTTTTAAAATGTTTAGTAATTATGTCATCAATAGAATTACAGATTTTACCACACAATGTATTAATTATTTCCCACATCTTTTTTGGGTTACGAAAATTTTCACTTACTTTCTTCATAATATAATTATTTTGTACAATATTAATATGTTTATTTGTCTTGTTTCTATATTTATTGTATAATAATCTATTTGCCATATTACTCTCGTCTCTTTGCCAAATTTTATATAGTTCATCTCTTTTCTTACACATATAAACTATTCTATCACTTTTCCATTCACAAGTTTGTCTTTTGCCTAATTTAATTTTTACTTTGATTCTACAGCTGTCATATATATCATTAAAGCTATACAAAATAAAGTTCAATATATCGTTAGGGTTATCAAATTGTAATGCCATGCTCCAGTCAATTTTGCTCAATTTTTCCTTTACCTTATCATTATCTAATCTATTTATACACTTGTATTTAGGCGCATTATTTATGTGCGAGCGGTCGACTAACGCAGAACCGGTTATGTAGTGGTCAGCGAGAGCGCTGCTAATCACCGCGGTATGTACCTCGCTACAGTCCACCGCACGCACAAAGATATGATCTATACATGACTTTGTAATAATATCACCTTTACTTTCTACTCGTGTATACTGGCTGATACCGCGTTCTAGCCCTAATTCACACAAACTGTCTAGGTATTGCGCTACAATAGGTAGGTTACATTTTAAGTCTATGTTCATGTCGCCCAAAAGTACAAGGCTACTTTTTGGTTGGGATTTCGATATAACACGTGACAATTCAGAGATAAAAACAGCCTTGTTAAGATCAGGCGGCCTGTACACAGCGCATAAACTTATATGAAAGTTATATCTAGTTTCTATAACGCCGAATAAACACTCAAAACTTAATGTTTTAGTTAGACACCTCGTAAAGTTAATGCTTTTGTGAATGTAAACAATTACACCTCCTCCCTTTCGATTTTGCCGTAGTTCCGAGTGCATAGTATATTCTGGTAACAAAAACAGGTTTTTTGTCTGCTCCGTGATGTTAGCTTCCGTCAGCGCAATAACATGTATCGTATTCGAGCTGTTTTTTATTGTATATTCTAGATGTGCAAAGTTCTTGATCATTGATCGAATATTAACGTGCATAAATATTAGTTTGTTATTTTCAGCTGGTAAATCCTCTGAGAACGCATTCCAATCAGTATATGTTTTTTCGTAGATATTTGAGTATAGGTCCTCCATTTTTATTTTGTAGGTATCTTATATAGGTGTAAATAGACAGAATAGGTAAATGATGTTATTCTTGTAGCAAGGCAATAAGTTTGTCAATGTCATTGGTAGACCTCACTGTATGGGTTTTCCCCTTCTCTTGTTTTTTGACCAGAACTTGCCCCTGTTTACACCATACATACTTGCATATCCCGGACTCCTTTAGCTCCTGTTTGGTTTTCCACAGGAGGTAGGCGGTGGCCGGGGTTAGTCGTTCACGTAGGTATATGCGGTTTTCATTGTTCCTTCCTATGTCTTTGCAGGTTAAGGTTAAGGCTTTAGCGTCTTGCAGCCACTGGTCCCGCTGGCCTTCTCGAAGACATACAACTAAGACGGGCTGTGCATTCGATTTCGCAGTATTGGAACGAATGTTTTGTTTTCTAAATACATTTATTAGGTCGCTTCCATTTTTAGAAATCTTTTTTGCTATTTCCTGGGTAATTGTAGACAGATTTTCGTTCTCTTCTTCTGGGACACCACAAATTTCGAGGTAGTTTGACATTTGTTGTTGTTCCATCGAATTTATTTTTTGCTCAAGGACTTCGTTTTTTAATGATAGATTTGTATACGAGTTTTTTAAATCTGTGTATTGGTTTTCGACATTTTTAAAGTCACTTTCATAGACTTTAATCTTTTCCTCGTACTCATCGATCTTGTCAGAGAAAAATTGGAGTGAGCTTTGCAGTTCGTTTCGCATTATTTCTCTCACCTCTCGTCGTATTTCGAGTAGCGCTTTCTGCACAGTTGCATTAGGATCGCATGACGATTTGGTGTCGGGGCTCTCCTCCTCCTCCTGATCAGGCAGTATACATGATATACGCTTCTGTTTGGCTGGGCCCGCGCAGACGCGGCACTTCCAGTCTACCGAGTCAGTAGAAAAAAGTGCAGTTAACTGCTCCGTGGTGATAGCAGCACAAGTACCGTGTAGCCATTTGTTGCACTTACTACACTGCAATCCGGGTTGTTTTTTTGTTACTGTTTTGGAGCACTTAAAACACTTTCCCATATTCGCGAGATAAGCCGTTTACTTTCGATAATATGATGTAGGTAAACAAATATTAGCAATCGATCGGGTTGATGCACACGCGCTAGGTAGTTATGAATCACGTCCGACCGGTTTCGCACGAGAAAGCGAACTGTGATCTATACTCTCGACTATATTACCCGAGAGGGTAGTCGGAGATATTCTGTAAACTCAGAAAATCCATATTTCACTATTAGTACCGAAACTCTCTAGCGTGACGGGTCGCGAGGTTCACTTTTAGCCTATATTTAGTGTCAGAAGCGATTTCTAAGATATTATGTGCATACATTTTTGGGGTTCCGTACCCAAAGGGTGAAAACGGGACCTTATTACTAAGCCTACGTTGACCGTCCGTCGTACCTATTTAGGGCTGTAACTTTTGAACCGTAATGGCTAGACAGTTGACATTTTCACAGAATATTCGTTATTACGGCGGATTTGTTAACAAATAATAAAAATGGCAAAAGTTAAAAATTAAGGGGGGTTCTCAACAATAAACTAGATTTTATCAACGTTTTTTCTTCACGTTCTATCTTAAAAACGGTAATACATACAAGCGTCAAACTTGGTGTGATTATAGATTAAATTCTACAGTATAACAACAAATAATACAAACCGGCCAAGTGTGAGTCGGTCTCGTGCTAAAGGTTCCGGAGAAAACAAAACTTTCATCGTTATATAAATTGTGTGGTGGTGTGGTGCGGAACCCTCGGTGTGCGAGTAGCCCGACTCGCACTTGACCGGTTTTATTTTTTAATTATAAGGTTTTAAACGGTTCAGCAACAAACTAAAATTATAAAAATACAGCTAAATACCTCAAACATAGGATTCCCGCTGGCTCGTGATAGTTCTCTAAACTCCAACTGTACAGTAGTGACTTCAGCAGTAGTACTGTAATGGGACCACTCCGGGGAATGCGCTGTCTTTGTGCCAAGGTTCACATCTGAGTATGGTATACCAGACGGAGATGAGAAGGCCGCCATTAAACGCTCTCCGAGATCTTTCTATTAGGAGAACAGTTAAAAATAAATCTTTAATAAGTATTTTTTAGTATTGAATATGCTAGTCTGTTTCGACTACAGCGACAGAGCCAGCGAACACCTGACGAAGCGCAGCGTAGAGCATTTTTCACTGGGAAACTATTATCGACTTTCGAAAAATCATTCAACACTAATTTCGCTTCAAGTAGCTTCGATGCTCTATCTAGGTGACTAGTAGGGTCTTTAAGGTGCGCACAAAACCAAGGAAAGGTAAAGGCACTCTCTCTCTCGTCCTTACCCTCTGAATCTGTAGAAAAGGGACACTGTACGAGATTCTATCCGGCAATGCCTGAAGGGATTTGTCGCCTCTGTAATTACATTCGTCGATTTTATCGTGCATCAAAATGCGATGTGAACTACATCGACTTGTTAGTTTTACATAAACTTGAAACATAACACACTCACGCAGGAATGTACTTCGAGCGCATTTAGCATCACGGAGAAAATCTATCTGAGAAAATCCCGCTTAATGTAGAACCAGTATCATCATCATTGGTCAGTACCCTCGTCTTATTCTTAGATATATTTATATTCTACATTATTTGTTTTGTTAATTAATTAAAGATGTAAGAAAAAGAAGATCTTAATTCCATCACGCAGGTTTTTTGGGCGATTGGCCATCGTAGATTGTGGTATCAAAATATCTCAGAAAACACAAATAATAGTAATACGTAAAAAAAAATTACGTATCGATCTTCTTATCGTGTGGGCAGCAAGCCCTGGTGTCAGAGTTTTTTCAGACCGCCTTACTGCCTCTGAAGTGGTTTTTATGTAACGACTACTACCACCAGATAGTAGCCGGGACCAACGGCTTAACGTGCCATCCGAAGCACGGAATCATTTTTCTTTTCAGACAATCAGGTGATTCAGCCTGTAATGTCCTAACCAAATGGGGAAAAACCCACAAAGTGACATACCACTAGATGACACCCGTGGGAATCGAACCCACGATCTCCGTGTCAAGAGCCCAGTGCTTTTAACCAATAGACCACGGAGGCAGTTGATCGAAAGGGCTTGCAGATTTGTGTATGTTTAAATTACAAGATTATTCCATAATTTAAAATGTGTCAAGTAGAGCAAAATGTTACATACGGCTTTATTTAGAAACATCTCGTCCTGTGTGAAGTGATAGTTGGTTAGTAAAGCACCGAGAACTCTGATCGTGACTTCGAAGAAGTTGACGTCTTTTGTTTTAGTGAAAATGAGTTCATCTTTAATCCACTGTCTACCTTCTTTAAACTCTGAAATATATATCGATAAATACACATTATAAGTGGCAGGCTCAAGGGTGACATCAAGGACAATGTACGAGTCAGGACAGAATTCACAACATACCAAAAGAAATCATCCGCGTTTCATTTACCTATTTTTGATATTAGACATATTTGGTCCATACGTGAAAGTGTCGGCAAACAAAAACGAATTCTATATTCTGTTAGAACTTGATCGCCTAAGCATTTATTATTATCACATGAAAACTGTAGCTATAAGTTTTATTACATCAAATATATACGAAAAGCTAATGAAAAAACAGATTTTTCAACTTTAATGGCCCTACAGCTTTGGTGCCATACTAAAAAATGCTGGGACGGACAAGTTCTAACAGAATAATAATCGAAAATGTATGAAAAGGCAGATTTTTCAAACCCAAATAAAACCAAGGACAATGGATCTACAGCTTTGATGCCATTACTGTGAACATGTTTAGATGGACAATTCCTAACAGAATATCGCATAATTTTTTCTTGGCTGGCACTTTGACATTTTGGACGAAATCGGATGATGTCTTTTCATTTGAATTATATGTTAATATTATGTGTGATTAGGTATGTTTTAACAACTCAAGTTTGAAAGCACAGCATTTTGTAACCAGCCCCCAAGACAAAGTGACATTCTATTGGCGTTGACGCTAGTAGAAAATGACAGAATGTATGGATTTGACATTAGCGATCGAAACATTTTGACGATCGCTAATGTCAAATCCATACATTGCATCCATAAATCAATACATCCATACAGAATGTCACTTTGTCTAGGGGGGCTGGTCATAACACTTTCATAAATTGATTCCGAATGAGGTTGAAGGTTTATCTTGTTGAAGAGTACGATTATTTGCTAGTTTTCATAGAGATTTGATGCCAAGGAGATACATTTTTTGTCTTTCATTCTTTATCACATTATAATTCCTAAAAGAGGGTTCATATTAAAAATGTCAATGCGGCCCTGGAATGACCGGCAGAATCCGACCTCTGCTAATAATATATTTACCTTCAGTCAATCCCATAATGTAGGCAGTATCTAAGCTATCAACAATGGTGAGGCCTAGTGAGAACCAGTCAGACGCCATACCCGACACGGGCTTTAAGTTGTCGTGGCCCCATGCATGTTCCTTGTATCCTTTCCAGGCATGTTTAAAGCTTTCAACTACAGCTGCTTGTCTTGCGTTTCTTGGCCCTAAAAAAACAAAGGAAATTTCTGTATAATAAATAACGTTTGTTTATAACATTAATGTGCTCCTAAACGGGTAATATTTTTCTGCAATATGTGGCTGCAATACAGTGGCCGGCGACATTGCAAGCAATGCCACCCAGACTATGCAATATTGCAGTAATGTCATTGGCATGTCTGTGACTTACCACGCATCGTATGAACATAATTTACATTTCGTCACTTTTTATTGTCTGTTATTAAAAATAGTGTTTGAGCTAAAGA
Source organism: Agonopterix alstromeriana (assembly GCA_963924505.1). NCBI lineage: Eukaryota > Metazoa > Arthropoda > Insecta > Lepidoptera > Depressariidae > Agonopterix > Agonopterix alstromeriana. Next base: position 17,890,671 of record OZ004661.1, read on the forward strand.
ATTACTGAAAATATGAATTTGGCGATATTTTTCAATGTTTTTTATGTACTGAAAAGACACAATTTAATTTAGTCAAATACCCACAATACGGGTGCGCGCGCCTAACTGCATCTTGCCATTGCACTGCCCTTGCTAGCACCCCTAAAGTGTCCCCAGAAAGTGTGAGGCGAGGGGGGTATCTGGAGTCAGAGGGAGCAGGGAGTGGCCGTTCTGTAAGTAGAACTATATAGGGTATACACTGAACAACTTTCTCTATGGGAGCAACATCGAAATCGCGAAACAAAAAATCTGCTGTCCCATACATTTGGCTCAAGTAGGTTTGCAGTTTTGAATGGAAGAGCTGATTTTTTTTTCGTGATTTTGATGTTTGTGCCATAGAGAAAGTTGTTTAGTTTGACGGTCTGATCATCCCCTTAAAAAAGTGTCAACATATTAGGAAGGACTCTATATACTACATGCTAAACATAAGCAACCTACACCTACGTACCTACTAAGTATTTAAATTTCAATTTGGATATTATGTAAATTAAAATATTTCAGGATAATATGTAAAATAAAATATTTCAGGATAATAAAATGTGTTAATAATGATTAATGACGTTACGACGTCAAACTATTACAAAAAACCACACTCACAAATCATGTTTATGATAATGAATGAATCATCAATGAATCATCTGTAAGTCTACCAAATGAGTATTTATCATGTGGGTTTTAACTGTTTTAACCTGTATTTTCCCCCAAATTATTTTATGTTATCTTCCTACTTATCATATTATGTTGTTATCCCTTTCATTTCGTGCATGACGTAATGGGCAAATATCATAATTCGATATGTCATGTTTTTTTCTTATCTTTCTTTATTGAACATATTTTACTGATAGAAGACATCATTTTAAGAAACTAATTTCATTTTTATTTGCAATTCATCGAGTTTACTAATAACAAACAATGTTCTTGACCAATACAAATTAATTTTTTAATTTGTAAATGACAAAAGTGATCGCGAAAAAATCATTCGAACTCCATGGAGAAAAACCTTTGCTTAATTTTAAGAAATAAAAATCATCTGTCTTCTATTTCTAACTCTGTGCTGGAAACAGAAACGGCAACATCAAATGTCAAATTCCGACATGTTGAGTTATTATATTATGTTGATTTTTAGTTTACCAAGGAATTTACACGTCCTACGAGTGACGTCACTCGTAGGTCACTCTTTTGATTTTAAAATCTCTGACATAAAATTAAGACAATTATCTCGAAATGGTTTTAGATTCAGCCCTCCCAAAAAAAACTTGACATACCGAATTGGTGAAAATACATTATATTACTTACATTTGGGTAAAATACAGGGTGTAAATTCATAATTAAATGCGTTACATAGTAAACGGGGTGGTTCAGACCATTAGACTGAACATCTTTCACTATGGAGTCAACATCGAATGCGCGAAAAAAAACTACTGTTGTTATAACTTGGCTCCTTTTAATTTGAAATAACTAATTACCTACCTGTAAAAACGGGCCTTTCTTGCTTTTCACTCCCTATAACAGTCTTCTTGGGGGTTGCCGTCTCCACGGCCGGCTCAATGACTAGAGACACATTCTTTGATGAATCCTGGAAAAAAATAGAGGTTAATGAAAAATCTATTTTCTCGTGTCTTAGAATATGAACAAACCAAAATAAAACAGGAATCTTCATTGCATTCCACGCTTTTTATGTGTTCAAAACTAGGAGAACTTCACGCCGACGACGCACCTCCCAACCGCGAAATTTTGCATTTTTGACCCATAAAATTACCTACTCGTACGCTATAAATTGTTTAATATTCATTTTCTTTTTTCTATTTTCTCCCACTGCTGGGCTCTTCCTTAAACTTTTCCACATCCCTCTATTCAATGCGATATCCCTGAGCGATTTTCATTGTCATCAAAATGTTTATTAGCTCTTTGTGCATGCATGCATGCATATGCTCACGACTATATTCCCCGAGGGGGTACTCAGAGATATTCTGAAACCACAGAACATCCACGTTTGGTACCTAAACTCTGTCCAGTGTGTCGGTAAGTGGCCCGTCGCCATTTGTAATGGACAGTAGGTACAATACATGCCTCGAAATTGAACAATGCAGGTTTCCTCACGATGTTTTCCTTTACCGAAAAGCCAGTGGTGTTACAAATCGAACATAAATTCCGAAGAACTCATTGTTATGAGTCGGCATGGACGGGGATCGAACCATCGCCTCCTGCACGGCAGGCAAGGTTACTCGCCACTGGACCACCACGGCTTTATTAACCCTTTCTGCCCCCAAAAATTTAATGTAACATACGGCTACTTCGATGTTTATTTGTGATTGAAGCGTAGGTAGGAACAATAAAAACGATAAATCTAACAGTTAGTAAATAATAAAAAGTTTATTTTATGATAAACAGTTCGTGTAACACGTTATCTGTGTTATTCGGTTTCTATTCCGCTACTATTTTGCGATAACTGCGGACCGCTATCGAAAAACCGGCATGTTGAAATTTGAAACTTTTTGTAAATATACTCACTGGGTTACGTTTTTTATAGTAACCAAAACATGTCAAACATGCGGCATGCGGGCAAACCACACTGCACTTTCTTGCGGCCCGATCCAAATTTAAGAACAGCTTCCTGATGCGGCCCAAAAGTTTTCAGACTTTTACAAGTACTTAGGTTCTCATATTACCTAAATATTGGTAATACCACTGTTTTAAATCACGTTGTGAAAGATTGCAGATGCAGATCAGAGGCAAGGATTAAGTTTTACAGAACAATGATTTCATCAAATTAATTTGGAAGTTCCTTGAAATCTGAAGAACCTTTTCATTCCGCCCTACCTTCGTCTTTCCAAGCCCTACCTTAAATTCAGTTCTAGCTACGGCCTTGATTTAGAATAATTTAGATGCAGTTTTGAAGTTGATTTCTGCAGATACAAGTAGAATTACCCGCAACTCGAAATAAACAACTTATACATAAAGACACATTCCTGGGAAGAGATTGTAATTTTTTTCTACAATTAAATAAACGAACGAACAGTACTTTTCTATTACTGATACAATTTCTCTATGTTTTTAATTATGCTTTTGGCCCACCAACGACTTTGAATTTGACATACCTTTTTCATAACTACTGATACACTTTAAAATACATACAATTTCTGGGTATCTTTCCTGTTTGGAAATTTAAATCAAGAAATACCGAAGTTATCATTTAACATACATAAAAAAAGGGAAATAACATACAGACTAATTAAGAACCTCGTCCTTTGAAGTCTGTTAGATTATTGTTGAAAAAGAAAACATCGAAGTCTCCTATGAACGTTTTTCTAGCTACAACAGTCTAGGTAGCTACCTAATTACTACACTATCTCAAATTTCCAAAAAACATTATTTTTTGAATAATTTTGACGAAATACAATTTTAAAAAGTACAGAGGAAGGAAAAGACTTTAAGATAAAATGGCACTCACCTGAGTTAAATAATTATTTTCTTTAGAACTATTTACATTGGAGGCAACTAATTTTGAAGAATATAACAACAATACTAGAACAGTTACTGCTATTATAAGGGTAGCATAAACTAAAGACCTTTGCAAACGGGATAGTCGATTCCATCTCTGAAATAAACATTTTTGTATTTAATTAGAAGTATTATAAAACCACAATATTTACTTGACTCAAGTATGGCATAACTTGCCAGTTGTTTGTGATAAAGCTACAATTTCACTTAACCGAAGTTATACGCTGTCTTTTAGACATATGAACAGTTCGATTGTATATCAAAATAGGTATTTTTTTAGAACTTCTGGTAATGGAATAAATAATCATAATAATTAAGAACTTGTCACCAATGAATGGTCAATAAATAAAATATCAATTCGAACCAGCCTATTCGGGGCTTGTTTATACCAATAAAGCTCCGATACTTCTGATAAATGTCATTTATATATAGCAAAACATGGTTTCGTAATAATAAATATTCCAATACAATGCAAGCAAAAAAACACAAACCTCAAAACAAACGTATTATCTGTAATTTTGCGTAGTTATCTGATGTGTAGGTATTTCCATGTAGTATTTTATTATTACTTTTTACAGATAATTTGGTTTGTGAGAAATTTTTAAAGAGTGATGTGAACCTAGACAGAAGATAATATACTACCTACCTCAGAACATACCTATAGTTAAAGTCATTATTACTACGGGATATATGGGGATAGAATCGGGAATGTATGGGTCGAAAAAAAATTGTGTCTTCATTATTACAACATTTCTGTTTTTGGGTTACTGTTATCTGACTTCGTGCCAAATTTCGATTCAATAGGTGCAAAAATGAGCGAGTTATTGAGGCGGGGCATACAGACAGAATGGATGAACATATAAGGGTTCCTTTTTTGACTTTGTAACCCTAAAAATGTATAACCTCACATTGCAATAAGTACGGGTACAACAACCTCTTTCTTTAAGTATTATTTCTGGTTTAGTTACTCTTGGATAAATCAAAATTTCGATTGTCGAATATGACTTAAGTCTGATATAATAATATGCAGAGAGTACCACTGGTGTTGTCAACACCGCACCAGATTCTTTAGCACTAAACGGAACCAAAATCATAGTCACATATGTTATTCCACAGGAGAAGAAAAATCTGATAATGTTAAATGCTTACCCGAATAAATTTCCTATGAGATATAGCTGTGCCTTGGTCTGTGATTAAAATAGAAGTATCTGTCTTAGAATCCCAATTTGTAATACTGCTTTGAGGAACTGTTGAATGTTGCCCATCTTCCTTTAAGTCAATCTCCACACTTGACTCTTTCATTTTGAATGTTACATTGAAATTATCTTGCATACAGTCCCATATTAGAGTCTGAAAAGGAATATTTCAGACTACTTAAATAACATAATATATATTAGAGGAAGTTTGAAAGTGGCTCCTGTGAATGAAAAGCTGCGCGGTAATCGGTTATCGTGGTATGGACATGTGATGAGAAGAGATGAGTGGCATATTACAAGACGAATGTTAAATCTGAATGTGGATGGCTGCATGAAGAGAGGACGACCAAAGAAAAGATGGATGGATTGTGTGAAAGATGACATGTGTAAAAAAGGTGTGTGCGCTGACATGACGGCTAAGAGATAAATGGAGGAAGACGACATATTGCACCGACCCCAAATAATGGGATAAGGGCAGGAAGAAGAAGACTTAAATAACATAATATAAATATAGGTTGTGCCCTATATATCCCATAAAGTTATTATACCTTACAGGAGTAGACTGTGTAACTGACATGAGTTGTCAACGAAACCGTTTTTGGAGGTTTTCAGGAGATTATCGGCAGGGTAAATATACGAGTTCTGTGTATAATTCTGAATATAATATGAAATTGTGGGTAATTTAATGTAATAGTTTTAGTATATTTCACATAATTATCTACGATTTCACTTTAGATTCACAATTATTCACAGAAATCGAATTTTTACCATGTGATAAGATTCACAAAAATGGTTCTATTGCCTCACGTCACGTATCTCTTTCTATTATACAGTGGTGCCGGTAGGTACATCTCACTCTTTCAGCTGTTAGTCACTCTATTAGTAACTTTATAGTATTTCCTATGTATTTTGGAACAGTAATACAGGGTCCAATTATCTCTTAGAACACTAGGTTTATATCAATTACAAACACAATTTATAGATGGTTGAATTTTGTCAAGGCACTTTTGGAATACGCACTCGTTGGCATAGTGGATCTTCAGTATTGGAATGAAACATCGAAGTTAAGCAAAGTCAGGTCCAGTCAGTCTTTGGACGGGTGACCGTTTAGTGGTATTTCATCTCGAGCGTTTCCGTGCTTCGGAAGGTATGTTAAGCAGTTGGTCTCGGATAGAACTCAGATGGTGTTGTAACTATTTGTTAAGCCAGGTCAGAGGCATATTAAGGCGGCTTAAAAATTCTCTAACAGCAAGTTGACCACTAACTTGCCTCCACCAACACAAACTGGGCCCGCATGGTGGAGTATGGCCTACTCCCTCTCACCGTTATTCGTGAGAGGAGGCCTTTGCCATGCAGTGGAATTTCTACAGGCTATAACTTACTTATTTTTGGAATAAGAATTTGATATGGTTAAACTTTACCAGTACATCATGCCCAGTTATGGAAGATGAAAAAATGTACCTACACAGTCATGACAGTAATTACGAGATTTTCAAATTCCTGTATAATCAAAAACAATGATTTATATTTCTCAATCCAAAAGGGAAGCAAATTTAAGAAATTACTTACCTACTCAATAATGTTTCAATGTGTTACTCAAATTTTACCATTCTTTACAGAACTGTAAAAGCTGACAAAGAATGGCTAGTTAACATTAATTATGTATTTGTGTTGGAGGCCGAATAACAGACTGAATTCCACGTCTGCAACCATTCTGCAACTGACATGGTCATTGCAATTTTCAAGGTGTGGAATAGATGTACCGCAACAGAAGCAGAAAACCTATCGGGTTATAAAAATAACTTACTTACTTGTCTAATTTGCACTATTTTATTATGTATTCACGTTATTCTTCATCAATTTTAATACAAAAATCGTCTTTTTAAAGCTGCAGGAAATTTAAAATTGGAAATCCGACGTCGACGAAACGTCACCTGAAGAATTGACAGTTTATTTTTTCTTATTTCTTTAAGGCAGTGGGATCTAGCCCTTACAGCCGTTATCTTCAGTAGGTAGTTTACAAAGAAAACAAACGGTTGATGTTGAGAGCTGTTAAAGACGGGCCGGCGTACCCCTCTGCCAAAGTACACACTGCGACACATCAAGCTACGCAAAACAAACATAAGCTGGCCGCGCGACGTTATATATTACACTACGTACGCGCGACCAGCTTATTTTGGATTTGCGTAGCTTGATGTGTCGCCGTGCGCGTGTATCAATCACTAGCATTTCTGTTCCTTGGTAGTATTTATTCCATAGAGTACGGTAAACAAGTCTCAGAGGAAGGATCTCCATAGAGTCCGCATAAATTTACGATTGTAGTTAGTCTCTTTTGTCTTATGACGTACCTTTAATAGTAGAAGGAGATGGAACTATAAATATTTGTTTATGCGGCTGTCCACTTTTTTTTGAGCTAGTGTGTGTGAAAAGTGACCGTAAACATAAGGCCATATGTCACTTGGTGCCTTTTGTCCATACTACTTGACACCACACACTCAAACCTAAACGTAAAAAAAAGTGGACACTTTACAATTGGTATGGCTCACTCTATTAGGTATAATCTCTTTGAAACAAGTGGTATATTCCTTCATCCTTGGTTCCATGTCACTACCAAAGAGAATGGAATCACTAGACACTACCAAAAACTAATAAGAGAACTACCTACGTCATACGTCTTTGGAGGGATTTGTTTTGCATTTTGCATTATTTATATTTTCGATAGGTTACCTATTTAGTTTCGCTTACATAAGTAATTAGGTAACTAACTTACCTAGTAGAATATACTTTTCAATAAAAGGTTTTTTCATATCCTGAAGAACAATTTTGATATTGATGCCTCGTTCAGATTTTTGGCCATTTGATAGAAAAAGGGTGGAAGAAGTTGATGCCAATGGGGGACCCTCGGTTTTAGTAAGTTGATTCATGTTTTATTTTGACCCTTGAGTAGGTAGACTTTAAAATATTAGGGTGCGTCCACATCTAGCGAATGCGCAGCGTGCATTTTATGCACATGCTGTGCGTCTCTCCCTCGTGCGCCACCCGCGCGCCTCGAGAGTACACGCTACGTACGCACCGTGTGCGCGCTGCCTCTAACTACTTCCCCAACAACGGAGGCTCACAGTATGAAAGCAAACGGAACGTAAGCGCGCGCTCACTATACAAGCCTTTCATGAGTTGCGCTAAAGTGGCGACGGCCAGCGAGCTGCGCATTCGATAGATGTGGTCGCACCCTTAATTAGGTATTCCTGCTTATTACTGCGGACTATGGGGGGACCACATCAGTGACGGCGAAGCGCCCTGGTAGGTCTACCGAACCAGTGAATGAACTTATAGCAACCTGCCCAAGGGCACCCATAAGCGGTACGGACCTTGGCATGGGCGTTGAACCCAACAACGCGCCCACGCGGTGAAATGGGTAGTGGGGATCGGCGAGATAAAGAAGCGATCAAAACAATCAATGTATGCAGAATCTAGCCTGATTAATACTTCGTAATCGTATGTTTAGTCGAGATTCAGAGACTTGTGTTAATCTAATTGATTTTGACACACGAGAGCTCGAAAACGTCTCTGAACGACTTTCGTGCTTCTTGCCTGGCTTCTCTGAAGTGCAGGGTGAGGTGCGGTATCTGAAGTTAGAAGAGGGCAGGGAGAGTGGCCGTCTTTAGGTAAGTATGTGGTACGTACTTACCAGCAGCACAGATTATTAAACAGTTACCAGTATCTAATTATTATTATTAGTTGGTCGAGGGCCTTAACAGACATGTGCCTGAGCCACTACGACCTTCGCTGGTCATTTGTTAATGAACTCCCCTTTTTATACTTCCCTTCTGATCTTTGCTGCAGTCAAGAACTGCATCAGATTTCCAACAGGGAGTTTGTATCTCATCTGGTGCCAAAACCTGTCTGATACTTAGTTTGTACATGAGTGGGCCACATTCACATAGCAGATGCAAGTTTTTGCGAGTGCATAAATGTGAGAGATCTCAGTATTGTGCACATTTTGGCCTTATTAAGTCCTTGCAAGTAGGATGTTCGCAAGTTTCCGATTATATCCATTTATAAAGTGCTTTGGAGTGATTCAAACCTGGGATGTTCCTCCACAGCTCTATCGCCTCTTTGAAGCAGATCTTATTCAGATATTCTCGGGATAGACTTTTGGGAATACCAAGGAAGGGTTCAGGGCCCACGAAGTTGTTTTCAGTGCCCCTTCTGGCCAATTCGACCGCTCTTTCGTTCCCTTCTATGTCCAAGTGTCCACGGGACCTCTACCACAGGCCCGGCACTCTATAGAACGTTTTTGAATTTCGAAATGGCGTCTGCACATGCGCACTTTGTGAAAACTGTCCATGACATTGCGTGTAGGGTTGAAAACCGCGCTATTCATTTCATCTACATTTTGATCATTTTTATTGTTCGTTTTGTTATTAAAAAAAGTATTAGAGCTAAAGAAATAGAGAAAATGTGAATTTAGCGTTATTTTTCAACGTTTTTATGCACAGAAAAGTACCATTTGATGTAGTCAAATCCAACGGGTGCGCGCACCTGACTGCGCGGCTCTCCTAAAGTGTCCTTAGAAAGTGTGAGGTGAGGTAGGGTATTTGAAGTCAGAGCGGGGAGTGGCCATTCTGTATGTACTATATAGTACTATTACCTATTCTGTGCCTCTACCTAAGTAATCTATCGAATTTAGTAATTTGTAAAAACATTAATTTCATCTATCTTCTTTTTCAAGCAAAAGCAATTGGGTGACATGGAAGGCGAGGTTAAGGAAATTCAGATGGAGTTAGCAGCTATCAGAAAAGATCGTTTAGACTTGTATAATCGTAAACATTTCGTATCATATGAATCTGTAAGTTTATCTTTCTAAACTTTGAACTAGCTCATTAGGTAGGTAGGTTCCTAATGTACAAAATTGTTTTTCGTCAATTTAGTTGTTAACGGGCCTTGAGTGATAGGTACTTAATATAACCAACGCCTGATGGTAGTCCTGCTACAAGATGGCCACGGTTTGTACAGAAGAGTATACCCACGCATCCAGGTGACGTCGCCTGTAGGCGCGGGCTTAATTCTCCAAGCGATGCTATGTTACGTACTATAAGGTTTATAATAATTGTGTTACTTTGACTATTCGCCACCGCCACACGTCTCTTCTGTATAAACCGCGCCTAATAATGCCACTAACTAGGGGTATCATATTTCAAAAACTGGAGAGACTATCCCGCTAACGGCTAGCGCCTGAAGGAAGTTCTACCACAAGGCGCGCGTCCTAAAAATAGCCTAATAATACCTCTAGGGGCATCATACTTCAAAAACTGAGGAGACTATCCTTTTCGTAGGGTATAATAGGCATTTTGTATGGAGATCGCTAGCTTCACATTCCTTTGTCCTGCTTAACGAATTTTTACAGGCTTCTGAAGACCTACTGAAAGATACAACTTCTTGCAATGATCCTATAGAACCGGATGATATGTGCAACAAATATTCAGAGGTAGGTAGATATCTAGATCTTCTTTTCGTTATGTAATCTTATTTTTAGATATAGATGTGTAAGTATGCGATCTCTTACGGTGAGATTACTTTATCTACTCAACTATATCGGGCCCGATTTGGCATACGTTGCTTGTTTTCATCGCTACAATTTAAAAATAGACGGAATAAATCAGGCAGGTATGACGAAATCGGGCCCGACTAATTGGCTGTGTAAATGCACAATTAGAAAAGTTCAAGTCCCATTTATAAAGGTACCTACTACTGTTTGTTATGAATATTATTTAATTTTTTATGAAGAATTAAATTTAACATTAAATACTATTTCAGGTCGCAAAATTGCGCGAAGAGTTAATTCGGGCTAAAAATGTAGCAGACGAAGAGAAGTTTCAGAGAGTAAAATATGAAGGAAAACTGAAAGATTTAGAAATGAAACTAAATAATATATGCTGCACCGGCCTTAGAGCCACTGAAGTTAAGGCACGATCATGTTAATATTCATTGGCGTATCTATGGTTATTTTCAATGGAGGGCCTGGCCTCCTACAAAAGCCTACTTACTACAAAATGATGGAGAATTTTTTTATCAAAGCTCTTGGTTTATCCAGCAGTGCCACCGTTAAAAATAACTTAGAGCGAGCAGAAAGCGCACGTTTCCTCCGAAATACGTCTGTGTAAAACAATGGAGCGAGCGAACATTTTGAGCATTTCGACTGTCTACGACTGGACTGTGATTAAACAACTAAAACTTAAACTTAACTAAAATTAAAACAGAAACTTAGAGCGAGGGAAGCAAGCGCAACTGATCTCCATACTAAGAATCTGTTGTAACCAGAACTCTTTCGGAATAAAGATAATATGTTGATGCCTAGGATGTCGATTATGTATTTATTTATTTCAAAGTATTGTGTGAAATTAATTAAGTCCCCCTTAGAATTTGGATACAGTATAACCCAATATCCTCCACCAGTCAATTATGGACTGATAATTTTCTCAGAAAAACGTCAGCGTATTAAGTTGGTCCCTGTGTATTCGATCAAGTAGATGAATGTTTGTTATCGTGGGCGAAAGGCCACTTTCCATTGGGTGTATCTAGGAGGCCCTGGCCCTGGCCTCCCTGGCCACCCTGGCCCCTGGTCTTTATTTTGTCTTCCAATAACAATGCAATAAGATTCTTTTTTTGTTTTGTTGGAATTTATGTTTAAATTAACAACAATAATTTTTATAAGTTACTATTTAAAAAAAAACCTTAATTGAAATGCTCAAATTGTTGCTGTTTTTTGTATATATTTTATTTTGGTGTGCAAATTTAAAATGTTAAATCTTAATAATTAGCAGGAAGTAAAAAAATATTCCGATGGGGATGTCGCTGCTATGAAATCCGAGATCAGAGAAATGAAAGAGGAAATGGAAGAAATGAAATTAACGAATACAGAGAAGACCGAACAACTACAAGACTATCGTGTAAAGGTAGATAATAAACTATAGAGCACCATTAGACCATAGTGTAATAAAACTAGTGGTGCAGCTTGGCGGTCGCGAGAGGTCAATCGTGCGCGGTGTACGGGGGCCGGGGGGAGCGGGTCCCAGTTAGTACCACAGTACAGACTCAGCACCGACTTAGGGTTGAACCTCATTTGCCAGCACCGAATTTTTCCGTCGCTCCATCACCCGTTAAATTACCTATTTGTTTCGTGAACGAAATTTTATTTAAGTAAAAGTTTACACAGGGGTTCATACAACGCCGCCGGGCTATCTAGCAAAATCTTAGCCGCAAGTACCTTGACCATTATGATTTTTGATAAAAAAATGTCTACCTATCTATTTGGAAAGTAAATGAGGCGTCATCGGAAAGAGACAGTTGCCAGGTTCAAAGAAATCATTTTTAACCCTAGAGTTGCGGCAGGTTGAGAGGTGGCAACCCTAGTTTTTCCAGTTGTTTAGATTGGTCTCCTTCCGATGGCACCTTTCCAAACAGATAGATGCAATTATTCGAAAAAAAAATACCAAAGCCATGGTAAAGGTACATGCGGCAAGATTTTGCTAGGTAACCCGTCTGTGTTGTATAAACCCCTGTGTAAACTTTCACTTAAATCACATTTCGTTCACCAAACAAATAGGAGCATAATTTTACGGTCGGATCTTAGGCTGAGATTCAGAGACGATTTTTTAGTCTTAGCTCGAGCTAAGAAAATACGCGATATCGCGTGGCGATAATGTATGGATTTTGACATACGGGAGTTCGAACTATGACTTAAAAAACGTCTCTGAATCTCGGCCTTAGTATATTTTGTTACCCGACTGCGCCAGAAGGAGGGTTATTCAATAGCTCTATGCTTCTAGGTTAGGCTATGACCATAATAGGTATTTATTTTATTTCCTCGCAGTATCTGCAAGCTCAGCAACACGCAGAGGAGTTGAAGCAGCAGCTTGATGTTATAGAACATGACAACAAACAAGTTTCAGATCAGATTCAAATTGAAATACACAGAATGAAGGTAAGTATTTACTCTTAGTCATGACAATATTAAGAGAAGTTTATTCCGAATGCGTAAATGCGCGCTGAATACAAACGAAGTCTGGTGATATTTTCAATACTAACCAATTAAACTCAATGACATTTTGCAGAAACAATCTAGGAATAAATCTCTATGCTTGTATCGTGTCCGATTTTCGTTAAAATATACAGTTTCAATGCTAGGATTAATTTAAGATTTGTATGGAAATCTTTGAAGCAACGTAACTTTAAAGCTGTACATTTTATGGAAAATCTGAAACGATACAAGCATAGAGATTTGTTTCTAGATTGTTTCTGCAAAGTTTCATTGAGTTTAATTGGTTAGTATTAAAAATATCACCAGACTTCGTTTGTATGGAGCGCGCCAGCAGTAATATACCCTTAAACCAAACAAGTAGAGTAATATATGACTAGAATCTTGGCAGTTTTTTATCATCCTGAATGTATAAAAGGTCCAACTTAAAAATGCTGACGGTTTTTCAAAGGGAAACTATCTATGGGACCAACATCGAAATCGCGAAAAAAATCAAGATGGGACCGTCCCATGCATTTGGGTCGAGTAGGTTATTCAGTTTGATGGTCTGAGCATCCCCTTAAAAAAACCGTCAGCATATTAAGAAGGAATCTGTATAAAGGGTGTAAACTTAAAAGCGTTACCTACTTTATGGGGTGCTCCAGACCACCAAATTGAAAAACTCTTACGTTGGGAAGAAATTTGAAATAGCAAAAACATCTGTTTGTTTTACATTTTGGTCGAGTAGCTTAACATTTTCTATGGAACAGCTGATTTTGTTTTCGCGATTTCGATTATGGTTTTGTAAAGGGAAAGTTGTTCAATTTGATGGTGTGAAGAACCCTGTTCGATATGAAAAGCATTTACGTTTGCACCCTGCATACCTATTGTATGTTGTGGACCAAATATACCTAGAACACAATTTGAATTCAAAACCTTATTATAAACTCGAAGATTATATGAATGACCAAAATGCCTGGAGAGCAATCGCGGTAAATATTCATTGATTGAACCGTGATTGGACTTCGTACGAACCATAACGTTTGACACTTTTGGTATTGCGCTAATCGCGGTACTGATCATGACAGCCGTTAGAGCCGTTTTGGCAGATCGCTCAGACGTTAAAGGCTGTCGGTTACATAGAGTTTAGCGCGATGCGGAATTCAGCACAGTTGAATAGTAATTGGATTGCAATGTGATTAGAACTGAAATTGGATAAGAATAGAACTTCGATGTATTAAATTAGCGCAATCGGGCTACTGGTCTTGACAATATTACGTTATGTAATTCAATGTTGTATTTACTTTGTAGTTGTAGATACTTTCTATATTTTGTTTTGTATAAAACCGAGTATTGTAGAGTGCCAGCTACATCTTCTCCTCAACGGAAAACCTTCCGACGTAGTGATAGAACCAAAAAATGCTACGTCATAAAAATACGTGTGTGAATATTTTGAATTAAAATGTTTGAATTATGAATTTCCAATAACAGATGCAATTTCAAGAGAAGCTGCATGAGCTGGCACCTTTACCAGATCTGTTGACAGGTGCTCAGATGCAGCTGCATCAAGCCAGGCAAGTGCAGAAAATAGCTGAAGATAGCGCGCAGCAGCTCAACAGTGAACTGATTAAAGTAAAGGAGAAGGTAATTGACTTTACTGTATTAAATATCATTTTTAGTGTTCCGTATCCTAAGGGTGCCAAAGAGGCTCTATTCATAAGCCAACGCTGTCCGTACGTCCTAGCTTGAACCAGAACAAGTAGCGAGTTGAAATTTTAACAGAATGTGCGTTTTTATTTTTAATTTTGCTAAAAAATTATTAACAATATAAAAAGTAAAATAAATATTAAGGGTTATAAAGGTTTTTTGTTTTTGTTTGATCGTAAAAACGGCAATATACAGGGTGAAATTGATATCATTAGCATCGTTTGAAAATAAGAGTCTACCCATCAAACTGAAAACTTTTACTTCTACTATAGGAGCAAACTGATCGGAGCAAAAAAATCATCGGTTTGCTCCCATAGTAAAAGTGGTTCAGCTTGATGGGTAGGTAGACTCTTAGTTTAAAAGGATGATAATGATATCAATTTCACCCTGTATACAAGGTGTTACAAAAATACAAATAAACATTTAAGGGGGTGGTTTAGACCATCATACTGAACAACTTACACTATGGGACCAACATCAAAATCGCGTAAAAAAATCTGATGTTCCATACTAAACTACAAATCTACTAGAGCTAAATGTATGGGACAGCTGATACATTTTTCGCGATTTCGATGTTTGTCCAATAGTGAAAGTTGTTCAGTTCTAAACAACCCCCTAAGGGGATATAATTCGGAGCGCGCTCCATACAAACGTACTATGGTGATATAGTTTTAATGCTAGGATTAATTTAAGATTTGTATGGTAATCTTTGAAGCAACGTAACTTTAAAGCTGTACATTTTATGGAAAATCTGACACGATACAAGCATAGAGATTTGTTTCTAGATTGTTTCTGCAAAATTTCACTGAGTTTAATTGGTTAGTATTAAAAATATCACCAGATTTCGTTTGTATACAGCGCGCATTTACGCATTCGGAATAAACTTCTCTTAAGAGTTTTAAATTTGTATTTTTACTTTTGTAACACCCTGTATTCATTCTTGTAGTAGGTACCTACCTACTTTACGCGATAATATTTGGTGGTTTGACGTTTAGAATAGTTAAATAACCGCTTACTAAACAAGTAAAGATATTTTACTCGGTTTACCTCGAGAATATGTCGCTGGGTGAATACAACAACGGCACAAGTCAAAAAAGTTGATTTTGAGAAAAATGACATTAAAGTTGGCGCCAGAGAGTGCGCGCGAACAAATTCGTCCGTAGTTACTACACAGTAAGGGTTAGATTGTTGATGTTTGCCTTTTGTATATCTGTGTTATATCAGTAATCTATAACAGTTGAGAATTTTATTTATATACTTCAATATTTTTATTTATAGGGCCATAAATATGGGGGTTCCGAGTTATGCCAGTTTTGCATTAACTTTTTGGTACGATTTAGATTTATGCCAGATAATTATTGAGAAAACATGAAGAAATGTGATAGTAATTAGTACCTAAAATAAAACACAATTATGGCATTAGAGAAGAGACTGAAGAAATGGGAATTTACAAAGCAATGAGAAAAAGGAAATTTGATCTGTTACTGAATTGGCGCAAGTTGTCTGGTGAGATCCTATCATATCAGATACACAACGCATAAGCATATGCTCACGACTATATTCCCCGAGGGGTAGTCAGAGATATTCTGAAACCTCAGAACATCCACGTTTCACCAGTAGTACCGAAACTCGGACAGAGTTTCGGGACAGATACACGAGTTCGATGATAAGAGCCAGACCAAGAAATTACTCGTGAGCCCAATCACATGTTGATCTCAATAGATCTTTTAGTACTGCTTAAATCAAGAACGATGTGTAAAACAATTATCAATCTCTATCTTCGGTTTTCTTACCAGCTACCCATTTTACGTAGTCAGGCCAGTTGGCCGGTGGTCGTCCCATACTATTTAATTATAAAATAACCATGCTAGTTTTTAGCTTCTGTTCTAGAACACATACTCCTTATCAGTTGCCAGTTCTTCAGCAGATATAACAAGCCTATTGCCACTTCAGCTTGCTAATTTGCAGGGCTGCGTTATTTGCTTTAGTTCTTAGACGTTACTACTTCATTTCTGATGTTATCTCTTAGAAAAACACCAACCAGTAGCTGTTTCCATAGCTCAATGATGGACTAGTTCTATCGTCACTGTTCATGGGTCTGCCTTGATCCCTATGTTCAGGTTGAATACCTTCGTTTGCAATTGGATGAATACGTCGTCAGATATTTTCATCTGGGGAAAGCCAATGAAAAGATCTGTTGAAGTTTTCCCCAAATTATCTGAGAAGAAATAAATGGAGACATCCTGACATCAGTCATTTGGGATGAAAGATGAATGATAAGACAAGAAGAGGTAAGAGGAAAAGAAAACTGAATTTTAAAAGCATAAAGGTAATATTGAATATGCAGGAATCAGATGATTTACCAAAGCTATAAATATTTACGAAGTAACTAACGAAAACAGTAATAGAGCCTCACGCTTACATAGCTACGTTCTTTTCCACAAAATTACACTATCACATTGTTTTAATCTTCTGATCTGGAACTTCATACAACAGATCAGTCTTCTATCTATACTAGAAAGCCATGGTACAAAAAGCAGATTGGTAGATGATCATAAGTCAAAACTTTATAGGAGAAGCGATGTTATGATTCCCTGAAGAGTTGGAAGTAGGGAGGACATACTTTCACATCACAAACCTTCACATTGTGGTTTACAGAATATAACAGGGGTAGTTTTTGCAGACGGGAATAATTTTAATTCAATTTTTTGACTCAAAAGTGTCATTGTTGCATAACACAAAATAACAATTTTATTTAATGTAGTAGTGGCACAACTACCATCTATCTCTTGATTCAGTGAAATATCGAGTCAGGTCTATATTGCACAAGATAAAGTATGCGATGTAGAACCAGAATACGGTGCTAACTCAAAACTGCCAATTTTTGAGTTGTGCCGTTGTTGTATTCACCCAGCGATGTAAAACCCAATCAATCTTTTCAGCTCGTTATAGCTATGAATAACTTTAATCAGGAAAAGGCTGATAAAATTAAAGCTAAAGAAGAAAATAAAATGTTGACAAACTCGGTGGATGAAAAACAAAAGGAAATTGATGATTTGTATCTGATTATGGATGACTATAAGTAAGTATCCTGTATGTAGTATGTTCTTTATTGTATTTTTTTAAGAGCACGCAGCAATAAAATAGCAATAGCTTCCAAGTGGCTATTAGCTATATCTTAGGTCTTTCTTAAAATGCTGATGGGCAGGATTCGACCAACAAACTGATCAACATCTAAATAAATAAAAAAATCTGCAATTATATACAAAACGGTAAACCTGCTGGATGATAATGTATGGGACAGGTATTTTTTTCGCGATTTCTATGTTGGTCCCATAGAGAAAGTTGTTCAGTTGATGATCTGATCACCTCCATTAAAATCCGTCAGTGTATTAAGAAAGACCCTCTACAGGGTGTTAGGGTAAACAGTTGCATTACTTTAGGGGTGATTGCATCCATGATTAGAAACAACTGTCCCTGTGAAAACCGTAGGAAATTCGCAAAATAAATTTGGGACTTTCCATACTAAATGCTCGAACTCAGCTGATCGAACGTTTGGATGAGAAATAATGTCATACAAAAAAAAAATGTTCCATTGGGATAGTTGTTCAGTATCATGTGTACTTTAATTTACTTTAATCACCCATTAAAGTAATGCAACTGTCTTCCCAGACCCTTTGTAGACAGGGTCCTTCTTAATATGTTGACACTTTTTAAGGAGATGATTAGACCGTCAAACTGAACAACTTTCTCTAGGGCACCAACATCGAATTCGCGAAAAAAAAACTGTTCCATACAAAACTGTAAACCAACTCCACCCCACAACCTACTCGAGGCAAATTTATGGGACAGCTGATTTTTATCTCGCTATTTCGATGTTGGTCCCATAGAGAAAGTTCTTCAGTATGATGGTCTGATCGTCCCTTTAAAAAATTGCCAGCGTATTAAGAAGGTCCCCGTATTTCCCCGGTAATACGAGATGTTTTTAGATGCAACGTGTTACGACTCCAAGAAAAGCTATCGCAACAAGAGATAAGATTTAAGGAGAAGTCATCCGAATGCTCTGATGTATTAAAAAGTCTCGAAGAACTCAGAACAGAAAGTCACAGGTCTATAAACAGATGCAAAGAGAGAACGGACTCGATGCGAAGACATCTTCAGACCCAGATTTCTGAGCTTGAGCGACAACTCATTCAAAGTCGTGCTCAATGTAAAGCTTGCCAGAAGGAAAGAGATGAGGTAATAGCATGCATGTCTTTTTCTTCCAGTAGGACTAGCATGCGCACGAAAAAGCGAAATAAAAACCTGCCAAGTGCGAATCAGGCTACTCGCGCACTGAGGGTTCCGTACCACAACATATACGCAATATATTAACTTACAAAAGAGTTTTGTGTTCTCCAGGACCTTTAGCGCGAGACCGACTCACACTTGGCAGATTAGAATGGAACAGCAGATTTTTTTTTCTCCGATCGGTTTGCTCCCATATTAAAAGTTGTTCAGTTTGATGGGTAGTAGACTCTTAGTTTAAAAGGATGCTAATGATATAAAAGATTTAATTAAGATTTAATAAAGATTTCAGTTTAGTCTGGAACAGCAGATTTTGTTTACTGATTTCGACATTGGTCCCATAGAGAAAGTTGATCAGTCCAGAACCAATCTACTAACTAATTATCTATCGTTCCCAGACATTTAATTCCTACCCAAAATACTTATACAAGGTGTTACAATAATACAAATAAACATGTAAGCGGGTGGTACAGACCATCAAACTGAACAACTTTCACTGTGGGACAAATATCGAATATGCGAAAAAAAATCTGATGTTCCATACTAAACCACAAATCTACTCGAGCTAAATTTATGGGACAGCATTTTTTTTCCTACCCAAAATACTTATACAAGGTGTTACAAAAATACAAATAAACATGTAAGCGGGTGGTTCAGACCATCAAACTGAACAACTTTCACTATGGGACAAATATCGAATATGCGAAAAAAAATCTGATGTTCCATACTAAACCACAAATCTACTCGAGCTAAATTTATGGGACAGCATTTTTTTTTCGCGATTTCGATGTAGGTGCCATAGTGAAAGTTGTACAGTTTGATGGTCTAAGCCACCCCCTTAAGGGGATATAATTCGGAGCGCGCTCCATACAAACGTATTATGGTGATATTTTCAATACTAACCAATTAAAGTCAATGAAATTTTGCTGAAACGATCCTGAAACAAATATCTATGCTTGTATGGAGTCCGATTTTCGTTAAAATATACAGTTTCAATGCTAGGATTAATTTAAGATTTCTATGGAAATCTTTGAAGCACTGTAACTTTAAAACTATACATTTTAACGAAAATCTGACTCTATACAAGCATAGAAATTTGTTTTTAGATTTATTCTGAAAAATGTCATTGCGTGTAATTGGTTAGTATTGAAAATATCACCATAGTACGTTTGTATGAAGCGCGCTCCAAATTATATCCTCTTAAAAGTTATAAATTTTTATTTTTACTTTTTTAATATTCAGTAGAATTATGCCATGCTTATTTACCTATAACATCCACGATTCAATAAATTGTTGTATGAACACGAAAATATTAAAGTAATACGAATTAAGTAATAAACATAAAAAAATCTGCATTGTTGTACAGAAACATAAAAAACTATACACACGAGAATTTGTGTTCCCGTTAAACTAGTTTTTTGGTTATTGAAAAACGTGTTAATGACACCTAAAGCAATTAGTGATTACATAAATAATTACTGTTTAAAAAAAACGTATCTGATCAGATCACCTCTAATAGCTTTTTGACAGCGAATCTATACAAACTAAACTCATTTTTTTTTATCTTAACTACCTATTATAAAACTGCCCCCCCAGACAAAGTGGCATTCTATTGGCGTTGACCTTTGACTATTTATATGTGTACTGGTTACGCGTGTAATTCTACTAACAAACATTTCTGCCACTTTTTGCGGGGGGCGAGGTAACATGAAATCCGCAACTTTGGATTTTATTCCCCATAACTTTAGATTCTAATTTTGAATGTTAAAAATCATGAAAAGTAGTCTCGTGTGAACCCCAACGTTCTAAGTTCGAAGTTATTATTTCGCAATTATAGGCCGTCTCGTTTAGTGATAATGTGTAAAATTAAATGTAAATGCACAAGATCAATTGTGCTTATACCGTGGCAGAGGGGAAATGCTACCGCAAGGCTAGTCCTTCTAATAATTAGTCAAAGGCGTTGACGCTAGTAGAAAATGACAAAATGTATGGATTTGACATTAGCGATCGAAACATTTTGACTTTTGATTTCGTCACCACACGTCAAGTCCATACATTTTTTAACGCTAATCGAAAGATACTTCGTCTAGGGGGGCTGTAATTTAACAGAAGTGTGTAGCTGTACATTGAAGATATTTACATGAAAAAGATTACGATGTGGTTTTTAAGTACCCGTACCTAAAAACCACATCGTAATCTTTTTCACTCCAAATCAAACTATTTTAGAATTTTTGTCTGTCTGTTTGTCTGTTTGTTGTTTTTTTCTATGTTTGTAACAGCAACACGCAAAAAGTACTGAACCGATTTCGATGAAACTTTTTTTTGTTTGATAGCTTATGATCTGACTTATAATAACTATACCTTACAATAACGAAATATTATTTTGAACTAGAGTTAACCCGCGACTTCGTCCGCACAAATAATTTACCTGTAGGCCTACCATGAGTTTTCACTGTACTTTACTACTGTAGTTACGTCCAACTACAATCGTAAATTTATGCGGACTCTATGGAGATCCTTCCTCTGTGACCTTAGCAGATGAAAATGTCATAATTACTATGGAGATATGCATCTTTATACTGCTGATTTGACTTTCAAAAATCGCACTCCTGAAGTATGATTTTTGATAGCCAAATCAGCAGTAGAAAGATCCATATCTCCTTCGTAATATTGGCATTTTCAACTGCTGAGTTCACAATATGAGTTTCAAAAATCGTACTCCAACACGTCTAGTATGATTTCTCTACACGCGCGCGACGCGCCTTCGTTGCATAGAAAATAACCTGTTCCCGCGCTTTTCGGAGAGCGAAAGCCGCGCTTGCCGCGACTTGTAGTATGGGAAAAAGCCGAGTCGCGCACAAGTAGAGATATCATGCTAGACGTGCTGGTCGATGTTTGATTACAGATTCGCCAACGCATGCAGATGCAGATCAGTAACATCCAGGAGAACTTAGAGCTGGTGGAGATCAGACTGCGAGCTCTTCAATCCCAGGTCGCTTCTCTGAAGAGCAGCTACGCTATCATACTGAACGATGAGGAAGACGTCGAACTGAACAAAATTACTACATAAACAATTATGTTCATTTTGTAAAGTTTACCTATGTCTGTCTACTTCTTATTTCACTTATTACTCAAAACAATTTTCTTTTCACAAATTTGTCTTTATTTTCTAACCTACTTCGGAAAGTGCAGGTTCTCCATTACCATTTGTATTTTGCCCGCGACTTCGACTGCGTTGTCTTTACAAAAGTATCCCAGTCAAAATTCCGTGATTGACTCATAAACTTCGAAACGTCACAAACTATCACATTAATTATTTTGTTATGGGTAGTAGATATACTGAGACGTGTTCGTTTTGGGAAATAGACGTTCTGGGTCTATCTTAATGGTCATAACGGGATAGGACGATCTGGGAACGGACATTCTGGGATGTGGTCCTTTTGGGAAGTGGTCGTAAGTACGAAACGGTAGGATAGGATAGGGCTGTTTCAGTGGTTTCCATACAAAGACAATGCGGGATTTTGTATGGATGGTAGCGCCTTATTTTTCGCCTATTTTTTGGCGCGGCCATCAACTAAACTTGAATATTTTAGTTCAGAATAAAGTAACAAACAAAACTTGGTCTATAAAATACTTTTTATTTGCTATCATTATTAGTTTCCGAAATATGAAGGCATGTTGGCGACCCGGATTCATTGCTCTCGAAGGTAATATAATTCCTAGCGTGCTCCATACAAACGAAGTCTGGTGATATTTCCATACTAAATAATTGAAGTCAAATATTCTTTTCTGAAATAATCTAGAAACTAATCTCTATGCTTGTATGAAGTCAGATTTTCATTAAAATTTATAGTTTTAAAGTTACAGTGCCTCAAATATTTTCAATCTAAAATTAATTCTAGCATTAAAACTGTATATTTTAACGAAAATCTGACTCCATACAAGCATAGAGATTCGTTTCTAGATTGTTTCTGAAAAATTTAATTGACTTCAATTGATTAGTATTGAAAATATCACCAGACTTCGTTTGTATGCAGCGCGCATTTACGCATTCGGAATAAACTTCTCTTAAGTTTATAAGTGAAACAAAAACCTCAACCAGATAAAATGATTGATCTTCACTGAGCTCCGACCCGCAACATCTAAGGCCTAGTTTTATTCCGATAATAAATACAAGTAAAAAAGAAGGTACCTCGGTGGTAGGTAGGTACGGGGGAAGGTAGGTAAGGGAAGGTAGGAAGGGGCTTCGTGAGGAAACCTGCATGCATCAATTTCGAGGCATGTATTGTACCCACTATCCATTATGTGGCGACGGGCTCACGCATCACACTGGACAGAGTTTCGATACTACTGGAAACGTGGATGTTCTGAGTATTCAGAATATCTCTGACTACCCCCTCGGGGAATATAGTCGTGAGCGTATGCTGTAAAAAGAAGGTAACGATATGGGACTCATATGCAGTTTCGAAAATTCGTTGCAGCGAAGCAAGATACAAAAGAAAAAAAAAATTACGCACACGTTTGAAAACTTGAGTGATCGAGTCATGTAGTCGCGATAAACGCTTTTATTATGTTGGAATGTAGTTTGCATAAACTTAATAGTAGGTAGTTTGTATGTAAATCTAACTAACTGAATTAACCACCCCATTCATAAAATATCTACTCATCGACCTCATAAAGACGCATTCGATTTTTTGAACTTATAGACGAATCTACATAATTATCTAAGTATAATTATAACACCGTAAACTACTTACATTAAATTGTTTTTTTACCAAAATGGGATTTTTTTTTTTTAATGTTGAGTGCTTATATGATTGCGGATTTATTATAATGAGTTGCAAATAAATCGATCTTGAATTTATTTAGCAGCAGATCAAGGAATGTTTTCCGTGTTACATAAATTAATTCTGATCAGCACTTCGTTCCTGCACGTTATTAGAATTCCCTAAAAAGATTGATTGGGTATAGATTTTTAAACAGGGTGTAAGTGACAGCCTAGCAAATACTGATGCGGTGAATTCAGACCATCAAACTGACTGTTGTTCAGTTCTATGGTCTTAATCATCTCCTAACAAGTTCGTGGGCAGTGAACGAGATATAACTTTTATTGTTATCACTGCTATAGCTAGTTAGCTAGTTACTGTCCACGAACGTGTTAAAAATGATCAGTATAGGACTTTTTAATTATAAAAGGCCCTTCTTAATAATGCTGATGCTTTTTTAAGAAGATGATCAGACTATCAAACTGAACAGCTTGCTCCCATACATTTGGCTCAAGTAGGTTTGCAGTTTTGTATGGAACCGCTGATTTTTTTTCGCGTTTTCGATGTTGGTGGCATAGAGAAAGTTGTTCATATGATCATCTCCTTAAAAAAGTGTCAGCATATTAAGAAAAACCCTACCATATGGATCTTGAATCATAAAAACCTATTTCCAGCTTCCTGCACGTCTAGTATGATTCCTCTACACGCGCGCGACGCGCCTTCGCTGAATAGAAAATAACCTGTTCCCGCTCTTTTCGGAGAGCGGAAGCCGCGCTTGCCGCGACTTGTAGTATGGGAAAAGGCTGAGTCGCGCGCAAGTAGAGAAATCATGCTAGAGGGTCTGGACCCTACATTAGTTGCAAATGTTATGTTGGGTTGGGTGTAGGTTTATTCGCGGGCAGCCGCCAAAGATTTCTATTACAACAAGTCTTAAAGGCTTATTACACCTTCCTAATTTCAGATTCTAATTGAGCTGTCCCTCTATAGCTGTAGATTAAAAAAGAGCGTACTTACAACGTCCCTTTCTAATCTATAGCTCTGTCCCTCAATTAGAATGAATGTCCCTGAATTTAGGAAGGTGTAATAAGCCTTTTTGACAGCTGCAGTGTTTTGAACTGTAACCAATCCGCTTTGTTCGTCTGACTGCAATCCATCTATCCAATACGCCCTTGTTCGCGTTAAGGCCATGCCTCTCCACTTGCCTAGTTTAATGTCAACGCACAACACCGACCTTTTTGCTAACCACACTTCACTTTTTAAAATCATTTTTTCCCTTTTTATTAATTTTGTTCTCAGCCGCGACCTGTTCTCGCTTTTTTAGTACAAACTCTTTGTTTCTTTTATCAGAAACATTTTACGTCGATTCTAGAAGGCTTTAATTGCTATAATTATGTAAGGAAGTACCTTGCAACTTTGCTCGTTGATTATTAGCTTTACGAATATAGTAGCTATTTCAATGTCAGTCTAATTAATATATACTGTATCAGTCTGCATAAATTTTCTTTGAATTAATATTGTATTTTTTCCAATCCGCTTAGGTTTGAAAAGATTTCCTCGGAGAGCTGAATAAATCTTATTACAGGTATTACTCGGGGCGGGCTCGATATCCCCTTTTACTGATTGATTCACGTCTTTATTTCTTTCATTCGTTCTATTTTTTCAATGTCGTTGATATTAAATTTTCAAATTCAGTATCTACTTGTAGCTTTTACATTCTTGTATTGTATTGAGCATGATATTATATGACGAGGGTTTTCTTGTGGTTTCTGAGATTTCTTGTCATTAATCATATTAAGCGGTGAACTGTCACAGGCCGAGCAGCAATTCTAGCAAAATATCTTTCTCACTAATATTTCTTGTGATTATATATGACTTATGATTGAATATTTATTTCATTTTGAGTACTCTATGACGATGTTTTATTTGTAAACTTTATCTTTTGGCAGTAACCGCCAAATGTGCAAGGCTCTATTCATACAAACGTGCTCCATTCTCTCTCTACATATGGTAGAAGTGACCATTGCTACCACTGCACGCTAAGAAAGATGGTTGGTAGTTGTAGCAAACTATCTGTCCACCCCGATGGGGATTATGGTCGTGCATGTATGTATGTGTATGAAGTATGAATATTTATGATAGAGAGATGTAACAAGACTGTCTGGGTAGTGTCTATAGGATATCTTTTGTTTCTAACTACACCAACAACGGGTGATTGGGTACCTGGCAAAGATGTTATTTGGTCTTCGCTGCGCTCCGGCGCGACGACCAAATAACATCTTTTGTACTTAGGTATACGTAACTAATCCATGCATTTAAAATGCACAAGAACCTTTAAAGAATTGCGTAAATAAGTAAAACATCACATCCACTCAAACACATATATTTTCTGTTTGAATTTTTTATATATCTTTTTGGTGCTCCATTTTTATGTCTTTGTGTCTTTCTTTAAATTATAAATTAATACTAATAATAGTTAGGACTCGGGAAGCGCGCACAGCCTCCGTAAATGGGCAATCGGTTGCTCCATGCAGTTTCCGAGGCCCGGGCAATGAGCTCGGCATAATAAATAATACAATAAGGTACAAAAAAGGAATTCAACGAAGTCCCATCCGATGGTTTCACACTCTCACTCATACTCCACACATGCCGACGACAGTCTTACATCTATAATATCACTAGCTATACAGAATGCGGCGAGGCCGCGTGCACTGAACCGTTGATGTGTACTATAGGTAGGGTGATCACTCGAAGTTCGAGCCCTTGAGCTTCTTGATGGCGTTGGTGAGGTGCAGCATCTCGGTGTTCAGCTGCCAGACGAGAGTCTCCAGCTTGTCGACCGTGTCGAGCACCTCCACGCGCTCCGTGTGCGGGTTGAAGCGCACTTCGAAGGGTCGCGACATGGTTGACACCCAGCGTCTGTGTGCGTGCAAACATACGTTCTGATAAGTTGCAAGAAATAAACAGTTAAATAGTTACACAGTCTATATTGAAGTGCAAGGTTACCTGAATTTTTCTTTGGCATCTTCGAAGCTCTCAGCGACGTAATAAATAGGTTGGTATTCCTGGTCTTGGTAGGGTTGGATGGAAGTGGACGCGGGCTCGAATGGCCTCAGCTCAGGCTTGTCACTCAGAGCGTGAAGCAACTCTCCAATGGACGAGAGAAGAGCAGCACCGTAGGCTTTCAGCTGTTGGTTCTCCTTGCAAAGTCCGAACTCAACGGTAAACCAGTAAACCTGAACAAAAACAAAATCATTCATAGTAGGTAACACCCCACCGACCCACTTCTGAAACGCAAAGTTGTACAGACACATTTCGCTAAGCAGGGCCCTTAAAAAAAAACATATGTTCGCAATCGCAAATAAGTATTTGATGATATAATTATTTTGATACAATAACATCTACATGCTATACGTAAGTAAACTTACAGTAGAGAGCTTTTCGATCTCAGAGTCAGATGCGCCAAGGGATGCGAGACCGATTTCTTGAGAAAACTGGGCAAAGCTGGGGTCAGCCAAGAGTGGGATGTGTCCAAGAAGTTCGTGGATACAGTCGCTGTAGGGAAATAAAAGATAAAATTTATATAACATATTTACATGCTTACACTCTGCTAGAGTAATAACAAGTTTAATTATTAGCGGTTAGTTCATCATAGCTTGCAGTTCAGCATCTGCCTGCGCTAGTGAGGCAGGGCTATTAATTGAATAATAGTCGCCTTTGATGGTAAACACTTCTTCTGAAGTGGAGTTGAAGCGTAGGTAACTGCATTAGAAGCGAGGCTTATAATAACGTTACAGTTCCATCAGAGCGCTCGCCCGCCTCTCAGATACGAGTATAACGGTTACACAGGGGTTCTATATCTAACTGAATAGACAGACCCTGAGCAAATAAAACAAGTGACATTGAATTTAATACTTTGTAAATTAATTAGTCCGGTCTATAATTAGTAAGGTGTGATTTGGGCCAATTTACATAACATCAACAAGGACTTAGTTACGTAATATTTCCGTAAAAGGCTTCTCAAGGTAATTGTCATGTTATTAACAATTCTGATCCTAATTAAACTAAGTCTCATTACAAACCAAATAAAAATACTTTATTTAAAAAATTATCTTCTGGCATATTATTAGCGAATCTCATGTCGTTATCTCGCTCGTTAGTCATTCATTATACATTAGATTTTTTGTTTGTGTCATGTTAACTACCTACCTACCTACCTATTCAGTAAAGCTGAACCACTGTTTTTTGCACTTGTTTTATATTATTTGTAGAAATTAATTGATAGCGAATTTCGTGTTAGCATTAGATAATTGAATATATGCTTACGGTTCAGGGGTGTGGAAGGGCGAGTTGGCGTGACGCACATACTGGGTAGATTGGAAGACACGGAAGGCGAGGGAAGCCAGGAAGTCGCGGGCGGTGAGCAGACCAGCAGCCGGGCGGAGTGTGAAGCCAGTGTGCTTGCGGAGGAAGTTGCTCACGTCATCCAACTGCGGGATGCGGTGCGGCACAAATATGTCAGCAGACTGCAGCTTTCCGAAGGCAGCCTTATATTCCTTGCACGCGTGTTTGGGCATCAGGTCCAGTACGGTGTTGAACACTCGCTGCCATGTAGAGTTCTCAGATTCGGTGTAGGTGATAGATGGAATTGGGTCGTTGTATTTGTAAGCGAAGGCGATCTCGGCAATCTGCTTCCTGCGCTCCCTGTAATCCTTATCGGCGAAACCGGGATGGTTCATGTCGAGCTCCGGCTCGTATTTGGTCATGAGATGGTTGCAGTTGTCGAGATCGGAGGCGTGGCGGGGGAACCACGGAGTCTTGTTGGAGATATTGTTCTCCGAAAGAAGGTTGACTCCGGCGAAAGAGGTTGACTGTCGAAGGGATCTGATGAGCTGGAGGAGGTTGGAGCGGGACATGCTGACTTTCACGAGGGCATCGAATTGCATGCCGGAGATTTGGGATGGGCGGGTTTCGAGGTGCTGGACGCAACCCTTGTAGTTGTCGATGGTCTTGAGGATGCGCGCGAGCGAGCCCATTCCATCGCGCATGTGGAGCAACAAGGCGGCTTCTTGCAAAACTTGCTCTGCCTCAGGGGATTCACTTGCTGCATTTTGCAGAATTACTTCCTCCTCAGTCAGAGTGTAATCTGTAACAAATAGGTTTCATTGAGCTTAAACTAGGTCTAACTGCAGTATACGTTGTTATTACAGTGTCAGCTTTTATATTAGGTACCAATTGATAATTATTAAGTTTTAAATACTGACCCTCATCCACCTTCCCTCCTTCATCTGTGACGTCGGCATCGGCTATAAAATAAAATAAAAAAACAAAACATAAAATAAGGAAAAACAAAAAGAAAAATTATCAACATAATAAAATAAAATAAAATCAAATTACCAAGATGACCGTTCTTAGTTTCGTCTTGGTGTGTTTCATCTTCGACAGTCGGTGACTTATCGCCATTGCCAATATGAATACCATCTTGGATGAATTCGGATTCCAAGCCAGAGTCTATATCGAAAGAAATAAATAAAGAAGATCATAAATAAAAGACAAACAAACATAAAATAAGTTCAAACAAAGCATTGGTGATGATGAAACGACATTAATAATAAAACTAGTAAAATTTGGAGTTGTACAGGTTAAAGTTGTTATATGTAGTGTTACTTACCATTGGCGCGGGCGCGAGCCTCCTCAAGCACGCTTTGTTTGGTCTGTTTGACAACTAGAGTTTCGAAGCGGGCGTCGTCAACGAGAGAGCGGCGGCGTGATGGGTAGCCGTTCTGAAACAAACAATTTCGGTTTTTACAACCTTTTTGACTAAGACCTATGCCACCTTCCTGACAGAGACCAATCTTCTGGATAATTTAGAAGGTTGGAATTGGTAGGTATGTTGTTAGAAAAACCATGTGCTATATTTATCCATAGGTTAAAAGCTTAATAGCGAGTAAATCCAAAAAAGTTATTTAAACCAATATACCAATAAAGTACTTATTAGGTATCTGACCGATGAGAATAAAATATGTTTAGGTATGTATTAAATGCATTGTTGATTGTAAAATTCAAATTAGTTAACGACTATTATAAATAGTAGGTACCTACTTGTTCGTATGACCGCGAAGTTCAATTATTATATTACATCAATAATTTTATTGCTTTATTAAGTTCCGTTTATTTAATTGTTTGGAGGTAAATAGTTTTAATTGTTGTTTAATCTCCTTGAGCTGTTTATACTTAGTTTATTACAATGCAAGGGTCAATTCTCATTTTTATTTTGGTTTTTGACGACGTTTTTTCTATATGCATTATTATTAATCAATCGAAATCCAAGGTACTTGATCTAGTAGTGTAGATAAGTGATTATGAAATGAATAAAAAAATACTATCACAAAATGACTCGTAAAGTAAAAGCCATAACGTTCCTCCACGATTCGAACAAAAGCGTCTCAAAGTAGGTTCATCTCCTAAATCCTTATAAATATAAAGCGGTCACATCGCGTTATATTTCATGTGAGCGTATGAATTGCTTTTACGAAGTTCCTAAGCTTATTTCCTGAGTGCGACCGACGGTAAAGTGCTGCCATTACGAGCTCCCCCCGTCAGGAAGCGCCATCTCGCACTGAAATCTTTCAAAGGAACAGTTTCTAGCCCAGTGCGCTCGAAAGGAGTCAATTAAAGTAAAGTTCTTACTTTACAGTCTTTGAAATGGTACGCACGACTTTCAGACGGCACTTTAGGTCCCCCAATTAAACTTTTCTTATCTCCAAAAAGTTGGAACCATGTACGAAATTCTTTGTAAATATCCATAAACTGATTAGTTTCCATAAACACTTATTATCTACCTTCCTAATGTAAGGGAAAAACCAAAAAATATTTAAATTAGATGAATGGATTTTTGATAAGTAACTAATTTAGTTTTCCCTCGCTAATTGCTGTCTTCAAAACCACTGATACAAAGTTTCCACTGAGTTAGATAGCAAGGCGATGATGCTAGAGTGTGAGATTCGCTACCGCTCTTGCTATGGCATCAGCCTGCGGGTGACGCGGCTTATGCCTGGGCGCGCAGGCGCAGGCGGCGAGACCTAGCATTTTCCACTAGAGTGGCCGCGCGAACCTAACTATGTATGTCAAGGGTTGCGCTAATCACCTGCGATTGTTATTGAGCCCCTGAAATGCATAATAAGCAACATAATTCTCTTCTTATTAATGTCCGAAGATCGGTAGGAACATTATTTATTTAAATTCACGAACATTAAGATTCCTCTGTATTATAAAATAATCTAAAATAAATGTATATTATTCGGATAACAAATTTTTAGCGCATTTTTTCCTTTTTTTCTTCGGTCGATTTGCATATCAAAGTGAAGGTTTATAAAATTTGCATGCTAATGCCAATTAACAATTATTTTGTGCACGTTGTGACCGCCAGGCCGAAATTGCGGAAACGACTACAAGTGTCATGCGGTAATGTAAAGGTCCGCCTAACTGGAGCGGGCAGGATTCGGAATCCGGTTTCTATAGCCTTGATGGGCCCGAGTGGCCACTTCACCGTTCCAATCGGTCGACGTTTAATTAAGCGGAGCCGAGAGCGCCGGACACCGACCTGCGTACGATCCTCCACAATCAAACCTATCCACTGTGTGATTGATTGATCTTATCATATTACGAACTCATCTATAACTCAGTATACTTATTATCATTTACATAAATTAACATAGAAACGGTAACATCTGCGTTAAATTTTTTACTTTGATCATCTGACCGCGAAGAGTTTTAATGGTCAAGGGCGGATGGTAACCTCGAAATTGTTGTAAACATAGATCTTGGCTCTGCTACCTATGTTTGCGTGACGATAATAGGTAATTAGCTGAAATTAAATGCAAAGAAAGATAATGCTTCTGCTTTGTTCCGTTATCCTTGCCTGTATTATCAAATGTGACAAGTGCGAATGCATGATGCATCGTGACCGAATGTAATTTTACGATATTTAGAATTATCTGCGTGCTCCAGCGAGCGTCGCGGTGCCTTGCATTCCGACCTTCGATGGTCAAGGAAACACAATCGTACAGGAGCCAATTATAAAACACACGCTAGTTACAACCTGATTATCGCAAAGCACATGTATATGTGAGTCAATAGGCAACATTATGAAATATAATATAATATACAGGTCTGTTCAAAGGATTTGATATTAGTCGCAGTCTAATCACCATAATTATGATCGTATAAACAAACTCTTAAACGTTCGCAGCAGTACTTATTTCGCAAAAGCTTTCGTGATCTACGGATATTCAATGAAAACTACCATGGAAAATTATTCAGACAATAGAAACATAATTGCAAAATAATCTACAAGATGAGGTAACCTATTACGACTCAACGCCTTGAATATTGACAATGGTAATTAATCTTGCAGTAGACATTGTTGAGAGTCATTATTAGCGGAATCTTTTTCTTCATCGGTATACGGTAATGAGAAGAAAATATCTGGCCACGTTAACATCGTGGGGTTATGTATGTACGAGGGAGCGATTCTTTGTCAACAATGACTTATTTATTTTTATTATTTGTTCCGCAACGGTTACGCAATTGTCACACGATAATAAGACGCGAGAAAGTGTTTATGCGACGCATTAATTGTTACTTAATTATGACTTGGAATAATGACATTAATGTCCGGGCCCTGTCTCGCTCGCCGGATCCACGTAATAGCACCCAATTGAGACGAGCCTTTACACAATTAACCAAAGATTTGTCAGAGAAAACGTTAAATTCTTTTCGAAAGACTGGATTCGTATCCTTAGCTATAATACATACTTTCACACGATTTCTTTATTTTGCCTCCTTTTGGTGCATTATCTTGATTTCATCGTACGCAAAGTTATTATTATAATGTAGTTTACACGATTTTTGTACTGCAGATTAATTTCTTGATCTTTAAAAGGGCTTTATAAATAATGTTGTGCTCATTGTCAGTTCTTGGACAAGGCCGATGTGTGATTTGACAAGTAGGTAACAAGCTAAGTAATGTTGCTTGTGGAGATTATGACGTGCGGATAAGTTAAGGCCACTGCTATGACAGTCACGAATGGTAGTGGAACTGAATAAGCACCTAGTAATTAGGACAATGTCTTCAAGAGTTAGTTAAAAGGACGAACGAAGGTGGGAACTAAGATTGCAATCTTTTAACAAACAATGCAATATGGTGCCAAACTGCATTTTGGAATAGAGGTATTTGACATAATAATTTTGATGCGAATGACTTGTTTGCAGTTTGGAAAATCTATTAAAATTAATTATGTTTACATATGGAAATGAAGAGGCATTTACCCAGAAGTGGGGTTTACCGGGCTGATGATGACGATGATGAGCTCGAATATAAATTAGAAAAATATGATATTTAAACAATACTTAATTTCGGTGTATTTTCCTCAAAACAACATTTTATTATTCGATATAATTTTTAAATTCACTTAATACTTAGCCCTATGTTTTTATATATGTAATGATTCGTTTTCAATGTACTCAATAATAACCTAACTAATTTATTGGGGTTATAACTTGTCTGTGTAAGTATAATTCAATATTTACTATCCTAATGTTCCATAGCACCCGATTGATTAATTATCTCGATAGTTTTATTGGGAGCAGGTTTATTGTATTTGTTTACATATTAAACATGCTGTTTGGGACGTTGTAAATACTTCTGTTTAAAGTTATTACACTTTAGGCAAAGTTAATTTTGGTCAGTGCGTTATTTCTAAAAGTTGGTTTATACTTAGTAAAGCGCAAAATAAATAAATGAGTTATTGTAAACTATTGTATTAAATAATGCGGAAAATTAAATTATTGATTTAAAAGCGCACATTGAAAAGATACGATTTTTATCTTAATGGCCGGTCACTCTAATTATTTCTGTTGTTAACCACTTTTATAGATACTCTAAGAAGTGAAAAAAAAACTGTCAATTGTAATATTTAAGGTTTTTTTCTCCAGAAACACAAACAATCGCGAACGAGATAATCCATAATTGGTGACCGGCCACAAGAGCTTGAATGGAACGTTTGTTTATCCGTGCAAAGCAAACAAAGAGGGCCCAGAGACCAGACCCTGGTCAGCGGGCAGAAGGCAGAGGAAGGTAAGCTCCTCACCTCGATGCTGTAGGATTTCTTGATGGCGAACATCTCGCGGTTCTTCTGGGCAGCTGCGACGGCCATTGCTTCTCACGACACTCCACTGGGTTCCTTTGGGCCTGAACGCGGGGTTCACTGCACGCTTAGCTAGCGTATGTCTGCGAAAGCTTTGTGTCTTGACCACGGGCTGATGCCAGTCTGTCTTTGACTTGAGCTGTCGTATTACTATAGCTAACTAAACTTTGGATTGCAAACAGACCAATGCATGATGACCGTTCGCAAGAACAGTTTAAATAGTGTTAGGCGCGCCTCCCACCCCGCAGCGCCTTTCGTCGCGCATGCGTCACAGCCAGCGCCCCGCGCACCTCTTGCGCCTCCTGTGAGTCCTGCTGCAGCTCTGACGCCTGCAGCATCTCTCGCACCGGCACCACGGCCACGGGACCTATTCCTATATTAACTACCAGACACTTTTAGATTAACTTCATACATGAAACATGGTAAAATTATCGGGAGGTTTATTTTACAAGTAATTTTACTCCCGTGTAATCCAGGTTCTTAGTTAAGGTTATAATTAAAAATTATAAGCTGTCTGTAATAAATATTGTATTTCTACTAAGTACATACATGCAAATAGTGCTGCACTGGTTTCCTCAAGGTTAATTATTTTATCATTGATTATTTTAACTTGAAATTCACGATGAATATCGCAAATCCTTTATCAAATGTACTATGCGGAAATTGAGCTGTCAAGTCCAGTAGTTGAAAACCATATCCGGCTAAACAGTTCGACCTACCTAATTCATTTTTGTTTTTTTGGATAAAGTTATCGATAGGTGACACAGGCGGTTCCTGTTAAAGATCCTTGTCAGAATCCGGCGGTAATTCATACAACCATTGTTTTAAAGGATGTTATATAATATTGTAAACTAAGTTTTCTTTCGATTCTTTTCCGACTTGACTTGGCCAGGGCCAGGGTCGATTGTTCGATTAACCTTCAAATTGGACAGACAGTTAATGTGTATAACGTAACAACTGCTGCATAACATCTAAACTAACAATGTTAGGCAACTTCGTAAACTTGTAGAGGGTCAGTTCTGTGCCATTTTTCAGACTACTCTTTTATTGACTCTATCAGGAAAAAGTTTTTCAATTTTGCAATCAGTAACAGAATCTATAAATGAAAAGTATTTGTGTGCTCTGTAGTCTCAATAAAATGTGTATCGAAAACTTGCAACTAAGTTAATTCAAGAAGTAATAATCTACTAAAGACTTATTGTCACTCTTAATATTATAACTATTTAACTTATAATGTCATAAACCTTAACTCATAAGGCCACGTGAATAAACCACTAAAATCGACAATATTTCAAATAAGATCGTTCAATTAAAATATACAATAACTACGGAAAACCGCAGACAGAGTACCTCTTAATGACATTGATTCGGAGGTAAATTACAGAAACCTACCTGTCGATGTAGTGTGTCACTCGGATGAGTGACGCTTTAAATGTTGTCATTTAAAGCCACCGTCACCGAACGAGCTGGTGACAGCTAAGAGCAAGCTAAGAGTGACCACTAGGTTCTGGTATCATGTTTGTCAAAGACACGGCAGCCACGCCACAAGTGGTAGCGACCATATCATGGGGTTTTTATTCCTAGTTTTAAAGGTGGATGCAGAGTTATCAATTTTATACAAAAGTTTGACGCACAATACGCGTAGACGGTATTAATAACAATAATCTAGATGCCGCGTATTAAATAATATTTGCAATTTATAATATTATTACGAAGATAATCTTTGGAACTTTCTATGGATAAGTTTAAGCGTTATATCTTCATAATTATATTATCAATTGCAAATGTTATTTGATACGCGGCATCTTGATTTTCTAAACTATTTCTCCATATATAAAATATTACTTTTAATTGTACCGTCTACGCGTATTATGCGTCAAAATTTTGTACAACTCTGCAACCACCTTAACCACCGCTACGGGCCTACACACTTAATTCTATATACTAGTCGAAACATCGATAACGAAACATTAGTAGAACAGTCCCGCCCCTGACCACTTGCTGTCGTGTCCAACTTCTAATCTAATCTTTGTAAAATTTTGTCAATATCTAGATAAACTTGGCGTTGTACGGTAACTTTAAGGATTGTTTTATGCACAAAACACCATAAAAATGGTGGGCTCAGTTGCAAGCCGGGAGCAGGCAACCGACAAGCGTCTATCCAATAACAGATCAAGCATTCCTGCCACTAGTGATAAGTGTACCACTGCCCTTATTAACACGTCACATTATGATTGGGTTTATCGTCCTCCGAGGTCGTTACGTAGAACATCATAATTTGGACATCTTAAACATTAGACAATTTTGTCAAGCGAACTGGTTTTTTCATTTAGGAATTTTGAATGGGATTTTAAATACTTATTGAGGCGAAATACATTACTACGCTGCCGTATAGCCTATATATGAAAATTATTGTAAAACCAGTGTCTAAGCACAGAATAATAGAGTAAATAGGTCTATATACTATATACTATTACCTATAGGTATACTATTACCTATAGGTACCTACTAGATACTCTTTTTTAGGGTTCCGTAGTCAACAAGGAACCCTGATAGTTTCACCATGTCCGTCCGTCTGTCCGTCTGTCCGCGGCTTAGCTCAGAGACGCTTAGTACTGGAATGCTGTAATTTGACATGGGTATACATATTTTTCACCCCGACAAAGTTGTAAAATAAATGTTAAAAAAAAAAAATTTTTGTGTACTTCCCCTACGCGAAAAGTAGGGATGCTATTTGTTTTATCGTGTATCCCATGGTGTGGGGTATCGTTGGATAGATCTTTTAAAAATATAGTGGGTGTGGGAAAACCATTTTTCGATTTAGGGATCCGTTAGCGAAATATTAAGCTTTAAAGTGCAAATTTTTGTTAGAGTCAAGTGTCCCTCCCCCCTGCTAGCTAAACAGTTGTTTCTGGATACGTGAAAACATTCACGGCAGTAGTGTATATAACGAAGTTAAACCTATCACCGCTAAGTAGGCTTTACAAGTTAACGAGTAATAGTCGACAAACTTGTAAAATATATTTTTTAGACTTTATTAGCCGTTAAAACGTAGTATAAAACAAAAAGCCCCCTTCTAAGTCCGTATATTCTGACGGGTAACTACGGAACCCTACCCTGCGCGTGGCTCGACACGCACTTGGCCGGATTTTATACTGTGCTGGTGCCGCAATGCCAACGTTACATGGAAACAAACCCTGAAGAATAATATAACCTAATCGCAAATCTGACTATCACTTACGTCAGAAACCACCAACAATGTCTATTCTCTCTCGGCTCAGTAGAGAAACCGATAAAAATCGAGATGTGCCTCCGTCCTTATCATTTTACGCATGCCAGAAAGAGCGCGCATGACGTTTTTCTCGTTTAAACTCTTTGTCGTGGGTGGCATGCTAGCGGTGCTGATAAGATACAGCCTCAATCACCTTGAACATGTGTTCACAAATGAATGTGAAAAACCTAAAAATCTGCTGTCCCATACATTCTGGTCGAGTAGGTTTGAAGTTTGTATGGAACAGTAGATTTATTTCCTGATTTCGATGTTGGTCCCGTAGAGAAAGAGCATCTCCCGAAAAAACTTTCAGCACGCTTAGAAATACCCTGTGCATATAGGGTCCTTCTTAATATGCTGACACTTTTTCAAGGGGATGAACAGACGGTCAAACTGAAAATCTTTTTCTACGGCACCAACATCGAAATCACGAAAAAAAATCTGCTGTTTTGTGTGGAACAGCTGATTTTTTTTCGGGATTTCGAGCTTGGTCCCGTAGGAAAAGATGTTCTGTTTGATGATCCGATCATCCCCTTAAAAAGTGTCAGCATATTAAGAAGGTCCCTGTATACAGAATGTAAACTAACTAAAGGCAAACCTTTAAACCACGTACTCTACCCATCAACCTGAACAACTCTTACTTGCAAGCCTGTCAGCGCAAAAAAAAATTGCTGATCCATACTAAACTGCAATGCCTACAGCACTTAAACGTATGAAAACGCTGATTTTTTTTGTTCTGACGGGTTTGCTCTGCATAGTAATAGTTGTTCAGGTTGATGGGTAGAGTACGTGGTTGAAAGTAGTAAGTTTACATACTGTACAGGGTGTTAGGATAAACAGTTGCATTGCTTTAAGGGGTGATTGTACCCATGATACTGAACAACTTTCCCAAATAAACCTCTAGGGAATACGTAAAAAAATTTTTGGACTTTCCATACTAAATGCAATCTGCTGATGGAACGTTTGTTTGAAAAGTGGAATTATTTTTGCGAATTTCCTATTGGTTTCTTCGGGAAAGTTGTTCAGTATCATGGGTACAATCACACCTTAAAGTAATGCAACTGTTTACTCTAACACCCTGTATTCAGGGTTTTCCATTTTTTTTACGAATGTGTATAAATTGTTCGATTACATTTGATTGGTTGGAAAATCTAAACACGACCGTTTACTATCATTAGAGCCGATGATTCATATCGACACCTGTGCCAACTAAATATTTACCGATCGCGTTAGATACGACGGACATTCGTTATAATTGCTTGACTTCCTAG
Source organism: Agonopterix alstromeriana (assembly GCA_963924505.1). Classification (NCBI taxonomy): domain Eukaryota; kingdom Metazoa; phylum Arthropoda; class Insecta; order Lepidoptera; family Depressariidae; genus Agonopterix; species Agonopterix alstromeriana. Next base: position 17,928,931 of record OZ004661.1, read on the forward strand.
ATAGTCGGGGAAATCTACGAATTTTTGTATGGAGTAGGTTGCATTAATTGCATTTTTGGTGAAAATTTGGATTATAGTAGATACACACCTGAAGAACATAAATTCTCAATAATCCCCAATTTTTTATGTTGTATTATTGAATTATTAAGACATTTACAAAACATTAAATTGAGGTATGAACAAAAAATTGAAAACTGGTGATTATGTACTGGATGGCTTCATTCTATACGTTTTACTTATAACAATAATAATCCTCGGTTAATATCGTAAATTTGAGTAGATATTTAATATTTAGTAAGTCTCCAAAAATTATAACCTCAAAACTAAATTATTTACTGTTTGTTTTCACACATTAAATTTGCCTTTTTATAATTAACTATCTCTATTGCTGGTATGCTTGTAGAAATATTTTTAGAAATAAGCTTGCCATTTATATATTAATATCGATATTAAGGTATTTCTCAGGTTCCTGAGCCTATATAACCACGAAATCTCGACATAAGTGTTATAAACTAACAGTAATATTAGTTCAAACACAATTTACTAAAGTGTCTTTAATGCAATCTCAAACCTTATTTTTCCTAGACTAAGATTGGAAGTAGTTAATCTCTTCTCAGCTATGTTTTTGAGCAAAAAAATCCTAGATTCAGAGATTAGCATAGATACAATTACATTACAAACTACTTGACACTGGCGGAATAAAAAATAAAAAGGGGTAAAGTGCGAGTCGGGCTACTCGCGCACCGGGTTCCGTACCACACCACCACACAAAATATAAACTTACAAAAAAGTTTTGTTTTCTCCCGGACCGGCGCGAGACCGACTCACACTTAGCCGGTTTTATTATTTATTGTTATACTGTAGAGTTCGCTCTTTAATCACACCAAGTTTGACGCTTGTATGTATTACCGTTTTACGATAGAGCGAGAAGAAAAAACGTTGATAAAAACTAGTTTCTTGTAAGAGGACCCCCTTAAATTTTTACTTTTTGACAGATTTTTTAACAAATCTGCCGTAATAATATTCTGTGAAAATGTCAACTGTTTAGCTATTACGGTTCAAAAGTTACAGCCTTAAATAGGTAGGACGGACCACGTAGGCTTAGTAATAGGGTCACGTTTTCACCCTTTGGATACGGCACATTAAAAAAGGTTATGAAAATGGTGTTTAGGTGTATCTGACTCCAAATAAACGGATTTTTTGGTTTATTTGTTCGACCATCAGGCAAAAACTAATTACGATTAAAGTTTTTATGTAAAAACTTGTATAATTATTTTTTTCCCCACTACCATGACGACGGGTGCTGGTGCGGACAAAATTGCGTGCAAATGCTGATTAGGTTGACAATTTTGGATTTGCTAGAGATTTTGGAACTATACAACGTGTTAATGAATAAGTGCAAAACCTCATACACCCCAACTGATTTATAACAAAAAAATTCGATTAAAACAAAAATTTCAATTATTTTATAGTTATTCGCATTTTAAGTTTTGAGGCAAAAATGATTTGTTATCATTTCAGTAATGAATGAAAGCGCTAGCGGGCTCATGGATACATTTTAAGAACCTTGTTTTGGTATTAAGTAGGGTAAGAGTGCCCGAGCGGTGGGTTGAGATCTGGTTCAGTAAATTTAAAATTTGACAAACAAATTATTCAATGTTTGGAAAAAATTACCTATGTTGTAAACATGATAATTCGATTCAGCTCTCGATTCTAAACAAACTACTTTCTAGTTTTGCGTTAATTCATTAACACGTTGTATATATAGTTAATCATTTTAACGGGTTTTTATTGTTTTTGATCTGACTGATCAGTTATCCCGTGATCATGGCAGTTGCAACACTGCTGAAATATCGGGAACTCCAAAAACAATAAAAACGCAGTAAGAACCCGTTAAAATGATTAACTTCAGCTTAATTAATGACCGCGTAAATCTCAAAAATTGTGTTATATATATAGTACTGTAGCCCCGGGATTTTTTAATTAGCAAAAAGATAATTACAACATAAAAAACGAGCCAAGTGCGTCGGGTTACGCGCAGGGTAGGGTTCCGTAGTTGCCCGTCACAATATATGGACTTAGAAGGGGGTTTTTTATTTTATAATACGGTTTAACGGCTAATAAGGTCTAAAAAGTACATTTTACAAGTTATTCGACTATTACTCGTTAACTTGGAAAGCCTACTTAGCGGTGATAGTTTTCTTTTTCACTTAACTTGACTCTATCAAAAATTTTCAATTTAAAGCTTAATATTTCGATAACGGATCCCTTAATCGAAAAATGGTTTTCCCACACCCACAACATTTTTAAAAAATCAATTTATCTACACCATGGGGGAGACCAGAAAAAAAATTCTGACTATTTTTTTTTCTTACTGCGGATTTTGATCTGTAAGACTTTGGTTTTTAGGATTCCGTAGTCAAAAAGGAACCCTTATAGTTTCGCCATGTCCTGTTATACAACGAACAATTTCTTTTTCAAAATTTCCCCGTTTTTGAATACCAGCATTGTGGGATTTCCTTCCCATGCCCCTTTTTGTTTATTTAGAAAGTAAAAGTATAAGGCGAATGGCCCGGGATTCCCTCTGGCTGGTCAGGTGTTGATAAGTAAGGCTGACGGAAACTGCGTTGCAATGGGGGCTTGTGAGTTGCTAAGTATGAGTCAGAGGTGGCCAGACGGCGGCACAGCGTCTACCAGCGTTTTGCGATTTGACGACTAACATGTTATAGGGGCAATTGTATTTAGCAATTACAAATTTAAAAAAATACAACGCCAAAAACAAACATTTAAAAAGTAAAAAATATTTCGATCACCTATTTGGGGATTTAAGCAAATGTATGTTTTTAAGATATAATGCTACCGCTATGACCGCTATGAAATGACCATTGATTTTTTTACAATTTACTTTTTATATGTTTGTTTTTGGCGTTGAGGGGTTTTTTAAATGTTAATTCATAATTTTTTAAATTACATGAAAACTGCTGAATCGATTTTTACCCAATATAGCTAAGAACCACCGCAAGAAAACTTGTCCTACTAAATCGGTCCATCCGTTCGAGAGCTACGATGCCACATACATGCAGACAGACACACAGACATTGTGAGTCGAAAAACCGACAAGTGTGAGTCGGGCTACTCGCGCACCGAGGGTTCCGTACCACACAACATATTAACTTACATAACAGTTTTGTTTTCTCCGGGACCTTTCGCGGCCACTTGGCCGGTTTTTATTATTTGTTGTCATACTTTTAGAGTTTGTTTGATAATCACACAAAGTTTGACGCCTGTATGTATTACCGTTTTTAAGATAGAGCGAAAAATTGATAAAAACTAGTTTCTTTTATTATGACCCATCTTAATTTTTAACTTTATTGTCATTTTTCTTATTTATTATCGAATCTGCCATAATAACGCACATTCTGTGAAAATTTAAACTGTCTAGCTATTACGGTTCAAAAGTTACAGTCCTATATAGGTAGGACGGACGGACAAAGTAGGCTTAGTAATAGGGTCCCGTTTTCACCCTTTGGGTACGGAACCCTAAAAAATTAGTTCGACTACTCGGGTTGTTGTCAGAAATATTTTGTTTATGCAGAAGTAGAAATAGATCAAGCAAACCGAAATGAAATTATACCCTCAATACGAATCGGTTGTGGCTAGAGCTCGTTCGGTACAAAACATGAGCGAGCTCGTCTTTTCTCCGCTCTACGAATTCATAATAGACAGAGCTATACAGGATGTAAGGAAAAGTATCATTAACCTTTAAAACACATACTCTACCCATCGAACTGAACAACTTTAACTATGGGAGCAACTACTAAACTGCAATACCTACTCGATTCAAACGTATGGGACAGCTGATTTTGTTTTTGTTCTGACAGGTTTGTTCCCATAGTAAAAGATGTTTAGTTTGATGGGTCGAGTATGTGGTTTGAAGGTTAATGATACTTTTCCTTACACCCTTTATAGATCATACCTACGAATCGGTAATAAATATAGAGCTAGATTATACTTACACAGGGTGTTAGAGTTAACAGTAGCATTGATTTAAGGGGTGATTGTACCCATGATACTGAACAACTTTCCCTAAGAAACCTATACGAAATTAGAACAAAAAAAGCTCGTTTCATACAAACGTTTGATCAGCTGATTGCATTTAGTATGGAAAGTCCGAAATTTTTTTGCTAATTTCCTATAGGTTTCTTAGGGAAAGTAATTCAATTGTTTACCCTAACACCCTGTATTTTTCTAAAATTAACTATATTAATTTTCGTTGCCTGTCAATGGCGTTGACCCAAAAATCGCGCTATTTTTTTGTTTTTTGTTAATCTTCCGAACAATTCTTGCTACCTGCTTTGAGAATCATCGTCTGAACATTATACCTACAATGGCTACGGAACCCTAACAAGGGCGAGTCCGACACGCTCATGTTGATAACAGTAATTCGCATATATTTTTCTTTGTTTACATTTTAATGTTGTCTATAAAATAAAGATTTTTCTTTGAGATTTTTGGTCTTTAATGGCATTTCCTTAAACAACGGCTTTTAAAAAAACAATACTTTTTGAGGAAAATAAATGAAACAAACTAAATTTACCTGCCCAAGGTTCATCAATAAACTACTCTTGCGCTTCTGGGTAAACTTAACCGGTAAATCCCGGGGAGTAAAGGACGAGCGCGTGCGTCATTTAGTACTCAGAAAATGTTTAGTAGGCAGGTACTAATGGGGAACTTGCACAGATTTATATTTTAGTGTACCTATTCATAAAGATTTAAGGCTTTTAAAAATATACCATAACCAGAAATGGTAAAATATGCACAAATCATTTAGGTAAGTTAGTTATAGCCGAATCCAAGTGGGCCATACTCCACCACGCAGGCCCAGTGCGGGTTGGTGGAGGCAAGTTAGTGGTCAACTTGCAGTCAGATATTTTTCAAGCAGCCTTAATAGGCCTCTGACCTGGCTTATTGAATAGTGACAACGCCAGCTGACGGAACTATCCGAGACTAACTGCTTAACGTGCCTTCTGAAGCACGAAAACGCTCAAGATGAAATACCACTAAACGGTCACCCATCCAAAGACTGACCGAACCTGGCGTTGCGTTGCTTAATTTCGGTGATCGTTTCCAATGCCGAAACTCACTACGTCAACGAGCGCACAAATCATTTATGTATTGCAAATCAAATGTTGACTTTTCAAATTACGCGCCAAAACGCTCACTGCCATGACGTGACGTCACTCCTTTGCATGACGCGTGAAGTTCATCACATATCATCCGCTATAATATGTTGCCGTACTTTTTTAACGCACGTTAGTTGCTACTTGCTAATCGCCTCGTCACTTTGCGCTGATTGGTGTTTGAAATTACGTTCCGTTCCACGTAACTTATAATTGAAATATTTCGTAAAAAATATAAACTTTAGAATGAATCTTTCAGTAATGTTCTATTCACAACTATTATTATTGAATTATTAAGATGATTCCTTATTATACTTTTGGTGCAGGTTCCCTATTGTAGATTGTTCTTTCGGAATGGGCTTGGAGTTCTGGTCCCTTGGTGTCTTTGGACGCTTTTGGAGATTGATGATTTTGACTTGATATAAGCGTGTTTTACACTTTATTCAGTCACATCATCGTGTGAAATCCGAATGATTGACTAGTAGGTAGGTACCAGAATGCTAATTTCAATGAACTCCTTGAGATGTAATTAAAATATTTTTTTCTTCTAATATTACTAGCTTAATTATTTTGGCCTTGAGTACGCATAAAACTTAAGCCAGTAATGAATGATCAAATATGTTTAGCCAGCGATTAGCTGATTAAAGGCGCAAATGTGTATGTTACTCACAGATACAATAAGTAATTTAGTTTGACAAGAATGTCTTATTACTTATAAATAACTTTATTAAGAGAAGTTTAATCCGAATGCGTAAATGCGCGGTGTATACAAACGTAGAAACTAATCTCTGTATTAGTATGAAGTAAGATTTTCGTTAAAATATACAGTTTTAACGCGAGGATTAATTTAAGATTAGTATGGAAATGTATGAGGCACTGTATCTTCAAAACTATATATTTTAACAAAAATCTGACTGCATACAAACATAGAGATTAGTTTCTAGATTGTTTCTGAAAAATGTCATTGACTTTAATTGAGTTAGTATTGAAAATATAACCAGACTTCGTTTGTATGGAGCGCGCTCCGAATTATTGGGTCACGAAATAATAGGTGGCAGGTTTGATTCACGGTTAGGTCATGGTCAAAGTTTAACGGTGCCCTGTTAGTAGATCAAGCTATAGTACTCATATACAGGGTACTTCTTAATATGCTTGACACTTTTTAAGAGGACGATCAGACCATCAAACTGAACAACTTTCTCTACGGGACCAACATCGAAATCGCGAAAAAAAATCTGCTGTCAAATACATTTGGCTTGAGTAGGTTTGCAATTATGTATGGAACAGCTGTTTTTTTTCGCGATTTCGATGTTGATGATATAGAGAAAATTGTTCAGTTTGACGATATGATCATCCCCTTAAAAAGTTTCAGCATAAGTAGCCGATATTTTATCTTATCTTATTTAAGAGCTACGGTTTTCTCGGTGAAATATTCGCCAATCCTGTCTCTTTTCCGCTAGTGTCTTGAGTTGGATGAGGGCAGCGCAGGACCGGTCGTTATGGTTATCCTTGGGGGAGGCCTATTTCCAGCAGTGGGTGTCCATCGGCTGAGATGATGATGAGCTAGATAACTCTGTCTAGGTCTTCATCTGTCTCTCTTCCCCTCTATCTTCCCTTCCAATATGGTTTTAAGAAATTGTCGTTTCGTATCAAGTGTCTGATCATTTGTCTCAATCACCACATCTCAAAAACTTCCAGCCTATCTCGATCTCGTTTAGTTAATGTCTACGTCTCGCTACCATACAGTACAATGAAGATGTCTAACTAGAGGTCTACACTTTAATAATCGTTTTCGGATTTTGCTCGATTTATTTGCTTTCAAAAGGTGTTTTTTGGTCGTTGAAAGCTCTTTTTGCCAGAGCAATCTTTGTAGCGACAAGCTAAATCAGTCATCAATCGTCGTTATATGTTCACGACTCTATTTCCCGAAGGAAGTAAGAGAAATTTTATATGTAAAATGAACTTTTACATAATCTCACTAAAAATAAATTTGATTATCAAGGCCTTAAAGTTTATGTCATTTGTCGTGAAACAAAAAATTGAGCAACGGAAGAAAATGAGCAATTTGGCCTTCACACTCAAAGTATCCGCGTTTTTTGTTTGATGTCAAAATATAGTACAGTTTTTTATCAAGAGTATTTTATCAGTTGATCGAGCTTAATTAAGCTGTTCGAGTAAAATTTTTTGAAGCACGCTTGTCTTATAGAAACATTTTGGTTATCGTTGTATTTTTTAGGGTTCCGTACCCAAAGGCTGTAAACGGGACCCTATCGCTAAGCCTACGTTGTCCGTCCGTCCCTTCGTCCTACCTATTTAGGGCTGTAACTTTTGAACCGTAATAGCTAGACCGTTGAAATTTTCACAGAATATGCGTTATGACGGCGGATTCGTTAACAAATAAATATGATAAAAATACAAAATTAAGGGGAGTCCTCATAAAAGAAACTAGTTTTTATCAACGTTTTTTCTTCTCGCTCTATCGTAAAAACGGTAATACACACAAGCGTCAAACTTTGTGCGAGTATAGTGAAAACTCTACAGTATAAGTATAACTACAAATAATAAAAATCGACCAAGTGTGAGTCAGTCTTGTGTTAAAGGTCCAGGACAAAACAATTTTTTTGAGCGAAATGTTGTGTGGTGGTGTCGTACGGAACGCTCGGTGCGCGAGTAGCCCGACTCGCACTTGAGCAGTTTTATTCTATTCAATGAAATCTCTAGAACCTGATTTAATACTCCATTCATAAACCTACCTAGGGTCTTATTGTTTAACAACTCAATTCAATCGGTATCAAATCGACACGGTGTTTTTGGGCAGTTCTTAGCGATTCTATTACTTTTTAATACATATATTTACTTAATTAATTTCCGACAATGGATATGATCATCACAGAAAAAACTTTACTTCAATTTGCTTAGTACGTTACCTACCGATCTTGTTAATTATACAGGGTGTAAGGTAAAGCATCATTAACCTTTAAACCACATACTCTACCCATAAAACTTAATAACTTTTACTATTGGAGCAAACCGATCAGAACAATATATAATACCTCGGGAAATATAGTCATAGTCATAGTCATAGTCATAATAGTTTATTGCTTCATGTGGTGTCGTGAGCATATGCTTATGCGATCAGAACAAAAAGAAATATCAGCTGTCCCATACTAAACTGCAATACCTACTGGATTGAAATGTATGGGGTGATATTATTTTTGTTCTGACAGGTTTGCTCTCATAGTAAAAGTTGTTCAGTTTGATGGGTAGAGTATATGGTTTAAAGGTTAATGATACTTTTCCTTATACCCTGTATAAATTGGAAACTTACACAATAGCCGTACAGGATTTAAAATACCAACATGGCCAGAGAGTGGAATATCACAGAGAACCTTCTTACTTTGAGTTGAACTAAGAAAAGAAATTACAGCGTAGCATAGCATATGCACACGACTATATTCCCCAAAAGGGTAGTCAGAGATATTCTGAAACCTCAGAACATCCACGTTTCACTAGCAGTACCGAAACTCTGTCAAGTGTGACGGAGCCGCTCGCCACTTATAATGGACAGTGGGTAAAATATACGCCTCGAAATTGAAGCATGCACGTTTCTTCACGATGTTTTCCTTCACCGAAAAACTCATTTCACACACGGGTATTTCTGCATGGCGGGCAATAGGGTATCCGCCACTGGACCACGGCAATGTCATCAATCATAGCTTTTCTCCTCATATAACGTGCTGAACCCACGATACATCCCCCTAGTTAGGTAATCGGCAACCCTTTCATGCTATAGTATCTTGTATGTATCCAGGGGGAAGAGAAGGAAAGGTCGAATTTACAACCCAACAACCCCCCGAAATCCAAACATATGCAAAGAACAGTGATTACAGGTATTTAGTAACATAGTGATATAAGTATTAATTATTATAATATTGTGTAAATCTGCAAACGAAAAAATATACAAGGTGTTAGAAAAATACAAATATACATTAAAGGGGTGGTTTAGACTATCAATTTTTAACCACTTTCACTTTGAGACCAGTATCGAAATCACGAAAAAAAACGGATGTTCCATACTAAACTACAAATCTACTCAAGCTAAATGTATGGGACAGCTGATTTTTTTTTGCAAATTCGATGTTGGTCCCATACTGAAAGTTGTTCAGTTTGATGGTCTAAACAATTCCCTTAAAAGTTTATTTTCTTATGTATGTTCGTTTTGATAAAGGTACGAAAGGTTTAATTATGAGTAAAGTAGTAGCCAAAGATTTTTTTTTGTCTGCGCAGCGAAGACCAAAAAAATCTTTGGTAGTAGCAGTATAACTTTATTTGATCCTGATTTGTACAAGGTGTTACAAAAATACAAATAAACATTTAAGGGGGTGGTTTAGACCATCAAACTGAACAACTTTCACTATGGGACCAATATCGAAATCTCGAATGAAAAATAGGATTTTCCATACTAAACTACAAATCTAATCGAGCTAAATGTATGGGACAGCAGATAATTTTTTTCACGATATCGATGTTGGTCCTATAGCGAAAGTTGTTCAATTTGATGGCCTAAACCACCCCCTTAAAGGTTTTAAATGTTAATTTTGTCTTTTGTAACACCCTGTATACGGACCCTTATATAAATCGCCTCGCCTTAGCATTTCCCCTCTGCTAACATACAAGATCAAAAAATCATACGTATTAACATTTTATACCTTATCACTAAACGCGACAGCCTATACTTGTGGAACAATAATTTCGAACTGTAGCGACACAGTGTGTATTTCAAATCTGTTTGTTCAGCGATTTTGTATTAGTCCTACGGAGCGACTGGAACATTCGCCAGTCGTTCCCATACCACCGTACCGCTAGGTCAAATGTAACTTAGATTAAGTGCACTTAAATAAATAATTTAAATCAGAACTCTTTTCTGTCATCCCACTGCATCAACTTACGTCACCCCCTACAGTGGTGACCACCGACAAAGAACACGCAACCTTCAAGAAAATTTCGGCGGAACGACTCTCCTGCGCAAAGCGGATGGCAGGATAGACCTAGCGGCGTGCCGACTCAGCTCAACGTGACACCGACATGGAAACCACATGTGACTACCGAGAAATACAAGTGATTTGCGGGTCCCAGAGAGACGTCAAGATAAGAGGAATGGAATTTTGCTCCTCGTGGTGAATGACGACGTGAGTACGGTACAGCAGCTGTCGCCGTTCGAGGTTTGTTGGCTTCCCTCCGGGACGGGCGCCTGCTCCTGCTCGACGTTTCCTCGCACGCACCGAGTTTACGACGTTGACCCAGTCCAGTACATGTGGTGCACGCCTTGGAAGGTATGGATACCAAGCTGTACGCACATCATGGACGTTCAAGAAGACGACTTCGACTCACGCTACGTACCTACGCTACAGGGAAACAGCGTTGAATCTTAAATGTGTCGTGTATAGTGTGTTATAGTGTTTCGTGTGTTTAAATATATTTTTTTCTGTTTCCATGTCGTTCAAATTTTTTGTATGAACATGATAACGTATGTAAGCTTACAATACAGCGAATTATGTTGATCATATTTTGTATAAGTACAATTATTAAGAATTCACTATCTAAGGCTGTAATTGATAGTTTGTAACAGTAACTTCCGTCATTTGCGATAAACACTTGGATCAAATTTCATTTTAACTGTAATGTGCAATGTGCAACTTATGCTGATTTAGCATCGAGATTGTTTTGTTATACTTTGTCACCTATTGTAATTTAATGTGAAGTATGATTTATGATTGTTGAAATATTTTAGATTATGTTTTATTACTGTTTATTGAAAAATTTTGGGAAAATTTTTTGTTAAAGGGGGAGAATAATGTAGCGACACAGTGTGTATTTCAAATCTGTTTGTTCAGCGATTTTGTATTAGTCCTACGGAGCGACTGGAACATTCGCCAGTCGTTCCCATACCACCGTACCGCTAGGTCAAATGTAACTTAGATTAAGTGCACTTAAATAAATAATGTAAATCAGGAACTCTTTTCTATCATCCACGGCAACAACTTACGTCACCCCCTACACGAACTTATCACGTTTGGGGTTCACACGACACTGTTTTTCATGAATTTGAACATTCCATATTAGAATCTAAAACTAATGAAATAAAATTCAAAGTTGCGTATCCTACCTCGCCCCTTGCAAAAAGTGGCAGAAAAGTTTGTTAGTAGACGTTGTTATGTACGCAAACAAACAACTTCGCACTCTCATAGAAAAGACTTCAACGGGCTTCCTCCTGCATAACAATTTACTCTTCTTCTTTCGTGTCAGTAGAATGAGTTGTAATTATAGTTTTTTTTAGGGTTCCGTAGTCAAACAAGGAATCCTTATACAGGGTGTTAGGGTAAACAGTTGTATTAGTTTAAAGGGTGATTGTACCCATCAACCTGACCAATTTTCAGCAAGAAACCGAGCCTACCTCAGAAAACGGGAAAGAAAATAAGCGCTCCCATTCAAAACTGCTTTGCCTACCCGACTCAAATGTATGGGACAGCGGATTTTTTTCGCGTTTCCTGAGGTAGGCTCCATAGTGAAAGTTGTTCAGTTTGATAGTCTGAGTTCGCCGTTTCAGTATTTGCTAGGCTGTCACTTACACCCTGTATAATAAGATATCAATGAATGATAATAGGAGAGCTGAGCACATAAATATATTTTTGTTTTAACTGCTCAGTTTGAAAATAACGCTAAACTCACATTTTCAGTAATGCTGTTGCTTGAATACTATTTTTAATAACTGGATAAACTATAAAAAGTATCAAAACGACGACGAAAAACAATGACGTCACTATTCAAATTTTAGTACAATATTTTATACAAAGCACGCGTTTTGACGTTTGACAAAGAGTTGTTAATTTGACTAGGTAGTTGGAAACTCGCGGATTACTTATGTGTTCTAGTTCTAGAACGTAGTAATTCTAGTAGCAGGAAGTTTAGGCTGTCTACAAGTATGTGAACGTACTTTATCAATGTACGTACTCACGACAACTCAGGCAAGTATATATGGATATGGTATGAGCCAAGGTAAATTAACTACAACAGATGGAATAATCAATAATTCATGATGTTACAGAAATATCTAACTACATAACTGATATTATCGATCATTCTAAGTGATTGTTTACAATTAATATTTTATTTATGAATCTGTGTTACTACGTATACTACTCATAGTTCCTCTAGCTAGATGAAACAGCTGGTTAATAATCATCACCTTAAAGCGACGCATTGTTAAACAATAATTCTCATACCGAGCACGCGCGCTTCGCAACCCGCACACACCCCGATAAAATTATTTTTGTTATTTTATTTAGTTAGAAACGATCAATTGAGAAATTCCTTCTACAATTTTAGAGTATGTATAGACTCATCTACGGAGAAAGTTAAGAGGCTTAAATCGGTCCCGTTTGCCCATAAGATGTTTTGAGAAGAGGTGTGTTTGATATTTTTTCTCTGTTACAAACAATACCTAATCGTGTATTGAAACTAACAAAATAAGGTTTTTATCATGGACTATCAGGTTACCAACTTAGATTTTCATTCGTTTTGTATTTACTGACAAAAATTGAGATCAGTGACGTTAAAATTTCCAATGCCTCCTCTTAAAGCAACACGGATCTCTTCGCTCCGGGGGAGAGACGCCATACGAAGTCTTTGGCTATACGCATACTTTCCCCTCTGCCAAAGTGCAAGCCCAAATTGTCTACTGCCACAGATTAATAATAAGTTAATACTACATACTACGACAAATCTGACTGATTCGCCAAGTGAATGTATAGGGATGTTTCATCAATGCAGATCTTATCGATAAAATTGTACGTCAATTATAACTACTTTTTTGTAATAAATTATTTAATCAATACAATTCTACCCATACGACCTAATCCGGTCGCGGCATAATATTCAAATTTCGGTATCAAAATAATTTGCACCTAAATTTTGGTTGTGGAGTCGTAATTATTACTACTCTTTGCGGCTGTGTGAGGTTTAGACAAAAGTAGTACAGTTCACATTATGCATCTAAATGTGTCAAACGGAAGTAGTAAGCTACTACTTTTGGTTACTATCTTCGTAAAATATCGTATTTATCTATAACTACCAACCAATACGATATTTTTGCAAGCACGAAATCACAGATTTAAGATCATCACCATCATCATTTTCAGCCCGTATCCACCCACTGCAGGGCATAAAACCTCCTCCCTATTTTGCCATCTTTCTCGGTCCTGTCCCAGTCGCGTCCAGGTCTTGCCGATACTTTTCCAGATGTCGTCAACCCACCTGGCTGCCGGACGATCCACTCCTTTTTTGCCTAATTTCGTCCACCACTCTGTCAAGGCTTTGCTCCACCTGCCATCATTTCGGCTAGCTACGTGTCCTGCCCACAGCCGATTTAAGCGAGCTAAGTTTTACGTCGGTCCCCGAGGTCCTGAATCATAGTTCGACGTCGGATCTCGACGTTTGTGACGTGGTCAAGAAGGGTGATGCCTAGCATGGTTGTATGATGTAACATGCGGGCTCGTTTCGACATGCTTAAACTAACAAAGACAAGCACATCTCGATTTTGGCTGGCTGTCAGTTACTTAGAGTTTAGCGCGATGCGGAATTCAGCACAGTTGAACAGTAATTGAATTGCAATGCGATTAGAACTGAAATTGGATAAGAATAAAACTTCGATGTTTTAAATTACCGCAATCGGACCCCTGGGCTGGAAAAATTTTGAATTACATTGTCATTGACTCGATTGAGGACGTTACTCTCAAAACATCGGTGGATGTTCTCTTCATCTAACTTCTAATATAGGTATTGTGCAAATGTGGATTTATGTAGGCCGCTACTGACTTACTCACGCTTTCGGACTTTTGGTTAATGAATGCATTTCCCACTCATGCGCATTGCATTGTCTCATCAAGTCATCCGACATTCACAATAAGGTTATTGACCTACAACGTTTTATGTACATTCAGTAGGTGCACTTATACATATCGGTCGATAAAAGCACACAATCTAGCTTTTTAAACCTAGAACCATAATTATTCAAACTTGATTCAAATTCAACCTGAAGAAGCAGCAGAGCGCCGCGCTGCGCCCCTCACAAACTATTCTGTAAATAAATAAAATAGGTAAGCCATCGATTATACCAACACCGAAAATTTCCAAATCCTTAGGTATACATTATAATAGTTCTTTAATTAAACGTATTTGACCCATAAATACAAATTTTAAGGAAATTACTTTGAATAATGCTCTTTAATAATATAATTTTATGGATTTAATTTGATTGACCTAAAAATCTAATTGAATTGATTAGGTAAGTATCATTAATACGTAGGGTCCTTCATAGTATATTCCTTGGTCCTTCTTAACATGCTGACATTTTTTAAAGGGGATGATCAGACCGTCAAATAGAACAACTTTCTCTATGGCACCAACATCAAAATCTGCTTTCCCATTCAAAACTGCTAACCTACTCGAGCCAAATGTATAGGACAACTGATTTTTTTTAACGATTTCGATGTTGGTCCCATAGAGAAATTTGTTCAATTTTATGGCCTTATCACCCCCTTTCTAAGAGTCCCTATAGTCGTAGGGTAACTAACTTTGCCAAAATTAATGCATTAACTGGCATTAACACTCTGAAAACGTTCTGTAACACGGGTCTAAAATATATTAAATATCAATCTTGTCTTGATCGCACGCTGCATGTTCTTTTTTAGTCCATTCTGATCACCTCAAAGGGGAATATGGACGTCACTTCATTCAAAAACCATTGAAAAACATTATATAACCACGATAGTTATCTCGTGGAGGACTAAATACATTTTATGAGTGTAAAACAAAGAATAATTATCTTTTTGCTAGTCTTTGTGACAGGCTCTATCGAAGAGGCAGGATGTTGATATTTTTTGCTAATTGTCATTTGTCTGTAGCGAGTCCGAATTAAGGGCAGGATCTTCCAAATCGACCTGTTTTTGGTTGAGTTTTAAGGCATGAAATAGTAGATGATTTAATCCAGAAAAAATATATGTTGTACTTCATGAACTGTTCTTGATTATTCTGTGGCTCAAAACACGATAGTTATTACTTCTCTCGATCATAAAAGCATTTAAAGATAGGTAAGTTTATCACTAATTTTCAAGTTTTACTTAAAAATTATTAAAACTACAAATAAAAAAATACACTGAAAAATAGGAAATTACATGGCCTACATTATTCTCAGGCTTGTTTTTTTCCCCCACCACCCAAGAGTAAAGATATTGATGAAAAATACGTTTTTTTGATGACCTGCCTTCAATTGAAGCGGGATGGCTAATTGAAAACTTATGCTTCTAAGAAAGAGACGCTTGCACTCGAATAACCGGGCCTTAAATAGTGCTGGTGACTTTGTTTTTTACCGTAACAAATTAACTCCCACGAGTTACAATGTTATTTTTGTCTCAAAACTAATTTTGCAAGAAAAAATGTACCTTGTGCTGTCATAATTACGTAACGTTATGTAATTACACATCACTTAAATTTGGTAATAACTTGTCAAGAGTGATATCGGTTCATCACATAAGGGTTCCGTGTATATCTTTAGTTTCTGACTAATATTCCTGTACTAATAAGGGAAAAATTAATAACTGCGAATGAATTATTTGAGTTCTGCACTTTTTCTTGTAGAGTTTCCTTTGATACTGTTTATCAATATATATCTACTAAGATATATAATTAAGAGGATAGACTAGTACCGTTTTGTCCATGCAAACATATTACCTTGTTTCCTCCCTGGATAATGACATTAGAGCAAACACTTTTTATCACACAATCTATGTTACCTCTGCTAAGTCCCTTTGTTTTGCTTTTTTGCATAAATTTATTACTGTACGAACTAGGGACATTCGAACATTGACAAATTTTACCTCCGTTTTCAGACATCCAGCAAACTTTGAAACAAACAAACCAACGACATTTAGTTCCTGTTTCACCACTTCTGGATAAGTCATTGTTAGCTTATTTGAGATTGATAGATCGTTTGGCATATTTCGTATGAAAGATATATCAATTTATCTGTCATATAAGCTAACACGAACTTATCCAGAAGTGGTGAAAAAGGCTCTTACTCTAATATAATAACCGAAGTTAAGTCTATACGGTTAGTTTTGCTCAAAGTAGCTCAGAAGCATTATGGAAAGAGCTGTCGTCTGAAGTTCTCAAAAGGGTACAAATTAAAGTTACCCGACAAAGTAAAGTTACTGACATAGGTCAAATAGTTAGCGAGCTAAAGTGACTGTGGTCTGCTCCCTTTCAGTCTGACGTAGAGTAGACTATTCACTGCTACATTGACTTGCTCCATACAAAAAGTTGTGTGGTATCACTTTCGTAATCGAATTAGGATGTGTGACTTTTAAAAATAGTATCCAGATACCAACAGAGGTGGAGTTTACATAACAAACATTTACTTGAAGTCAGAATCCTTACAGACAGTTAGACCTTGGATGACGTCATTGAGTTTTTCTCTGAGCTCTTGAATGACAACTCCATATAAAGAGGAAATGAGGCGGGAAAACTCAGTGACGTCATCAAGGTCATAGTTTTAGGCTTCAAACAATGATTGTAATGCAATATCAACTTATGTAGGCATTTAATCTTCTTGAACCTGACTCGTATTTGACATTATCTCTGGTAAATAATCACAGAATTCATAAATAAAATTAAGGAGGTTCAATGCATCGCCTTAGTCCAGCAGTCGACCTGAGTGGGGATAAACCCCACCTATATGGATATGTGCTTGGGTGTGATGCTGATAAATTACCAAAATATTGTACATCGTCGAGTCAGGAACAATTTTATTGTCCTGTCATTGCATAATTTAACAGTGTTTTTATGTTCTTAATTTTGTTGTTACTATAGTAGTCTGTGTTTTGGTGTACAATGCACGCAAACTCAATTTGGCAGAACGGCACAAGTACAGTCCGACTGCCCTTAGAATAGGATTAGGCTGTCGGGTAAAATCGGTTAGTATTCGCATTTGAGCGTTTTTAACAAAATATGTCATCTTAACTATTATAAAACTGTAACAGAAGTGTGTCTGTACATTGAAGATATTCACGTTAAAAAGATTACGATATGGTTTTTAGGTATCCCGGACTCCAAATCAACCTTTTTAGAATTTTTGTCTGTCTGTTTGTTTGTAACAGCATCACGCAAAAACTACTGAAACGATTTTGATGAAACTTTTATAGTTTGATAGCTTATGATCCGACTTAAAATCTGGTAAATAATTTGTGCGGACGAAGTTGCGGGTTAACGCTAGTACTTAACATTAAAATAATAATGGGTGTCAGTCTGTTTGATAATTCACCGTCTACGTCTGAACTATGTTTGTTAGTGAAATAAATTAATCCTTTATTAGCACACAATGAAGGGGTTATTGAGAAGCGTTACGTTTGCAAGGTCGCAGCTGAGAATTTCTTGTAACTTGCGATTATGCTAACAGCAATCGGTAAAATCTATTGTAGATTCCAATTGACACGTTTTAACGCGAAATAATTAAAGAGTTCGAATTCTTCACTGTTCTAAATACATCTATTCAATAGACTAATTTATTCCATAGAGCAAGGCTTGGTTTGAATGCAATATTATCAATTTCAGATTTTTTTTCAGCCAGTCTCAACTCAGCATCTTTTAATAGATAACATGTTTAATGTGTTATGCCTTAATTCTATGCTAATGTAAGTGTTTTTTTTTAATTAGTAAAATTTTTAATGTATGTTTTGATAAAAATATTAAAAATACATCATTTCTTTCTAAAACGTGAGGGTTTAAGCAGGAGATCCAGGTTGTTGTCGTGCTCGTAAACATGTAGACTGTTCGTATAAATATTTACAAAACATTCTAAAAAAATCTGCTAAAAACTTGAGGGAGTTACCGATTGGATTAAAAACTATTCAAAGTTAACTACGGTAAATAGCAAGACAGTTTATGAGTGATGGATGATGCATCGAACGGTAGGTATATTGCTCCATCATTCTTCCAATATGTTAGTGGAAAACCTACACCTACGCTAGACCTATGTAGAAAATATTTAAAAAAGCCGTGCTGGTCCAGCAGCGAGTAACTTGCCTTAACCATGCCTGCCATGCAGTAGGCGATGGTTCGATCCCCGTCCAGGCCGGCCAATGAGTTTTTCGGAATTTATGTACGATTTGTAACACGACGACGACGGCGACGGGCTCACCCCCCGTCACACTGGACAGAGTTTCGGTACTACTGGTGAAACATGGATGTTCTGAGGTTTCAGAATATCTCTGACTACCCCCTCGGGGAACATAGTCGTGAGCATATGCATTGTAACACCACAGGCTTTTCGGTGAAGGAAAACATCGTTTGGAAACCTGCATGCCTCAATTTCGAGGCCTGTATTGTACCCACTGTCCATTACAAGTGGCGACGGGCTCACTCCCCGTCACACTGGACAGAGTTTCGGTACTAGTGAAACGTGGATGTTCTGAGGTTTCAGAATATCTCTGACTACCCCCTCTGGGATTATAGTAGTGAGCATATGCTATGCTATGCTATGCTATGCATATAAAAAGAATATAGTCGTGAGCATTTGCTAATGCTAATGCTAAATTCTTCGAAGTTGAAATTATGTAGATACTTATATTTACGTAAATAATTCATTATACTTAAGTTTTTTCTAACGTACATACGTTGTTTTCATTATTTTAACAAAAAAACGTGGGTAAATGGCGTACCTGTTTTAAAACCATAATTTAATTTGATTACAATTACCTAGTGTAAAATTTCGTGGTCCGGTTTCTCTAATAGCTGCAGACTTAGTAAACTTAGCAAAATTTAAAGTTATTCGCATTTAAAGTTTTCAGGAAAAAATTATTTGTTATCATTTCAGCAATGAATAAAATCGCTAGCGTGCTCATGGATACATTTTAAGAATCTTGTTTTGGTGGGTGAGTGTGCCCGTGCGGTGGGTTGAGATCGAATTCTACAAACAAATTATTAAATCGAATTTATTGATTCTACATTTATGCCATGTTAGCTTTAATCAAATTAAAGATTAAAAAAGTCGGCCGGATAGGATGCCCCGGATAGGCAGGTCGTGGGTTCGAATCCCGCTCGCCGCCCGACTTTTTCAATCTTTAATTAAATTATTAAATATTTTGAAAAAAATTTAAAACATTCGATTCTGCTCTCGATTCTAAACAAACTACTTGTTAGTTTTGCGTTAATTCATTAACACGTTGTATAAAAGAAAAGGCACACAATTTTATAGTGTTGTTATAAACGTTTAGGAGCTTTAAAATTGTATTCCTTTTCTTATAAAGAGGAAATAATTCTGATAGATGTGATACTCTGCAGGTTGGCTTTGGCCGCGATTTGGCTTATGCAATGTATGTAATGTATACTTTGGATGTCATCAATTTCTTGTATGGAATTTAAACCTTTTTTTTTCAAAACCATTAGTGTGGGATATGATTCCAAAAATATACTACATAAATATTACAGCCACTTCTTATCTTTTTGAAAACACCAAGTTTGGCCTCCTCGACTACAGCTCGGACTGATTTTACATACATATAAAAATTGACGAAATCACGGTCTCGTGTTCCCCTGTTTCATCCTCCAAAACTAAAACGATTTTTATAATTCTTTCAAGAACAATATCAGTAAGACTATGACTCTGTTTTTACGTCAAAGCTTTGCCGGATGTCTAAACACAGCGCAGCTGTAAAATAAAGCTAATAGTTTTGTTATTTTTGAAGGTAGGTGCCTAGTTCTTATAGTAATAAATTTATGAAAAAAAAACAATCGTACGGTAACAAAAATTTAATGCAGGGGAATACCTTTGTATGGACTAAACGGAATTCGGCTTTCCCCTAATACCTACGAGTATTTGAACATTTAAGGAAATATAATTCGGAGCGCGCTGCATAGCGCGCATAGAGCACTAAAACTGTATATTTTAACGAAAATCTGACTTCATACAAGCATTGGAATTAGTTTCTAGATTGTTTCTGAAAAATCTCATTGACTTCAATTGGTTACTATTGGAAAATATCACCAGACTTTGTTTGTATGCAGCGCGCATTTACGCATTCGGAATAAACTTCTCTTAAGCTTCGATCAAGACCCAAACATTTAGACTTTCTAGTGTTCCGGACCTCCACGCGGAAATCGCCGGTTCTAAAGTCTACTTTAAGACCTTGCAAATAAGTAGGTACTATATTTTATCCTATTGTGACTTTATCAACCAGTTATAATACGTTTCTCTTTACTTACCTACCTATAATGTATTCTTCAAGTCAATACTTAAAATGTTCGACTTTAAGTGACTTAATTATTTAAATGAATTTTATAAAATTGATTTGTTTACGATTTCATACATAATTGATCCCGTCTTTACTTACCTACGTCAACACTTTGTGTTTGTTTACATTTTTAATTGTTTATTGCACGTAGAAACCGAGTAATGGCTATCGAGAAATGTAAGGATTTCTGAATCATGTAAGAACGTTAACTTATTTTATTTGCTCGGATACTTTTTTATTCCCCGTATTCAATGGCAGTCTGTGGTTGGCGTAACCGCTTTTTCCTCAAGATGATTATGCTTGACGTGTTGACTGAATGGAATTGTTCAATGGAAATATTGGCAATGGAATAGAAAACTAAATACCTAGTTGTCTTAGTTCATAAATTCTCTAATACCAGATCTACTGGCCTAGTATTTACAACGCTCGCTGTAGACTCTATAAATAGGTAATTTACATACCTACACACAACTTGTCATCTGAAAAATAATATTTTGTATCAATAAGATGATTTATTGCAGGTTATACATAGGTAAACTGATTTCATAGATATTTATGAAATAAATTCAAAATGCTTACATGCAGTATAAAATAAAAAAATAAAGAACTCGAAAAAAGATAAAAATGGAAAAAAACTAGATTTTTCCACGATTGAATCGAATTTTGGCATGAAGACAGATAACAGTAACCCAAAAACAAAAATGTAGTTATGAAGAAAACAATAAAAAAAAACGCTCCCATACAAAGAAAGAGGGATTAGAAAAAAAATGTTTTTTTTCATATCGTGTGAAGTGTCGTTGGATAGGTCTTGTCCAATGGAACGAAACTCCAATAGAAACTAAATCGATATAATGCTTCTGTCTCGAGATATCGACGCTCAAAAAAATAGGGCGTACCCCCTATGTTCACGACTTTATTCCCCAAAGGGGTAGTCAGAGTTCTGAAACCTCAGAACATCCACGTTTCACTAGTACCGATACTCTGTCCTGTGTGATGAGGAGTGAGCTCGTCACCATATATCGTCGTCGTCGCCGTATACCGGAATTTTGGTAGCCCTTTTAATATGTTAAAGGGATTGCACATTTATCGACATCCGATTGTTTCGATAGATTAAATCTGAAATAAATTGTTAGGTCTATTGATACTGGCAGTTATTTTATTGACCTTTTGATTTAAAGACCTTTGTCAACATAATGTAAATTTTATGTCTTAAAATGTCATTCATTAGGTGTCTAATATTCAAAATGTATCGTAATAATAAATATACGATAGAGAAATGGTTAGTTAAATACCCAGAGCTTATTTATAAAGAAGAAGATTCCTTGATATACTGTTCTATTTGTGTACTAATATAATAATATCGTTAAACGTGCAATCCCTTTGACATATTAAAAGTGCTACCAAAATTCCGGACCTTGCTGATATGATGACATATTTAGTAACTATTAAATAATCTGTGATTAACTGATTAAAAATCACACACACTCAGATAAGTAAGCAGGTATATCGACAATATGTTGTCAGCGCTACAATTTTTTTTCAGCATTTGCATTTTTGATTGATAGTTCCTTCGTAACCTTAAACGTTTGCAATTTCTGCAAGGCTAGTATAGTTATATTATAATTTAAGTAGAACGATATTTATCAAACCACTTGAGTTATGTACCTTTGTTTAAAAAGTTACTGTGACTGAATTCTCATTTACTTGATCGTAAATAATTGGTGGTACAAGTTAATTTTTGTTACCGTCGTTGCTTCTGACGTCAAATTTGTCCCTTTCTAATCCAACGACAAAAAATGATAGAAAGGGACAAACGTAAAATCTGATACATCGACGACGGACATGTACGAAAGAAGTAGGAACATTTCCGACCGCCTTGGTCAATTATCGTGTTTCTATGCTTGTAAGGAGATTATGGTACGAGAGGTGAGAAAGTTTGAATAATGCATGTCATATCCAGGGCGAAAACGGCATAAGCATAAGCATATGCTCACGACTATATTCCCTGAGGGGGTAGTCAGATATATTCTGATACCTCAGAACATCCACGTTTCACCAGTAGTACCGAAACTCTGTCTAGTGTGACGAGGGGTGAGCCCGTTGTCACATAATGGACGGCGGGTACAATACATGCCTCGAAATTATTTCACCATTACAGCATTACATTATTTCAGCATTATGTTCACTACTATATTCTCCGAGGGAGTAATCAGAGATATTCTGAAACCTCAGAACATCCACGTTTCACTAGTAGTTCCAAATCTGTGTCCAGCGTGACGGGGAGGGAGCCAGTCGCCACTTTTAATGGACAGTGGGAAATACATGCCTCGAAATTGAAGCACGCAGGTTTCTTCACGATGTTTTCCTTCACCGAAAAGCCAGTGGCGTTACAAATCGTACATGAATTCCGAAAAACTCATTGGTACGAGTCGGCCTGGACGGGGATCGAACCATCGCCTCCTGCACGGCAGGCAAGGTTACTCGCCACTGGACCACTACGGCTTTAAACGAGATTTTTCCGGTTTTTACCGGCGAAAACTGAGTAGCTGAGAACATGAGAGTGCACCAGACGAATTGTTTCGTCACACGGGGAAGCTCTTTCCTTGCACCTCTCCGTAGCTTAGCTTACAAGTTTAATTTGCTATTTGCATCCTTTAAAACTAAGAGTCTACCCATCCAACTAAAAACGTTTATTCTAGGAACCGATCGAATCAATAAAACAGGTGTTCCATACTAAACTGCAATGCCTACTCGACTACAATGTATGCAACAGCTGATTTTTTTTGCTCCGGTCGGTATGCTCCTAATATAGTAAAATTTGTTCAGTTTGATGGGTAGCAAAAAAAATTAAATTATTTTCATAAAATGATAGCAATAAAAATCGATACCAAAAAAAACTTGACATACGGAATCGCAATCAAGTAACACATTTCTATAAAACTTACAGATGAGCGCTTTTTTAACAAAGTTGATTGTAAGGGAAGAAGTATTTGGAGCGGAGTGCCTGTAGACGTCACAGAATTGCGTTATTTCCGAGTTCCGTTTGTGTCGGTCGTTGAACAGCTGCGCGGCTGGCTACTCGCATAAATCAGTGGCCTGCCTGTAGGGTTGACACTTTACGATCCAAAAACTAAATCATTTATATAGGGTTCTTCTTAATATGCTGACACTTTTATAAGGAGCTGATCAGACCGTCAAACTGAACAACTTTCTCTATGGCACCAACATTGAAATCCCGAAAAACAAAAACAGCTTTTCCATACAAAACTGCAAACCTACCCGCACCAAAAGTCCCATACATTTGGTGCAGGTAGGTTTGACGTCACAGAATTGCGTTATTTCCGAGTTCCGTTTGTGTCGGTCGTTGAACAGCTGCGCGGCTGGCTACTCGCATAAATCAGTGGCCTGCCTGTAGGGTTGACACTTTGCGATGCAAAAACTAAAACACTTATATTACTTCTGTTCTAAGATATGAATAAATTGTATCGCTTGTAGGTAGGACATACCTTATTAACAGAACAGGTAAACTTTTACCCAATTTTCTCTTCTTTTGAATCTCAAAAAGAACACTGTACCAAATATCGTTTCGTCTGGAAAGCCTGTATTACAGATTAGCCCTGAACAAGTAAATGGTGTTCGTTCACAGGTACTATGAACCACTCGCGTAGACATTTTAACAAGAAATTTCTTTTCTGTAGTTTCAGCACATTGATTTACAATGTTTCAGCAGTAAAATTTTCCTTGTGTTTTATTAAAAGAAACATTCTATATTATTAATTTCATACCTAACTCAAAGTTAAGTTACGCCTAAATGTATATTTATAAATAAAAGAGAACAACATTATAAAACATGTACTTTAAAACGCTTTGCTAGCCCTGGTTAGTAGTAACAAGGCGAGTTTGATATCTCGGCGATATTGGCAATAAACGCTAAATAACCCCAGAGGCTAAATCCGGCGGTATAGTGACCTTGTACAACGATAATGTCTAGAGCTTTTTGCTGTTGACCAACGATAGAGTTAAAAAGAAAGTTAATTGTTCTTGAAGGGTCTGGTCTTTGGAGATCAGGAGGTTCTGGTAAACTAACGCACAAAATTGTCACTCAAAAGTCCACAGCAGTGATCAAATTGATTTTACCTATTTGGATTTTTTTCACATTCATAATATAAAGGCAATTTTGTAGGCACGCACGAGCAGTGGCTTTATCGCGCCTTTCTGCGATTTTCCGCGATATTTTCCGCGTATCGAGTATTTTCCGCGCGAAAGCCGGTATCTACGGAAAGTAAAATAAAAGTCGCGATAAAACGTTTATCGCCGCCGCTCGGACCGGTTTTTAATTGATCTAACTTTCAGCTTATATAAGCTGTTGTTGCTTTCTTAGTAGGCAGTAGGCACAAAACATTAACTTATTGTATTTACTATGCGATTGTATCACTGCCCTTTTTAACAATATCATGTCCCTGCCTTGTCACTACTTCTAGAAAAGATTTCTTCTCCATCCAATGCATGTTTCCCCAGAGTCACCTTTGGCAGTTGACATTCTTGCACAAAACGATGCCTGCGCCCGCAGCATGGTGCCTTGATACACGTTTTATCGCGCCTGCTAACTCATTCGTTCGCGCGCAAAAATAAAGAGAGCTAGGGCGCGTTAGCGCTTTATCGCGCCATCATGCCGCAGGCTCTGTACCTCAAAAGCTTCTTGATTTTTTGACTTCAGGTGGGAACCTGTGTATTTCCATAAAAGGCGGCTTGTAAGTCCTCTGACAGCAAGTTGACCAATAAATTGCCTTCAACAATCCGCAACGGGTCCGCGTAGTGGAGTATAAACCACTCCATCTCACCAACTCACCATAATCCATGAGAGTAACCTTTGCCCTGCAGTGAGATCCTATACAGGATAAAATTTATATCATTAGCATCCTTTTAAACTAATAGTCTACCATTCAAACTGAACAACTTTTACTATGGGAGCAACCGAGCGGAGCAACAAAAAATCAGCTGTTGCGTACATTTGAGTCGAGCAGGCATTGCAGTTTAGTATGGAATAGCAGATTTTTTTGCTTCGATCGGTTTGCTCCCTTTTGTTCAGTTTGATGAGTAGACTCTTACACTGGTACACATAAACGTGGAATAAAATGTTATACCAAGAATAAACTAAGAATAAGCAAAATGTCTACTAATAAACCCGCAATAAGTTAAACCTAGTATAACGTCGGCGTAACTGTTCAGTATCATAGATAAATTTATGTTTTAAATGAACCGCGACGTTGCCACCAACGTAGTTACGAGTTTATAAGTTAGAAATTATTATCTCCTTATGCTTAGCTTATTCGAATCATAACTATTCCTAATATAAAGTAAGTTTTGATTTGTATCAGTGTTAGTTTAAAAGGATGCTAATGATATCAAGCTCACCCTGTATAGGCTAATCTCTTCTGAATGACATGACTGTGTGCTAGTAACGTAGTTGTACCTATAATAGATGAATAATTGTGTTGGTGACATGGCCATGTATGGGTAATGAGTTTAAGGTGGACAAGTAATCGTTACGTAATTGAACAAAAGGGGACATAAAATCCGAATTGCGATTGTGGACAAGGTCAGACTTGGCTGACCTCCACATGTTAACTAAAAGTGGACTAACGTGAACTACTTCGATTTATGTATAACTAAAGATAATCTAGCAATTAACAAATGCACTAAACAAACAACGAATTGATTTTAATTTCATTTCCTTATTATCGGTGGTTCGGAGGATTCACACGCGATATTGGATGACTTTGTAGGTAGGTAACTGATTTTTTGTGTTGTTTTATCTGAACTGCAGGAAAAAACAAGATTGCTTATTTTTATACCGATTATTTCTATAAGAAGATTTTGAATTGCCCTTCATTCGTCCATAAATGCATGTTTCCTTGCATAGATATCACTTGAGCGAGCGTCATAGTTTTTCTAGCAATGACAGCTAAAGAAGACAGCTTGTTGTTGTAGCGTATTACTGACTATCCCGTATGGGATTGGAGTCGTGAATTTATTAACATATACAGATACAGGGTTTAAGGAAAAGTATAATTAACCTTTAAACCAAATACTCTACCCATCAAACTGAACAACTTTTACTATGGGAGCAAACCTGTCAGAACAAAAAAACAGCTGTGCCATACTAAACTGCAATACCTTCTCGACGGCTGATATTTTTTTTGTTCTGACAGTTTTGCTCCCTTAGTAAAAGTTGTTCAGTTTGATGGGTAGAGTATGTGGTTTAGAGGTTAAAGATACTTTTCCTTACAACCTGTATAAATGTAGTTGTTGTTAACACATAAAAAATATTCGTAACACTAAAAAGATTACAAATCTAAGGCGATACGAATTTTTTTTAGAGTTAGCACATAATCGATTTTCATATAATCTTCCATTACATACACAGGCTGGTCTGTGTTTACGTACCATTCTAAAAGGTAATAGGTACAACAAAAATGTATGTAGTCGACTGATAGAAACAATTCATGAATTATTTTTCTTTGATCTTCTAATCAACAAATAGGCGTAAGTAAGTACAATAAGGGTACTTATTATATGGTATAATACCGAAGTCCAATGCGTAATAATGCGTATAGGGAACTAATAAATCGCAAATGGATTGGAAAACGGGGTTTCTTCAACTAATGGGTGTCATCGATGTCGTCAGCTTAATATCTTTATTATGTAAACATCACAAGGTGTTACCAACGAAATAATTTACTATCATTAGTTTTTACAAATCCCAGATAAAAAACCCGTTATAAATGCGTATCTTAGGACTCGTTTATAATGGAGGCGCGCGCGGGACGCGTAGAGCGGCTAGTGAAGCTAGCGATTCAACCATTATACGTAATATCATATGCGTTTAACAATTTAAATTGTAGTCATGATTGTAGGCTATCGTAGAACTTTATCACAGCAAATTAAGTGGTGTTATGTTTAAATAGAAGCGATTGTGATGGCCTACATTGTAAATTGGTTGACTGCACATTAGATAACTATCACTAAAAAGAATTCGGTTACTAAGTTTTTATATCTTCAAAACTGATGACTTATTTTCAATATCGTAATACCTTTTATTATACCAAAAATATGGGTATAAAATATGTCGAACGTTTATTTTGTACTTTGTCTCATTTTCGAACAAAATTCTTCGAAGGACTTCCACCGCAATGATTAGGCCCTAATCAGGCCTATGACTTTTAAGTTCCGATAGCTCCGTTGTGACGTTGAAGTCATATTTTCCCTTATGAAATATCATCATTGGACGATGATAGGACGCTATATTTAACTTACAGCAATAGCAGCGTCATGCCGTGTTGTTGCGTGACAGAAGCGCCACAACGGAGCTGTGAAACTGAGTGAAAAATTCACTGTCGCATCTGTAGCTTGCTACATATTAAGTAATCTGTGCATCTAATGCGAGGTGTGTAAGAGCGAGCGCTGCAGCAGACGCCCGCGTCGCTTCACGCTCCGCGTTTTCATATACTGTGAGCCTTAGACAAACATTTTCCGGCATACGTGCAGATAGAAGCAACGCTACGAATTCAATAGTCACAATCAATTCACATCATAATTTATGGACCATTATGTAATGCGACGCACTATTTATTAAATTATTTATGATTCGTTTGTCGTAGGTCATAGGTATGCTAGAATATCACTCTTCTATAGTTTTATTGTTTTGGAACTCGGTGACCCTGGGTAAATTTTAAAATAAACATAAAATCTTCGATTTTCCTTAAAAGCTTCTGTCTAATTTCATTGCCAAAATCTTATCTAGTAGGTATATCTTTCTTGGGCACTGCTTTGCGATTTTTGAATAAATGATCTATGGACGTGAAATTGTTTTGGTTTCAGTTTAGAAATGAAGGCAGAGGAAGAAAGCAAAATTTACTAATCAAATTTTTATATTCAAATCGTATTACAAGCTAAATCCTTTTTTTTTAGTAATTATGAATTGTAGTGAAAATGTTAAATTTCACCCTCACCTCCCTGTGGGTGTGCCCTGCTGTGGGACGTATATAGGCTGTGATAATTATGATGATGTCAAATTTCCCGTTTTGCCCCGAGGTCGGGGCAAAATGGGAAAGGCTGCGGGGCAAATATAGTAAACATTTTAATCAAGCAGGTAGCGTTCACAAATGTGTGACTCTTCGTCCTCTTCGTCAACTCCAGCGCAGAAATTATGCGCCCAACCAAGGCATCCGATTCATGTCACCCAACCTTCAGCTAATTGCGAATATGAGTACCCACAGTGCCTATATGCGAGCGCTATCGTGATCGCCTTACTCTTGGGATAAATACTGTCCGTATCACATTATTTCTTGCGCTTCTTAATTTGTTTCCTCTTTTCAAGCTTTTAGATTTATTTTTATCAGTCTTTTGCTCATAATTTTCTTACAAGGTGTCTTTTTTCCACTATCCCATCATGCCCCGACCATTTTAACTACTGACATAAATATATTTAATGGAACCCATTGTTTCTAACCAAAAATAGTGAAGGCCAAAAACCAAACCTAATATTAAAAAATACTTCTACAACAATCTCAGGATACAAATATTACCGTTACTTCGATACTTACCTTTGTGCACAATGCACAGCGATATTAACATAAAACTTCGTAAGAATTCAATGAAAATCATATTTTTCTCGCAGTAAAGCCAAAACATAGCGACACGCTCGTTCCTCACGGACGGATGTGAGGGGACTGAAGTTCGTTCGATTGATGCTGCCGCTGGCTCATTAGGGTCTACAAGTCACGCATAAAAGCTCATGTCCCGTATTGCCCCGAACCTCGTTTTGCCCCGGTCTCCGAGGTGAGGCGGGGCTGAAATCGTCAAGGTTGTACAGTTCGGGATACGCCTTAATAGTTAATAGGTAATTTCGCGGAAAGCCGTGGTCGTGCCGCGTGCGTCCAGTTCAGTAGCACAAAACAATGTTTTAACTACTATCTAGCCTTCTCGAAATCACTGATTACTATTTGTGAGTCACGGCGATTGTTGCAGTACCTATAACTACTCGCATTTGAGCACAGTTAAATCATGAAATTAGTGCCACCCGGGATTAGTCACCCTTTTTTAGCGTTCTGTATCCGTACCCAAAGGGTGCCTACGCCTATGCTAACTATAAAGGGCTGTATCTTTTGAAATATAGTAGCTGGACGGTTGAAATTTTCATAAAATATACGTTATTAGGGCGGATTTGTGCTAATAAATAATAAAACCATATATTTAAAATTAAAGGGGGATATATAGGGGGGATATAAACTAAACCACTTTAGTAACATTGGGTCGAAAAACGAGAAAAATGTTCACCTCCCGGAAGGCCCAAATTTTTTTTTGGATTTTTTCCCCTTATGGAAAGTTGCTTAGTTCCATATTCTGCATACCTACAACTACAGTATGTTACTAATTAAGAACTAGTGGTGTAGTCCATACTCTAAGGCAATATAACAAATAATAAAAAACCGATAAAGTGCGAGTCGTATTTGTTGTTATACTGTAGAGTTTGCTCTATAATCAGACCAAGTTTGACGCTTTTATGTATTACCGTTTTCACGATAGTGCGAGAAGAAAAAACGTTGATAAAACTAGTTGCTTGTTTGAGGACGCCCCATAATTTTTAACTTTTTGTAATTTTTATTATTTGTTCGAATCCGCACGTTATATGAAAATGTCAACAGTCTAGCTATTACGGTTCAAAAGTTGCAGCCCTAAATAGGTAGGACGGACGTACTGATAAGGTGGGCTTAGTAATAGGGTCCCGTTTTCACCCTTTGGGTACGAAACCCGAAAAACGGTTAAGTGTGTGTGTGTGTGTGTGTGCTTGCCCTAGGGATTCAGAGAAAACAAAATTTGTTGATAGGTAATATTGTATGGTGGTATGGAACCCTCCGTACGCGAGACAGATTTTTTTTTAGTTGGCCGTGGAATAATAGGTTGAACAGTCACCGTCGAAATACCTCTACGATATACCCTCTATACGATACTTACCTACAGAATAAATACTAGTAGTATACAGTCAAAAAATACCTATATGATTTTGAAAAACAAAAGTTCCAAAAAAGACAATGCGGGTTTTTGTATGAATGGTGTCGCCTTATTTTTCGCCTATTTTTGGCCTGGCGCGGCCATCAACCAAACTTAAATATTTTAGTTCAGAATAAAGTAACAAAGAAAATTTGTTACAACAAATATATCTCTAAACTCAGTCCGAACGAAGATTGAAGAAGCTTGCAGTTGAAAATATATTCATTACGTTTACTTCAAGCCTTTATACAACGTGTTAATGAATAAGCGCAAAACCTCATACACCCCAACTGTTTTATAACGAAATAATTAGATTGAAACAATGATTTCATTATTTTGATAGTTAAATTTTAAGTTTTGAGGCAAAAATGATTTGTTATCATTTCAGCAATGAATGAAAGCGCTAACGTGCTCATGGATATATTTTAAGAATCTTATTTTGGCAGTAAGTAGGGTGAGAGTGCCCGAGCTGTGGATTGAGATCGAGTTCAGTAAATTTTTAATTTTACAAACGTATTATTTAATATTTTGAAAAAAAAATCCTCTGTTGAAACCATGACAATTCAATTCTGCTCTCGATTTAAACAAACTACTTTCTAGTTTTGCGTTAATTCATTAACACGTTGTATAAGTTTTGTTTGTAACTTTATTTTGAACTAAAATATTCAAGGTTTGATTAAAAGTCGCCGTTTATAGGCATTGGCTTTTAGCCGACTGACGTTAAAACGGGAATTTGTAGGATAGGTACGCACGGCGACAGATCAACCTACCCATAGTTGTACCTTATGTCCATGAACATAGAGTTCAACAATGGGTAGGTTAATCTGTCGCCGTGTGTACATCAAAAACTTTATAAATTATACCAGGCACAATTTGTTCAGAAGGTACATGATCACGGTAAGGCAAAATTCTTTATAAGATATTGACGTTATTCTTGTAAAGGGAACTGGCCTACGTGACCTGATCAGGAAACTACGAGCTCACAATGTTGGAAATTATTATACTTCCTATATTTACAAATAGGTGTATAATCAAGATTGTCTGACCAATTGCTTATCCATGCATCTAAACTAAAGGTAACTCAATCACGGTATTATATAATTTATTGATATTATTTCTATTGTTTAGATGTAATAATATGCAAATTATACGTTTTATATGATTTATTGAAACACAGGGTGTTAGGTTAGGTTAGGTAAACAGTTGCATTATTTTAATGGGTGATTGAAATTCGCAAAAAAAAAACGACTTGTCATAGAAACGTTCGATCAGCTGATTGCATTTAGTATGGAAAGTCAGTATCATTGGTACCATCACCTCTTAAAGTAATGGAAATTTTACCCTAACACTCATAAAAATATTGAAGAAGCATACCTTAATTAATATGGAACACAGCACCTATAAGATAACTAATTATCATACAGTTTTATTGAATGTGGGGTTACGTGATACGACAGCATACGCAAAGAATTCGTGCGAGGTTGAGGCGAACTTCTAGAAAATCTACTTAGATGGTTTCGTCATACATAAAGAAGACGACCTGGAGACCGATTGAGCTAATTTAAAACATCGAAGTTCTATTCTTATCCATTTTCAGTTCTAATCATATTGCAATCCAAATACTATTCTACTGTGCTGAATTCCGCATTGCGCTAAACTCTGACAGCCTTTAACGTCTGAGCGATCTCACCGTACCCCGCTTCCCAACCCGTCGCGTAATCCCAGCAACGCCCATTGCCGAGGTCCCTTGGGCAGGTTGCTTAAATCACTGGTTCGGTGACCTACCAGGGCGCTTCGCCGTCACTGGTAAGGCCACCCCCAAAAGCCCGCTGTAAAAAGCAGTAAATGCTCCCTGAGCAAACTGTATAGGTCATTCAAAAAAAAAAAAAAAAAACGTCTGAGCGATCTGTCAAAACGGCTCTAACGGCTGTCATGAGCTGTACCGCGATAAGCGCAATACCAAATGTGTCAAAAGTTATGGTTCGTACGTAGTCCAGTCACGGTTCAATAACCGAATATTTACCGCGATTGCAGCCCAGATCCCATTTCGAGCAAGTCCTCTGTTTAATAGGTTGTTATAAACTCGATGAATAGGTATGTGATTAGTTGATTATCGAATGACCAAAATGTCTGGTCTTGACAATGTTACACTATGTAATAATAATTCAAAATTTGTAATTGTACTTTGTATCTTTTGTTTTTTTTTTAAAGATGTTTGTTAGATAGAGTTTCTGGCCGCATCTTCTCTACAACGAAACAAACACCTTCCGATTCCGACGCAGTGGTAGAGTCAAACATTACGTCAGAAAGCTATACGTGCATGTTATGTTATTTTGAATAAAACATTTTGATTGAGTATATGCGGCCGATTGCGGCCACATAGTAATAGTATACTCTACCAGGTTAACATAGCGTAGGCAGGCCAAAGCTTGAATGGTCTGGTCGTTGCAAGATCTCCATCGATGATGTTCAGAGTAGAGCGAAGTGAAGATAACAGACAAGGAAAGCAGATCTCGTCACCTAGCGAGATAATATGGTTAGGAAGATGATGATGATGATGATACCGTTTATTTGGGCGGAGACCTATAGATTTTTATACAGATTAATTGACAAGACTACGCTTTCATTGGCCAGAATTCATTGGTTTCATACAACTTTACGTTACTACTTAACTTATCGTTTCCATTGATAGCTTATGATCTGACTTACAATCTGGTATATAATTTGTGTGGACAAAGTCGCGGGTAAACTCTAGTAAGTAACTATTAAAATAACAAAATAAGCACAATACTCGGAAATAACACCTCGTTAGACAATATAAATGAATATAATATATCCATCCGTCTATATCCATCTTGAGAGGAAATACATTAAACATAGATCCAGTTTTTTGTTGCCAATTCATTACAATAAATAATTGTGTGATCCACTTTATTTTTTACGGATACGGAACTGTATATAAAATCCAAACATATTAATGCTGTATACAGGATGCATTAGTTTATTAATTCAGTATGTTGTTTATTATGTTTATACAAGTCACGCCCTCTACCTTTTGTAGCTAAGGACTTTATAATTACATAATTCCAATGTGTAGATTTATGTAGATCTATGTTTCTATGCCACAAATAGGTACCATTAATACCTAATACTAGGCAGTGGACATATCTATTGTTTGTTCTTTTTCATGCAGGAACTGGGGTCGATAAATGTATGGATTGGGAGGTATGCGGGAGTTCGAACACAAACTCTAAAAAAAAATTAAATTATTCCCATCAACTTACTACTTTCCATAATTGATCTTAATCTTATCTTAACTATTATAAAACTGTAACAGAAGTGTGTCTGTATATTGAAGATATTTACACAATAAAAGATTACGATACGGTTTTTAGATGTCCCTGACTCCAAATCAACCTTTTTTTTTAAATAAGTGTCTGTCTATTTGTATGTTTGTTTGTGCGAGCATCACGCAACAACGACTGAACCGATTTTGATGAAACTTTTTTTGTTTGATATGATGAATTGTATGCTTGATTTGTTTTATCTTTATTTTATTTGTAAATGGTAAAATGTAATCCAATTTCTGGTTTTGCGAACATTTTCGGAAAAAATTAAATTTCGAACGAAGCACACGAATCGCAGAAACCGGCTAAGTGCGAGTCGGACTCGCGCACAGTAATACAAAAGACGGTAATACAACAATCGTCAAACTTGGTGTGATTAAAGGGCAAACTCTACAGTATAACAAAAAATAATAAAAACCGGCCAAGTGTGAGTCTGTCTCGCGCTAAAGGTCCCGGAGTAAACAAAACATTTTGTCAGTTAATCTATTGCGTGTATGTGTTGTGGTACGGAACCCTCGGTGCGCGAGTAGCCCGTCCCGCACTTGACTGGTTTTTATTTTAAATTTCTTTGTTTATTACCGTACCTACAAACTTCACCTTTATACGCAAGGCATTTTAGTAGGTATACAACGTGTTAATGAATATAGTTTGAATAAGAAAGTAGTTTGTTTAGAATCGAGAGCACAATCAAATTATCATGTTTTCAACATAGGTTTTTTTTTCTTCAAAATATTAAATAATTTGTTTGTAAAACTTAAAATTTACTGAACTCTACCTTGACCCACCGCTCAGGCACTCTCACCCTACTTACTTCAAAAACAAGATTCTTAAAATGTATCCATGAGCACGTTAGCGCTTTCATTCATTGCTGAAATGATAACAAATCATTTTTGTCTCAAAACTTAATATGCGAATAACTTTAAATTGTAACTATCAATATAATGAAATTATTGTTTCAATGTTATTATTTTGTCATAAATCAGATGGGGTGTCTGAGGTTTTGCGCTTATTCATTAACACGTTGTATATACCTCAGTTATATCTACCTAAGAGCAAGAAAACCTAAAGTAGAGTTCTACAAGTTACCTATATAAATCACGCGTCACATTCTTTGGGTACATAATCATTAAAATACTAGACATTATATTGAAATTGCTACCAGGTGGTTCTACGTCTTATTATTATCTTTGTCTCTATGTCTTGCCACATACAAATACAAATGATAGGAAAAAAATTGCATATCTTAATTGATTATCGCTCGTACGCGTAGACATGTTTCCGTTGCTATGTTTTTGCATAAGTGGTTCATACTTGAAGCACAGTTTTGAAATTATACAGGGACCAACATAATATGCTGACAGTTTTTTAAGAGGATGCTCAGACCATCAAACTGAAAAACTTTCTCTATGGGACCAACATCGAAATCGAGAAAAAAAATCAGCTGTCCCATACATTTGGCTCGAGTAGGTTTTGCACTTTTGTATGGGATAACTGATTTTTTTTTCGCGATTTCGATGTTGGTGCCATAGAAAAAGTTGTTCAGTTTGACGGTCTGATCATCCCCTTAAAAAAGTGTCAGCATATTAAGAAGGACCCTATATATAATACCGAATTACGGAGACGTCAAATAAAGCTTCAACTATGAACCACTTATGCAAAAAAACATAGTCTACGCATTAGAACGAGCGATAATCAATTAAGATATGCAATTTTTTCCTATCATTTGTAAATAATTATGTATAATTATTTGACGTCTCCGTAATTCGGTATGATTAGTTTTTTTGGAGGGCTGAATCGATAACCATTTCGAGATAATTGTCTCAATAATAATATTTTCTATGTCAGAGATTTTAAAATGAAAGGATTACAGATATTTTTAATTAAATAGTATCGTTTTTCGGTCCGTCCAGTGACGTCACTGGAAAACGTGTTAACTCCTTGGTTAACTTAAAATCAACTTAAAATAACTGGCCATTAAGAAAAAAAAAAACATTCACAATGTCAGAATTCGACATTAATTTTTTATTTTTTTTTTATTTTGTCCTTTCGGAAAGGCAATGGGAACTAGCCCTTACAGCCTGGTCTTTAGTGATATTTTTCTTTGTACTTAATACCTAACTCTTGAAATGCGAGGGTGGTACACACATTCCAATGTTGAGGGGAGTTTTACGCAAGGATCAATCCGAATCAAACGGGAGCGCCTTCTTTATTTCTCACTTTTACTATATTGTTCTCCATTAGTGGCACATTATTAAACAAATCCACCACATTAACAAAATAATAGCCACGAAAAACGAATTTAGAAAATTAAGAAACAAAGCCCGTCCTTTTCTTCACGATTCCCGTGCAAAACTCTCCTGATGATGATGGGATGATAGATGAAAGATGACGATGAAATTGTGGTCGATTTTGTAAGCTCGCGCGTTGCCGCCAAAATCACCATGAACGAGTAAACTTGCACCAAAACTTTTGTTCTTTCTTCGTATATATTTGAGATTCCTGTTATGTTGGTCGATTT
The DNA here is from genome assembly GCA_963924505.1 of Agonopterix alstromeriana. Taxonomy (NCBI): domain Eukaryota; kingdom Metazoa; phylum Arthropoda; class Insecta; order Lepidoptera; family Depressariidae; genus Agonopterix; species Agonopterix alstromeriana. The sequence continues at coordinate 17,965,373 of OZ004661.1, forward strand.
ACGCAACTTTTTGGTTCACAATCCGCACGAAATTATGTCACAAAAACCACTAAAACCAATTTTTCACGAATATCAAATACAACACCGACCGAACAGATTAATGGCGGCAAGCCTCCTCGACATTAATTTGATGTTGCCGTTTTTGTTTCATGCTTAGAGTCAAAAAGAGAAGGAAAGTTTTTATTTTTTTAATAAAGCAGTAGTTTTTCTCCATGGAGTTCGAATTATTTTTGCCTTTAGTGATTACAGATCAAAGTAATTTAAAATGAAATGTATATTGATAAACTCGATGAATCGCAATAAAAATTTCATTGGTTTCTTAAAATTATGTCTTCTATCCGTTACAAATATAACATGAAGACCAAAAAAAACTTGACATACCGAATTCCGAACGGAATTCTGGAGTGGGATAATCCATACGGATTTGTAATTCCGCCCGGAATAATTCCGGATGTACGTGGCAGGCCTAAATGTATTGAGCTGAAATAACGGTCGTCTGAATGAATTATTATATACATGACTTTACCGATTAAGGAAATCGTGTGTTTGACATATCTAGGTGCTACAGAATAGGTCGTGCTTATAGTTCAAGAAGACCTTGCACCTTCCGGTCACGAAGCTCGATGGCATAGCGTTTCCGACGGACATCAATGACAATTTATTAGACATCGCTTCATTATACTTTTTATAGACATGGAACGGAATGGTTATAATTTAGATTGGGTAGGCTGTTCCAGACACTAGGTCTAGGACTAGATGCAGCGTTGCCAGACATACGGATTTATCCGTAGATCTGCGGATTTTTGGCCTGGCCCTCGGATCTACGGATTTCAATGGGAAATCTACGGCTTTTTAGAAATTTTCTGAATTCCGACCTAAAATGTAAATTTTCTGCATTAAATTATACCCAGCCGCAAATGAATCAATTCATGTTCACATTGTGTGTGTATTGGACTGTGTTTCCTATTTCTTTTAAAACAATCCCTGAGATTGGGACAGATACTCAAACCACAAACTACTTGACACAGACGGAAATACAGTGCTAACGCACAAGCAATAAGTCTATAAATTATAAAGAAATAACAAAGACATATACAAATCTAATAACAAACAGAAATATTAAACAGCAAAAATTATAGTCATAATCACATGAGTCCTTTAATCAGTCCATACAGACATCAATGTTAAGCATAAACAATTATTTCTAACCTCATCTATTGTAATCGCGATTCTAAAAAAGCAAATGAGATAAATTGCTGCAATTTAACAATAAAGTTGAGCGTAGCGTCTCGCCTTGACCCAAGCAAGCAATGGGCTGGTAGGCTGGTAGGCTGACTACGGCGTGAGTGGAGGAAACACTTGCTCGCCTCACCGGTTTGCTCCTTTCATTTGCTATTTTCTACAGGATAAAACATCGGTCTGATTTATGTACCAGAAGCAAAAAAAGGAAAACAAAAACTCTAATCGATTTCGCTGTTTTCGTTATCCTTAAGGGTTCTTGTAAGTCGTTAAGTAAGAATAAATTATTTCTGGGGTTGTGGATTGTAAAAGGTAATTTGAACTTTATAAAAATTTTCAAAATTGGTGTTTTTCCTATTGACTATCCGATTATTTTCCTCAGATAATACTTTCTTATACTGTGCCTCAGTAGTGCTAAATGCTGTTATTAACCTGTGATTTGCAGGTAGTCCGCAATGCTGCACCCTATTAAAATTGTCTTCACTTCGTATAAAATACGCATTTTTACAATATATAATAAAACTTATAATAAAACACCCTAGTAATATTTAAGAGGATACTTTTTGCTGCGCGCTACATACAAATGAAATCTGGTTATATTTTCAAAACGAGTACTAACAAAGTCAATGAAAATTTTAGTCACGATCCAAATACAAATATCTGTGCTTTACATTTATCAGATTTCCGTTTAAATTTATAGTTTACCTTTATTTAGAAGATCATTTTTCCATTTAAAATATTATTAACAAGGTAAAAGGTATTGTCTGTGGTACGAAACCTCGAACCATCTAGTACTTGCCTCGTACCATCAGCCATCACATAGACCGATCGTCTGCGCTCTTTTTACGTGTTTCCGACTATACCTACACTGAAATGGGCATGAGTAAAGGTATTGTCATTTTTTTACAGTCGCAGCCAACCAATGAAAGTATTGTATTATTATAGTACTAAAAAAAACAACCACATTTTGTTATAAACACGTATGATATTTGACTCTTAAGGTACATAAGTAACCCCTTAAGAATCACCACATTATCAATCATTCGAAAACACTCAGCAAAATCTACCGCAAAGAAATACAGAAGGTACAAAACAATGCGGTCTTAGCGCTAAAAAGCGATTTCTTCTGTACAACCTTATCAGTTATGTGTACCTGAATATCACAGCTCCGGTACAGTCTATAGCTTTGACTAATTATTATAAGGACTAGCCTTGCGGTAGCATTTCCCCTCTGCCACGGTATAAGCACAATTGATCTTGTGCATTTACATTCAATTTTACACCTTATCACTAAACGAGACAGCCTATAATTGCGAAACAATAACTTCGAACTTAGAACGTTTGGGGTTCACACGAGACTACTTTTCATGATTTTTAACATTCAAAATTAGAATCTAAAGTTATGGGGAATAAAATCCAAAGTTACGGATTTCATGTAACCTCGCCCCCCGCAAAAAGTGGCAGAAATGTTTGTTAGTAGAATTACACGCGTAACCAGTCCACAAATAGTCAAAGGTGTATAGCAATGAATGTGATGTTTTAATGTATTTTGAAAGGTCCTCTAAAACCTATGTAGGTAAGTTTTATTACTGACCGCTCAACAAAAAAATCTTTCTTATCGTGTGGGCAGCACTCGAGTCAATACCTAGTAACAAAAAAATGCAATTTTTTCTCCATACAACCTTACTGAAACTCAGTTGATAAATCTATCTTGCTAGTCTTTTAGTACATAAAAACTATTGCTATAATACCGTTAATTTAAGTATGTAATATAATATTATATTTTTTTTCTACATAATGTTTAATTAATGATTAATTCTCCATGTAATTACTCCCAAAGTGTAGATGAACAGGTTTTAGCGTCACTGTTATTTTAATATTTTTAATGAAAAAATTCGTAACAAAAACAGTTTTGTTCAGATAAGTCAACTCAACTCAAATTGTTTTATTCAAAGTAATTTAACATGGATCGCTTTATGACGTGATTTTTGACTCTACCACCGCATCGGAAGGTGTTCCGTTGTAGAGAAGATGCAGCCAGAAACTCTAGACACATCTTTTAAAAAAAAATACATTCAATTTACAATTACAAATACAATATTGAATTACATTAGTTTAAGTATGTAATATAATTTAGGTAATTAAATTTTTTGTCTACAAAATCTTTTAATGAATGATTATCCATGAAATTACTCCCAAAGTGCATTGATGGAAAGGTTTTAGCGTCACTGTGTTTTTAATATTTTTAATGAAACAATTAAGTAGAGGAAAGTAAGTAAAGTGTTTTATTATTTCCATCTAATTAAAGCAATTTTTGTAATTAGAGTTATATCACAGAATAATGTATCTAATATGTGTTTTACTTAATTTATTTTAATAGTGTTTTTAGTTGTTTTTTTTAGCTGTTACGTTTAAAGCTAAGTCTCCAGCCTGCGTAGCATGTTACACGTGATACGGCTGTATCACGTCTTTTATCTCGATCGTTCGTACGCAAATAGAAAGAGAGCGAAGGTGTGATAGCGCTATATCACGGTGTCATGCTACCTATGCTGTACTTAATTGTACTACTGATGGCATATCACCTCCTCCCGGCTTCAAAACGACCCCGATTCCACGGTGTTATAGCTTGAAATGTCGTGTGTACAGTTACTGCAACTTGAAGATTCTAAAACGTCTAAAAAATTTAATAAATCAACAATACCAACATTTTGATCAGATAAGTTCATAACAACTTCTAAGAAATAGCTGAGATAAAAACAAAAACAAGTGCGAGTCGGGACTTGGGCAATTAGTGTTCCGTACCTATCAGTTATTTAAAATGGGTCTTTGAAGACCACCACTATAAATTGACACTTACTTAGTATGTGGTCACATAGTATCTGAAGATCACTGTTGTTAGTTTTTTGGGCATAGAAAAAAACTATCCGAGTTAGTGCCAGCCTGATAATTTTCCCGCCATCTACACCTTATTTCTAATTTGCGTGATTTTTTAAAGATTTTACGTGGCTCTAGTTTGTGAAATATAGGTGGGGACAGCAGTTTTTCTGGGTTTACAGAAGGACGGACGGACAGACGGATAGACACCGAGGTGATTCCATAAGTGTTCCATTTTGCCAATTTTGGTACGTAACACTAATAAGAGCATAAACAAAATATACTAATTAATGCATAACAGTTGCGTGTATGGATTTCGTTCGGCCACTCAACGCATTGCCACCGTTTGCGTTGTCGAAGGTTAAAGTCAAGAGCACACGTAACGTAACGTCCCGGGTCGCGCCTGAGCTTCGGCTGCGCTTGCGCTTATCAAGTCGGAGGTGAAAGTCAAGGTCCGGTCTAATGGATACTATTGCTTGAGCCGCATCAAGCTTGCTGTATGTTATGGCGAAAGCCTTCTAATGCCAGTTACCATTGACAATACAAAATAATGGACGCCGCGTCTACTACAAAATTCTCGAGAAAAGTGTCCGAGACTAACCTACGCAAACCTATGTACGTGTAATATACAAATTGAAAATTCTGTTTTTTTTTTTTTCATTTTGCTTACGTAGTTTTTACCCCAATCGATGCGGCGCGCGCCGTTCGCACGCGCGTGCACTTTGTCGGCCGATCAAACGAAGACTGTAGCTTAATTGGTTCTCTTTATACGTTTTGGTGCTCTTTTGGTTCGGACACTTTTGAGTGCGGACCCTACGTCCAGTAGTTGGTAAGTCAATACCAGTTACAATACAACCTGAACAAAACACGAACCAAACTATGTCTTCACATTAATAGTCCGTCCTAGAGTTCTAGTCTTCTAAAACGTTCCTAATATACAGGGTGTAAACTTAAATGCGTTACATACTTAAAGGGATGCTTCAGATTCAGACCAACAAATTGAACAACTATCAATCTGGGACCAACTATCATATCCCGAAAAAAAATCAGCATTTCTATAGAAAATGTCATAACCACATGTATGAAATAGCAGTTTTTTGAACGATTTCGAAGTTGATCCAATAGTAAAACTTGTTCAGTTTGATGATCTAAAGCACCCCCTAAATTATGTAACGTATTTAAAGTTTACACCCTGTATAAACAGAACTAGATAAACAATCAACGCTCCAAAAATGCAGTACCAAAAGAACTCCTAAAGAGCTCTTTTTCCAACTTGCTGATAGTAAATATACCTGTCAAATATAACTATGTTTATTCATCAAATTCAACATATTTTAGGGCTACCCAACCCAACATCATGCATAACTTGATTTATGTGGGTTATTGTGTCAATTGGGACAAACATTTTCTACGATTTGATATGAGAATTTAATTTAGTAGTCCGTCTATCCGTTCTACCTATTTAAGGCTATAACTTTTGAACCGTAATAGCCAGACAGTTGAAATTTTCACAGCATGTGCGTTGTTATGGTAGAATTGCTAACAAGTTATAAAAATGTCAAAAAGTTAAAAATTAAAGGGAGTCCTCACATAAGAAACTAGTTTTCATAAACATTTCTTCTTCTCGCTATATCGTAAAAACGATAATACATACAAGCGTTAAGCTTGTTGTAATTATAGAGCAAACTCAACAGTATAACAATAAATAATAAAAACTGGCCAAGTGTGAGTCGGTCTCGCGCTAAAGGTCCCTGGGAAAACAAAACTTTTTTGTAAGTTAGCCATTAAGACACCAATGCAGTTAACATCTTGTGTGGTGGTGTGTTACGGAACCCTCGGTGCCCGAGTAGCCCGACTCACACTTGACCGGTTTTTCATCTTATAGGTACTTTGGTAAAAAAACTATAAACATCAGTACGAACAACAGAGACGAGTCACGGTTCCTCTCGTTACTTTGACCGTGGCCTTCAACGCTTCTAGAACAAACAGACTGAGGTTTGGATATGCCCTTCCGAGGCAGTGCAAAGTTCAAGTTCACATCTAAAGGTTCAAAGACATGGAGCAGGCATAAGAATATCTGTTTTCTTTATATTCACTGAGATACGTAGTATCGTTTTTGTCGTAAAGGAGAATTGCGCCCGCGCCTCCAGGTGACGTCGCCTGGAGGCACGGGCGTAATTCTCCAAACGACGCTATGCTACGTACTATAAGGTTTATAATTGTGTTACTTAGATTATCCGCCACGGCCACACGTCTCTTCTGTATAAACGCGCTTTAGATGTACTGCTGATCAATGTTGATATACAAGGGTGTTAGGGTAAACAGTAGCATTACTTTAAGGGGTGATTGTACCCATGATACTGAACAACTTTCCCTAAGAAACCTATAGGAAATTCGAAAAAAAACGACTGTTCATACAAAATCAGCTGATTGCATTGAGTATGGAAAGTTCAACAAATTGTTTGCTAATTTATAGGTTTCTTAGGGAAAGTTGTTCAGTATCATGGGTACAATCATCCCTTAAAGTAATGCAACAGTTTACAACACCCTGTAAATATAATTAGAGGTTAAGACTGATTAAATAGTAAGTAAGTAGGTACAGCAGGCACCAAAATTTTAAATTCCAAATACTATAATTGATCCAATGTTTCTCGTTGACATTGCTTTCACTTCATATAAACGTATTAACTTTTATGAACTTGACATTGAGGATTAGTCATTGGAAATTTCCTAATATACAGTATGTAAACTAACTAAAGGCAAACCTTAAAACCACGTACCTACTTTACCCATCAACCTGAACAACTTTTACTATGGGAGCAAACCTGGCGACGGGCTCACCCCCCGTCACACTGGACAGAGTTTCGGTACTACTGGTTAAACGTGGATGTTCTGAGGTTTCAGAATATCTCTGACTTCCCCCTCGGGGAATATAGTCGTGAGCATATGCTTATGCAAACCTGTCAGCTGCTGTTGCATACTAAACTGCAATACCAAAAGAATTTTTTTTTGTTCTAACAGGTTTGCTTCTATAGTCAAAGTTGTTGTTCTGACGTTTGTTTGGAGTTTTCTCCCATAAAAAGTTGTTCAGGTTGATGGGTACGTGGTTTAATGGTTTGCCTTTAGTTTGTTTACATGTAAATCCGATTATTAAAAACCCGACTACTGAATCTAAAGTGAAATCCTAGATTTTTGTGTGAAATATACCAACACTATTTCATTAAATTATCCACGATTTCACGTTCGATTCACGATTATAAACAGAACTCGAAATTTTACTGGGCTGATAGGGGGTGATAATTTCCCAAAAAACGGTTTCATTTGACAACTCATGTCAGTTCCTCTATTCCTGGTATAATACCTTAATGGGTGAGAGTAGTTTGTTTCAAAACGAACAAGCTCCGCACGGAACACTTATTGCCTCTCAGCAATGCCGAGGTTCATTAAAGGTCTCGCTCTATATAATTATTTAATAAATATTAATCTCGTGACAATGCTATCTGATGTCATCGAGAAATGAAACACTTTTAAATTACAATAGCAGAGATATTTACACGGCCGCTAAAAATAAGTAGTTCAGATTGTGATCGTGCGCATGAACTGAAAAGTTTTAGCCTTGTTGCCCGACTGCGCGAGATGGAGGGTTACGTTTTTCGAGTGTATGTATGTATGTCTTATTTCTTTGACACGGCTACAGCCTAAACGACTTGATGGATTCTAACGTATGACATAACGTTAGATTCGTAAAAATTGCGAGAGTGACATAGGGTATATTATTTCAATGTGGCGTTTGCGAATCCAAGGAGAGAGGGGGAATACTTTTTATTTTTTTATTTAAGATAAATAAATGAAAGCTAGTGAAAAGCTGATTCCAAATATATTACATTAAAGTACTTGTATGCTACAATTTTGACACCAAACTAAAAAGTATGACTGAAATAATTTAAATTACTTACCTATTTAGAAAAACAAAAAACCCAACTGCATATAAATTATTAACTGAAAAGATAAAAACATTACCCTCCTTGTGGCGCAGTCGAGTAAAAACAAGCTCTATAATCATTAATTAGCCATTCCAACTTTGTTTGAGCCAAATATAATTTGAATTTTATTAGGTAGGTATTGCAAGCCGACAAACCAAAAACAAACAAATAAGGTAAGTTATGTAATTTTTCTTTGCCCACGTTGTTGGTTTAAGTCAAGGCGAATATATTATGCAGTTGTCCCCTCCGTCACGCGGAGTTTATAGACAACTAGCTGCGGCGACCGCGACTTCGTTCATACGCGTAGACCACCGACTTAAAATACTCATAACTTTTAATCGAATGAACCGAATGCGATGAAATACAGCCTTAATGTTAATCCAAACTAAGCCTTAAACTTTTGTGAAAACCCCATTCAAATTTTCAGTACTTTTTAAGTGATGCGTGCACAAATAAACAGACAAACATTGTAAAAATGGTATCAATGCATTCTATTACGTGTCCTACAAGCCCCCAATGAATATTTTGCAAATATCGTAAATGTACATATCCACGCCAAGTGTACAATTATTACCTTTTTGTTTCAAACTGTTCTTCATTTCAAAGCATCCGGTACAGTACAACCAAAACCCAAATCGTCTATTTCCCATGTTGACTGAAATTCAAATCCTAATACCTAGATCAATTATTAAAATGTCTTAGGGCCAGAATGACTGAAATCCAAAATGCCCTAGTCCCAAATTGACTGAAGGACGAAAGGATTTTCAAATTCCTATATAGCTTCCTGGCCAATTCTGATTTTCAAATATAATTTATTTATCTTAAAAATATACTATCCGACATATCTTGGGCGTTACTAAAGCTGTTCTAAGAATGAGTGAGAGGAAGTGTTTAAAATTTCTGTAATTCAAAATGGCTTAAATTTCGTTGCTATTTGAAATGGAGTATAGGTACGTCACATTAATGCATGAACGTCTGCAGTTTTGGAGGACGGGTCATTAGAGCGTGTTTTTTTTAACTCGTGTCAGGCACTTCGTCTGATGCACATTTAGGCTAAGGTCTCGAACGAGGTGGTGTTCGCGGTCAAGTGCGCAGCATCTCTTGGGTCCAGAGTGACTAGTAACCTACTTACATTAATTGGGTACCAGATATTGTGATGTACTTAGTTTGACTTTGTATTCACGGCACTACTTAGCAAGCTAACGCAAGTAGAATTCTGTGACTGGTATTCTTAGCTAATATGGAATATTATTACCCGCAAAACATTTAAGCGCATATCAAAACTAGAACAAACGATGTCCTGAAAACCTACTGAAAAAGAGGTGTTGACCCTCTTTCTCAGGATAAATAAAATTGGAAAGGTAATTGATTCATAATTTTCGGGATAATATTGGTGAATTCCCTATTATTTCACATCTATCTTTCAGTAAATCTAGGGCGCACACGGGTACAAAATGTAGTAAGTTTTTTAAAGAGGAATTCCGATCTGTTTCTTGTTTTTAATATATATTTTATTTTAATACCAAATCATTATTTTAATATCAAATATCGTGGAGTTAAACTTAAATTGTCGGCTGTGGATTTTGGTTTCTGTATTAGGTACATAAATACTACCTTAACGCGTTTTTAATCGCGCATTGACTTCCTTAAATTTTACTCTTAGTTAATGATAACATTTGTATGCAGAATCGTACCCAAACTGTAGGTACATTTTGATAAACAAAAAACGTTTTTCTGAATCTAAATGGAATTTCTTCCATTAGTTTTTAATCAGCTCGTTAAATCTTTATGAATAATACGTTATTTACAGGTAACTTAAGTATGGTTTTGGTAAACACACAGTAACATAAAATAAGAGGCGAAAAAACTAAATGATGGAACTAATATCAATCGGTAAAACCAGCAACAGATAATAAATTTAAAGGAGAACACAATAATACCAAGCCATATAAGGGTCTTTTCTCTCATCAAAGTCCTTATACGGCTAACATTAAAAACCCAAAAAGAAATTCACTTCTCGACTTGACTTTTCTTGCGATCTTTTTCTTATCGTGTGGTCAAGCCATGGTGTCAGAGTTTTTTCAGACCGCCTTACGGCCTCTGACGTGGTTTTTATGTAACGACTACTACCACGAGAGATAGTAGCCAGGACCAACGGCTTAACGTGCCATCCGAAACACGGAATCATCTTTCTTTTCAGACAATCAGGTGATTCGGCCTGCAATGTCCTAACCAACTGGGGGAAAACGCACAAAGTGACATATCACTTGGTGTCCCCCGTGGGAACCCACGACCTTCGTTTCAAGAGCCCAATGCTCTTAACCATTAGACCACGGAGGCAGTTCTTGCGATGATAGTGGGATACATACAGCATGCAAAAAAATACACTGTTGGAGCCTTTAGGGGGTGCTTCAGACCATCAAACTGAACAACTTTCACTATGGAGCCAACTTCGAAATCGCGAAAAAAAACAGCTGTCCCATACATTTGAGTTTTGTATGAAACTGGTGTTTTTTTTTTCGAGATTTCGATGTTGTTCAGTTTGATTGTCCTGAGCATCCTCTAAAGGCTCCAACACGGATTTTTTTACACCCCGTAGAAGAAAATTGTTTAATTTTGATTAAAATACACTACACATCTGACTACACATTATCATAATAATAGATTTTATTTATAATTTGTGTTCTAATCACGATCAATCGCATCTAAACAAGACGTTGTGAAACCAAAAAGAGGTCAATTAGGCAAATTGAAAAAAAATTAACCGTGATCGTAAGATGCACAATTAATTCTTAACAATTACAAAGTGCCTATTATTTTTGCTCCGTAGCTAACAACCTAATGAAGTCCAAGATCATTAGTATTGTTGTTGGGCTCTACCCAACAATTATAGTTAGTAAGATTTAGTAGATTTATCTACTAACAATCAACAAACATAATTCATAATTATGAATGGAAGACGAGCCTAGCTACCTCAGTGTAAAACGCACAAAAATTGTTTGAAGAAAAGTGAACGAAATGAGATATTAAAAAACCCCCAACGCTAAAACAAATATTTAAAAGTGAAAAATAATTCGAATACCTATTATTTTAAACTTTTTAAATGTTTGTTTTTGGCGTTGGGAAGTTTTTAAATTTTTAAATTAATGTGTTATTTCGTAATTTTTAAAGTTACTTGAAAACTGCTGAACCGATTTTCATGAAACAAAGCTCGCAAAAATAACTTTCTTTAAAAAAAACGCATCTAAATCGGTCCACCCGTTAGGGAGCTACGATGCCACAGACAGACAGACCGACAGAAAGACAGACAGACCGACATAGGCGTCAAACTTATAACACCCCTCTTTTTGGGGGTTAAAACTCTCTTCGGGGGTAACGGAGATGAGACGGTGGATATAAATGACTCCATGTTCCGCATAATTTTATCCAGTACCTACTAGAACGACCTCAGTGTAAAACGCACAAAAATTGTTTGAAGAAAAGGGAACGGCTTGAGATAAAAAACATATTAACTGAAAAGAGAAAAACAAGCTCTATAATCACTAATCAGCTATAACACCTGTATTTAAGCTAATATAATTTGAATGTTATTAGGTAGGTATCGCAAACGGGGACAAAGGAGATTTTTGGTTGGTTATTTTTGACCCCGCCTGCAATACCTACCTAATAACATTCAAATTATATTAGCTTAAATACAGGTGTTATAGCTGATTAGTGATTATAGAGCTTGTTTTTCTCTTTTCAGTTAATATGTTTTTTATGCAGTCGGGTTTTTTGTTTATCTTAATAATTTAGTTTATTTCATACTTTTTAGTCTTGTGTCGAAACGGTAACATAAAAGTACTATAATATTTATATATTTGGAATCGTCTGATCACTAGCTTTCATTTGACATCCATATTGTAATTTTTAACAAAAAAAATTGTTTATTCCCCCTCTCTTTTTTAATTTGTAGACGCCATCTTAAAATAATATACCCTATGTCACTCTCACGATTTTTACGAATCCAATGATACCCCATACGTTAAAATCCATCAAGCCGTTTAGGCTGTAGGCCGTGCCAAAGAAATAGACATACAAACATACATACATACATACATAGATACATACATACATACATACGCTCGAAAAACATAACCCTCCTTCTGTCGCAGTCGGGTAAAAAGGAGATGAGACTGTGGTTATAAATGACTTTATGTTCCGCATAATTTTATCCTTACCTAGTTGTCTTCTTTTGTTTGCACAAGTCGTGTGAATTGGGTATTTGACCACATACAATATATTTTATTCTTATCTTCTCAATAAAAAAAAGATTCGAAAATATCGCTAATCTCCCATTTTCATTGTGTTTTTAGCTTGAATACTATTTTTAATAACAAGATAAACTTTAAAAAGTAAGGAAATGTTGATGACGTCACAACTCAGAATTGTGTACAAATTTCATACAAAGCGCACGTTTTGACGTCTGATAAAGAGTAGCTGATTTGACCAGTTGTCAAGTAGCCTATTAAGAGGATATAATTCGGAGCGCGCTCCATACAAACGTACCATGGTGATATTTTCAATACTAACCAATTAAAGTCAATGACATTTTTCAGAATCAATCTATAAACAAATTTCTATGCTTGTATAGAGTTTGATTTTCGTTAGAATGTATAGTTTTAAAGTTACAGTGCCTCAAAGATTTCCATACAAATCTTAAGTTAATCCTAGCATTGAAACTGTATACTTTAACGAAAATCTGACTCCATACAAGCATAGATATTTGTTTCAAGATTGTTTCAGCAAAATTTCATTAGGTTAGTATTGAAAATATCACCATAGTACGTTTGTATGGAGCGCGCTCCGAATTATATCCCCTTAAGTTTTATTTTGGTCTGTTCGTCAGTTTGTCACTAAGCCAATTACGATGCCGTTTAACTTCGAGTAAAATGTTCTTTTTAGTTCATCACGATTGATGATTTAGTATTCAATTGGTCAAGTCTAATGATAGTCCCAATTCGTCAAGCGGTTTTTATCCGCCCGGTTTTGTTTTGAGTCGTCTTTGCTATACAACGTGTTAATGAATTAACGCAAAACTAGAAAGTAGTTTGTTTAGAATCGAGTGCAGAATCGAATTAGCATGTTTTCAACATAGGTAATTTTTTTCAAGATATTAAATAATTTGTTTGTAAAATTTAAAATTTACTGAACTCGATCTCAACCCACCGCACGGGCACACTCATCCTACTTACTACCAAAACAAGATTCTTACTATGTATCAACGAGCACGCTAGCGCTTTCATTCATTGCTGAAATGATAACAAATCATTTTAGCCTCAAAACTTAAAATGCGAATAACTTAAAATTTTTACTATCAAAATAATGAAATTATTGTCTCAATCTAATTATTTTGTTATAAATCAGTTGGGGTGTATGAGGTTTTGCGCTTATTCGTTAACACGTTGTATACAGGGTCCTTCTTAATATGCTGATACTTTTTTAAGGGTATTTCAGACCATCAAACTGAACATCAACTCTCACATATATTTGGCTCAAGTAGATTTGCAGTTTTGTATGGAAGAGGTAATTTTTTCTTCGCGATTTCGATGTTGGTGCCATAGAAAAAGTTATTCAGTTTGACGGTCTGATCATCCCCTTAAAAAAGTGTCAGCATATTAAGAAGGACCCTATATAGGTAGGTAGGTACATTATTCATTTACTTCCGAGATACAAAATTATTGTTCTAACCGTTCTCCATTAAATTAGTATGTACAATTTTGTATTTGTATATTATTATTTATGTCTTTTATAGTTAAATTAACAAAATCATATAACGACATGGTAACAATTAGGAAGTCGCATGAATTTTTTTACTTTACTTTGTACCTTTAATAATTTAATCAAAACATTAGTGCATGTATTTGTTACATACCTACTTAATATTTCCTTTGTAATCTATGGCAAATAATTGGATTAATAAAACAATTAATTAGGTCATAGAGGATACCCACGTTTATCACTATACCAATTAGTAACGGATGTTTAAAGCTTTTATGATATAAGTTAACGCAGTAGTTTTTATTATCAATAAAAAATAATTGAACTCATCCAAGGTTAAATGTAATGTTTATTGGAATCTGAGTAATGTACCTAGGTAATTGAAATAAAATAGAATAAAGAATTTGCTTGTCTTTTGTTCAGAATTGTATAATAATTATGTTGAAGGTGTGGACACAGAGTAAAGGTACCTATCGTTTATCTGTGGTGTAGATGAGTAATAAACTGCAATAGGACTGTTGACCGCGTGTTGTTTGGTAAAACATTCAAGAAATGGCACGCTAGGGATAAAACTTTGAAACTTATTACATTTAATCGATTTGAAGTTACATCCGAGCTTGTGAGGTGAAAAATATATTTGCCAGTTCGAACTACCTCTTTGATAGTTCGTTTTGTTCAACTTTGTGATGGTTTAATACGTATTTTGGGCTTCGAGTGACATTCCTTTATTTAGAAGTGAATCAAACTGGTAGGTAGCGAAGAGAGCAATATTACCTACATTTGACTTAAACATTAAAACACCTACCTCCCGGGCAGAATCTGCTATGGCTAGTGTGGAAGTCCTTAAATCGGCGTCGCATTCAAGTTGGCCGTTGCAGACAAAATTTACGCCTGTACCCAGCCTATCCAGTCGATGGTACACCTGCTAGAATGTCCCTTGTGTCCGATCACCTGCACGAGAGAGGACCTCAATAAACGTACACTGGATGCTGTCAAGCTGGCCGAACATCTGGCCAATAAAGTATAGAAACACAATAGTAGAACAATGGGGAACTTACACCAAAATGATAATGAGAAATTATCTTAATAATTCAATGATTATAGTTGTGAATAGAACATTACTGAAAGATTTACGCTCAGGACTTTATTCCCCGAGGGGGTAGTCAGAGATATTCTGAAACCTCGGAAGTTCTGAAGTTTTTATTTTTTACGAAATATTTCAATTACGTGGATCGGAACATAATTTCAAACACCAATCAGCGTAAAGTGACGAAGCGATTAGCAACTTGCGTGCGTTAGAAGAGTAAGGCAACATATTATAGCGGACGATTTGTAACGAGCTTCACGCGTCATGAAAAGGAGTAACGTCACGTTATGCCAGTGAGCGTTTTGACGTGGAATTTTAAAAGTCAACTTTTGAGTTGCAATAAATAATTAATGATTTGTGCATATTTTACCATTTTTCGTTCTGGTATTTTTATGTAAGCCTTAAATATTTATGATACACTAAAAATATAAAACTGTGCATGTCCACATTGACACGAATAGAAGATTTCAGCAGTAACCATTAGCGCAGTTTCTGTAGCACAACTTGGGTCACCCCTTTTTAGGGTTCAGTAGTCCGAAGAAATCTTTATAAGATCGTTCGTCCATTATCTGTCCGTTCCAGTCTATCACAGCTTCGTAACTTGCAAGAGTAAATCGAAAAGTATCTTCAAGGTTATTCTACGAGCTCTATAATCTCGTGACAATAAAGTACCTGAGGATAGTAAATTCGACCTATTTGCATGCATTGAATGATGGCACATCACCTTAGACAATTTAGATTTGTCTAAGCACACCACAGACCAATTGGTCTGTGTGGCACACGCGTAATAGACTACCCGGTTGTGGGAATGTAGTGATGAGTGAAAGCACCACTGACAGTGCTGCCGATTCCGGTGAATTTCCACGATTTTCGGGGAATGAGGGGTGCGTGCGGGGTGAGTGCGGGCAATGATTCAAATCGGGGAATTTCTGGGAATCGATTATTTGTAATAAATGTCGAAAAAAGGATGTCTCAACAAGAGGAATTGTTAGAAATCGAACCGAATCGGACTATCCTTAAATCGAAAGTTTGGGAGAAATATAAATAATAAATAAAACTGATTTTTTGATAAAATCAGAAGGCAAAGAAGTCGACAAGCTAATTTTGTGAAACATTAAACTATATTTCGCATGAAAAAATGCATGAAATATTACAGTGTCGGGGAATTTTCGGGGAATGCATGATTAGAAATCGGGGAAATTCACTTTACATTCCCACGAAGGGGTAGTCCACTGAGAGATATTCTTCTAAATGAAGTTTAACTCGTGCCATCAATATTCAATGTATGCACAGTGGCTTGGTTATCACAGATCTAGGTTTTCAAACAAGTATATCTGTTACAGACAAAACCACTTTTGACTGCAAGTCAAAAGTGGTTTTGACCGGTTATTTATGAGTTATGACACGTCCAAGCAATGCCCAGTACAGAAGCAAAGTTCGTACCATTAATTAATTAAAATACTCCAAAAGATACATCACCTGCTAAAAATTTCCTCTACAATGTGATCATAGGTCATAGTCATAAAAAAATACGGTGATTATTAACATAGAATATTCCTATACAGAGTGTAAAGTATAATTAACCTTTTAACCACATACTCTATCCATCATACTGAACAACTTTTACTATGGGTGTAAACCTGTCAGAGCAAAAAAAACAGCTGTTCCATACTAAAGTGCAATACCTACTCGACTAAAATGAATGAGACAGCTGATGCTGCTGATGAGCAGCTCTCTCATAGTCAAAGTTGTTCAGTTTATTGGGTAGAGTATTTGGTTTAAAGATTAATTACACCATTCCTTACACCCTATATAGCTTTCTGGTCATAATGGTTTGCAATTGCAAATAAAATGTATTTATCAGAAAGATATACTATCCGACATATCGACGTTACTAAAGCTGTTCTAAGAATAAGTGAGAGGAAGTGTTTCATATCTCCGTTTCTGTAATTCAAAATGGCCTAAAAATTTCGTTGCTAAGTATTTGAAATGGAGTAGTAAGTATTTGTAGTGGAGTATGTGGTTCTTTGTAAAGTTATATTTTCAAACAAAATAGAGGTAAAGTATCTACGTAGGTAGCTTAGAGAACTGGAAAGTCCGCGTCTTTCGAGCAACAAAGAGACATAGAATGTTTCAGTTCTTGGAAGCTGTGATGACGCAAATGTGATCAACATTTGCTTCCACCTTGCTTATGGTACGAACCTACGAAGCAAATATATAAACTTATTTGTTTTTTAAGCAGTAGGTATTATCGAATTAGAAGAATCGATTGTACACCTACGTATATAGTTTGACTATATTTCTTGGGACGGCGCTTTACCTACGTCAGAAGTGTCACAATCCGCGAGTTTCCAACTAGTCAAATTAACATTTTTTATCAAACGTCAAAACGCGTGCTTTGTATGAAATGTTGTACTAAAAATTGAATATTGACGTCATTGTTTTTCGTCGTCGTTTTGATACTTTTTATAGTTTATCCATTTATTAAAAATAGTATTCAAGCAACAGCATTACTGAAAATGTGAGTCTAACGTTATTTACAAACGGTTTATTTACTGAGCAGTTAAAACTAAAATATATTTTATGTAGTCAACTCCCCCCTATTGTTTGTTTATAACGAATGTTTGGAAGAAAGTTTGTAGAGAAATAGTTTACTTATGGAAGAATAACATTGTATAGAAATGTGATCATAATGAACTGTAATATCTTTGAGTTTGTACGCTATTAGTGCATAATACGATGACCTTTAACATTATACAAATATCTTGTATTTATATCTATTTATCTTGCATATTATTATACTGTTGTATACTTCGATTTTGCACGTGTCAAGTTTTAAATTCTATAAATAGTTCGATTCGTAAGTAAAAACTCATAATTAGCGTTCCACCCGAAATTTTTAATTGTGTGTCACGGACTCAAGGCCTCTCGTAGTTCCACTTCAACTTCATGCACGAATAATTTGACTAAAATAACAACAAACTAACAACATACCTAGGCAACAGAATCTTCTTTTTAAATTATGTTTTGTTTTATGTTAACAATATTTCGTGACTCGTTATATTCTTGAATTAGGTATCCTTTATCCATACAACATCTACAATGGAAATATTTTTTCAAGTCTCCACTCCATTGTATAACTTTTTACAAAAAACACAACCCTCATTCTGGCGCAGTCGGGCAAAAAGAGGTCTTCTTCTTGCATTTAATAAACAATGAGAAAAAGTTTATTGCAAAAATTTTTAAATCGGTTTGCGTTGTCGAAAAATGGGTAATGGTTGTAATTTGTGTGAATAAACTGTTTTATACTAAATCTAACAAACTGTTACTTAAAATGCATCTTAATTAAAACAAATGATTATCAATTTCTTAGTGCAATAACTATTACATAACAACATTACTAAATAATAGAATACCTAACCTAATCTAAACAATTGACAATGATTACAAAAGTGCCAGTAGTAAGTTTGATGTCATTCGCTTTAGTAATTCTAATATTATTTTACTACACTTTTTTCAATAGTAAAAAACTTTCATTAAAATTTGTCTCTATTTTCGTTACACTGTAGTGAGTTATACCGGTTCGAATACGAAACAAAGACTTGAACACTATGTTATTTGCAAAACATTATTCCTTTATTTCGTACGCATTATATTAATTTAGTATGCGGCTTCCCATTAGACACGTAAATTAGTTTATTTTAAAATCGGTTAAAACCAGATATGCACAAACCTACTAATTAATAAGAGCTCGCCCGTAATTACACGGCTATTAATCTATTATCCTATCCATTATGTAGATGTAAATCTATTAATTTTAATTTAACAATATAGTTTTATAGAGTACCTTTGTTTGTTTTCGCTTTGGATGTAAGTGGGTAAAGGATTTTGTATTTATATAGCTACGTAATTGTACAATTGCAGTAATTTTATGAGAACAGGAACACATTTTTTTCTGTGTTAGTCACTGGACTGAAATAATTGATTTCTTGCCGCTGAGTTTTTGTTTGAGCAGGAGTTAGATTTATTTGTTAGGTACCTACCTAAGTGACAAATGGCAATATTTTTTATTTAGTGTTCCGTACTCAAAGGGTGAAAACGGGACATTCATCCGCCCGTCTGAAACGTTGAACCGTTTATAGCTAAACAGATGAAATATTCACAGAATGTGCGTTATTGTGGCAGATTTTCTCACAAATAATAATAAAAACCGGTCAAGTGCGAGTCGTGATACTCGCGCATAGAGGGTTCCGTACCACACAACAGTTTTGTTTTCTCCGGGACCTTCAGCACGAGACCGACTCACACTTAGGCCGTTTTTATTATTTGTTGTTCTACTGTAGAGTTTGCTCTATAATCACACCGAGTGTTTGACGCTTGTATGTATTACCTTAGGCGGGGCATACAGACAGACAGAATTTTTACTCCGGACGGTTTGCCTCCATAGTAAAAGTTGTTCAGTTTGATAGGTAGACTGTTAGCCTAAAAGGATGCTGATGATATCAATTTCACCCTGTATACTGAGTCCATCTTAATATGCTAACACTTTCTTAAGGCGATGATCAGACCATCAAACTGAACAACGTTCGAAATCGCGAAAAAGAAATCTGCTGTCCCATACATTTGGCTCGGTAGGTTCACAGTTTTATATGAACCAACAGATTTTTTTTTGGGATTTCGATGTTTTTGCCATAGAGAAACTTGTTCAGTTTGACGGTCTGATCATCCCCTTAAAAAGTGTCAGCATATTAAGTTGGACCCTATATTAAGCTGTCATTGGCTTAACCAGTCCAGCTTCCGCATGTATCAGGGGCA
Organism: Agonopterix alstromeriana; assembly: GCA_963924505.1. Classification (NCBI taxonomy): domain Eukaryota; kingdom Metazoa; phylum Arthropoda; class Insecta; order Lepidoptera; family Depressariidae; genus Agonopterix; species Agonopterix alstromeriana. The sequence continues at coordinate 17,985,131 of OZ004661.1, forward strand.
AGGTCACGTGCCAAGTGCATTAATTGTTCACTATAATTTAATTATACCTACAGTTTCCATATCTTACGTAATTATAATTAATTTCAATGATGTTGTTAGTACAATGTTTTAAACTTAAATTCTAACGAATGGCATAGCATAGCATATGCTCTCGACTATATTCCCCGAGGGGATAGTCAGAGATATTCTGAAACCTCAGAACATCCACGTTTTACCAGTAGCACCGAAACTCTGTCCAGTGTAACGGGGGATGAGCCCGTCGCCACTTGTAATGGGCAGTGGGTACAATACAAGCCTCGAAATTAAAGCATGCAGGTTTCCTCACGATGTTTTCCTTCACCGAAAAGCCAGTGATGTTACAAATCGTACATAAATTCCGAAAACTCATTGGTACGAGTCGGCCTAGACGGGGATCGAACCATCGCTTCCTGCACGGCAGGCGAGGTTCCTCGCCACTGGACCACCACGACTTATAAGATTCACAGTTTGAATCATATCGTGGTTCAAGGAACCATCATGTTTCCTGTAGGGCGGTGAAGGTCGGTTCTTGGCCGAAGCCGAAACATCGGTCACACACTAAATGTGGTTGCAATCTAACCAAAATACAACACCAGTATAAGCTGTTACTGACGTGTTTTATTTTTATTTTGATATATATTTCTATGCCCATGTTGGCTCTTAAATGATAGGTACACAGAATTAAATATCAATTCTTAATTAGTCCCGGTTCAAACGGTTGATACCGACCACAACGCAACCACAACGAAACCACCAGCGACACCGCGATCTAGCGGCCGGCCACATCGCAGACGCTTGCGATCTATCTCATTCATTCTGCGGTGTAATGAGGTGACGAGTGCAAAGAAAAAATAACATAACTACGTTTTAACGATATCGACGTAACCACATCGCAACTACTAGCGACAACGCCACCACATCGATATTTTGTCGGTACCACAACGCAACTGCAAAAAACTGCAGGGACACTATTCACAAGTAGCCGCTGCTTGATCACCTTTTGTCGCTGCAATGTGGTAGGGTTGTGGTACGTGTGAAACAACGCTTAGCTAATCATGCATTGTCATCCAAACTAAAAGAGTATGCAAAGTTTCATCTCTTTCGGTTGAGGATAACTGCTTTAAAATTCAGGTCAAACATTTGACCCGAACATACATACATACAAACATTGCAAGTTAAAAAAAACAGTTGTTTACCTAATTATAAACCTTAAGTACAATAAGATAATTATGATTGGTACCTTATGGTACCTAACTATACAAGGTGTTACAAAAGTAAAAATAAACATTTAGGTAAAACTTTTAAGGCCTTGTTTAGACCATCAAACTGAACATCTTTCAATATGGGACCAACATCGAAATCGCGAAAAAATATCATCTGTCATATTATTCTAGGAAAAATAAGGTTTGAGATTGCATTAAAGACACTTTAGTAAATTGTGTTTGACATAAAATTACTGTTAGTTTATAACATTTTTGTCGAGATTTCGTGGTTATATTGGCTCAGGAACCTGAGAAATACCTTAAAATCGATATAAATGTACAAAGGGCAAGCTTATTTCGATAGATATTTCTTCCAGTATACTAGCAAAAGAGACAGTTAATTATCACAAGACAAATTTAATGTGTACAAACAAACAGTAAATAATTTAGTTTTGAAGTTATAATTTTTAAAGACTTACAAAATATTTAATATCTACTCAAATTTACGATATTAACCGGGGATTATTATTGTTATAAGTAAAACGAATTGAATGAAGCCATCCTGTATAAAATCACCAGTTTTCCATTTTTTGTACATACCTAAATTTAATGTTTTGTAAATGTCTTAATTATTCAATAATACACAATAAAAAATCGGGGATTATTGAGAATTTATGTTTTTCAGGTATTTATCGACTATATTCCAAATTATCACTAAAAGTGCAATTAACGCAACCTTCTCCATACAAAAATCCGTAGATTTCCCCGACTATATACATTTAGTTCGAGTAGATTTGTAGTTAAGACCTTTAGTATCGTACCTAGATCAAATTTTGTTTTCGCGTTTTAAATATTGATCTCATAGTGAAAGTTGCTCAGTTTGATGGTTCAAATATTTATTTGTATTCTTTTAACACCGTGTACATAAGAAAAAAACCTAATTAATAATAAAACTTTTGTACCATTCGGAGTAAGTGAATTTACTAATTACAGCCGATTAATTTAATAATAAGAAGTAAATTTTATTAATGCCGGAAGAAAAGGCTAGATAGTGAGATAAAAACTGCTCCTGTTACGGAAGTAGACCGAAAATTACCTTTGAGCCTTGAATGCAATCGTTCCAGAGTTTGCATTCTGGCGCAATACTTGAAGTTGGTGTCGACAGATCAGGAAACATTAAAGTTAACCTTCTAGGAAAAAATCAGGCGTTAAAGTTCGCAAGGCAAATTTGGTTCGGCGCCCATAGTTCACGTTCTAAGGTCACCTGCATTCGGCCAAAGCACCGTTCATTTACCTAAGGTAAGAATGTATGACCTTTATATAACTATTCTTTGCGAATTCAATGCGAAAAGCATTGTTTAATTTACTTGCATTTTCACTCCAGTTCTACTGAGTGCGTGTATGCAAGTGCATTCGCGTATTGCCAGTAGTCTAGGAGATCTACGGATTTTTGTATGGTGATAATTTGGAATACAGTGAGATAAATACCTGAAATACATAAATTCTCAATAATCCCCGATTTTTAATTTTGTATAATACAGACGTTCCGCAGTTAAGAGAATATAATTCGGAGTATAAATGAAGTCTGGTGATATCTTCAATACTAACCAATTAAAGTCAATGAAATTTTTCAGAAACAATCTAGAAACTAATCTCTATTTTTATAAGAAGTCCGATTTTCGTTAAAATGTATAGTTTTAAAGTTACAGTGCCTCAAATCTTAAATTTATCCTAGCACTAAAACTGCATATTTTAACGAAAATTTGACTTCATACAAACATAGAGATCAGTTTCTTGATTGTTTCTGAAAAATGTCATTTACTTTAATGGGTTAGTATTGAAAATATCACTTGACTTCGTTTGTATGCACCGCGCATTTACGCATTCGGAATAAACTTCTCTTAAATATCCATAGGCTTTTTAAGGGGATGATGATATCAGACCATCATACTGAACGACATTCTCTAAGGGACCAACATCAAAATCGAGAAAAAACATCAGCTGTTCCATTCAAAATTGCAAACCTTCTTTAGTCAAATGAACAGATTATGGGACAGTCATTTTCTTCTCCCGATTTCTATGTTGGTCCCATTGAGGAAGTTGTTCAGTTTCATGGTCTGATCATCCTCTTAAAAAAGTGTCAGCGTTTTAAGAAGGACCCTGTATACCTAAATCGAAATTAGAGTGTGTTAAGATTTACCTTCATCTAAACTAAAGCCTCTTTTGTACTAAATACTTACTAGCTCACTGTACCTTCTTAATAATTATTTACCACAGGAGCTTTTGAGGTCAAAAACTACTTTTTAGGGTTCCGTACCCAAAGTGTTAAAACGAGACCCAATTACTAAGCCTACGTTGTCCGCCCGTCCATCCGTCCTACCTATTTAGGGCTGTAACTTTTGAACAGTAATATAAATAATAATATAGACAGTTGAAATTCACAGAATATGCGTTATTACGGCGGATTTGTTAACAAATAATAAAAATGACAAAAAGTTAAAATTTAAAGGAGGTCCTCATACAAGAAACTAGTTTTTATCAACGTTTTTGTCCTCGCTCTATCGTAAAAACGGTAATACATACAAGCGTCAAACTTGGTGTGATTATAGAGCACACTCTACATTATAACAACAAATACTAAACAACGGCCAAGTGTGAGTCGGTCTCGTGTTAAAGGTTCAGGACAAAAAAAAATTTGTTACTATGTTGTGTGGTGGTGTGGTACGGAACCCTCGGCGCGCGTGTTGCCCAACTCGCACTTGACCGGTTTTATTAGGTTTTTTTGAGGATTTTTCTTATTTTAGTATCCTAACGATCCCGTGGCCACACATCCTCACATTGATGCTTTATAATACCCATTATCCGTACCATACCCGCTTTAGGACTCTCCGACTCAAGATAACGAGCAAACGAATTATGAATAAACGAACACCTACACTTTTAAACCAGTAATAAGTAGGCTCATTTAATTTGTCTCTAGATTACAATCTACACAGCTAGGAACCTTCACACCGTTGTGGAAAGGAAGTTTGATAAATGAGATAAAATTTTGCACCGGCATTTAGGTAAGCACCTACGGCAACCGGGGCTAAATAGTAACATACACAATATAATTCGGAGCGCGCTCCATACAAACGTACTATGGTGATATTTTCAATACTAACCAATTAAACTCAATGAAATTTTTCGGAATCAATCTAAAAACAAATTTCTATGCTTGTATAGAGTCAGATTTTCGTTAAAATGTATAGTTTTAAAGTTACATTGCCTTAAAGATTTCCATACAAATCTTAAATTAATCCTAGCATTGAAACTGTATATTTTAACGAAAATCGGACTCCATACAAGCATAGATATTTGTATCAAAATTGTTTCAGCAAAATTTCATTTACTTTAATTGGTTAGTATTGAAAATATCACAATAGTACGTTTGTATGGAGCGCGCTCCGAATTATATCCCCTTAAGAGAAGTTTATTCCGAAAGTGCTAATGCGCGCTGCATACAAACGAAGTCTGGTGATATTTTCAATATTAACCAATTAAAGTAAATGAAATTTTTCAGAAACAATCTAGAAACTAAACTCTATGCTTGTATCAAGTCAGATTTTCGTTAAAGTTATAGTTGAATAAAACCGGTCTAGTGCGAGTCGTGCTACTTGCACACCGAGGGTTCCGTACCACACCACCACACTACATAGTAACAAAAAAAAAACGTTTATTCGGACCTTTACCACGAGACCGACGCACACTTGACCGTTTTTTATTATTTGTTGTTATACTGTATAGTTTGCTCTATAATCACACCAAGTTTGACGCTTGTATGTATTGTTTTACGATAGAGCGAGACGAAAAAACGTTGATATAAATTAGTTTCTTGTTGAGAACACCCCCTTAATTTTTAACTTTTTGCCATTTTATTATTTAGCAAATCCGCCGAAATAACGCAACGAACTAGGTATATATGTAGGTAGGTATAACTTCAGGACAGCGAACAGAAGTAGTGAAACATAAATCAAATCTTACGACGGGGGCTTAAGTGCTTTTCATGATCGGATGACTTATTCATCATTTCATTTTATTTATTACGTGCTTTTGCCCGCGACTTCGTACTCTCCGCTTGCGGTAGTAGGTAGGTAACTACTTACTAAACGATCAGAGCTGTGGCTCTTTTTTTTATTAAAGGTAGCTCCGCACCGACTCCCGTCATTGCATCGAGATAAAATAAGTATTAATATAACAGTTTTTAAGTCGAATCAAGTAAATCCTTTTAAGCTTATTAAACACAAAAAGTTTCATCAAAATAAAAACCCGGCCAAGTGCGAGTCGGGCTACTTGGGCACTGAGGGTTCCGTACCACACCACACTAATATGAACTTAGAAAAAAGTTTTGTTTTCTCCGGGACCTTTAGCGCGAGACCGACTCACACTTGGCCGGTTTTTATTATTTTTTGTTATACTATAAAGTGTGCTCTATAATCACACCAAGTTTGACGCTTGTATGTATTACCGTTTTTACGATAGAGCGAGATGAAAAAAGATTTTTAAAAACTAGTTTCTGGTACCCCCTTAATTTTTAACTTTTTGATATTTTTTTATTTGTTAGTAAATTCTCAATAATAACGCACTTCTGTAAGAATTTCAACTGTTTAGCTATTACCGTTCAAAACAGCCCTAAATAGGTAGGACAGACAGACAGACAGACAGACAGACGGACGGATGGACAACGTACGCTTAGTACCTAATAGGGTCCCGTTTTCACCCTTTGGGTACGGAACAGAACCCTAAAAATTTTGTTAAAGTTAGTTTAGTAAAAAAAGACAAAATAATAATTGCTTCGTATCGATGAACCCTTTGCGTGTTATAAGTAGGTACCTAACTCATAATGGAGTCGAATTAATATTTCACCAGTTCGCCACTGAAAAATATGAAATAAGAAACATTTTAACGAAACATTAAAACCGAGAGTTGAGATCAGATGTGAGATTTGGTGATGTGAATAGTATGTAAAGTCTCCGGGTAAAGAAAAGAGCGTTTAGTACGGCATTAATAGCTTTAAATTCGGGGTCTAGCTAAATAAATGACCCATCTACATCTCAGGGCTGCCACCTCAAAAAATCGATTGTAAAATCTGTGAAAAAAGCGCTAGATTCGGCGCTAAATTCTTATCACATAAATAGTCCCTCAAAGTGCTCTAAATAGACTTATCAGTTTTTCCGAAACCCATTCCTAAGTCAGTCAATTCGTAGATCTCTTGTAAAATTTATGATAGCACTTCAGATAAGCGTTCATATTTGTATCTCCCGAACACAGCACTCTATGGGCATGTTTTGACCACAACGTGCTATCAATAATTATCATATTTCAATCAATAAACATAAAATATAGCAATTTCAACACAAATAATGTTGCTTGATTAAACGTTAGCGCTAGATTCTCCGCTAAGCGCTAAATTCTGAGATACGGCGCTAAACATACCAAAAAAGCGCAAGATCTAGCGCCGAAAGCGCTAAGGATGCTACATCTAAAAAAAATACATAACTGGCAGATCACAGATCAAATGCTATTGTAGTCAATGCTCTACAAACACAAGCTTTGTAGCGACACCTATCCTAAAAGTAATGAATTTTTAAGATGCAACATATTCTTGGTTTGATTTCCTTGCTATCCGAAAGATGGCGCTACTAGTCATTGTTTATATGGCCTATAGGTACTTACACATTGCTATGCATTTTTGGAAATTTTGGATTCATTCATTCCACAAAGAAGGAAGTTAGTAACAATGTGTTTATGAGTGTATTATTATGGATAAACTATTTTAAGCATATTTGTTTATGAGTGAAATTAAGTGATGGATTCCTCTACAGCTTTCTTCATAACTATGGATAAAGTGCATCATATAAATCCAGGAATAACAAAATTATGATCTTTTATAAAATCGCAGCAACTAGCAGGGTAAGTAATTTTCTTTCATTACTTACCAAGTAGGAAATAAAATTTAAGTACAATCTCGATTGCAAACGAAATAAGAAAAACAATACCAATTAAAAATGTGTTTTAGTTTGGGTGCATTACGAAAAGGTGAACGACCTCGTCTATATCTATAATCTATGGGTGTATAAATGCAAAGGGCGACGCGAGGACTGCAGTCCTGTCGGTTGCCTTGGCTTCCCATTATCTCCCCTCGGCTTTTATACACTTTATGACGTGCCTAACACGACATCTTTGTTGGCTCTATTAGGAATTAATAATGGGTAATTATTAATTCCTAAATGTAATGAACAACATTTCGTTTTAGGAAATAAAAGGTAAACCTAAGTGCCAAAACTCGAAAACCATTAAGTTCATAAAAAATTAAAAAGCCTTTATACCTAAGCAGATTTCAATACGGATAGAGAATAGAAGAGCTCTATCATATCAAATCCATACCTACATTACCTACCCGGCAAACACCTTGAATAAAAACGGTCAAGTGCGAGTCGGGCTACTCGCGCACCGAGTGTTCTTTACCACACAAAAAGTTTTGTTTTAATGCGAGACCAACTCACACTTGGCCAGTTATTATTATTTTTGTTATACTGTAGAGTTTGCTCTATAATTACACCGAGTTTGACGCTTGTATGTATTACCGTAGGCGTAGCTATTAAGGTTCCAAAAATTTCAGCCCTAAATAGGTAGGACGGATGAACGGACAACGTAGGTTTAGTAATAGGGTCCAGTTTTCACCCTTTGGGTACGGAACCCTAAAATTAATCAAATTACAATTTGTGCCCATAGCCGCAATATACGTAAATGCGCGCTCCATACAAACGAAGTCTGGTAATATTTTTAATACTAAGAAATTAAAGTCAATGAAATTTTTCAGAAACAATCTAGAAACTAATCTATATGTTCGTATCAAGTCAGTATTAGTGTTAGGATTAATTTAAGATTTGTATGGAAATCTCTAAGGCAGTGTAACTTTACAAATATACATTTTAACGAAAATCTAACTTCATGCAAACACAGAGATTAGTTTCTAGACTGTTTCTGAAAAATTTCATTGACTTTAATTTCTTAGTATCAAAAATATTACCAGACTTCGTTTGTATGGAGCGTGCTCCGAATTATATTCCTTAAGATACTAAATTAGTAAAGTTACAATTATGTACTCAGGTACTTACTTTGATATAATGGTTTTAGAAGGCGCCTGCCTAGTTTTTCCACTCAGAAGCACAGAGGTTCCAGAGTCCCACTCTGAGTCTGAGACAGGTGTTATTTTCTTCCTGTATCTGTGTGGGCAGTAGGCCCTGGTGTCAGAGTTTTTTCAGACCGCCTTAAGGCCTCCGACGTGGTTTTTATGTAACGATTACTACCACCAGAGATAGTAGCCAGGACTAAAGGTGTAACGTGCCATCCGAATCATGGAATCATATTTGTATTCAGACAATCAGGTGATTCAGCCTGGAATGTCCTAACCTACTGTGTGAAGTGATTACAGTGATTTTAATGTCCCCCTCAAACATTATTTCTTCTCTTCTCTAAATAAATAGTATAAATAAAACCAGACAAGTGCGAGTCGGGATACTCGCGCAGCGGTTCAGTACCAACACCACATACAACAAATTAATTTATCAATAGCTTTTTTTCCGGGACCTTTAGCGCGAGATCGACACTCACTTGGCCGGTTTTTACTATTTGTTGTTATAATAATAAAACACATTCCGTGAAAATGTCAACTGTCTAGCTATTACGGTTCAGAAGTTACAGTTTACTCTACACAAACAAAACTCCCATAGAGAAAGTTGTATCATCCCCTTAAAAAGTGTCAGCATATTAAGAAGGACCATGTATAGTGTGTATTGTATTGAAATAACTCTTCCTGCAGGGTGCGGAAATATGACGGACACACAAAGTCGTACACCGGGCGTGATCCGATGCACTCGCGACTACATCAGCGCGCCGGCGCCGGCGCCCGCGTCGCCTGCGCCCGCGTCGCCTGAAGGGTCGGAGTATGCGCGCGCCTCGTCGCCTATCTCCAGCCTGTCACTTTCGGGTGACGATTATTCGCCTACGACTTCCACATCCAGGTTAGTTCCTAGTTTCCTACTCTAGCTCCAAAGGTTTTGTTGCTAAGGACACTGGGCAAAAATGTATGGCCAATGGTCCAAGAGATCCCCGCTATGGAACTGGTAGGGACAGTTAGAGGAAACCCACGTACATGGTACACAAGGGGCATCAAAATATCTTGGAGAAGAAGCAGTTAATCTCCCGCGAACTATATATTGTTGCCATGCGAATCCGTCCTCTTTGATGTTATTCCTTGGCAAGATCTTCTTGGAAGTACGAATAGTTGCATTTTTATTGCGAACTTATTAGGTTTCTTGAGGAAAGTTGTTCAGTCTCATGAGTACAATCACCATTTAAAGAAAGTAATGTAACTGTCTATACGGACCCTCTTTACTGATGTGCTCTAACGTTGCCAGCAGTCCAGCCAATTCACTTTCTGAGTCTTTATTTACATACAAATATACCAGTTATACCATATATAGTTTTTCTCTAATTTACTAAAATATTTATAATTTCTAATTAATTAAGAGAATCCGGGTCGTTCACCTCGGCTATTTCCTTTTATAAACATGCAGAGATCATCAGTTATATGAAACCTATACCTGTCAACACCGTATAGGTCCTTACCTACAGATATAGATAACCTGTACGTCTAGCATGATTTCTCTACTTGCAATCGACTCGGCTTTTCCCATACTACAGGTCGCAGTAAGCGCGGCATTCGCTCTCCGAAAAGCGCGGGTTATTTTCTATGCAGCGAAGGCGCGTCGCGCGCGTGTAGAAATCATACTAGACGTGCTGGGGAAGTTGTGACGTTTCAAAGTACAACACTAACACAGAATATCTAGCTTGAAAACAAGACCAAACATAAACGCTGTAGTATAGCTAATTATACAAGAGAGTAAGTACCTACCTAGGTAGGTATACATTTTAATCAAATTACCATAGAATTTGATACCTTGAATCAAAACAATAATGACTGAAATTCGACACTGTATACCTAATGAACGAAAGCTGATTGTTGCTTAAAATTCGCCTATAGCTTCCGATAGACTTTAATGTTTCGTACTAAGTAATTATTACATTGTGCCGTATATCTTTGATAGGCAATAATATCATAAATATTCTCTGCAACAAACTAAATGAGAAAATTCTATTACACGCCTGTTATCTCGTTCGTTCGCGCGCAAATAGAAAGAGAGCGAAGGCGCTGCTATACTACGGCCGCTGAAGCCGTAGCAAATGGTGCGTGAATACGGCCTTAGATGAAAGAAAATTAAGATACGGCTGTATGCATCACGCCTTTTATATCATTTGTTTGCGCGCAAATAGAAAGAGAGCTAAGGCGCAATAGCGCTATCGCTATGTCACGCTGCCATACACAAGAGTTAGCCCCAACAAGGCATAGCAATTTTAAATAATGGACGATCTCTGAAAGCTTTTTTTCCTTATCATTACAATGCCTAAGGAAATAGAAATGTTATTTACCACCAGGAAGCTGGAAATAGGTATTGTCTATACCTTGGAGTACAGACTGCCTAATAAGCGGTGAAACATGAAAATACTCCTTGGCGATCGATAATGTTCAACCTTCTTCGTACGTTTTCATCGTCATCTTTGGTTTGTCCCTTTCTAATCTAATGACGAAAATTAAAAAAAAAAAGAGTTTTTATTAAATTTTTGTTCTGACAGAAAGTGACATACCTAAAATTTGAAACATCGACGTATGAAGAAGGTTGAACATTACCGACCGCCATGGCCAATTTTCCTTTGACTAATTATTATAAGGACTAGCCTTGCGGTAGCATTTCCCCTCTGCCACGGTATAAGCACAATTGATCTTGTGCATTTACATTCAATTTTACACCTTATCACTAAACGAGACAGCCTATAATTGCGAAATAATAACTTCGAACTTAGAACGTTTGGGTTTACACGAGACTACTATTCATGATTTTTAACATTGAAAATTTGAATCTAAAGTTATGGGGAATAAAATCCAAAGTTGCGGATTTCATGTTACCTCGCCCCCCGCAAAAAGTGGCAGAAATGTTTGTAACCAGTCCACATATAAATAGTCAAAGCCAATTTTCGTGTTTCCATGCTTGTAAGGAGGATTGGTATCCTTTATCATTCTAACATCTTTGTTTACCACTTATATTTAATAAATAATACTTTCGACGACAACCATAAAACATACTCAGTGATTATTTCTAGATTGCATTGCAAGATATTTAGTAAACATCAAATCAAACGAGCTCGAATATTCCTGCAACTATGTTAGTTTACCGCTTTGTATTATTTTGATGTTTGCCTCAATTTAATTTAAGGGTATATTACTATTGGCGCGGTCCATACAAACGAAGTCTGGTGATATTTTCAATAATAACCGATTAAACTCAATAAAATTTTGCAGAAACAATCTAGGAAAAAATGTCTATCCTTATATCGTGTCAGATTTTCCTTAAAATGTACAGTTTTAAAGATACAGTACCTCAAAGATTTCCATACAAATCTTAAATTAATCCTAGCATTGAAACTGTATATTTTAGCGAAAATCGGACACGATACAAGCATAGATATTTGTGCCTAGATTGTTCTTTCACAGAGTTTAATTGGTTAGTATTGAAAATATCACCAGACTTCGTTTGTATGCAGCGCGCATTTACGCATTCGGAATAAACTTCTCTAAACAGGGTGTTAGACAGTGGGTGATTGCACCTAGTAATGAAACTGAAAAACTTTTTCGAGGAACCCAAGGGAAATTCGTAAAACAAATTATCTACTTTTCATACAAACGTTCATCTCTAAGCAACCGTTCAATCAGTTATTTGTCTTAGGGAAAGATGTTCAGTATCATGGCTACAATCACCCCTAAAAATCTTCTGTCCCATACATTTGAGTAGAGTAAGTATTGCAGTTTTATATGAGACAGCCGATTTATTTATTTTTTCTCTACGTTGGCTCCATAGTGAAAGTTGTTCAGTTTGATGGTCTGACGCACCTCCTTAAGGGGATATAATTCGGAGCGCGCTCCATACAAACGTACTATGGTGATATTTTCAATACTAACCAATTAAACTCAATGAAATTTTGCTGAAACAATCTTGAAACAAATATCTATGCTTGTATGGAGTCAGATTTTCGTTAAAATATACAGTTTAAATGCTAGGATTAATTTAAGATTTGTATGGAAATCTTTGAGGTACTGTAACTTTAAAACTATACTTTTTAACGAAAATCTGACTCTATACAAGCATAGAAATTTGTTATTAGATTGATTCTGAAAAATTTCATTGAGTTTAATTGGTTAGTATTGAAAATATCACCATAGTACGTTCGTATGGAGCGCGCTCCGAATTATATCCTCTTAAGTATTACTAGGGTGTTTTGTTCCACCCTGTATTTAAAAAATTTAAAAAGAAACTAAACAGGTAGGTAACTATTGTAGAAATTAATCTGCTATGTTCAACCTTTGCACCAAAAACGACCTAGAGCGTGGTTCGCATTTCCTTCCCGTAAGTTGCGAACTATTTTGTACGGGCATAATTATTAATAATAGTAATTTAAAAACTTTCCTCCATATAGTGAAATAAAACGAGTCAAGTGAGAGTCGGGCTACTCGTGCACCGAGGGTTCCGTACCACACCACCACACAAAATATTAACTTACAAAAAGTATTGTTTTCTCCAGGACGTTTAGCGCGAGACCGACTCACGCTTGGCCGGTTTTTATTATTAGTTATTATACAGTAGATTTTGCTCTATAGTCACACCAAGCTTGACGCTTGTATTATATTACCGTTTTTACATAGAACGAGAAGAAAAAGTTTTGATAAAAACCTATTAACTGAAAAGAGAAAAACAAGCTCTATTATCACTAATCAGCTATAACACCTGTATTTAAGCTAATATAATTTGAATGTTATTAGGTAGGTATTGCAAACGGGGACAAAGGAGATTTTTGGTTGGTTATTTTTGACCCCGCCTGCAATACCTACCTAATAACATTCAAATTATATTAGCTTAAATACAGGTGTTATAGCTGATTAGTGATAATAGAGCTTGTTTTTCTCTTTTCAGTTAATAGGTTTTTTATGCAGTCGGGTTTTTTGTTTATCTTAATAATTTAGTTTATTTCATACTTTTTAGTCTTGTGTCGAAACGGTAACATAAAAGTACTATAATATTTATATATTTGGAATCGTCTGATCACTAGCTTTCATTTGATACCCATATTGTAATTTTTAACAAAAAAAAATTGTTTATTCCCCCTTTATTTTTTAATTTGTAGACGCCATCTTAAAATAATATACCCTATGTCACTCTCATGATTTTTACGAATCCAATGATACCCCATACGTTTAAATCCATAAAGCAGTTTAGGCTGTAGGCCGTGCCAAAGAAATAGACATACAAACATACATACATACATACATACATAGATACATACATACATACATACGCTCGAAAAACATAACCCTCCTTCTGTCGCAGTCGGGTAAAAACTAGTTTCTTGTTGAAAAAACCCCCATAATTTTTAAGTTTTTGACATTTTATTATTTTTTAACAAATCCGCGTTATAATAACGCATATTCGGTGAAAATTGCAACTATCTAGCTATTACGGTTCAAAAGTTACAGCCCTAAATAGGTACGACGGACGGACGGAAGGAAAACGTAGGCTTAGTAATAGGGTCCCGTTTTCACACTTTGAGTACGTAACCCTAAAAAATAGACATACAAACATTCATAGTACATAAATACGCTCGAAAAACATAACCCTCCTTCTGTCGGTCGCAGTCAGGTAAAAACAAAAAAGACAGTCTCCTAATTAACATTCATAATAAGTATTATAGTTACTTATTATTATTATTATAACACTTTATTGTACACAAAGACATACTAATATACAAAGTTGAGAAAACATGTACAAAGGGCGAGCTTATCTCTGAAGAGATTTCTTCCAGCAGACCCGCCAAAGAGACAGTTAATAATTACAAGACAAACTTATTGTGTACACAAACAATAAATATATTATACAATATATACCTACAACATACAATATATATATATATTTATATATCACTTACGGTAGAGAGAGATAGTGCTCTTTCGTCCTCTTTTACTTATGTTTAATACCTATACCTACCTATCTATCTAAATTCCCTTGATAATCTACAATATTATGAAACTGTAACTGTAACAGAAGTGTGTTTGTACTGTGTGTTTGTTACAAAAAAAGGTTACGATATGGTGGTTAGGTGACTCCGAACTACAAATCACAGATTTTTAGGGTTCCGTAGTCAACAAGAAACCCTTATAGTTTCGCTATGTCGGTCCGTCGGTCTGTCCGTCCGGCCGTCTGTCCGCCGGTTAGCTCAGGCTTAGCAGAGACGCTTAGTACTAGAAAGCTGTAATTTGACATGGGTATAAAATTAAGTGGTAAAATAAAATCTTGAAAAATATATTTTTTAGGATACTCTCCCCTACACTAAAGTAGGGATACTTAAATTTATTTTCTCGTCTATCCCATGGTGTGAGGTATCGTTGGATAGGTCTTTTAAAAATGTTTTATGTGTGGGAAAACTATTTTTCGATTTAAAGATCCGTTACCCGGTAACGGTACCCTACCCTACATGGCCGGTTTTTTTTTTACTTCTTGTCTGTCTGTTTATTAATAATAATAATAAACGTTTATTTGACACATAACAGTTACAATACATCAATATTGGTTTGTTTGTTGATGAAACTTTTTGTGTTTGAAAGTTTAAGATTATACTTTAAAACTGGTAGATAAGATAAGAAAAGATAAGGTGTAAATTTTATCTCGCTAAGATGTCTAGAAGGGGAGCCGACGAAGTCGCGGTTAAAGGCTCGTGTTCTTATTATCATGATTTACCTAATTGAGACTCATAAAAGGCATATAGGTTTCTGTAGGCTTCCTTTAAAGGGTTAATAACGCATAATCTTACAAAGCATAAAATCGTTTTTAGGGTTCCGTAGTCAACAAGGAACCCTTATAGTTTCGCCATGTCTGTCCGTCTGTCCGTGGCTTAGCTCAGAGACGCTTAGTACTAAAAGGCTGTAATTTGACATGGGTATAGGTACATATTTATCACGCCGACAAAGTGGTAAAATAAAATCTTGAAAAATAAATTTTTTTAGGGGACCTCCCGTACCTACACGAAAAGTGGGGAAGCAATTTTATTTCTCGTCTATACCATGGTGTGAGGTATCGTTGGATAGGTCCTTTAAAAATATTGTAGGTGTGGGAAAACCATTATTCGATTTAGGGATCCGTTATCGAAATATTAAGCTTTAAAGTGATAATTTTTGATAGAGTCAATGTCGTATTTTTTAGACTTTATTAGCCGTTAAACCGTTGTAAAAACATAAAGCCCCTCCTAAGTCCGTATATTGTGACGGGCAACTACGGAACCCTACCCTGCGCGTGGCCCGACACACACTTGGCTGGTTTTTATATTAAAATGGGATGAGTCCTCGCTCAGGTTATCGTCGAGTTATCGTCTAGACAAGCGCCTCCGTCATGCGACTCACGCGGCCTTCCTTGTTACCAAGCACACTCCTCCACGAGTGTACTAAAATATAATTTACTGTAGGAGTCTACTGTACTGAAAGTGATGCCGAATGCTGTGCCTGCACAATCACCAGTAGATATACAACTAGGAGCTGTTCAAACAGCAGACGATCTGGCGGCTCTTGCTGTTAGACGCTAATTAGCGGAGTGTCAACGAGCCATGAATACTGGCCTTTATCAGTAGACGTCTAACGACGTATATTGTGAAGCGCCAGATAAAGGATTTGCAGTTTGTTTATATGCGTTGCACAAGTGGCGCGGTGCGGGCGGGGCACGTCAGTGCGCGCGCGATGCGTCCGGCAATGCACGCGTCTACGGCTATCGATATACACCAGTCCGCAATTTTGAACGAGGGTCACGCCATGGCTGACAGGTCGCTTCTGGACCGGGAGTGGCCGCCCGACCGTCCTTACGACCCGTACATCTACGGGATCAACTCGTACTTCCCCGAGAAGCCACTGCCGCAGTACTGTCCGCCGCAGTACTGCCCGCCGCAAGCGCAGCGCTACCTGCCGCCGTCGCCGACCCTGACGCTACTCCTCTCTTCACCACTGGAACAATCGCCTACACTGTGTGCTCCTAACCACAATGATTATTTCATCCCTAAAGGGTATGTTGCGTTAATATTTACTTGTTTATTTCCACTTATTAAATTGAGTGCCCGTCGGTCGGCTACTTATATTAAGTAGGTATTTCTGAACGTCATACTCTTGGGATTACTTCGAGTAGCTATATTTCAATACAGTATTACTAATGTAATCATATGCAACAGATGAATCAACTTTTCCAAATCGTTTCATGCTGATACTCGTATATACTGAATCAGGGCTGCCAGTAGAATTTTTATCTACATCTACACTAATATTATAAAGAGGAAAGATTTGTACCTATTTTTGTATGTTTGTATGTTTGTAATGAATAGGCTCAAAAAGTACTGGGCCGATTTAAAAAATTCTTTCACCAATAGAATGCTACATTCTTCCAATTTGACATAGGCTACATTTCATTTTGAAAAAAATTAGGGATCCTTGGTAAAATTTGAACAATGTAACCGAAGGTGTAGAAAAATGAGTCTTAAAATTTATTTGTCTACCCCGTGCGAAGCCGGGACGGGCTGCTAGTAATTAATATAACAAACGAAATTGTAAACCTCCGAAACAAATGGAACTATGTGTTTTGTTTTCTGAATATTCATCACGTAATTTGAACTTAGGTCGATTTTTTCATTCCCAATCCTAACATTACAGCATCTATTGGGCCTCGGTTGAACCGAGAGAGACAACATTTTGCAAAACTTGGACGAAACATAACGTTTCTGCTCGATTTAATCTTATCGTGACTAAGCGGGTTTTATCTTTCAGTTGAAAATATTTGTTTTGTATCCAAATATACAAGAAAGTCCAGGATACAAACAGATACCCAATTATACAGTTTTTGTACCCAATTATACAATCTGGCAGCCCTGGGCTGAATACTAAACGTAAGCTTATCTCATTACTTCATAGTGGACGTAAACAGGAATGCTAAGCTAATTTAATACATCGAAGTTCTATTCTTATCCAATTTCATTTCTAATCACATTGTAATCCAACTACTATTCAACTGTGCTGAATTCCGCATCGCGCTAAATAACTGATAGCTCTAGCTCTAACGCATCTATGTAAAAGATGCCCTTAACGTCTGAGCGATTTTTCAAAACGGCTATAACGGCTGTCAAGAGCAGTACCGCGATTAGCGCAATACCAAATGTGTCAAAAGTTATGGTTCGTACGTAGTTCAATCACGGTTCAATCGCAGAATATTTAGCGCGATTGTAGCCAATAGTCAGTCACCAACTGAACTGCAGACCTTTACGTGCCATACAAGTCACTTGATATAAAAATTTGTCGTAAAATGTTGTAACGTACTTCGGATTGCGTTCCTCGAAATTAAATACTTACCTAAGTAGTTAACTAGATAGGTATTCATTATTACAATATCATTGTGATTTGAGTGGCTACAATGCACGTTTAAAACTTACAGATTATAGCGTAGATTCGCCTAGCGAGAGGAATAATAGATAGTCATTTATTTCTTGTTTGTTCTGAATTACATAAATAAAACTGGTCAAGTCCGATTCGGGCTACTCGTGCATCGCCACACCACCACACAACATATTATCTTAGAAAAAAGTTTTGTTTTCTCCGGGACCTTTAGCGAGAGACCGACTCACACTTGGCTGGTTTTTATTATTTGTTGTTATACTACAGTGTTTGCTCTATAATCACACACAAGTTTGACGCTTGTATGTATTACCGTTTTAACGATAGAGTGAGAAGAAAAAACGCTGATAAAAACTAGTTTCATGTATGAGATTCGAGTGATCGATGCCCTTAATTATTAAATTTTTGCTATTTTTATTATTTGTGACAAATCCGCTGTAATAACGCACATTCTGTGAAAATTTCAACTGTATATTTATTACGGTGCAAAAGTTACATCCCTAAATAGATAGGACAGATGGACGGACGGACAACGTAGGCTTAGTAATAGGGTCCCGTTTTCACCCTTTGGGTACGGAACCCTAAAAATGCCAATTAGTCTAGGAAAAATAAGGTTTGAGATTGCATTAAAGACACTTTAGTAAATTGTGTTTGAAATAATATTACTGTTAGTTTATAACACTTTTGTCGAGATTTCGTGGTTATATACGAGTAGGCTCAGGAACCTGAGAAATACCTTAAAATCGATATTAATGTACAAATGGCAAGCTTATTTCTAAAAATATTTCGACCAGCATACCAGCCATAGAGACTGTTAATTATCAAAAGGCAAATTTAATGTGTAAAAACAAACAGTAAATAATTTAGTTTTGAGGTTATAATTTTTGAAGACTTACAAAATATTAAATATCTACCCAAATTAACGATATTAACCGTGGATTATTATTGTTATAAGTGAAACGTATTGAACGAAGCCATCCTGTACAAAATCACCAGTTTTCCATTTTTTGTTCATACCTAAATTTAATGTTTTGTAAATGTCTTAATTATTCAACAATATAACATAAAAAATCGGGGATTATTGAGTATTTATGTTTTTCAGGTATGTATCTACTATATTCCAAATTTTCACCAAAAGTGCAATTAATGCAACCTACTCCATACAAAAATCCGTAGATTTCCCCGACTAAATAGCTACACGACCAAAATGTATGAAACAGCAGATTATTTTTTCCGATTTCATAGCTGGTCCCATACCTAAAGCAGAAACAAATTAGGTACCTTCCCTTGATATCATTAGGTACCTACCTACAAATAGGTATGAATATAGACATAGGCACGTACCTACATGTAAACAACTAGAAAAATAAGATTTTTTCCTGTTTGTATCAACTTGTTGCTTCTTTATTAGACCAATCGTAGAAAAAGGGCGTCGCCAAGGGGGGGCAGCAGCCCCCCCCCCCCCCTCCCCCAGAGAGCTTCATGCTCTACTCGTATTAACTCCCCCCCCCCCCTGAGCCATGGGCTGGCGACGCCCTTATCGTAGAACCTACTTAACTTTCTCTCTCCAACTCTATTTGATATACAGGTGCTGACAGTTTTTTAAGAGGGTGATCAGACCATCAAACTGAACAACTTTCTCTATGGGACCAACAACGAAACCGCGAAGAAATCTGGAGTCCCATACATTGAAGGCCGAATAGCTCAGTCGGTAGTGAACCTGCCTGCTGTGATGAGGGTTACGGATTCGAATCTCGTAAGGGGGCAAATATTTGTATGATGAATATGAATATTTGTACCCGAAACATGGATGTTTGTATCTTTATACATACAGGATGTGACAGCCTAGCAAATACTAAAACGGTGAACTGAGACCACAAACTGAACAACATTCACTATGGAGCCTACCTCATGACACGCGAAAAAATATCAGCTGTCCCAAAACTGATGGTACCTGACTCAGGTGTGGTGAGTGCGACAGCTGATTTGTTTTCTCATTTCCTGACCTGAGGTAGGCTCCATAGTGAAAGTTGTTCATTTTGATGGTCTGAGTTCACCGCTTCAGTATTTGCTAGGCTGTCACTTACACCCTGCATGTATTCTATATATCGTTGTCTAGTCATCATAATACAAGTCCAGGCTAGATTCTGGTACCTCCTTTTAAGAGAAGTTTATTCCGAATGTGTAAATGCGCGCTGCATACAAACGAAGTCTGGTGATATTTTCAGTACTAACCAATTAAACTCAATGAAATTTTGCAGAAACAATCTAGGAACAAATATCTATGCTTGTATCGTGTCCGAATTTCGTTAAAATATACAGTTTCAATGCTAAGATTAATTTATGATTTGTATGGAAATGTTTGAGGCACTGTAACTTTAAAACTGTACATTTTAAGGAAAATCTGACACGATACAAGCATAGAGATTTGTTTCTAGATTGTTTCTGCAAAATTTCATTGAGCTTAATCGGTTATTATTGAAAATATCACCAGACTTAGTTTGTATGGAGCACGCCAACAGTAATATACCCTTAATGTGACTAGATAATTTGTGTGACAATGTCCAAGATATTTATATTTACATATATTTTGTTCGAGTAGGATTGCAGTTTTGTATGGAACAGCAGATTTTTTTTCGCGATTTCATTCTTGGTCCCATAGAGGAAGTTGTTCAGTTTGATAGTCTGATCATCTTCTTAACCGTCAGCATATTAATGAAAGACCCTATATTCGTTATCGACCATAGGGTGTAAACGCCCTAGTAAACTTAACGGGGAGCTTCAGACCATCGAACTGAATAACATTCAGTATAGAAAAAATCGTGAAAAAAATCAGCTGTCCCAGACAAAACTGCAGTACCGACTCGACTAAAATGTATTGGACAGCTGATTTTATTATTTTTTTCTTGATGTTGGCTCCATAGTAAAAGTTGTTCATTTTGATGGTCTAAACCACCCCCTTAAGTATTACTAGGGTGTTTTGTTACACTTTGTATACAACGTGTTAATGAATAAGCGCAAAACCTCATACACCCCAACTGATTTATAACAATATAATTAGATTGAAACAATAATTTCGTTATTTCGATAATTAAAATTTAAAGTTATTCGCATTTTAAGTTTTCAGACAAATATGATTTGTTATCATTTCAGCAATGAATGAAAGCGCTAACGTGCTCATGGATTCATTTTATGAATTTTGTTTTGTTAGTAAGTAGGGTGAGAATGCCCGAGCGGTGGGTTGAGATCGAGTTCAGTAAATTATACCTATACTATTATAGAGAAAGTGGTTCAGTTTTATAGTCTGATACTCCCCTTAAAAAATGTCAGTATATTAAGAAGGACCCTGTATACAGGGTGTAAGGAAAAGTATTATTAACCATTAAACCACATACTCTACCCATCAAACCAGTGGCGTAGCGTGGGTTTCTGCCGCCCGGGGCACATATCGATTTTGCTAAGGGGGCGCCCTTAGCTTTAAAAAGCCCTGGTGGTCCAGTGGTGAGTAAACTTGCCGGCCGGGCGATGATTCGATCCCCGTCCAAGCCGACTCGTACCAATGAGGTGAAGGAAAACATCGTGAGGAAACCCTGCATGCTTCAATTTAGAGGCATGTATTGTACCCACTGTCCATTACAAGTGGCGACGGGCTCTCTCCCCGTCACACTGAACAGTTTCGGTGCTACTAGTGAAAGGTGGATGTTCTGTGGTTTCTGAATATCTCTGACTACCCCTCGGGGAATATAGTCGTGAGCATATGCTTATCTTTATAAGAAGACTTACACATATTCGCGTTGTGGTCAGACATCTATTGGTTTATCCAAAGCTCAATCAATCTATATTTTTCCCGAATTTGCCGCCCCTAGTAAAGTGCCGCCCGGGCATTTTTTTTTTATCAAGCCTATATTTTTATACATGTAGTTCGAATGATTTTCTCCCGACCACTTTTACCATTTAGAGATAACAGTTAAAATAAAATTGTTGTTGATAAACTCGATGAACCTCAAAAAAACAAAAATAAGTTTCTTAAAAAGATGTCTTCTATCCGTAAAAAATATAAAATAAAGACCCCAAAAAAACTTGACATACCGAATTCAAGTGGGCTTTGACTTGGTACATTTAATGTTAATATTATTCAGGGTGTAAGTGAAAGCCTAGCAAATACTGAAACATTGAACTCAGACCATCAAACTGAACAACTTTCTCTATGGGACCAACAGTTAAAGAGCGAAATAAAATCTGCTGTCCCATACATTTGGCTCCAGTAGTCTTGCAGTTTTGTATGGAAGAGCTGATGTTTTTTTCCTTATTTCGATGTTGGTGCCATAAAGAAATTTATTCAGTTTGACGGTCTGATCATCCCCATAAAAAGTGTCAGCCCTGTATGTTGTCAATAATGCACACTGCAAATATTTGCACGGGTTATCATGAACATAGAAGAGAAGTTTGTGTGGGATGAATGAACAGACACGCATCTATCTGTGTTCTATCATATATCTATTAATACTAATAATAGTATAATAGATGTCCATTATGTACACAGAGAAATGACACGCTCATGATTATGTCTACGAAGTAATGCTATTATTATAACAACATTATTTATATTTATAATGTCTTTTGTAGCAGGTATATAAGTAGGTATTTGTATTTAAAGAAGTGGTCAATTCTAATTGAAGTCATTTTTATTTGTGGTCCATAACCGCCGAAAGGGTTCTGAGGCTCATAGTTCAAACAGTTTCCCCTCTAATACAAGTCTCATTTGAGAAGTTTATTCTAAAAGTGCTAATGCGCGCTCCATACAAACGAAGTCGAGTGATATTTTCAATACTAACTAATTAAAGTCAATGAAATATTTCAGAAACAATCTAGAAATTAATCTCTATTCTTGTATGTTGTCAGATTTTCGTTTAAATATACAGATTTGATTTTAACGAAAATCTGACTTCATACAAGCATAGAGATTCGTTTCTAGATTTTATCTGAAAAATTTCATTGACTCTAATTGGTTAGTATTGAAAATATCACTCGACTTCGTTTGTATGGAGCGCGCTCCGAATTATATTCCCTTAAAAGACCCAGCGATAATATAAGATTTTGTATCAGTGCAGTGTAGTCAATTATTCACGGCCCTATTCATAAATTTGCTAAAATAAGTCGACTAATCGACTTATTTGCAAAAAATCCGCCAATTGAGAGTCGAGCTCGCGCCCTGAGGTTTCCGTACAAATTTAAACATGAAGGACGAACTTAACTTTGCAGTGGAAAAAAAATATTCTCCCGTACATCGGCCTACGTCACGGTCGATGCTCGAACTGTAAATGTAAGTTTGTTATCGAAAGTTTCAATACAATCTAACACGAATTAATGAGGGTGAGGGTTATAAATATTTGCACCGTTTGGGGTTGAGACGAGGTCTCGGGTGACCATGACCAGAGGGCTGGCAGCTACCTCTGCCAGCGAATTAGTCTGGCCATACAAAGAGGCAACGCTGCCAGGGTATAAGTTGTGTTTCTCTTTTTTTTGCGTTTTCTTTAGGTTAAAGGTTATGTAGGTGTATTTTTATCTTGTTTGTTGTAAATAAATAACTAAAATTAATGATTTATTCCTTTACTTGTGTGGTGAGACCATATTTCTTGCAAAATTTTATAATGGTCAATGAGACTTACCCTATCTATAGGTTTTGATTTGATGAGTGAGCTTTTATCAAAATATGTGACATAAATAACCATATCTTTTGATTGCGTTGACTTGGAAGCTTGGATTTCATAAACCTCCATGAGACCGTAGACCCGTTCCTAACAATAGGCTTTGCTTCATATAATTAAATGACCTCGATTTCATCATAGAAATGTCCAGGAATTCATAAACCTGCATCTGGAAGCCTTTGTAGTAGTATGCGATTGCGATAGTGCGTATAAATTGTATAGAAGCTATTTGGGCGGATTTTTGCGGTGCCGCCTTAAATCATAACATTCATAACGTATATACAATTTTTACATTATTATGTTATTGGCACGATAAATTACCAGGTTTGTAGCTTTAGATTTTCGAATTCGAATTTCAATTATTGTAGCCATTTATATACCTATTATGTGGCATAATAATACAACATTCTTTTTTCGCAATCCCAACACGAAACGAAATTAAAAAAAAATAAATCAGCTGTTCTATTCAAAACTGCAAACCTACTCGAGCCAAATGAATGGGACAGCTGATTTTTTTCGCGATTTCGATGTTGGTCCCATAGAGAAAGTTATTCAGTTCGATGGTCTGATCATCTCCTTAAAAAAGTGTCAGCTTATTAAGAAGGACCCTGTAGAGTGCTCTGAATAAAATATCATCAAGACCATAGATTTCTATAACGTTTTAGTGGGTTTCAGAACGTTTTCGCTTTTTTTATTGCCATGTTAGATTGGGCCGGACAGACCTTATTTTCGGATTCGAAACTCAATTCTTATGTCGATAATATGATCCCACAATAATGTCGATTATTCTCGATACTCGTTAATATAATGTTTTCTGTGTTTCCTAAATGCCGCATAACCTAACGCCAAGCTGATTTGAATCGATATTTCTTGTCAGCTAATTGATTTTCAGTCAGTCAGTGTTAAAAGTAGATCAGACGTCGATACCCCAGGAACTATTATAGTCTTTGACTAATTATTATAAGGACTAGCCTTGCGGTAGCATTTCCCCTCTGCCACGGTATAAGCACAATTGATCTTGTGCATTTTACATTCAATTTTACACCTTATCACTAAACGAGACAGCCTATAATTGCTAAATAATAACTTCGAACTTAAAACGTTTGGGGTTCACAGGAGACTACTTTTCATGATTTTTAACATTCAAAATTAGAATCTAAAGTTATGGGGAATAAAATCCAAAGTTGCGGATTTCATGTTACCTCGCCCCCCGCAAAAAGTGGCAGAAATGTTTGTTAGTAGAATTACACGCGTAACCAGTCCACATATAAATAGTCAAAGATTATAGTCGATATTCTTTTATGGACACGCCCATGATAGGGTTCCGTAGCCATCGGATATGATTATCTGTCGTTATGGCAAATTGTGTTTCAATTGGTATACAAAAATAAGAGAGTAATTTTGGAGCGGAATACAAACAGAGCTCTTCTTCCCCCTCTATTCTAATTATCTTTCTATGCTATTGATGATATGGGTTCCTGGTTTAACTACTAAAACCAAAAAATTGGGATTATGAGTGATTGGGAGAACCCTGATAAAATTCCGGGTGCATGGACGTCTTCGATGACGATCGGTTTGGCCATTCTACAGTCTTCGGTCGCGGTAGAGTTTAAGAGTATAATTATATGCCCTCTAGCGCGCTCCAGACAAAACAAGTTTGATTATATTTTGGATATTAACCAATTAACGTCCATGTTTAAACATGATCTAAAAACTAATCTCTGTGCCTGTGGTTTGTCAGATTTTCCTTGAAATGTATAGTTTCAAAGTTACAGTGGCTCAAAGATTGCCATACAAATTAATCCTAGCATTGAAACTGTATACTTTAACGGAAATCTGCAAGCACTAGATTCTAGTTTCAAGATCGTGTTTAACAAAATTAACGAGAGGGAATTGAAAATGATATTGTAATTCGTATACCACAGAGCACTATCGTAGAGGTATTATACAACTCCAAAAGGGCTTTATTAATTAACGATTTCTGAGAAAATATTGATACTATAATCGGGAGGGACGTCCGTTCCCGAAATAAAACAAAAAATTTCAATTCGGTTTTGTATACCTCAAGGATTGTCAACTCAAACGGAAATACCAGGAAAAACACATAAATAAGCTTCTCATGCAACAACACGGCATCACGCTACTGGAAGTTCAATATGGCGTCCTATTATCGTCCAATGATGACTTTTCATGAGGGAAAATGAGACTTCAGCGCCAAAACGGCAAGATCGGAACTTTAGCTGCCATAGGCCTGATCTGAAACTGTAATATTATCTCATTCGGAAGAGGTATAAATTGTAAGCAAGAGTGCAGTAAGTATGGTCGATCCTTATACAGGGTGTTAGGGCAAACAGTTGCATTACTTCAAGGGGTGATATGATGCTGAACAACTGTCCCTAAGAAACCTATAGGAAATTGAAAATTTTTTTTAAAATATTTTTCAGTTTGACGGTCTGATCATCGTCTTTAAAAAGTGTCCGCTTAAGAAGGACCCTGTATACAGGGTGTAACAAAACAATCTAGTAAAACTTAAAGGGTGCTTCAGACCCTCAAACTGTACAACTATCAATATGGAGCCAAATTCGAATCGCGAAAAAAATCTACTGTCCCATACATTTAGTCGAGCCGGTGCTGCAGTTTTGTATGGAACCGCAGATTTTTTCGCTCTTTCAAAGTTGGCTGCATAGTGAAAGTTGTTCAGTTTGATGGGCTGAAGCACCTCCTTGAGTATTACTAGTGTGTTTTGTTTCTGAGTTCGTCAAAAGGATTTCGAAAATAAATGAGGCAAAAATCTGAAAATTTTTTCCGTTAAAATACCGACTGCAGTCTTAATAAGCACTGCAGTGGCACTTCTTTCAAAGTACTCTTTTCATTCAATTCGATATGCCAAGTTATTTTTTAATTAACTTTTTACGGATAGACACAATTTTCTTTGCGATTTTTCGAGGTCATCAATAAACATTTTGGTCTGTGATGTCTAATTGCAAATGGTCGCGAGAATTTAGATTTATGTGAGTCTTGTTTTCAGGGTTCCGTACCCTTTTACTAAGCCTACGTTGTCCGGCCGTCCGTCCGTCCCTCCTACCTACCTATTTAGGGCTGTAACTTTTGAACCGAATAGTTAGACAGTTGAAATTCTCACAGAATATGCCTTATTACTGCGGATTGTTAACAAATAATAAAAAAGACAAAAAGTTAAATATTAAGGGGGGTCCTCATACAAGAAACAAGTTTTTATCAGCGTTTTTTCTTCTCGCACTATCGTAAAAACGGTCAGTACATACAAGCGCCAAACTTAGTGTGATTATAGAAAAAAACTCTACAATATAACAACAAATAATAAAAACCGGCCAAGTGTGAGTCGACCAAAGGTCCCGGACAAAACAAAACTCTTTGTAAGTTAATATGTTGTGTGGTGGTGGTGTGGTACGGAACCCTCGGTGCGCGAGTAGCCCGACTCGCACTTGACCGTTTTTATTTTTCTGACTCGTTCGTCGTTAGTCAATTTTTTTAACCCGTTTTGTCGCACTGCTACGGGCAAAGTGCTCCCCTAAACTCTTCCACAGGTTTTCCTATGTTTTCCGTAATCGGTATTAAGTAGGAAGCTAGAATACGGTACGAGTATATCGTCTATTAGAATTCGAACCCGGGCTCTCGTGATCGAGTGTCCAGACCTCACCGCAACGCGCCACCGGCACTCTGGTTTACTATTATTGTTATTAATTTTCCGACAATTAGAGTCATAAACATTCTTGGTATTAAAACGTAACATCTCTTTGCAATTCCTTCCCTTTGTATAAGAATTGTGTAGGTACTTTATAATTGCGCCAATTATGATAACAAGTGCATTATGTGTTAATTAGAACAGTATTTTATAGTGAATTGTTTTTCATTGTCAATTTCCCATAAAATGTGTTGCGTGACAGGCCTTAGGTAAACAGTGTTATTAATTAAGGACAAACTAGTTAATCTTAGAGACAATTTTATTTATAAAAAATCATTTCTTTAATTTTAAACTGTTGAGGTTTTTAAACAATAAAAGGCTTGGCTTCGAGCCCATCTTATGGGATCTATACACCAAAGTCATCGACTCGCCGACAATAAAGAAGTTTAAGCATATACGCGCAAACTACTGATTTTAAATACTCATAACTTTTGATTGAACGAACCGATTGCAATGAACCAAAGCCTATATTATGTTAATTCAAACTAAGCGCAATGCTTTTGTGAAACCTCCACCCAAATCGGTTGTTGTTTTTAAATGATGCGTGCACAAACAAAAAGACAAACAAACGAAAGTTGTTCAGTTTGATGGTCTCCTTAAAAAGTGTCAGCATATTAAGAAGGACCCTGTATACACTATACACAGGGTGGAACAAACCCCCTAGTAATACGCACTAACTGGGTTCAAATAGACGGTGTGAGAAGAAAATCCTCCATTAAATATCTTGCTAGCTTTTACTACCTCAACAAGACAAAAAGTGACAGCAAGAGATTTAATGGAGGATTAACTTTAATGAACGTTTCTGCAACGGAGTTTCAGTGCCACAAAACACTCGAAATGACATGTCGAAATGAAATTTTAAAAATCTGCTGTCCCATAACATTTGAGGCGAATCGGTAACCAGCTTCGTATGAAACAGCTGAACTTGTTTTCTCGATTTCGAAGTTGGCTCTATAGTGAAAGTTGTTCAGTTTGATGGTCTGAAGCACCCCCTTTAGTATTACTAGTGTGTTTTGTAACACCTGTATAAAACAAAGTCGGGTTAGTTACACTATTTATAACTCAAGAACGGCTGGACCGATTTTATGATCCTTGATTTGTTGGTTTGGTCTCCGCCCCGAATAGCAGAATAACTATTAAAACATGGGGAAAATTGGCGAAAAAAATAATAATGACAATAATTCATTTCCTAATATCATTTTATGGAACGGCAAAGGAAAGTGAGAATCTAATTATGCAAAGTGAGAATGTCACTATGCAAGGTGAGAATGTCATATAAAATTTTTGATTTTCATTTAAAAGTGAGAGGAGCTCTCACATAAGCAAGAGGCTCTCTCACTTAAGAGAGGATAAGTTAAGGGCCTGTCGAAAAATAACTGAAGCGAAATGGGCGTGAGATAGCTTTACTGCCTGATGCGAGAGAAAGAGATCGGGCGGCGCGCGCGCCTGAAAAGACGCACGCGTAAAACAAACTTTATTTAATTGTGATTTTAATATTTATGTAAGTTCATTTCTGCTCTAATCAAAGTTTATAAAATATCAATCTCTTTTTTTTTAAATAAAGTTTTTTTATCTATTATTCACCGTTTAGCAGTTCCAAGCGTTTATCGATAAAGACGGAGGCTACTATGGCTTATTTTTCTATCCAGAAAATGTCTCTTAATTGTGGTTTGGCTCGAATCAAAACTTCAATCATATGTTCAATTTACACATATCCGCAAATCATACTGCTACTGTTAGTACTTCATGATATATGATGCTGTGAAGAATCCTATTTTTTTCACTTATCCTCTTAACACACTTTGATTGATAAGTGAGAGGATTCTGAGACGGTACAAAGTTCGTCAGGTCAGCTAGTTTATAATAAATGTCTAAATCATCAATCATAGTAAACACAAGAGCCAGCTCTGAATAAATGCATTATGATCATTTGATTCGCGCATTTTATTAACACATTGGTGTAGGTTGTGAAAAGTTACATATTTACATTGCCTGATAAAATCCTGAATTCTAAAATAACGTCGTGTATTGTTGTTTGTATTAAAATGAATGTTTTGTTTGGCGTAAAATTACTTTCTTGTATCATTAAAAAGTATCAATGCTTTTCCATGTGACTTGGCGGTCGGCTGAAACACCACTGTACTGGCGAGTGGCAGACTATATTTAATCTTGGCATGGCTAGCAATGCACTTCTCTCTACGTAAACTTTAACGTACAATAAATATTAGATGCACATTTTATGAAAATTTTCGTCACATCAAATGTATATTTCTAGTACCAATTCATGGTTTTAATTATTTTATTTATTGTTTTTAATAATCGTCTTTTACATTTTTACTGAATTAATTGGTAAGCTTGTATATTCTATAAATTATTTCACATCGTGATTATCATTGACATCTATTTCAAATGTGTACCTTTCTAGATACGTTTAATTTTTCACAATTAATCAGACGAGAGGTTCCTCGTAAAATACGAGATTTGATATCTCAACGTATTTGTACGAGGAACCTCTCATGCTGTCAGTCTCGTACACATGTCTACGTTGGTTGTGACTATGAGGCAAAGTATGGCATGATTTTTCAATGCAGGCATCGTTTTGTAGAATAAATAAATATTTTAACTATTAGATGTTTATGGTTAGATTGTAGTTTGCAGAAAAATACTTAAGAAACCTATCACCGCTTAGATTTATTCCTTGTATTAGCTGCTAATATCTTTTTATCTGTTCAAACGAATTTTTTTTACAAATTAATCTTGTAGTTCTATGAAACGTCTAAAATTAAATTGTGTTATATGCCTAAGTCTTTCATTCTTCGTTTTTTTCACTCTTTAGACTAATGTACGAGGTTTAATAGACAAAGTACCGACGCGATTTTTCTTGCTTTTGTACGAGGAAAAATTTTCGACATCTGGCAACCCTGCAATGAATAGTTACCTCACATAACGTCTTGTCGCTTTGAGTTGTGGCACACTACTCTTAATTAATTAATCCGATCTAATGTCTCTTGTCGGATGAGATACCTTGACCAATTAATAATGTATGCAAATTATCTGCTCCTTTCCTATGTTTGTAGACGTATTTTATACTAAAAGCGTATAAGTGTTGGGTTTGGACAACTAAGTATCTAAAAAAAAATTTTATGGTTCACTGACATAGACAACCCCAGCGACAGACAAGCCCTTTCATAGAAACATGTTCCACTTGAATACGGGGACCCGTACCGCATACGCATTGATGTTCCCGTGTTCACTTCGTTACTATGGCAATGAAATGACAGACCTTTTTAATTATGTTCTTTTGTGTGACATGGCACGCTATTTAAGATACTCACAAAAATAATACTATTTTAAGAGTAACAAATTAATTAAGTTTTCCTTCAGATCATTGACCTTTCACCAATAAAATATTGTTCTAAAAGTATACAGAAATTTAGTCTCAGAATTTTTACTGATCGTTTGTTATATCAAGCTCTTTCGAATAATCAGATAAACTACAGGGTCCTTCTTAATATGCTGACACTTTTTAAGGGGATGATCAGACCGTCAAACTGAACAAGTTTCTCTATGGCACCAACATCGATCTCGTGAAAAAAAAATCAGCTCTTCAATACAAAACTGCAAATCTACTTGAGCGTAGGGTCCTTCCTAATATGCTGACAGTACTTTTTTAAGGGGATAATCAGACCGTCAAACTGAACAACTTTCTCTATGGCACCAATATCGAAATCGCGAAAAAAAAATCTGCTGTCCCATACATTTGGCTTGATTAGGTAGAACAAGAAAAGAACTATAAAGAAATCGAAAAAAGAAAATAAAATTTATATTATTTATGACGGGTAAGAAGTGCCAACAGTGCAGTGACTGAATATTATTCAGAAGTTATTCAATGGACGAGCATAATATTCCTACGGCCAGCAAGGCTTTCTAGCACCCTCGGGGCCTTGGATACTTGTATAAGGACGCATTCTTTATTTTTGAGATGAGGTAGTCCGTTAAGGCACTGTCTGTGGATTGCCTGCTATTTAGTTGTGTCTATGTGAAGCGTATGTACAGTATGAAGTGACGCTTACGTTTCAAGCCTTTTAGGACCACATACAATTTCGATGAGCCCGGCCATTAGGGGCAGAATTTCCTGTGAGTGACTAGAACTAGAACTAATTTAAATTAAAAAAACCCGGTCAAGTGCGAGTCGGGCCACTCGCGCACCGAGGGTTCCGTACCACACCACCACACAACACAACATATTACCTTACGAAAAAAACTTTTCTCCGGGACCTTTAGCGCGAGACCGACTCACACTTGGCCGGTTTTCATTATTTGTTATTATACTGTAGAGTGTGCTCTATAATCACACCTAGTTTGACGCTTGTATGTATTACCGTTTTACGATAGCGCGAGAAGAAAAAACGTTGATAAAACTAGTTTCTTGTTGAGAAACCCCCTTAATTTTTAAGTTTTTGTCATTTTTATTATTTGTTAACAAATCCGCCGAAATAACGCATATTCTGTGAAAATTTCTACCATTTAGCTATTACAGTTCAAAAGTTACAGCTCTAAATAGGTAGGACGGACGGGTGGACAACGTAGGCTTAGTAATAGAATCCCGTTTTCACCCTTTGGGTACGAAACCCAAAAACAAAATATGTTAGTAGTGTAAAAAATACCCTAGTAGGTAATAACACTTATTATCTTATCTTCTTAACTATTATAAAATTGTAACAAAATGGTTTATAGGTATCCCGGAATCCAAATAACCTTTTTTAGATTTTTTTTATGTCTGTTTGTATGTTTGTCATCAACATCAATTTTGACGTCGCAAAAACAACTGAACCATTTTTCGTTTGATAGCTTATGACCTGACTTAAAATCTGGTATATATAGGCAATTTGTGCGGACGAAGTCGCGGGTAAACTCTAGTATGAGCTATAACTGTAAGTGAGATATGAAACGACCTTGCACAATACACGGACTGGCAACACACGACACTAGAGTATCGGATGTTGGCATTACCTCTACCATCGTGAACAGTAGAGTACAATGGGCTAGGTATACTTAATAGGTACGTATATGTATGACAGTATAACAATAACAACGGTGCACCTGAGCCGGCACTCTTATCACATAACCTCTACAGCTCGACGCTAGGAATTAATTTAAAACATAACTACGGACACTGTTGCCAACCCTACTGTTTTAACAGAAGAGTTACTGTTCTCGCCATGACGCTGTTTTCTGTTTTAGTTCGTATTTCTATTGTTTTTTTTTGTGATTTATCTGAATTTCGAACTGCGTCAAAAATAATTCATTCTAAATCGCAATAGGTCACAACGAATTTGTCAAACCGGAATAACCTTGTAATCAAAGCAATAATAGTTATTTGTTATACTAGAGTGCAAAGTTGCTTTTTAACCGCGTGCTCAATTATGATGACCGAGCAAGCGAAGGATTCTAAAATTAGAATCCTGAGCGTTAGCGAGGGAATCAAAAGAGCACGAGGTGAAAAATCTTTGCACTCGAGTGCAACACGTAACTTTTCATCCCACCTCAGCAAAGAAATGACTAAATGCAAAAAAATTATAAATAACAAGTTGTGTGATAAATTCGGCACCATGGAGGGAGATTAAGGAGTTTAAGGAGTAAATAGGTTTAATGATGTTTTGAATTCACAAACTTAGTGCACACGATGGTCTAAATTAATTTTACTTTATCCTCTAGCGGATAAAAACGGCTTTTGCACTCAGATATCGAAGAGTAAAAATACTCTTTCCGAGATGTGGGGAAGAAAAGATACTTTTTGTATGCGTCGATGACGTGCCTTTTTTTCTACGATTTTAATTTAAAAAATAAAAACCGATGTCGTTGAAAACCGCGAAATTGAAAATGTTAATGAGTTAATATTTGCATTGTCTCAAAATGAATAATTTTGATTAAATCTTTTTATTTTTATTTTATTTACTTTAAAATTCCCAGAAATTCCTTAAATAATGCCTTTATTTAAGGAATTTAACAGTAGTTGTATAACTATTTATCAATTCTATGAATGTTATGTCGGACAGTAGATTTTATGTTTTGAAATTACAATTTTACTGTTTTCTGCTGTTTTTTTATGTTCTATTTGCTGTTTTTTCCTTTCCTGAGGTTGGAAACACTGACTACGGAAACAAACGGAGTTCTATGTTTACGATTCAATCAAAACAATTTTCCAGCTTTTCTAGCTCAAGTCCAGCGTAGCGTCTACGTTTCAAAACAATACATATTATATAACATTAGACACTATCTTTTGCTTGCTATGTCGTAAGGTTAATTATGTATCTTAGGCTCGGTTTACACAGAAGAGACGTGGCGGTGGCGGATAATCGTAAGTAACACAATATAAACCTTATAGTACGTAACATAGCGTCGTTTTTTGTCGTGAAGGAGAATCGCGCCCTCGCCTCCAGGTGACGTCGTCTGGAGGCGCGGGCGTTATTCTCCAAACGACGCTATGCTACGTACTATAAGGTTTATAATTGTGTTACTTTGACTATCCTCTACCGCCACACGTCTCTTCTATAAACCGCGCCTTATATGTTAGCACAGGTCCGGTACTCTATAGAACGTTTTTGATTTTTGAAATGGCGTCTGCACATGCGCACTTTGTGCAAACTGTCCATAACATTGCGTGTAGGGTTGAAAGCCGCGCGTCGCGTTGAAATCTACATTTCGATCCTTTTTAGGGTTCCGTAGTCAACAAGAAACCCTTATAGTTTCGCCATGTCCGTCCGTCTGTCCGTCTGTCCGGGGCTTAGCTCAGAGACGCTTAGCACTAGAAAGCTGTAATTTGTCATGGGTATACATATTTATCACGCCGACAAAGTGGTAAAATGAAATCTTGAAAAATATTTTTTTAGGGTACCTCCCCTACACGAAAAGTGGGGATGAAATTTTTTGTTTCTCGTCTGTCCCATGGTGTGGGGTAACTTTGGATCAAAATGTACTTTTTAGACTTTATTAGCCGTTAAACCGTAGTATAAAACAAAATGCCCCGTGTCGTCGGAAGAGGCTAAAATGGTGTACCTTTTTATTTATAGTACTATTGTTTAGTTGTGTATTCGTTTGGATGTGTTAGGTTTTCATTTTATTGTTGTGTAGTCTCAAGGTTAAGGCACGATGGGGCTGGCAGAACCTCTGGGTTAAAAGCCCCTATAAAAAATATATATATGTATATAAAATAAAAAATAAAAATATACGGACTTTGAAGACTAAGTCCGTATATTGAGACGGGCAACTACGGAACCCTACACTGCGCGTGGCCCGACACGCACTGGGCCGGATTTGTTAATCGAAAATCGGCACACGCACGCTCTTTTTGATGGGCTGGGTAATCGCATTTCTCATAGAAAATATTCGTCAGAACATATGGCCCCTTAAAACACCATTTATTGTTGCAGAGAAAATCCCCGAGAGATTCGCAACAAGGCGGAGAAGCAGAGGCGAGATAAGTTGAACCACTCTATCTCGGAGCTGGCGTCGATGGTCCCGCCCGTCGTCGCTGCCAACCGTAAAATCGACAAGACCGGCGTCCTGAGACTCACTGCGCATTATCTACGAGCACATCAGTATGGTGAGCATTCTAATACAAAACTATAAAAAAAAAAAAGATTAATTCATCACCAATCAAAAAGTACAGCCCCCCGATTGCGCTAAGTTAAAACATTGAAGTTCTATTCTTATCCAATTCCAGTTCTAATCACATTGCAATCCAATTACTATTCAACTGGGCTGAATTCCGCATCACGCTAAACTCTATGTAACTGACAGCTCTTAACCTCTGAGCGATCTGTCAAAACGGCTCTAACGGCTGTCAAGAGCAGTACCGCGATTAGCGCAATACCAAATGTGTCAAAAGTTATGGTTCGTACGTAGTCCAATCACAGTTCAATCACCGAATATTTACCGCGATTGCAGCCCAGGCCCTGTACCCGGACTTTCGATTTTCGATATATCGCGACCGTTTTGATCCGAACTTCATTGTATATAGAGTTGACATTGGAACGAAAAAGTTCACGCAATTGCGAAGTTCGAATGTCCGAGTAGACCCCCAGGGTGTAATTGAAATGAGTCGAAAAATTTTCAGGGGTGGTTCAGACCATCAAATAACTTGTTCTATTGGTGCAAAACTGAAATCACAGAAAATGAATGTTAAATCAATTAAAATGTCTATTCGACTCAAATGTATGAGCAGCTGTTTTTTTTTTCAATGTTATGATGGAACCCTTAGTAAAAGTTATTCATTTTGATGGACTGAATCACCCATTATTTGTAGTCTTATTTCAGTTACACCCTGTAGAGCATATCTCTTGTAATATAGCAAAATTTTGTCCAAATTGATTTAGTTAAAATATAATTATAGTTTCAAAGTTTTCCATACAAATATTAAATTAATCCTAGCATTGAAACTTTAATTTTACGGAAATCTGACAAGCACAGATATTGGTTTCTAGATCGTGTCTAAAAAATTGCAATGACTTTAATTGGTTTATATTGAAACTAGGACGGAACTTCGCTTGTATGCAGTGCACATTAGCGCTTTCGGATTAAACTTCTCTTAAGGCGCAATAGTAGGACGAAATACCTTGGAGGCATCTTTATTTTTCATTTTTCGACTAGATTTATACAATTTACAGAAACCAAAGTAATACCTCAGTATTCTTGGATAGTGAAATCATAAATTGAATACACGATTGAAATTACTTCACTCGATAGAAACTCGTCGCAAAGATGACGTATTTTCTTGTATTTTTAAACATTTTTCTCATTTTAGAACTAAAAATAGTTTCTAATTTTTGGTATTTATACTCACATATTCACCATTAGTTTTTTAAAAAAATCTATAAAAAGATCTTTTTTATCGAAAATACGGCACACGCACGCACTTTTCGGAGGGCTGGGCAATCGCGTTTCTCCTATAAAATATTCGTCTGAACCTATAGCCCCTTAAGAGCGTCGATTATGTATTTAGTGTTTTAGAAAATACATAGAAAAAGTTGAAAGAATCTTCGCTACGACAACTCTGCTTGCTGAACTTGTGGCTGTAGCATGTTGTAGATAATATCTAGGTAATTTTTTATAAGTTCTCGTTTAACATTAGGTATCAATACCTTAGCTGAGCTAAATATACCAACAAAGCTGTCGAATCGATCAAAGATCGTCAAGTCAAACAATAGGACCACTAACGTGACCTTTACGTGATTCCTGCAAGCACAATGCATTGGACACTTCAAAGGGACGTCCATTAATTACGTGAGGTGTTAAGGGAGGGAGGGGGTAGAGCTGCATGTCACCCAATCTCACGTGGGGGAGAGGGTCTCTACAAATAGCACGTTTTTTTTTTTAATTTTACCTATTAACCTGTTAAGGAATTAACGCAAAACTAGATAGTAGTTTGTTTAGAATCGAGAGCAGAATCGAATTATCATATTTTCAACATTTGTTTGTAAAATTTAAAATTTACTGAACTCGAAATCAACCCACCGCACGGGCACACTCACCCTACTTACTACCAAAACAAGATTCTTAAAATGTGTCCACGAGCACGCTAGCGCTTTCATTCATTGCTGAAATGATAACAAATCATTTTTGCCTGAAAACTTAAAATGCGAATAACTTGAAATTTTAACCATCGAAATAATGAAATTATTGTTTCAATCCAATTATTTTGTTATAAATCAGTTGGGGTGTATGAGGTTTTGCGCTTATTCATTAACACGTTGTATACCTACAGTGTAAATTGCGAGAAAAATGGGTTTAATTAAGTAAAACATGTTTCTTCACTGAAATATCGCAAAATTTTAAATAAATCCAACGCAATCACTCACAGATTAACGCATTTACACAAAAAAATACGCATTTTGAAAAATCACTTGCGAGATTTGGAGGGCTTGAGCCAAATCTCATGACATCTCACCAAGGGGGGAGAGGGGTCGAAAAATCGCCAAAATCACCTCACGTAATTAATGCACACCCCCAAACTTTGGCTGTATTCACGTCGTGATTCGGTTAACAAGATTTTGCCTGCGACTTCGTCCGCACCGGCCCCCGACGTCGTAGCAAGATAAAATATAGATCCTTCTTATTATGCTGACGGTTTTGAAGTCAACGATCAGACCATGAAACTAAACAACTTTGTCTATGGGACAGAACATTGAAGTCGCGTAGAAACGAACAAACAAACCCACAAAATCAACAAATCGGCGATTTGGAGTTTAATTTCGACAATATAACTTAAAGTATTCCATTTTTATAATGACAGCCTTTATATGAATGGAGAAAAGAATCTATCTCATACTCGATAGACAAGCAGCAGGCCTAGTATGATTTCCCTATTCCATATTCTTTTCTGCATACAAAATGACTTCTTCCACAGCAGCGCTAGCCGCGACTAGTAGTATAATAAAAAGGAGAGTCGCGCGCGAGTAGAGAATTCAGGCTGCTGTTGCTGTATAGGCACAGGTCTGGACATCTTTTTTTTTTGACGAATTTCGAAATGGCGTCTGCACATCCTCACTTTGTGCAAACTGTCCAAGAAATTGCGTGTTTGGTTGAAAGTCGCGCTTTGCAAATAACGTCATCTACATTTAGATACTTTTTATTGTTCGTTCTGTTATTAAAAATAGCAGGTATTTGAGCTAAAGAATTACTGAAAATGTGAATTTAGTTTATTATGCACTGAAGAGTCACAATTGTATGTAGTCAAATCCAAAGGGTGCGCGCGCCGGACTGCATTCCCTTGCTCGGCTCTCCTAAAATGTCCCCAGAAAGTGTGGGGTGAGGTGGAGTATCTGAAGTCAGAGGTTGGCGGGGAGTGGCCGTTCTATATGTTCTATATGTAATACTATATACTATTACCTATTCTGTTGTACAGGAAAAATCACCTTACGTATTACCCGAAAATGATGCAACAATGACGCAGTAGGTATATCGTTCTCGCCGTAATCTAGTTATATGGTAATAATTTGCAAATAATTTTCTAGTTTCACTGCATTCCACTAGTGTAATTGTTATGTGTAGGAATGTATGCTCCACCCATACCATTAGCGCAAGGAGCATACGATTAAATGTCAAGAGTGTCATTTTACGCAATGAGCGCTTGAATGTAGAGCGAATTATATTTAGCAGTGTTTACGGCGATCGAATGCAGGTGCACTTAGTTCGTTCTCCTAAATAAAACCGGTCAAGTGCGAGTCGGGCTACTCGCGCACCGAGGGTTACGTCGTACCACACCACAACACAACATAATAATAACTTTTTTTTCTCCTGGACCTTTATCAGGAGATCGACACACACTTGGCCGGTTTTTATTATTTGTTGTTATACTGTAGAGTTCGCTCAATAAACACACCAAGTTTGACGTTTGTATGTATTACCGTTTTAACGATAGAGCGAGAAGAAAAAACGTTGATTAAAACTATTTTCTTGTATGGAGGAGGAAAATTGCAACTATCTAGCTATTCCGGCTCAAAAGTTACAGCCCCAAATAGGTAGGACGGACGGACGGACGGACGGACAACGTAGGCTTAGTAATAGGGTCCCGTTTTCACCTTTTGTGTACGGAACCCAAAAAACGAAGAAGGCATGATGATTGCATGAAATTATTCATCTAAACAAAATTACTAATAAGGTAATTGATTTTTGAGTTATTTTGATGAAAATTCTTACATTAGCAATAATGACTCAGTCAAATCGGAGTCGAGAAACAAAACAATTGATACGGAGCATTGCTACAGTATCCATCGTTGGGATTTGTTGAAACGTAGTGAGTTGCATACGAATGTCGTCTTATTGTGAGTGCAACAGTGTTCATATTGGTACAAATAATGTTGACGGGCATTGCACTAACTATATGCGAGTGTGTATTTATTCTGTTTACAAACTGCAACGCATCGAGTAGGTGCAATGAGTCACTCAATTAGAATATTAATTTTTATAGACAGATAGGTATGCATTAAAACAAACTATAAACACAGATTGAAAGATGAATTGCATAGTTGATTCAGTGAAGATTATTATTTATTTATAACTTTATTGTTGATTGTTAGTTTTAATCTTAATAACGTTTTTCTATCCTTTTAAATTTTTTATTAAGCTAGTTTTAATTTAGATAGTTATATTTAATTGTTATTTTATCCTTACCTATGTAATCTAATGCACCAATAAATGTAGTGGATATTACTGTTTCGATACGTTAAATACATTGACTTCCTAATCTGCATAAGTATATTTATTGACATTATTGTGTCCCAGTCATCATCACCATCATGGACTTCCACTGATGGACATTGTCTCAATAATAAACAATATTTCAAAAGCAAAAATAGAGAAATTCCAAAGTCACTTGTTTATGAGACATCTATTGCAACCACTTGCATTGCAACATAAAATAACAATTTAGAACTTTATAAAACCGATAAGTTTGTTATCTCATTGAAAATATAACTATTTTGTTGCATTACATTGCATGCATGCCATTGCTAATCTTTACGATGGACTGGGCGCATCCAATAAAATAAGTGCAAAGTGCACAATACAGGGTGTAAGGAAAAGTATCATCAACCTTTAAACACACTCTACCCATCAAACTGAACAACTTTTACTATGGGAGAAAACTTGTCAGAAATATCAGCTGTCCCATACGTTTGAATTGAGTAGGTATTGCAATTTAGTATGTGACAGCTGATATTTTTTTTGTTCTGACTGTATGCTTCCATAGTAAAAGTTATTCAGTTTGATGGGTAGAGTATGTAGTTTGAAGGTTAATGATACTTTTCCTTACACCCTGTATACTTACTCCTAGCCCTTACATTTTGTTATTTATCATCTTCATTACAAGTTAACATACTTGTATTCGAGAAAATCTAAAATGTAGTGGCGAATGATGCCTAATATGTTCTAATATAAAGTAAATACAGCTATCTATCATAAAATGTAACCGTGCGACGAAACGTGCAGGCCGGCGCGTGAGCACGTGGTTTGCCATGCTTTTAGCGCATAGGGCTTCATCACACTGCATCACGAATATTAACTATTAAGTAAGGCGTAGTGTCCGAAAGAAAATTTAACCGTTTTTTTAAAGACATGAGCACATGAAATTTCAGTATATTTGATGCTAAATTTGGCCAAGGCCGTTCGGGAGAGTACATTTACGGTATACTAAGATTAGTATGAGATCAGTAGAATAGAATTCTTTATTTGCCTTATTGTACCTACATAAAGATTATAGCTAGTTTATTCAATAAAATACGACCAAGTGCGTGTCGGGCCACGCACAGGGTCGTCCCGTAGTTGCCCGTCACAATATCAGGACTTAGAAGGGGGCTTTTTGTTTTATACTACGGTTTAACGGCTAATAAAGTCTAAAAAGTGAATTTTACAAGTTGGCCGACTGTTACTATTTAGCGGTGATCGTTTTCCTTTTAACTTAAACACTACTGCCGTGAATTTTTTCACGTATCCAGAAACAAACTTTTAGCCGGTGGGGGGGAGACACTTAAGTCTAACAAAAATTTGTCATTTTCCCACACCCACAATATTTTTAAAAGACCTATCCAACGATACCCTACATCATGGGATAGACGAGAAAAAAAAATTGCATTCCCACTTTTCGTGTAGTGGAGGAACCCTAAAAATTTTTTTTTTCAAGTTTTTTTTTACCACTTAGTCGGCGTAATTAATTTCAAATTACAGCGTTCTAGTACTAAGCGTCTCTGAGCTAAGCCCCGGACAGACGGACAGACGGACGGCCATGGCGAAACTATAAGGGTTCCTTGTTGACTACGGAACCCTAAAAATACATAGCATGTTGTGTGTAAAAGGTGTGTCAGACTCAGTTTACGGCAGTTGGCGGAACTAACGACCACTGTTATTCAGTCACAACCAGCTGTTACTAACAGATTATTAATTTAAACCAAGAGTTAACCAGTATTAGGTATCAGAGCGTCGGTGGCGCGTTGCGGAGAGCTATGGAAACTCAATCTTGAGGTCAGGGTTCGAATCCGTACGGACGACATGCCATGTACCAATGAGTTTTGATAACTTATGTACGTAATACCGATTGCTCTCAAACGGTGAAGGAAAACATTGTGAGGAAACCTGTATACGCTGAAGATGAAATTCCGATGCAATCCGCGTTGGGCACGAGTGGTGGACTCACGACCGTAACCCTTCTTGGAGGGTAGGCCTGTCATGTGATGATACTGCGATTTAATTCATCGTCATCATCGGCAGCCTCTAATAGTCCCCACTAATGGGACTGCCTACCCCAGAAGTAGGTCATGGTGAAGGTGTATGGGCGTTAGTTCATGATGCGCAACTAACTAAGAAATAAACAACGAATTACAGAGGTACTTTTGGCAATTCGTTAGGTAAGTTTTTTGTATAAAACACTATTTTATACGGAAATCTATAACCTAATGTAACTTTGAAACTATCAATGTTAACGAAAATGTGTCAACCCCATAAAGTTACTATACCTAGAATTACAATGTTCTTTACTATACCTTATAGGAGTAGAGGAACTGACGTGAGTTGTCAAATGAAACCGTTTTTGGGAACTTATCGGCAGGTTATTCAAACAGTAAGGCCGCTAGGTATATCTGGCTCTCCCAGCTGTCAGTCTCTTTATTCCTGGTATCTATAGTATCTTCATGGACAAACCACAGGCACCTACA
Organism: Agonopterix alstromeriana; assembly: GCA_963924505.1. NCBI lineage: Eukaryota > Metazoa > Arthropoda > Insecta > Lepidoptera > Depressariidae > Agonopterix > Agonopterix alstromeriana. Next base: position 18,027,118 of record OZ004661.1, read on the forward strand.
TTAGTTTCTAAATGTCATTGACATTAATTGATTCAAAATGTAACTAAACTTAGTTTGTATGGAGCGTGCTAACTATTATCCTCTTAAAGTGGTTAGTAAGATCTTCGAATTCTATTACCAATTTATGACTTAGTTTATTGCGTTTCACAAAAGTTCAGAGATCCTTTGTATATGTAAATAACATGACTGTCCAAAGTAGATAGGTACCTAATAAAATAGTCTATCTTAAGAACACTGTTTGTCTCATAAAGATACTAATGGAGTGACTAACAGTTGAGAGAGTCAGATGTACCTAGCGGCACCACTGTAAAATAGAAAGAGATACGTGACGCGAGGCAATAGAACCGTTTTTGGGGATCTTATCGCAGGGTAAGCATTCGGTTTCTGTGAATAATTGTGAAACCAAAGTGAAACCGTAGATAAATTTGTGAAATATACTAATACTGTTTCATTAAATTATCCATCGATTTCACGTTAGATTCAGAATTATACACAGAAATAGAATTTTGATCCTTTCGATAATCTCCTGAAAACCTCCAAATACGGTTTCATTTGACAACTCATGTCAGTTCCTCTACTCCTGTAAGGTATAACTATAAACTATAATTTTATGGTTTGTCTCCTTAGTGTTCGGTGACTCCATCGGATCGTCCGGGCACGAGTTCAACGCAGAGTGCACGCAGGCGGTGCTGAGTCTACTCAAAGGGTTTCTACTCACTATCACTTATAAGGGAATCATTGTAGTCATCTCGCAAAACGTGCAACAGTATCTTGGATACACTGAGGTAAGCCTGAGACGTGATTGTTTACCTACCTACAGTGGCGGATTTGCCCTAAGGCCAAGTAGGCCCGGGCCTAGGGCGGCCCGGTATTAGGGGCGGCCAATCGTCATAAATAATGCACTGATGATAAGATATAACTCAAAGTACCTAAATATTTTAAAGGTTCACAACGGGCCGCTCTGCACTGCATCGTATAACAATAATCTCCCTAAATCACTTTCGTACGTTTAAATGTGTAATTATCCATGACACCTCGGATAATATTACAAATTAGCAGCTATTATAGTTAATCAAAATTACTGAATCGGTTTTGATAAAAGTTTGCAATAAAGTAAATTTATTATTATGGATGCTGAGAAAGGGGCGGCTGATACGAACTATATGGCCTGGGGCCTAGGGCGGCCAAGACTGCAAATCCGCCACTGCCTACCTACTAACAAAATTACTGTACGTAGAACACTCTTAACCCAATGGGCACAAGGGGCTTGATGGGGCCCGGAAACTCAGGCCCTAAATTGACAGAATTTATTGAATGTGTTGCTCAATTTATTGTTCGCGATCTTGGGATCGGCCTTACATTCCAAACCAGATAAGTAAATAAGTCAAAACAAATGACAGGTTATGTACCGAGATGACAGACAAGTGTGTTAGATTGTATGGTCCAAGTGTGTACTACTTGTCGCGATGCTGAGTTTCAACTCGGTTTTTTTCTCGTGGGATATAGTAGCTATGAATTGATTGTAGTGATCATATCCAATGCTATACGAATGGAACTTGGACCACCACCATTTTGATTCATGATGTGTGAAATTTTTAGCTCGCGTCGCATGTCAGTAATTTTTGAAAATGTGCATTTTAATTTTGTAACGTAAGTAATACCTATATACTCTGTAATAAGTATTCTTTTGTAGTTTTAAGGACCTACTATTCCCTTACAGAGTTTTCATTCTCGAAAAGGACCACCAAACCGAGTGTGCCCAGGGGCCCCTGCATTGTTTAAGAGGGCCCTGGCTCGTTGTTGATTGTGTTTGACATTTTGTAAGGGTTGAATTAGGTAGGTACGAGTTTTATTAACCCCAGAAGCAAAAAGAGGGATTTTGTAAGTTTGAACGGTCTGTCTGTTTTCTGTGTGAGTGTGTAAGGTGTGAGTGTGGGGTGTGTGTGTGTCTGTCCACCTAACATCTAAACGTAAGGGCATATTTCGATGTGGTTTTTTAACGACTGGTCTTTCATTTTTTGGCTGAAATACAGGGTGTAACAAAACACCCTAGTAATACTTAGTTTAGACCATCAAACTGAACAACTTTTACTACGGAGCCAAATCGAAAAAAAATCTGCTGTCCCATACATTTTAGTCGAGTCGGTACTGCAGTTTTATATGGGACAGCAGATTTTTTGAATTTTTTCTCATGTTGGCTCCATAGTGACGTTGTTCAGTTTGATGGTCTGAAGCACCCCCTTAAGTATTACTATAGGGTGTTTTGTTACACCTTGTATACCAAGTAGAAAAATTCGTTAACGTTATTAAGTGTTTGAAAGTTTCCATGGATAGTTTTTAGAAAGATGCAAGCTACCTACTCGTAATAATGAATAATTTTATTCCTACAGCTTGATTTATTCGGACAAAACATATTCAACATAACGCATCCAGACGATAGGCAAATGTTAAAGGAGCAGATCATGCCCAGGACTCAGATGCTGGGTTCACACGGAGAACTGTTGATACCAGATGAACCCGATGGCAAACAGAAAGTGGCTGAGGCTCTCGCTAAGGAGAAGAGGAAATTTGTTGTAAGGTATTTATCTAAGCCTAGCTTTTGCCCGCGACTTCGCACGCGTGGATATCAGCAATCTTCAATGACCCGTTACATCTCCTAAAGGGTAGATTTTAGGAAAATAGTGCACCATTTCTTCATCTTCAGATTAGGATGGCTCGATAGGTCAGTCGGTAGTGAACCTGCAAGCTGTGCCAAGGGTCGCGGGTTCGAATCCCGTAAGGGACTGATATAATTTTGTATAATGAATATGAGGGTTTGACCCCGAGTCAGGGATGTTTTATCTACAGGGTCCTTCTTAATATGCTGACACTTTTTAAGGGGATGATCAGATCATCAAACTGAACAACTTTCTCTATGGGACCAACATCGAAATCGCGAAAAAAAAATCAACTGCTCCATACAAAACTGCAAACCTACTTTAGCCAATTGTATGGGACAGTTGTATTTTTTTTCGCGATTTCGATGTTGGTCCCATAGTGAAAGTTTTTCAGTGTGATGGTCTGATCAAACCCTTAAAAAAGTGTCAGCATATTAAGTTGGACCCTGTATATTACGTATTGTACAAGGTGTTACGAAAATAAAAAAAACAATTAAGGGGGTGGTTTATACAATCAAGCTGAACAACTTTCACTATGGGACAATAACGAAAAAAAATCTGATGTACCGTACTAAACTACAAATCTACTCGAGCTTAATGTATGGGACAACTGTTTTTTTTTCGCGATTTCGATTTTGGTCCTATAGTGAAAGTTGTTCAGTTTGATGGTCTAAGCAACTCCCTTAAAAGTTTTAAATGTTTATTTTACTTTTGTCCAGGCTAGATTCTGGTACTTTGAATGTGACTAGATAATTTATGTGACAATATCAAAAATGTTTATTTATTTGTACACATATTCGTAATTGCATGTTTATCTACAGCAGTTTAGGCTGTGCGTTGTCTGTCAGTTAGTCATGGAACTGTTTTATAAGTCTAGAAGATTCATTAACGAGAGTAAAAACGAGATAGTTTAATCCATAGTTTCGAATTTAACCGAAATATCGTTGTAAATATAAGTACTATATAAGGTCCTTCTTAATATGCTGACAGTTTTTTAAGGGGATTTGCGGGTTCGAATCCCGTAAGGGACAGATATAATTTTGTATAATCAATATGAGGGTTTGAACCCAAGTCAGGGATATGCTACAGCTTATATGTACAGCTTATGGTATTTTTATGAAAATGTTATTTTTCTAACAACATTAACTCTCCACCTGGCGTCGATAAGTTTTTTGTTTCGGTGTGAAAATGTGTTTAACAATAAAATTATTGAGACGCGTATCTGCAAAGTTGATGCTATCCATTCGACGCGATTATTAAGACGGTCCCAGTAGGTAAACGCAGGGCCGGGCCATATTTTGCTGGTTTTTAGAAACTATCTTTTCGTTATTTGAAAGACATACAAATTAATGAAAAATATAGCAATGATCTTCAACATCTCGGTTTTTCAACATCAACATTTGTTATTGTTCATATTTCTTATTTTTCTACAAAATACATAATGAAACCTGTATTCAAAGGAAAGCCTAAATATTTGAAATAATCTGTATTACGTGCATCTACATTATAAGTTAATGTGACTTTTACTTGCGACGCACACCATTGTGTAGACAATTATAATGATACACAATACCTATAGCTACTTAACTGACGTAGATTAGTAGAGGTGAGGCGGTCGTTCAGTGGGGGATACGTGTTAAGTTCGTACTAACGCGAAGGGGGAAGCAAGAGGGGCATTCCAGCGAGGTGCAGCGATAATGTGACCAGGATGTAGGTATCTGTTCTTTCAATCAATCAATCAAACCAGCCCACGTCTACCCATTAAAGGTACAGCTGGATAGAAAAATCTCCAAAATCACAACGTGAAAATTGCAACATTTTTCACAGAAGGTAAATTTTGCAGATTCAAAAAGTTGAGTCAGAGGTCAGAGCCAGCCCAGTACGTAAGTTGTTGCGTAGAGGGAACCCTGAGGAAGTCAGACCGTGCTTGTCGCGGATACAACCGCTGCTGTCAGATGGTCAGGCGCGCTCGAGCCAGGGGCGACAACCCTTACAGTAGCGGCAACGACATCGTAAGTTATTTCAGTAAAACTCAATCCTTATCGGAAATGTAAATAAATAAAACCGGGCAAGTGCGAATGGGCTACTCGCGCACCTAGGGTTCCGTACCACAACACATAAAAGTATGCAACATATTAACTTACAAATAAGGTTTGTTTTTTCCGGGACCTTTAGCGCGAGCCGACTCACACTTGGCCGATTTTTATTATTTACTATTCTATTTGTTACAGTGTAGAGTTTGCTCTATAATCACACCAAGTTTGACGCTTGTATGTATGACCGTTTTTACAATAGAGCGAGTAGAAAAAACGTTGATAAAATGTAGTTTCTTATGTAAGAACCCCCTTATTTTTTACATTTTTATTATTTGTTAGCGAAACCGCCATAATCACGCACATTCTTTGAAAATTTCATCTGTCTAGCTATTACGTTTCAAAAGTTACAGACCTAAATAGTTAGGGCAGACAGTCTGACAGACAGACGGACATACGGACGGACGGACGGACAACGTAGGCTTAGTAATAGGGTCCCGTTTTCACCCTTTGGGTACAGAACCCGAAAAAACCAGCCAAGTGCGAGTCGGACTCGCGCACCGCTGCGCCCTGTGTAACAAAACATCCTAGTAAAACTTAAGAAAGTGCTTCAGGCCTTCAAACTGAAAAACTTTCAATATTGTAATAGTTATTAAGTCGTGTTATGTTGTAGAGGTTCTGGCCGCATCTTCTCTACAGCGACAACACGTTCCGACGCGGTGGTAGCTTTAAAAAAGATTTGACGTTTGATACGTGTGCTTCAAGCTCCTATATTGAATAAATTATATTGACTTTGACTTTGTAGAGCCAACTTCAAAATCGCGAAAAAAAGATGTTTCATACAAAACTGCAGTACCGACAAATGAATAGATAATAATCAAGTCAAATCTCATTAGACTTGCCGCCATTTTGTGAGTAGTCAATGCGAGTCTTGAAAACCCTAGCGATGTCACGCTGCCAGCACGTGAAAGAATGGGGAATGGGGGCATGTAGAATAGGGAGACTATGTAAAGGAATCTTTGATGTCTAAAATGACTCGGTTCATTTTTGTTTGCATGCGCGCCGTTGTGTGTGTTGGTTGGTAGGTTATTCGCGAATTGTACGATAGGACGGGTGCGGATAACTTTGCACCTTATTGCCGTGCAGAGACAGTCGCGATTTATTTACATCTCTTTTCGAAGTGATTCTTCTGTACGGGTAGTACTAGTATTTATTCTGTACTATAGTGTAAATTTGTTTTCTCAACAGGTATTCATAGGGGTAGTGCGTCCAACGACTGAAACGTTCATGACAGAGAGCAACTTAGAGTCGTTCAAAATGGAATACCGCACCCGTCATTCGATCGACGGTGAGATAATCCAGTGCGAGCACCGCATAGCCCTGGTCACCGGCTACATGACACACGAAGTGAACGGCATGAACGCTATGAACTTTATGCATCGCGACGACGTGCGATGGGTCATCATCGCACTGCGGGAAAGTAAGTTTGTTTATAGCTTTCTGCAGGCCTCGAAGAAAACGAGAAATATCCTCCTTTTATTGTAATTTTCCGTATGCAAATTGTATTAAAGCCGTGGTGTTCCAATGGCGAGTAACCTTGCCTGCCGTGCAGGAGGCGATGGTTCGATCCCCTTCCAGGCCGATTCGTACCAATGAGTTTTTCGGAATTTATGTACGATTTGTAACACCACTGGGTTTTCGGTGAAAGAAAACATCGTGAGGAAACCTGCATGCTTCAATTTCGAGGTATATATTGTACCCACTGTCCATTACAAGTGTCGACGGGCTCACCCCCGTCACACTGAAGAGAGTTTCGGTACTACTAGAGAAAGGTGGATTTTATGAGGTTCTAGAATATCTCTGACTACCCCCTAGAGGAATATAGTCGTGAGCATATGCTATGCTATGTCAATTATATTATATAAAATTATATTATCGGATAGTTCCCACCGAAAACGCCTAGTGATATGTCGCTTTGTGCGTTTTCCCCCAGTTGGTTAGGACATTGCAGGCTGGATCACCTGATTGTCTGATAAGAAAGATGATTCCGTGCTTCGGATGGCACGTTAAGCCGTTGGTCCCGGCTACTATCTCTGCTGGTCTGAAAAAACTCTGACACACAAGCTCGCTGCCCACACCATAGGAAGATCGCTATGTAAAAGTAAACAAAGGTACCGGAATTCGGAGCAGACTGTCAAAGTAGCATCACGAGCCAACCAGAAAGATTGCCGAAATCGCAGAACATACATTCGGTTTTGGTTTCACGCAACACTCTCAACTTTTTGCTGCCTTATTGTCAGTTTGCTCTGGACCTCGAGTCCATCTTCATCGACAAGCACAATTAGGTCGGCAAACAGCACGCACCAGAGTACCTCTTCCTAAAAGAATGATAAGAAGAGTTCATGAATAAAACAAAAAACATATTGCATGCGCCAAAAAATCCGTGACGCGATTCGTAAAGTCAAATAGCAAAGCTAACGATATAGAACTGCAACATAGTGTGGACTGTATACGTAATTTATTTTTCAACTTACCTGCTCGTAAAGTGGCTCTTATTTCACCGCTCTTAGGTACATAATGCAGCTTTTAGTTTACAAATTAACATTAATTTGTGTTATAAATACATAAATATTAAGTTTATAACGTTTTAAATATTAGGTTGTTTGCATCAAAATGTCGTTGGTTGAATGTCGGCTAAAGTCATTGCCTCTTCGTCGACCTGCGCGCGCATAACTATCTCAACCAAAGGCAAGGAACGCAAAAAAAAAAGATGCCCAGCGCTATTTTTCACAAATATTTGTCTAAAATTGTTGTATTTTACGAAATTTTATTGCTTTTTCCTCGCAAATATGTTGAAAAACGTATGAAACGCGTGAGCGTTGGTCATTACATCCTCGGCTAGACCTGCCCCACTCGCCTACGGCTCGTGTTGCCGTCCCTCCTCGTCTGTAATGAAATGACCAACTTTGCTCACTTGTATCATAATGTACTATTTGCATTTGAAATTAAATTGGAGCTTTAAGTCCGAAACGAGAATAATATTACCTACAATAGAAATTATTAGGTATACACTGGTATAAACCAGTTTTTCAGTTTCATGGTCTAACCACCCCAAATTAGAAAAGTGTCAACAAAAAAATTCCGTAAATGTATGTGAATTTCATTTTTCATTTTCTGTGAGTTCTAATACCTCTACCTCTGTCGACCCGAAAGAGACTTATATGTTCCTTATCAGTAAGAGAATCGAATGAGATGAAAAAAAAGTTTGGTGAAAATTGCAGATTTTCTCGATGACAGTACATTTTTAAAAAATCTGTGAATGCTGAATTAAAATACGTTTTCTTGTAGGTAGCTATAATATTTCTGGTAGCTGCCCTTTGTGAACCATCTCAGCTTTCCACCCTGTATATTACCTAGGAACATTTGTAACAAGTACTTAGTACGGATACCTATCTACTCATGTCATGTCACTTGTTTACTGTCTACATCTGGCCTATCGCCAGTATCTTAATTGTTATTACTTGAGATAACATGTTGCTAGTTTTCCACTCCTTTGCTTAGAGACAGAATTGATGTGTATTACTACTTTATAACTAGGTACTTCTATGAAGTACTGGTTTCCTAAGTATACAAATAATCAATTAAAATTAATTAGGTTTAAAAGATGTTAGAAAGTGTAGAGTGAAGAATTTTCTAGCGAGGCTACGATTTAAAAACAACTTGTTTTTCTGAGCATTTCCCGTAACGATTTTCCTATTAAGTATAATTATTTTATAAGAAGATTTTCTATAGAAATGTTTTCTATAGTCCATTAGTGGACTGATTGTTTGAACCAGCATATAATAATGTTTGTGTAGGTATATCATATTTTGTATCTAAGGCTTTGACTACGAATTTTCCGTTGTATCGTCTGCTCCGGTTCTTCTTAATATACTGACAGTTTTTAAAAGGGATAATCAGATCATCAAACTGAATAACTTTCTTTACGGGACTAACTTCGAAGTCGCGAAAAAAAAATCGGCTGTTTCATACAAAATTGCAATCCTACTCGACCCATTTGGGTCGGAAGGAAACGGACACAGCATGTTTTTTTTGCGATTTCGACGTCGGTCTCATAGAGAAAGATGTTTAGTTTGATGGTCCAATCATCCCCTTAAATATCCAAGGGGTGGTTTAGAGTCAAAACCTTAGACCATCAAACTCGTACTGAACAACTTTCACTATGGAGACAATAAAGGTCGATAAAAATAGAAACGCGATCTCTCACAATTCAAAACCAATCCTGCTGTAGAAAAAACAACGAGGCTCGCAGCAGGAATCGCTAGACCAACCCTGGCAAGTGCAGAATGTCCTGAGACCATATTATTCTTCTCTCGCCAGTAGCAAGCACATCCCGTCTCAAAATCTTGGCATCGACTTTAAGCTTGTTATCTCCGACATTATTTGGAGAAATCTGGTTCTGGAGACTGCTGCCGGACTGCTAGATGTTGCATATGCTCATGGCTATATTCCCCGAGGGGGTAGTCAGAGATATTCTGAAACCTCAGAACATCTACGTTCTACTAGTAACGAAACTCTGTCAAGTGTGACGGGGAGTGAGCCCGTCGCCATTTGATAGACATGCTCGACTGGTTTAACATTTTGTAAATTTAGTCGTGTTTTTTATACCGGAAGATTTTTTTTACCGTTCCGAAATTTTCAGGGGTGGTTCTGACCATCAAACTGGACAACTTTTATTATAGGATCAAACCTGAAATCGCAAAAATAAAATCTGCTGTTCCAACTAAACTGCAATGCCTGCTAGACATAAATGTATGAGAAAGCCGTTTTTTTTACTAATTCAGATTTGCTTCCATAGTAAAAGTTGTTCAGTTTGATGGTCTGAACCACCCATGAAAGTGTGGAAACGTTAAAAAAAATCAAACCGTATTTTCTTCTAATCTTCGTCTTTGTCTTGTGTTACTATAGAAAACCAAAACTGAGATAGTTAATACATTGTTTTAGTGTATGTCCAACACCTTCTTTTCGGTGAATCGTGCTATCGCTTAATAACGAAGAATGGCCAATTTATCTACATGAAGACCAGAGGACGCCTCGAAGTGGAGCAGGACTCGAGAGCCGTGAGAAGCTTTGTCTGTACCAACACCGTAGTCGAGGAACAGGAGGGGAGGCAGCTTATCAAGCAGATGAGGAAGAAGTTCACTCTCAAGGCGGACGAAGAACCGACGCCAGCTGTGAAACTGGATGACGAGCCAACCGATGTAAGGTTATTTCATTTTAAGTTGTTTTGAGGGTTCACCCACGCAGCAGTAACCTCGGAAAAGTATGTCCTTCTTAATAGGCTGACACTTTTTTAAGGGGACGATCAGACCTTCAAATTGAAAAACTTTCTCTAAGACAGCAACGGCAACGTTGAAATCGCGAAAAAAATTACACTGTTCCTAAACCTAGTTGCACCAAATGTATGGGACAGCAGATTTTTTTTTTCGCGTTTTCGATTTTGGTCCCATAGATAAGTTTGTTAAGTTTGACTGACGGTCTGATCATCCCCTTAAAAAGTGTCAGCATCTTAAGAAGGACCTTGTATGTGTACACCGTGGAATCGAGGTCGTTTTGCAGCAGCAGTACAATCGATTGGCACGATAGAATAAAAATAAAATAATATAATTAATTACAGAAAAAGTAAGAAAAAAACTCGTAAGTGTGAGAACCATTAGTAATACCATGAATTTTTTAAATAAGGTTTTATTTTATAGTTACAAAATCGAAAGAAAAACCTTAAAATAAATAAAACCGGTCAAGTGCGAGTCGGGCTACTCCCGCATCGAGAGATTCTTACCACATCACCACAACATATTAACTTACAAATAAGTTTTGTCTTCTCCGGGACTTTAAGCGCGAGACGGAGAATGCGGCCAAAAATCATAAACATAAAATATAAACACACATTATTTTTGTGCTTGCGAATAATTAATTGCATATATCAAGCGAATTGTTAACTAAACTAATGAAGCAGTGAGTTAACGCTCACTCTTTGCGAAATGTTTATATCGCTCCATCACATATGTTTTATGAACATTGCAAAACACACACCCAAACGAAGCTTTTAGCGAAGTTACTTAAAGTTAATAAATTACCTACTATATTTTTTACTATGTTTTATTTAGCTTGATGTGACAATAATTATGTAAACGGCGACACATCAAGCTACGCAAAACCAAAATAAGCTGGCCGCGCGTAAGTAGAGTAATGTATAATACGCGCGGCTAGCTTATGTTTGCTTTGCGTAGCTTGATGTGTCGCCGCGTGCACCTACCCTACTTGTCTGATAAGATAATTAATCTCATTTATTTTTCAGTTCACTGATAGTGCAGACAATCAATTTGTACCCGTAGAAGATCCTAGACACCTGGAAAAAGTAATTCTGAATCTGGTAACAAATTTACCGTCACCGATGTCCGAAGACTCACGCAGTGTCACACCAGATCGCGGAGAATCTCCATCTTTCTCTCTTGCTATTATACCGCCGAAGAAGGAACAGATTGTCAATGCGATCGAGAAGATCTACACTGTTATCAAACATTTGAAAAAGGAACCAACAAATGAAATGCAGTGCGAGAAACAAGACTTGGAGAAAATACCCGAATCGCCGCAGACACAGGAAACGAATCAAAACGATTGGCTTACCTCTCCGGACGTATCTCCGGCCGGTATGCCAGCCCTCGTTGCACGCCCGTCTTTTATCAATACCTTCTCCCAGAAGACGAACTCGGAGGAACCTGGTACTTTGACACAAAGGACTCGTGTAAGAGAGGAGTTGCCAACTTTTGGTAGCAGGCGTAAGAAAATAGGCAGAAGAAGCTTCGAATCTACTTTCACTCATCCAATGACTTCAGCGCCAGCTCCTTTGGATAGCCCAAGTGTCTCCATATCACGAACTGGAATCAACATCGGCGCCGGAATCGTCGACATAAAGTTCAACACCACTACAATCACCAGTGACGGAGCTGGCAGAATCAATCTCGACTTTTCGATAAGAAGTCCTGGTGTTGTGCCAGTCAGGGCACAGCCGAGTTGCACTGTCACTTCTACAAGCTTCGGCTGCGGAAGCTCCAAGCGACAGAGCAGCAGGGAGGACCACGGATTACCTAAAAAAAAGGTACCACTCCCAGAGACTGCGACGAAAGATGAAACACATACCGAACAAGGGGATGACGATATGGATCTTGTCAATCCAATTTTTGATAACCTCTTTGATGAATCAAGTAAGTTCTACATTTTTCGGATTTGTTAACAATGTTTTATTTTTATTTCCGTTAATAATACAAAATATCGATTAAGTATAATTTAGATAGATACTTCACAAATACAATTGGGTTTTGGTGAAGGAACGCACGTATCGTGAGAAATCTAGGTTTAATTTTGAGGCGTGGATTGTAACCTAATATAGAATAAGTAGTCCTAACTGAGAAAATCACATCATAAGGATGTGAGTGAATATTTGCAGTCATATTATGCTGGCTGATACTGATTGATGTATATAACATAACAGTTTGTTTTAATTCATTTACCCTGTAGTCTTCACACAGGTGAAGCATAAACCGGGAAGAACTTGAAGAAAAGCGTAATTAAAGGAGGCTGGTTCTGTTTGATAATGGCTGCAGGCACATTATAATGATCCCAAACGTAACTAGGTTTTATAGTCTACCGGGACAAAAATTTTGAAACGGAAAACTGTATGTCACAGGCATTTTTAGGGTTCCGTAGTCAACAAGGAACCCTTGAAGTTTCGCCATGTCCGTCCGTCTGTCCGTCTGTCCGTGGCTTAGCTCAGAGACGCATAGTACTAGAAAGCTGTAATTTGACATGGGTATACATATTAATCACGCCGACAGTGGTCAAATAAAATCTTAAAAAATATTTTTTTTTTGTGTTCCACCCCTACACTATGGTGTGGGGTATCGTTGAATAGGTCTTTTAAAAATATTGTGGGTACCGTTTTTTTGGTTTTTCGGTTTAGGGATCCTTTAGCGAAATTTTAAGCTTTAAAGTGCAAATTCTTGTTAGAGTCAAGTGTCGTCGTCGTCGTCGTCGTCCCCCCCCCCCCCCCCCATGCCAGCTAAACGGTTGTTTCTGGATACGTGACATTTTTTTGCTGTAATGGAAACATTACAACAACAGCATGGAAGCATTACAAAAAAAACTAACATTCAGTTACAGTCAACAGCAAAAGTCAATGAACATTTTTGAAATTCATTTTACTATATTATACATGTTACATGAAAGAGCTGTTAATTAACACCACCCCAGACAATAATTTTGATAATTACTTCCCTCATCATTTTCTTCTGATATTGACTGTTCAAATATCTTAATAAGTATTAACAAAAGCATTACTTTTTTTCAGTACTAGGGGACAATTCTCAAATGGATACAACATTACTGAATTCACTGGAGCAGGAATCTTTCCCAGACCTCTTGGTGAGTAAATGTACCATATTACCAATGAGAAATTTGTAGGTACTTAAATTACTGTACTGTACTTTAGTTTTTAAACTTTCGCTGTGCAAATCGACGGTAAGCAGGCAAATTGACGAAACTACAAAACATGACGCTAGGAAACACTCAAAATTCGGTATATCAAGTTTTTTTTTTGAGGGCTGAATCGAACTCCTTGGTAAACTTAAAATCTACTTAAATTACTGGCCATTAGGAAAAAAAATTATTCACAATTTGGCATTTGATGTTGCCGTTTCTGTTTCATTGCATAGAGTTAGAAAGAGAACGCAGATTATTTTTTTAAATTAATCATAGGTTTTTCGTACCTATTTCCAGCTCCCAGGGTTTTTCTCCATGAAGTTCGAATGATTTTCTCGCGACCACTTGTCTTTGGAGATTACAAATCAAATTAATTTAAAAATTTAATTTAATGTGTTTATACAAGGTGTTACAAAAATACAAATAAACATTTAAGGGGGTGGACTAGACCATCAAACTGAAAAACTTTCACTATGGGACCAATATCGAATTCAGGAAAAAAAATCGGATGTTCCATACTAAACTACAAATCAACTCGAGCTAAATGTATGGGACAGCAGATTTTTTTTTCGCGATGTCGATCTTTGTCTCATAGTGAAAGTTCAGTTTGATGGTCTAAACATCCCCCTTAAAAGTTTGAAATGTTTATTTTTACTTTTGTAACACCATGTATTGATGAACACGATGAATCGCAAAAAATGTCTACAATCATGCTACTATTCTACATTTTAATACCTATACTCCATTTCAAATAGAAAAGAAATGTTAAGGCTAATTTGAATTACAGAAACAGAGATTTGAAACACTTCCTCTCACTTATTCTTAGAACAGCTTCAGTAACGACCAAGATATGTCGGATAGTATATCTTTCTGCTAAATAAATTATATTTGCAAATCAGAATCGGACAGAAAGCTATGTAGTAACCGGAAAATCTTTTCGTCCTTATTTGAAATGAAGTATAGGTACATCAAATTACCTTTGTGTCATCGAAATAAAATTATTATTAGGTATGCTTTGCGAATAAAGTACCTACTGATATGTTTAACGAATTGTTAAGAGGATATTCCCGCAACCGTGAAGCGCTCGATACAAACGAAGTTTGATGATTGAAAATTATAGTTTTTAAGTTAGTATCTTTGAAAATGTACCTACATAACGGAAATCTGACAAACCAAGACATACACAACGTGTTAATGAATTAACGCAAAACTAGAAAGTAGTTTGTTTAGAATCGAGAGCAGAATCGAATTATCATGGTTTCAACATAGGTTTTTTTTTCAAAATATTAAATAATTTGTTAGTAAAATTTAAAATTTACTGAACTCGATCTCAACCCACCGCTCGGGCACTCTCACCCTACTTACTACCAAAACAAGATTCTTAAAATGGATCCATGAGCACGTTAGTGCTTTCATACATTGCTGAAATGAAAACAAATCATTTTTGCCTCAAAACTTAAAATGTGAATAACTTTAAATGTTAACTAGAAAAATAATGAAATTGTTGTTTCAATCTAATTATTTTGTTGTAAATCAGTTGGGGTGTATGAGGTTTTGCACTTATTCATTAACACGTTGTATATAGGTTTCTAAAAGTGTAGATCGTCTTTAAACAATTTTCTTTACTTTAGCTTATTAATATCCAAAATAGGATCAAACTTCGTTTGTATTCAGCGCGATCGGGAGCACTAGCGGCACAGAACACAGGGTGTTCGGTTAAACAGTTGCATTACTTTGAGGGGTGATTGTACCCATGATACTGAACAACTTTCCCAAAGAAACAAATAGGAAATGCGCCAAAATAAAACGACTTTCCATACTAAATGTAATCAGCTGGTCAAACGTTTGTATGAAATGTCGATTTTTGCCCCGAATTTCCCATTGGTTTCTTGGCGAATGCATCTGATTACCCTAACACCCGTTATGTAAGAGTATAACTAGCGGGAAACTAATCTTGACAAAATTAATTGGCAATGATTTTATCAGTCTCGGTGAAATGGCCAAATCGCTCCATCAACATTTATCAACATTAAGCTTGGCAACACTAAACCAACGCTGTTGTTCACTCCTGCATATCCTTATCAATACGGATACCCAGTGGTGTAGCTAGGGCTTCTGCCGCCCGGGGCACAGCCCGATTTCGTCGCCCTCTTATCTTACCTTCACAAAAAATAACGGAGTGAGTGTGGCGAGCTCGAAAGTTTTTTGCACAGCGATTCGGTTTGTGGTTAGACATCTTTTACTTTATCCATGCAAATATAGAAACTTAGAGCGAGCTTAACTTTTCTTCTCAATACGAATCGGTTAGATTCAGAGTTTTTTACGTATAAAAGATGTGCAAAGTAACAGCTATGGATCGAGCGAAGCAAGCTCGACATTTTTAGCACTACGTCTTAGTTGTGGTCAGAACTCTTTAGAATTATGTGTAGGCACTAGTAATCAAAACAGAAACTCAGAGCGAGCGAAACGAGAGAAGAAGACAAATTAGTTATAGACAGAGCTCACTCCATCTATATTTCTCCCGAATTTGCCGCCCCTAGTAAAATGCCGCCCGGGGCATTTGCCCCCCCCCCCCCTCTCCCCCGCCTTTCGCTCCGCTACTGTAGATACCTAATTAAAGTTATTTATTACCTAAGTATATCATCGATAAACGTGACAGATCATAGGTAACGTTCTGACACTTTTATTGACGACATAGCTTGCAGCCAATTTTTCAGCGAATTGTTAATGCATGTTAATTCAAACATTTTATATTAAATAGAATGATCTGACTAATGTATATGTATTTTCCAAGGGCGTCGCCAAGGGGGGTCTAAGGGGGTCAAAGAGGGCAGTTTCCCCCCAGAAATTGTATTTGAATACTTACCAATGATGTCAGCTGCTGGCATGTTGTAGATTAAGTTGTTGACAATCCTTTTCCATTGTTTTCAGATATCGGAAGAAGTTCAAGACATTCTTGACCAGATTGAAGGGCAAGAAGATGAAAGTCCGACGGATACATAGCATTATTAAAGGAACTACTTATTAAGAGGAGAGACAGTCTGCAAGAAATTTGAAGAATAGGTATGTCGCGCTGTTCCCGTTCAACCGACCGATTTTACTGATATAAAATGGACGAAATCACGATTTCGTATTCCCCTGTTTCATCCTCCAAAACTAAACCGATTTTAATAAGTCCTTAAAAAAATATGAAATAGACTGGCTATGTCTGTATGATTTTTTTATTGTTTATATTCGTGAAATTTGCTTGCTGGATATCTGAACATAGCAATTAATTTATTAAAAAAAAACACAGAGTCATATCACAGGTAAGCTAGATTATATGGCAAAAAATTTTTTCTCTAGTGTCATTAAGTATCCAGGGAGGAAACAGGGGGATACGTTTGTATGCCTCCGGTACAGTACAACCACAACCCTATTCGATCAATTCAAATTTCTAAGGCCAATGACTTGAAATCCGAAATGCCCTAGTCCCAAATTGACTGAATGTCGAAGATGTTTCAGTCAAAATGGGAATTAGGATATATATGCCTGGATTTTTGAATTTCGAAGAACCCGCTATTCCTCTTAAGTATGTAAATAGTTTTTGACAGTACGTAGTAGCGCTCTTGTATACTCGATGTTTACTTATTGTATTTGTATACCAGTGATAATTATTTGCCAAATTTTCAAAGACATAAATAAAAGTATGCGAAGAAATAGTTTTTGGCGGCTCAACAGGACAACAAACATCAGGAAATCCAATTAATCAACTTTACTAAAACAACATTACATGGTACATTGATATAAACAATCATCCATGATCAGTAATTATTCTATGAAAAAGAAAACATAAAGAATTAATTATTTAGTAAATATAAATCAGTCTAGATTTTAGGGTATTGCCAGGCATCCAGATGATTAGTTTTTTTTCCGGTTTCACATTAACAAAACGTACAGCATACGAATAATGCATAGGTGACCCAGAGAGGTGCATAGGTATACCTAACTACCTATTTAACAATTGGGTAATGAATTTTTTTATATTACTTTTTTTAAACCTGTTTGATATCTTAAACACTAAAGTAAAATTAATTTTTGAATACCTTTAAACATAACTGAAACATAAGTGTTTAAAATTTACGATTAGAGCAGAGGCATATATAAGAGAAGTGACGTCATAACCTCGTATTTGTATACAAATCATGACGACGTGTTATAAAACACCTGTTTTGCATGAAAGAGATAGAAGATGATAAACGTTTATCAATCATAACTTTCAGTTGTAACTTTTTTTGTTTTCTATTCGATTGTAATTTCGTTTAAACATGAAGCCTTATTTTTAAATTCTTTAAAAGATATGAATTTCCAGGATCAGTCATCATCCTACTTATCAGAGTTAGGTTAAGTTAGGTTATTTTTCGTTGAAGTATAAAACGGCCTTTGCTCACTGATTAGTTAAAGCTGGCAACACTAGCTAGGACCCGTAAAATATTATTAGGTACCTGGGTACAGTTGGTACCTTCTGTTCATTGAAATACAAGCTTCTGAACTGTTCTGGTCTTGTTGTCGCGGTATTCGGGATTTATTCGACAAAGTTGCGATAAAATTAGTTGTATTTCGTCTTCGGATTTTGTTTTCACTGAATTTTGCAAAGCTATGTAGCAAAGTACTTGGTAATAATTTAAAATTTTACGGAAATGGTCTATCTTTGTAAAGCTGGAACTTTGTAAAGTTACTCACTTACTGTTAAGGACTTGAATGTTTTATCAAACATTGTGTACAAAACTTATATAGTTAGTTAGCTGTAAGTAATTATAAGTGTATAATGTTATTACTGAGATCTCTTACGTAGGTACGAGCTTGACCAGGTTTTAAAAAACCTTTAATATTTAATTAATGAGTAAAAGGTTGATCCGAATCTCATGACAATAAACGCCAAACAAATGAGTATGAGTACGGTTGTATGGAGAAAATTTGTCTTTTTTTGTTTAGTAATAACATAGGTTTATAGAGGACCTTTCAAATACATTAAAAAACATCACATCCATTGCTAGTTTGCATCGGAGATGTGCTATTTAGGTACCTATAACTTATAAGGTTGCGTCGAAGAAATCGCTTTTTAGCGCTAAGACCGCCTTGTTTTGTATCTTTTGTATTTCTCTACGGTATATTTTTGGATTGATTGATTGAAAATTAGTTGATTCTTAAAGGTTTCGGTTACTTTATCATGATCCTCTAGAGTCAAATATCTCAGCTCAGATGCGAGCTAGGCCATAAGTGTTCTTGACAAAATATGTTTGTTTTTTACTATACCTAATTATACAATACTTTCATTGGTGCCCGCGACTGTAAAAAATTTCAATACCTTTACTCATACCCATTTGGTTCTTTTTGTAAGAATTTCCTTTAACAAAAAATCATAAATAAAGTAGGTAAACAGTGCCATTTATTTCGATTGTAATAATCAAGATGCTATAATATAATATCGTATATATTATCACGCTGTTTTAGTAAAGGTTTTAAAAATACCTCAATGTTGGTAACAAGAATCTTTATTTTACCATTTCAAATAGCAACAATGTTAAGGCTATTTTGTATTACAGAAACAGAGATTTGACTTACCATCTCACTTATTCATAGAACAGCTTTTGTAACGACCAAGATAATTCGGATAGTATATCTTTCTGAAACCACCCTCTTAAATGTTTATTTGTATTTTTGTAACAACTTGGAAAATCTTTTCGTCCTTATTTGAAATGAAGTATAGTTTGTGCCTGACGTCCCGGTTGACCTACATCTCATTATGTTAGTAATAAGTGTATTATGTTTAAATCTAAATCGTGTAACTAATATAATAATAGATACCTAATTAAGTTTGTAGACCTTATAGTCGTGTTAACCATAATTTTGATTAAATTACGGGTTTTTGTAGTCAATAGTGCGTCTACGTTTTGTAGAACAATATTTAAGATATATCTTGTGTAAATATCATTTTCAACATACTTGCTCGTAAAGTGGCTCTTATTGCACTGCTTTTAGGGACATAATGCAGCTTATAAGAAACCACGCTGCATCAGCAAGGTTTTTTTTAAATATAGGTAACTAGTTAACATTTTTGTAAATAAAATTTCATCAATTCATAAAATTAATTTCATCAAATAATTTATTTATGTCAAGAAATTAACATTATTTAAGTGTTAGTACTGACTTATATTTGCAGTTTAATGTATTTTAAAAATAAGGCTGTATAGCGGCTTTCGTTAGATTGATGGGTGGCCCACCAATATAACGAATTCAATAAAAATTCGTCCACGCGTCATTTTTCACAAATATTTCTTTAAACATAGTACTTACTTAGTGTAGTTAGTTGTCCGCGTATGCAAGTGTGAAACGCGTGAGCTTTGATCATTCCACCCTCGGCTCGATTACGCCCTCGCCTTCGGTTCGAGCTGCAATACAGTCACGAGTGTAATGATCAACATAGGTACCGGTTACCTCGTAAGAATCCTACATTAAATCCCCTTTTCTCCCTTTTTGTTTTGTTGGCGTAATAAAAGCTAGCTAGAGATTTTTTTTATTGAGGATTATCTTTAATGAACGTACCTAGCCGTTAGCTCACTTGTATGAAAATCATAATGTACCTACCTACTACCTATGGTTGTTGTTACATAGGTATGAACTTTATACGTCGGCAAACGCATAAATACCATCTCCTTGCAGTACCTAAATGGAAAGTTCGCGTTAGTATACTCGTATTATTTCAGTAAAAATGGCTAAGCAGATCCTACTTTAGTTAAGTCTTCAAGATTTATTTAAAAGCAGTGCAGTAACGGCCAAAATATGAAAAATATAAATAACATTGCATAGTAAGTAATTCATCATGCCATTAATTATTTAGGGGATTTCTATTACGTATGATAGGACTTTTAGATGTTATACCTAAGTAAGTAACGTATCCTAAGACTGAGTATTTTAATTATTGTGAAATTGGTTATTATGTACAGTTGTTCAAGAGTTTGTTAGATTAGTTCTATGCAGATCCAAAGTATTTCATTTTATCCATTGATTAAATTAAAACAGGAAGATAGGTGATTGGCCTACAGCGTATGGACAGCATAAATTGAGCACCCGTCGCCTAATTTCCTTAGTTGCAATACGAGCGGCATTGCGTGTTTGATCACTTTTTTTATTTGAGGCGGTATAAAAGTACCACAATGCCTTCGTGTGCTTTTACGCATTGTACAAATTATTAAAAGAAAAAACTAATCACACGGCATTACTTGTCACTCGTAAGATACATGAAAAGCAGGTAAATTTTTCGAGTAGGTATGTAATGTAAGAACGTCACCTATCTACATACATACATATGCTCACGACTATATTCCCCGAGAGGGTAGTCAGAGATATTTTGAAACCACAGAACATCCACGCTGTCCAGTGTGACGTGGTGTGAGCCCGTAGCCACTTGTAAGAGACAGTGGGTTCAATACAATACACGCCTCGAAATTTAAGCATGCAGGTTTCCTCACGATGTTTTCCTTTACCGAAAAGCCAGTGGTGTTACAAATCGTACATAAATTTCGAAAAACTCATTGGTACGAGTAGGCCTGGACGGGGATCGAACCGTCGCCGCACGGCAGGCAAGGTTACTCGCCACTGGACCACCACGGCTTTTCCTATTTTAATTCACCTATCTGCCTATTTTAATTGGATCTAAGATTTACCCTTTTGTTCTTTACACAAATAAACTGTATTGTTGCAAGTTTGCATGCAAGGTGCAAGGGACTTTTATAACAAGCTTTATTCTTTTCATACACTGTGTCTCATGTCCCCCGTTACATGTACAGTCGGCATCAGATATATCGTAGCATACAAGGTAGTCAAATATTTCTGAGCAGAGCTAATTTTCAATAAATTATTTACAGTAATTGTTACCAATTATATCTAAACATGTATTTTGTCATAAATATCTGAACAGAACTAGTCTGTCATTTCTTTACAATGTTATTTAAAATGGAAATGTATGACAATGGATTACGGTCTTTTTTCTTAAACTGCTCAGATATTTATGATCACCTGACTGCGTAGATTAAGATATTTTTGATTGGTTATGTGAAAAGAAATTATTGAAAATAAGAACTGCTTAGAATTATTTGACCACCTTGTTTGCTATCTGACGACGACTGTACTTGTCAGTTTGTTTTACTAAGGTCTGCATATAACTTTGATTCAGAATATTAATTAAGCATTTTGTAATGTTCGACGTTATTTCTAATTTTTGTTGTTAATTAATTATGACTAGGTAGGGTATACGTAGGTATTCTTTGAAAATAAACGTTATTTATGTTTTTTATGCGGCCTATAGTATCCTACCTACTAAGTATATACAGGGTGTAAACTTAAATACGTTACAAATTTTAGGAGGTGCTTCGGACCATCAAACTAAACAACTTTCACTATGGCGCCAAATCGAGGAAAAAAATTGTATTGTGTCAAAGTATTGGCTACTCGCCCCAAATGTACCTATGGAACAACTCGTTTTTATCTCGCGATTCCAATAGTGAAGATGTTCAGTTTGATGGTCTGAAACACCCCCTAATATATGTAACGTATTAAAGTATATAACCCCATACATAATAGGTATTATGTGAAGTTGAATATGATAAATATGTAAGTTTGTGACGATGTTTAAATGTTTCTGACTCAATTACGTATAAATGATTAATGTAATGAAAGAATTTGGATTAAATTTGCACACAGATGGGATGTTCTAGATAAGATGCACTTTACTGAAAGTCATCGCAGACGAAATCTTGGAAAGCTTGTGTATTATATTTTAAACTGATATGTTTTGAAGAATGAGTAATGATTATACAATTTATATTTAAAGAAACTCAAAATAAGTACCTGTACGATGCACAAATATCTTATTTTTGAAAGTGACAGCCGGAGATGTGTGTTGTTGGAAACCAATTAAGTATAACAAATTTAACATAGTACCTACTTATATATTAATAAGTATAGAATTATATATAGTAATTGTTAATTGGAATTAATTATCAGATATAACTTGGGAATACAAGTGTTCATATATTTTCTAGAAGATATACAGGGTGAAAGTGACAGCCTAGCAAATACTGAAACGGTGAACTCAGACCATCAAACTGAACAACTTTCACTGTGGAGCCTACCTCAGGGAACGCGAAAAAAATCAGCTGTCCCATACATTTGAGTCGGGTAGGTACAGCAGTTTTGTATGGGACAGCACATTATTTTTTACGTTTTCTGAGGTATGCTCCACAGTGAAAGTTGTTCAGTTTGATGGCCTTAGTTAACCCTTTCAGTATTTGATAGGCTGTCACTTACACCCTGTATAAAGCCTTATGGCACCCCTGATCTCTCGAGCTCGCGAGTAAAAAATATATATCATGAAATGAGTACTTATATACTTATATACGCGATAGAATTTTTCGCGTTTTCAATGTTGTTGCCATAATCGAAGTTGTATAGTTTGATAATTTGGGTCACCGCTGAAAATTTGGCCCTTGAACCAAAAATTACCCAGTGGAAAATAATAAGTATTTACTTATTAGATAATATTTTATTATTATCATCAATACCTACCATTATATCAATATATATATCTATAAATACAGTAATACCAGGTTTATAAGTCTTACTGATGTACCTGCGCAGTTAACAAAAATAGCGCGCGAAATTATACAACGTGTTAATAAATAAGCGCAAAACCTCATACACTCCGACTGATTTATAACAAAATAATTAGAATGAAAAAATAATTTCATTATTTTGACACTTAAAATTTAAAGTTTTTCGCATTTTAAGTTTTCAGGCAAAAATTATTTGTTATCATTTCAGCAATGAATGAAAGCGGTAGTGTGCTCGTGGATACATATTAAAAATCGTGTTTTGGTAGTAAATTAGGGTGAGTGCCCGTGCGTGGGTTGAGATCGAGTTCAGTAAATTTTAAATTGTCAAACAAATTATGTAATATTTTGAAAACATGATAATTCGATTCTACTCTCGATTCTAAACAAACTGCTTTCTAGTTTTGCGTTAATTCATTAACACGTTTTATTGACCAATCGGGTCGTGCCTTCAATACCTTGCCGCTATTGGCCACTTAATTGTTTTCGCACCGTTATTGCTGCTATCTAACTTTGCACCCTTTGAAATGACTTCGGGTTTTGAAGGGGACTCGGGTCTGTTCTGCACAAACGAAGATTTGACGAGCGGAATTATTTTTCCGGTCGTACTGTACCATATAGGGTCCTTCTTAGTATGCTGACACTTTTTTAAGTAGATGATCAGACCGTCAAACTGAACAACTTTCTCTATGGCACCTACATCAAAATCACGAAAAAAAATCAGCTGGTCCATACAAAACTGGGATATAAATTTATGGGACAGCAGATTTTTTTTTTCGCGATTTCGATGGTGGTCCCATAAAGAAAGTTGTTCAGTTTGATGGTCTGATCATCCCCGTAAAAAAGTGTCAGCATATTAAGAATGACCCTGTATATTTAATATGTACTAGTGTACCTACTTTACCAGCTGTATAAGCTAGTGCATTATCAAATAAGTATTATGGTTTGTAAAAAATGTTATAGAAATGATATAAGTACCGATGTAATTAAATTTAAATTATATGTGATAAAGCATGAATTATACCTATTTATCAAAATGATCTAAGAATTCAGTGGGTTGATATAGTGAATAAAATTCAACATAAAATCAATGTTTTATTTCAGTGTACCTCCTTACTTATTACCCTTATTACCTAAACGAAACTTTGTAAACTTAAAATAACTAGCCATTAAGAAAAAAAATACATTCACAATGTAAGAATTTTTCTTTGACTATTTATATGTGGACTGGTTACGCGTGTAATTCTACTAACAAACATTTCTGCCACTTTTTGCGGGGGGCGAGGTAACATGAAATCCGCAACTTTGGATTTTATTCCCGATAACTTTAGATTCTAATTTTGAATGTCAAAAATCATGAAAAGTAGTCTCGTGTGAACCCCAAACGTTCTAAGTTCGAAGTTATTATTTCGCAATTATAGGCTGTCTCGTTTAGTGATAAGGTGTAAAATTGAATGTAAATGCTCAGGATCAATTATGCTTATACCGTGGCTGAGGGGAAATGCTACCGCAAGGCCAGTCCTTATAATAATTAGTCAAAGGAATTTTTACATTTGATCTCAGAGGAAGGCCTACCCTTCCTCTGAGATCAAATGTAAAAAAGTTCAATCTCTTTGCATTTGATGTTGCAGTTTCAGTTTCTAGCATAGAGTGAGAAAGAGAAGGCAGGAAAGTTTTTTTTTTATAAAGTAGTAATTTTTCTCTATGGAGTTCGAATTATTTTGTCTCCACCATTTTGCATTTAGAGATTACAGATCAAAGGAATATAAAAATTAAATTTACTTAAAATGATAGACTCGATGAATCGCAATAACAATTAAATTAAAAATTAAAACGAAGCCCAAAAAAAACTTCACATACCGAATTGCAACAAGGACAATTTCAGAGTCTTTGATAAGTTATATGTCAAGATAGACAGTCGAAGCTACGAACTAATTAAAAATTAAATCTAACACCCTTATCAATAAACACGCACACGGAGATAAGTTGTATGACGCCTCACGCACAACAACATACCCATTCGCCAACTTTGGCCCATTTGTTTTAGTACGTTAGAAGCGTGAGGTGTTATCTAGACATATAATGATTCAATGTTCAGGGTACAATGCTGGTTACTAGATATATTTCGCTAAAGCTACACCATGTAGTAGATAACATTATACACGGTGTTACAAAAGTAAAAATAAACATTTAAAACTTTTAAGGGGGTTGTTTAGACCATCAAACTGAACAACTTTCAGTATGGGGCCAACATAGAAGACGCAAAAAAAAAATGTTTCCTATAAATTTAGCTCGAGTAGATTTGTAGTTTAGTATGGAACATCAGATTTTTTCCATAGTGAAAGTTGTTCAGTTTGATGGTCTAAACCACCCCCTTAAATGTTTATTTGTATTTTTGTAACACCTTGTATACCCTAACCTTTCAGTAATGTATCCTGAATTGTCATTGTAAATTACAATTTGTCGTAGGAATGTGTGAGGTAGTAGTATTTATGACTGAAATGCTGAATAAAACCGTGTTCGTAGCATGATGGAAGCGATAACGCTCCATCACGTCTATCACGTTCGTTCGCGTGTAAATAGTAAGCTAGATCGCGATAGCGCTATATCACGCTACCATGCTACGGCCGCTGGTACAAAATCAAAAGATAATAGGCCAGTCTTTCGCACATAAAAACATCGTAGTCTACCCACGGGACGACCTAGATTACCTAGATATAAAGTAAGTACCGTTTTACTTTGATATATGAAAGTACCTATAGCATATCCATGAAATTCTATGTCATGTTTTTGCGTATGTATTCAAAATGCGAGCTCACACCCACTTCCTTAGCGTGTGTCGTGCCAAAATGCACATAACACACGCATTTGAAGAGACTACAATATTTAAATCTAGGTCTAGATCAGTTCTATTATATAAATACAAAGTGATACAAAAATACAAATAAACATTTAAGGGGTTGGTTTAGACCATAAACTGAACAACTTTCACTATGGGACTAACATCGAAATTGCGTAAATAAAAATCTGATGTTCCATACTAAACTACAAATCTACTCGAGCTAAATGTATGGGACAAATGTTTTTTTTTTTTCGCGATTTCGATGTTGGTCCCAATGTGAAAGTTGTTCAGTTTGATGGTCTAAACAACCCCCTTAAAAGTTTTAAATGTTTATTTTTACTTTAGTACCACCCAGTATAATGCGAAATGCATGATGTAGCTTGTGGTAGACGGTAGTCTCTGCTTACCCACCCCGTACACAATATAGGGTTCTTCTTAATATGCGGACACTTTTTTAAGGGCATGATCAGTCCGCAAACTGAACAACTTTCTCTGTGGTACCAACATCGAAATCACAAAAAAAAATCTGCTCTTCCATACAAAACTGCAAACTTACTCGAGCCAAATGTATGGGACAACAGAGTTTTTTCACGATTTCGATGTTCGTCGAATAGAGAAAGTTGTTCAGTTTGATAGTCTGATCATCCCCTTAAAAAGTGTCAGCATATTAAAAAGGACCCTGTATGTATGCAGTAGTTATTCCAACAGTGAATGCAAATTCGTAAAATACTTATGTATCTGCCATTATCTATGCTCTATTATTTTTAAAAGATCTAAGTAATAAGTACTTATACAAATAATGCAAGATTTTTACTAATAATGACTCGCACTTGGGCGGTTTTTTTATTGGTAAGTAAAGTCCGGCCGCTGAAAGATTGCGTTTGACAGTTACCATTAAATTGTAAAAAACTGAATGAAAATATAGTTTACCTGTGCTCACTCTAGTACACAGGGCACTAGCTGCCCTTTTAAGTTCAAAAAGCTACCTTTGAAAAGCTACTAAATAATGATCGGCATTTATAGTTTTCATTCAGTTTTTTACAATTTTATGGTAACTGTCAAACGCAATCTTTCAGCGGCCGGACTTTAGTAATAATAATAATAACTAGCTGTTTATGTATAAAGTTGTTTATTTTTTAATTTATTCTTTTTTACAATATTATTATAAATAACAAGATTAGTTTTCGGTGACATGACAACACACTTCTACCACTAGGTAGGTACACTAGATAGAAATAAACCTAACAAAAATGTTTTTTAATAATTAACAACAATTACAACATCCTAACTGTAGGCACCTACTCGGGCTTCACAATTTAGTCATCTTACCTAGGCCACAGGTCCGGCACTTCAAACAACGTTTTGAAGTGAAAGGACTCAAATTTATGTAGTCAAATACTACGGGTGCGCGCGCCTGACTGCATTCTCTTGCTCGGCTTCCCTCAAGTTTCTCAGAAAGTGTGAGGGGAGGTGGGGGATCTTAAGTCAGAGGGGGGCGGGGAGTAGTCGTTCTGTATGTAGAACTATATACTGTTATCTATTCTGTGCCTAGGCGCCCGCGACTTCGTACTCGCGGACATAAATATCGCGACAAAAAAATCTGATGTTTCACAGGGTTGGGTCGCGTAGCCATTGACTTTTTCTATGGAACAGCCGTTTTGCGATTTCGATGTTGGCTCAATAGTGAAAGTTGTTTAGTATTATGGCTGAAGCAGCCCTTAAATATTACAGTAGTTTGTTACATCGTTTTAACTTATTCTGAGGTTAGCCATACATTTAAAAAAAAAAATTTAATGTACTTTACTAAGGCCGACTAATTGGCGGACTGAACGACCTTTAGCCCGATAAGTCTGCCTAATTATCGGTCAGTTGCACGTACGTTCATTAAAGTTAATCCTCCATTAAATCTCTTGGTAGTTTTTACTACGTCAACAAGACAAAAAGTGACAGCAAGAGATTTAATGGGCAAGAGATTTAATGGAGAATTAACTTTAATGAACGTACGTGCAACTGGCAGTAAGACTAGTCAGACTAACTTTTATGCTTTTTAATATTTTGTAATTTGCCAGGAACTAAAAATTACTTAGGTCTAACTTCTAACAAAATTACTTATTTAATTAAAAGAAATAGTTCCTAATAAAGATTTTAATAACAAAACAGTTTTGTTAATTTGAGATAAAAAATAAGATCTCACTTCTTGTTTAAAAAAGGAGCTATTAAATATTTTGTAATTTTCCAGGAACTAAAAATTCTTCGGTCTATTTTCAAACAAAATTATTAATTAAGATAGGTCCTACTAAAAATTTTAATAACAACACAGTCTTACATATAGGGTCTTTCTCAATATGCTGACACTTTTTAAGGGGATCATCAGACCGTCAAACTGAACAACTTTCTCCATAGGACCAACGTCGAAATCGCGAAAAAAATTCAGCATTAATACATTTTTCTCGAGTAGGTTTGCACTTTTGTATAGGACAGTTAATTTTTGTTTCGCGATTTCGATGTTTGATGGTCTGAATATAATCTTAAAAAAATGTCAGCATATTAAGTTAGACCCTACATTTGAAATGGAAAATAAGAACTCACATCTTGCTTAAAAAGGAGATAGGAAATATTTTGTAATTTGCCAGGAAGTAAAAATTACTTAGGTCTAATTTCCAACAAAATTATTAACTAAGATAGGTCCTACTAAAAAATTTAATAACAAAACAGTTTTACTTATTTGAGATACAAAATAAGAAATGACTTCTTGTTTCAAAAGGAGCTAGGAAATATTTTGTAATTTGCCAGGAACTAAAAATTACTTAGGTCTAATTTCCAACAAAATTATTAATTAAGATAGGTTCTACTAAAAAAATTAATAACATAACAGTTTTACTTTTTTGAGATACAAAATAAGAAATCACTTCTTGTTTAAAAGGAGCTAGGAAAAAAACGTTTTATACCAAAAATAAGTAATACTTAGGCTAAGTCGAACTGTTTTTGAAATCATAGCTAAGTATTTCATTAACAACCTAAATCAATATTTCTTTTATCTAGTGTCCAAGTATTTAAAATACTTCATATTGCACTCACGATCAAAATAGTCCATTACAAGCGAGGCTTTTTCGTGCTTGCTTCACCATCAGAATCGTGGTCCTGGAATCACACAATGTAACAGTCAATAACAAACGACAGGTTTTACCTACTTAAAATATAACTTAAGGGGATATAATTCGGAGCGCGCTCCATACAAACGTACTATGGTGATAATTTTCAATACTAACCAATTAATCTCAATGAAATTTTGCTGAAACAATCTTGAAACAAATGTCTATGCTTGTATGGAGTCAGATTTTCGTTAAAATATACAGTTTCAATGCTAGGATTAATTTAAGATTTGTATAGAAATCTTTGAGGCACTGTCACTTTAAAACTAAACATTTTAACGAAAATCTTACTCTATACAAGCATAGAAATTTGTTTATAGATTGATTCTGACAAATTTAATTGAGTTTAATTGGTTAGCATTGAAAATATCACCATAGTACGTTTGTATGGAGCGCGCTTCGAATTATATCCTCTTAAGATTGATTTGTTATCCACTCGTAGTAGAATAGC
The DNA here is from genome assembly GCA_963924505.1 of Agonopterix alstromeriana. NCBI lineage: Eukaryota > Metazoa > Arthropoda > Insecta > Lepidoptera > Depressariidae > Agonopterix > Agonopterix alstromeriana. The sequence goes on from OZ004661.1 coordinate 18,056,441, forward strand.
TGGATACAAATTATCAAACGGTCAAGTGCGAGTCGGGCTACTCGCGCATCGAGGCGGAACTCACGGTGCGCGGTGCGAACCCACTCGCACTTGTGCCATACAACATATTAACATACAAAAAGTTATGTTTTCCCCGGGACCTTTAGCGCGAGAACGACTCACACTTGGCCGGTTTTTATTATTTGTTGTTATACTGTAGAGTTTGCTCTATAATCGTACCAAGTTTGCACTTTTATGTAATACCGTTTTTACGATAGGGCGAGAAGAAAATATGTTGATAAAACTAGTTTCTCATATGAGGACCCCCCCTTAATTTTTAAGCGACTGCGCCAGAAGGAGGGTTATATTTAACTTTTTGATTTTGCCGTAATAACGAACATTCTGGGAAAATGTCAACTGCCTAGCTGTTCTAAAGTTACAGCCCTAAATAGGTAGGACGAACGGACGGACAACGTAGGCTTAGTAATAGGGTCCCGTTTTCACCCTTTGGGTATATGGAACCCTAAAAAAGAGATTGAAAACGAAATGAATGAACAGATAAACAAATGGAAAATTTACAAAGTTATTTGATTTTCTGTGAAATGCATAAGCATATTATGGAGCTAAGCACAATCTCTTCCATTAGCATCCTAGCATTAAAACTGTATATTTTAATGGAAATCCGACAAATTACAGGCACAGAGATTAGTGTCTAGATTGTGATTAAATATTGCATTGACTTTAAATGGTTAGTATTTAATAAAATCAAAACTTCGTTTATATGGAGCGCGCTGGTCCCTCCCGCTAAAATATACAGTTTTAGTGCTAGAATTTATTTAAGATTTGTATGGAAATCTTTGAGGCACGGTAACTTTAAAACTGTACATTTTAACGAAAATCTGACAACTTACAAACTTCTGAAAAATTAATAATAATAATAATAATAAATAATAAAAAGATTTATTTTCTCCACATAAAACTTAAACTAGGTGTTACAAATTGATGAAAATAAGAATGAAGATTAAAACATAAAAGTAATATGTAGAGACTGGTATCCTGAACTAAGAGAACTTGTCTCTCAGGCTACCAGGTCTCCACCCCCGTCTGATGGATACAGTAGGTTTAACAAATATTACATAAGGAGAGATTTGGTTTGTGGTAACAATGGGAGAAATTGGAAGGTAAGGAATGTTATTTTTAAAAATAATGGTAGGCTACATTCTAAAGATTTAAACTATAGTATAGTGATAGGTGAATGTGTGGGTGAGTGTGTGTGTGAAATGTGTGTGTGTGTGTGTGTACGTGTGTGAATGTGTGAGAGAATCAGTGAGTGTGTTTTATTTTAGGACGGTTAGTAGAGATTCAGTGTCTTCGTAGTTTAGTGTGCGAAGCCAGTTTGTGAGTTTATACTTGCATTCCAATTTTACAGTCGGATAGATATTAAGTATATTGTTGATTTTTGTGTATAGGTATGGACCTAGGAAGCAATAAAAGTTTGAGCTAAAGTTTTTTCTAAGTTTAGAGTTCCAGGATGTAAAATTTAGTCGGCGATTTTTTTCAGCGTGTGCTTTATTGTATGTGAGTGACGAATGTTGTCGTAGTACGGTACTTAATATAAATAATTGTCTCACCGTCAAAACCTCACAGTCCCTGTAGAGTTCTGTGGTGGGAAACATAAAAGGGCGGAAGGTGGCGACCTTAAGTATGGCACGTTGGGCTCTTTCTAGACGGATCATGTATGTTTTTGCCACACCGCCCCAGACGTTGATACAGTAGTTTAGGACCGACTGGCAGATGGCGTAGTATACTTGTTTTATGATTTTTTGGTCAGATATATGGCGGAGAGTTTTAAAAACATAAATAAATTTTCGAGTTCTAGCCACTAGTTGGTCAATGTGACTTTGGAAATTTAGGTGTTCATCTATGAGGACGCCAAGGTATTTGATATTGGAAACCATTTCTAACGAGGCACAGGAACATGCATTTAACTGAGCACGCGAGCAAGAATGGACGATTAAATCTAAAGGTGGGTGAGGTCTATTTGGATTTCGGATGCTAAAGGTAATGTATTTAGTCTTGTCTACGTTTATTGTCAGTAAGTTTTTATTAAGCCAACACGTGACCGTATTTAGCCCTTGCTGAGCGTGGGTAAAAGTATCCTCCCAAGATGTACCATTGAAAATCAGGGCCGTATCATCCGCAAAAGTTAAAATATTGCCATTCTCTAGGTGGGTGTTGCAGAGATCATTGATAAAGATTAGAAAAAGGGTTGGGCCTAGTATGCTACCCTGAGGAATACCGAAGGAGATGGGCAAGGATCTGCTGCAATAGTCCCCGATTTTGACAAATTGCTGACGGTTTGTGAGGTAGCTCTGAAAGAGATTCAGCTGTGTACCTCTGATGCCTATTTTCTCTATCTTTGTGAGTAGGAGTGGAATAGAGACCGTGTCGAACGCTTTCGCGAGGTCTAGGAAGATGGTTATAGATTTCTTCCCTCCGTCCATGTTACGTATAAGGTTGTCAGTAAGGTCGTGGACTGCATCTGCTGTTGACTTACCTCTACGAAAACCGTACTGATTTCTTGATAATATACTATTTTGTTCTAAGTAGTTTGTTAGTCTTGTGTTAATAATCTTTTCAAGAATTTTTGAGATTGAAGGTAAGATTGATATTGGTCTGTAGCTTACGACACGGTCTCTGCTCCCACTCTTAAAGATCGGATGGATAAGTGATTTTTTAAAAGCATCCGGGAAAACACCTGTTTGGAGACTTAGACGACAGATATGAGTAATTGGTGGGGTGAGGATAGGTATGAACTGTTTTAATATATTAGAAGGGATACCGTCCCAGCCAATCGCACTGTCGCTCTTCAAATTCTTAATGATCCGTTCAATTTCCTCTTCGTCTGTATCTAGCATTACAAAGGACTGTCCTGTGTGCGGTGAGTTTGAACCAACGTGACTAGTTTGGTCTTGAGTTTTCCGGATATTTTCGGCTAGTGTTTTGCCTACGTTTATGTAGTATTCATTTACATGGTCGACCGATTGTTTGGGTGTTGGCGCTATTTTCAAGAGGTCTGCTGTTGTGTCTTTAGGTTTGGTCATGTTAGTAAATTTTTTAACAGTGTCCCATAGTTTTTTATTATTTTTACTAGCTTTTTGCAGCTCCGATTTTTCGTATTCACGCTTTAAGTTTTTAAGAATATTGTTGCAGTAGTTTCTGTATCTCCGATAAGTTGTGGCCAAGATTTCATTATTAGGATTTGATTTGAGTTTTTTGTGCATATTATCACGGTTTCGCATGCATCGCAGCAGGCCTTTAGTTATCCAGGGCTTTATCGTTTTTTCTCTACGAGAAACGTGGAGGAGTGTTTTGTTCGCATCGAGTGCATTTGATAGAGAGTTTATTAGTAGATTGGTTGCAGAGTTGGAGTCTTCCGATTTAAGTACAGGAGTAAAGTCAATGTTTTGTAGAGATTTTTCCAGCCCAATATAATCTATTTTATTTACCAATTTATGAGTGTTGCCTCTTTGTTGTTTTAGATCAATACTGAGAACTATGGAATCATGGTCAGAAACGGCAGTTTGGAGTATTAGAGTAGTAGTTATGAGGCATGTTTTTATAAAAAGATGGTCCAGACACGTATTTAAGCGAGTTGGGAGAGTATGGGTGGGTAATATACCATGAGATGCTAGTAGGTTAAGGTAGTCGTAAAAATTGCATTGACTTTAATTGGTTAGTATTGAAAATATCACCAGGCTTCGTTTGTATAGAGCGCGCTCCGAATTATGTTCCCTTAAGGGTATATTACTGTTGGCGCGCTCCATACAAACGAAGTCTGGTGATATTTTCAGTACTAACCGATTAAAGTCAATGAAATTTTGCAGACGCAATCTAGAAACAAAACTCAATGCTTGTATCGTGTCAGATTTTCCTTAAAATGTACAGTTTTAAAGTTACAGTGCCTCAAAGATTTCTATACAAATCTTAAATTAATCCTAGCATTGAAACTGTATATTTTAACGAAAATCTGACATGATACAAGCATAGATATTTCTAACTAGATTGTTTCCAAAATTTCTTTGAGTTTAATTGGTTAGTATTGAAAATACCACCAGACTTCGTTTGTATGCAGCGCGCATTTATGCATTCGGAATAAACTTCTCTTAAGGCGGTAGCACCTACCTCAGTTCACGACGACCACCGCTGCTGCAGTCGATCTCGCTCCTGTATCAATAGCTCCGTCTCCTGCTTGAGCCGCTCCGACGCCTGACTCAACCACTCTCTGTCCTGCGTGGTTCCTTCCCGCTCATTCTTCAGCTTTGTTAGAGCGAACACCATGTCTGAAAAGCGTTCTTTTCGTTAACACTTGTCCTGTTTACGACAGTGACAATAACGTAATTATACAGGTTGGACAAAAGAAACCTGACCTGGAGATAGTACCCGAAATACAAGGTGTTACAAAAATACAAATAAACATTTAAAGGGGTGGTTTCACTATGGGACAAATATGGAAATCGCGAAAAAGAAATCTGATGTTCTGTTCTAAACATCAAATCTACTCGAGGTAAATGGATAGCAGATTTTTTTTATCGCGATTTCGATGTTGGTCCCATAGTGAAAGTTGTTTAGTTTGTAGACCATCAAACAACGCCCTTAAAAGTTTGAATATTTATTTTTACTTTTTTAACACCTTGTATAAGAAGATAACAAATACTGAAAGGAAACATTACTTTATTTTTTTCATAAGTAAAACTGTATTTATTGATTTATTATAAACCTCTTTCCTCAATTGGTCACCGAACTGACTAGAATGCAAATAAATCTGCTATCTTCAATAATTTAGGGTATACCCCATGTAATGATAAAACTAGGGTCCAGGAATCCACATGGGCATCAGAGTAATGGGATTAACACTTTGACAATTTATATGTTGCGGACTGGTTACGCGTGTAATTCTACTAACAAACATTTCTGCCACTTTTTGCGGGGGGCGAGATAACATGAAATCCGCAACTTTGGGTATTATTCCCCATAACTTTAGATTCTAATTTTGAATGTTAAAAATCATGAAAAGTAGTCTCGTGTGAACCCCAAACGTTGTAAGTTCGAAGATTTTATTTCGCAATTATAGGCTGTCTCGTTTAGTGATAAGGTCTAAAATTGAATGTAAATGCACAAGATCAATTGTGCTTATACCGTGGCAGAGGGGAAATGCTACCGCAAGGCTAGTCCTTATAATAATTAGTCAAAGGCTTAACATCTTCTGTCACGTGTACACAAAAGACATAAGTCAAACGCCAATGGCTTTTGCTTGGGCGGCTAAAGTGTAAAAGATTCAAGGAAGTTACGAAGATAATAATAATTGTATACTAACGATCCAGCTCAAAGTAATGCGCTTCATGAAGCAGCAAATCGAGATAAGGAAAATCGCTTGGCAGCAGTAGCTTCTTGTTACGCAGGAAGTTGAGAATGTGGCGGAACATTCCGCCGTCGCGATCTATGAAGTAGTGCACTTTGAGGGTATCCAGGACGATGGGGATGACGCCGTTAAACATCTTGCCGAGGCGTGATTCTGGGTACCTGGAATGAGAACATGAACAAACTCAAACTCAACACTTTTTATTCAAAATAATATATGGATAGCTTTCTGACGTCATTTTTGACTCTACCACCTCGTATTCATCGTAACCTTTTTTTATACAGGACTTGCTTAACATTGTCTGACAAGTTTACATTATCCTTTAATTGTCGAGGTGTCTACACACCAACCCGCCAACAGGTCGCTGATATAAATTGTATCTTTTGGTCTGTATTTCTAATTAAAACTATTCAGTTTTTCGCAATCGAAAACGTTGGTTGTCTAAACAGACCTAAACGTATGAACAATCATCCATTAAAGTAATGCAACTGTCTACCCTAACACCCTGTATAATGGATACCTATCTATACTTCATTCCAAATAAGGACGACGAGATTTTCCGATTCCTATTTAGCTATCTGGCCAATTCTGATTACCAAATGTAATTAATTTATTGGATACATATTACTATCCGACATATCTTGGACGTTACTAAAGCCGTTTTAAGAATAAATGAGAGGAAGTGTTTCAAATCTCTGTTTCTGTAATGCAAAATATCCTTAAAATTTCGTTGCTATTTTGAATGGAGTATTTGTTTGTAAAAATGTATACTTATTGAATACCTATAGGTCTACTTAAAGATGAAGGTGACTATACCTTTTAGGATATTCTGGACCAATATTTCATTATAATGATATCCACAGCCTGAATTCACCCACTACCACCCTATAGGCATTAACAAACAAATATACAAACAAACAGACAAACAAAAAATCTAAAAATGGCTGATTTGTAGTCGGAAACACCTAAAAACTATTAAAGATCCTTCTTAAGAGAAGTTTATTCCGAATGCGTAAATGCGCGCTGCATACAACGGTGATATTTTCAATACTAACCAAATAAAGTCAATGAACATTTTCTGAAACAATCTAGAAACTAATCTCTATGCTTGTATGAAGTCCGATTTTCGTTAAAATATACAGTTATAGTTTTAGGATTAATTTAAGATTTGTATGGAAATCTTTGAGGCACTGTAACTTTACATTTTAACGAAAATCTGACTTTATACAAGCATCGAGATTAGTTTCTAGATTGTGTCTGAAAAATTTCATTGACTTTAATTGGTTAGTATTGAAAATATCACCAGACTTCGTTTGTATGGAGCACGCTCCGAATTATATTTCCTTAATATGCTGTTTAAGGGGATGATCAGACCGTCAAACTGAACAACTTTCTCTATGGCACCCACATAGAAATCGCGAAAAAAAAATCATCTTTTTCTTTTAAATATCTTGAACTAGCAGCCCGTCCCGGCTTCGCACGGGGTAGACAATTGTCTATTTTACCAAGGATCCCTAATTTTTTTCAAAATGAAATGTAGCCTATGTCAAATTGGAAGAATGTAGCATTCTATTGGTGAAAGAATTTTTTAAATCGGCCCAGTACTTTTTGAGCCTATTCATTACAAACATACAAACATACAAAAATAGGTACAAATCTTTCCTCTTTATAATATTAGTGTAGATGTATACACGGCTACATATCAAGCTATGCAAAACCAAAATAAACTGGCCGCGCGTAGGTCCAGTAACGTATAACGTCGCGCGGCCAGCTTATGCTGGTTTTGTATAGCTTGATGTGTCGCCGTGTGTACCTACAAACACACTTCTGTTACAGTTTTATAATAGTTTAAGATTTACTCGGCCATTTTTATGTTCACAGTGCCTATATGACCCAAGTATAAACGTATAACAATATTGAGGTTTTGTACAATTGGCAAGATATTTATTTTCATGCCCTGGAGAAAGTTGATTAAAAGAGCAAGGGGGAGGGGTGTGCGGGAGGGGTGACAGAGAGCGGTATATTCCGCAGAGCCCGTAGCGTGCCTTCGGGCGATGAGCTCCACAGAAATGAGTTATATACGTAGAGAGGAGAGAAAACAAAATTATTTACAATCTGACCTACGCACATACTGTACCTTAGTAAGTTATAGCCTGTACAATCCCACTGCAGGGTAAAGGCCTCCTCTCACGAATAAGGGTGAGAAGGAGTGGGCTATACTCCACCACGCGGGCCCAGTGCGTGTTGGTGGAGGCAAGTTAGTGGTCAACTTGCTGTCAGAGAATTTTCAAGCCGCCAATGTACCTAAGTAGGTAGGTTTTATAAGGGGTGTAAGGAAAAGTATAATTAATCTTTAAAACAGACTCTACCCATCAAACTTAACTACTTTTACTATTTTAAGCAAATGAACAACTATGGGAACAAACCAGTCAGAACCAAAAAATCACTGTTCCATACGTTTGAGTCGAGTAGGTATTGCAGTTGAGCATGGAACAGCAGATTATTTTTGTTCTGACAGGTTTCCTATAGTAAAATTCGATCAGTTTGATGGGTAGAGTATGTGGTTTAAAAGTTAATGATACTTTTCCTTAATGTCTTTCATTCTTTTATTACCCTGTATAAGACTATAACACTCGCCATCCCTATCGTCTTCTCCACCTTATACTACTTAATAATGACAGTTTTTAAGAGGATGATCAGACCATCAAACTCTGCTGTCCTATACATTTTGCTCAAGTCAAGTAGGACTGCATTTTTTTTTTTTTTTTTTTTTTTTTTTTTTTTCGATTGTTAATTCCTCTACCCTAAGGTTGTCTGGAAGAAATCGCTTTTTAGCGATAAGACCGCCTTATTTGTACCTACTTTTAATTCTTTATCTGTATTCAAATGTATGTTCTGTTTTGGTGTGCAATAAAGTATAATTGAAAGGATTGAATTGACTGCAGTTTTGCATTTTTTTCTGGTCCCATAAAGTTGTTCAATTTGATAATCTGATCATTCCCTTAAAAAACCCGACCTTTGGATCAGGGCAGCGCAGGACCGATCGTTGTGGAGATCCTTGCGGAAGGCCTATGTCCAGTTGTGGACGTCCATCTGCTGAGATGATAATGGACCCTTTATACACTACGATTTGAAAGTGGTCTACTCACGCAGTCAAGGTCTCCAGAGACGACGTATAGATGGTTCCCCCGACATCTATGTGAACTGGCGCGTTGAACTTTGTGGTGGCTGCCACGCGCGGTATACCAGCTATCGGCTTCTTGTCCATCGAACTGCCGTCCGGCTGCGGGCTACCCGGCTTGATTGGCAGCATCACGACTGGATGCCTATAAAATAATATTAGCAATTATGAATTGGTTGCACACTTAAAGCCGCCTTACGTTATGCAATTTGAAGTACACACGGCGACAAATCAAGCTAAACAAAACCAAATTATAGATCCTAAATGGTCATTCGAAATGAAAAAGGATAAGAGAAACCTAAAGATGATTTTCAAATACCTATTCAATACCCATTCAACATAGTTCGTCAATCTCATTTTTTTCATTTCACAATATGGCGTCTGGTTGCCGCCATATTGAATTAAGTTTACTGTGATGTCTTTAGTGACACTCGCAATATTAAGTCAATTAGATTGATGTAAGAATCATCAAAATCTGCACACGCTTTAAGTCTCTAGTGTGCCACAAAGGAATAAACACGAGAGATAGTAGCCGGGACCAACGGCTTAACATGCCATCCGAAGCACGGTATCCTCTTTCTTTTTCGGACAATCAGTTGATTCAGCCAGCAATGTACTAAACAACTGGGGAAAAACGCAAAAAGTGACATATCACTAGGCGTCCCCCGTGGGAATCGAACCCACGACCTCCGTGTCAAGAGCCCAATGCACCACGGAGCAATTTAGTATAAAGTCTATCTATAGATTATATAAGACGTTTTATGCCGCTTCAACGCTCTTTTAACAAATGTCACAAACACAGAACTCTGTAAGTAGGTACCGAAGTTACGAAGTTCAGTAGACTTCCGGAGCATGTAACTTAAATAAAAGGTAGCACTTTGAATAGGAATGAATTAACTTCTTAGTAGTTAGAATTTGAAATTTATTAGATTATTTAGAATTTGTAGTAACTTCCTATGTTAATTATAAAAGTAACCGAGGGAATGTAGATAAAGAGTACTAGCATATCTATACTATTATAAAACTGTAACAGAAGTGTGTATGTACAATGAATTTATTTAGAAAAAAAAAAGATTATGATATGGGTTTTACGTACTAGAGTTTACCCGCGACTTCGTCCGCACAAGTTATATGTATACCAGATTTTAAGTCAGATCATAAGCTATCAAACAAAAAAGATTAATCAAAATCAGTTCAGTTGTTTTTGTGTGATGATGCTACAAACATACAAACAAACAAAAGAGACTGACAATAATTTTAAAAAGATTTGATTTGGAGTCAGGGATACCTAAAAACCATATCTTAACTTTTTTCTTGTAAATATCTTCAATCTACAGACACAATTCTGTTACAGTTTTATAATAGTTAAGATAGGTTCACCTCTTCTGCATCCAAGCACGCATCCTGGAACAGTGTAACAACAACTATAATTTTTTCATCGTTTTTCAAATTAAGATATACGCTCGTAAGTTTGTGTACAATTTTTATAAATGAATGCAGGAATGATATGTAGTCTGCAGAGGCGTGGGAGCTTCACGAAGCAGCCCCTGCCTGCCGACTGTCGAGGGAATCCCACGGCATCGAAACTATTAAGAAGCACCACAAATTCCAACCATTACATTGCATTAACATAAGGTTACGTTTTAGAGTTCCGTAGCCTTATAGTTTCGTGCATTCTGTCCTTCTGTATGCTCTGCCTCATAATATTCTGTCATTTTTGCACCTATTGAAACAAAGGTATAAAACCACCGATTATTTCATGACACAGAAGAAAAATCACACGTGTAATATAAAAGAGCTAAGAATAATAAAAATATGGCAGGTTCTGTCCAAATTCGACCTCAACTGGCAAACAAAATCATTAAATAAAAAATCCAAATCTTCTATCCGTTATTTTCATCTAAATTACTCAATCTCTCTGGTTTCTGGAGTCTTTTCACATTACTAAAGCCTTATAATAATCTATGGGGTCGGTTTCATTATTGATTATACACTACAACTAATTAACTAATTACGGTAGGTACGTAATTGTCGTATATCCTAGGTTTATAAAAGTTTTGAGGATTTTTCACTATGCTTTAAAGTCGCTTGATTATTGATAAACATATAAATTTTAGGTACTAAATAATACTAGGTATGCGAAAATTAAAATGTTCTTGTCTACAAACCTAAAATGAAATTCGGAAAAATCAATGGTAGGTCCTATACAACGTGTTAAAGAATTAACGCTAAACTAGAAAGTAGTTTGTTTAGAATCGAATTATCGTGGTTCCAATATAGTTTGTAAAATTTAAAATGTACTGAGCTCAATCTCAACCCACCGCTCGGACACTCTCACCCTACTGACTACCAATACATGAGTACGTTAGCGCTTTCATTAATTGCTGAAATGATAACAAATCATTTTTGCCTCAAAACTTAAATGCGAATAACTTGAAATTTTAAGTATTAAATAATGAAATTATTATTTCAATCTAAATATTTAGTTATAAATCAGTTAGGGTGTATGAGGTTTTGCGCTTATTCATTAACACGTTGTATAAATATATCTACTAATCAATGCAAAAAATACAACGTTGGTGATCACCCGTCGAAATCATCACCTAGGACCAGGATTAAAGTCGACTCAACTTTCTATAAGTTTTTGGTACCTATCCTCAAATCCCCTATTTCTAATCTTGACGAAACTCGTCTTTGATTTTAAAATGAGGTGTCCCCCTTGTTTCGTACACATTCTTCATCGTGTGATGACATGCCGTGTCGTGTTCTCATAAAGAGTTTCAGGTAGGTGGCTGTACACTGGACCAAGTCCGACTTCAATTATTCTTATCTCTTGAATGCATCTCTCGTGGAGTCGCCCGGCGACCTATCTCGCCAGTTACACACCTTTTCCCTATTCAAACTGTAATCTCATGCTTTTGTGAAGGAAAACGTTTTTAATAATTGCTACTTCTTGATATGGAATTTAGTGTTCCTAGCGATAATAAGGCTACTTAGGTACTGCAAACATTGTTTACGTTTTAAAAGAGCTTGTCTCGTTGTTTACTTGGATATAATTTTCATTTCATCGTAGGTCTTTAGCGAGTCGCTTTTTAATTATTTATTGACGGACTAATTAGGAGCATTAATTGCCTTGTAGTCTAGCTTAGAAGACTAACAGCTATAAATACCTCCTTATTCGTAAAGCATGTACTAATATTAGTCAACTCAGTATATAGAACGAGTTAAATACCTACCGATATGTAAAAATGTGCTACTGCAATTCTTGTCGACAGCAGCAGCCCGGTCGCTAGGGGCTCAATGTCGCGACGCGCACTCTTACCTGTCTGGTTTCATTACAAATATGCCGGCGGCTGTTTGACTACTTTACTCAACGATAGCCAAATACCTACCTATCCACGCTGGTAGAGCAAATCTTTTTTTCTACGAATGCGTCAACAACTAAAAGCTTTGGTCCGAAAAAACTATATCCGGTATCCTGCCATATCGGTAATCAAAACAAGTTATGTTTTTAAAACAACAATTAAGTAACATACTTTATTTATTTTATCAGTGTTCGACAATAATTTAATATTATTTTATTGTCGGAATATCGTAACGTGTATTTTTTGAGGGCCATAGGTTCAGACGAATATTCGCCGAAAAGTGCGTGCGTTTGCCTTTTTTTCGATTAAAAAGAATTAACAAAAGTACTTTTATATATTTTTTTTTTATGATTTCACTAGAAAAACTAATGGTGAATATATTATGTCAGTATAAATACCAAAAATCTAAACCTATTTTAAGTTCTTCTAAAACGAGAAAAATGTTTAAAAATAGGTACATGAAAATAAGTCATCTTTGTTACGATTTTCTATCGAGTGAAGTAATTCTAATCGTGTATTCAATTTATGATTTCACTAGATAAACTATCCTAGAATACTGACTAAATTTTATAAATCTAGTCGAAAAAATAAAAATAAAAGATGCCTCCAAGGTATTTCGTTCTACTATTGCGCCTTAACATCTTACTTTATTTTAGGTATTTTATTTGAAATAGTAAACCTACAGCATTACAGATAACATTTGCTTAAATAAATTCTTATATGTCAATTACAGGAAAATCTACACATTTTTAACAAAAAGAAGAACTACTTTTATTTCCTACTAAGTGCACAATAACGGGCTTCCATTGTACGGTATTGCAAAAGCTCGTCTTTAACTTTTACCTACAGCAGCTTTTCTGGGACACCCTTTAAGTACAAGGCTTCTGCCAACACCTAAGGCCTCGACTACACTGTAGTGTAGGAGAGGAGAACGAAGGCGTGTGTGCGCCGGCGGCGGCCGTGCAACCGCCCGCGGCCGCGGTCGCGCTGGCACCGCCTCAGCCCTGCGGTCTACATACACAAGTTACATTATTCGTCGTCCAGACCAGACCGTTGGTACTCAATATCTCCGTAGAGATCGTAAAGCAAGCATTTATGACCCGTTTTATAATATGCAGAGGACCCCCAGGGCGGGCAATAATTCGTGGTGCCTGGCTGCCTGGTATGCCTAGACTTGCAACGTAAGCAACCGATTGTGTTAAGTTTCGGTTTAAATAGTATGAGATAAGTTACAATATTATAATTATAGTCTGTAATGGGATTCTACAAAGGCCGTCTTGACAGCTTAGAAATAAGCTGATCTAGAATCCTCTACCAATCTGTACTGGACGGAAGAGTAGTTTAAGGGTGTCATCCATAGAGAAAAAGAAACTATTTTCTTTGTAAAATAAACAACATTAAACCATTAAGAAATAGTACAATAACTGGATTAATCGAAGTTCTTGAAAAACGCTTTTCCTCCTACTTTGAATTCTACACAATATAAATTATATAGCCAAGGTAAACAAGGGTAGGTACTTTATATTATTTACTTTGGGAGTCAGGGACTCAATCATTTAGCATACCTCTAGATTGTAATAAAATAATGAAATTTTATTTATTTCTTTTAATATGTTTAACTAAGCGTATCGTTTATCCTATTGTTATGTTGTGTTCCTTAATCCTTAATTATTACCTATTTTAGTTTTCATCTCATATTCTGAGGTATTTTTTGGTCGTTACGGAACGTATTTGGCTTGGCTGATCAACACGTCTAGCATGATTTCTCTTCTTGCGCGCGACTCGGCTTTATTCCATACTACTTGTCGCATGGAGCAAAGTTGGGTAAAATGTCGTAAAGCCGGCACCTAAAGCCATTTTGAGATTTCAAGTTCTACGTAGAGAAATCATACTAGACGTGCTGATAGTGTGTATGATTTCGTTTTCTTCAATTATTGTACGGTTATCATAACGAATGCGTAGAAGATTGAGTGGACTATCTAATAAAAAATATTATGAGTTTCACACAATGCTACAAACCATGTACCGGTTTTTTTGACTCTACCACCGCGTCGGAAGGTGTTCCGTTGTAGAGAAGATGCGAGAAATCCGTCTCATAAGTGAAGACTACATTTTATTTTAAAGTTTATATGCAATAGGATGGATTAAATGGTTCGTCAGTTTCAAACGTCATAGGTGCCGCTATTCTCCGGCCCTATAGATGGTAAGTATGGTTGGGCGATGCCCGCGGCGTACCCGAAGGCAGGGACGGCCGCTCTTTCTATTCGGCATTATAATTACTTGCTTCGGGCGTTTTGGCAAAGCGTGAACGCCAAACGAACAAAAACTTTTCCGTGGGTAGGTAGAGAAGTAAATATCTAAAGAATATAGGTAGGTACCTGGTTTTAACACGTTGTCTCTCTTGTTAGCTTTTGCTTGTACCATGTATTTATATTAAAACGTGGTTAAGTTAATTTACTTAATAAAATATTCTGACATCACTGGGTTCATTCCTAAAATTATCATTATGTTAAATACGGCACTACGACATGGAACTTTAGTGTACCTACCTACCTATAAAAATAGCTACTTATAATTTATAAGCTCTTATGAATACCTACTTCTTTTTATACATACGTACCTATCTATACAACGTGTTAATGAATAAGCGCAAAACCTCATACACCCCAACGGATTTTTAACAAAATAATTAGATCGAAACAATAATTTCATTATTTTGATAGTTAAAATTTAATGTTAACCGCATTTTAATTTTTGAGGAAAAACTGATTTGTCATCATTTCAGCAATGAATTAAAGCCCTAGCGTGCTCATGGATACATTTTAAGAATCTTGTTTTGGTAGTTAGTAGGGTGAGAGTGCCCAAGCGGTGGCTTGAGATCGAATTCAGTAAATTTTAAATTTTACAAACAAATTATTTAAAATTATTTAACATGATAATTCGATTCTGTTCTCGATTCTAAACAAACTACTTTCTAGTTTTGCGTTAATTCATTAACACGTTGTATACCTACTAGAACCTAGGTTAGGTACTCTAGTAATCAAAACAAGAGACAGGCCCTGCCATGACTAAATAAGTATCTAAGAAATATGGCATACTGTACATAGGTAATAATCTAAACTATTATAAAACTGTAATAGAAGTGTGTCTGTACACACGGCGGCAAAACCAAAATAAGCTGGCCGCGCGTAGGTCGCGTAACGTATAACGTCCCGCGTCCAGCTTATGTTGGTTTTGTATAGCTTGATGTGTAGCCGTGTGTACATAGATGATATTTTCAAGAAAAAGATTACAATATGGTTTTTAGGTATCCCTGACTCCTAATCTTTTTTCTAAAAATACGACTTTTTTAGAAATTTTGTCTGTCTATTTGTTTGTTTGTATGTTTGTAACAGCATCACGCAAAAACTACTGAACCGATTTTGATGAAACTTTTTTGTTTTATAGTTTATGACATGACTTTAAATCTGGTATATAATTTTTGCGAACAAAGTCGCGGGTAAACGCTCGTTAGTAATAAAGGATTAACCGACCAGCTAAGAACGTAAATCGTCGTATAGTTGCGTTAATTAGGACAGACAAACTACACAACGAAAGAAATGAACTGCACAACTATGCTAATATTAAAATTAGGTATTTCGAATGCTTTACAAATTCGTAGGTAAATCTGTCAGAGAGGTCCTTTGTCTACGTATATGCCTACTACCTAATACTACTTACAACAGAACGAAATTATTATTTAAATGTTAAACGTACTAGATACTCGTAACGTACCTACATCGTCAGCCCACACTGACAAGGCCAACCATCAAGAGTCTACCGACTTTATGTTTGATTGTTGCACATAATTTAGTCTATCTTCATAAAACTTTGTTGACATGAATCGTAAGAGTGTTTCGTACCCAACTGCTGTCACCAACCTCGCCTCGGTGTGATCTGTAGAACGAGGGTGATCAAATCAAACGACGTTGCACTATATCTAACACTTTCGCTGCGAAAGCGATCATTGTATGACAAACACAGACCCTGTACGTTCAGGTGTCAGTATCTATCTTTATATCTAATGCGTGCACATGAATTACGTGGCACATAGAGTACACAATACAGCGTTCGCAACATAATATCGTTCCGCCGCGGGCACCGCCCCAAGGGCTGCAGGCGCCCTTTCCGTTTTATCAATAGTTTATGTTTGCGCCTGAGGCAACATGAGGAATAAGGCCAGCTATTCACTACAAGTCTCATATCTATTTTTCCATTAATAAGAGTTTACTGAAATATTCAATGTTGCTTTAATACCTTCGGTATTGGAAACGATCGTTTCAACCCCCGACCGGTAACAATATCTGCATGGTTGACCGTTTAGGTGGTAGGTAGCATATACCTAACTATCTCATCGAAGACACGATAGTAATATATCTTCTATATAGATACAAGGTATTTCTTAATTTTCTGGTTGTTTTTAAGGAGATTATCAGACCACTCGGTGAAGGAAAACATCTCGTGAGGAAAAACTGCATGCTTCAATTTCGAGGTAAGTATTATACCCACTGCCAAATTATAAGGATGTGGCGACACCAGCTCACTCCCCGTCACACTGGACACAGTTTCGGTACTACTAGTGAAACGTGGATGTTCCGAGTTTTCAGAATATTTCTGACTCGGGGAATATAGTCATGAGCATATGCTTGGGCAACTCCTTGATAATTTTCTGTAAAACCAAGTAGATTTGCATTCAAAATTTAAGGGACAACAGATTTTTTATTTGCTTGCTATTCCGTCAGCATATAAAAAAAGACCCTTTACATGTTGGCCTCGAATAGTGCTGTTGAATGCGACCTATTCTTTAAGTCAGATCAGAGGACTCTATTAGAGTCACCACTTCAATAAGTTGCTTGAAAACAGCCTGACAGATATTTGATGATACCTATCACTAGCTTGCCTAAACAATACCTGCCAATCCGCATTGGACCCACGTGTTGGATTATGCTGACCCTCCCGCCATGCACGTCGTATACAACGTGTTAAGTAATGAATTCACGCAAAACTAAAAAGTAGTTTATTTAGAATCGAGAGCAGAATCGAATTGGCATGGTTTCAACATAGGTATTTTTAATAAAATATTGAATTATTTGTTTGTTAAATTAAATATTATCTGAACTCGATATCAACCCACCGCACGGGCACACTAACCCTACTTACTACCAAAACAAGATTCTTGAAATGTATCCATGAGCACGCTAGCGCTTTTATTCATTGCTGAAATGATAACAAATCATTATGGCCTGAAAACTTAAAATGTGAATAACTTTAAATTTTAACTATAAAAATAATGAAATTATTGTTTCAATCTAATTATTTTCTTATAAATCAGTTGGGGTGTATGACGTTTTGCGCTTATTCATTAACACGTTGTAGTGATTTATTGTATTTTTATTTTCTTTTCTTTGAAAAACAAACATACCAGGATGATAATTGATAAAATGTCAGCGGCGTTTGTTGTTCAAAGCAACTAGATTTTTTTAACGGATTAAGTAGAACCCAGGAAAAAGAGCTAATTATTTCAGAGTGCTTTACTAATTGCGTACTTTAAAACATTCAAAGCTAGTATGGCCGCAGGGCTGTCTTCCTAGTGCTACTGTTAGGGACCTATAATAAATAGTTGGCTTGTTGTTAAGATCAAGTTATTTTCAAACTAGTCACCCTGATACACTAGGGACGATAAACGGTTGGTAGGGTCCTGGAGCCCGATGGCGCTAATTTAAATCATCGAAGTTCTATTCTTATCCAATTTCAGTTCTAATCACATTGCAATCCAATTACTATTCAACTGTGCTGAATTCCGCATCGCGCTAAACTCTATGTGACTGACAGCCTACTTTAACGTCTGAGCGATCTGTCAAAACGGCTCTAACGGCTGTCAAGAGCAGTACCGCGATTAGCGCAATACCAAATGTGTCAAAAGTTATGGTTCGTACGTAGTCCAATCACGGTTCAAGCACCGAATATTTACCGCGATTGCAGCCCTGTGCGAATGTTTATGGAGATGTGCATGCTACACGTTGGTTCAGGGGGTTTCGAATAGCATATCTTATGCGTGATGTCACTATAATTAGAGCATAGAGATTCATCGAGATACAAACAATTATCTATAATCTATCAAAATGCACTGACATTTATTGAGATACATAAACTGTGCTATTATCGAGCGCAGTGTCGATCACGTCAGTCGGCTTAGTAACAGAATAAATAATTGATTTAGTATCGCTTCGGGATATAACAGCATTTCAGTCGTCCTGTAACCGATGCAGCTATTTCGTCTATTTTCTATCGAATTAACACAGCACAGGTAGATAATCCTGTCAGCAAACGGCACCCCACTTTTCTATATTAAGTTTAAGTACCTACATCTTATCTTAATCTTAACTTTTATAAAACTGTAACAGAAGCGTGTCTGTAAATTGCAGATATTTACATGAAAAAGAATAAGATATGGTTTTTAGGTATCCCGGACTCCAAATCAACCTTTTTTTAGAATTTTTGTCTGTCTGTTTGTTTATTTGTATGTTTGTAACAGCATCACGCAAAAAATACTGAACCGATTTTGATGAAACTTTTTTGTTTTATAGCTTATGATCTGACTTAAAATCTGGTATATAATCTGTGCGGACGAAGTCGCGGGTAAACTCTAGTAGGTTAATAATAACGTGTCCATACAAATTGCTACTATTTCGATGTTCGCTAATAGAATGGGTTAAGTGTACGTAACTAGATTATGTTCGGTAAAGATGTCCCCACTGAAAATAAGTAAAGTACCGAAACATAAACCCAATGAGAAAATTTCAAAACCCGTTCGAACCGTTGCAAAATTCCCTTTAAAAACTTCTTTTCTCATCATGACAACATTCGAGATCACCGGGCCACCGCTACAAGCTACATCACGATCGTTCCTCGCCTTCGGCTTTCCATATAAGACGCACTGAGGTCATAAATTATTATTTAGCCACATTGACTGCAAAGCTTACATGCAAATATGATTATTTTATAAATAGGGGCACAACGGGGGCGGGGAGGCGGTCGGGGGGCGAGCGGGCGGAGCGCCCAAGGCGTCGCGGCGCGGCGCGGCGCGCTCTGCCCCTCGGGCTATCTGCCGCCGCCCGACGTTATAAAAGGCACACCTAGGACTGCTTTTGATACCTCAGGCAATTTTACTGGAGGCGCAGGCGTTTAACTACAGAACAATAATTTCGAAAATTATTTTGAATTCGCCTCGAGCGACTCGGTCTGAGCCGGGCTGCTGCGTAGCCCGCGGCGACCTCGCTGTTGATACGAGAACGTGTACATAGTGGTGTACATAGACGAACTGATATAGTGCCACACAAAAGATATTAAATTCGGAAGCACAAGAACAAAGGCAACAATGAACACATGTTATTGGCAGTTACCTACTGCAAAGGTGTAAAGTTACGTTAGATATTAAACTTCATAGTATTGCTAATTGTTAACTATTTCGCGGTGGCTGTAATGTTCTGTTCATAACTAAAAATAAAAACAGCATCGGATACTGTGTTTTCTGTAAAATTCTATGTACATTTCTATTTTAACTATTATAAAACTATAACAGAAGGTGTCCCGGACTCCAAATGAACCCTTTTAGGATTTTTGACTGTTTTTTTAAAACTACTGAACCGATTTTGATGAAACTTTCTTGTTTTATAGCTAATGATTTGACTTAAAATCTGCGGACGAAGTCGCGGGTAAACTCTAGTTATTAATATAAAAGTAGTGGGACATTTCATTTCAGATTTTAGGCTAGTATCTAGGTAGGCATATAAGATTTGAGGTACACCTAATTGGTTTTACAAAAATACTCAAAAGTTTTCGATTTATGAGTAATAATGTAGAAATTCAAGTTCAGTTTCTTATTTCGACCTTAATACTGAGCTACTGAATAAAGTATTTCCACTAATCAAGTTTTCTAGTTATCAAAGTACAGATTTCGACAGTCTTTTTATTTTTAGCCTTATTTTCATCTAATGACTGACTGACCGACTCATCAAAATTAGTGGGTAAACTACCTATACTAGACGCTAGATGTTTTCAGCAATACTAGGTATATAATTACAATATTGGGACCCTATGCTATCAGTTTGAGTAAGTCGCTACGGGCACGGAATATCTAACTACGGGTCAGAGTTAAGAAAAGAAAGAAAGATAGATCAACTTATTTGTGGAGCGGCGAGAGCCGCTGGTGAAGATAAAGCTACTGTCAACGAAAGGTAGGTAGTTAGGTAGGTATGTAGGTACGTCTCAAAGGTGGGTGAGGTGGTGAGTTAAGAGGTGAGGTGTGATTCTTGGTTTACCGTTTACTTTACATGGGCCAAACTTGAAAACCCTTTCACCAGGCTCGATATCTCATATGCTGACTGTTTTTAAGGGGATGATCAGGCTATAAAATTGAACAAACCAGTAACGCAAAAAAAATCTGCCGTGTCCTTACCGAGTTTTTGTGTGGATTTTTTGTTCCGGGGCATACCGGTATCCACGGAAATGATAATGCTGAGGAGCTGGCGACGGCCGGATCAGAACAAAATATGGTTGTAGGTATCAGAATCAAGAGCGTGGGAATCCCGGCATCCAATATTAGAATGACTATAGGAATGAGGTAACAAAAGACAGGCTAAAATCTCAGAACTACAACACTTCAAAAAGTTTATCAGCAACATGACAACATGAATCCTAAAATTCTAACTAAATAACAGTAGTAGCCGCTGGTAAGACCAGATCACCATGGATCTAGAGGAGCTCGAGGTACCTAACTGGACTAAGATGGCACAGAGAAGAGATGAATCTCGTTTTTTGTTGTCGGAGGCCTAGACCCACTTCGGGCCCCTGAGCCAGCATAGTAAGTATGTAACAGTAGTAGCAAAGCTCGTACCCTCGTCGGAGCCCTCACCGGGCACCACGCCACTGGCACGATTATGCACAAGATGAAGCTCACCCTTAGTTGCCGAACGTGAGGAGAGGCGGAGGAAACCATGGAACATATCCTGTGACTTCGATGTCCTGGCGGCTAACCACATACATTTGAAAATCTCTTTGGAGATTTACATCCAAAACCGGGAGAACCGGCGAAAAAAAACCTCATTTACCATGTTCTTGAAGGGTAAAGGAAATAAATGTCTAGGGGTTAACAGAAAAGATATAGTTGAAGTGATGCTGGCTTGCCAGCCCTCACAATGAGTTATGAAGGTTGTTCAGTTTGGTAGTTTGAACCACTCCCTTAAGAATGTAGGTAACGCATTTAAGTTTATACCCTGTATACAATTCAGCACGCAGGTATATATACAACGTGTTAATGAATAAGCGCAAAACCTTTTATACACTCCAACTGATTTATAAGAAAATACTATGAATGAAAAATTGTTTTCTTTATTTTGATACATAACATTTAAAGTTATTCGCATTTTTGTTATCATTTCAGCAATGAATGAAAGCGCTAACGTGCTCATGGATACATTTTAAGAATCTTGTTTTGGTAGTAAGTAGGGTAAGAGTGCCCGAGCGGTGGGTTGACATGTTGTTCAGTAAATTTAAAATTTTACAAACAACTTATTTAATATATTGAAAAAAATTACCTATGTTGAAACCATGATAATTCGATTCTTCTCTCGATTCTAAACGAACTACTTTCTAGTTTTGCGTTAATTCATTAACACATTGGATATTAAATAGGAATCTTGTTATTTGTACCCTTCAGTTTAACTTCGCACAAGCTAGACGCATTAAATAAATAAACAAATATAACAAGCGCAAATTAAGTAGGTATAGTTTCGTTAAAAAACTGATAATTTCTATTTAAGTACTAATATAATTTTCAAACAAATAAAAGTAAATGCCGTATCATATAATTAAAAACTAAAAATACACGGTTATTTTTGATTCAGATTTAACAATCACAATAATGGTCTGATGTCAAATAAGTACCGAAGCTATCTACTTTGATACTTGTTTTAGAAATACGAAAACCTAATAGGTTTTGTAATAAAGCATTGAAAATCACTTACCGACTTGAAACCAGCAAACAAATAATGTAGGCGAAACAGTTACGCTTAGTTTATAATTGGGGTGGACAAGCACACGTGTACGCGCCAGAGAGAGAAAACACAACTAATATAAAGTTGGGGCAGAAGCTCGAAGCTCGATTCGCTTCCCCTAGTACTCGCTACTCGCGCGGCAACGTTTCGTTTCGGTTTCCCACCTCCAGTGTGACCATTGAGAAAATAGAAAATCTGCCACACCTAGCCGCAAATCTGCCGAACATCCTGCATTTCAGTGTGCCCATGAGGGTGGGTAACAAAAAGACACTCATGTTAATGAATTGTTTTATTAAAAAATGTTTGCAGAGTTTGACTTAAAATTTAACTTAATCCCTTTTAAACGTTCGCATTGGCTTCACATTATTCATTTTAATCATCGTATGACGATTGTGATCATCTCTTTAATCTGATATTTGCATTGCGGAAAGAAATTTAAAATGAGATAAAATAAAAACTCAGAAACGATACAACTTACATGGCGCGGTGTACAAACATAATAATTATATAAGTTAATGTTTATTTATTTAACGATAGAAATTGTAATTTTTATAATAATATTAAGGCCTCCTCCCTCTCTTCTACTTGTTTGCAGTGACCTACAATACAGGGCCCATAACGATCTCTTAGCTTTTAAGTTTACCATCTCAGGAATGCTGTGATGTAATTATGGATTACAGTAAAATATTGAGTGTCAACAGATAGGTAATAAACGGGACATCCCCTTGTGTACCAAGTTAACTTCTGTACTAAGGACTGCCTTGGTACAGGAGTTAACAGGTCTGTAAAATGATTTCCTACAAAATTAAATATCAGTTATTTGTGATAAATAACAAAAATTATCTTGATTTTACAAAAATTCTAAGTAAAAGGTAAGGTAAAATATTCCCTAATATTGCAAATCCTGCCACTTTTGAAATTCTACAACATAATGTGCTTTAGACAGATTCAGTCACTAAAGTGAAAATTCGAGTGCCAAATCTGCTAAAATGCTGCTGCTATGGCAGAAATCTGCCACGAATGGTCACACCTCTTTTTCAATGTTGCCACATTAAATTGTCTTCCATATAATAGTAGAAAAGAAGCTATCCTGTTGAGGATTATTGTTCTAAGGCTAAGTAAGTTCTATGGTAGGTAATAATTATCTTGTTACTAGTTTTTGCCCGCGACTTCGTTTAAGAGTTCCCATCGTCATCATATCAAAATAAAATATAATGCCGGTTTTTAATTACCAATAATCATAAGCTTTTAGATAAAAATTGTTAAATCCAAAATACCTAGAGTACCTAGTTTTTGCATGATGCTCGAGACAAAAATCAATCTGTGATTTGGGTTCAGGTACACCCAGGAAGCTGGCATAGTTATTGTGATAACAGGAACTTAATCTCTTTAGATGGTCTTGCCAGTAGGTAAGTTATGCGTGATTTTGACTCTCTCGTACAGAACGTGGCGCCCTAAATTTTGTCTACTTACTCTATTACTAAGATGTGTATAGTAGTGGTTAAATGTGAAATAAAAATCATTGATAAGTAGGTAACACTTGTAATAAATCTTAATACAGCAAATCTTGGAATTAATTTTTGAAGTAACTACTTGAAACATAAGGTTTCAAAACAGATTTTTTATTTCTCTGGTCAGGCTACGGCAAACGTTATTTTCTCTTAAAAAGAACCAAAACACTAAGGGCATGTTTCAGTTCTAGCTTAACTGACAGATCGTTTAAGTATTTTGTATGAAAGATATGTCAAACGATCTATCAGATAAACTAACAAGAATTGAGAAGCGGTGAAATAGCAATAGGCCCTAAGACCTAAGTACAGTAAGGTCAGGAAGCCCAAGGCCATAATGCCATAATAATTTAGGCGAATGTACGACTTAGTAGTACTATGTGTTTACGAAAAAGAATTAAATATTTATATACTTAATGTAAGCATTCATAATGTATGCGCACCCAATAGTAATAATTATCAACTATTTCAATGTATCCTTGAAACTATTGTTCACTTCCTAGTTTAATACAGGCTTAAATAACAATACCTACTACATGTTGAATGTTATACATTGTAGATTTAAAATTTAAATTAAAAATAAGTAAGTACTTTTGTGATTGATAATTTAAATTATTTATTAACTTATGTACGTACGTAGGTATTGCAAAACACAGTTATTGTAGTAGATAACCAATTAGATACCTCTACAATAAACCTATTAGGTACTTACCTACTCGAAAAGTTGCTAAATAAAAATGACAACAAAATACATAATATACATCTACATATTATATTATACAACATAATTATTTGGATTAGTGTACTTATGTATAGACTACCAGAGAGCGGAATCAGATGGATTATTATTCAAGTTTTTGAACTTTATATCGATATCGTTGCGTTACAGATTATAATGTATATTTCGTAACCGTGTATGGATTTTCAAAGCACATTTTTGAGAAAAAAAATAGAGAAACACGAAATGTGAGACTGAAATAGACATGACCTAATAGGTACCTCGGTAATTAGTAATATATACCTATAGTACGATAATGAAAAGAGATCAAATAGGGTTTTATAATTTCATGTTATTAAGGTATACTATGTTGGAGGGGTTTTAACATAATCACCACGCTTGGCAGGCGGGTTGGCGATCGCAGTTCGGTTGAATGAGTGTACGCAGAAATTATCAGAATTTTAGAGCATTATTATTCATCATAAAGAACCCGCTCTCTGATAAGGTAACTTATCGTCCTATTTTATTTATACAAGTCCTTCTTAATATGCCGACGGTTTTTATGGGGGTGATCAT
The DNA here is from genome assembly GCA_963924505.1 of Agonopterix alstromeriana. NCBI lineage: Eukaryota > Metazoa > Arthropoda > Insecta > Lepidoptera > Depressariidae > Agonopterix > Agonopterix alstromeriana. The sequence goes on from OZ004661.1 coordinate 18,081,284, forward strand.
ACCTTCAAAGTGAACAACATTCTCTATGGGACCAACAACGAAATCTAGCTTCAATATACCTACTATACTCCATTCAAAATAGCGACGAAATTTTAAGGCTATTTTGTATTACAGAAACAGAGATTTGAAACACTTCCTCTCACTTATTCTTAGAACAGACTTAGTAACGTCCAAGATATGTCGGATAGTAATATGTATCCAATAAATTAATTACATTTGGTAATCAGAATTAGCCAGAAAGCTAAATAGGAATCGGAAAATCTCGTCGTCCTTATTTAAAATGAAGTATAGTTACTTACCTACATATTACTTACTTTTTTTTTCAGACGCGCAACGTAAATCACGAAAGAAAAATCTGCTGTTCCATGCAAACCTACTCGACCCAGCTGATATTTTCTTGCGATTTCGTTGTTGGTCCCGTGAAGAAAGTTGTTCAGTTTTATGGTCTGATCACCCCTTAAAAAACCGACTGTATATTAAGAAGGATACTATGTAACGGAGATACCGCACTATCGTTATTAAATTATACTTAACTAAGTTCTTACAATCACTTTTAAATTAGATTAATAACTAAGGCGGACTTGTCAAAGTATAACTTGATTGATGGATAACAGGTCAAGTTGATGTTGGGTCAACCTGTAAGTAAATAAGTAAGTAATTATCTAAATAATATCATTTTGAGGGGATTTCCCCTGTTATATAAGGTATATACAGGGGAAATTCCCTCCCACCACCTCCCATTATGACTTTCAACAAAAATCTAGGGCGGTTTGCATCAAAAATGTGATTGCTCTGTCTGCAGCGTCATTTCGGCAGATATAGGGTCCTTACCATCAAACTGAACAACTTTCTCTATGGGACCAACATCTTGGCTCAAGTAGGTTTACAGTTTTGTCTGGAACAGCTGATATTTTTTTCGCGATTTCGATGTTGGTCCCGTAGAGAAAGTTGTTCAGTTTTACGGTCTGATCATTTCTTTAAAAAAGTGTCAGCGTATTAGGAAGGACCCTGTATTGATCTGCGTATGGATTGAGGAACCACATTTGTTATTGAAAAAAGGATTGTATGCCCATTTTGTAGGAAATTAGTAGGCCCAATTCTGGAATTTGTAGCAAAAGTATAGAGAAGTTACATGAAAAAAAAGAACCAGGCACCAGGATGGCACCAGATGCATCTGGTGTGAGGAGCCACCTTACCTAAAACCGTACCTAAATTAACATCAACTCTACAGTCGAATTGATATGGTTCTATAATGCTAGGGATATGTTTTTAAATTGGTGTTTGATCTTCACTATTTGATTGTGCTGTGTTAGGCAATTTTGTAACTTACGTAACAACATTCGACGCCTCTATGCCGCTGCATCGGACATAGAGCTTGCAAGTGCGCCACGTGGCCGGGTTCACAATCTTCGAGCAGCATGCATAGCCCTCCTTGCAGCACGCACGGCTCCTCCGGCGTTATGGTCGTCATCGCTAATTTTGAAGTTCAATTTTAGTAAAATTATAAATTTATAATAAGTGGAAATAAGAGCTATGGAAACTCAATCTTAAGGTCCAGGTTCGAATCCGCACGGATGACGTGCCATATACAAATGAGCTTTTCTAACTGCTCTCAAACGGAAACCTGCATACGCTGAAGAAGAAATTCTATATGTGAAGTCTACCCGAATCCGCATGGGCACGCGTGGTCCACCATAAAGTTTTGACTGCTCAAATAGCTTTAAAAGAAAAAGAAAATCTCTAAAACCGCCTGTCAAAATCACGGAGCTATCTTGGACGCACTATAAACAGTGACGGGTTGAAAGCTCAGTTGGTAGTGAACCTGCCTGCTGATCGGAGGGTCGCGGGGTTCGAGAACATGTCATGGATGTTTGATCTATAGGTACTTAAGTACTTTATTCTTTATCGTTGCCTAGTCATCATAATACAAGTCCGGGCTAGATTCTGGTATGTACCTACTGGGACTAAGAAGATAATCTGTAAAAAAAGTCTAAAAAGTGTGACTATGTCCAAGACATTTATTTATTTATAGGTAGCAAAAAAACTTTTTTCTTAATAAGGATGAAACCATGAAAACTTTTCGTCAACGGGTGAATCAGACCCAGTTACATGTTTTTTTTAAAATTATGTCACTATTATTTCCATAATTGAGACATGGTGGACTAAGTTTTTTATTTACTTAATTAAAGCTGTTTGAAAATCCCTCATTTACATACATTACCTGCATTCAAAATTTCGCAAATAATGCGGAGATTGTTGACAAACACTGATATCCAGATAACATTGATAGATTGCCAACGACTTCTAATAAATAGAAAAATGTTCGACCTTTCCTTTGTTAGTAACATAAGTACTTAAATAAAATAAAACTTATCGGTAGCTACCGAAAGAAACCTTTGTCAGAAAAACGTAGGAATTAAAGTTAAATACCAAATTACGGTAGCTCTGTTGTTTTTAAGCAACGCAACTTAATTATTGAGATAGTATCGCAGTTGTTAATAAACAACAAATAAATATAAGAAGTAAAGGAACTTATAGCAAGAAAATGTCGCTTAAATCGTCTTTAACAAAAATCTACATAAAATGGTAAAATGATAACTAAAAAAAAATCTATAATTAAATTGTGAAAATGTTTTCCAAATTGGTTCTTACATAAAATAATGTTGCACCTATACTATGCTGATAGCCTGTGGCGATGGAGTGGAGACATACATAGTTTTGAATTATAAAAGGTGAAATATATCAGTAAATTTTTAATTTAACTCGATCGACATAACTATGAATAGAAAAAAAACTTTAGTAAAATAAGAGCGAAAGTTGACGAATTTTATTTATACAAATTTCACGCCAAGCATAAAGGTAACCACCCGAATCTCAAAATCAACTTTAAAGGACTTATGCACCTACAGATAAGCGAAAGTTTTATAAAAATGTACTTACATTGTGTTATGGCGGGTTTCGGCATAGGACTGCCGCTAACCACTAGCAGCATTATCACAGTGAACACAACCACTGTCTTAGAAAACATTTTTTTTAACTAATAGATATGGACCGATGTTGTCCTACACTGGGTAACTTACGTATGCTGTCGAAGCTACCACGCACTCGCGCTTATATACAAACCGTTGATAAACAAGCTCGTTGCTAACTATCATGAGTGTTTATTCTAATTTACGTTTCGCTACAATGCTTCTTTTCCAAGAAAATACTTCCAATAAATTATTCCTGAAATCCCAGCAAGCATTTCCCCAGTAGTCGTGATTGTTCGATTTTTATTGGGATCCCCCACCAGTTGAAAGCTGTTAATACAATCAAGTAAGCGGAATTCTGATAACAAAGTACGTTAAATAAAATTATTAACGTTAAGAGAATATTCGCGAAAATTATCACGTCACACACGGCGACACATCAAGCTACGCAAAACCAAAATAAGCTGGCCTCGCGTAGGTAGAGTAATGTATAACGTCGCGCAGCCAGCTTATGTTTGTTTTTTGTAACTTGATGTGACGCCGTGTGTACAATATAAATTCACTAGAATACACCAATGATATTATGCTGACCCTTTTTAAGGGATAACTTTCTCTATGGCACCAACATCGAAATCGAAAAAAAAACAGCTGTTCCACACAAAACTGCAAACCTACTCGAGCCATATGTATGGGACAACTGATTTATTTTTCGCGATTTAGATGTTGGGTCCCATAGAGAAAGCTGTTCAGTTTGATGGTCTGATCATCCTTTTACAAAACTGTCAGCATATTAACTTAGACCCTGTATGTTACTACCGTAACCGTAAGGTCGTAATACCGATTGCACTCAAACGGTGAAGGAAAACATATTGAGGAAACCTGCATACGCTGAAGAAGAAATTCTGATGCCCATTTGAAGTCTACCCTTCATTACCTGAATAAAACGGCCATACACCCTTCCTGGGGGTACACCAGTGCCCTGCAGTGGGGCATATAGGCTGATGATGATGGCGACGACACAAAAGTGACGTATAAATATTTTAAGAAATCTTGAGTCTCTGAGTTCCCGTTTCATCATTGGGTAGTCATCTACATCTACATCTACATGTAGGTAGGTATTCCATCCCAGTATTTCATGTTAGGAGCGATAGCAATTATAGTATAAAATTTGATTGCAATTTAATTTAAATAACACGTAAAACATATTAGGTACATTTTCTAAAAATGTGAGCACTGTGTAATATATGTATTAGTTTTAATTTACGCAGTATCATATAGGTATATTACTTGTGTAGTGATACTGATAATTATGAGACATTATCCGCGCGCGTTTCATAAATTTTTGGTCCAAATGTGAAAGTGCCGGCCAACAAAAACTAATGTTATATTCTGTTAGAAGTTGTCCGTCTAAGCATTTATTATTATGGCATTAAAGCTGTAAGTTTGTTACATAAACAAAAATGTATGAAAAGGCAGATTACCCCCATGGGACAATGGCGTGAGCTTATGCATGTATGTAATAAAACCAAGGAAATTGGCCCTACAGCTTTGGTGATATACTAAATAAATGAAGATTTTTTTTTTTGGCCGGCAATTTTTCATTTTGGACCCAATTGGATGAGGTCTTAATATTATGCACCACACTGAAAATAAATAAAAAATCTATGAAAACAAGAGGTAAATTTGTGATTGCACTAACTACCTAATGGGACATTATGGAGTGTGTTATATTCATGTCAATCAATTTCTAAATATGTTTTATTAACAATAGTCGGTTTCAGTTTGTACTTTAAATACTTAAAGGTTCAAGTACTTATTAACTACCTACTAAAACGTATTATCACACCTATTGCTCTTATCTTTCTTGCAAAATAGGTATCATCAGAGAAAATCCTAGTTGATGTAGGTCTAGTCATCTAATTAAACTGCGCAGTAATTAAATAGGTACCTAAAATATTGTTGTTGTAAAATACTTCACACACGAATGTAGGTTGATTTGAAAGTCTAACAATATCTAATTAGATTCATTCATTATCACTTATACTTTCCGTATTTAACAATACGGAAAGTACGAGTACGTTGGTAATTGTAAACGAATGAATGACGTAAGTTACGATACATTATCAATTAGATGCGTCTCTATTATTTCTTGTACTTGACCTTGCTGTTACTTCGAATTCTCGGTCGTAAACAGTGACCCGCGTGTCCCACTTATATGTGACAATTGGTGACAATTAATAGGAAGTATACTTCATTCTAAATAAGGACGACGAGATATTTTCCGATTCCTATTTAGCTTTCTGGCTAATTCTGATTACCAAATGTAATTAATTTATTGGATACATATACTATCCGACTTATCTTGGACGTTACTAAAGCTGTTCTAAGAATAAGTGAGAGGAAGTGTTTCAAATTTCTGTTTCTGTAATGCAAAATAGCCTTAAAATTTCGTTGCTATTTTGAATTGAGTATAGGTATACATACACACAATCTTATAATTTTCTAAGCCGACGTTTTTTTTTAAATCGAACCACTTTTTACACTGAACCGGACGCACTTCATATAAATATAAGAGTTCATCTCTCTTATACAAATCGGCCAAGAGCGTGTCTGACACGTCCATGATAGGGTTTCGTAGCCATTACATAATTCATATAGTTTTATTTTATTGACCATTTCTAAAAAAAATCTGTATCTGGTTTGTGACTATTATTCAGTTGCAGATACGCTCATTAAAATTAATCCTCCATTAAATCTCTTGCTATCACTTTTAGTCTTTTTGATGTAGTAAAAGCTAGCAAGAGATTTAATGGTGTTTAACTTTAATGAGCGTTTATACAGTGTACAGTGTTTATACAGATGGGGATTTTTTTTTATTCTTAATGCTGCGCCTCAGTAGACTGTACATCTAGAAATTCTAGAGGCTAAGTTATGATCAAATTAACTAGGTACTCAGAGTTAAGGTCCGAGCCTTAGCGAATCCGACCAAGTGCTAATAAACAAAAAGAAGTGGTAAAATAGATAACTGATGAGCTCTCCCCACCAAAAATTCATATTTTTTAAAACGTACTTTTTAATTAGGTCTAAAATTAAAAGATAATCTATTAAACGGGGATAGATTAAATTCAATATGAATAAATTAATTTATTTTATTTGTATTGAATTCATCAGTGAACAATGTCATACAAATATCGGAATACACCATCAATTTCTATACTATGAAAAATAGGTATGAACATTATGTATTTTTTAAGTTCATGGATACAGCGTGCATTAGAACTATAATAAGATTTTTTCAACCGTTAAATGAAAGAGAAAATAAACTTCGTATATTCCTTCCATAGCAAATATTTTAAAAATGTTAACAAACTAAATTCAAATCGTGAATCTTCTAAGATTATTCAGACATTAAAATTCATGTACTCAATATGTTTGTATTTGTAGGAGTCAAATTGAAATGTTTGTTTTTGATGAACAAAAACTATGTACTAAAAAAATCATATATACAATTATAATACAACTGGTCAACTAATTAATTGGGGTATGCATACAATGAGTTTTTAACTTTTATCTTCTCGCTAGTCCGCATCACGTTTAACATAAAAATAACTGAACCGATTCGGTTAGAATTTTCAAAAAAACATAGTGCTTAAAATGAAAGTGATGATAAGAGTTTTTTATTCCGTTTCTTTAGTGGCATGTCCATACGAGTTCACCATAAGAAAATAAGGAAATCGCCCCTACAACGTTAGTGTGATATCTGGATTTCAGATACATGTTCACACTTTTAAATGATTAAATTTTATACCATTATAGCCTCGACATTTTAACAGGCCACTTCAGACGTTTAAAGTTATCAATTTTATCAAATTTAATTTGATTTGAAATAGCACAAAATGGCTGTAATATGTATATAATCAATAATATTTGAAATTCTTAATAGTTTATCTGACGGATTAAGTTAAAAATCAATAGTTTCATCAGTTCTTGATGAAGCTATCAAGAACTTATTCAGAAGTGGTGAAACAGGCCCTGAGTATCAAAAGTGACATATTAAAATGTTATAACTTTAATCCAACATAATTAAGTAACACAGATGATTTCTTATGGCTTCAAAAACCTACAATTCGTAAGGCTTTACATAAATGGTACCACTACTAAAATAAGGATAGAATCTCGAATGGACAAGACAAAATAAACATAAATAATTGTGTAGTTCCCTGGGTTATTTTAAGCATTATCCTGTCATTAAGGCGTTGGCATTGAATTACAGTTAAATTAATGTGAGCACTATAAATATATATCTAACAATAATAAAATAAAGCTAGTCATTGTATAAAGTTATACACTATAAGCCTATAAAGTAATACACTATGACAGTCTTTGTTATGTTAGGGAACGTTACATTAGGGTTTAGACACGTTTAGCGACGGCGACCGACTGCGGACGGCAGACAGCTTCCCATACTAAATCTAATTTTTGTGTGGGCCCGCCGTCGGTAAATGTGTCTCAACCCTTAGTTTGAAGCACGTATCCAGGAGGAGAGGGGGATAGGTGTGATTTATCCCTCACCCAAAATCCGAATATTTGTATGGAGCAGTGATTACAGCTATAATATATTCATCGTTTTTCAATGAATATCCCCCCCTCCCCCTTCTCGAACTCATACGTGCTATGACCGTTCACGATATATCGAAAGTCAGAGTAGACCCACTGACGTAGAATACTAAAGTAGTCTGTCGTGTGTGTAAATCAAGTATTCTGTTCGGTTGAATCTGCAGCATTGCTACACTATGGACTGAAGAAGAAAGCGGCTAATCAAATGGCTAAGAGGAAGGATCTCCATAGAGTCCGCATAAATTTACGATTGTAGTTGGTCTCTTTTGTCTTATGACGTACCTTTAATAGTAGAAGGAGATGGAACTATAGGTATTTCTTTATGCGGCTGTCCACTTTTTTTGAGCTAGTGTGTGTGAAAAGTGACCGTAAACATAAGGCCATATGTCACTGGGTGCCTTTTGTCCATACTACTTGACACCACACACTCAAACCTAAACGTCAAAAAAAGTGGACACTTTACAATTGGTATGGCTCACTCTAGTCTTAAAGAGAGACCCTTCCTCTTAGTCAAATGGTTACTGAGGTCTGTTTATATATTCAATACTAACCAATAGATAGAATATACCTAGTCAATGCAATTTTTCAAAAACAATCTAGATCCTAATCTCTATGCTTGTAATGTGTCAGATTTTCATTTAAAATGTATAGTTTTAAAGTTACAGTGCCTCAAAGATTTCCATACAAATCATAAATTAATCCTGGCATTGAAACTATATTTTGACGGAAATCTGACATATTACAAGCATAGAGATTAGTTCTATAGATTGTTTCTGAAAAATATCATCGACTATAATTGATTAGTATTGAAAATATAACCAGACTTCGTTTCTATATAGCGCACTCCGAATTATATCCTCTTAATCAGTAAGTAGAGATGAATACGCGGGTCTGGCAGTGATAGCTATAAATAACCAAGCCACGTTCTTCTTAGACTTTGCTACATATACAACAGGCACCTTTACATAGGTATGTACAGGTTTATGTTAAGGCTAAAATGAGAGCAAGGCACGCCATAAGTAGTATCTAAGTTACATTACAAAGGTGACAACCCAGATGAAAACATTGTTTAAAATTGCTACCATGGGAGGCAAAAACGTTATCTCGTAGAAAATAATTCAATAAAATACAATAAAATACAATAAAAAATGTAAATGAGATTACAAAATGAGTTTGATCACTTTTGTACGTTTCTGTGAATGTGTTTCAAAACCGAGAGTGAAGACATACATATACAGGGTCCTTCTTAAAATGCTGACGTCTTTTAATTAGATGATCTGACCATCAATCTGAACAACTTTCTATATGGGACCAAAATCAAAATCGCGAAAAAAATCGACTCTACCGTACATTTGAGTCGAAACAGTTCGCATATTGAGGTAGAGAAAGTTGTTCTGACTGATTATTGTTATAACCTTTATAATAACACTTTATTGTACACAGACACATTGATACAAACAATAGAAAAGACATGTATAAACGGCGAGCTGGCGATTTATAGTCTGATCATCCACTTAAAACCGTCAGCATGTTACCTATACAGGGTCCAACTTAATATGCTGACAGTTTTTTAAGAGGACGATCAGACCATCAAACTAATCAACTTTTTCTATAAGACCAATGTCGAAATCGCGAGAAATAAATCAGCTGTCCCATACAATTGGGTCGTGTAAGATTACAGTTTAGTATGGAACAGCTGATTTTATTTTCACGATTTCTAAATTGGTCCCATAGAGAAAGTTGTTCAGGTTGATAGTCTGATCATCCTCTCAAAAAATTTTCAGCATATTAAGAAGGACCCTGTATTATTTACCAAGCATATTATCACACGCATTATCGTTAACTCGTTGATTAATTGAAACACGAGCAAGGCCAGGCAAGGCAAGGCAAGGCCTATAAATATTTCTGTGAGTGTGTCAGTTATGAGAGTCATGCGATAGATAACCCCTTGTTATTGATTAAAAGTCCAAATCTTTACCGCCATTCTACGATTTGACCTTGTAATTATTATTAAATTAAATTGAGAGCAAGTGGCGACGGGCTCATTCCCCGTCACACAGTACATAGTTTCGGTACTAGTGAAACGTGGATTTTATGTGGTTTAAGAATTTCTCTGACAACCCCCCTCGGGGAATCTAGTCGTGAGCATATGCTTAAATTGAGAGCATGATAAAAACTTCCTAAGTGAAAAATATTACGTGTGTTGTTCAGAAATGAAGAATACCGAGCAAATGAGTTACTTAATTGTTATTTTTAAATGTATTTATTCTTTTTGTCCAATAAGATTATAATCTCGTATGGAAGAAGAAGAAATTCTGATGCGTATACCGTATATGTAGATAGAGCACCAATCCACATTGGGCACGCGTGGTGGATTGATGCCCGTACAGCCTCCTTGACGGAAGGCCTGTGCCTTCAGTGGGACGTATATAGCAGGGATGGCAAAGACTTCAACCGCCTCGATTTTTATGGTAGCTAGCAAAGAGTTCAGCAAATTGAATCGCAAAAATCACTTTTTAAAATATCGCATTTTCCCAATTTCGATACATAAAATCCCAAAGTTTCACAGAACAGTTGGGATGTTTAAATTTGAATTTCATAGGCCGTTTGGAAATCTCGAAACTGTGGTAGAAGTTATCAGCTTCACGGTTTTCCCGACAGTCTGTTACTACTTACATCTGTTAAGTATCTAATACTTGTGAATGATAAAAATTTTATTTTGTAAGCTCATTATATTTCCAGATAGCCCAGTGATCGAAATTACTTTATGGAGAAAAAATAAGAATAATAAAATGTATACGGTACCTAGATTTCTTTCACCAAGGATACAAAATAATTTTTATATGAGTATTTTAAATTGAAAAATCTACTTTTTTAATTGGTTTACAAATATGGAAAACCATAGCCTCAAAAAAATTCTGATGAGATGTCATTCTTACAGTATTCCCAAAATAAATGCTGAAAAACCTATTATTGCCTTCTGTCCGACTTCTATCGAAATGTCGTCACGAAACGGCGACTAGCGTTTTCGCGCGGAAATTCAAAATGTAAAATTTAAATGCGTGTTTATGGCACTTACAGTTAACTTGTAGATTTTATAAAATGGTAATAAAGTCTATTACCACCACCAAATGATCAAACTGAGATAACTTTAAAAAAAAGAAGGAGTAATAAACTATTAATAATATGTTTGGTTGAAGTTAGACTAAACCAAGAACTGTTTTAACAATTTGATAGTTAGACTTGAAAGCCTACCATAAATGTTCACTGTACTTTACTACCGAAGTTAGGTACGTCGCCAATTTCGTATGGCAGAAATTAATTCTCATCGTAACCACTACGAGCGCTACACGAAATTCAATACAAAATTGGTGACGTAACTACAGTGAAAACTCATGGCCGGCCTACTGTAGGCCTATAACCTACCTATAGTATACTACTGTAACGGTGCGCATTTTGTATGTCAAAATCAGTTCTCAAAGTAATCACTAAGAGCGCTGTAGGAAATTTAATACGAAAATGGGAGTAAAACCACTGTCGTTTACTACAGTGCAAACTCATGGTAAGCCTACAGTATGACATAGTTATGGTCTTATCACAACATTGAAAGTTTCTAGTCACAACAATTGATATTGTTTCATCACATGGATTTGCATTGATTGAATACCTCAATGTGTACATGGCCCAACAACACACGTTAACAGTTACGGATATGTTATAATATCAGTTCTATTAGAAAGTGCGCGAAGATCTGGCGAAGACGTTTTTTAATGACAATAAAATACTAGTTAGTTGTAGACAGGGTTAAATTATATAATTAGCATCCTTTTAAACTAAGTCTACCCATAAAACTGAACAACTTTTACTATGGGGGCAAACCGATCGGAGCAAAAATAAAATGACCTGTTGCATAAATTTGAGTCAAGCGGATATTTTTTTTTGCTCCGATCAAGTTGCTCCCGTAGTAAAAGTTGTTCAGTTTGATGGGTAGACTCTTAGTTTAAAAGGATGCCAATGATATCAATTTCACCCTGTATGCTGTCCGTCATATGCGGTTTTTTAAGAGGATGATCAAACCATCAAACTGAACAACTTTCTCCATGGGACCGAAGCCGAAATCGCGAGAATAAAATCAGCTGTTGGATTCAAAATGGGTCAGCTGATTTTATTCGCGATTTCGATACAGAGATTTTATTCGCGATTTCGATTTTTGAAACTCATACGTTGAAACCAGCTGTTATAAATGACAATTACTAAGCAGATATGCATTTACCTACTGCAGATTTGACTTTAAAAAATCGCACTCCTGAAGTGATTTTAGAAAGTCAAGTCAGCAGTAGAAAGATGCATATCTCCGTAGTAATATTGACATTTTCAACTGCTGAGTTCAAAGTATGAGTATCAAAAATCGCACTCCTGGTCCCATAGAGAAAGTTGTTCAGTTTCATGGTCTGACCATCCCCTTAAAAAACGTCAGCATATTACGTTGAACCCTGTATAAGTCGCCACAATGATCACGTAAGAACACGGAAACCTTTGCCAGATCTTTGTCGTCTTTATGGGCAAACATTTTCATGCCTTAAGAGTCACATCACACGCCAAACAGCTAGTGTAAAAGATATATGCGATTTGTTAGCGCCTTGCCTTAATTTATTACATTCCTCTATTTCAGTCTCTTTTACACATCGCTTATTCAATAGTAATACTATGTGTAACTGCTTAAATAACGTTTTGCACTTATCCTTTTCTTGACTATTCATATTAAGGACGAAGGCGTATGAAAACCGAAACCTTAATGACGGTGAATACAAATTGTTAAAATTTTAAGCATTGCATTGTTCAATCTACATTCAATGAATAATATGAAAGATTGTATACATTCTAGCTACATTACTTAAATGCATACCATGTCCATGATCATATAGGTAACACTGGCTTCGTTCAGGGACACGCGGGGCGTCATGTGCCGCGGTGCGGGAAACATAAACATACGGCGATGTATGAGAGCGTTTATGCAGAAGCGTTGTCACACGCGTCAAATTGTCATAGATTTATTGCCCGCGCTACGCGACGCGCGAAGCTCCGCGTCTCCCTGAACGAGGCCTTACTGTGATGACACATCTGCCGAATTCACGCCGTAATTTACGCGTCTACTAGATCTTTGGCTGCTGACGACCTACGTCGTACGTCAGTAACAAATGGGCCACAGCGCGCAAGAACCCACGTAGCGAGTCAGTTCTTTTGCATTTCGCCTAGGGGCGTTAATTTGAGCACTGCGCGAGTATCATTGATATGAGCTCAGAAGCGAAAGTTCCAGGAAAAAGACGCGGACGCGGACGATTCTAGGAAAATCAATCCACGCGTATTTTCGGCTGCGTAAATTCGGCAGGTGTGTCATCACACTAAGGAGACTGGTGTGTCACCTGAACTAAGCTAATAACAGAAAAACTCAGCATTCAGTTACATTTACATTTAAAACGTATGACACACTTACTTGACTCCCATCTTATAGTGCTACTTATGTATATAATGTAAAATATTGTAGGCTATCCATCCATACAATTACATCAACAGAGTTTGTTAATTTAAAAATACTCATAAATAGTCCCCGGTATCATTGGGGCAAAAACAAATTCATCGCCTAATTAACAAGAAATTATATAATACTTTTATGACACACATTTTATTGGATACTCTAGAATAGTGTCTAAATAACGTATTTATACACACCACCCTGAAGATATAGTCTGCTCGTAAATGTATCGAATTGAAACTAATTATTTGTTCGTTGATATTAAAGATTGATAGAGATTTTTGTCGTGATAGATAAAAAATTAAAATAGAAATAGCATAATAAATTAATAATATTACATACAACGTAATAATAGCGGATACCCTGGAAATACAAATCTATACAATGATAATTTTACATACAAGGTGTAACAAAATACCCAAATAATATTTAATGGGGTCGATTAGACCATCAAACTGAACAAATTTCACTACGGAGACAATGTCCAAAAATAAAAACAGCTGTCCCATACCTTTGAGTCGAGTAGATACTACCTACTGTAGTTTTGTATAAAAAAGCATATTTCTTTATTGTTACGACAGAATTTCTATACAGGGTGTAAGGAAAAGTATAATTAACCGTTAAACCACATATTCTACCCATCAAACTGAACGACTTTTACTATAGAGCAAACCGGTCAGAACAAAAAAAAACTGCGGTTCCATATGTTTTGAGTCAAGTAGGCATTGCTGTTTAGTATGCACATTTAACAGCATTTCTTTATTGCGCTGGTTTGCTCCCATAGCACTGAACAACTTTTAGTTCAGTTTGATGGGTAGACCATGTGGTTTAAAGGTTAATGATACTTTTCCGTACACCCTGTATAGTCTTTCTTAGTATGCCGACGGTTTTTTAAGAGGACGATGAGATCTTCAAACTAATCGATGGGACTAACATTGATTTTTGCGATATAGATGTGTTTCTCGTATAAAAAGTTGTTGAGTTTTATGGTTTGATCATCCCTTTAAAATACTTTCAGCTAATTTTGTTGGACCTTATATGTATACTTGCAAAGAAAATAGAACAAGGTACATTTAATAAATTCAAAATTCTAGATAGGAGCATGTGATATATGTAATTAATTGTAAATAACATCAACTCTATTTACACTGGAAGAGATGTTCACAAAATAATGACTGTTTAAAGCACTCGCGAATAGTTAACGATGGATTAGACGTGAAGCAGTCAGTTAATAACAGATAGTGTCTAATATATTTTGCTAAGACAACTGGAATATAATATTTGAATCTATCGTTCTCATTCTTAGACTACTTATATGAGAACTAGTTACGCGTGTAATTCTACTAAGAAAATTTTCTGACACTTTTTGCGGGGGGCGAGGTAGCACGAGATACGCAACTTTGAATTTTATTCCATTCGTTTAGATTCTAATTTTGAATGTTAAAAATCATGAAAAACAGTGTCGTGTGAACCCCAAACGTCATATGTTCGAAATTATTGTTCCGCAATTATAGGCTGTCGCGTTTAGTGATAAGGTATAAAATTGGATGTAAATGCGTAAGATTTTTTGATCTTGCACGTTGGCAGAGGGGAAATGCTAAGGCGAGGCGGGTCTGCATATAAGTAGTCTAAGTTCTCATTATAATAGTAGCCGGTAGTGTACTGGACACCGATAAGGTCTTCTGTTGAACGTTCCTTCACTGACGGACCTGTTAAGGAATACTTTAGAACACAGCGGCACGCGGCAGCGGCAAGTAAAAATAAATACTATGCCTTTCTATGACATGACTAGTGTCCGACGAAGCTTCGGCTTCTGAAACTTTAGGCGAAAAAAGCACCTTCTGCCCCCCTGCACACATACGGCTTCGGTCAAAATCTGCCGAGATTTGACCGAAGCCACCTAATTTGTTAAAATGTTATAATTTCTTTTTATCTAGACTTCTTTAGCCGTGACTCCTGCTCATGTTTTTCAGCAAAAATTACACAAAAACATGAAACAAAATGGCGTCGCCCCATACAATTTGGTTTTAGAGCAAGGTGGCGAACAATAAGTGAAGCTGTTTTGTTTTCTTTGTAGCAGGAGATACGCCCTTATACACGTTGGCAACAAAATGGAAGTACATATATATTTTGCATTGTTATTATTTTTTTTTAGTCAGGAATTCTAGTATTTCTACTTTTAATTACGTTAATTCTGTGTTAAAAATAACTTGTCGCTGTCGCGGCCGATACCGCGGTGTCGTAAACTCTACCTTAATGTTTGCGGGAGTCAATGAAAGCAAACTCCACACAACCTTTCGTTACGAATGTCATTGGAGCTGGTCCATGACAATCAGTGATGCTCTTTCTAATCCGATTTTATTATTAAAATAAAGTAAGGTTCAAGCAAGTCATTCATTTACATAATATTTCAAAGTAGTAATTCATTTAAATATTTCATAACCAGCTCATTCCATGTCAGATTCACAAAAGATATGTATGAACAGTTTTAGTACTATTTTGCGGGTACCTTATGGTAATTGACGGCACATAGCAATGAGCATTCGTCATAAAATAAACCATAAGCAAGATGGTTAAAATGCGTAGATTAAAAAATGCAGTACTGCATTATAAAACAACAACAAAATTATCATAGATACCAGAATCATTCAGCCTCCGTTCCTGATAGTCCATTTGCGAGGAGTGGGCTTCCTCGACTCGAAAATAATAAAAACAATAACTAGATTTTGCCCGCGACTTCGTCCGCACCTTCTCCCGTTATCATAGCGAGATAAAGTTTATACTCGTACCAGTTTTTAAGTATAATTATAAGCTTTTAAACGTGACAAGTTTCATCAAATCGGTCCAGTAGGTTTTATGTGATGCTCGAATAAACAGACGGGAAAAAAATCCAAAAATGTATTGTAATTGATTCTTAATTCTTGTACGATAGACAATTTGATTTGATTAACATATATCACTTTCACTTGTATGAAAATACGGTTTAGAACCTTTTTTTAATAGTGGGTTTTCATTCAGGAAGAGCGGCTGGCAGAATCTGATATCTATAAAATATTTTACTCCTATTAAACATACAGATTACAATAGACTTAATATCTTTGGCTCGGTGCAACTAATGGCCAATGACACTGAAAATACAGAATAAAATATTGATAATAAAACATTGCCTATATCTCTATAATCTATCCTTCTCGACACCCACTAGCACCATTATCCTTACACGTGCAAATCGTTCATTGGACATTGTAAAGTTACGAACCGGTCGCACCGCCCAAGCTCACTATCAGAATCTCCTGGATATCTCTTATTCAATAATAGATATTTGCGCGAACCCTATTAGCGCCTTGTCGTCAAACTCCTCGTTGGGACCGGCTGAATTCTGTAAAAAACATTATTTCGTTAATCAATTTTAATCAAACTATTAAAACCTGCATAGTGCGAGTCAGTCGCACACGGAGGGTTCAGTACCACCATAGAATATTTACCAAAAACTTTTGATTTTTCCGGGATTCTTAGCGCAAGCCCGACACACACTTGATCGGTTTTTATTTGTTGTTGTACCTTAGAGAATGCTGTATAATCATACCAAGTTTGACGTTTGATGTATTGCCGTTTTTACGATATGGTGAAAAAACAAAAAACCTTGAAAAAAACACGTTTCTTGTATGAGGACACCCCTTAATTTTTTACTTATAAAATATTTTTAAGTCTTCAAATCCAATATAAAGAGACACATTCTGTGAAAATTTCAACTGGCTACCTATTACGGTTCAGAAGATACAGCCCTCTGAAGCTAAGACGGACGGATGGATAGGGTAGACTTCTGAATACCTGAACCTGTTTTCACCCTTTGGGTACGGAACCTTAAAAACGAGATAATCTTACCAAATGGAATGTAACGGCCTTGGGCGCTGTAGTCGACAGCGACTGGGCCTCCAGCAGCTTCTCCAAGTTAACAGATATAGAGACAGAGTCCTGAGGGTCTACCAGACCAGCGCCGACCAGCTCAGCTGCAATCCCTTCCCCCGTGTCCTTGCCCATTATGAACTCGAAACGTATGTCGTTCAACTCACGCCGGGAATTCCTGAAATGGAAACGGAACGAATCAATTAAGAAAATTTTGGATAATGTAAACTGTTGTCCTATTGGAGTCAAGCTGCAACTCGAACTGAGAAAGATCAGAGATGCATACATACATACACAGTGTGTAACAAAGCACCCTATCGTGGATTTAGAATGATAGCATATAGCATAGCATATGCTCACGATTATATCCCCCGAGGGGGTTCTCGTAGTCAGAGATATTCTGAAACCTCAGAACATCCACGTTTCACTAGAAGTACCGAAACTCTGTCCAGTGTGACGGGGAGTAAGCCCGTCGCAACTTATAATGGACAGTGGGTACAATACATGCCTCGAAATTGAAGCATGCATGCATTTCCTCACGATGTTTTCCTTCACCAAAAAGCCAGTGGTGTTACAAATCGTACATAAATTCCGATAAATTAATTGGTACGAGTCGGCCTGGACGGGGATCGAACCATATCGCCTCCTGCACGTTAGGCAAGGTTACTCGCCACTGGACTACCACGGCTTAACTGGACCACCACGGCTTTAGAATGATAATGGATACCAATCTTCCTTAAAAGCATGGAAACACGAAAATTGGCCATGGCGGTCGGTAATGTTCAACATTCTTTCGTACGTCGATGATTCAAACTTTTGGTTTGTCCCTTTCTGTCAGAACAAAAATAAAATCAAAAACTCTTTTTTTTTATTTTCATTGTTGGATTAGAAAGGGACAAACCAACAACGACGTTGAAAACGTACGAAGGGTTGAACATTACCGACCGCCATGGAGTATTTTCATGTTTCGCCGCTTGTAAGGCAGTCTGTATTCCCCCAATACCTATTTCCAGCTTCCTGACCTTAATAATATTTAAAAAGGTTGTATAGTATAGACTATCAAACTGTACAACTTTCACTATGGAGACCACAACGACAAAAAATAAAAAAATCTGCTGTTTCATACAAACCTGCAGTAGGTACTCGACTCAAATGTATGAGACATTGATAAACAAAAGATAACTAACCTCAACCTTAATACTAGATTTATGACTGGGGGCTCGATCTCCGTCCTATCGAACTTAGCTGCAACTTCCTGGAATAAAAATGTAATAGCTATAGTAGGAACAAAGCTAAACATCTTTAAAATTTGTATTTTAAAACTGTGCCAAAAAAAAAACAGCTTGAATAGCGGATGAAATTCTCCATACTAAGTGGCATAAGAAAAAGCTCAAAATCGCGTCTCAGAGACGGCGCTGACTCCTTGCCCGCGAGTAGATGTATTGCCAATATAGGCTAAGACATTTTGTTTAGTCTTCCAATATTATGAACCAAACCAACTACGTAAGAGAGGTAGCTTAGGTAACTAAAAAGAGCAGTAGATCCGAAATTGTTGATGCAATAATTACGAAATTATGCTCATAACGAACTAGAATGTACTAAATTCCGGTGAACACTTAGTATGGAGAATAGCACTCTTCTTGCCTCTTTTACTCTATGCACGAACTTTCAGTTATGTAGGTTAGGCCCACCACACATTCCCACCGCTGTAACTCCTGTAAACCAGGATCAACAGAGGCGACCATTCACAACACTATATAGACAATGAAATCCAATGAGCCCGGGGGATTCACACATTGCCGTTGATATTCCAGTCCTTTCAAATATCCTCTGTCACAAAGCAGTAATGTAAAACAAGTAAGCACATTTTAGCGGTCCCGTTAAAGCGCACTGATGCGAAGTCATATAATAACGAAGTCATTTTATTCCAGGTACAATTTGGATAACGTTTTATTTTCTTTTATTGTTTAAATTCTATATACAATACAGTATCTTTTTTTACCATTCTATGCCGATTTTTGTTAATTGTTGTTTATAATAATCATTAAAGACATTTCCAGCGATGTTTTCTTGCTACTTCTTACATTTATTGATGTTTATTCAACAAAATAACTGTCCCTCAAAATTATATTGCGTTGCTTAAAAAAACAACTGTGTTACCGTTATTAGCAAATAACGGCAACTTGCGGCAACCTGGGCTAGCAATAAACTCCAGGTTAAGTTGGAAACCCATGATTTTTTGTATAGGAAAACAATTTAGAGATCTATTTTATCCGGAGTTAATTGCTAACCCAGGTTGACTCAAGTGGGGCTTAGTATAGTATTTTACTATAATTCCTACGTTTGTCTAAGACTGGTTTCTTATTCGGTAGCTACTGATAACAGTTTTATTTTTGAAATTTACCTATTTTACTAACAAAATCGCCTTTGTTCCGTTGCCTTTGAAGGCAGGATTATGGTAATTTAAATAAAATAATGACCCAATTATTCTTTCGAACCCTGTACCTCATCTTCACTGGCACTGCCGCTGGAGTCAGCAGGCAGGAGCTCGTTCATGGGCCTCTTGTCCTCGCCGGTGGAGATGTCCTCGTCAGAGTCCGGGGCCTCGGGCGCCTCCTCTTCCTCCTCGCTCCACACCCACTCCCCTGTCACCGTGCGGTGTAGCCGGCCTGAAGTACCCTGTTGCCTTTTACTTGCCTACAATCATAAAAGAGTTCCGTGACTAACTGGCTAACTGACTGTCAGACAACGCACAACCTAAACCGATGAAGATAGAAACATGACATTTAGAATCTATATTATACAGAGATTTAGGGAGCATTAAGGATTTTTCGAAAATCTACCCCTAAAAGGATTCCACGCGGACGAAGTCGCAAGCTCGTACATCATATAAGGAGTGAAATTGAAATCATTGGCATCCTTTTAAACTAAGAGTCTACCCATAAAACTGAACAAATTTTTCTATGGGAGCAAACAGAACGTAGCATAAAAAATATCTGCAGTTCCGTACTAAACTGCAATGCCTACTCGACTCAACTGTATGAAACAGCAGTTTTTTTTGCTACATTCGGTTTGCTCCCATAATAAAAGTTGTTCTGTTTGATGAGTAGACTCTTAGTTTAAAAGGATGCCAATGATTTCAATGTCATCCTATAAACTTATAAAACCGTTCCTTGACGGACTGACAGACAACCCACAGCCTAAACCACTGAAGTTAGAAACATGGAATTTTGAACACAAATTCTACAGCGCATAGTAGACGTACACCAGGGATTTCGGCGGCTTCCCATACTAAATGTCATTTTTGTATGGTCCGGCCGGTGGTCGCCGTCGGGCAATGTGTCTCAACCCTAATGTGTCTCATCTCTAACAGCTACTTCGAATGTCATGAGATCTATTGATAACGTACTGGCGCGGCGGTAGCATGACATGAGCGGCGCGGAATATAGACATTAGAAATGTTGGATTTCGATGAAATTTGGCACACAGATAGAATATGCTCTGGAATAGTATACTTTTTTATTGTCACGGGCGACAGCAATAGTCAATAAATCTCAATATAATTGAATGAGCTTAAGTACCTTATTCACCCTAGTTTCCATACTAGGGCCTATAGCGACTAGAGTTTGTGTCAAGTACTTTCGATCCTTAGCTTTCTTGAAGAATGGATGTTTCAACAATTCCGTGGCTGTTGGTCTCTTTGTAGGATCTTTCTGTAAACAATCTACTATCATTTTCCTAAATGTTTTCCCATAAGCCTTATACTGCTCCTTCTCTTCAGCACCTGAAAATAAATTATATAAATTAAACTGCTGAAGATATCCTGTGTAAGTAAACATGTCGAAAGAAGAGTGGAGAGTGGCGCCGCTTGGCGTCGGTGGTGTGGGTCACTGTCTCGACACCAATTATACAATTTTTCAGATGGAAATCATTTCTGGACTCTAGACTTACGCCAATGCACCCCGAAACTCATGTCTTCTCTCGCTCTAGCTCTCACAGCTGCAGCTGTAACGGCTATTGATACACACAAACAGCTCAGACACAGGTCTGGCCACAGCGAACTCGTGGTGCTGTAAAATTTCGAGCTCCCTTTGCTCGCTCGTTTAGATAAATCGTTGAGCAAGTGCATTCTTTGGTAACTTTAAAATGCTACAAATAATAATATGAAATGAAAAACGAGATAAAATTCCAAACAAACCAAATGTCGTAAAGGGTGTTAAAGTACGTACTTACCTGTATCTAAATTAGGCGGATCATTCTGCAACGTCAACATCAAAACCTTCATTGGTGGATATTTATGATAGGGTGCAGTGCCTGTTGCCATTTCTATCGCTGTGATTCCGAATGACCAGATATCTGCTTTGAAATCATAGCCATGATCCTGTAATTATGTATTACCAATTTAATCACTTAATAAATTTGACACTACAATTTATAAAAGCCCCGCTTGATTACATACAACTGCTTACACCATATTGGTTCAAACATCGTGAGGAAACCTGCATGCTTCAATTATGGGCTCAGCCCCCGTCACACTGGACAGAGTTTCGGTACTACTGGTGAAATGTGGATGTTCTGAGGTTTCAGAATATCTCTGACTACCCCCTCTGGGAATATTGTCGTGAGCATATAGCTAGCTAGATTCAAAAAACCGATCGACAAACTCGCGCACCAAGTCCGTACAACCGCCTAAAAATGTGTTTTCACCCGGACCCTTAGCGCGAACCCGATTCACACTCGGCCACTTTTTATTATTTGTAGTTTTACTGTTGTGTAGAGTTTCACCAAGTTTGACGCTTGTCTGTATTACCGTTTAAATAACCGAGAAACCTAAAAAAAAATACCGAGAAAAATCAAAATCGTTGGAAAAAATAATTTCTTGTATGTTAACCTCTCCTCATTTTTTACTATTTGTATTTTTTAATCCTCCATTATACAGGGTGTAAGGAAAAGCATCATTAACCATTAAACCACATACTATACCCATCAAACTGAACAACTTTTACTGTGGGAGCAAACCGATCAGAATAAAAAAAATATCTGCTGTCCCAAACTAACCTGAAATACCTACTTGATTCAAATGTATGGGACAGCTGTAATTTTTTTTTGGTTCTGACATGTTTGCTCATATAGTAAAAGTTGTTCAGTTTGATGGATAGAGTATGTGATTTAAAGGTTAATGGTACTTTTCCTTACACCTGTATAACCTGTATAACATATTTTGAGAAAAAATTCCATGAATCCATAAAAAGCTCATTTATTTAATAATAAATCTTTCTCACTTGTTCCATGACTTCAGGTGCCATCCAGCAAGGGGTACCAACAAAAGTATGCCTAACTTTTTGCCTGGACATGTCTCTGCCAGTGGCCAGCCATGCTGATACACCAAAATCTGCTATTTGTACAGTACCATCTTCACCTAACAAAATGTTACCAGCCTTTATATCCCTGAAAATTTTATAATTACATTTAAGTACTATTCATTTAAGTTTATGTTTCCATAAAACAGAAGAGATAATTTAAATTAATTTTTGATAAGTATAAAATTTTAGTATTGTTATAAAATAGTCAAAAATAGAGTAACAAATAATAATATTGGATTGGGAAAAGCGGTTATGAACAGAAAGTCAAAACCATACAATTGGAATAATTGTTTTAATCTGTTGCTTGGTGAAATATACAGGGTGTAAGTGACAGCCTAGCAAACAACTTTCACTATGGAGCCTACCTCAAGAAACACGAAAAAAATCTGCTGTCCCATACAAAACTGCTGTACCTACCCAACTCAAACGTATGGGGCAGCACCATAGTGAAAGTTTTTCAGTTTGATGGTCTGAGTTGACCGTTTTAGTATTTGCTAGGCTGTCACTTACATCCTGTATATCCCTTTAATGATTGAAGTTTAATCTGGCTTCATGCTCTAATCTAAATAAAGCAATGGAGTCAGTAACAGTAACACATAAGATGATTTCGCAAACAATAAAATGGTCGCCTTGCAATAATAACTGATTGCACTAAAGAAGACAAAACAAAGCAAAGTGCTTACTGCTGATTTTTTGCTGATACATAATTAAATTAAGACTTATGAATCTAAAGTACATTCACAAAATGCAAACGAATCTACTTATTATTCGCCATGCTCATTCTTCTTAACATTTTAGAAGTCAAAAGAACATAATAGTTACGGAAAAAATAACTAGTTGTGAAATAAAACATATTTTATGGTGCAAAGGAAATCACAAAAGCAAAATTTATGGTCGTTTATAAAATAAGTCTTCCAAAAGTACATTGTAATTCTTTACAAATAACATATTTATACAATGTAACTATATATTAAGATAGTAATTTTACAACATTTCATACATTTTAACATAGATTTATGTTTTCCATATTGTTGGGCTGGAAACAAAGTGATAACATCGCTGCTTCATTGGTATACAAATCCGCAGAATGTATACTAGAAAAAATGACAATGTTCACAGAACTTCCGACGGACAGGACAAATCACATATGCTCAATAGAGTTTAGTTCGCATCCTATACACTTGCAAATATTTTGTGGAGAACATATACAAGGTGTTACAAAAGTAAAAATAAACATTTAAAGCCTTTTAACCATTAGACTGAGATGGTTTTAACATAAGATGGTTTAGACCATTAAACTGAACAACTTTCACTATGGGACCAAAATCGAAATCGCGAAAAAAAATCTGCTGTCCTATACATTTAGCACGAGATTTGTAGTTTTGTAGTTTAGTATGGATCATCCGTTTTTTTTTCGCGACTTCGATATTGGTCCCACAATGAAAGTTGTTCAGGTATTTTTGTAACACCTTGTATATTACATAAGCACTTAGACAATTTAGAATTCTCATCTCACACATCATTCACTGCTGGAGTCCCACATTTACCGCACCACCACATTAATTACTGTGTCTGTCTAACAGGGTAAACTAGGAAAGAATGGGGACTTCATTGATTTAATGAGTAAATTAATTTGGTCGGGTTTTTGGGTGTCCTCTAACTACCCGCACGAGGAATATAGTCGTGAGCATATGCTATACTATTGTATAAAATTCGACAAGAGAAAAGTATATTTTAATTTTTTTTAGTAAGGGTGTGAAAGTAAATCAGAAATTCAAACCTCCCTAAGACCAAATGGTAGTATGAATGCTTGCAAATCATTAGAATACAGTATTCAAAATAAGTAATGCTATACCTGTGAATTTGTCCATTGCTGTGGAAATATTCAAGCCCTTTCAGAACTTCTTTAAGCACTGTAGCTATGGTTGCTTCATCAAACACACCATGCCTACAATTTGTCACCTTAATTTTATGCTTTATTACGTCTAAGAGACTGCCACCTGAAATATCATTAAATGTATGAATAACAAATCATTACTACATGTTATTACAAATGGAATAATGATAGGGAAATTAAAAATGAATATGTGTAAGTGTGAAATTAATTAGGTATCTATAGAGTCCTTCTTAATATGCTGACACTTTTTAAGGGGATGACCAGACCATCAAACTGAACAACTTTCTCTATGGCACCAACATCGAAATCGCGATATAAAAATCAGCTGTCCCATACATTTGGCTCGAGTAGGTTTGCAGTTTTGTATGGAAAATATGTTTAATTTTTCGCGATTTCGTTCTCGATGCCATAGAGAAAGTTGTTCAGTTTGATGGTCTGATCATTCCCTTAAAAAAGTGTCAGCATATTAAGAAGGACCCTGTATGTGACATTATTTTTAATAAAACATTTTGAGTTTGAATCGTTTCAAATCTGGCATGATTATGGGAGAATTAAAACACTTGAATAATAAAAAGAGTAAACACAATGATCTCACCTTCAAGCAGCCTCAATACAAGCCATAACTCATCATGAACTACGAAACTAGTATAGTATGTCACTACATTCTCATGGTTACAACTTGACATGGCCTGGAAAATAACAAACACCTGTTTAAATATGTACTTACTACTTAGACCATATAACTAGGGACCAGTCTCGCATTAGCATTCCCCTCTGCCAAGATACAAGATTCATGATCATGTACATTTACATAAAATTACCTTACCTTATCACTAAACGAGACAACCTAAAATTGCAGAATAATAACTTCAAACTAGTCTCGTTTGTGGTTGACACGAGACAATTTTTAACAATCAAAATTAGGATCTAAAGTAATGGAATAAAATCCAAAGTAGCGGATTTCATGCTACCTCGTTCCCCGCAAAAATGGTCAGAAACATCATTACAACAACAACAACAACATAACATGCGTAACTCATCTATTATACCACTTTTTGTATGTTTTGCAGTTATAGGCTGTCTCGCTTAGTGATAAGGTAAATATAAATATATAAATATATCAGGTAAGGATAAATGAATCTATGATTAATTAATTTTGTATCGTAGCAGAGGGAATATGCTGATGCGAGGCTGGTCCCTAGTTATATTGTCTAAGAGCCTATAGGTTTCCACTGGAGGACAAAAGCCTCTCACAAATAAGGGCCATACTCCACCACGCAGGCCAAGTGCAGGTTGGTAGAGACATGTTAGTTGTCAACTAGCCCGCACACGGGCAGGAAGTAAAATAATGTTATTTATATATGCGACCCGATAGCCCAGTGCTGGTAACTACTGGCGAAACGTGGATATTCGGAGGTTTCAGAATAACTCTAGACTACCTCCTTGGGGAATATTGTCGTAAGCATATGCTGATGCTTATGCCGATAGCTCAGGCGGCTCGGCAGTGAACCTGTGTGATGTGCCGAGGGTCGCAGCTTCGAATCCCATCAAGGGCAAATATTAGTATGATTAATATTAATATTTGTACCCGAGTCATAGATGTTTGTATCTATATATGTATTCTATATCATTGTCTAGTCATCATAATACAAGTCTAGGCTAGATTCTGGTACTTTAATTGTGACTAGATAATTTATGTGACAATGTCTAAGCTATTTATTTATTATTATTTATTTATTTAAATAATAGAACAAAACACTGATTAAATAATTGAATTAAATTGTACCTGAATCTCTTTCAGAAGCTCGTCCATAGAAGTGTTCCATTTTTCCAAGTTGATCCTCTTTATGGCACACTTCTCATTCCTGGGCTTGCAGTAGGCACCGAACACGACAGCCGTTGCGCCCACACCTTAAATAACAACCAATTGAAGTAAATATGCTGAAGAATATAGAGATATCATTGAAGACGTTTACGTTTAAAGGTGAGGCGAAGACCTAGATCCATGTTAGGTATCGATATAGTTTACTTAAAAATTAAACTACAATAACATGTAACAAACAGACAGAGAACTATTTATTAATCCTAAAAAATAATACCATATTGCAAGAAATCATGAAAATTATTTCATTGACACTTCAGAAAACATATGTAATTTGACAGCTGGATATCAAATGCCGCATTGGATATTCTGTATTTGTGTATTTACGTAGTCAAACAATTAATGAGATAAAATAAAATGAAGGTAATATTAAGATTACTGTTTTGTGTTACTTACCAATGACGTCGCGTAAATCATAATCATCTTGACTATTGGGCCACGGAATCGATGCATTTACGCTGGCGGCCATTTTGCGAGTGAATAAATTTCCGATACCGACCACTACGGCTGTTCCTATTGAGAGGCGCGCAGTCCGCGCACAAGATGAAAATATTTGGTGATCACACGCTCCAAATGATTTCTAGAAAAAATCTTAAACGGTTTTTCCATTGTAAAATATCTATAAATAGGTAATTAATCAATTTAAGTATTCCGTTTTATTATTTTTTAGATAATTTGGGAACTGCGCCCTCTATCGTAAAAATGTGTTAATGATTTGGTTGGTTCTCTTCAGTTTCAGTGCTTAACAACCTTGGGATCACTAGATGGCGCTATAAGGCTGTTCCAATCTACTTATCGAGCTTTCAAAATGTAAATAAAGGCACATGTAGGTAAGGACGCTAACAAAATTATTTTAATCGTAAAAAAAACTATTACACAGGGGAAGTTAGTTAGGGCAAAGCGGGTAAATTGTATCCCATCAAAAACATTTCGTGTAAAAAAGTGATCTCATATTCATAAGCCAAGCCTTGAACTTAAGACTTGAATACCGTAAAACTCCCTAACTTCGTCTGAGTTTTGACACATTTTTGACTTTGGCGCTGAAATTTACAGCTTATTTTGCCAGCACGATCCTTCCTCTTAGGCCAGCACTGATTTAAAAAGTACTCTATTAAGTATTAAAACTTGACTACAGCTACAGACGAAATTCACTCTCAATTTGTAGGTCTAAAGGCTTAAAAAGCGATCGTAAAGTTAGGAGGCGAAGTTTAGTAATTTCGTCTAACTTCACCTATGGCACAGAATAAGTACTAGCCTATGCTATGTAACTCCCGTATATCAAAGTATCTGTTTATGACATTTGTTACAATTACGGCAAGACTTCTCGGGATTTCCATATAAACATGGTGATTCGGCTAGGGTTGTCAAAAATATTCAGCCTTATCCGACTAGACACAAATAAAAGAGAGGTTTGTGTTAAGAAAAAAATAATCGAACTGAAAGCACACAAGTTACGTAATATTTAAAATTTAATATGCCTTAATATGTGATTTATGTTTTTTTTAATACGGATTTAAATACCTACCTATATTATATGAAATACTAGCTGTTGCCCGCGACTGAGAGAATTTAAAAAAGTATCCTATTAGTCGGGGAAATCTACGGATTTTTGTATGGAGTAGGTTGCATTAATTGCACTTTTGGTGAAAATTTGGAATATAGTAGATACATACCTGAAAAACATAAATTCTCAATAATCCCCGATTTTTTAAGTTGTATTATAGAATAATTAAGGCATTTACAAAACATTAAATTTAGGTATGAACAAAAAATTGAAAACTGGTGATTTTGTACAGGATGGCTTCGTTCAATACGTTTTACTTATAACAATAATAATCCACGGTTAATATCGTTAATTTGGGTAGATATTTAATATTTTGTAAGTCTTCAAAAATTATGACCTCAAAACTAAATTATTTACTGTTTGTTTTTACACATTAAATTTGCCTTTTGATAATTAACTGTCTCTATTGCTGGTATGCTGGTCGAAATATTTTTAGAAATAAGCTTGTACATTAATATCGATTTTAAGGTTCCTGAGCCTATATAACCACGAAATCTCGACAAAAGTGTTATAAACTAACAGTAATATTATTTCAAACACAATTTACTAAAGTGTCTTTAATGCAATCTCAAACCTTATTTTTCCTAGACTATATGTGTGAATCCAGAATAGAAATTCTATCAGTGTGCCAAATTTCATCCCAAACTTGGCAACTGACCATGTTGAAGCAGGTTGAAGCTTTTTAAATTCAGGCGAAGTTTAGGTACATACCAAAGAGATTATACCTAATAGAGTGAGCCATACCAATTGTAAAGTGTCTACTTTTTTTGACGTTTAGGTTTGAGTGTGTGGTGTCAAGTAGTATGGACAAAAGGCACCAAGTGAAATTATGGCCTTATGTTTACGGTCACTTTTCACACACACTAGCTCAAAAAGAAGTGGACAGCCGCATAAACAAATATCTATAGTTCCATCTCCTTCTACTATTAAAGGTACGTCATAAGACAAAAGAGACCAACTACAATCGTAAATTTATGCGGACTCTATGGAGATCCTTCCTCTTAGAGCTAAGACTAAAAAAATCGTCTCTGAATCTCGGCCTAAGAGTCTACCCAACACACTGCTCGGAGCAAACCGATCGGAGAAAAAAACATCAGCTGTTTCATACTAAACTGCAATGCCTACTCGACTCAAATGTATGCAACACAACAACTAATTGTTTTCTTGCTCCGGTCGGTTTGCTGCTATACTAAAAGTTGTTCAGTTTGATGGGTAGACTCTTAGTTTAGAAAGTAAAGTAAGTAAGGTAAAGTACCTTTAAATGTTGTTGTCCTAATCTCTTACATACATACCTGTCTGAAAACTCCAGTGACGCCCGCCGAAATAGAGTCATTGTGAGCACTGTTGACAAAATGATCAAATTATAAAATACTATAGTTAACCCGCACAAATTAGATACTAGATTTTAAGTCAGATCATAAGCTATCAAACAAAAAATGTTTCATCAAAATCGGTTCATTAGTTTTCGCGTGATGCTCGCACAAAGAAACAGAAAAAAATTCTAAAAAAGGGTATTTGGAGACAGGGACATATAAAAACCAAATCGTTATTTTTTTTGTAAATATCTTCAATGTACAGACACACTTCTGTAAAGATTGAGAAACTCAACGATATTTTAAATACTTTCTTAAGTAACTATACTCCATTCAAAATAGCACCGAAATTTTAAGGCTTTGTTGCATAACAGAAACAGAGATTTGAAACACTCACACTCAGTTGCAGGAACGCTCATTAAAGTTAATCCTCCATTAAATCTCTTGGTAGCTTTTACTACGTAAACGAGACTAAATGTGACAGCAACAGATTTAATGAAGGATTAACTTTAATGACCGTTTCTGCACCTATCGCTTAATCTCACTTATTCTTAGAACAGATTTTGCCAGAAAGGTATATAAAGGTATTTTGGTACCTATCAGAATTGGCCAGAAAGCTAAATAGGAATCGGAAATCTTGTCGTCCTTATTTGGAATGAAGTATAGGTATAAAAACATGGCTATTCAAGGAATATTCATCCTTTTTCTCATAATAACAAGTGACGCAGAAAGGACAATTTTAATTAAAAAGAATTGTTCAATAAAAATAAATATCAGTAGGTAGGTACTTGAATCGGCACGGGATTAAAACCTTCATTTAGTTAATTCGTAGGCTGATTTAATTTCTGCTGATTAATATTGACGGGAACAATCAGAAAAAGCACCGCTGATAACACCGGTCCCTAATCTCACTGATGTTAAATCTGTCCACTAATACTGAAAAATTTACTTATTGCTATGTTAACTAGATATGGACATACCTTTTTTCTACGAATAAGATAAATAATATACCTATACTACATTTCAAATAAGGACGAATGGATTTTCTGGTTCATATATAGCTTTCTGGCCAATTCTGATTTGCAAATGAAATTTATTTATTAGAATGATACTTATACTATCCGACATATCTTGGACGGTACAAAAGCTGTTCTAAGAATAAGTAAGAGTAAGTGTTTCAAATCTATGTTTTAGTAATCCAAAATAGCCTTAAAATATCGTTGCTATTTGAAATGGAGCATAAGTAGGTAAGTGTAATGTATCTCTATTGATTTGACTCCCAAACAAAGGTATATTTCGGAGCGCGCTCCATACAAACGAAGTCTGGTGATATTTGCAATACTAACTAATTAAGGGCCTATGTCGAAAAATAATTGAAGCGAAATGGGTGTGGCGTGAATCAGAAACAATCTATACATTCAATATAGCAACGAAATTTTAAGGCTATTTCAGCAATGAATGAAAGCGCTAGCGTGCTCGTGGATACATTTTAAGAATCTTGTTTTGGTAGTAAGTAGGTAGGGAGAGTGTGCCCGTGCGGTGGACTGAGATCCAGTTCAGTAAATTTTAAAAACAAGTTATTTAATATTTTGACAAAAATTACGTATTTTGAAAACATGATTATTCGATTCTGCTCTCGATTCTAAACAAACTACTTTCTAGTTTTGCGTTAATTCATTAACACGTTGTATAGAAACCTATTTAAAACATTTCGAGATCCACAATATTCTCCACGAACAGATTATCAGATGTTTTTTACGAAAACACTTCTCTAATTAATTATAACGGTTTGTGTCAATAATTTTAGAGATATAAAAGGGAGCATGACTAAAATTAATTCACAAAAGTGAAACGTCTAGTTCGGGCTGGTTTAAAAAAAGAATTTCTGAAATAGATAATCATGTACCATCTAAGGGATATCACGCTAAAGGTAAGCTTCCCTTAGATAATAAGGTTTTACCCAGGGCTACCCTAAGGCTAATTAGGTTGCAGCCTAGGGGGCGAGGATCGGGGGGCCGCGCTGTCTTCGCATGCACTAATCTAGCATCATTGCATGTACTCTACCTTACGGACAAATCACTAAAACTAAATGCGCTTGGGAGTCCCTGATTTTGACAATAAGTGATAGCGCGCACGAGCAACTTTGTCTCCGCAACTAATTTGTCTCTCATAGGGTTTGTATGAAAACTCTCGTCGTTACACATGCGTGCACTGTCATACAACATAGACTTGATGTGAGAGACAAATTAGTTGCGGAGACAAAAGTTGTTCGTGCGCGCGGGTTATGGTAGTAACATATAATATCATTGGCGCGCGGTGTCTAAATTTTGATTTTGGTCGTATAATGCGTGAGGTGCTTTGTACGGTCAGCTTAAAAAATGTCTTGCCTCCCTATGTTAGCTTCGCTTGCAGATCGATCTGAAAACTTTTATAGGTACTATGAACCATGTTAAAATTTTCATTCTCGTAAACAAAGTCAAAACTAATATTCTACGTTTTAGGCCGACCGTAACACATCTGGCGGGGGCGAGGCGCGTCCTCATAATTAGCCTAGGGCGGTCAGAACTCTTGATCAGTCGCTGATGGTTTTACCAGATGAATAAATTAATAAATAATATAAAAATACGGAAGTAAGAATCTCCGGGTGCTTCATGTGTACACCAATAGGCTTCGAAACGTTGGGTTCTTGGGGTCCAGAAGCCAAAATGCGTCTCCACGAGACCACCGCGGTGACCGAAGACCCAGCAGCTTCCTTGGCCAAGCCAGCATGCTAAGGGACATTGTCTTGCGGGCATGCACCCACGTTGAGGTATTGGCAACCTCGACGTTGTCAATTTCATACAAAAGTTTGACGCAGTTTACCTACGCGTAATAAAAGTTATATTGAATACAGGTGAAATTGATATCATTAGCATCTTTTTAAACTAAGATTCTACTCATCAAACTGAACAACTTTCACTATGGGAGCAAACAGATCGGAGCGAAAAAAATCAATTGTCGCATAAATTTGAATGTCGACTAGCTAGGCATTGCAGTTTAGTATGAAACAATAGTTTTTAATTGTCCTCATCGATTTACTATGGTAAATAATATTTACGTAAATAATTTCAAAGATTATATCCCGCAAGCTTTTTATACTTCATTCCAAATAAGAATGAAAAGGTTTTCCGATTCCTAATTTAGCTTTGTGTCCAATTCTGATTAGCAAATATATTGTTTATCAGAAAGATCAACTATCCGACATATCTTCGACGTTACTATAGCTGTTCTAAGAAGTGTTTCAAATCTCTCGATTCTGTAATTCAATATAGACTTAAAATGTCGTTGCTATTTGGAATGGAGTATATAGTTAATATCTACATTAGGTTGGCTCATTTATTGCTCTTGTTGTGTGTTAGTGTTATGCATCTACCTAAATGATAGCCGATGCGGCCGTTCCGGACCGTTTTTTCTTCAACAAGAAATCAAAGCCTCTACGTAACTATTAAATAATCTGTGCCTGTACTCCACAACTCACCTAGTCCCAACATTTTTGAAAAGCCCCCTCTTCTCTGGTACTGGCTCTAAACGAAATGTCCCGCGATGTTTTCTTCTTACTTCTAATGATCGAGTTCTGTAAAACGTAATATGTATTTGTGGTTATCAAGTTCATCATCCTCATCATCAGCCTATACAAGGTGTTAAAAAAGTAACAATAAATATTTCAAACTCTTAAGGGGATTGTTTAGACCATCAAACTGAACAAGTTTCACTGTAGGATCAACATCGAAATCGCTAAAAAAAATCAGCTGTCCCATACATTTAGCTCGAGTAGATTTGCAGTTTTGTATGGAACAGCACATTTTTTTTCGCGATTTCGATTTTAGTCCCATAGAGAAAGTTGTTCAGTTTGATAGTCTAGTCATCCCCTTAAAAACGGTCAGCATATTAAGGACCCTGTATGCCAAAAGATCCGTGATGTGGAGATACAGGTTTTTCAATGTCAACGTATTACGTACTTACAAGAAACTACGCCGTAGATCTGTAGGGATCAATGATGGCCTGATTAGCCATGTAGCACTGTAGCCCCGGGACTTTTTAATTACCAAAAAGATTACCGATTGCCGTTTAGATATTGTTGTAAGGTACGAAATTACTAATATAAAAACCTAAGGGCCTGCTTCACCACTTCTGAGTAACTTCTTGTTAGCTTATCAGACAGATATTTTGACATATCTTTCATACAAAATATGTCAAACTATCTGTCGGATAAGCTAACAAGAACTTACTCAGAAGTGGTGAAGCAGGCCCTAAGTCTTACAGATCACAAACCGCCATAACAAAATAGTCTAAAATTATTTCTATCAATATCTATACTGTCATGTTTTTCACCATAGTTCAATTCAATACCCATACGAAATAGTAAGTCCGTCTAAAGTTGCCATACAAAGCTACAAGACAAGATGAAAAAGTCGATTTTGATCAGTCTTATAGCTTTGTATGGCAACTTTAGACAGTCTTTTTATAATAGCAATTTCGTACCTTACAACAATATCTAAACAGCAATCGGTAATCTTTTTCGTAATTAAAAAGTCCCGGGGCTACAGTACTAATAGCATAGGTACCCAGATACTTAGTTATCTCGTACATAACATACCTACGTTATATCTAACAATAGTGATCGCATTCAATCTAAAGATAGATCAAGGATTGCGCGACATTATATTTTTATCAAAATAAATGGTCTGACGGGACGTAGGACCTGACAAGATTGACTGGCAGGAAATCCGGAAGCAGCCAGGATCGGAAAGGAAGTATAAGATGAGAACTTATAAATATAATATTTTGTACGGTTAGCATCAGAGTAGATTTATACGGAGGGGTCAGGCCTCTCTGCTGACTATACCTAACTATCTAACTACCTACTCAAGTATTTCATGTTATCGTTCTTTTTGACTTTCTAACACTCTGTTGCAGAAACGCTCATTAGAGTAGCGTAGTAAGAACTAGCAAGAGATTTAATGGAGGACTCCATTAAATCTCTTGCTAGTTTTTACTACGTCAATAAGACAAAAAGTGACAGCAAGAGATTTAATGAAGGATTAACATTAATGAGCGTTTCTGCAACGGAGTGTTAGCCCGCTTTCATTAAAAATCTCCGTAGATACAATTTTAACAAAAACCCGACGCGCACTTGCTCGTTTTTTATAATTAGTTGTTTTACCTCAGAGTATGCACTATAATCACACCAAGTTTCACAAAATGTATGTATTGCCGTTTTTACGATCAAGCCAAAACAAAAAACCTTGAAAAAAGCAAGTTTCTTGCATGGGCCGCCCGCCCCTTTAATTTTTTACTTGATGTTATTTTTATTATTTGTTAACAAATCCAAAATAACACGTAAGTATTCTGTGAAAATGTGAACTCTCTACTGTCTCTACCTATTACGGTTCAATAGAAAAAGCTCTTTAAAGCTAGGATGGACGGACAGCAGTGTAGGCTTATGAATACGAGTATGACCCCGTTTTGGCACCCTTAGGGTACGGAGCCCTATAAATGAAACGTCATCGCTGTGGTGTGACGATAAAGAATTAGAATTATTATCTAAATCACAAAATCAATCAAGTTCAAAATGTTTTATTCAAAATAATATCACATGGATTGCTTTCTGACGTAATTTCTTTGACTCTACCACCGCGCCGGAAGGTGTTTCGTTGTATAGAAGATGCGGCCAGAAACTCTACAACACACATCTTTTAAAATAATATACATACAAAGTACAATTATAAATACGATATTGAATTATTTCATAGTGTAACATTGTCAAGACCAGACATTTTGGTCATACATAATACAAGGTGTTACAAAAATACAAATAAACATTTAAGGGGGTGGTTTAGACCATCAAACTGAACAACTTTCACTATAGGACCAATATCGAAATCGCGAAAAAAAATTCTGATGTTCCATACTAAACTACAAATCTACTCGAGCTAAATGTATGGGACAGCGGATTTTTTTTTCGTGATTTTGATGTTGGTCCCATAGTGAAAGTTGTTCCGTTTGATGGTCTAAACTACCCCCTTAAAACTTTTAAAAATTTATTTTTACTTTTGTAACACCTTGTATAATCATCGTGTTTATACAGTGGCGTAGCGAGCGTGGGTTTCTGCCGCCCGGGGCACAGACTGATTTTATCGCCCCCTTATCTTACCTACACAAAAATTATTAAAATATTTTGGTTTATCCATGCAAAAATACAAACTTAGAGCGAGCGAAGCAAGCTCGTCTTTTCTCCTCAATACGATTCGGTTAGAGCCAGAGCTTTTTACGCACAAAACATGTGCAAAGTAACCTAAGTAAAAGCTATGGATCGAGCGAAGCAAGCTCCAAATTTATAGCACCACGTCTTAAGCTATGGTCTGAAGTCTTTAAGATTATGTGCAGGCACGGTTATGAAAACAAAGCTGAACTTTTCTCGGCTCTACAAATTGCTATATTTTTATCGAATTTGCCGCCCCTAGTAAAGTGCCGCCCGGGGAATTTGCGCCCCCCCCCTCGCCCCCATCGCTATGTTACTGAGTTTATAGTCACCTTTTTACAGAGGACTCGGCAAGTTTAGAATATCCTCTGGTGTCTTATTATTAGCGTATACAATATCCTTAGCACTAGTGTGGAGGTCAAGAAAAAAAATCCTGTCCTTCACACCGGTGTGACAGAACACTGTGAAGGTCGGTCGGTCAGTCGGTCGTCTGTATTACCATTTTAACGATACAACAAAAACAAAAAACCTTGAAAAATAAGTTTCTTGTTTGGAGACCCCTGTTATTTTTGAGCTCCACTTGAAAAATAATGTTTCTTGTTGAGGTCTCCAAACATCCCATTAATTTTTAACTATAAGTTTTTCTTTATTATTTGTTAGCAAGCATATTGTGTGAAAATTTCAACAGCCTAGCTATTACGGTCCAATAGATAAGTATATACATCCCTTTATAGGTAGGACAGGGGCGGACCGAAGGACAGCGTAAGGGCGTCCATTAATAACGTGAGGCATTTTTCGAACCCCCCTTACCCTTGACATAAGGTGTCGTGAGATTTGGCTTGACCCCCTCCCCCTAAACTCACGTGAGATTTTTCAAAATGCACTAAGATATTTGAAAGAACTACGGATTCTTAATAGTCAACTTTATAGGGTGTAGTGTAGATAATTGCATTTATTTAAAGGATGATTGTACTCTTGTTACTTAACAGCTTCCCATAAGGAAACTATAGGGGAAATTCGAAAAAAACTATTCTACTTTACGACACACAAAACGTTCGATCATATAAATAAAAAAATAAAAGATATTTATTCATCAAAAAAGAAATAATAAGATAAGAAGAAGATAAGATAAGATATAATTGAATTTAGATTGAAAAATGGTGCCTCGGGAATAGTTGTTCAGTATCAGAATAGGTAAAATCACCTCACTGTCACAACAAATATCAAAAAAAGCGGTCAAGTGCGAGTCGGGGTACAAGCGCACCGAGGGTTCCGTACCATGCCACCACACCACATTATAACTAAAAATACCTTTTTTGTCCTGGACCTTTAACACGATACCTACTCACGC
Organism: Agonopterix alstromeriana; assembly: GCA_963924505.1. Lineage (NCBI taxonomy): Eukaryota > Metazoa > Arthropoda > Insecta > Lepidoptera > Depressariidae > Agonopterix > Agonopterix alstromeriana. The sequence continues at coordinate 18,117,920 of OZ004661.1, forward strand.
TTGGCCGATTTTTATTATTTGTTGTTATACTGTAGAGTATGCTCTATAATCAAACCAGGTTTGACGCTTGTACGTATTTACTGTTTTTTCGATAGAGCGAGAAGAAAAAACTTTGATAAAAACTAGTTTCTAGTATGAGGACCCCCCCTTAATTTGTAACTTATTGTAATTTTTATTATTTGTTACCAAATCCGCCGTAATAACGCATATTCTGTGAAAATTTCAACTATCTAGCTAATACGGTTCAAAAGTTACAGCCCTAAATAGGAATCCGTCCGTCGTCGGGGACGGATGGAAAACGTAGGCTTAGTAATAGGGTCCCGTTTTCTCCCTTTGGGTACGGAACCCTAAAAAACAATAGACTTACCCCTTAAAAGGAACAGGTAAAACACTTGTTGACATATTGGTATTCTGTTTTCTTCTCATGTTCAACAAAACTGATATTGATTGAAACCTTAGATTGAAACGGTTTGTACTTAGCACTCGGGTGTCAAACCGCAAACAAAAATAGTAAATACGATTCGGGTACACTCATGACACGGGCTCTAAAGTGGACAAATGTACAGAGCGACCTGCAAGCAAAAGCGCAGGGATCGCAGATCGTGGTTCCTTTTTTAACCGACTTAAAAAAAGGGGTTCTCAATTCAACTGTACCTGTTTTACACAAAAAGTGAAAATGGGACCTTAATACTAAGCCTACGTTGTCCGTCCGTCCGTCCTGTTATTTAGGGCTGTAAATTTTCACAGAATATGCTTTATTACGGCGGATTTGTAAACGAATAATAAAAATGACAAAAAGTTAAAAATTAAGGGGGGGTTCTCATACAAGAAACTAGTTTTTATCAACGTTTTTTTCGGCTACATACAAGCGTCAAACTTGGTGTAATTATAGAGCAAACTTTACAGTATAACAACAAATAATAATACCCGGCCAAGTGTGAGTCAGCCTCGCGCTAAATGTACCGGAGAAAACTAAACATTTTCTTAAGTTAATATGTTGTGTAGTGGTATAGGTACGGAACCCTCGGTGCGCGAGTAGCCCGACACGCAATTGACCGTTTTTTTATTGTATGTTTGTTACGCGATATCTCCGCCAATTATGAATTGATTTTGGTGAACCTGGACGAAATAAAAAAAAATATTTTTGAAAATTTCAGTTTTTATTGATAACATTTTTTTTTTCAAAATCTGTGAATGCAGAAGCAAAATAATCCAAAAGTTAGGGTTAGTCTCTTAAGAACGTTTTCTTGTAGCTTTAATGCTTCTGGTAGCTGTCCTTTGTGTCCCATCTCAACTTTCCAATCAGTATATAGGGGCCTGGAGTACGATTTTTGAAACTCACACGTTGAACTTAGCAGTTACTTACACTTTCAAAAATAACAATCCAAGAGTGCGATTTTTGAAAGTCAAATCAGCAGTAGAAAGATATACAACGTGTTAATGAATAAGCGCAAAACCTCATACACCCCAACTGATTTATAACAACATAATTAGATTGAAACAATAATTTAATTTTTTTATGGTTATAATTTAAAGTTATTCGCATTTTAAGTTTTCAGGCAAAAATGATTTGTTATCATTTCAGCAATGAATGAAAGCACTAGCGTGCTCATGGATACATTTTAAGAATCTTGTTTTGGTAGTAAGTAGGGTGAGTGTGTCCGTGCGGTGGATTGAGATCGAGTTCAGTAAATTTAAAATTTTACTAACAAATTATTTAATATTTTGAAAAAAATTACCTATGTTGAAAACATGATAATTCGATTCTGCCCTCGATTCTAAACAAACTACTTTCTAGTTTTGCGTTAATTCATTAACACGTTGTATATCAAAATCGTACTCCTGATGGCGTATATTCTCCGTTAAATGATGATGTACCAAATAAAATGTTGGCAACTCGTGTCATCCTGTGGCGAGACCGAGGTCTATAATGGCCACCAATCAGAGCCGACCGGTCGCTAATCAGCCGAACGACCGACGTGAGGCTCATGGGACTGGGAGCATGCGTCATCTACGTCACTTGAATGCACCGGCTCGGTTGGGTGTCTAAGATCAAAACAATAAAGGCTGATTAGAGTAACAGTTACCTGTAATCGAATACCTAGCTAGCTATCTGTCATGTCGGTCGTTATAGACTAAATTTGTGCACAAGTTATAGGGATCCTGGCCATAGTGTGATTGCAGCAAACCTATCCAGTCGATGGGTCATCTGTTCAGAAGGGGATGATTAGACCGTCTAACTGAACAGCTTTCTATACAGGGTCCTTCTTAATAAGCTGACACTTTTTTAAGGGGATGATCAGACCATCAAACTGAGCAACTTTCTCTATGGGACCAACATCGAAATCGCGAAAAAAATCAGCTGTCCCATACATTTGGCTCGAGTAGGTTTGCAGTTTTGTCTGAAACTCCCGATTTTTTTCGTTATTTCGATGTTGGTTCCATAGAGAAAGTTGTTCAGTTTGACGGTCTGATCATCCCCTTAAAAAAGTGTCAGCATATTAAGAAATCGCGAGAAAAAATCAGCTGTCCCCTATTATACCCTTCTAGCTATTATACCCTTTGTCACTCTCACAATTTTTACAAATCGAATGGCACCTGATACGTTAAAAGCCGTGGGTTGTAGGGCGTGCCAAAGAAATAAACATACAATCCTACGCTCGAAAAACATAACCCTCTTTCTGGCGAAGTCGGGTAAAAAATGTTTTGATTCGGTTTTTATATTTTATTTCATTCTTTTATCAGGCACTAATAAGGTTATAAGTTTATCTGGTCTCGCATCGCAAAAAAGGAAATAAGAAATCGCGCAGGACGGACGAAGTCAAAGATGCACCGGGTTATAAGTCTCACCCATGTACCTATGCAGTTGACAAATATTAATATCGCGCGAAATTATATTGAACAATCAGGATGTGCCACGTTCAATCCCTTGCCAGGGCTGCAATCGCGGTAAATATTCGGTGACTGAACCGTGATTGGACTACGTACGAACCATAACTTTTGACACATTTGGTATTGCGCTAATCGCTTTAAAGATTTTTTTCGTTTTGAAGGATCGCTCAGACGTTAAGGGCTGTCAGTTAGGTACATAGAGTTTAGCGCGATGCGGAATGCAGCACAGTTGAATAGTAATTGGATTGCAATGTGATTAGATCTGACATTGGATAAGAATAGAACTTCGATGTTTTAACTTAGCGCAATCGGGGGGCTGGATTGGCTAATTATTTTCGCGCCCTTTTCGCTGCTATTTGCAATCTTTGATTACTATGATTCTCTAAGCTAAACGACTTCGGGTTTCGTCGGGAGACTCTGCGCAAATGAAGATTCACGAGGGTGATTATTTACCTGATAGTACTGGAAGGAAGGTGTAGGAAAAGTAGGTATCTTTTTTTGCGCTGACAGGTTTGCTGCCATAGTAAAAATTGTTCAGTTTGATGGGTAGAGTATGTGGTTTAAAGGTTAATGATACTTTTCCTTACACCTTGTATACAGGAGCCTTCTTAATATGCTGACACTGTTTTAAGGGGATGTTTAAACCATCAAACTGAACATCTTTCTCTATATGACTAACATCAGATCGCGAAAAAAAATTCAGCCTTCCCATACATTTGGCTCAAGCGGGTTTGTAGTTTTGTATAGAACAGCTGATTTTTTTCGCGGATTTGATGTTGGTGCCATAGAGAAAGTTGTTCAGATTGACGGTCTGATCCTGACCTTAAAAAAGTGTCACCATATCAAGAAGGACCCTATATAAGAAATAGTTTCAGCTAATTTTGTTACACATTGTATATTGTGTACACCTAAATGCCTACTTGATATCTACAGCGTCGGGAGGCAGCATATAATAATATTTCGGAACACGAAATTGTGGTAGCTCTTTGGTAGCTACATCGTATCGTATAGGTACTTAGAAGATAACCAACACCGATGAAAATGAAAAATCCTTTTGTTTTAAATATGTTTTAAGAACTATGAATGTTGGAAATACGGTTTATTAAATAACTTGATGTTTAACAAAAAATTGGTACAAAAAAAAAAAATTATAGAGGCCATAATTTGGCTTTGTATGCAATAGAGCGGGTTAACTGCCTACTAATATGAATTGAAACGATAAGTAAATAATTTTGCAGAAACTCTTCTAACAGTGTTATTTATATTTGTCAGGCGCTTTGCCTATCAGTATGCCTAGCGGCGTCACTGTCAGGGTCGAGCGAGGAGTCAGCTCGGGACATCATAGAGCACGTACTTCGTATCCCCAACCCTGATAAAGTTCTGAACTCGGTGCTCGGCCGTCTGGAACGGAGCAGGCAGCAGGGATTGGCCAGGGAGCGATTGTCTGATGAGTCTGATTGCGAGAATCCTCTCGAGGTAAATGTTTCGTAATTGAAATCTAAAGTTTCTGATTCTAAAGTTATCCCTGCTAAATTAAGTACAAATCAATATATTTTATTTTTTATACAACGTTGTCATAAAGATTATCGCAATTGTTTTGTCGTATAGTTTTGCTGTGCGCTCCATACAAACGAAGTGACATTTTGCAGAAACAATCTACCTATAGAAACTAATCTATATGCTGGTAAGTTTCAATGCTAGGATCTTTGAGGAACTGTAACTTTAAAACGAAAATCTGACAACATACAAGCATAGAGGTTAGTTTCTAGATTTCCTTGACTTCAATTGGTTATTACTGAAAATATAACAACACTTCGTTTGTATGGAACGCGCCAATGATGGTAATTTTACATCTGTTCATTATAAATAAATTTTTTAATACAGTTGCTCAAAAAGTGGCGTATTGCAGGGACGTATAGCGTTCGGGATGTGGGCTATTACATAGTCGTGCTTTTTTTTTACCTTTCCCGAACTTGTGCGTTCTCTTTCCCAACTGTCAAAATAATGTCTATTAAAAAGAAAAACCAACCATGAAGTTTTTACTAAAAAAAATCATATAAGTTTTTATGATTCATGCAAATACGTATATTTCTAAAAAGAAGCTACTAATTTGTTTCAATATCAGATTTAATGATTTGATTGAATGAGTTTGGTTAGGTTTCATTTCATTTCATCTCATTAAATTTCATTTTCATTTCATATCAATAAAAAACTTCTACTGAAGACTTGGCTGTAGGGGCATAGTTCCCTTTGCCTACCAGAATGGGTGAAGAAAAAAAAAACTCTGCTTATATTCTACAGTTAGCGCCATTTTTCAGAAATTTTCTTGAATTGAATTTTTTTTTTAATTTTCTTGAACGCCATTGTATGACAAATATACATGAACAATCATACGAAATTGATAATAGTTTGTCTCAAACAGTAAATATGCAACCTAAAACTTCCCCAGTTAGTATAAAAAACTACCAATTTCAATGTATATGTGAATTATAACTTTTATAAGAAATAAATGTTAAGTTAGTTGAGTTTATTGTGTTTTTATTATTTTATTAAATTGCTTCATTTTTTCGCAACTGTATTAAAAATAGTCGTTCAGTACACGTGCGGAACCGTCATTGCAACTTGTTCCGACTGTCAACCCTCGCCTTCGGCTGCGCCTCGGCTCGGGTAGACATTTGTCGGAACTCTTTGCAATGACAGCCTTTCCACACTTGTAATGAAATATACTATTCTCCACAGGGCCTGCCTGAGTACACAGAATCTATCCAAGGATCAAAAGAAAGAGGATTAAGGCAGTTAAATGTCCAGGTAGGTACATAACACCACACAACATATAGGTACATATATTCCCAATATGCTGACGGTTTTTTATGGAAACGATAAGAACATCAAACTGAAAAAATTTCTCTACGAGCCCAAGGCTGAAAAGCTTAATTAAAGTGTAATCCTACTCGACCAAAATGTACACCTATGGAACAGCTGATTTATTTTCGCGATTTAGTTGTTGGTCACGTTGAGAAATGTGTTGATTTTGATGGTCTGATCATCCTCTTAAAAAACAGTCAGAATATTAAGTTGGTCCCTGTATATAAACACACGGCCATATAAAATCAGAAATACGAGCAATGATATTATTTTGCATTCCACCCATTTTTATGTTACGAAATAGTACGATTGGGATTATTGGGATTGATAAATCAAAGGAAGTTAAAAAAACATTTTGAGTATCCAAAAAGTTTTTATTTCTCGTTTACATATTTTTCAGACAACCAAAGAGTTTTCATTACATCTAAGAAATACAGATTTGGCAGCTAACTGTCAGAAAAAAATTACGTTAAGCCAAATACTTTAATTAAAAAGAAAAAAGTTTTCCTCCTTTCTAGATTTTATGGCTTTTTATATTTTCTTTCCAAGATATCTTGCCAGGTCACATCAAAACAATTTAGAATCAACGAAACGTTTTTATTCAGAAATCCCAAATAATCTCAATAATATCTCTTTGGTGCCTATTTTAAAAACTGAAACAACAATTTACCTGGATCGCGTCGCGTTTGTCTCAACTTGGTCTCAACAAATATAATTTATATTCGAATTATCTGACGATTGAAAAATCTGCCCCTTTGACTAATTATTATAAGGACTTGCCTTGCGGTAGCATTTCCCCTCTGCCACGGTATAAGCATAATTGATCTTGTGCAATTACATTCAATTTTACACCTTATCACTAAACGAGACAACCTATAATTGCGAAATATCAACTTCGATCTTAGAACTACACGAGACTACTTCTCATGATTTTTAACATTCAAAATTAGAATCTAAAGTTATAGGGAATAAAATCCAAAGTTGCGGATTTCATGTTACCTCGCCCCCCGCAAAAAGTGGCAGAAATGTTTGTTAGTAGAATTACACGCGTAACCAGTCCACATATAAATAGTCAAAGATCTGCCCTAATAAGAGGTAACTGTAACTAAGGTGATGCTTAAATTAAACAAATAAACTTGAGCACATGTTCCGCCCACCTCAGAAAGTCCGTAGAAAAATCGAAAGTATTGAAGAAATTATGATATACGAGTAAATACAGGTATTTATTGTGTTCTCATTCTTTTATCTTGAGAAAAAGTTATAATTCATTCCACGTAACATTATTTTATCATCACTGAAAAGTTTGATTTAAAGTCCTCCAAAACAAAAAAAATAAACACAATTTTCCGCGACAATTTAACGCGGCGCCGTGGCGCGCTAGCGCTAACATAGAATAGAAGTAAAATAGGTCACCCGCTCCTCGTTGGTAGAATTGTGTGTGACCCATTCATATTTTTTTAGAACAATTTCGAGCTTGTTTCGCTCGCACCTGGTTTTGGATCGTATGGCGACGAACTTATATTATTTGCAGTCCGATCTTGCAACGTAAAATTTGAGTCTTGCCACTGACGGTGCACCACTGAGGAAAAATTCCTAGCTACGCCAATACTCACTCAGTAAATAGCTAAAGTTCTATTCACGTTACGACGTTGGCTGGTGCTCACGTGAGCTATTGCACCTTACACGGCGATCAACATGATATACAATTCATGCACCTTTGGGTGCCTCTTTGTGTGTAGGAATTTTTTGAAATTTTGAATTTTCGGTATGAGATTTTTCATTCAGTTCCATTCAGTTTCAAGAAAATGTACTTTAAGTGTTTTCTCCCATACAAAAAAATACAAAATTTATTTTCTCACGCGTGGAGCTAGTTATACCCTCCATACTCTAATATTTAATAAAGAGAGGTATACCAGAGGCATACCAGTATTTTATTTTTAATTCCCTGTATCAAGTTTCTATAAGTATGGAGCTCGATTTTCAGACCACTGTGGGACGGGCGCGGACGGATGCGTAGGGTGCAATGTACTCTAGATAGAGCTGACAGAAAGAACCTCCTTACGGGCCCGACGACGGGCGGAGGACGAAGCTTTCTCTGAGAAGTCTATCGGCATTGAAATAGGTATTATTTTACACTGCACCCTCCGCGCCCGTTCGAGCGGCGTGCTTCTCATACCCCCGCATGTAGCGCATAACGTTGTTTTTTGTGTCGCCTCTAGTACGTATGTAATAGTATAATAGTTCAATTGTATTGCACAAATGTTTTATTACATGCTTTAAAACATTAATTTTATTTCAGAAACATTACCCCATTTGTCACTTGGAGAGAAGGATTCGAAGGCTTAACACGAATGAATATGAGTATCGACCTGCTTATTATGAGGAAGTGAGATGCACGGCAAATAACCACGAAGACATTGGCGCTACAAATGAGGTCAGAAACTCACAATATTGTGGAGAGGCATGGAAACTCAATCATGAGGTCCCGTGTTCGAATCCGCACGAACGATGCCATAACAATGAGTTTTTCTTATTATACGTAATACCGACTGCTCTCAAACGCTGAAGGAAAACATCGTGGGGAAAGCTGCATTCGATGAAGAAGAAATTCTGATGCGTAGTTATGTAGTCCACCAATCTGCATTAGTCATGCGTGTTGGACTGACGCTCATACATGTGGGGCCCTGAGTGTGTCCAGGCTTGTGCCCTGCAGTGGGATGTACCTATTTAGGCTGATGATGAACGTAATCGAAAATGATGCAATCTCGGAAGTTTTAAATTCGTATTGATTAGTCGCCCCAGAATAAAAAAACCGGCCAAGTGCGCGTCGGGCCACGCGCATGGAAGGGTTCCTTAGTTGCCCGTCAAAATTTACGGACTTAGAAGGGGGTTTTTCGTTTTATACTACGGCTTAACGGCTAATAAAGTCTAAATAGTACATTTTACAAGTTGGTCGACTATTACTCGTTAACTTGTAAAGCCTACTTAGCGGTGATAGTTTTCCTTTAAATTTCGTTATAATTATACACTACTGCCGTGAATTTTATCACTCTAACAAAAGTTTTCACTTTAAAACTAAATATTTTCGCTAACGAATCCCTAAATCTAAAAATGGCTTTCCTAACCCCATAATATTTTGAAAGACCTGTACAACGATACCCCACATTATGGGATAGACGAGAAAAAAAAATGCATCCCCACTTTTCGTGTAGGGCCCTAAAAAAATATTTACCATGATTTTATTTTACCACTTTGTCGGCGTGATAAATATGTATACCCATGTCAAATTACAGCGTTCTAGTACTAATCGTCTATGAGCTAAGCCGCGGACAGACGGACAGACGGACGGACATGGCGAAACTATCAGGGTTCCTTGTTGACTACGGAACCCTAAAAATTTTACATGCAAAAGTAATGGATACTAATTTTCACAAAGGCACGTTAATTTGTTGATAGGTAATGAATTAAATGAAATATACTTTATTTACACCAAACCACAGGTCCGGCACTTCAAACAACGTTTTAGATTTGACATGATGACGTTCGTACAAGCGCACTTTGCGCAAGTTGTGCATGACATGTGTAGCGTTGACATACCACGCATCGTATGATCATCATTATACATACTTTTAATAGTTCATTCTGTTATTAAAAATTGTATTTAAGCTAAATCACTGAAAATTGGAATTTAGCGTTATTTTCCAACATTTATGTTTACTGAGAGGATAAAAATAGTTATTTGTTCAAAGTTGCTTTTTAACCGCGTGCTCAATTTTGATGACCGAGCAAGCGGAGGATTCTAAAATTAAATAAAAACGGCTTTTGCACTCGGATATCGAAGAGCAAAAATACTCTTTCCGAGATGGGGGATGAAAAATATATTTATGTACTTAGTTGAATCCAACGGGTGCGCACGCCTGACTGCATTCCCTTGCTCGGCTCCCCTCAAGTTTCCCCAGAAAGTGTGAGGTGAGGTGAGGAATCTGAAGTCAGAGGGGGGCGGGGAGTTGCCGTTCTTTATGTAGAACTATATTCTATCTATCACCTATTCTGTGACCAAACACAAATATATTGCAGAGCAATAATCTAATAGGTAATCTAATCAATTTTTTCTTTCAATCTCATCTCAACATTTTGTTTTCAGATTTGTTCAAGTCTCGGATTTTCTTGTGTACAATGGAACAAAACCATCCATCTGACAAGGAGGCGTTATTCCAGGTAATAAATTAACAGAAACTTATACCTAATTCAATCATTCTTTTATTAATTTAACTGTTAGGCCGAGATTCAGAGACGATTTTTTAGTCTTAGCTCGAACTAAGCAAGGCGAAAATGTATGGATTTTGACAAGGTTAATACAAGTTATAGTTAAAAGTGTTTTTTTTTAAATTTCATAATACTGGGTGGAACGTAACGAGGGTCTTTCCTTTTAAGGGTGTATTCAGACTATGAAACTAAACAACTTTTCCTAAGGACCACGGGTCGAAAAACGAAAACAAATTTTGAACCTCCCATACAAAAGTGCGGATCAGCATATCTATTTTCTATGGGATTCAATTTTTTTTTTTTGGTTTTTCTACTCATGTTCCTTAGGGAAAGTTGTTTAGTTTCATTGTCTGAATTTTATTTATCTATATAACATAAGTTACAGTGAACACTTATAACAATGAATACTGCAAAACCAATTGTTCTGTTTGTCTGTGAGTAAACCCTTAAAAGGAACGTCCCTCGTTACATTCCACCCAGTATAACTTTTATAAAAGTAATAATTTTTTTGGCGATTATCGAGTTTTAAATGTACCTACTTTTAGAATATTTTGACCTTTGATTTGCAAATGGTACGCAAGAAAATCTTTTGATAAATCTTGACAAAAGCAATTAAGATATTTAAAAGAAATTAAATGTCATGACAAAGTCACCTTACCTTCGTGTAAAATATGTGTTATTGAGATAGGTATTTACCTTGAAAATCTGATTGAATTTAATTAAACATTGATACTAATATTTTTTTTATTTCAATGTCATCTACAAATAAAATAATTTAGCAAGTTATTTCATAGATTTTTAAGTATCTTTACAAATTTTAGGTATTAGTAATGCATTGCATTAGTAAATATAGTTAACCAGTTTTATCTATGGGACTTTCTTCGGTCATCTTTTTCTATGTGGTACACATCTAGATTACCCATATTCCCCTATTGTGTTAATTAAAAGGGTTGAGCAAAGTTTCTGACCACCCGGAAAGGGATTATGGTCGTGAATATAAAGGGTCCTACTTTCTATTAAAACCTTCTCACCGATCCCAGCTACCCAATCCGCCGCGTAGCCCCAGCAACGTCCTATGCCGAGGTCCGTACCCCTCTGGGTGCCCCTAGGTCGGTTGCTTAAGTTCATTCATTTGGCACGGTAGTCGCTTCGTGGTCCCTACAATAGTCCGCAGTAAAAAGCAGTAACTGCTCCCTGAGCAACGCTGTATTAGTCATTTCCAAAAAAAAAAACCCATCGAAATCGGTCCACCCGCGTACCCGTCTCGGAGCTACGATGCCACAGACAAACAGACCGACAGACAGACCGACATAGGCTTCAAACTTATAGCACAACCTGGTCTTAACCAGTCGAAGTAAGAAGTCAGCAGCGACTTCATACGATTTCTACTGTTAACCTCCAAACTGAATTCCAAAAGCATTTAAAGATAATTGGTTAATACATAATCTTAATTAATAGATTCATCTTTCATGAAATAAGTAATTATTAGGTTACCAAGAGACTAGGTTAAGTATTTTATACTAAAATAGTTAAGTACTTTATTTCAGATTTTAAAGCGCCACTTTTGTATCATAAATAGGTAGTACCTACAACAATATGTTATTGGGTTAAAAAAGTAGTAAAAATAGATTAAAAAATTAGATTTAAAATTAGATTAAAATCGGCTGTCACATATATTCCTCTATGCATATACATTTGAGTCGAGTCGGTCGGTCAGCAGGTACTGCAGTTTTGTATGAAAAAGCAGATAATTTTTCGCGATTTCGCAGTTGGTTCCATATTGAAAGTTGTTCAGTTTGATTCCCCCTTTCATCCACCCCTTTTAATTTTACTAGTGTGTTACACCCTGTAACCATATGTTGACGGTTTTTTAACGGGATGATCTGACCATCAAACAGAACAAGTTTTTCTGTTTGATGGTCTGATCAAGTTGTTCGGGTTGATGGTCTGATCATAGAAGCAATAAAATTTCATAGAAGCTTGAAGTCGTTAATTCAGTTGATTACGACGAAGCTCTAAAGCATGTACCGCATTCTCGCCGAGAACAGACGAGAACGAGAGAGTAGATGCCCTTCATTGTTCCCAAATCACAAAATTTTTCTTGTAAATTCTAGCCGAGAGGTTCTTGCGGTTGGCTATGCCCACTTTATGAACTTCTTAGGCTATTTTTTTTAAATTTATTAATAATAAGTTTCGAAATACATTTTTTTATTACAGTCCTTCATAACCATATTTTATGGTTTACTCAGGGCCGTCTTTACCCGGGGGCGCAAGGGGTGCATGGCACCTAGGCCAGGGACCTAGGAGGAGCAATCCGTTCGCCTTATACACTAACCATACTTAATCTGCTAGTTTTGAAAATTACTTAACAAACGAAACGGCCCACCTTGAATCCTTCTCGCTCACCCCATAAATTAAATGAACTACTTATGGAAAATAAGAGTAATAATAAACACAATAATTATTATTTTCCTGAAAAGTCAATGTGGTCAAAAACGTTTTGTTTTATGATTCTGTACTTTGTTGCAACCGAGTTATTATTTAACTTCGTTCGCTCCAGCTTTTTTTCATACATATATACCCTGTGTCAGCATGAGCTCAACAATCGAGTTATTAGGTATGTAGCAAAAGAACGTTTCAGCTATTATTTGTTTAGTACAAAAATCGCCTCGATTTCGGTATGAGCTGGAAATGGAGTTATAATGAAGCAGTCTCGAGCTCGCTTCGGTCGCCCCTGTTATTAGGTCGTACTGCCCTCATTCAAATTGGAAAATACCTGTACCTATCTGGCGCGGTGTTGTCGGGTTTAAACATCGAATTTTTTTGTTGGCATGGGGGGCGCAGGCTGATTTTCGCACCGCGGCGGACGGCCCTGTATTTACCTACGTATTTACATTGTTTTTATCATTGCAGTGATTGCTGGGAGACGAGGACGATGTTGATTCCAGCAGGCTGCGAGTGTATGTGGCCTGTACATCGACTGGGTGATATGACGCTGCATGTATAGATTGCGACGGCTTGCGAGATTCAATACACGATACGCATTACATTTTCTTGGGCCACTTTTGTCGTTGAATATTGAGAAGCAATATTTACACCTCCAGCTTAGTACCACGCTATGTTGTTAGGTACCACCTGCGATACCTACGTATAATAATGAAACATTATTTCAATTATACAACAACTTTACATAGAGTAACTAGGTATATTATTCACTGAAGCTTCGGAACCATTCTGGTTTTAATATTATTTGCAAATTTCTTCGGTTTTAGACTTCGAGCTATGTTTGGAAATCGACGAAAAATAACAAAATCAGAAAGTTTCTGGAGAATAATTATAGGTACAACAACAACAATTAACAACTTTCCCTAAGAAACCGATAGGAATTCGCAAACAACATTTGGGAACACTTTCCATACTAAATGCAATCAGCTGATCGAACGTTTCTATGAAAAGGTGAATTAATTTTTGCGAATTTCCTTAATGTTTCTTATGGAAAGTTGATCAGTATTATGGGTACAATCACCCCTTAAAGTAATGCAGTTGTTTACCTTAACATCCTGTAGGTAGGTATTTCGAATCTCACACATTCAAAATTCATAAGTATGAATTGATGCATAAAACTCCGTAGGTAGTTATTTTGACATTCTGGTATACGAATGATTTTAGAATGTGTAAGGATTCAAAAATTTCCATTTCAGTACAGTACATAATTATCCTACTTACTTAGCTATTACTGTATAGGTATTTATTTTGCAGTAAACTTGTTTAAAAGTCAAAAGTGGCCTAATTACATCTACGGGCTGTAGCTTAATTTAAAGATAACGTTAATTATTAGGAAACAAAGTGATATACATTTATTAGTGATATAGGTAAGTACAAACAATAAAAAGTTGAATAGTATCTAGATGTTATACCTACTTAAGTAATAGTAATCATACTGTGTAATCATAGCATTTGACTCGATGACTTTGTTTTGCTATAAACAATTGAGGAAAAGAAAAATTGTTTTCTTCTGCTTTGTGTCTTGTTCCAACTTTGTATAATAGGTACTTATTAGTTATATCCTTGTGTAAAATACTAAAGAAGTTTTTCGAATTTCATGTCTTTAGTTAGTATTATTTAACTATTTACTGTATTGTAAAATAAATAAATTTATCAAAAATATAAATACATGTTAAACTGGTACGATTATTCACTATTTATATTATATTATTCACTAGAACGTGAATAAATGTGTAATGAAAATGATTTCAATAGATAGATAGATAGATTCAAATAGATTTTGTTTCAACTTTTGGCACAGAATAAATACTAGTACTACCCGTATCTTCGACTTAGGGGTACTCGACGTAAAGGGAATCGACGTAGAGAAACTCGGCGTAAGGGGAACTCGCTCCAAAGGGAATAACTCCTTTAGGTGTGAAGTTAGCCCACCTATCATTGAGATACAACGAAACTGAAGAGGATATAATGGCGTCGATAAACAGAGTGTAACAAAACACAGTAATATTGAAATGAGTGATTTAAACCATCAAACTAAACCACTTTCACAACGAAGACACAATAATAAAAAATTTGCCTTCCATACATTTGTCTCCATGGTGAAACTTGTGCAGTATGATGGTCTAAACCACCCCTTGAAAATGGCGGGAGTCGTTGGACTAGTTGGACGTTTGTTTCTGATTTATCTATGAGTTGGAAAGAGACCGATGGAGAACTAAACAGTGGGCTGCAACATATCGAAAAAGAAGATAGTCATTAGGGTACTGTATACTTACTGACAGCACATCCAGCTTGAAACTCTGGAGTTTGTCATATTCTTATAAATAAATTATAAAAAAAAAAATCCAGAAGGAGCGAAGAGAGCTCGAGATTTTGCTGCAATACGACTAGGGAGCGAGCACGGGATTTTACTGCATCATGATGAGATCATCGCAATACGATCTAAACCTGGTGCAAGCGAATCGAACACGATATGCTTAGGTTGTTGCTTTGCACAATCTAAAACCAGTTGCGAGCAAAGCAAGCTCGAGATTTTATTGCTGTTTGAGGATGTCATTGCGATCTAAATCCTGGAGCGAGCGAAGCGAAATCGAGATTTTACTGCAATGCAACTAGGATGGTAACCACAGGAGCGAGCGGTGCGAGCTGAGCTACTAATAGGCCGTAGAGCTATTTATAGGCCGCCAATTTAAACTGGAGGTCACCTTAGAACCTTGTCTCAGCTAATAATTTGCAGTCATATTTTATAGTTCAATGGCAATAATTCCGGTGATAATAACAAGGTTCTTCAATAGGCATTTACATTTAAAATTGGTTGACGCTGTAACTAGATAGATAGTTGTGTGCATCGATTTAAATACCTTTTCCAGCTTCCTGGTTGTGTGTGTCGACAAGGTGAAGAGGTTATAAATTATAATCTATACTAATCTCTATCTATATTCTATACAAATATTATAAAAAGGTAAAAGTTTGTTTGTATGCAGGGGGGGGGGGGGGGGGGTAATCTCTGGAACTACCTACAGAACCGATTGTAAAAAAAGCTACAATTCCTGTGTTACATAGGCTAAACTGAGAAAAAAATGCTACGTATACGTAGCCCGTCGTAACTTACGTACCACGTAGCTTACGACGCGATACTGGTGCGAAGTGTTGCATCAGTATTTAAGTTATTTTATCAGTAGTTAGTTATTTAAGTAAATACTGATGCAACACTCGTAATCAGTATCGCGTCGTAAGCTACGTGGTACGTAAGTTACGACGGGCTACGTATAAGCTACGACGGGCTACGTATACGTAACCATTTTTTTCTCAGTGTATGTTTTATTTTGATACGCGAACGAAGTCGCCGGCAAAATCTAGTTCATAGTATATGTGTTTGTGCATATTTCATTGTTAGTGAGACAATGAGACAATTATATCGAAATGGTTGTCGATTCGAGGAATTCGCGCTACGTACTGTGCTACGGTTACTTCAGCCCTCTAAAAAGAATTTGACATTCAGAACAACTACGCCGCCGCCCGTGCCATTCCATTGGGTTTCTTTACACTATTTAAGCCGAGGTTAAGATAATAGTATAATTTTAGAATACATATATAATGTCTAACAAAATTAGCTAAAACTATTTTAAGACGAGTATCAGTCCTTGAAATAGTTTCAGCAAATTTTGTTAGACATTATAGAATATGATGGCGTCCCCCGAGAGCCCCGTCTGTCTTCATTCATCGGCCATCGGGCCCACCCAGGGATGCAATCGCGGTAAATATTCGGTGATTGAATCGTGACTGGACTACGTACTACCCATAACTTTTGACACTTTTTGTATTGCTCTAATTGCGGTACAGCTCATGACAGCCGTTAGAGCCGTTTTGACATATCGCTCAGACGTTAAAGGCTGTCAGTTACATGAGTTTAGCGCGATGCGGAATTCAGCACAGTTGAATAGTAATTGGATTGCAATGTGATTAGAACTAAAATGTGATAAAAATAAAACTTCTATGTTTAAAATTAGCGCAATCGGGTCTCCAGGTCCCTGCACGGTCGGGCCCATTGATTGTATTGTAATGGAGTCGCTGGGTAGAAATATATGGCCAAGAAAATTATACGGGTAGAAGCACATTTGATTTTAGCGACATAACGATTTATGGTTCACATTCAGACAGAGTCCTTGGTTCAACATCGTTCAATGCTTGCTGTCGATCTGTCCTTCCTAGAACTCTTAGAACTACATATGCAAACCGTTGTTGACCTGCGGCTGACCTGTTATAAAACTAGGAGCATGAACTTTTACTGATGTGATTACGTTAAAGTTGAACTGAGAGAACTTTATTCTTACAAAGACGTCGATGTATTGAAAACGAACCTCAAAAACTACAGGCGAAAACATAATGGATTATTGTTTTTTTTGGTATTTATTATCTTTTAGTGGAACCCTACGATTGGAGAACGCCACAAAAAATTCAATTCATCTTTTGTTGTCAATCAGTGGACAACGGATAAAAATATCTATCCCAAGGTCCACAAGGAGGACTAAATTGGGGGTCCGAAAGACCCGTCGACATCAAGGGTAGTGGCCTAATTTCTTGAATAGGTATTCAAGGCACTGGTACTGCAGAACTGACTGGTGGTCCCCAGCCGGGCAGTTTCCGAGTTCGACGAATTTTCATCATTACAAAACCTGCCAGCGTCTATCGCTGGGGAACGAACATTATTTCAAGTAGCTTGTCTCCATCTCTCACCATAGGACATAGGACAGGTTTACTCGAATTATGTAGGGTCACCGACACTGGGTTTACATCAATATTACCTAATAACTACTTAGTACTTAGTACATAAAAATTTGCAATGACATATCTTTGACTATTTAGTATTTAGGAATACATTTGCTCATGATTAAATGCAGTTTTCCTCACGATGTTTTCCTTCACCGGAAAGCCAGTGTTGTTACAAATAAGTTCAGAATAACCTATTTGTATACGAGTCGGCTTGGATTAGGATCGAACGGACCCTTCCTGTCCGGTAGGTAATGACTACTCGCTACTGGACCACCACGGCTATACAGCAGTTTTAATTGAGCTATATTGTGTAATGCTGATAGGTACCAACGATATTATATGATACAACCTAGCTAAAAATAACAAATTTTATATTGGAAATACATAATAAATTAATAATAATGGTTTGACATTATAGTATGATGACTCGGAATTAGAACTGCCTCCGTGGTCTAATGGTTAAGAGCTCTTGGGCTCTTGACACAGAGGTCGTGGGGTCGATTCCCACGGGGGTACCTATGCTTCATTACAAATAAGGACGACGAGATTTTCTGATTCCAATTTAGCTTTCTGGCCAATTCTGATTACCAAATTTAATTAATTTATTGGATACATATACTATCAGACATATCTTGGACGTTACTAAAGTTGTTTTAAGAATAAGTGAGAGGAAGTGTTTCAAATCTTTGTTTCTGTAATGCAAAATAGCCTTAAAATTTCGTTGCTATTTTGAATGGAGTCTAGTGATATGTCACTTTGTGCGTTTTTTCCCAGTTGGGAAAGTCATTGCTTGCAGGCCGAATCACCTGATTATCTGAAAAGAAAGAGGATACCGTGCTTCGGATGTCACGTTAAGCCGTTGGTCCCGGTTACTATCTCTGGTGGTAGTAGCCGTTACATAAAAACCACGTCAGAGGCCGTAAGGCGGTCTGAAAAAACTCTGACACCAGGGCTTGCTGCCCACACGATAAGAAGAATAAACATTTTGATGATAGATTACATTCCCATCTGCCAAGCTGGGTTCTTTTTTTACCATACCTACTTATTGACCTACTTAGTAGGTGTTTTGCTTACCAAAATTAGATAATCGGAACATTGACGCAAAAAAGTAGAAAATTAGGCCAAGGTATACTTACTTACACGAAGTGTAGTTTTAAAAGTTTAATTTGAATATAAAGAGTAAATTAAAAAAATTAAGAATTCAGTGTTTTTGTGTTTTTAATTGACGTTGTTGGAAGGACACATTTAAGATGCCTTTCACCTTCCATCATCACACAATTTAAGATTTCTCAAACAAGAAAACCTAAAATATAAAGTGTGTCACCAACTTTTACGAAAATTCAATTAAATAGGTACCTTAATTATTTCATGTTTTAAACCCATAAAAAACCTGGAAAAGTATTGTATATATAAAATAACTTTAAGTCTCAAACTTCAAAATCGGTTCAGCGGTTTAGCCGTAAAATCGAAGACAAACAGACAGAGAAACTTTCGCATTTATAATATTAGTATGGATTGGTCTTCTTGATTGTGAAATCCTAAATTGTGTGATCGGGGCGCTACTAAGCGGTAAAAGGCCTCTTAAATTTTTACAGAAAGTGCCAAAGCACGAGGAATTCGCAGACCCCACACGATTACTTCGAAAGTAAGTCATCAAGCGGTATCATGTAAAAATATAAAACGTTTTTCTCCGTGTGACCTGACGTAATAGTTAATGTTCTTTGACCTAACTAACCAGAGTTGCAAAGGGCTCCGGCTTTTCCACTACTGTATAATTTAGTTCTAGTTATTAATAATTAATTTGTATTTAGTTTCTGTTTCCTAGCGCTACAAAAAAAAAAACATTTTTTGTATGCTTCTATGAACATAGTAACTAAATTGGTGACTCTTTTTAATCAAATAACGAAAATAACAGTTTAGTTGCTTTCGAGTTCCAATTGTATAGGGTCCTTCTTAATATGCTGACACTTTTTGTCAGATGATCAGACCATCAAACTGAACAACTTTCTCTATATATGGCACCAACATAGAAATCGCGAAAAAAAAACATATTTTCCATACAATACTGCTACCTACTTGAGCCAAATGTTTTTGACAGCTGTTTTTTTTTTCGCGATTTCGATGTTCGTCCCATAGAGAAAGTTGTTCAGTTTGATGGTCTGATCATCCCCTTAAAAAGGTGTCAGCATATTAAGAAGGACCCTGTATACGTGTAGTAATTTAACATTACTATACAATGCCTACCTATTTAGGCTATTTATTAGATTTAAATTTAAATGTATTTAGTTGAAGCAGTAGCTAGTGTTTACCTTAGATGAACCGCTTTCGTACCTAGAGACAGATCATAATTACTTCGTAAACCTAGGTCCCATTCCACCTAGCCAGCAAAGACCTGGCAACCGGTATAACGAATCCTAAGTCGATATTCTTCTGCTTAGGCACTTAACAAGGAAATAAAAAAAAAATAAAAAAAGTTTTATGAATTAATTAAGTAAGTATAGTAGGTATTTAGTTGTACAAGTTTTATTTATCAGACGTTGCACATACGTTGATTTAGTATAATTACGCGGCCATAATTGGAATTTCCCAAATCGTTGCACATGCAAAAAACACCACGCCAATAGCTTAAGGGTTAATCAGGGAACAACAATCACCACCCCTCCCTTCCATCTCTTTCACCAAGCACGCGCACAGACAGTTTGAACTTAACTGTCTCTGACTACGCACGTTACCGCTTACTGTTCCTTGTGTTGAAGCACTTTTTCGAAACGAAATATTTTCAATTTTAATAGTGTTAGTGAAGTGATTGTGATGGATTCCAATAATCCAGGTAAGAAGCATCATTTATCATACTTTTTAAGCAACTGAACCAATTCAAATATGTAGTTTATAAATTTTAAAGCAATAGTGTTTTCTCATGAAGGATTTTACATTTTTTTTCTTTAATTGGATGTTTTATTATACTTCCGCGTCTTTCCGGGCAATGATTCTTTCTGATATCACAATGTGAGGGTATTCTTAATCTATTCATGTTTAAATAACTTGCGGATAGCTGCAGATGTGAGAAATATTAGTGATATTATTACATACGGAAAAATACCACGTGCAATTTTTTTTTATTAAATTCGGATTTTGTTTGTTCTAGGTTCTTCTAGCTCCTCTGGAGTGAGATTAGTGACACGTAGATGGTTGTATGATCAAATGCAGCAACCGGATTTGGTCAAATTAGATCAAAAATTAGACTATTTAGAAAACCACTTTATATCGCATAATGGTGACTCAGAGGACGATTTGGCATCTTTGAGGAAACGTTTTAGTTATTTTAAAACTGCGATTAAGGAGAAGTGGGCCAAATCTCACAGAAAAGAAGATGTTTTCTTGAAAATGAATGAATCTTGGTTAGATGGAACATTCGAACTTCCCACGCAAACATTATTACGTCCTGGCCGTCCTGCTAAATCCTTTGAAGATTCGAGTGAGCGCAGCAAAAGACGTAAGACTGAGGAGTTACGTTCGAACACGGCTGATGAACTTTTAATTCACGCTGCTCAAACTACCTTGAGGCAACAAGGACACCGTAATGCTTCAAATATGCTTAAAGAGATCACAAATACACCAACTCTTGCTGGAAAATATAAAAAAGCTTCTCAAGCACAAGATTGCAAAGAATGCATCACGCCACTGACACCACTTCAAGCATTGACTATGTTCGTTGAAGCAGATTTGACAAAACGGCAGTATGAAATTATTAGAAATACTAACAAAGCCCTTTATCCCTGCTACAATAGATTGCTTCAAGCTAAACAAGAATGTTATCCACCAAAAGAATGTCTTCGTGTAACGAGCACCTGTGCCGAAAGTTCGCTGCAAAGCTTATTGGATAATACTGTTACACGATTATCTGTTTACTTGGCAGACGTGTTAATCACTCTCAATGAAGAACGAAGAAATTCATTGTCATTGATTTGTAAATGGGGTTGTGATGGCTCGCAGCAATCGAAATACAAGCAAAGGTTTGAGGATGCTGATGACTCTGATGCAAACTTATTTTTAAGCTCTTTTGTGCCCTTGCGAATAATTTGTGGAAAAGATAACAAATATGTTGTATGGCAAAACCCAACACCATCCTCTCCACGATTTTGCCGACCGATACGCTTCAGATTTTTAAAGGAGAGTACAGACATAACTAAGGAAGAAATAGACTACGTGAAAAACTCTTCAAATTCCTTAGTAGCATCTGAAGTGCAATTGAACGGTGCCAAATTCTCATTTACACATGTGATGAAAATGACGATGATCGACGGAAAAGTGTGCAATGCGGCAACAGACACGAAGTCCACCAGTCGTTGCTATATTTGTGGAGCAACCAGTAAAGATTTTAATAATCTTTCCAAAAAAAACGAAATCTGTCCTGAAAGTCTCGAATTTGGTCTTTCAATTCTACATGCACGGATAAGATTGTTTGAAAGCATTTTGCATTTAGCGTATAAACTTCCAGTCAAAAAATACAGGCAAAGAAGAACTGAATCAGAAAAAAAATTAGAAGCTGATGCTAAAAAAAATATTCAAAAACGATTCGAGATTGAAACCGGACTGCAAATAGACAAGCCTAAAGCGAATTTCGGCAATACCAATGATGGCAACACGAGCAGAAGGTTCTTTGAGAATCCCGAACTGGCCTCTGATATAACTGGTGTGGATTTCAATCTAATATATAGAGTAAAGGTTATATTAGAAACCATTTCAAGTGGTCATAAAATTGACACTAAAAAATATGATGCATATGCATTGGAAACTGCAAAATTGTATGTCGACAAGTACGGGTGGCATCCTATGACACCCACCATGCATAAGATTTTGATTCACGGGGCTACCATAATTGAAAATTCATTGCTGCCTATTGGGCAACTATCTGAGGAGGCACAAGAGGCGAGAAATAAACATTTCCGGAAGTATCGCGAAAACTTTGCGCGTAAGTTTTCGCGAGAGGAGTGCAATAAAGATATTTATTACAGATTATTATTAAGTTCGGACCCCTTAATAAGCTGCATGAATAGATCTGCAAAAAAAAATTATTCAAAAGCATTTTGTCCTGAAACCATCGCCATACTACTATCGGCAGAGCCGAATGAGGCCCCAGAATTTTCAGACAATGAAGATAATGAATAAGTTTTACTGTATATATACAATTTTGTATAAAATTTAATATAAAAAAATAACATTTATGTATGTTTTCATTTATTACCATGTTTAGAATAAATATAAGCAATAAAATATTTTTGGCCGCCTAGATTTCGAAAATCAACGTATGTGCGTTGGAGCAGCGAGTGCGCCAGTCATAGCCGACAGGTGCCCGTGAGAGGCTGCTCGGGGCCGAACACCGTGAACATCACCGATTCACAACGTAACAAACATTAAGGTAAGCATTTTTGACCTTTTTTTTTTCTTACGACATTAGGCCGTTTTAGAATCGTATACTACAAGGTTCTGTTTTACTTTTTAAGTACTTAGTTTACCTTAATTATTAATTAAAAACAAGTAAATAAACAAATAAAAACTCATCTAATTCAACTTCGATTGTAGTGTTAAACCTTTTTGTTTTTATTATGTTCTGAGACTGTGAAAATAACACAAAATTAATTTAACAATTAGTAATTAAGTAAACTGTTAACTTAAACTGTAATATAGTTTATGGACTAAAGTGGTCTGAAACCATGAAAATATTTTAATTTTATATGTCAATTTTGGACACAAACAGTCTTAATAAAAACAATATAATCTAAAACTAGTGTACAGATAACGGACCTGGAGGTCCCAAAAGTTTTATAACAATTTTTATATAAAATACATCGGTTTTTGGCTTAACATAAATTTGATTTCAGTTTAAGAGTTTGCAGATAGGTACAGTTAAACAATTTTGAAAAATGAGAGTGTTTCCAACTTAAGTGTTTTGCATCATAGATATACTTAAATATTCACACTGTAGGTTGAAAAACTCACAAAAAACAAAACCTAAATGAGAAGGAATTAAAAACAAAATTAGTAGACTGAAAGTTTGTTTACTTTTTTTGTTTTTTTAAAGTTATTTATGTTTAATTATAATAGGTACCTACATAAAGGTATCCCGAAAACCTGTCCGTTATAAAACAATGTCGAAATTTTCAAAGAAAACCACGTAAAATCAATTACATTTACCTTGACAAGATTCAAAATAAGAGAAACCGGTTATCAAAGAAAAATTGTTAGGGCATGTTATTACGAAATGCTAAGATGTTGTGATACTTTACCAAGCGAATAACTCGCTCAAACAAGTTCATCTGTTTTAGTTGGTTCTAAAAAATGGTTAAACAAACAAACTTATCACAGAAATATCGACACTGCCACGGAAATTCGGAACCGCCGTACTTCTTTGTAGTTGTTTTTTAGTACCTACGAACTTTCTTTACCAAAACAGAAAGTAAAGATAGTAAAACAAAAACAAATGAAATCAATCCCGCATAGCGAAGATAATATCCACAAGTTAAATTAAATATCCGTACTTATAGAGAGGTATTTAAAATTTTATTTTACAATTTGGCAACGCGAAAATTATGAAAATTGTAGCAATTGCGAATTATCAATAATACCTGTCTAAACATTATTCCAGAAATTTAATCTATTAAGTAGGTATATTTTGAATACTAACCAATTTAAATACAAAACTAACTTTTTTAAACACAATCAAGAAACGTCTGTAGTTTGTCAGCTTCGTTAAATTGTCCAGTTTCATAGATCCAGTGACTCGAAGATTTTCATACAAACCTTAACTTATTCCTAGCATTGAAACTATAACACTCAGTTGCAGAAACACTCATTAGAGTTAATCCTCCATTAAATCTATTTCTAGCTTTTACTACGTCAACAAGACAAAAAGTGACAGCAAGAGATTTAATGGAGGATTAAATTTAATGAGGGTTTCTCCAACGGAGTGACCGACCGACCGACGGAGTGTGGCGGACCTATATTTTAACGTAAATCTGACAAATCACAGATATTAAGATTTTTTTTCAGATTTCCGTTTCTATAGAATGTTTTTAAAAATTATTTTATTTTAATAGGTTAGTTTTGAAAATAGGATCAAACTTTTGACGCGGTCGGGCACGCTCGCAGGTATATCCTCTTATAGAACGGAAAATCCATTTTTTTTTCAATATGCTGCTAAAGGGTTACGAAAGTAATATTCGGGATGTTCAAAAACTTTAGCACTTCATAAAGATGGTTTTAATCGTGTCGTTCATCGTTCACTTTCAGTAGGTATAGGATAGAATAAATGAAGTGGTGAAATAATAGTTAACCTTCGCCCATTATATTACTGAAACGAACTATTCTCCCTTATTCGCCTCATACGACACACAATACAGCACAATAGAATCCTTCTTGTGCTGTATTTTTTGTCGTATGAGGCGAATAAGGGAGGAAAAGTTCTAGGTATTCTCAGCAGGAAACCAATAAGAATTCTAGAATGTTAATGTCTAGAATTATACATGTATTTAGCGGTATTCTATTAATGTGCATATAAAATACGTTGTGATTCATTTAAAATGTTCATAATCGATGGAAAATGAGAAAAACATGACATGAGTATGACCGGTCATCACACCAATATGCGACCTTTATAGATTCTACGATTCTCTTCGTTTTTAGGGTTCTGTAGGTACCCAAAGGGTGCCAACGGGACTCTATTACTAAGTCTACGCTATCCTTCGGTCCGTCCTAAAATTTTGTACCGTGTTGAATTTTTCACATTACCTATACAGGGTCCTTCAGAAGGACCCTACACACCACTAGTATTTAATTACTTAACATAACTTTTAGGGTGTATTCAGACCATGAATCTAAACAACTTTCCCTAAGGAACATGGGTCGAAAAACGAAGCATTTTTTTTGGTAATTCCATACAAAAGTGCGTAGCGGCCGAACGATTTTCTATGGGAGGTCCAATAATTATCTCGTTTTCGACCAAAGTTCCTTAAGGTAAGTTATATAGATTCATGGTCTGAATACACCCTTAAAGTTGGACGACGTAACATTTTGATTAAAAAAAACGTGGTTCAATGCATTGTATGTATTTGACCTTCATTATTATGTTACCCCTCGTATGCGGCCAATTTCAGACACAATTGAAAATACATTGTTCTGCGATGCAGATCTGCACCAAAGTATACGAAAGGTTCCTTACACCCTAAATATGGTACAGAAAAGGAACCCTCGTTGCGCGAGTCCGAGTCGCACTTAGCCGGTTTTTGTACTATGATACCTAAAGCAAAAACACACAAGTGACAAGCACATCAAATGGGAGGCAATTTTAGAGAAATCGCATCAGAAAATTTCCTTGGATACGCTGTGTTTTGCTGATATTTTGAATCACCGTGGATTGATATGCCTTTTGCTTTCTCTACTGAGAAAAAGTTCAATGGGCTGACTAATGAAAGTATTTTTATACTGGAGGACTTGATTTTACATGAATTAATTATTCATTAAAACAAAAATGCAGTTCACATGATACAAAGGACCCGGCAAGCATGCGGCAAGCCAGAATCTAGATACAACACAAAAATTACAATTTTAGGTCTGAGTAAGCAAAGTTAAGGGAATATAATTCGGAGCGCGTTCCATACAAACAAAGTCTGGTTATATTTTCAATAGTAACCAATTAAGCCAATGAATTTTTTCAAAAATAATCTAGAAACTAATCAAACAAATTTTTGTTAAAATGTTATAGTTTTAGAGTTACAGTGTCTTTTTATGCCGATCGTTTTAAGGGGAGGATCAGACCATTAAACTGAACAACTTTCTCTATTGGACTAACAACGAAACCTATTGGACCCGAATGTATTAAAAACTACATTTTTGTGACACTAAAGTAGGAATAATAATTTGTGATACTTTATGATGTTATTTGGAATATATAGGGTCCTTCTTAATATGCTGACAGTTTTTTAAGGGGATGCTCAGACCGTCAAACTGAACAACTTTCTCTATGGCACAAACATCGTAATCGCGAAAAAAATATCGGCTCTTCCATACAAAACTGCAAACCTTCTCGAGCCAAATGTATGACATCGATTTTGGTCCTTTCGAGAAAGTTGTTCAGTTTGATGGTCTGAACATCTTCTTAAAAAACTGTCAGCATATTAAGTTGGACCCTGTATGTTTGCAAGTAGTCTGTAGTATTCTTGTTCCAAAAAAGCAAACCAATCCAATATTAGGTAACCTTTAAATACTAAATTTGTAAAAATTTAAAGTACCTATCGGGACCCTACTACTAAGCATACGGTGTCCGTTTGTCCGCCTGTCCTTAAACCGTAGTAGGTAGCAGGTTGAAATTAGCAAACAAACAAAAAAATAATAAAAAGGCTTTATAAAACTTCAAGTCCAATACATGTAGAGTCTAGTTTTATGAAATTATGTTAGTTTGTGTAGGTCAGTACTAGGGTTGCCAACGATAGTGCACGGATTAGCGGGAAATATGCAATCAAAATTCGGGACGCGGCTAAAAAAAGCGGGACCCTGCTGTCAAAGTATAGGAAGGCGAGTAATAATTAGAAATTTTATTTAACTTTCACATTTTAAGAAAAATATGATTTTACTTTGACTTACCAATCAACATACCTACTTAAAAAAAGTTGAATCAATAATAATAAGGCAAACTCCATAACATGTCATCAACTCGACAGAAGAAGAGGCATGGCAAACAAATGAAATAATATCGTAATAATTATGCCACCTGCTATCACTTTTGTTTTTAATTAATACAATAATTCTTCTGCCTGAAAGTTAAGCCGTGCGTACCATAAAACGGGACGATTGGCTTCCCGCACATGTCTTCAGCGGGACGCATCCTTTAAGGCTCTAGAAACGGGACCCGCCTCTCGCGGGACGGTTGGCAACCCTAGTCAGTACTGAATTCAGACGGATCAAGACGAGACAGCGCATAGTACACACACTATAATACATAATTACATATGCTCATCGATCTGCAATTTATGTATAATTCTGCGATGGGTCTAACTACTTTTGTTACTAAGCAGCCTTTGTTGTGCCTACAACGAAGCTATTATTGTACACATATTAATTTATTTATCCATTTTAGCGTGCCGTGCCCAAAGGATAAAAACAGGACACCATTCATAAGCCTACGCTGTCCGTCCGTCCGTCCGTCTGTCCAACCTATTTGGGGCTGTAACTTTTAAAAAGTAATAGCTAGACAGTTGAAATTCACAGAATGTGCGTTTTTATGGCGGATTTGCTGACAAATAATAAAAATGACAAAAAGATAAAAATTAAGGGGGGGTCCTCATACAAGAAAGTAGTTTCTACTCGTTCTATTGTAAAAACGGTAATACATACAAGCGTCAAACTTGGTGTGATTATAGAGCAAACTCTACAGTATAACAACAAATAATAAAAACCAGCCAATTGTGAGTCGATCTCACACTAAAGGTCCCGGAGAAAACAAAACGTATTTTGGTTACAAAAAGTTAATATGTTGTGTGGTACGGAACTCTCGGTGCGCGATTAGCCCGACTCGCACTTGACCGACTTTATTATTTGATTCCTTTTAGGAGAACTTACAGCTAAATCACAGTTTGATTTGTCAGTAGGTTTTGCGTGATGCTAGAACAAACAATAAATAACTTCGATGTATAGACACACTTCTTTTACAGTTTTATAATAGTTTAGATATACTTAGGTTCGGTAATTTTAGCGTGATGCTCACACAAACAAACAAACAGACAAAAAATTCTAAGAACGGTTGATTTGGAGTCAGGGATACCTAAAAACCATATCGTAATCTTTTTCTTGTAAATATCTTCAATGTACAGAAACACTTCTGTTACAGTTTTATAATAGTTAAGATAAGGGCGTTGAAAGTGCTTATTAAGCTCTAATATAAGTAATTAAACAAGTACTTACGTTTTATAATTCCGGTACCTTTACTCACACAGGTATACATGTACCTCTTATTACAGGTTATTTTCCTGTTAATTGTCTAGAAGTTCATGATCACTCACTCACTATAATTAAGTATATAAGTAGTTATATAGAAAAACTAGAGGCCATCTGTTTTAAATGGTTTTCATCAAAATTAATAAAGGGATTGTCATTTTTTTAAAGTCGCGGCCACCAATCAAAGTCTTGTACTATAAAAAACAAACATATTGTAATAAACACTTATTGCCTAGCTCGCATCGGAGCTGAGATATTTGAATCTAAAGGTTCATGAAAAAGTAGCGAAAGTCTTTAAAAATCAACTCATTTTCTATCAATCAATCGAAACATACTACCTACTCAGTAAAATATACCGTAAAGAAATACAGTAGATACAAAACAAGGCAGTCTTAGCGCTAAAAAGCGGTTTCTTCCATACAACCTTAGAAGTTATTAGTACCTTAATATCACAGCTCCGTTACAGCCTAGCAATGAATGTGATGTTTTTAATGTATTTTGAAAGGTGCTCTAAAAATATATGTACCTAAGTTTTGGCAGATCAACAAAAAAAATGTAAATTTTTCTTTACACAACCTTACTAATACCCATTTCGTTCGAAAACTTTTAATATATCAACTTAGAAAATTGTTTTCACTCGTTTGTTTTGTTCTCGCTTTGTGTGGACAATAGAAACTATGAATCAATTTGACCTCAATTGTTTTTTAAAATGTTTGGTTACTATAAAACAATCATTACGTCTGTATTAAAATTTGATTATCAGAAATATGCATACCATTATCAATCAATTAAATTGTAAAATTTAATGCATTGCATATTAAATGGGGAGCTTCAGAACATCAAACTGAACAAAATTAAAATGGCGAAAAAAATCTGCTGTTCTATAGAAAACGTCAATCGCTGCTCGACCCTAATGTATGAAATGAAACAGCACCCCTGTTTAATATGTTTATTTTACACCATATATAATTATTAGGCTATTGTGCGTTTCAATCGTATAACGTAGTAATTATTGTACTCTGTGGTATAACTATCCTACGATTACATATAAACAAATGATGATGATGATTGCCTACAACTAGTGCCATATTCTCCATAGGGAAAATAAGCAAGTGCCCGGGGCGGGCGGCCGATTTTGGAAGCTGCAACTTGAATTCCAAATTAAAATCATTTGGCTAATTAAATTTATCTACGAACCCCGTATGCCAGCGGAGAATATTGAGGTCCAAACCTCCCTAAATGATCTCAGCTCGTTGCTAAAGATAAACCTACGATGAGTACCTATAGACTAGTATTTATTCTGTGCCTTTAGTGCGTCCCAAATAGCTATATGATTTTGACAGGCTGTTTTAGAGATTTTATAGTACTCTTTAAAGCGATTTGAGCCATCTAAACTTTATAATACACTAAAAATATACAAGATTAATTAACATATTAAAGGTTTTACGGCTCAAACATTTTCAGGAAGTAAAATAATGGCTCTAAAATGATCTGTCAAAATCACGGAGCTATCTTGAACGCACTATAGTTATATGTAAGTGTGTAGGTACTATTATTTAGTATGTGACACCGTGACCAGAAGAGCATTACCAAATACCACAATCTTGTGAATCTGGTTGCAGCGTAGTAAATTCCGAACTCGCTTGGCTCGCTGACTGGTTTTCGATTACTTTAATAATGATATGATAGCGTTATTTATTCATAATAGTAGCCAGAACCAGAACTGATTTAGAGTCATATTTTTTAAACCCTTTTTACCTCTTTTTTATACCGTCTATTATTATTATCCTAAATGTTGCAGTACCTGTTATTATTCACATATTACGAATCTGAAGACACCTCATACGTTAAAATCCATCAAGCCGAATAGGCTGTAGGGCATGACAAAGAAATAGACATACATACATACATACTTACTTACATACATACGCTCGAAATATATAACCCTGCTTCTGGCATAGTCGGGTAAAAAGAGGGATTTTATAAGTTTGACCGACCAGTCTGTTCTGTATGTCTACACCAAAATTAAATGGTATAAAATAAATACAGGGTCCTTCTTAATATGCTGATACTTTTTTAAGGGGATGATCAGACCATCAAACTGAACAACTTTCTCTATGGCACCAACATTGAAATCGCAAAAAAAAATCAGCTGTTCCATACAAAAATGGAAACCTACTCGAGCCAAAATGTATAACTATATTTAAAGTTGTAGAAAACCTCAAAACGTATTTTTTTGCCAATGATATTAGTGAACAGAAGACATAATTGATAATTATTAGTCGGTGACCAAATTGAAAAAAATAATAAAATTGTCGTGTTAATAGCGATCCCCGACGCGATGCAGTATAAATTAGTATTGACCTAATAATATCTTAAGGAGAGTTAAAGGTGAAACAAAGTCATCTGGAACTTGTTTTGCACTGCACAAATAATATAACAGACCCTTTAGCATGATTTCTCTACTTGCGCGAGACTCGTCCTTTTCCCATAGTGCAACTCGCGGCAAGCGCGGCTTTCGCTCTCGCAGAGCGAAACGCAGGAACCGGTTATTTTCTATGGAGGAAAGTCGCGTCGCGCGCGTGTAGAGAAATCATACTAGACGTGCAGATTTTAAGTCAGATCATAAGCTATCAAACAAAAAAAGTTTCAACAAAATCGGTTCAGTAGTTTTTGCGTGATGCTATTACAAACATACAAAAAAACAAACAAACAAACAGACACACAAGAATTCTAAAAAACGTTGATTTGGAGTCCTTTTTCATGTAAATATCTTCAATGTACAGACACACTTCTGTTACAGTTTTATAGATTACCTAATGACTTTTCGGAGTGCTGTTTTTCTTTTATTGTAAAGTCCGAAATATTTTAATTCGAATTTTCTATATGTTTCTTAGGGAAAGTTGTTCAGTATCATGGGTACAATCACCCCTTAAAGTAATGCGACTGTTTACCCTGACACTTTAAATAAGCCTAATTTGAATTACCTACAGAAACAGAGATTTTAAACTCATCCTCTCACACTGCTTTAGTAACATCCGAGATATGTCGGATACGAGTTGTATACAGGGTCCTTTTTAATATGCTGACACTTTTTAAGGTGATGATCAGACCATCAAACTGAACAACTTTCTCTATAGGACCAACATCGAAATCGCGAAAAAAAACAGCTGTCCCATACATTTGACTTTAGTAGGATTGCAGTTTTGTATTAAGAGCTGATTTTTATTTCGATGTTGGTGCCATAGGGAAAGTTGTTCAGTTTGACGGTCTGATCATCCCCTTAAAAAAGTGTCAGCATATTAAGAAGGACCCATATTAAGAATATTAAGCATATAGCATATTAAGAAGGAGGAATTTGATATGTATGATAAATAAATTATATTTGCAAATCAGAATTTGCCAAAAAGCTATACATATGGGGATCGGAAAATCTGATCGTGCTTATTTGAAATGAAGTATAGGTGTATACGAGTGAGTATACAGGATGTTAGGGTAAACAGTTGCACTACTTTAAGGGGTTATTGTACCCTTGGTAATGAACAATATCCCTAAGAAAGCTACAATTCCAAAAAAAACTTGCTACTTTTCATACAAACGTTCGATAGTATGGAGAGTCCAAAATTGTTTTTGCTAAACCTTTCTTACATTTCTTAGGAAAAGTTGTTCAGTATCAAAGCTACAATCACTTAAAGTAATGCAACTGTTTACCCTAACTTCCTGTATATTACTTTAGTAATCGATGTGAAGTTTGTCCAAGAGATCATCGACCATTTATGTATGAATCTTTGCAATTTTGCAAGGAACTAGTTTAGTAGGTAGATGTACGTTTGTTTAGTATAAGTCAGGTTTTGCCAGTGTCCTTTGACCAGAGGAATATTGCGTCATTCGTTACGAACACAAATTATAAACGAATAATAATCAGGTATTGTAATTAGAAACCTATACCTAACTACTAGGGATATGTGCATGTACAAATTCTTTAACCTGTGCCTTTGATTAAATAAAAAGAGGGAGATATGTGACTAGCCTATAGTGCATGGACCGCATAAATTGTGTCCCCGTTGCCTAATTTGCTTAGTCGCAATACGAGCGGCATTGCATGATTGAGAGACTTTATTTTTATTTTAACCGGAATATAGGTACCACATTGCTTTCGCGTGCTTTTACTCGTTATATAAATCATTCAAAAACAATCAAAAAAACAAATCACACGGCATTACTTTTCACTCGTAAGTACATGAAAAGCAGATCCATTGTTCGATGTCCAAAACAATCCTCAAAGATAAACGTGTTTGAAAATGACAAAAGGCGGTTTCGTTTTTCTAGAATATTTGTATGTAAATTTGTTTTAGTTACTAAAGTCCGGCCGCTGAAAGATTGCGTTTGACAGTTACCATAAAATTGTAAAAAACTGAATGAAAATATTGTTTACCTGTGCTCACTCTAGTACACAGGGCACTAGCTGCCCTTTTAAGTTCAAAAAGCTACTAAATAATGATCGGCATTTATAGTTTTCATTCAGTTTTTTACAATTTTATGGTAACTGTCAAACGCAATCTTTCAGCGGCCGGACAATAAGCTGGAATTTGTATTAGTTTTATTATTTAAAATTATTCTTGACAACTTTAAGCTTCGCAATGATAAATAAATTTCATTCATTATGAAAAAAAAATTACAAAGTACCGTCGCAAAATAAAACGTAAAGTAGGTATCAGTAGGTCTACCAAGAGTTTTTACTGTACTTTACTACTGTAGTAACGTCACCAATTTTGTATTGAATTTCGTACGGCGCTCCTAGTGATTACGTCGAGAACTAATTTCTGCCATACGAAATTGGCGACGTAACTACAGAAGTAAAGTGCTGGGAAAACTCATGGTAGGCCTACAGGTAACGGTTGTGGGTATTGTAATTTGGATTTCATTTTTTCTTTTTTTTTAAGTGGAACTTGCAGGTCTTTGAAATTCTGATCCGCAACCTTTTTGTGTAACGAAAGTTCGTCATTTAAATTTTGAGAAGTTTCTCATATACCGAGCGTCCCGTGACGGCCAACTTTTTTGTGGAGTCCGTGCTTAACTGCCTCTGTGGTCTAATGGTTAGGAGCATTGGGCTCTTGACACGGAGGTCGTGGGTTCGATTCCCACGGGGGACACCTAGTGATATGTCACTTTGTGTGTTTTTCCCCAGTTAGTTAGGACATTGTAGGTTGCATCAGCTGATTGTCGGAAAAGGAAGATGGTTCCGTGATTCGGATGGCACGTTAAGCCGTTGGTACCGGCTACTATCTCTGGTGGTAGGTAGTCGTTACATTAAAAAACCGCGTCAGATGCCGTAAGGCGTTTTGAAAAATCTGACAATCACACGACTTATCGTGTGATTGTCAGAAGAAGAAGGTGTTCAAGTCACACATTTTTGGATTTTTTGTCTGTTTGTTTGTTCGAGCATCACATAAAAACTACTGAACTGATATTGACAAGATTTTGTTTTGAATATGTCATTGGTGCGGACGAAGTCGCGGGTAAAAGCTCGTGTAAGCTTTGCATTTTTGCTCCTATCGGTCTGCTCCCATAGTAAAAGTTGTTCAGTTTGATGGGTAGACTCTTAGTTTAAAAGATGCCAATGATATCAATCTCACCCTGTATATGGAAACGGCAATGATGATGATGATTAAGTGAATATTGAATGAAAATTATAGCAACATTACGCTATCTTGGATATCTCCTTTACTCAACAATCTAAAACAATCGGAATTCTCGGTATACGGAACACTAATCACGCCAGTTCGACTAGCGCTTGGAGGATTTTTGAAATGACCTCCATAACGCCATATAAAATAATGCATATACTTATTATTATCTTAGTTACCGTGATACTTAGATTTGTGGTTTTGTACTATGATAAGTACTAATTTGTACTTAGATACTACGCTTTTAACAAACATTTATAATAATCGGTAAAACCTTGTGTGTTTAACATATTCGTGTGTGAGTGTTCGGTATGAGGTATCCCCGACCGAACGACCTTGACCCTTTCAGAGCCGCCTGACCTCTACTAAACTACATCATTTTAGTAGGTATACCTATTTTTGACTGATTTGTTATTCATTATGTCATTATGTCTAATCAAATTCGAAAATCATAAGAATTGGCACCAAATTTTGAATTTATCTAATTAACTCATTAAATATAGACCTTAAAAAAATTTACTTCATAGCATTTTTAGATCTTAATATTGTCTACACAATGGTGTATGTCGCAAGTAAAATTGACTTCAACTTATAAAGTAGATGCACATAATGCAGATTGTAACCAATATTTAGGCTTTATTTTAAACACAGGTTTCATATTTAATTATAGAAAAATTTGAAGTATACTTCATAGCAAATAAAGCCGAGATGTTGAAGATCATTGCTATGCTTTTCATTAATTTGTATGTCTTTCGAATAATGAGAAGATAGCTTCTAAAAACCAGCATAATATGGCCCGGACATGCGTTTACCTATGAGGAGCGTCTTAAGAGTGTTTGTACGCCCAATTTATCAGGCCATATTCGTTTGTTAGTGTTCGATATTTGGATGTAGGAGGTAGGAGGAGGAGGAGGTGGGAGGTTGGTTTGGAGGTAGGCTCCATAGTCAAAGTTGTTCAGTTTGATGGTCTGAGTTCACCGTTCTCTGAGCGTTTGAACGCCGAATTTATCTGGCCGAAAATGTTCATCTTGTTAATAAGAAAAGGCAGATTATTTTGTAGCGCTGTTATAAACGTCCAGTGGCTTTTTAACAGCGTTTATAACGAGATGAAAATATTCGGAAAAATAAATTGGCTTTCAAACGCTCAGAGAACGGTGAACTCAGACCATCAAACTGAACAACTTTGACTATGGAGCCTACCTCAGGAAACGCGATAAAAAATCAGCTGTTCCATACTAAACTGCAGTGCCCACTCGACTCAAAAGAAATGCAACAGCAGATTTTTTTTGCTCCGATCGGTTTTCTCCCATAGTAAAAAATTTGCAGTTTGATGGGTAGACTTTTAGTTAAAAAGGATGCTAATGATATCAATTTTACCCTGTAATTATATTAATGTAAGGAATGCCGGAACTCTATACGTCGTCGTTGGGAATGAACTTCTAAGTTGACGTGACAAAAACGGAAATAGTACCACAGTAATTCATTTGTTAATAAGTCAGTCGCTAGTCGTTAGTTTGTCGGAGGAAACTTACAAACAATCCCTTCTTTCTTATTGTGTGGGCAGCAAGCCCTGGTGTAAAATTTTTCAAACCGCCTTACGGCATCTGACGTAGTTTTTTAATGTCTTGACCCTGACGTTTCATACTCTTTATTTGCACCTTCGACCAAGTTGAAGATTTGCACAACAAAAACTAGCATTCTAAGTCAATGACAAAAACATACTAAAACATCAGACATAATGAAGAGAACGCACAAAACTTCCATTGTTGCTTAAACCTGAAATGTAAAGTTCAATGTCAATAGTAAAAGGAACTAGTTATTTCGTTTGAATAGGCTTTCATTGGGAACGTAACCACCGCGTCGTCATAAGTTGTCCATGACGGTGAAATGAATCCTTAGATCATTTCGCCGATTAGATTCCTCGCTTTTATTTATTTATGATTAGCTATTACGACAGACATTGTACTGTCTAAAAACCTTATTCGGCCTCTTCAGAACATTTAAAAAAATCCATAATGATATCCTGTGTGATAGGTCCAGCCGTGCCAATGATACAAAAATGTAGCCAATGATACATTTTAACGAAAATCTGACTTCATACAAGCATAGATACAAGTTTCTAGATTGTTTCTGAAAAATTTCATTGACTTAATTAGTTAGTATTGAAAATATCACCAGACTTCGTTTGTATGGAGTGCGCTCCGAATTATATTCCCTTAACTCTGTCGATTAAAATCCGCTAAAATTAATAAAATCCAGACTGAACAAACAAAAAGTTTTAAAAACATTTACACGCATAGTTTCGTAATCAGGGTCAATGGCTTCTCGTCGCGTGTAGGCCAATAAAAGTGGTTTGGTACTACTGTTCACCGAGCGATCGAAACCCGCAAAAATGCCAGTCGGCCTCGACAAACTAGGAGATAAGGTGCAGTACCGCCCAATGGCTTCTACATAACCTAAAGTACCAACCTGCCATTAATTTATACAATTCTTCACATATTTTTAACAACACTTTCGTTGTAAGTTAATATACCCTTAATTACTGTTTCACAATAGGTTAGGTAGACTATACAAGTGAATTGTACCTACTAGAAAGCTTTTACACATTCTCTACTGTTAGGGTAAACAGTTGCATTACTACAGGGTGAAATTGGAGTGGTTCAGACCATCAAACTGAAAAAAAATCTGCTGTCCCACACATTTGGCTGACACTTTTTTAATGGGATGAATAGACCGTCAAACTGAACAACTTTCTCTTTGGGTCCAATATCTAAATCAGTGAAATCAGTGAAATCGTGAAAAAAAAAACAGCTGACTCACACATTTGGCTCGAGTTGGTTTGCAGTTTTGTATGGATGAGCAGATTTTTCTTCGCGATTTCGAGTTTGCGATAGTAAAAGTTGGATGGTCTGACACACCCCTGAAAATTTGTTAAATCAATTCAATTTCACTCTGTATAAGGGGTGATTGTACTCATGATACTGAAAAACTTTGCTCAAAATCAAAATCTAAATGTTTTATCCAAAATAATGTCACATGGATAGATTTCTGACGTCATTTTTGACTCTACCACGCGTCAGAAGGTGTTCCATTGTAGAGATGATACGGCCAGAAACTCTACTGAGTACAATCTCGCATTAAAGTAATACAACTGTTTAATAACCTGTATAATAACCTTCAACACGTCCGTAGATTCATAAAAAAAATCAAATAAAAAGTTGCTTAAAACTAAAGCTGTGAAAAAAATGAAGGCTAAAAAAAATGAATGAAAAAAAATGACGGATAAAAAAATGGAAGATGAAATAGTGCACCGACCCCAAATAACGCGATAAGGACAGGACTATGATTGTCAACCTTTGACTAATTATTATAAGGACTAGCCTTGCGGTAGCATTTCCCCTCTGCCACGGTATAAGCACAATTGATCTTGTGCATTTACATAAAATTTTACACCTTATCACTAAACGAAACAGCCTATAATTGCGAAATAATAACTTCGAACTTAGAACGTTTGGGGTTCACACGAGACTACTTTCATGATTTTTGACATTCAAAATTAGAATCTAAAGTTATTGGGAATAAAATCCAAAGTTGCGGATTTCATGTTACCTCGGCCCCGCAAAAAGTGGCAGAAATGTTTGTTAGTAGAATTACACGCGTAACCAGTCCACATATAAATAGTCAAAGTTATCAACAATCAATTTAAATCTTATGTCATACAGGGTGAAATTGATATCATTAGCATCCTTTTAAACTAAGAGTCTACCCATAAAACTGAACAACTTTTACTATGGGAGCAAACAGATCGAAGCAAAAAAAAAAATCGGCTGTTCCATACTAAACTGCAACGTCTACTCGACTCAAATGTATACAGCAGATTTATTTTTTGCTCCTATTGGTTTGCTCCCATAGTAAAAAGTTGTTCAGTTTGATGGGTAGACTCTTAGTTTAAAAGGATGCTAATGATATCAAATTCACTAGGGATAGGGTCTTTCTTTAATATGCTGACATTTTTTTAAAGGGATGATCAGACCGTCAAACTGAAAAACTCTAAGACGCCACCATCGAAATCGCGAAAATTATCGGTTGTTCCATACAAAGCTGCAGACCTACTCACCTTGATTTTTTTTTGCGAATTGCTGTATCCACGCTAAATTTACAATTTTATTATATTCACAGACAGAAGATATGCTATTTTGTACCAAAATGTAGGTATTAAGTAAGCTTGTAAAAACCAACAATTTTTTTTTCGCGGTTTCTATTTTGTTCCCATAGAAAAACTTGTTCAATTTGATGATCTGAGCAGGTCATGGTCTGTCTAAGGTTTTAAACAAAAATAAACCTGTTATTTATCACACCCAGGTAGACGGCATACCTAGGCATTAACATTAACTTACCTTGGTATGTCAATGGATATTAATATCCATGATCACACCAATAACGTTTAAAATATCCGTAGACGTGCGTGTTTTGTCCTATTCATTCAATTAAGAGATGTTATGCAAAAGACAATGCGGGTTTTGTGTGGAAGGTTTGCGCCTTATTTTTCACCGTTGATTTTGGCGCGGCCATCAACCAAACTTGAATATTTTAGTTCAGATTAAAGTAACAAATAAATCTTGTTATTACATGTATATCCCTAAACTCAGTCTGAACGGAGATATAAAGGTTTGAAGTTGATAATATATTAATTACGTTTACTTTAAGGTAATTATAGTTTCTACTCTGTGCTTCAAGCCTTTATATCTACCACAGAGTATTATTAATTACCGTTATCTACGTTCGAAATGAGTTTCTTACTTGACATAATAATTAGGTTGTATCTTTATTCTGAACTATAATATTCAGACAAAAGAAAAACGACGTCATTTTTAGGTATTTGCTTTTGCTCTAGTTAAAAAATGAGAT
Organism: Agonopterix alstromeriana; assembly: GCA_963924505.1. Classification (NCBI taxonomy): domain Eukaryota; kingdom Metazoa; phylum Arthropoda; class Insecta; order Lepidoptera; family Depressariidae; genus Agonopterix; species Agonopterix alstromeriana. The sequence continues at coordinate 18,156,805 of OZ004661.1, forward strand.
CGCTACCTCATAGGCTGTCTTTATTGACTTAATCATGTTTTTGTTCTATGGCTGGGCCAGGAAGCTAGCATATAGATGTTGGTATTTAAATCCATGGGCATAAGTCTTTGACTAATTATTATAAGGACTAGCCTTGCGGTAGCATTTCCCCTCTGCCACGGTATAAGCACAATTGATCTTGTGCATTTACATTCAATTTTACACCTTATCACTAAACGAGACTGCCTATAATTGCGAAATAATAACTTCGAACTTAGAACGTTTGGGGTTCACACGAGACTACTTTTCATGATTTTTAACATTCAAAATTTGAATCGAATGTTATGGGGATAAAAATCCAAAGTTGCGGAGTTCATGTTACCTCGCCCCCCGCAAAAAGTGGCAGAAATGTTTGTTAGTAGAATTACACGCGTAACCAGTCCACATATAAATAGTCAAAGGCATAAGTGTCCAAGAAGCTCTAATGGTATATCTCAAACTAAAATCGCTATCTCATAGTATTTTGGCTCCGGACCTCCAGATTCAGGAGCCTGTACAGCAATTGTTAGTTCACCAATTGTAAAATTTCAATAAAGGTTTTTATGTTTATGTTATGTTTATAGTCCACTATCGTAAAATAATATCTCTATACTCAAATAATCCTATAATATCCGTGAATTTTGTAGTCTGTTAAGCAATGCAGAGGTCAACAGGCTAATGTTTTGAACTTTCCATTGATTGTTTATTTGTTTATTTTCAAGGCTTATCAACTAAATCTACATTATTATAAACAAGTGTGTCTGTAGGATTGAAGATATATACCTACAAATAAAAAACCGGTCAAGTGCGAGTCGGGCTACTCGCGCGCCGAGGGTTCCGTACGACACCACCACACAACAAAAAAATTAACTTACAAATAAGTCTTGCTCTCTCGAAAAACCGGCCATGTCTGTGTCTGTCGTGTCGACCGTGTGCCTTCTGGCTGGCCACGAGGGTGCACCCCATTTTGTATTGGCGCGATCTAATGTGTTTGTGTTCATAAAACAATTCTTTGAGATTATGATACTCCCAAAACCCACTTGTTGGCTTGCAGTGCTTTGTCACAACAAAAGGCCGTCAAAATAAAATAAAACCGGTTAAGTTCGAGTTGGGCTACTCACGCGCCGAGGGTTCCGTACCACACACTAACTTACCACCTTTTTTTTCTCTGGGACCTTTAGCGGGAGACCGACTCACACTTGGCCGGTTTTTATTATTTGTTGCTCTACTGTAGAGTTTATTTTATAATCACACCAAGTTTGACGCTTTTATGCATTACAGTTTTTATGATAGAGCGAGAAGAAAAAACGTTGATAAAAACTAGTTTGTTGTATGATGACCCCCCCCCCTTAATTTTTAACCTTTTGACGTTTTTATTATTTGTTAACAAATCCACCTTAATAATGCACATTCTGTGAAAATTTTAATTGTCTAGCTGCTACGGTTCAAAAGTTACAGCCCTAAATAGGCAGTACAGACAGGCGGACGGACAACGTAGGCTTATGAATACTGTCTGTTTTTAAGGAACCCTAAAGTCATTAAAATTCCATTGCCAACAGTGTGCCAATCTATTCAAATCAAATTCTTGAATTGTGAAAACACTTCAGTGAGTAAATATGAATCTGTATACACATTTTCAATGCGTATCAAAGGTCGTAATTTATGACCTTTGATCATTAATTAAGTGAATGACAATACAAATATTATGCCTGTCCAAATTCGAAAACGTATAAATATACATAAGTATCTACAGAGTGAAATTAATATCATTAGCATCCTTTAAACTAAGAGTCTACCCATTAAACAGAACAACTTTTTCTATGGGAGCAAACAGAACATCACGCGAAAATTACTGTACCGATTTTGATGAAACTTTTTTTGTTTGATAGCTTATGATCTGACTTAAAATCATATAATTTGTGCGGACTAAGTCGCGGGTTAACTCTAGTAATAACTATTAGCTTACGACACGAAAGAAAATTGTGAGTGTGGCGCAAAATGCGATGACATTAGTAGGTCTACATCACAGAACATTATAAGAGGGGTTAGAAATGCAAAGTAACGCTTTTGCTTCGGAGACGGCTGTCGCCACATGTCTTCCCGCTCACGCTGCTACAATTACTCATCCCCTCTCGCTCGCACCACGCCTCGCGCCTTATTGTGTTATGCAAATCATTGCATAACCTGTGGCGAGACGTTCCACGCCTACTTTGTACTTCTAACCCCTCTTATAATGTTTTGTGGTCTACATCATTGGCAAAATGTATAGACAATACCTTTGATAGCTTCCTGGCAAGCTGTTGCCAGGGGCGGATTACGCACTCAAAAAAGTTTGTGGGCACGGTCACCTGAAAATTGGCTAACTGCTAGTCGGACTGCTGACTCGCTCACGATCGATACACTGCATTCCTACAAAGGAAACATTTACAAAATGTATGAAACTCCGGCCAAGACCTTGTACAGTGCATGCGCGCAAAGCCTCAGGGCGAACACTAGTAACTTAATGAACCTGTAATACGTTAGTCTGTTTGCTCACGAAAATTACAAAACTGAATGTGTGTTTATTTGCACATCACAAAATCACATTTAGACTCTAAACTACTGAACTGATTTCGATGAAAATTGACAGCTTGAAAGCCTATCGAAATCAATTAGGGTTGCGGGCATGCCCACCGTGCCCACAATAGTGGATCCGCGCTTGGCTAATGCAATGTCATGTCAAGTGATATGTTAACATTCGCCAAGCACACTCGAAATGCATGAGTACACTACACTCGACAGCACGTCAAGCTTAAAATTAGTAGTGTAATTTCAATTCTCATAGCAAAGATAGGAAGCGGCAAAGTCCAGATACCCATGTTAATTTAACAGCTTTCGAACGGGATCAATTTTGCCTACATTTATTTACCAATAATGTTGGTCAAGGTACCTATGAATTGGGTTTGCGTAACCAAATATGAGATGAGTGTAGGTATAGTTATACCATGTATCACGGACACGTCACAATTTTAAGCTACGAGACCCATAACTAACGACATTTTCTAATATTAGGTACCTACATTTTTATTTAGTTTATATTTTAAAAGTAGGCAGCCAACAAAACGACCTTGTTAAATGTATTGCATATTTTTAGTAGAACCAGAAATAAAAATGTTACATTTTGACGTTGTTGATAGTTAAAAATATATAAAGCTCATAGGCACATTGGAGACTGGAGCCTAAAGCGTTTTTTCAGTCTCCACAAACATAATCATTGTACGAAGCTGCATTATTAATAAGAATGCTTGCTTGTATGTTTGTGGTGAAAAATAAACGATGTTTTATTTATTTATTATTTATTCTAATGATATCAAACGTAAGCTTCTTTTACTTTTTTTAATATTTTTAACCATACAAAAACGGCACAGACATAACATCCATGATCGAACTGGGATTAGAATTAGAACCCAGAACTTATTGTTTGGCAGACCGGCGAGGTAACCATTATACCAACAGGGCCATCATAACTGCGACGAGGCTTTATTGTATATTTACGTAAAAATAAATTCTAATCGATTATCAATATGTGTCTAATCAAGAGTTGATTAGACACATAAGTAGGTATTACGCACTCTTGGTAATCAGCGAACATCTAATGTTAAGGGTATATTACTGTTGGCGCGCTCCATACAAACGAAGTCTGGTGATATTTTCAATACTAACCAATTAAACTCAATGAAATTTTGCAGAAACAATCTAGAAACAAATCTCTATGCTTGTATCGTGCCAGATTTTCCTTAAAATGTACATTTTTAAAGTTACAGTGCCTCGAAGATTTCCATACATATCTTAAATTAATCCTAGCATTGAAACTGTATATTTTAACGAAAATCGTACACGATACAAGCATAGAGATTTGTTTCTAGATTGTTTCTGCAAAATTTCATTAAGTTTAATTGGTTGGTATTGAAAATATCACCAGACTTCGTTTGTATGCAGCGCGCATTTACACATTCGGAATAAACTTCTCTAAACTGGCAAACCTCTTCAAAGACAAACTCAATAACATGCCATCGTATCTACAGAAGAATACGTATTCTTTGGTTTTCAGTTGTAATTATAATAGTTAGGTATTACAATTATTACATGCAGGTTTTTCAAACATTTGGAAGACACTTCTTTCCGTCAAGTCTTTAGCATACCTATAGTTTGACTTGCCATAACGCGTGTAGGGTTGAAAGCCGCGTCTTGCATTTAACTTCATATTAGTTAGTTATTAAAATTGTATTTGAGCTAAAGAATTACTGAAAATGTGAATTTAGCGTAATTTTTCAACGTTTTTTATGCACTGAAAAACAAAATTTTATGTAATCAAATTCTACGGATGCGCGCGCCGGACTGCATTCCCTTGGCGCCCCTAAAGTGTCCCCAGAAAGTGTGAGGTGAGGTGGGATATCTCAAGTCAGAGGGGGGCAGGGAGTGGCCGTTCTGTATGTAGAACTATATACTACTACCTATTCTGTGACTATGCACTAACAGTAAAATTAGGTAACTTATGTCGGTGCCAAAAACAATAAAAAGAAGGTAAGTAGGTACTTTATGTTGCTTGTGTTTGTGTCGCATTGCAAACATTTTCTCAGCTCTTTGTTCGTGCGTTATCTATAGATTTTTACCGACGGTGACTTTTTTAGGGCCTGTTTCACCACTTCTGAGTAAGTTCTTGTTAGCTTATCTGACAAATATTTCTACATAATATCTTTCATACAAAATATGTCAAACTATCTGTCGGATAAGCTAACAAGAACTTACTGAGAAGTGGTGAAACAGGCCCTTAATGTTTCATTTCATTATTGATGACTTAATACCTTACGACAATGATTATAACAGATCCCAAAGAACATTAGCGACTAGGTGACCTTGGCAGAAGTCGTCTTGGGCTGCCAGTAGATTTATTATTTTTATAATTATTAACAGAAATTATACAAAATTGGCTTGCAGGATACAAACTGGGGTCATAAATATGTTTTTTCTGATAATTTATCACATAATTTGAGCTCACATTGATTTTTTATTATTCACAAGGATTTTATGCAAATTTTCTTATTGCTTCAACTGATAGAGCTAATATCTTTCTATACTCGTACAACAAGGCAGAGATGTAAAAGAAAAGACAGATATAGTAAACGCTTTATAGTAACAGCGCGTTTTATGTTACTATGGTCTACGATTTTTTGACTCAAACTGTTTATAAAATCAGATATATTTCAGTTTTGTATCCCAATTTACATGAGAGTCCAGGATACATAGAGGATACAAACAGCCACCCAATTATACAGTTTTTGTATCCAATTATACAATCTGGCAGCCCTGTCGTCTTGGACTGGTTACCGTGTGTCAAAGTAAAACCGATTTGTAATTACGTCAGTTTAGAGTTCAAAGTGTTACTTAACAAAAAGATATACAATTATATTGTGATTCGTGAGTAGCTGGTTTCTGAATAAACTAAGCAATACATGATAAAGTCTAACAATTCCAGATTTATTACAGAGAATTTAAGAGGATAGGCGAGTACCGTTTTCTTCATACAAACGAATTCCCCTGTTTCCTCTCTGGATAATGACACTAGAGCAAAACATCTTTTACCATACAATCTATGTTACCTCTGCTATGTCCCTATGTTTTGCTTTTTTGCAATAATTAATTACTGTATGAACTTAGGGACCTTCGAAAATGACTAATTTTACCGCCCGTTTTCAGACATCCAGCAAACAAATTTGACGAATAAAAACAAAAAAGGAAATCATACAGACAAAGCCAGTCTTTCTTATATTATTCATGAAAGAATTATTAAAATCGGTTTAGTTTTGGAGGAGGAAACAGGGGAATACGAAATGCTGTTTTCGTCGATTTTATGTAGATAAAATTGGTCCGAGCTGCAGTCATCTCTTTCGCACTCTAGTCGGTGGGGTGTATGGGTGGGGCGTTCGGACAAATATGTATACAGTCGGAAAAGTGACCTATTCTCCAAATTAGCAAAGTTTATTATTAAGAGGATAGGTATCCTCTTAATTTACTTAATAATAAACTGAAAAAAATTTGAGCTATTGACTTCTGGAACCTTGTTGTGTGGATGGATCTGCTACGTATTACTTAGCATAATCATAATGAAACTGCCTCAAATTAACAGATTTTCATCCATTTCTCTAGTTACCTATTTGAAAAATTACGTTTACAGTTGAATGGAATGCATTTAGGTACTATGCCTGAATCTGAATAGAGTACGCGCCACGAAAGAAGAGTCGTGTCAAAACCCAAACCCAAGTAGCCAAGCAAGCCTGGTGTGTTTTGAAAATGAATTTTGATTTTATAGAAAACATGTTGCTGAAATGTAATGATAGAGAAAGTCCCCATATTTTTAGAATCGGGAGTGAGATTTTTGAAAGTCACCGGCTGAGTAAACTGGCCGATACTCACAGATTTCCCAAAGTTCTTGAATCTTACCGGTGACTAAATTCTCGTACCCATGAGTTCAATACGAGTGCTCCTACCCACTCGTATTGAACTCATGGGTACGAAAAGGCTTTAGTATGAGATATAAAAACCATTCAAGCTCACCGGTGACATTCAAAAATCGCTCATGAAACCCTTTCATTTGATACCCCAAAAGACAGGTTTTAAAAAAAAACACAAGTTGTGCAAAAAATCTATGACGTCACAAAATTTGTTTGGAGAACGCGTGATTTGGTTGTAAGAAAACTTTGTCAGAATCAAATGTAGATAAATTGTTGTCTTTGATTATAGATTTGTTGGCTTTTTGTAGATCTGGTTGTTGTATCAAAGCTTATAAGAGCGTATCGAAATCACAGTTATAAGTACGCAAACATGAATATGTATAATATTATTGTTGTGAAATAAACCCTTCGCGTAGCCGAAAGTGTGCATTAGTTTACAATTTTAAGTATTCCGGCAATCTGGCAGTATTTTTCCTCGATTACGGCCCCCATGAGTTACTCAATGTTCGAAATTATATTGTTAGCGAGGTCGAGGGCCCATTCGTCACAGAGTCATTACTACCGCGGTGTCTTGCAAGGTTATCTCTTATATTTCAATACTTATTTTATACCAAGAATCATTCTCTAAACTTTTACTTCTATAATAGGTATTCTATTTTTTTATTTCTATTCGTCCATTTTTTTTTCAGTAATATTAATGAAACGTATATACAGGGTGAAATTGATATAATTAGCATCATTTTAAACTAAGAGTCTAAACTTTTACTATGGGAGGAAACCGATTGCAGCAAAAAATAAATCTACTGTTCCATACTAAACTGCAATGCCTACTCGACTCAAATGTATGCAACAGCTGATTTTTTTTTCTCCGATCGGTTTGCTCCCATAGTAAAAGTTGTTCAGTTTGATGGGTAGACTCTTAGTATAAAAGGATGCTAATGACATCAAATTCTTAATATGCTGACACTTTTTAAGAGGATGATCAGACCATCAAACTGAGCATCATGGGAACAACGAAATCGCGGAATAGATAATCAGCTGTCCCATACATTTTGGTTAAGTAGGATTGTAGTTTTATATGGAACAGCTGATTTTTCTCATGAGAAAAATGTTCAGATTGATGGTCTGATCATCCCCTTAAAAAACCATTCGCATATTAAGAAGGACCCTATACAGGGTGTTAGGGTAAAGAGTTTCATTACTTTAAGAAAAATACCCATGATACTAAACAACTTTCCCAAAGAAAATTTGCAAAAAAAATTTTCGACTTTCCATACTAAATGCAATCAGCTGATCGAACGTTTGTATGAAAGGTTGTTTTTTTTGCGAATTTGCTATCCGTTTCTTGGAGAAAAGAAAATTGTTCAGTATCAAAGGTACAAACTGTGTAATACGGGAATGTGTAAACACAATTTTACTGAAACAAATAAATAGTTAACAGTAAGTTGAAGGTGTGGGCATTTTAGAGGTCACTATATCAAGTCGTTCATGTGTTTCGCAATTTATGCGAGAATCTACATGTATTTTTGAGGTCGCTTTTGCATAATGCAAAGCAGTTTTTTTTATAGAATTTATTATTAACCTTTACCTTAGTTTAAGGTGATTTACTTAAGTTGGGTAATGGACCGGATTTTATCGCCGGTAAACATCGCGCGGCGCACGCATTGTAGAGTGTTGCTTTGTTGGATAATTCCGAAGCGCGCTTCCGAAAGCGCTAATGCATACAAACGAAGTTCCGTCCTAGTCTCAATATTAACCAATTATAGTCAATGACATTTTTAGACACGATCTAGAAACCAATATCTGTGCTTTACATTTGTCAGATATCCGTTAAAATTTATAGTTTCAATTTATAGGATTTGTATGACAAAACTTTGAGCCATGATAACTTTTAAACGGAAATAAGACTAAAAAGCACAGATATTGATTTCTAGATTGTTCTAGATAGTGTCACAGATTAGTTAATAGTTACTAAATAGTGTATAAAAAAAATCATTCGACAAATATAATCAAACTTCGTTTTTATGGAGCGTGATAACGGCACTACGAAACCGATAGACATTTTGCCCGCGGGCAACAGCGGTCACGACGCCTCTATTTATGGAATTTACCACAAATGTTTGCCTTACTGAGCACAAGCACACATCCTTACAATCCGTTTCATCGTGCAGACATCGTTTCTGTGAACAATGTTGTCCATCGTCTGCGTAGAGCCTAAGACAGTGATACCATTGAATAAACCTCCTAAAATAAGTATACAAGGTGTTACTGGTAAACTTTTAAGGTGGTTGTTTAGACCATCAAACTGAACAACTTTCACTATGGGGCCAACATCGAAATCGCAAAATAAAAATCTGTTTTAGCTCGAGTAGATTTGTAGTTTAGTATGGAAAAACAATTTTTTTTTGCGATTTTGATATTAGTGAAAGTTGTTCAGTTTGATGGTTTAAACCACCCCCTTAAAAGTTTATTTGTATTTTTTTAGCTCCTTGTATAAAGATACCTACATCTTTATGTGCTTACATTACTATACTTAGTAGTAACTACCAACCTATGTAATTATTTTAAAATATGATGTAGGATGGTTGTAGGTAATTAAATGGATATCACGGCAATGACTTTGGAAACAGTAACTAGATTTTTAACTAGGCAGGAAGGCCAAAGTTTAGTTTAAGAACTACCTTCATACATTGTCACTCACTTCGCTAGACTAAGGTCATACTACTATGACAACTAGATAGAATAGATCTTCATAAATATGGAGATTTATGATGGAACGTAATAATCCCCAACCAATGTTAAATTTATAATACACTAGAGTTAACCCGCGACTTCGTCCGCTCAAATTATATACCAGATTTTAAGTCAGATCATAAGCTGTCAAACAAAAAAGTTTCATCAAAATCGGTTTAGTCGTTTTTGCATGATGCTGTTACAAACATACAAAACAAACAGACGGACAAAAATTCTAAAAAAGGTTGATCTGGAGTCCGGGATACCTAAAAACCATATTGTAATCTTTTTCATGTAAATATCTTTAATGTACAGACACACTTCTGTTACAGTTTTATAATAGTTAAGAAGGTTATTGATTTTCTAAGCAAATTTGTGTTTGTAAACAAAAAGATGTTACCTATTCTACACAAAAAATTACTGTTCCTAATAAGTGCATTAATTAATAAGGTTAATGAAAATGGTATTTACAGAAATGGCGAGTACTACGATAAGAGATTTCTACCAAGGTAGAAACATCCTGATAACGGGTGGATCAGGCTTCATGGGCAAGGTGCTTATTGAGAAAATGCTGTATTCCATCCCTGACATCGGCAACATTTACATACTTATGAGACCTAAAAGAGGAAAGTCGGTCAATCAACGCTTGGAAGAAATGCAGCGTTTACCGGTAAGATCCATAAATGTTCCAAACAAACTATCATACATACTAGAATTAGACTGATGATCAACAAACGATAATTCAAACCTTTTTATTCCAGTTATTCGACCGCATAAAAAACAAACGTCCGAGCGCACTCAAGAAATTAAAAGCTTTACAAGGGGACGTTTTGTTTGAAAACTTCGGTCTGTCTAATGCAGACATAGATGATTTATCCGAAGAAATTTCCGTCGTCTTCCACTTCGCTGCTATTTTGAAACTAGAAGCCCCCTTGAAAGACAACGTGAATATGAATACCACTGGCACAATGAGAGCTATCAAGGTTGCGAAAAGATTCAAGAATCTCGCTGTCTTCGTTCATCTCTCTACAGCTTTCTGCTATCCCGATTATGAAGTGTTAGGAGAAAATGTAAGATGTTGTCTAACAGTAATATTTCCTAGTTACACAAAATTATACTTACTCATATTGTATAAGCATACGCTCACGACTATATTCCCCAAGGAGGTAGTCAGAGATATTCTGAAACCTCAGAACATCCACGTTTCACCAGTAGTACCGAAACTCTGTCCAGTGTGACTGGGGGTGAGCCCGTCGCCACATAATGGACAGTGGGTACAATACATGCCTCGAAATTGAAGCATGCAGGTTTCCTCACGATGTTTTCCTTCACCGAAAAGCCAGTGCCACTCATATTGTTTCATGTTTATTTCCAGATACATGGGCCTCCAGTAAAACCAGAAGATGTAATTCGACTAGTGGAGTGGCTGGATGACAAACAGTTGGCCCTTATTACCCCGTCGTTACTCGGTCCTCATCCGAATTGTTACACGTTCTCAAAGCGTCTCGCCGAAAGTATCGTGGCTGACGCTTACAACGAAATACCTGCCGTCATCGCACGTCCCAGCATTGGTGAGAATTTGCACATTCATTGAATTAGAAGTATACTATATGTCAAATAAAGACGAAAAAAGATCACAGAAGCAGGACCACGGAACCTTTTCAGACCGTGATCATTTTATAAAAATTAGAGACACTTACGTCAGTGTTTGATGACAGAATGATTTTAAAGACGAACCACATGTGCACACCACTGCTTCGTTAGGTCTTTCAACATCGCCATTTTGTTGTACATTTGTACTATAAAGAATCCTGCTTTTCGCCCCTATGTGGAATGGAGTATAGATGACATTGAACGGAGCTGGTATTTATTTGTATACTTATTCTAAATCATTTCTTGCGACCAGTTTGCCCTGCCTTGTCGGAACCAGTTCCCGGTTGGGTGGATAGTCTGAATGGACCGGTGGGTGTCATGATTGCTGCTGGAAAAGGTGTGATCAGAACTATGCTTTGCGACGGACGCCTTACTGCGCAAGTCATTCCTGTAGACGTCGCTATCAATGCCCTCATTGCTATTGGCATGTTTGAGGGTTCAAGGCGGAACGATAAGTTAGTATTTATCTTCAAGTTTTCCTGATTCAGACCTGATGGTATAGTGTGAAAGTGTTACTAACACATTGATTACCAAGTTATGGACGCCGTGTCTAATACAAGTCTCGAAAAAAGTATCCCAGACTAGCCGAAAGTACGTGTTAGTGATATAATCCAACTAACAAACACTGAAACTGATGACATTTTAATTTTATTCTGCTTGCGTAGTGTTTACAAATTCTTACAGCACTGCAGCAGCACGGCATGCAGATATGCGCAAAGTCCGTCAATGAAACGAAGACTGGCACGTAATTATTTCTCTTTGTGTTTTGTTTCTCTTTTAATTCGGATCGGACACTTATAAGTGTGGACCCTACCAGTAGTTGGTAAGACAATTTACTAACACGATTTTTTTTTATCTTTAGGCCCGAAGTGATACCAGTTTATAATGTTAACATCGGGCACCAGAAAGAAACGACATGGGGCGAGGTTCTCAACGTCGCCAAGCAGTACGGCCGTGAAGCGCCTCTGGCGTGGCCCCTTTGGTACCCGAATGGAGACATCACAACCAACTACGGCCTACACGAGACCCGGCGAATACTATTCCATTTAATTCCGGCTTACTTTATCGATTTTCTGTTGCTGCTCACAGGGCAGAAACGATTGTGAGTGTACCTACATTTTATTTTTGATCGCCATAAAGATTTTATCTCTTTAAAAACAAAAGGGTATTTCACAGGTTTTAAAAACTGTTATATGTCTAAGGATTCTATAGAAAATGTATATTTTACGTTCCATTTCATATAGTGCAAGAAAAACTGAAAACAAAAATTATTAATTAAATATCCCGCGACAACGCTTTTTCTGACAATATACGTGGCTACAAGTAGGTAGGTGACGTCACGATGACGTAAACTTTGTACGACACTCACACTACACGCAACTGTTTATAAGCAGTCGACGCCATCAAACATTCGGCCAATAACAGTCGTTTACGATCACGTGACTAAAGCAGACAAACAAATTATTTTCTTTGTCGATTTTCTCTTGAAATATCCAGTATTTTTCCAAAATTCATATTTAATATGGATGCCATCAATAGGTCCTTTATTTTACAAGGTGTCAAATACCCTATTGCGGCTTAGGATCAGCTAAACACAAACCCTTTTCTTTCAAAAAAGCTGCTGTTTTAACGTACTATAAGGTTTATAATTGTGTTACTTTGACTATCCGCCACCGCCACACGTCTCTTCTGTATAAACCGCGCCTTATATTTCATTGTAAAATCTCTCATTTGCAGTATGGTGAGAATACAAAACAGAATCAGCCAAGGACTGGAAGTGCTTCAATATTTCACTATGCGTAACTGGCAGTTTCCCTGTCCTAATTATGATGCCATCCACGGAAAACTGAACGAGGAGGAGAAACAAATTTTTGTTACCGATGTCACTGACTCAGACCGTGAAAAGTACATGAAGGGATGTGTAGAGGGAGGACGCTTGTATTGTCTGAAAGAAAATCCGAATAATGTCACCATTAATAAATCATACCACAATTTGTAAGTACCTGTCTATCTTAACTTTAAAGTTAAAAATAAGGTCAAGTTTCCACTTTCACGTTTCAACCACGTTCCACCAATCGCTGATGGAGAACTGGAAACACGGTACTTTTTATTATATTACTAACTACTTCAACGCGGGAGAGACAGCGGGCAAAAACTAGTAATAATTAATTTACAAAGAAATAAGATCCTGTAAAATTATTTAACTGAATCCTAATATAGGGTTCTTCTTAATATGCTGGCTGACACTTTTTAAGGGAATGATCAGACCGTCAAACTGAACAACTTTCTCTATGGGACCAACATCGAAATAGCGAAAAAAATCTGGAGTTTCAGACGAAACTGCAAACCTACTTGAGGCAAATGTATGGGATAGCTGATTTTTTTTCGCGATTTCGATGTTGGTCCCATACAGAAGTTGTTCAGTTTGATGGTCTGATCATCCCCTTAAAAAAGTGTCAGCATATTAAGAAGGACCCTGTCTAAAGGGTTCTAAACCCTTCAAATCAAAACGAAAACTATAGTGAAAGATAAAGACGTTTTTCTTGTCTATTTTCAGCCTTTACTGCTTAGACTGGGTAGTAAAGATCCTCTTCTGGCTGCTGATCCTCTCATTCCTGGCGTCATGGTTCAGGCCGGTGAAGACTATTTTCTCGTACGGAGAGCCGGTAGTGAAACACTTACCGTTCCTGGGTGCTGCTGTTTTCGACGGATCTGACTGAACCATTGGATTTAATGAACCATGCAATATTTGGCGAGTGGTTAAGAATCTTTTAGACCCGATTAGTTAACAAATAATATTCGCGAAATGATTGTTTAAACCAGACTATTATTATAAACCACTAGTTTTTAATTACTGACAAAATTTTAAGGGTGTATTGTGACTATGGAACTAAACAACTTTCTCTAAGGAACAATGGGTCGAAAAACGAGAAAATTTCAAATACAAAAGTGTGGATCACCCGATTGATTTTCTATGGCAGATCCAAAATTATTTAACGTTTTTCGACCCATGTTCCTTAGGGAAAGTTGTTTAGTTTCATTGTCTGAATACACCATTCTTTTTTTAGTAATAAAAAACTTGTGGTGTACTTATAAATTCATCGCTAGGTTTGTAGGTTACTAAATTTCAGAAGTACCTAATTATTATTGTAATCTTATTCGAAAATTAACAGTCCTAATGTCTTATTCTTGCAATGACAACGGAGTAAATGTAAACGAGACTCCCTGCATCATCACGTTCACTTCCACACATCACGTAATTACTTTTAATTCGTAAACTAAATTAAAAAATATATATTTAGTCGACTAAAAAAATGAATTGATGAGATTTGTAAAGAACAAAACATTAGGGTCGATTCATACCAGAAGAGCATCGAAGAGCATTTGCTCGCAGCGGCAATCTTATCACTAGTGAATAAAGGTCACATTTATTTGGATCGATACGGGCGGCGCCGCGTCGGCGAGGTGCAAACAAATTTAACCATTATTCTAGTGATAAGATTGCCGCTGCGAGCAAATGCTCTTCGATGCTCTTCTGTTGTGAATCGACCCTTATTGTGAGTGTTTGCCTTTTCAATGTTGATGGATAGAATCAAAATAGAAAGGAAAAGTGTGAGTCATGTTAGAACCACATACTTAATTATTGTTTTGCTTCAGTCAGAGCACCGTGATGGGTATCTCATTGTACTTCTAAAAATGTAGTCGTCGTTTCAATTTATTATCGACAATGTGTTAACAAAAGAGTGAATAAATAACTGAAAACTTGAACTGAAAACTAACCTAGGTATATTTGATTTTATACAACTTTTTCAAGTTACGCATTAACCTAGAGTTACTTGGAGTCATAATTTTTTTGCGATACTGACGTAATTTTATACAGGGGGTAAGTGGCAGCCTAGCAAATACTGAAACGGTGAGTTCAGACCATCAAACTGAACAACTTTCATTATGGAGCCTACCTCAGGAAACGCGAAAAAAAATCAGCTGTCTCATATATTTGAGTCGGGAGGTAAAGCAGTTTTGTATAGGACAGCTGATTTTTTTTCGCGTTTCCTGATGTAGGCTCCATAGTGAAAGTTGTTCAGTTTGGTGGTCTGAGTTCACCGTTTCAGTATTTGCTAGGCTGTCACTTGCACCCTATATAAATTTCAATAGATATCTACTGTAAAACATTTCTCTCAGGTGTTAAAACGGCACGTTTGGTATTTCGTATATAGTTTTATTAGAAGACTTTCTAGCGTGCTAAGCGACACATTATTTTAATTATAGCCTAACCATTCAGAAATCGGGTCAGAAAAACCCCTAGTCACACAGGTATGACACTATACCAATAGGTTAAATCTGGTTGCAATTATTGAAACAATAGACATATTTCACAAACTATGCATTGTAAAACATTATAAGCTGACAAAATGTGTTCTCAGATAATTTCCATAGTACATGATATCTTATTCAATATTCACGTACCTAGTAATTCTGTTACTTTTTATTGACTGGACGATAATAGGCTAGTCAAATCAGCAGTTTTATTGGGCGTTAAAAACGCGCTCTTTATTACTTACTTTATTATCCTGTTATTAAAATAGTATTCAAGCTTGATTCAAGCTAAAGAATTACTGGAATTACTGAAAATGTGAGTTTAGCATTAGGTACATTCAAAAATTTTTTTTACTGAGAAGGATTTTACTGGGAATTAAGATTTTGATATCAAATGTATGTTTATTTCTAGTGGGCATTACTGCAAAACTATTTAACTAAAATATGAAATGTGACAAAATTCGTTTATACAGAGGGTTAGGGGTAAACAGTTGCATTACTTTAAAGGGTCATTATACCTATGATACTGAACAACTTTCCCTAAGAAACCTATAGGAAATTTCGTCTTTTCATACAAACGATCGATCATGATTGCATTTAGTATGGAAAGTGCAACATTTTTTTTTAATGATATTCTTAGGTTTCTCAGGTAAAGTTGATCAGTATCATGGATACAATCACCCCTTAAAGTAATGCAACTGTTTACCCTAACGCCCTGAAGTATTTCTTTTTATTGGTTGGCACTCTACAAATTATTTTTCACTTTATAATTAAGCGTTTTTTACTTTTATATGGAGGGTAGATCAAGGTTTAGTGTATTGTTAGTCTAAGAACATTTTTTAAGTGACATTAATTGAATAAAACCAATGTTTAAACCATATACTTGTTTAATTATTAAATCTCATCATAACAATAGAATAAAACATTGTATATTTATGTATGATAATAAAAGATGTAGGTAAACAACAATGGATTTCAGATATACTTACCCAAATAACATAATCTTGATTGAGTAGATAATGAAATACACATTAAATAAAAACTGTTCCATAAAACAAAAGAAATTAACAAATCATATAATTTTGCGATCACTTTATATCAATAATAATATACGCCAATTCGTTGTTTGTGCTCTTCTATTTTGTTGTTTTTGCATTACACTTAACAGATAACATGACTCGTTATAATATTATAATATATACGATATCTACCAACGTACAATGACACAAACACACGGCGAACCACTAGTTGCTACGCGATAATAATCCATTTTACAAAGACGAATCATCAAACCAATTATCTACTACAAATTGTAACATTAAATTTCGAAAATTAGAATTTAGAAAAATAAATTAATGTGTTTTGTTTATCTTACTTCTAAATCGCCGCGCAGAATTATAAAGCATACGATACCTTTTACTGAGTAGCGTTGATAATGTCAACAAATTCAGGTTTAAGGCTGGCGCCGCCGACGAGGAAGCCGTCGATGTCGGGGCAGGAGGCCAGCTCCTTGGCGTTAGCGGCCGTCACCGAGCCTCCGTACTGGATGCGGACTGACCCGGCGACCTCGGCCGACACGTTCGTCGACAGCCAGTTGCGAAGAGACGCGTGGACTTCTTGAGCCTGTTGGATACAATATTAGTAGTAGTTTCGGAGCCTATTCAATACAATCAAAAAAACATCAAATCTTTCCTCTTTATATTATTAGTTGAAAGATAAAAATATAGTAACCTGTTGTGGAGAGGCAGTTTTTCCAGTGCCGATGGCCCAAACAGGTTCATAGGCAAGCACAACGTTTGCCCAGTTATTGCCGATAGCTGGCACAAGAGCCTTCGTTTGCCTGAATACCACCTCCTCAGTCTTGCCTGCTTCTCTTTCCTCTAGAGTCTCGCCAATGCACGCGATCACTTTCAGTCCTGATTCTAAAGCATGCGCCACCTAAATAAAACAATATTTGGTATAACAGTGTTTGAAACTGAAGCGTTGACTAAACTTTCGCTGCTAAGCTCAAAACAATGACACTCGCGCTGTGCTAAAAACGACACCCCTCGTTGGTCGTGCGCACACTCGTAACTTAACGATCAACGTGCCCCACCTCGATTTCGGTGACTTACGCGTTAGGTCATGAGCGCAGGCGAAATGCGATATAACTGACTCACTACATGGCTTCTTGCGCGCTGCGCCCCATTTGTTGCAGACCTACGAAGTTTGTCGTTAGCAGCGAAAGTATTTTAAACTAAATTTCAATATTTTACTGAAAGGTTTGTCTACTCTTAAAAATCGATGTTAGAGTCAGTTGTAGCCATAATTAAGTTTATGGTTGTAGTAACATGGAGTAAGAAATATCGAGAAATTAATATAAGGTAACAACACAAAAAAACATACTAAGATATTTACGTCGGGAGTGATCACTACAACTTCTTGAAAAAAAAAAAATTACATAGTGACCAAAAATCTGTGTAATTTCAATCAGAGTTTCTGGATCTCGAATCGAGATAGCGAAAAAAGAACAATGGGCTTGAGGCTAAGTGCAGAATCACCCATAAGACTCCCATAAACCTCACAAACAAAAAACAATAAAAATATCTGTATATGGCCATCGTTGGCCGATTGCAGATTAAAATGAGTGAAACACAAATAAGAAGGCTGTAAAAATTTGAATGTTCTCCTGATGTCATTAAATAAAAAATTAAATAAATACCTTTTCAGCGACAAGGTCATCTTTTTCGCCGTAAATGGTCCTCCTCTCAGAATGACCAAGAATCACCCATTCTACACCGACATCCTTAATCATAGCCGGTGAGATCTCACCTGATAAAGTAAAGTAAATAGACTGAATAAATAAAATAATTAATAAGTAACGATGTATTACGTCAATGGGGGATTTTCTGAGAGCTTTTGTCTAACATTGGTCTGCCTTGTTTTATAGTTAGTACGTTTCTTTTAAAATTAATCATATGCTCACGTCTATATTCCCCGAGGGGGTTTAAAAATTATATTCTTCCAAAGACAACGGCCCATAATTACACCTACCTACTTCCATTTATCATTAAAAAGAATACATTGTTCCTAATGTCTAAACAATGGGTGGTTTAATAATATCGCGTCCGTTGGAGTTAAAGGGTTAAAAAATACAAATAAAATAGTATATTAATGTTTTGAACTCGCAGACCGAATTTTGTCACAACCGTAAACCAATGGTTTAATAGCATTTAAAATTAGATTATGATAAGAAACTTATGTTAAGTTGTAGCTAACAGTTATTTATCATTGACACATGATAGCACAGATTAGGTCCTCCTCTCTGCATTGTGGTCCTGTGCAGACTGTTAGATGCGGGGTGGTTTCTTGTAGTCCGGTATTGACTACCTAGACTCCTACCCGTAGGCGGTTTAAGGCTTTCCACACAGGCCATTCCTCTTTCCCCCCGGGGGGTAGTGTTTCGCAAAAGAAGAGTTAAGCGTGTGCGATACTGAGTGCGTGCGAGCGAGACAGGAATATGCATTTGCTTAAAGGAACAACAATTCAACCGGAGACTAGATACTCTTTCTTAAACTGTGGTTGAGGCACGGCTTGATGGTATTAACTATTACATTGGATATTAATGAATTAAAGACAATACATGATGATATTGATGAGTATAAATTGTTGAAAGTTGGGATACCCCATAAAGAAATGGTGGATGCAGATGCACACCAGCCTTTAGACCTTCCCAATGAAATAAAGACTTATTTATAATAGTGTACCTGTGAAAGCTCCCTTAGCAACCTTCCAGCAGTTCTGTGCAGACACTGAGATCGTGTCGGGAACTATGCTCCGCACGTAAGCCAAGTAGATAGCAGGGATTCCGATCACAACCTGTATCAACAAAACATAAACATATACATAATTTAATTTAGCAAAAAACATAGTTACAGGTTCGAGTTAGAACCCTGACTCCCAAAAAAATTGTATGAAGTTCAGGAGTCATAGCTACTGATATAATCTTAAGGGGCCATATGTCCCAGAATTACCTGGGAAGGGATCTCTTATTTTTCGTTTCTCTACAAGATAGTTTATTTAGTGAAATCATAAATTGAATACACGATTGAAATTACTTCGCACAATATTTGTCTAATCTCATCTCTCGCGAGCGGGAGCGGGGCGTTTTACCCCCCTAAGTTGTACATCTGAATGTTGCTGTCTTCCTTTTGATCGGCGATGAGGTAGTAGCGTGCGGGGTATTTGCTGCGCTAAACCAACCAACCGCACGGCGCTGCGCATTTCCTTGCTGCTTGAAGTTCCATGGTGGAAGAAGCCAACCGGGGCAGCCGTGGTCGTGGGGCTGAAGCACCCCCCACATACGGGGAGCGCCGCAGATGGCTGGCCTCAAAATGCACTATGACAAATGCAGCGCTTCGTTCTCTCTTTGGAGGACTCGTACCTCAACAAAATATGTTCCCTGGCATTCCTCTGATCCTGGATCCAATTTTATTCTGCTCAAAGGTCGCTAGAGTAAAAGTTACGAGCGACATTTTTTAAAGTCCTGAGTCAATCAGTCCTGTTAACTATACTCCAACCTAATGCCAAAAGCGAAATTGATGTACTTTAATTTATAGTTTATACCTCAACGTTAGGGTCAAGTGGACCTTTCTTCAAGTTGTTGATAATCTCGTTGATCTGGTTCTTGTCTCCATTCATCTTCCAGTTACCACCCACAACAAACTTCCGACCCATCTTTAGAGATTTGACCTGAGAAGGTTAAAAGATAACACACGCAATTAATTACAGTATTACATCACAATATACGGTACTAAAAAATCGGCACATTGCTAGGCTTGAACTATTTTCATATATCATACAAATTTAAGGCCCAGTTATGTAAAAATCTAAGAACTAATGAGATAACCGATAGAGGAAACTTAGAGGAAAGTAGGAAACTCTTTAGGAAACTACTTTATCTGAACAAAGTGTATAACTTAGAAAACGACAATATCATCAGAATAATATAATAGCAACGCACCTATTAATATATGATTATAAATTGTTATAAATATTGGAGTAGAAGCTCCTATAATATATTTTTAAAACCTCGAAATCTTAAATTGTTCAGCGGGAAGCCGGAATGTGAAGAAATAGTTTTCGATGTCACTTTGTATTATTCAACCTATCAAAATCAATACCAGTCCTCCATTTTGATTGGGTAACGGCTTCTCACTGTGTTGTTATTGTCCAATCACAGTCTGATGATTTCAATTCTTGACAAAGAAAACGAGGTAGTCAGCGATGACCTTTCTTGACATTGTGGTGAGGGTTGCTATTTTAGCTGTATTGCTAGTTGCTTGCTTTTTAGTTGGCAATAAACTTAGGCACTAAAATGAAATAAAATATAATAAATTGAGCGTTTTTTCCCTATCTGCAAGGTCGCTCATCCATGTTTCGTCAACGCCATCTATCGAGCCATTAGGAACACCTTTTTCCTTTTCATGCTTCCGTAAAATTCCCTGATTCCTTATCGGAATGAGGAATTTTCTGAAAGCATTTAACGCCATCTATCGCGGTTTGTTAGAACTACGTTGTTTTTTTTTGTTTCTTCCTTACGGAAAGGAAAGGGGAACGAGCCCATACAGCCTGGTCAAATGTTAATTTACTTCTGTACTCAGATCAATTAATTCAGATCAAAGCCAAGTCTTCAGTTTTTAAAAATTCAGAGAATTTTTTTTTGTCTTAGTTTAAATTAAGCAGGGCGAAAATGTATGGATTTTGACCTACGGGAGTTCGAACTATGACTTAAAAATCGTCACTGAATCTCGGCCTTAAAGTCCTCCCATAAAGCTCATAAGACCATACTGCCTCGTCCAGCTATCAAGTGGTCTTTACATTTCAGGAAGCGGAAATTAAAGCGGAAAACGTTAAAAAAGGTATCCGTTTCCGTATAAGTCAAGACCGGAAAGACTCATCGATTTTTATAGAACTTCCGCAACTGTCAAATTTAAAATTCCGTTTCCGTATAAGTAAAGACACAGATTATTATAGAACTTCCGCTGGCTGTCAAATTTAAATTCCGTTTCCGTATAAGTAAAGACTCGTCTGCAAATTAAAATTTCGAACTTCCGTTACACGAAAAGGTTGCGGATCCTAATTTCACAGCCCTCCCGAGTGTTTCACTTCAAAAAGAAAATTTATCATTTGCTCAAATCAAAAGGACAGGACAAGTATCATGAGCCGTTAAAGATATTACAAAAAAAAAGCATCGTTTTTTACAACTTTTTACAAGTGTGACCAAACTTAGCAGGATCCTGTGAATTTAGCAGGATAAGGCTCCCAGTTTAGGGCTTAGCAGATTGAAAAGTTTGACAGTTTTAGCAGGATCTGCTAAAATATTGGCAAACATTTGAAAAATTTGGCAGCTTTTAGCAGGATTTACGAAAATTCTGCATGATTCTGAATTTTAAAAAATCGCTATTACTCTCGGCTAGTTACTTGAGAATCGTAAACAATAAACTTTTTAGTTTTAGTAGTACCTTAGACTACTTATATGAGGACAAGTTACGCGTGTAATTCTACTAACAAAATTTTCTGCCACTTTTTGCAGAGGGCGAGATAGCACCAGATACGCAACTTTGAATTTTATTCCATTAGTTCAGATTCTAATTTTGAATGTTAAAAATCATGAAAAACAGTGTCGTGTGAACCCCAAAAGTCATTAGTTCGAAATTTTTGTTCCGCCAACTTTCAGCCATTCCGCTAGCACGATCTTCAATTTAAATCTGGTCACACTGCTTTAAACGCGTGTGATTTTTGGAAAGATTAGCAGCAAAGAGAATGGAATAATTAGCAGTTTTTTTGGCTTGTATTTTGTAAAAAAAGAGTGATAAATAAGTTAATATAAGCTCATTTAATTATTTAAGAACTTAATTGACTTTATCAAGAGTGCAATATTGTAGAGCAAGCTTCTGTTATCATGCAGAACAAGCTTCTATTTTCGAAGGTAAGGAAATTCTGATTGCCGGTTTTACAATAGTAGTTTGCTCCGATAATTCCTGGAAATACCCCTAGGTTTTGGATCAATACTGTTATGTTTCACCTTCTTTCTTATTCCTATATATATTATCATTTTAGAGTAAGTCCAATTAATAAGTAAACAACGTGTTAATGAAAAAGCGCAAAAGCTCATACACCCCAACTGATTTATAACAAAATAACTAGATTGAAAACATAATTTCATTATTTGGATAGTTAACATTTAAAGTTATTCACATTTTAAGTTTTGAGACAAAAATGATTTGTTATCATTTCAGCAATTAATGAAAGCGCCAACATGCTCTTGGATACATTTTAAGAATCTTGTTTTGGTTGTAAGTAGGTTGAGAGTGCCCGAGCGGTGGGTTGAGTTTGTGTTCAATAAATTTTAAATATTTACATATTGAAAAAAAATTATTTATCTTGAAACCATGATAATTTGATTCTGCTCTTGATTCTAAAAAAAACTACTTTCTAGTTGCATTGTCGCTAGTAGTTGCTATGTGGTTACGCAGCAGACAGACAGTCTGACTCGGCGTAGGCGTGCGTCCAGGCAGTATGCACTGTTGTTGCATCAAAACAACATTGTCTGCGGCCGGCCATCGGCCGCTAGTTCACGGTGACGCTGGTAGTTGCGTTGTGGTTGGGATGTGGTCAGTATCACCCACATGGTTGATTATAATATGTGTAATTTATACTATTAATTTTCAATACAAAATGTCCCCGCCCACGTGACGGGTTGTGGTAAGTGTGAAACGACCCTTATACATACATGTTTGATACACAACCGAAATATGGTTGAGTATCAATCACATATGTATAAGGGTTGTTTCACACGGACCACAACCAAATCAGAAATATTACTATTAAATAAAAGTAAAATAGTCTGTTTGTGATCTCTACTTTATTTTTAATGACAGTCCAAAATTGTTGTTGCAGATTCTCCTATTTTTAGTCCTCATAGGCGTGCAAATATGCGCAGAAGCCAAGAAACAGAAAACGGCAGTTATAACTGATATAGATGATATGAAAGAATTTAAAAAGTTGCTGAGGACGAAGACCAATGTTCTAGTGCTGTATCTGAATCAGCCGAAGGAAGCTCAAGTATTACTGGAGGTGTTCAAAGAAACGGCAGATATAATGAGGGGACAAGCCACTTTAGTACTTCTGGAATGCTCTGTTGGGTAAGCACATTTACCAATCATATCCACATTTGAGCTAATACAAAGTGGAGAACCCTCATGGCCCACTGGACAGCGCACTATTTACTCATGAAGCCATGCGAGTGACTTCGCTTTTGCCTGTGACTTTATCTGCACCGGCTCCTGAAATCTTAAAGAGATAATATATACCAGTTTCAATAGCTCCTGTAGTTTTTGTGATATGTTCAAATTAAAAAACAGAAATTAGTGATTTAAAATCATAAATTAGTTAATTAGAGTCACATCTTAATGCCATATCGACGGACAGGTCTCCTTCACTCTGCCGAAGGTAGCAAAATAACTGCACTACGATGATGATGCACACTTGCTTGATTTCTGTCATTGCTCCGGAGTCTCTGGACGGCAACATCGCATGTGTTGCGTGCTGCACAAAGTAATAACAACTCTGTGGCAAGCTTCAGTAGGTACTTTTTTGCACATACATCTATGTTTGTATAATGTCTGGCAGTAGGTAATTAAAGTGTGACAATTTATCGTTTTCTAAGGATGTGATTTATTATTTGTTACGAAGTAACTAGCAATCTGTGCTATTGATACTAACTATAGGTAGGTAGATTCGCTCTATAGTGCGTCCAAGATAGCTCTGTGATTTTGACAGTCAGTTTTAGAGATTTTATTTTACTTTTTAAAGCTGTTTGAGCCGTCAAAACTTTATAATACACTAAAAATATACACAATTAATTATAACATTTAACATAAAATTAGAGGTTTACGGCTCAAACATTATCAGAAAGTAAAATATTCGCTCTAAAACGATCTGTCAAAAGCTATCTTGTATGCACTATAAATGTAACATGTCCACTGATTCTTCATTTTCCATTTAAATTATGACAGTGAATAGATGCGACTGTAAATAAACTTTGTATGTTGTACATTGATGTAGAATACTATGGACACCGGGTCTAGTACAAAATTTTCGATAAAAGTGTCCAAGACTAAACTACACAAACCTATGTACATGTAGTAATATAAACCAACTAAAACATTGAAAAAGCTTCTTGTCCATCCTACTCCCTCATCGGGCACAGCGCGCGCCGCGACGAAAACGAAGACTGTCGCGTAATTGGTTCTCTTTTTGCGTTTTGGTGCTCTTTTGGTTCGGACACTTTTAAACGCGGACTCTACGTCCAGTAGTCGGTTAGTCAATGATGATTTATAATCATCAATAATTTATCCAATCTGTTTTTACAGGGAAACTAAAAAATTATGCAAGAAGTTGAAGATACCTACTTTGAAGCCATATCACATAAAACATTACAAGGATGGAGAGTACCACAAGGACTACTTCAGGAGTGAAACCGTCAGCTCAATGACTAACTTCCTGCGAGATCCTACTGGAGATCTACCCTGGGAGGAAGACCCTGAGGCAACAGATGTTTTTCATCTGCAGGACTTGGATGTGAGTTCTTAGGCTTTATAGGTGTTAATGCCATCTATTACTGCTACTTTAAAGCATTCATGGGTAGTGACAGCTATCACCAGGCCTGTCTCACTCCACAGCTTCGGTAGCATGACAGCCAATCCCCACCGAGTGTTGAATAGCAATGGGTTAGGTATACCATGTAAACTTCTTGGTCAAATCTCATTACACTTGCCGCCATTTTGTGACTATTCAATGCAAGACTTGAAAACCCTAGCGATGTCACGCTGTCAGTGCATGAAAGAGAGAGACTATGTAAAAGAAGGTTTTATGTCTAATGACTTTTTTGTTTGCATGTACGCCGTTGTGTCGGTTGGTAGGTTATTCGCGAATTTTACGATAGGACGGGTGCCAATAACTTTGCACCTTATTGCTGTGCAGAGAGAGTCGCTATTTATTTAAATCTGTTTTCGAAGTGATTCTTCTGTACGGGTAGTACTACTATTTATTCTGTGCTATCACCATAAAAGTGGACATTCGATTTTGACAGTACAAAGTAAGCTGTAAGGGGCTGCTTGAAGTGACAGTGGTGTGAAAATGTTCACTGTCTAGAGATTTGCACTGCCCACAAACATTTAAAAAAGTTTTCCCTGCTGACGACCTACCTCATAGGCTAACAATAATGTGAGCTAGCATGCTCAAGAGGATGATCAGACCATCAAACTGAACAATGTATCTATGGGGCCGATGTCGAAATCGCGAAATAAATCAGCTGTCCCAAACATCGGTTGAATAAGTAAGATTGCAGTTTTGTATGGAACAGTTGATTTTTGTCGTGAATTCGACTTTGCATTGGTCCCATAAAGAAAGTGGTTCAGTTTGATAGTCTGATCATCCTCTTAAAAAACCGGCAGCATGTTAATAAGGACCCTATACTATCACATTTCGGCAGCGTTAGCTTCATATTCTGAGATGTGCAGCAAAAGTGTTATAATATATAAATGGTTCCTTTGTAAATCCATGCTAGGCTTAGCATGAATCATCGGTTGACAAAACTGGTTCGGTCCACCTCACGTCCACCTACACATTTTTGTTGCGACGATCTCTTTGTAATTATATCTATTGCTCTCTATTGACATACTTTTTTTTGTCCTCAATAGGTTTACAGTTTAACTAATGCCTATTATGTTATCTTAGTGTCGATTCACACCAGAAGAGCATCGAAGAGCATTTGCTCGCAGCGGCCATCTTATTACTAGTGAATAAAGGTCATATTTATTTGGAGCGATAAGAGCAGCGCGGCGCCGCGCAAATAACTAGTGTGAGTCGACCCTAAAACTAAACTTGGCGTGGACGTACATTTATTTAGGACACGTAATGGAAATGCATTGAGACAAAAATTCAATTTTTGTCTGTTTGTTTGTGCACGCATCGCTTAAACACTACTGAACCAATTTGAATGGGGTTTCCACCACACCATAGGGCTTAATTTGGATTAACATTAAGGCTTTATTTGGTCACAATCGGTTCATTCAAGTTAGTGGTCGGCGCGTACGAAGTCGCGACCGCCGCTAGTTCTATATTTAAATAATATATCTTCTTCCATGTCAGCGCAAGCTATATCGCATGATAAATATATAAATCTGTTTGTTATTGGTTGGTTTGAAATCTGTTCTAAAATACCAACACTTATTTCATTAAAATTCATGTCAGCTTTGTGTTTCTGATTGCCTGATGGATTAGTTTACTAATTGTTCTGCGCCCTGCGAAATCATGTTTTTTTTCCACTAATATAGTCGATATTACCTATATTACTCTGTGATATTACTATCTGAATTTTTAGCTTCTATGTACCTAATCCAAATCCTATGTCCAAATTGTACACAAGACGCCCCAACTGACGCCATTCTGTTTTGTTGATGGTTTTAGGGCTCCATTATCTATCGTAACTATTATAAAACTGTAACAGAAGTGTGTCTGTACATTGAAGATATTTACAAAAAAAAGATGACGATATGGTTTTTAGATGTCCTGGACTCTAAATCAACCTTTTATAGAATTTTTTTTTGGTCTGTTTGTGTGTTTGTTTGTGCGAGCATCACGCAAAAACTACTGAACCGACTTTGATGTCACTTTTTTGTTTGATAGCTTATGATCTGACTTAAAATTAGATATATTATTTGTGCGGACGAAGTCGCGGGTTAACTCTAGTACCTACTAAGTTTAAACAAAATTTATCTAGAATATAAGAGTGATTGTGTGCCATTAAAACGACAATAGGTCTAAATAAATATAAATAGCTTTAAAACAATGTCCATTCATTTATGATATGATTTGCGAAATTATTTTCTGTTTACTCGTATTTAGTCTTATAGTAAAAACATCGTTAATGATATGCGAATGTATGTATCTTATAATATAAATCATGTACCATGAAATAAGTACCTATGTCATGCGCGGCGAAATAACTTCAAACAGAAGCATGACATAAACATTAAAACGTTATTAAGCTGTTTTAAAACTCCGGTGGTTTATTTCTTTGTACGCGTGCAAAATGCGCTAATAAAATAGAAGGGTATATTACCGTTGGCGCGCTCCATACATACGTAGTCGGGTTATATTTTCAATACTAACCAATTAAAGTCAATGCAATTTTGCCGATACAAATGTGTATGCTTGTATGGTTTCCGATTTTCGTTAAAATGTATAGTTATAAAGTTACAGTGCCTCAAAGATTTCCATATAAATCTTAAATTAATCCTAGCATTGAAACTGTATATTTTAACGAAACATACAAGCATAGATATTGGTTTCTAAGATTATTTTTGTGAAATGTCATTGACTTTAATTGGTTAGTATTGAAAATATAACCAGACTTCGATTGTATGCAGCGCGCATTAGCGCTTTTGGAATAAACTTTTCTTAACGCGTTTGTGTCTCAAAAAACAAATTCGAATTTATGTCATGTTGTATAGCCACGTACTCATATTGTATAGTTGTTTACAGCAAACGATATATTTTACTTTAAGGCATAGCAATAAAATGAAACTTGACTTTTATGCATATTTATGATTTTCTTTATATTTAGTACCAATTTATAAAATTAGGCACCTAGTGTTCACATTAAATTTATCGATTAAAAAACATTCTTGTGCAGTCAAAATGAGAGTGTCACTAATGGTTCATTGTCTCCTTATGTAATAAAATATGTATCAAAAATCGCTGCTAAATTGAAAGAAAATGTATTTATAAGGGTACTAATTCATTACAGGCATTATTGAAGTTCTTAAAGAGAGGGGCAGCGGCATTTAAGAAGTCAATGATAATGTTTTATGCTCCTTGGTGTGGCTACTGCAAAACTTTGAAGCCTGAGTATGTCGCGGCTGCTGGCGACTTAAAGGTAAATAACTTATGTATACACCTTTCTATATTTTATGAAATTTGATATTATTTCGACTTTTCGTTCAAAGTCGCAAATGGACCCGATTTGAATTAAGGTTTATAACTAAATTCTGTATCATAATTCGACGACCACTGAAACCTTAAAAGATGATTGGTAGTTGTAGCAAAGTAGGATTCATCGCGACAGTAAGAACTAGAGTTTATTTTTTAGAGAATGCCTCAAAAAATAACGCCATTGAGATCCGGTGATAGGTGACAGGCCCTGTCACCGACTTCGATTTTCGGTGCCAGCGCTGGCAGCCGTTGTTTGTACCG
Source organism: Agonopterix alstromeriana (assembly GCA_963924505.1). NCBI lineage: Eukaryota > Metazoa > Arthropoda > Insecta > Lepidoptera > Depressariidae > Agonopterix > Agonopterix alstromeriana. The sequence goes on from OZ004661.1 coordinate 18,185,319, forward strand.
GCGTCGGCATCTAAAATTGCTGCAATTTTAGATCGGCAACCGTCTCCGTCACTGGTATGGGCAACCAGCGCCGGCAATCAAATTAGCCACTGGCGCCGACAGCGGAGGCTCTCCTTATTTTTATATATGAGCATAGAGTAAAAGACAAGAAGAGTGCTATACTCCATACTAAATGGCGTACGTCGACAGAAAAACCTCTAAATCCCGTCTCCTAGATCCCGCGAGTAGATGAATTGCCAATATACGCTAAGAAATGATGATAAGTCTTTCAATATTAAGAACCAAACCAAATACGTAAGAGAGGTAGCTTAGATAACTAAAATAAAAAGAGTAGTAGATCTGAAATTGTTGCCGTCGCAACTCGCGGGGATGGAGTCAGCGCCATCTATGAAACGGAATTTTGAGCTTTTTCCGGTGTACGCGACTTTGTATGGAGTATAGCACTCTTGTCTTTTACGCTATGGTGTGAGTATGAAATTACATATCTTGGGGCCCTGAAGTGATGTCAAAGACGCTCACGCTTTTTAAAGGTTTCCTTAGAAGAAATGTTTTTTGTATATTCGTTCTAGTATGATCTTAGACAATATAATTATGTACCAGCCTTGCGGTAGCATTTTCCCTCTGTCACGTTACAAGTTCAATTGATCATGTGCATTTGCATACAATTTTATACCTTATCACATATAATTGCGGAACAATAACTTCAAAATACTAGAGATTATAAAGAGACTATTTTTAACAATCAATATTAGAATCTAAAGTAATGGAATAAAATCCAAAGTTGCTGATTTCATGCTACCTCGCCGCCCGCAAAAAGTGACAGAAAAGTTCTGAATAGAATTACACGCGTAACTCGTCCATTGTTATATTGTCTAAGAGTATGATGTATAATGTAATCTATTATCATATAAATAATCTGTTAAACCATTCGTTTTATAATTTCGTAGGGAGAAGGTTTATTAGCAGCCATCGATGTTGCGAAACCAGGAAATTCTAAAATCAGACAAATTTTCAACATCACAGGTTTTCCGACATTGTTATATTACGAGTAAGTATATTATATTTTTCACGCTGCTTTTATTCTAAATATGATTTGGCTTAACGGGAAGTTTGTCCAATATACGAAAGGGCTAGTCTCAAAATGTCTAGTGTCCTAAAATGACTAGTGGTCTGATCAAATAACAAAATGAACTGTAGTACCTCTAATATGGAATAGATAGTAATTACTGTCGCTATTGCTTGATTAATCTACAGAGTTTTGGTGGGTGTAGCTAACCTCTAAAACTACTTTTAAAGCCTAGTTATTTAGTGCGCCCTCTTAAAATTGTAGCTATATAATTGTGATAATTACATCAACAGGAAAGGTCAGTTCAAATTCCCCTACAATGGAGAGAACAAGCGGCAACATATTGTGGATTTTATGCGGGATCCCACAACTCATATGCAGCAGAAGAAAAAAGAAATTGTCGATGACAAGTGGTCAGAGGATTCGGATGTTGTACATCTAACTGGTGTGTACTTGTGAATTTTAAGCTAGATCACAGATTATTCAATAGTCCTGTAAAACCAGCTAATTTCACAATTTGATGCAAATAAGTAGGTATATATTTATATATACAACGTGTTAATGAATAAGCGCAAAACCTCATAGACCCCAACTGATTTATAACAAAATAATTAGATTGAAACAATAATTTCATTATTTTGATAGTTAAAATTTAATGTTATTCGCGTATTAAGTTTTAAGGCAAAAATGATTTGTTATCATTTCAGCAATGAATGAAAGCGCTAACGTGCTCATGGATACATTTCAAGAATCTTGTTTTGGTAGTAAGTAGGTTGAGAGTGCCCGAATGGGGGGTTGAGATCGATTTCAGTAAATTTTAAATTTTACAAACAAATTATTTAATATTTTGAAAAAAATTACCTATGTTGAAACCATGATAATTCGATTCTGCTCTCGATTCTAAACAAACTACTTTCTAGTTTTGCGTTAATTCATTAACACGTTGTATACTTCTTAATATACTGACACTTTTTTAAGGGGATGATCAGACCGTCAAACTGAATAACTTTCTCTATGGCACCAACATTGAAATCGCGAAAAATAAATCAGCTGTTGCTTACAAATCTGCTAACCTACTCGAGCCATATGTATGGGACAGCAGTTTATTTTTTCGCGATTTCGATGTTGGTCCCGTAGAGAAAATTGTTCAGTTTGAAGGTATGATGATCCTCTTAAAAAACTGTCAGCATATTAAGTTGGACCCTGTATTAATGTTGGGTCCGTTTTTACTTCGTATTCGATACGACTTTCAGTGCGATTAGGTCTTAGACGAATTATATACGGACCCGCCTCGCCTTAGCATTTCCCCTCTGCCAACGTGCAAGATCAAAAGATCTTACGCATTTACATACAATTTTATACCTTATCACTAAACGCGACAGCCTATAATTGCGGAACAATAATTTCGAACTTATGATGTTTGGGGTTCACACGACACTGTTTTTCATGATTTTTAACATTCAAAATTAGAATCTAAACGAATGGAATAAAATTCAAAGTTCTACCTCGTGCTACCTCGCCCCCCGCAAAAAGTGGCAGAAAAGTTTGTTAGTAGAATTATACGCGTAACTTGTCCTCATATAAGTAGTCTAAGGATTAGGTATAAAAACTTTATGGTGCGATTTGGCAAGCAAAGCTCGTAATTCCGAAAAGATACGAATTCGTATCTAACTATCTAGCTGTGATCTATTAGGATCTAGATCACAGTTCCTATTTAATCTTCTTGCTCTTCATGTTTATTTATAATCTCTTTTCACTTCTTTTCTTCATGCATATTGTCAGCATTTTGACAGAATTAAAGATAATTTTGTTTACAATTATATTATTAATTTACCAAAATAAAGTTTATTTATAATGTTTCTCTTTGAAGTTTTATAAAATTAAATGTTGTACTTTAGTTTATTTATAAATTTTTTAATTAAATTATGTTTTTGGCCCGGTTGCTGAGAAATATTTTGCATAATAATGGTAAATATTCACCATTTATTTCGAATCTATGAGGTAGTAGGATAATCCTAAAAAATACTAAAATTGGCTTAAAATACTCAATAATAATGATAATATTTAATACGCTAATCGTTATTACTTTAGTACTTTCGATATCGACGTATAATTAGATGACGATAATTTAATTCTTGTTTATTTCCAGCCGATAATTTCGAGATCGTGTTGCCGAAAGCAGAACATGCCTTGGTAGTGTTCTATGCCCCATGGTGCGGCCATTGTAAGAAAATTAAGCCTGAGTTTGAAAAAGCTGCTACTAAAATTAAGTCAGAAAAGGTAACTGTCAAAATATATCTACACTTTCACAAAATGTCTGGGCTGGAGCCAGAAAACGGTTGCTCTGACTCAGTGTGTGTAACAATTTCCTCCCCATGTGTATGGCCCTACGGGCCGCCCCTTTGAACTGGTCGCCCTTAGCACTTGCCCGTTGCCCTCAGGAGAATACGTCCTTGAGAACGATATCGTCGCGATTTCGCCGTACCATCGCCGCGTTATTTCTGAGATCAATCAGTGTCGCGGGGGAATCGCAGAGATAGCGCTCGCTAAACGTCTGTCCTTAAAAATGGCGACGATTCAGTTGCGACGTCGCGGCAGTGTAGTTGCGACATCGTTCAAAAATTGCGTGTGTTCTATCATGATAGGTCTCTAATACCAGAACCAACGTTAACTAATACCACACCTTGGTCACTTAGCTGTCATTTCATACAAATAGGAAACATTGAAAGTAGAGGTAAGCATGTGCGATAATGAGTGAGTGCAAGCGAGACAGGAAAACGCTATTCCTGCCTGAGAAGGTGAGGTAAAAATTGGTCGGAGGCTGGGACTCTCTGTACTGCATGTAGTACTAGATACCCGCTAATACCACAGAATAGGTAATAGTATAATAATTCTACATACAGAATCTCTCTCCCCGCCCCCATCTGACTTCAGATCCTCCACCTCACCTTACACTTTCTGGGAAACTTGAGGGAAGCCGAGCAAGGGAATGCAGCCAGGCGCGCGGACCCGTAGTATTTGACTACATAAAATTGAGTCTTTTCAGTGCATAAAAACATTGAAAAATAACGCTTAATTCACATTTTCAGTAATTCATTAGGTCAAATACTATTTTTAATAACATATCAAACAATAAAAAGTAACGAAATGTAGATGATGTTCATACGATGAGTGGTAAATCAACCCTACACATATGCCAAAGACAATTTGCACGAAGTGCGCATGTGCGAACGCCATCATGTCAAATCGAAAACGTTGTTTGAAGTGCCGGACCTATGCTAATACAAATTTTTTTTACAGATAAACGGTATACTTGCTGCTGTAGATGCTACGAAGCAGCCTGACCTGGCATCTCGATTTGGTGTGAAAGGTTACCCCACTCTGAAATATTTTCATAAGGGAGAGTACAAGTACGATGCCGGCCATGCTAGGCAGGAGGAGCAAATTATTAGCTTCATTAAGGTAAGTCAGTTCTCGTTTTACAGTTCCGTACCTAATGGGTTAAAACGGGACCCTAATACTAAGCCTACGGTGTCCGTCCGTCCGTCCTACCTATTTAGAGCTGCAACATTTGAACCGTAATAGCTAGACATTTGAAATGTTCACCGAATATGCGTTATTATGGCGGATTTGTTAACAAATAAACAAATAAAAATGTCAAAAGTTATAAATGAAATGTATATTATTTAAGTATATTGAGTTCGATCCCCGTCTATGCCGAATCGTAAAAATGAGTTTCACAAAATTTATGTAAGATTTGTAACACTTACTGGTTTTTCGGTTAAGGATAACATCGTGAGGAAGCCTGCATGCTTCAATTTCTATGCATGTATTGTACCCACTGTTCTAAGTGGCGACGGGGCGACACTGGACAGTTTCGGTACTACTAGTGAAAAGTGGATGTTCCGAGGTTTCAGAATGTCTAGGGGGTACCCTCGGGGAACATAATCGTGAGCATATGCTTATGTTTATAGCATCATGTGTTTGAAAGCTTATGGTATATCATTTATCTCGCTACGATGACGGGAACCCGTGCAGACGAAGTCGCGGGTAAACTCTAGTCTTAACTGTCATAAAACTGTAAGAGAAATGTCTGTACATTGAAGATATTTACACAAAAAGATGACGATATGGTATTTAGGTGTCCCTGAACTCAAACCTTTTTAGAATTTTTCTGTTTGTGTGTTTGTTTGTGCGAGCATCACATTCATTTTGACATTTTCATTCATTGACATCATTGTATTTGTATTATTGTTTTGTATTTTGTATTTGACACTGTAAATTTCATATTGATTTTATATAAGTTATTCTTAAGCTACACCCCTGGGTAAATTTGCATTGGAACCCAAGTAAAAAATGTAACAGAACACCTCTGTACCTACATGCAATTTAAGGCTGATTAAATGAAATGAAATCACCCGAAAACTACTGAACCGATTTTAATGAAACTTTTTTTGTTTGTTAGCTTATGATCTGACTTAAAATCGTGTATATAACCGGGTCCTCCTTAATATGTTGACACTTTTTAATCAGACCGTCAAACTGGAAAACTTCTCTATGGCACCAACATCGAAATCGAGAAAAATAAAATCATCTGTTCCATACTGCAAACCTACTTATATGTATTTGACAGCGGATTTTTATCGCGATTTCGGTGTTCGTCGTATAGAGAAAGTGGTTCAGTTTGATGGTCTGATCATCCCCTTAAAAAGTATCAGCATATTAAGAAAGACCCTGTATAATTTGTGCGGTCGAAGTCGCGGATTAACTCTAGTTAATAATTAAAATTGCAGAACCCGCAAGAGCCGCCTCCACCGCCGCCGCCGGAGAAGCCCTGGTCGGAGGAAGATTCTTCCGTGCGCCACCTCGACGCCTCGATCTTCAGAAACGCACTGCGCAAGGTCAAACACGCCATCGTTATGTTCTACGCGCCATGTGAGTGTTCATACTGAACTCGCTTTACATTGTGCTCTTTGATTAAATTAAAAAAGCGGAAGATAGGTGACTAGCCTATAGCGTATGGACCGCATAAATTGAGCCCCTTCGCCTAGTTGATTTAGTGTGATGACACACCTGCCGAATTTACGCAGCCGAAAATACGCGTCCTAGTAGACACGTAAATTACGTCGCCTACAGGTCGGTTAATTAAAGCTGGCGTGTTTACATATACACACAAATGAGGTTTTTCCTGTCAGTGCGTCCGTGTTTGATAGAGATAGAAACACTTTTCATTATGATTGCAGTGAGACGAAAGCATGGCGTAAATGTATGGCACGCGCCAACTTTAGTTAACTGACCTGTAAATACGGCAGATGTGTCATCACACTTAGTCGCGATCCGAGCAGAATTGAGTGATTGAGATACTTTTTTGATTTTAGGCGGAATAAAGATACCACAATGCCTTCGTCTGCCTTTACTCGTTTTACAAATCATTCAAAAAGAAAAAAAAAATCACGCGGCATTACTTTTCACTCGTAGTACATGATAAGCAGATCCATTGTTCGAGTACGTAATGCAAAACCGTCACCTGTCCTCCGCGATTTTAATTTAATCAAAGATTGTACTACGATATGGGTACGTGAGACGGGGTGTGATTCCACTTAACTTTGCAACTGTACTTTATTATCTTCTTCTATCTAGGCCAGGTTGTTATTTTGAATAAGTTAAGATATCATTACTATGGACTTTTAAATGGTTTAATGTTGTGTGTTACTTAATTAAATGCCATAATACATATTGGACATAAGGCAAGAGAGCTGGAGTTATTGAATGTCTGTCGTCTTGTGTCATCTCTGCATGATATCCGCGTAGATTTCGATTTGTATATTTAATTTGAGTTATCTTGCTTTATACAACGGGTTAATGAATAAGCGCAAAACCTCATACACCCCAACTGATTTACATCAAAATAATTAGATTGAAACAATAATTTCATTATTTTGATAGTTAAAATTTAAATTTATTCGCATTTTAGTTTTCAGGCAAAAATGATTTGTTATCATATCAGCAATGAATAAAAGCGCTAGCGTGCTCTTGGATACATTTGGATACATTTTAAGAATCTTGTTTTGGTAGCAAGTTGGGTGAGAGTGCCCGAGCGGTGGGTTGAGATCGAGTTCAGTAAATTTTAAATTTTACAAACAAATATAATATTTTGAAAAAAATTACCTATGTTGAAAACATGATAATTCGATTCTCCTCTCGATTCTAAACAAACTAATTTCTAGTTTTGCGTGAATTCATTAACACGTTGTATATTATATTTTATAATAAAATTAAAAAATTGAATGAAGAGAAAATAATGAAGTATTGTAATGTAACAGTAATTATTCAAATCTTCAACAATAAAACACATTAATATCATCATTTGTTATGCAATGTTATTTCCCCGTGTGGAATCACACTCTTTCAGCTTGCCCAGTTTGCTATAGTCATATCGTATATTGTAGTTACAGCCTATGTACATCCCACTGTATAGGCCTCCCATTAAACTGTGAGAATGATTTGTTACAAAAATTTATATTTGCATCTTTTTCTGTTTCTTTATGGCTTCAACTCTTCAATGAAAGGTTGGATTTTTATGCAATATTTTTAATTATAGGTAAGTGCGTAAAATTTGTATGTTACGCTTTGCTTTATAAAATACGTGCATGCATTCATTTTGACTTCCTCTCATATTATATCAACAGGGATCGGGATCGGTAGATATTAAACGATTAAATCCTGACATGGATATATCAATTAGGTAGACGTCTAAGATTTTAAACTAAAAATTTAACGTGACAATGCGTATTCATATAACGATTACGTCACTGTGCATATGACGAATGCCGTTTGAATGCCCATCAAATGCCGGGCATCCCGAGATTTGATAATGACTTGTTCATAAAACTCTTCTTAATTTGCCCACTACTGTTTAAACAGCCATACAAATTAAAGGTTTTAGTAGTTACAATCGTTTGAGTACTCTATATTTTATTGAAATTAATCAGTGTCAAGATGTCTACAAAAATCAATTGCTAAACCAAGACTGAAACAATTTTTTGGAAATGACTATCATAAATGCAAACTTACTAGCTGCTAATACTACTGAAAATACGGGAAATAATGTCACAGAATAGGTAATAGTATATAGTTCTACATACAGAACGGCCACTCTCCGCCCCGCTAACTTCAGATACCCCACCTCACACTTGAGGGGAGCCGAGCAAGGTAATGCAGTCAGGCGCGCGCACCCGTTGGATTTAACTACTTACATAAAATCTATTAAATTTTTAGCTTCTCAGTATAAATACATTATTTTCAGTGATTCTTTAGCTTAAACACTATTTTAAATAACAGAATGAACAATTAAAAGTAACGAAATGTATAATGATGTTCATACGATGCGTGGTAAGTCAACCCTACACATATGTCATCTCAAATCTAAAACATTGTTTGAAGTGCCGGACCTGTGATAATGTTTTATGATTCTTAATCATGTAGTGCTTATTGGATGATTATGCTTGTCAATCATAATTTATTTTGATCCGTATCTAACTCCTGTAAAATGTTCTTCTGGGGTTTTATTTTTTAAAAGGGAGGCCTTTGTCAGTGGAAAGAGTTGAATCATATAATTAATTGTCCATTATGACCAGGGTGCGGCCACTGCAAGAGCACAAAGCCCGAGTTCGTGAGAGCGGCGGAACGCTTCGCCGACGAACTGATGGTCGCATTCGGCGCTGTCGATTGTACCGCGGAACAACAGCTTTGTGCACAGTACGACGTGAAGGGATACCCAACTATCAAATATTTTAGCTTTTACGATAAGTTGGTAAAAGATTACAGCGGTGGCCGTAAGGTAAATGGTTTTTATTTTAAAAACAGTTTGTACTATTGAAACGTACTAATTATACAAGGTGTTCCTGAGGTTATGCATTAACTTTGGCCTGTTATTGAGTCCATTAATTTGATCATATTTCACTATGGGACAAACAGCAGTCGCGAAAAAAATATGTTTTTTTTAGTATTTTTAATAGGTACTAACATAACTTTAAGGGTGGCCGTAAGCCGTGGTGGTCCAGTGGCGAGTAACCTTGCCTGCCGTGCAGGAGGGGATGGTTCGATACCCGTCTAGGCCGACTCGTACCAATGAGTTTTTCGGAATTTATGTACGATTTATAACACCATTGGCTTTTCGGTGAAGGAAAACATCGTGAGGAAACCTGCATGCTTCAATTTCGAGGCCTGTATTGTACCCACTGTCCATTACAAGTGGCGACGGGCTCACCCCCCGTCACACTGGACAGAGTTTCGGTACTACTGGTGAAACGTGGATGTTCTGATGTTTTAGAATATCTCTGACTACCCCCTCGGGGAATTTAGTCGTGAGCATATGCTTATGCTTATGCTTATAACTTTAAGGGTGTATTCATACAATGAAACTAAACAACTTTCCCTAAAGAAAATGAGTCGAAAAACGAAAAAAGTTTGTCCCGGCTACTATCTCTGGTGGTAGTAGTTATTACATAACAAGGCCGTAAGGCGGTCTAACAAAACTCTGACACCAGCACCTGTAACATGACAGAGCCCCTAGACAAAGTACTTTCGATTAGCGTTAACGACAGTAGAAAGCATAAAAAATGTATGGACTTGACGTATGGTGACGAAAACAAACGACAAAATGTTTCGATCGCTAATGTCAAATCCATACATTCTATCATTTTCTACTAGCGTCAACGCCAATAGAATGTCACTTTGTCTAGGGGGGCAGGGGTGAGAGCGACACAGGTCACTTTTAAACGTCAACTATGGTGATAACCGCCATTTCAATTAAATTTGACGTTTAGAAGTGACCTGTGTCGCTCTCACCCTTGTCATGTTACAGGAGCAAGGCTTGCTGCCCACACGATAAGAAGAAGATAATATTATGTTACAGGAGGAGGATTTCGTATTTTTCATCAATAGTCAGATGGGTGGTCAGCCACAGAAACAGCCCAAGAGCAACCAGGAGGTCGGTTTCGGAGTTAATGTGGTTCTCGCTGACGATAGTAACTATGAGAGTATGATCGCAACGCCTACGCCTACTTTCGTCATGTTCTACGCTTCTTGTAAGTTATTATTAATGCGGTTTCTGCTATCGATATCTCTAAAGACATTCTCGTGACATCCAAAAAGAAAAAAATATTAAACATTTGAAAAGATTGAAAATTGTTGTCTCGAACGGGACTTGTACCTTACAATGCGAGGCTGATCTTTCGTATAATAAAGCTACCGAGCCTAATACTTGAGCCTAATACGTCGGTGAAATTTTAAAACTATTTGGGTAAATCTAGTCTAAAACTTTATAAAACTGTAAAAGAAGTGTGTCTGTACTTTGAAGATATTTACAAGAAATAGATTACGATATGGTTTTTAGGTGTCCCTGACTGCAAATAACCAATATTTTTCATTTTTGGTCCGTCTGTCGGTTTGTTCGAGCATCACGCAAAAACTACAGAACCGAATTTGATGAAACTTTTGTTTGAAAGCTTATAATTTGTCTTAAAATCTGGTACATAATTTGTGCGGACAAAGTCATGTATTAAAATTATTGATTGCGCATATCAACATTTGTAGGTGAAAGCGCTAACACGCACACCGCTCGCCCCCTCCCCTTTGATCAACTTGTTTGCCGCGTAGTGGACTAAATTGGGCGAAAGCACAGCTACGGTTTAGCAGGTTGCGGGTTCAAGTTCCGTCCGAAACCAAATTTCTCAATCTTTAATTTGAATTTGAAATCAATCAATAATATTTGTAATTTTACTGATTTCGTAACATAACATTTAGAGAGGAAAGGCAGTGTGCAAGAAATTTTAACAATAGGTTAATGGATCTATTGCTGTCGTGTCGCGCTGTTCCCGAGCAACCGAGCAACCGAGCTACCAGTGCGAAAGTGACAAATGCAGCTCGAAATGATTTTCCTTACATAAAATGGACGATATCACGATTTTGTATTGCCTTGTTTCCTCCGCCAAAACTAAACCGATTTTAATAATTCTATATGAGAAAGACTTTGGCTCTGTCTTTAAGTTTTCCTTTTATTGTTTCAATTCGTCAAATTTGCTTACTGGATGTTTGAAAACAGCGGTAAAATTGAAAAATGTGTTGTTTTTTAGAAGGTTTCTAGTTCTTAAAGTAATTAATTAATGGAAAAAAACATAACATAGGGACATGTTAGAGGTAACATAGATTTTGCTCGCGTGTCATTATCCAGGGAGGAAACGGAAATACGTTTGTATGGACTAAAAAGAACCCGCCTTTCCTCTTAATGACCCGCAGGTACACACGGCGACAGATCAACCTACCCATAGTTCAACTCTATGTTCATGGACATAAGGTCCAACTATGGCTAGGTTGATCTGTCGCCGTGTGTACAAACACTGTTTTACCGAACACTTTTTTCACAGTTTGCGGACATTGCGTGACAGTAAAACCAGCGTTCAGTAAGCTAGCTACCACACTGAAAAACGAAAAGTCACCAGTAAAGGCAATAGCAGTAGACGCTGCCGAAAATCAAAAAGTTGCTGATCTAGCTGGCATCCAAACATTACCCACTTTCAAAATCTTTGCTAGCGGTAAACTGCTAGCGGACTACGACGGCGATCGGTCGTACGAAGATATGCTCAACTTTTGCACATTACACAAAATGGTGAAAGAAGAATTGTGATTGTGGTCGTTGATTTTATTTTTATTCACCTGCATCACCATCACAGTCTACGAAATAATTGTAATTTGAATCTATATATTTTAAGGCGCGGTTTATACAGAAGAGACGTTGGCGGATAGTCAAAGTAACACAATTATAAACCTTATAGTACGTAGCGTCGTTTGGAGAATTACTCGGCGGCTCGATTCTCCCTTACTTTACGACGCTATGCTACGTACTGTAAAGTTTAAATTGTGTTCCTTAGATTATCCGCCACCGCCACACGTCTCTTCTGTATAAACCGTGGCTAAGACTTGTTTGTCCTGAAAGGTAAATGAAGTACTTATACACTGATATTATTCTTGACCCTGCGAAGTTGTGTGACAAAAACATTTAATGTTATATTTGTATCCCGTAGATAAATTAATTTATAATGTTTTATGTACTACAGCTATTGATTACATATAATATGTATTATAAATCACTCAAAAATATAGACGTATCAGTCGGAACATACGTAACAATGTTAAACTTTTTATGAGTTAAACTTGTAAGTATATATATTGTTTTAGTACGTAGTCACACGACCTGCATAGGTAGCATGTCAACATGATATAGCGCTATCACACCTTCGCTCTCTTTCTATTTGCGTACGAACGAACGAGATAAAAGACGTGATACAGCCGTATCACGTGTAACATGCTACACAAGCTGCTTTTCAACTGCAAATTACAGCCAAAATGCAGTCGGTTTGTAGTTTGGATGCAGTCGGCACGAATGCATCGCGACTGCAAACCAACTGTATTTTTAGTATGCAGTTGTGATGCCGTTATATTGCAGTCGAGTTCGACTGCATTCAAACTGCCAGCGGAATGCCAAAGCCTTTGCAGCCCTTCCATGCCTTTTGTTTTGACCCTAAGGGTGTCAATTCAGATTAAACGGGTAAATTCTCGAGCATGTTCGAGCAGGTTCTTGGCCGCCATTCACACTTAGCGCAAAACGTCAATACTGTCTGCTGGATTAGATTTTATTGTTTCTTGCAATTTTCAGCTCCGTTTGGAATGGAATAAGGTCTATATATTATTAGCACTTAAAGTGCTCGAGCATTTTGCCGACCACTTTGGATTGACCCCAAGCTGCGGCCGATGTGCATTCTATATCGACGCTCTTAGGCGCGGTTTATACAGAAGAGACGTGTGACGGTGGCGTACCGTCAAAGTAACACAATTATAGACGCTAAACAAGTATAGACCGTGGCTTAGACTAAAAATACAGAGTCGACTGCATCCAAACTGCATTTCGACTGCTATATGCAGTCGTGATGCAGTTGAAAAGCAGCTCGTGCGACTACGCACTTAAGTTAGTATATTATGAATATTGATCTCGTGTTAACAGTCATTCTTATCGTTTATGTATAATATTGATAACATAGTTATGTATTGTGTGTCAACATGTTATATGTGTTACTATGTGTGTAGACATTAGCTCTCTACAATATCTCATTGTGCATTTATATAACGAGCAGATAATGCTTTGAAGTGTTGATATTTATATCTATCCCTATATTTCAATTTACTTGCAGTATTTCTTCACATAAAGTTATACAACGTGTTAATGAATAAACGAAAAACTTGAAAGTAGTTTGTTTAGAATCGAGAGCAGAATCGAATTTTCTAAATAGATTTTTTTTTTCAAAATATTAAATGATTATTCTATTTTTGTGACTTAAATAAATTGTTTATAAAATTTAATATTTACTTAACTCGATTTCAACCCATAGCACGGGCACACTTACCCTACTCACTACCATAACAAAATTCTTAAAATGTATCCAAGAGTACGATATCGCTTTCATTCATTGCTAAAATGATAACAAATCATTTTTGCCTGAAAACTTAAAATGTCAATAACTTTATACACCGTGTTAATGAATTAACGCAAAACTAGAAAGTAGTTTGTTTAGAATCGAGAGCAGAATCGAATTATCATGTTTTCAATATAGGTAATTTTTTCAAAATATTAAATATTTGTTTTATAAAATTTCAAATTTACTGAACTCGATCTCAACCCACCGCACAGGCACACTCACCCTACTAACTACCAAAACAAGATTCTTAAAATGTATCCACGAGCACGCTAGCGCTGTCATTAATTGCTGAAATGATTACAAATCATTTTTGCCTGAAAACTTAAAATGCGAATAACTTTAAATTTTTACTATCATAATAATGAAATTACTGTTTCAATCTAATTATTTTGTTATAAATCAGTTGGGGTGTATGAGGTTTTGCGCTTATTCATTAATACGTATATATATTAACTATCAAAATAATGAAATTATTGTTTCAATCTAATTATTTTGTTATAAATCAGTTGGGTTCAAATCCTCATACAGGATTTGCGCTTATTCATCAACGCGTTGTATTTAAAGTTACTTTTAAAAGAAATCATGTTAACGAATGAACTATATGTACTTACAGAGCAATGATCGGGTCGTGATTATGAAATGTGAAATGTATCTTCAGTATGGTGACGTAAAGATCTTGAGACTTGCACTATAAGCAGGTTGGTAAATACATTACATAATTAGCTTATTAGTGCCTACTCTCAGAAGGGCTATTGGAAACACAAAAAAGAAATGACTATTTTTAGATTCTTGGCCGAGAGCAAATTTTACTTAATGTATTTTTAGTATCGATGTATATTTATTTTTGTAATAGTTTTCATATTATATACATAATATAGAATTTCCGCAACGTAGATAGTATTTAATGTAAAGTAACAAGAAAATGCTTGTAACAGGAGGATTAAACTGAATCTAGGATCGATTAGATGTAATAGATGAGTTCGAGAATAAAGACACTGACCAGCAGCGTACTGATTACAAATTGATACGTAATTAAATAAGTGTTAAAGTGTGTTTGAAAAAAATAGTGTAAGATCCCACCGTAAGTTAGTAACTTTTATAAATATGAAAAAATTAAATTTAAAAAATGGGAGTTTAGTTGCATTCTATTTGCCACTGTCGCCAAGCTAAATCTTGCTGCAACTTCCCCTAAATTAAACAATTACAGCTGAATAATTCTTCATAAGTTTGTAAAGTAAACTAAGTTTAATTTAATTTGAAATAATCTTAATTTATGTCATAAATCATCAAAATCGTGGGTTGACAACGTTCATGGTCCACATTCACCTTGGTTATTATGATGACCAAATGAAGATTAAACATTTGTTTAAGGGTAATATTTCTAAAACCCCAACTTTCAGGAACATTGGTGATATGCTATTGCATATCCAGTGTATTATATTTATTATAAAAGTCCTGCCTTTACTTAAAAATCAAATGAATCTATTTTTTGTATATTTCATATAATTTATTTTAACAATCGCGTAGAATCCGGATACTGTTTGACAAAAAAAATCTATAAATTGGATTACTTTAGGAAGGGTTACGTTACACGGTTGAAAATACAGCTTACGTAAAATAAAGTTTATATAAATGTATAAAAAACAAAAATCGACTTTTAAAATATTAGTCGAAAACGCACAATATTCTTGAAAACATTTTAGTAAAAATCAATCAGTACCATACAAAATGGCGAACAAATTCAATCTTGACATCCTCTAACAACTGCAAAACTCTACTTCTTTCTGATTTTATCCGTTGTACGTCAAGTGATGATGTCACGAACGAAAATATACCCTTAATACCAAATTTCTTCGGTTATTATTCTAATTAAATGTACAAACTACTTTGCAGAAAGATTTTGGTAGGCGATTTGCGATTTATATAATGTAAATGTAATTGTAATTTTCATTAATATAAAAAGTGTATCATTATTGGTATATCTTACGGTTGGTTCTTATACTATAAGGGAGGAAAACTCCTAGGATATTCGAGGGAGAAAGAAGGGTTTAACGTTGCATAATACTTTACTTATCGGTCTTCCAGTCCCATTACGTAGTAAATGAGATTTTAACTGTTAACGTTTTTATTAGTAATCTGTCCTCAATAAGTTTTATAGGAGTATTTTAGAAGATTGCTGGTACTTTTCTATGTAATTAAATGTAAACTTAGACTACACATAATGAAACAAAAACATTCCTACAGATCGCTTTATTAACTTTCAGATTTAAAAATGGTTGCTTGCACCCTGTACTAATGAATGAATTTCCGAAATGTAACTTATTGTAAAACTGAATACGATGTTATTAAGTTTGAAAGTTTTGCAGTGAAATAATCATGTTGATTTAAATATCTTTGAAGGAATTTAAATAATAAAGTAATTATATTAATTCCTTGTTGTTTTAATTTAAGGTCTTCGTGTGTACATTATCAGGAAAATATTTAGTTAGTCTAGCGACACACCTGTTGAACGTTCGGCGCCGGCGATGCTTTTCCCTATACCGGCGACACATTAGTACGCGACCTTTTTTCTAGTAGACGCGTATTCAACCGAACGTTCGAAAAAGTCGTGGTGGTCCAGTGGCCAGTAACCTTGTCTGCCACGCAGGAGGCGATGGTTCGATCCCCGTCCAGGCTGACTCGTACCAATGAGTTTTTCGGAATTTATGTACGATTTGTAACACCACTGGCTTTTCGGTGAACGAAAACATCGTGAGGAAACCTGCATGCTTCAATTTCGAGGCATATATTGTACCCACTGTCCATTACAAGTGGCGATGGGCTCACCCCCCGTCACACTGGACAGAGTTTCGGTACTACTGGTGAAACGTGGATGTTCTGAGGTTTCAGAATATCTCTGACTAACCCCTCGGGGAATATAGTCGTGAGCATATGCTTATGTTCGGCGCCGGTGCCATGCGTTCAGCAGGTGTGTCCCTACACTTACCGACTATGAATTTGCAGATTGCGAAACCTACATTTATGCGATTTTACACTTGCCATTGCGAATTTGCTGTTTTATAAGCGTAGAATAAGTATAAACTTATCCTGATGCCCTATTTATTATTTCTTTATTTTCGTGCTGATTCGGAACTTTTGTGCTGCATTATATTTTATAACACTAAAATTGTTTTTCCCTTATGGCCAAACTGGTTTGGCTACGAGGAATTTAATTTCCTTATGGCCAAACTCATGTGAAATATACAAATGGATTATCGCTATTGGGAAAAAAAAATTTTTGTTTTGGGTACAGAAAAAGTACTCAACACACCAAAACAAAATACTGTAAGTAGACGTAACTGTGTATGCCGTATGCCACAAAATGTTGCATTTTAATTTTGTCTATTTTGTCAGTTGAAAATAGGGCGCAAACTTGAATGGCTTACAAAAAACAGCTATTTCATACATATGGGTAAGTAGTAAGTAGCAATTGACCTTTTTTATGGAAAAACATATTTTTGTGTTTTCGTTGGATCCGCAGTGAAAGTTGTTCAGTTTGGTGGTGTGAATGTAATTTAGTTTACTTACACCCTCTTAAGCGGCCGCTGCTACCAGCGCACACCTGGGTAAGTGCAGTGCAGCGTGTGCTTTCAGTTTTACTGTCAAACCATTATCGACTTTGCTTCGGTTGAAATAACATTGAAAATCAATTACTCAGCCTTTGCCTCAATTCGCTACGATGCTCTCTGGGTCTAGTAGTGCAGGCAAAGTTGATAAGGTTTGGCAGTGAAAGATGCTCTACGCAGCGCTTCGCTAGGTGTGCGCCGGTACTAATGTCTGTTTATGGAAAATCTGTTCCGACGCGAAGCAGACCATCCGTCCGTCCGTTTTAGTAGAAACTGACACGCTCGTTCTCACAGCATTTGTTAGCGACAATTTACTATGCCAGCTTCCATCTTAACTATTATAAACCAGTAAAAGAAGTGTGTCTATACATTGAAGATATTTCCAAAAAAAGATGACGATATGGTTTTTAGGTGTCCCTGACTCCAAATTACTTTTTTTTTAGAATTATTGTCTGTCTGTGTGTTTGTTTGTGTGAGCATCACGCGAAAACTACTGAACCCAAAACTTTTTAGCTTGATAGTTTGATTTGACTTAAAATCTGGTATATAATTTTTGCGGACGAAGTCCGTAAACTCTAGTATAATGTAAATTCATTTTAATAACAATCTAATTTTAAATTTATCAGATGGACAACGGGAAAAGCCCTCAAAAATACCGATTGACTTTTCTGTATAATCCCCAAACACAATTGTAAGATCTCACTATCGCTTTATCATAGTTGGCAACAAACCAACCTATATGTGGTTCAGACTTCAGACCATTAAACTGAACACCAATTTCACCCTGGGACTAACATAAACTCTTTTTTTTTCGTCGCGGTTTCGGTACTGGTCCTATAGTAAAAGTTTGTTCAGTTTTATGATCTGAAGCACCTTACAATATAAGCTATTAAAACATTTAATTGTACACCCTATATACCTACTTTATAATAAACTTTTTTTTTCATAGTAACGAGGAGTTCGATTATTGAAAGCATTGAAAGTCACACGTTCAAAATGTTCAAGCAGTTGATCAGCAGTAGAAAATGTCAAAATTACTATGGAGATTATGCACCATTCGATCATGATCACTTTTGCCATCTTCCTGGTGGTTGTTCACGAACCCGGATCACACTCTGTCGCTTTGCAATGTTACATCCGTACGAAGACAAACGATCCAAATGTTCGTAATCAATGTTCGTGTTAGCTGTGTTCGTATTCAAAAGTGTGTACACGGGTTTAGATAATGCATGTCTGGAACCTAAACACCGCCGTTTTGTACATATCTTCAATGTTCTGACACACTTCTGTTACAGTTTTATAATAGTGTAGATGCTACGTGAACGTCAAAGGATTTATTAAATAGGTACCTACGTAATTTTTAGTTTTTGGGTTGAGTTTTGACTCGTTAGTAGGTACTTCTTTCGTGACGCGGACTCTACCCTCGACGATAGATACTTTGGATATAATATCTACGTACCTATTATACTGGGTGTTAGGAGGCAGACGGTTGGACAAAGACTTTTTGACCTAAACAAGCCTAAACATGAAATTTCCTTCACTCTTTTCCAGACTTTATAAGCTCAAAACTATTTTTGTCGTAGTCTGTATCAAATTATTATATTTTTATTATTTGTGTACATGGAGGATATATTTTAATCAATGTAGGCTAATAAATATACATTTTCGAATCTAAATCGAAAAGAATCGTAGATAGGTTAGGTTATTACTAATAGGTTCCTCATCATCTACCCGCTATTCCCTTTCGTCCAACCATCTATCTAATACTCTGTAGATTTAAATAAAAACTTTACTGGTCTCACAATTTTTATCATCACAAGTAAGCTATTATTACCACTTAAATAAATACATTAGCCAACATTGTTGTTCAATTTTGTAGGACATTCAGAAATTGATGGATCCGAGCAATGGTTCCTTGTCACGGCATAAGAGTCGCCAGACAGTCGAGAATTCACAGGGTTGTAGTATTGAACGTAACACAAATAAGAACAAACCAATCCCACGATAGCACCGATTGTCACGTCTTCCCAATGGTGATGGTTGTCCCAGCACCGACTGACGCCGACCAGGGTTGCCACAACGAACGGCATGAGACAGATTATTAGTCTCTTTTTTCTCCCACGTCTGGATAACGCACCTAACCGCCCACACAGCCACAAGCTCAAAAACCCCATAGAACAAAAGGCGAAACTGCTGTGTCCGCTAGGAAACGACTTCCTACCTTCGATCACGTCTCTGTAACTTCCAGTGCACTTAAGTTCTTTCGTTATCTCCCCAGTAGGGAAGCAGCGGTAAAAGAAATCCGGCCGTGGTCGTAATACCACTAGTTTCACAGTCTCTGTGATGAGAGCGTTTATTGAAAGAGATAGAGTCCACGCGAAGAATGATTGAGAGAATTCCATGTAGAGTTTTGTTACTAAAACTGGGATACTGAAGAATAAGAGTGGCAGAAGGATGACAATAACTATTACTGCCCATGGTGGTATGTATGAGTCACGACGAGGTCTTTTATAAATGTTCTGCAACTCTGCTTTCGTGATATAGTACATGTGCGGTGTTAGCTTCCATCGCACAACAAGCACGGCCAGCAATAGAAATACTCTAACAACTATTTCGGTTAAAAGGACCTTTATTGGTGTCGGTACGTAGGGTGCTTCTCGCCACATAACTTGAGATTGGGGCTCTGGAGATCCATTGGCTGGCTGGTACTTTAATTTTATATACTATTTTTCATAATATACAGAAATGTAAATAATTACAAACTGTACTAAAGTAACATAGTAATTGTTGATTTTGATATTTTCGGTCGGTCTTGGATTTCTTGTCAATTTTTTTTAGGAAATAATTGGCATACTTGGTTTGTTGTTTATGATTCATAGATCCTATGGAGGTTGAGACAAATGTCCATACCAAAGAGAGTCCATACCATGCAAACTTCATGCATAGATCCCGTTCCCGAAATCGACATGATAGTGTAAAGTGCTCTCGGTAGAGAGTAGTATATTCCTTGGTAAAGTGTAAATAACAAGCAAACAAGAATTTTATACTGTAGGTATTTATTTTAATCTTCTTACAAGCAGGTAAATAATAACTTTATGGTGTAAATACCAGCAAATACATATAAAAAGGCCGGCCGCATACGTACGGTTTCCGAATTAGTTTTTCGGATTAGGAAACCCGAATGCAGGCATTTCATACAATAAATAGTTATGGTTAAATTCGGAATCGGAAATTTTTCGTTCGGAAATACAGGGTGTTAGGGTACACAGTTGCATTACTTTAAGGGGGGATCATTTAAATAATCATCCAGTTTATAATAGCCTACTCTAATCTAGTCTCATTAGATTTTATTTTTATTATCATGGAAAGTAATGGAATATTTTAATACTAGAGTTACCTACTAGACAACAATGTTGTTAACTTTCTGTTAAAAATAGGAATGGAATTATCAACTAGATCGCTTTCTCACAAAGTGCATGATTGTGACCCCGCCTATCACACCAGTAAAATTGCCTTTTTGTCACGGTACCTATTAAGTAATCCGTCCTATCTATTGTTTAGCAAACAAACATCCACCATTCATAGACAAGTAATTGTGTGGTTGAGGCATGGAGGCAATTGTATTAACAGCACAATCGTTGTTCTTCGCTGCGTATGTAGGTTTAATACTTACAATCATTTGTTTTAGTTATCAACTCAACTTTCTAGTTATAATACACAGTTCAACAACCCTGCTGGTATTGTGTGATGATTAGGTACCAAGCTAAAGGATATCTCTAGCTGAGATCTAATTCCAGTGCGGGACTGGATATTAAAATTAGGTCCCATAGTTGAGTAGAGTTTCGGTACTACTGGTAAATCGTGGATGTTCTGAGGTTTCAGAATGTCTCTGACTACCCCCTTGGGGAATATAGTCGTGTGCAGATGCTATGCATGCTATGCTGCTATGCCCATAGTTATCAGGTTTCTGGGTGTACAAATACAGGGTCCTTCTTAATATGCTGACATTTTTAAAGAGATGATCAGACCATCAAACTGAACAACTTTCTCTATTGAACCAACATCGAACTCGCGAAAAATATATCAGCTTTACAAAACTGCAAACCATCTTGAGCCAAATGTATAGGACAGCAGATGTTTATTCCGCGATTTCGATGTTTGTCCCATAGAGTAAGTTGTTCAGTTTGATGGTCTGAACATTCCCTTAAAAAGTGTCAGCATATTAAGAAGGACCCTATATAACTTTGTAGATTAGAATGGGTATCGTTTTTGGGATAATTATGACACACAGTTTTACATGAACTTTTAATTTTTAGAAATTCAATGTTGATACTACTTTTGTTACCTATGTGCTTTTTTTTCTAACCTGTAGATTTTCAAGATATACAGGCTTCATAAAATACTAATTAATATTTTGTACTTGTTTCATCGCGATTCGGTTCACTTAATCAGAAGTTTGCGAATTTAAAGTTATCAGTTCATATTTCAACTGTCAGACTGCTGACGGAATCGCGGGCACTGCAGTTCAACTCACTACTGGATGCTGGATATCTATAATACCTATGAGTATATATTGTTGGTGTATCGATCAATGAACTCGACTCGATTGATAGGAACTGGTGAACAGCCCCGGGAGCTGTAGTTTCCCATAGTTTAACGCTAACGCTTGCATCTCAGTTCGTTTTCCTTGGTTCAAGATACGAGAAACTATAACGAATAACTATTGATTACAAGTACTTACCTATTTATTGACGCAAAAATAACAAAATTAAAAGCATATTATACGGGTAGGTATTCTTAGGTAGGTACTTTCTGAGGAACCCTTTGGTATTTGAAATATTTATAATTCACAATGTCCAATATTTCTTTAACTGAGTCGCAATTCTGTCCAGCTCGAAGGTATAATGAACCCGCCGCCATGCATTATGTTTTCAGATATTTGAAATACATATATAAAATTCACAATGTCCAATATTTCTCTGAGTCCAAATTCTTTCCAGTTCGAAGGTATAGTGAACCCGTCGCCATGCATTATGTTTTCCTATAGTAGAAGAAACCTCTAGGGCTTATATAAAAACAGACAGACAGAAGACATACACATAGACTACAGATACACCTGAACATTCCTTTACACATAATTAACCGAGTATAGCCACCGAGAAATGTAGATTCCTATAAAATTCCGCCACAAGCGCAGTTCGATCAAAGCCTTTTCTAGGTTTAGGCAATGAACGCTTGACACTTGACGCTGGCTCGGAACAGGTTGGAACACACTTAAAGCTGTATACTTAGGTAGTTTCCTTACTTCCCGACTGTACAAGTCTGCCCTGATACTTAACACTTTCTATTTGTGTCCGAGTCTGCCACGTGCTCCACATTTCTAAGAAATTCATTTAATGCCTTGATGAAATAAGTAGTAGAGATTAGTTGGTTGTTTGTGAAATTAAAATAATAGGTAAGCCTATTATAGGCTATTTGTTTCGTTTTTTTGGTATAAATTAGTACAACATAGTTTAAAAAAACCCGACTTCATCATAAAACTATTAACATAAAAGAGAAAAACAAGCTCTGCAATTAGCTACAACAGCTTTATTTGAGCTAATATAATTTGAATGTATGTTGCGATACCTACCTAGTATCGCAACATACATGCAAATTATATTAGCTCTAATAAAGCTGTTGTAGCTGATTAGTGATTATAGAGCTTGTTCTTGACGGGTGTTGTATGGGAAACATAAAGAGTAAACTAATCTGTAAGTTAGGGCATTTCTGATGTCCACACTGTGTAACTACTGGTTAATCTGCATCCGATCCGTTCATTCTGATCAAAGAGGATTGAGAGTTCCAACAGACTCGGGCGAGTAGGGCGAGAGAGAGCACCTGTGTTTAGAAAACATTGACTGTTTGCGCTATAGTTTGTTAAAAAAACGCCATGGTGGTCCAGTGGCGAGTAACCTTGCCTGCCGTGCAGGAGGCGATCGATGGTTTTGATCCCCGTCCAAGCCGACTCGTACCAATGAGTTTTTCGGAATTTATGTACCATTTGTAACACCACTGGCTTTTCGGTGAAGGAAAACATCGTGAGGAAGCCTGCAAGCTTCAATTTCGAGGCATGTATTCTACCCACTGTCCATGACAAGTGGCGAATGGCTCACTCCCCGTCACGCGGGACAGAGTTTCGGTACTAGTGAAACGTATATGTTCTGAGGTTACAGAATATCACTGACTTCCCCCTCGGGGAATATAGTCGTGATCATATATGCTTATGCTAGTTTGTTACTAAAAAGAAGCCCACTTTGCTTCTTTAAGAGTGTGGAAGATGCGTGGTTGCTACATAATCTTATGCTAGCGGTGTAATCGATAGCAAAACTACAAATCAACGCCTTAAAAATCGTTGGCACAGGGCCCTATGTATCAAAATCAATAGCAAAAGTAGACTATTAGGGATGTAATAGAGGTCACACGTCAGATAAGAGTCAGCAGTGCACTCGTTACATAACAACGCGCCGGAAACTTCCTCTCTAAAAATAAAAGTGAACGTACTCACGTAATCCCAGTCACATAATTGCATTTATGTTATAAACACAACCAGAAACCGCCTCTGATGAATTACAATGATGAACCTCAGGTTCCATTACATGTCGGACAGTCAGTAAGAGTGAAAATCATTTACACGGAGTCACGGAGATGCGCGAGGAGGTTGGGTCATGCACCTCGATTGTGGCTGTTTTTGCCACTTGATGTCAGTTCAATGACAATGAACCGGCGGCCACGCGGTTGAGTTAACTAAACAAATATGTATGCGGAATAAAACGGATTGCGGACATGGCGCGGTTGAATATTGCTTGTACTGCGTTGCGTTGTAAATAACATGTAACAAGCACTTTTCATGTTTATTTTAATGTTGTTATGTTAAATTTATGGCTACATACTTTTCATAGCATCATCAGGTAGGTATTCCGTTTACTATTTCGTATGTGTACCTACTAGGTAGGTAATTACAGAATTCGACGTGAAGAAGGATGAAGAATAAAATAAAAGGGCATGTACTTAAAGAATCGTAAAATGAAACTAAGTAGTTATAGTAAATTAGGTTTCGTTTTTCTTTAAATATTAGTTATTGGTTCTATCTCCAAGAAACAAGTTGAGACGACCCCGTTTGTGTGATGGTTTAGCACTTGCCTACCCAAATAAATGGACAAACTGATAAAAATACCTACTTAAAAATTGCTATTTTTAATGTCGGTATAAATACAACACTGGAGATTTTTTTCATTTCTGTGTATTTTATGATAGTACTTTGAGATAGGTAGGTGCGAACGATTACTAGCGGGGGATATTTTGATACTATAATTATAGTACTCTGTGATATTATGTACCTAGGTAGGTATATAGCTACCTACGCTGTTTTACTCTAGCATCCATCAAACACAACTCCTAGAGCCGGCCAGCTAGCCCTATGTGTTGTGTTTCATGTGATGTCACAGAATAGGTAAGTATACAACTTGTTAATGAATAAGCTCAAAACCTAATACACTCCAACTGATTTACAACAAAGAAATTAGATTGAAACAATAATTTCTCTATATAGTTAAAATTTAAACTTATTAAGTTTATGTTTTGAGGCAAAAATGATTTGTTATCATTTCAGCAATGAATCGTGCTGGCAGCTAACGTGCTCGTGGATACATTTTCAGAATCTTGTTTTGGTAGTAAGTAGGATGAGTGTGCCCGTGCGGTGGGTTGAGATCGAGTTCAGTAAATTTTAAATTTTAAAACAAATTATCTAATATTAAAAAAAATTACCTATGTTGAAACCATGATAATTCGATTCTGCTCGCGATTCTAAACAAACTACTTTCTAGTTTTGCGTTTTTTCATTAACACGTTGTATATGGTGATGTGGTGCGCAGGTAATGGCAGGTACTACATGTTTTAACAATTTTAGAACTTTGCTACTACAATAACTTAACGGTATTTGCTATTATAAAAGCTTCTACACACATAAGCAATGTCCGTCTCCTCCGGTTTATGCTGTCTATCACCATAAAATAATGTGGTGACTATGACTGTCGTTCAACCAATCTGTTAACAAACTAAATTAAATAATATTCCGCAGCCCGCAAACCGCGAGTGACCCCTTGACCGCCATTTTTGTAGTTGTTAAATCTTAATGACTACAGGTTACAACCATAATTTGAACCGGGCGGCGCGGGCGGTTCACTATTTCGTTAGCAAACCGTAGAGTTCTTGTAGGTTAGTGTAATCTTCTTATGAAATTACTTTTGGAGGTTTTTGGACATGACCTATTGTGTATGTTAACGTAATAATTTTCTTTTGTAATTTTTTCTAGGGTTACGTTATTCCGTTTGCTGATTCGGTCCTAGAAACTCAATTATATTATACTCGTAGGTACTACTTTGTAAGCTCTTTGTGGAAACTAAATATTAAATTGATCGAAGTTTACATGAACATAGCTTGTAGTTGGAGAAAAGATAATAGTTAGGCCAAGATTCAGAGACATTTTGTGAGCGTGAGTCGAGTTATTCGACCTGGAGTGCGATTTTTGAAACTCACACGTTGAACTCAGCAGTTGAAAATGGCAAAATTATAGACATTTTTTGTTAACATTTATCTTTACGGAAAGGCAAAGGGATCTAGCCCATAACAACCGCTTTCTTCAGTATTTTTTTTCCTTATTTTGGCACAGTCGTCAAATCTCTCAAGTCATCGTCCTAAGTTAGACTCAAGTCCATCCCTACGTCCATATAATCACAAATTCACTGTCAAGTCAAAGGTCCTCAGTAAAACGATAGCTCTATTACTAGAAGACACACTTTAACGACACTTTTGAAACACAAATGACAAAATAAACAACTTTCAAGATATTAACAGATTTCAACTTTCAATCACAATAAAGTTACATGCCCCAACGCATTCCCACCAAAAAGCCGGTTAGGTAAGTAAGGTACTAAATCGAATAAGTACTATAGGTAAGAAGGTACCTATATACTGTACACCCCTAGTTTTTAATTATTATATTAAGGGTATATTCAGACAATGAAACTTAACAACTTTCCCTAAGGAACATGGGACGAAAAATTTGAAATTTTTTTTGGCTTTCCATACTAAATCGATCGGCTGATCCGCTCTTTAGTATGGGTCCAAATTTTTTTATCGTTTTTCGACCCATGTTCCTCAGGGAAAGTTGTTTAGTTTCATTGTCTGAATACACCCTTCAAATTTGTGTACTACTCTAGCTCTACCATCCATGTACAGGCTGAAATTGAATCATTTGCATCATTTTAAACTAAGATTCTACCCGTCAAACTGAACAACTTTTACTATGGGAGCAGACAGCTCGTAGCAAAAAGAAATCAGCCGTTCTGTACTAAACTGCAATGTCTGTCTACTCGACTCAACAGTATGAAACAGCAGATTTTTTTTGCTAGGTTCGTATTGCTCCCATAGTAAAAGTTGTTTAGTTTGATTTTCACATTTTTACCATGTAGTACCTAGTTTGATTATGAAATAAACGTAACCACTACGAATAAAGAAATTCTTTCACCAACAGACTACAAATAAAGAATTTCTTTATTCGTAGCGTAACCAATAAGTTTGTATATCACAACGAATTTAAAATCCTGGCTGTTATTGCGTAAAAAATCTAATTGTAAGCCATTTGTATCATTAAAAATTATTTGTATTTTTTTTTTCTATTTGCTTAGATTCATTATTTTTTCCAGTCATTTTGGCCAGTGATTGGTGCATAACAATGAGTAAAACCTCTTTGGTGTCAAATATTCTAATCTTTATGTCACTAACTGCGGAGCCCGAATAAGGTGTGTAGGTAGGTACATAAATGTTTTTGACTAGAATGTAACGTGAATGTGTGGTTGACTGATTCCCGTCCGATTTTAATAAAAAGGGTACCTATATTATGAAGGTTCTTCCTTTCTAAAATCAACTGTATACATTTACTTTTTTTCCGCAAATATGTAATAAAACGTGTTGCCAGTGAGTGCTTTAACATGCTTGGGTGGTTTTTGCTCTATACACGGAGTCTGAGTCCTGTCGATATTGATACACAGAAATGAACCGTTATTAGCACTTAATATAGCATATTGCTCACGACTATATTCCCCGAGGGGGTACTCAGAGATTTTTGTAAACTCAGAACATCCACGTTTCACTAGCAGTACCTACCGAAACTTCTGTCCTGTGTGACGGGGAGTGAGCCCGTCGCTACTTATAATGGACAGTGTGTAAAATGCATGTCTCGAAATTGAAGCATGCAGCAGGTTTCCTCACGATGTTTTCCTTCACTAAAAAGCCAGCCTAGCGGTGTTACAAATCGTTTTGTCGGTAAAAATTTCCTCAGTTGTGAAGAACTGCGTAACCAACAGACTTCGAACGTCGGTATCTCAGCACACAACATAGATATAATAAGGCCCATGATAATGATTTGATCATGAGCTATAATGTCATGTCATCATCATCTCAGCCGATGGACGTCCACTGCTGGGCATAGGCCTCCCCCTAGGATTGCCACAACAACCGGTCCTGCGCTGCCCTCATCCAACGGGTTCCCACCAGCTTCACCAGATCGCCGGTCCACCTTGTGGAGGGCCTACCCACGCTGCGCTTTCCGGAGAAACTGCACTATTCGACCCCTATATATATTTTTATTCAATTAAGTATAGGTACATACAACAAAGTATTTATAATATAATAATAAAGTAAATTATAATATATGATTTATTACATCGTAAATTTTAGGTTATTTATAAGTTTCTGTTGCCGTTAATTGTCTTGTCGTGTTGTTTGATGTCGCGTTACTAGTAGGTAGGTAGTTAAATACATATTTTCATATTCCAAGCAATGATTACAAGTAATAGCTTAGGAAGTCATTTGTAATCCATCTCTAAAGAATTACACAGAGTCCATAAAACATATTTTATACGGTCTATCAAAATGTTATAATAATCTTATAGGAGCTGTAAAAACAAGGGTATTACACAAAGATCAAATTATGATAAACAACATAATTGATAGCAGATCTCAATAAAGAAATGTATGAATTTTAATTCGAAACTTTTTTACCAGCGGCGATGACTTAAAAAGTTTAAAATTACGTAAAGCAGAACATTACGTTTACTAAGTAGTTACCTAAAGCTACCGGTTGTGAAGCTCCAACTGAAATAAGTTAAGTACCTACTGGAATTCGCCGTTGAACCAATCCTTTGTATGTTACTCGCACGTTTGCCCACGATTGATGCGACTTTGACTTTATTAATACCTACCTACTTGGACATTTTATGTTTTGACATTTTTATACTTCGACTTTATTACAATTCGACCTTGACTTCGACATTAGGTAAGTATAATATTTTGGGAAAAGGTGATTTTGAAATTAGTTCATAATGGTAATAGGATATTTTGGTTTTAGGTTCTTTTGGACCGGAGGCTTCCTATAGATATAGCTTTCTGGCCTATTCCGATTTGCAAATATAATGTATTTATCAGATTATATGTACCATCCGACATATCTTGGACGTTACTAAAGCTGTTCTAAGAATAATTGAGAGGAAGTGTTTCAAATCTCTGTTTCTGTAATTCAAAATAGCCTTAAATCGTCGTTGCTATTTAAAAAGGAATATTCTACTTATTATTTAGGCGACTAAAGTCTAATATGAATCACTCTCTGTAATTTAAGTTCAAAATATACAAGGCTATGTAACTACTTAGTAAAAAATAGACTATGTAGGTAAACTAACAAAGCTATACGTAGATTTCCTATTATTAAATTAAAGTTAAACATTGTAGGTTTTAACGCTCAATGCGGAAATGCAAATTAATTAATTAGCTGCTTATTAACTAACTAATTAGTTCTCTTATAATAGAATAATGGGTAATAATAAGGAGGTCTAAAATATGTATTACCTTATATTCTCTTATGTGTTCGGGCGAAATAAGGGCTAAATCAAATAAAGGTTGCAAAATAAAATAAAGATTTATTTGAATTTCATACTCGTCAGCGGCATATAGGTAAAATTATGGTGTTACCATCAAACACGGCTTTGTTACACAAAAGCTTATTCTGTAGGATACCTCACAAATCTACAATAAAATCCCTAAGATCATACGTGATACAGATGTAGACAGACTTAATTTATTTAAAACCAAACTGAATGACTTAAAAATTACGAAATGTTACTAATCTTGACTAATTCCTCGCTGACGAATCCATCTAAAGTACCAATTTATTTTACCATTGTAAATTCACCAAATTGTATAGTTGTAAATTTGGTTTTTTATTAATTATTTTTAGTGCCTGTTTAAATTTTTCTTGATTGCATAATATTAATATTATTTTGTTTTTTATAATATTGTACGCCCATATGGTAGGATATAGCCGAACTGTTTTATTTTCTATGAACGACATCTATATCCACATATAGATAATTTACCTATGATCCACAATAAATATATATTTCATTTCATTAAAAATTCGGCCAAAAGTCGGCAGAAGTCAACTAAGATCAGATTTTTCAAACATCCCTTTCTTCTTTTAAATATGGAACCACAGAGAACTAACAGAGATATGGAACCCTTAAAATTACGCCCAATCATTCCTTCTCACCAGAAGTGTTATTGTGAAACTATAGTGTAGGTAGATACGATTGGGATCGTAGTTAACCGGTCGAATCTCATAAGTCATAAGCATTCACTAAATCTCCAATCTTCGATTAAAATTTTACGTACGTAATTAAAAAAGTCGTATGATACGTATCGAAACTAACGAAAAAAACCGGCCAAGTGCGTGTCGGGCCACGCGCAGTATAAGGTTCCGTAGTTGCCCGTCACAATATACGGACTTATAAGGGGGCTTTTTGTTTTATACTACGGTTTAACGGCTAATAAAGTCTATAAAGTACGAGTACATTTTACAAGTTGGTCGACTATTACTCGTTAACTTGTAAAGCCTACTTAGCGGTGATACTTTTCCTTTTACGTCGTTATTTACACTACTGCCATGATTTTGTTCACTTATCCAGAAACAATAGTTTAGCTTGCAGGGGGGCGGACGCTTGACTCTAACAAAAATGGTAAAGTAAACATTTTTGTTAGAGTCAAGCTTAATATTTCGCTAACTGATCCCTAAATCGAAAAATTGTTTTCCCACACCCACTATATTTTTTAAAGACCTATCCAACGATACCCCACGCCATAGGATAGACGAGACCAAAACATTGGATCCCCACTTTTCGTGTAGGGGAAGGTACCCAGAAAAAATATATTTTACCAGATTTTATTATACAGCTTTGCCGGCGTGATTAATATGTATACCCATGTCAAATTACAGCTTTCTAGTACTAAGCGTCTGTAAGCTAAGCCGCGGACAGACGGACAGAGGGACGGACATGGCGAAATTATATGGGTTCCTTGTTGACTACAGAACCCTAAAAAAACGTCGATATAATAACTAACGCCCAAACACCCTCCTTAAGGGTAGGTCTGATTTGCCCTGCAATGGGAACTGTAGGCTGATGGTGGTGCATAATATTAAGATAAGTTTATTCCGAATGCGTAAATGCGCGCTGCATACAAACGAAGTCTGGTGATATTTTCTATACTAACCAATTAAAGTCAATGAAATTTTTCAGAAACAATCTAGAAACTAATCTCTATGCTTGTATGAAGTCAGATTTTCGTTAAAATATACAGTTTTAGTGCTAGGATTAATTTAAGAGAAGTTTATTCCGAATGCGTAAATGCGCGCTGCATACAAACGAAGTCTGGTGATATTTTCAATACTAAACTATTAAACTCAATGAAATTTTGCAGAAATAATCTAGGAACAAATCTCTATGCTTGTATCGTGTCAGATTTTCGATGAAAGATACAGTTTCAATGCTAGGATTAATTTAAGATTTTTACGGAAATCTTTGAGGCACTGTAACTTTAAAACTGTACATTTTAAGGAAAACCTGACTCGATACAAGCATAGAGATTTGTTTCTAGATTGTTTCTGCAAAATTTCATTGAGTTTAATCGGTTAGTATTGAAAATATCACCAGACTTCGTTTGTATGGAGCGCGCCAACAGTAATATACCCTTAAGATCTGTATGGAAATATTTGAGGCATAGTGCCTCAAATATTTATATTATATTCGTTAAAATGTATAGTTTTAAACTTATAGTAACTTTAAAACTATACATTTTAACGAATTTATGAGTTTATTACTAGGTACGCTACGTTCCACGATTAGATTACATTTCTGATTTGTTTAAAGATGGACGCTCCAAATTCTCTTTGTAGGCTCTTTCGTTATATTGCAGAGGACTGAAGATTAAATTTTTGTGACGTCACCTTGCAAATTTGGTCTTTCCGAAAATATTTAGTATGATTTGAATAACTGTATAAATACAGGGTGTTTGTGTAAACAGTTGCATTACTTTAAGAGGTGATTGTACCCATGATACTGAACAACTTTCCCTAAGAAACCTATAGGAAATTGGGAAAAAAATTTTTAGACTTCCCATACTAAATCCAATTAGATGACTGAAAGTTTGTATGAAAACTCGTCATTTTTTTTGCGAAATTCCTATAGGTTTCTTAGGGAACGTTGTTCAGTGTCATGGGTACAATCACCCTTTAAAGTAATGCAACTGTTTACCCAAACACCCTGTATAATAGCGGAACAGTTTCAGGATATACTTAGCGTATCAGGAAATATGAGAGCTTCAATTCATGGTTGTGTATTTGCGTAACCACTGGACACCATTCGCTGCATCATCATAACATTCTACATCTAACGTTGGGTATCGTATATACCTACGTACCTATTTAGTTATGCATAACGTTCCTTGTTTACCTATCTGTTATGGACTATTTGATGATTCACAGCCCCCACAGACCAAAATGGTAAAGTGGTATTGTCATAATTTACACAATTTAATTTTTAGAGTCTGTGGCAAAATGTAATTCGGTATGTCAAGTTTTTTTTTGGTCTTCATTTTATATTTTTTACGGATAGAAGACATAATTTTAAGAAACCAGTTTAATTTTGATTGCGTTTATCAATATACATTAATTTTTAAATTACTTTGATCTGTAATCTCTAAATGCAAAAATGGTGGAGAGAAAATAGTTAGAACTCCATGGAGAAAAACTACTGCTTTATTAAAAATATAAGAACTTTCCTGCCTTCTCTTTCTGACTCTGCTGGAAACAGAAACGGCACCATCGAATTCTGACAGTGTGAATGTATTTTTTTCTTAATGGCCAGTTATTTTAAGTTTATCAAGGAGTTCACAGGTTTTCCAGTGACGTCATTGGACGTACCGAAAAAGAAAAACGACGTTAATTTATAAAAAATATCTATAATCCTTTCATTTTAAAATCTCTGACTTAGAAAATATTATTGTAGAGACAATTATCTCGAAATGGTTTTCGATTTTTAATATCAACCCCTAATATAGAAATTATGATCAAAAATAGTGTTTTTTGTTTTCTGAAATGATCTATTTTTTGCACTTACCATTTTTTTCTGTGGGAGCAGCGAATTATCATTTCATTTTCATCGGCATACAGGGCTTGGCGAACTTTTAAGAAGGAAGAGTCAGCCACATTAAAAATATTGATTTCGAAGAGCCACGAATTTAGGTTTATGCGTTTACGTTTGGTCTAAACTATTATAAAACTGTAACAGAAGTGTGTCTGTACATTCAAGATATTTACAAGAAAAATATTACGATATGGTTTTTAGGTATCCCTGACTCCAAATCAAAGTTTTTTAGAAGTTTTGTTTGTCTTTTTGTTTGTAACAACATCGCCCGAAAACTACTAAACCGATTTTATGAAGCTTTTTTGTTGGATAGTTTCTGGTTTGACTTAAAATCTGGTACATAAGTGCGGAAGAAATCGCGGCGGGTAAACTCTAGTATACCTACAATAAATCGGGTAAAGAAACGGTAATTAACTATGTAATTAAAAGAAAATTGTATTTACTTATTCGTAATAAAATATAGTAGTGCTAGCGAAAATTTAATGTTTCTTGGAAGAGCCGCATGCGTCCTACCCCTAGCATAATCAAACGGTCTATTTCCTCCGACTACCTAGCCTTAGCCCCCGGTTTTTTCTGTCTGGGATGGGGCTCTCTTATTTATACATAGCTGGACCTTTTCGATAAAAGCAAATGATCTTAAATTACAATAACAATATTAATTAAGTACTAAGAATATTTAATAAGTAGGTAGGTACTTAAACCACAGATTATCTAAAAAAGGTTCAAACATTGATAGGTACGGTAATTAACTATAGTGCTTCCTCTAAAATGTTTAATTGAAACTAGAAATAAATATGTTGACGACTACTTATATATTTTATAAAGGGTGATATTGATATCTTTAGCATCCTTTTAAACTAAGAATCTACCCATCAAACTGAACAATTTTTAGTATGGGAGTAAACCGATAGGTGCAAAAAAAATCTGCTGTTGCATACATTTGAGTCGAATAGGCACTGTAGTTCAGTTTTGGAACAGCAGATTTTTTTTGCTCCGATCCGTTTGCTGCCATAGTAAAAGTTGTTCAGTTTGAAATGGGTAGACTCTTAGTTTAAAAGGATGATAATGATATCAGTTTGTTAATAGATCCTGTTTGTTTACTTATTTTTGAAGAAGCATTTTGCACATACGGACATTTTGCCATTTGACGAAGCCTGTTGCAGATTTGAAGCTTTTTCTTTCTTATGGATTTATAAACAAATACGTTTTTCTATATCTAAACTTCTACATCTATATCTACACTTTATACATCTCCACGATCTATATCTACGCTATCAACATCTATACTATCTACATATAAAGTGGGAAAATCTATTCTAAAACTCTAACAGAGTAGATATTAACAATAAGCCTCCTTCAGGCGCAGTCGGGTAACAAACGTTACGATATGGTGTTAAGAAGACCTTAACTCCAAATATCCGAGTTTTTATTTTTGTACGTCTATCTATTCGTTTGTTTGAGCAACAAGCATAGACTACTGGACCGATTTGGATGAATTTTTTGTAAGTTAGCACAGCTTATAATTAGACTTATACGAACATATTTTATCTCGCTACGATGACGGTAGGTACCATCAAGTTATAAACACTGGCGGTTGCGCGCCTAATACGCCATACAAAATTGTTCTACGGGAGCG
Source organism: Agonopterix alstromeriana (assembly GCA_963924505.1). Taxonomy (NCBI): domain Eukaryota; kingdom Metazoa; phylum Arthropoda; class Insecta; order Lepidoptera; family Depressariidae; genus Agonopterix; species Agonopterix alstromeriana. Next base: position 18,219,731 of record OZ004661.1, read on the forward strand.
CGCTTGTAATTCGTTGCATATAAATCCATACAATTTCTCTAAGAAGCAGTAGTTAAATAGTATATGTACCATGCTGAACTTTATAGACCTTGTATCAATCGACCTCCACCTTTTTTATTATTTTGTAGGAAGGTACAATGTTTGTACTATAACAATAAAATTGTTTAACTCCCACGAAGACGAAAAAAACTCTAATTAATTAATCTATTCTTCATCTGTATATTACAGCATTAATAAAATTAAGTATGTAGTTATCTACTTATAATAAAAAATTTTGAATTTTGATCAATAATTTAAAATTTTAGACATTAATGCTATTTATCTACATCATCGTAGATATAACACAGAAATTTTATACATTGTTATACAGGGTGTTAGGGCAAACAGTTAATGCAACTGTTTGCCTTTAAGGGGTGATAGTACCCAAGATAATCAACAACTTTCCCTTAGAAACCTATAGAAAATTCGCAAAAAATTTTTGGACTTTCCATACTAAACGCAATCAGCTCATCGAACGTTTGTATGAAAAGTCGAAAAAGTTTTTGCTAATTTCCTATAGTTTTCTTGAGGAAAGTTCACCCCTTAAGGTAATGCAATTGTTTACCCTAATACCCTGTATAGTTGATACCTCTACCCTGAGATAGAGTGTTGACAGACGGACAGAGTACAAAGTGATTTTGCCTGTGAGCAAAATAATGCTCGTGAGCCTAATAATATGAGGATTCCATTTTTCCCTTTTGAGGTAGTACGGAACTCTAAAAATCATCGTAGTCACCAATAATGATATCCTGTCGATGTGTTATGTCATAATGTTTTAAATATCGTCATAAAAATACTGGTTTCTTAAACTATGTAAAAGGAGCAGTCGCCCATATCTTTTTGGTTTCCAATGCGAAGATGAGTAAATCTTTGCTCGGTTACCTATATGAGATAACACCCGTTGTAACATAAACTAGTAAATTAATCGAATTAATAAATAATAAAAATTCATAATGCAATCGGAGAAACAATTGCATTAAGTAACAAAGTTATCTACGAGGTACGGAAGTGTATGCAAGAAATATTAAGAAACTAGAAACCATTTTTTGGCACTAGACTAGGTTCATAGACTACATACCTATATTGTTTTAATTATTCGAATTTACATTATTGATATTTTTTGCTGTGAGAGTAGGGGTGGCACATTCACTGTCATATAAAAGGCAACGCGATGGTTGGAGCGACACAAGAGTCGTGAAGTTGGTTTGCTCAGCAGCAGTCGGGCAGGGTCGCGACCTGGTGTACAGTCTCTCCACACGACATGGCTTCCCGCCTAGCTGTGAGTACCAAACGTTACGCGTGAAAGCGAAGTGCCCATCTTACTCTGTGACATCCTGGACTGTGAATATGATCTTGATACCGATAATACGATACGTTAAAAGTGGACGCATTAACAAAAATTGTGAAATTATAAATTTAATCATTTTAACTAAAACTAACTACTACGCTAATACGTACGCGCGGGCCACTGTCTTTAAATACTCATCAACTTTTGATGAATGAACCGATTGCGATGGAATAAAGCCTATATATTAATCCAATCCGTATTCTTTAGTGAAAACCCCATCCGAATCGGTTCAGTAGTTTTTAAGCGAGGCGTGCACAAACAAACAGATAAAAAGACTAATAATCTAAAAATGTACTTCATGTATTCCTTATGCATCCTGAACCCCCAGTAAATTTTTTTGCTAATTACTTCAATGTACATCATCGCAAACTTTACAATTTAATAATATGTATAGATAGATAATAATATGTAAAGTTCTGTATTGGAACGAGTTGGTGAATATCACCTTATTAGAGGCTTTAAAATTAAGGTTGATGACATCGTCGAAAAACTTAGTATATAGGTAGTAATCACAAAAGAACTTTACTTAACTTTTTTCCGAAAATAATAAATAGAAGAAATTTTTCATCCTTAGAAAATTTTTGTAATGGATCTTTTGTGATTACTATGTAATTATAACATTTGCTTGTCATTATAAACAATAACGGGATAAAGTGTAAAGGTAACCACTAACTATATTTAGCAAATAAACGAAAGCTTTTATTACTGTAGTAGAAAAGACATCAACGTGTTCTACAACTAGGCAGTGCAGGTTCTTTTATGCAGTAACAGTAAACCCTTACTTTCCTTCTGGTCTAGTTTCAGAGGATATCGAATGTTATTATTATATTGCTCTAAGGTATAAAATCATTATTTTTAAATGATATCAATAAACAGGATTCTTTAAACAAAATTTTAGTGTTAAAAAGAGATTCACCTTCTACCACATTCTAAGAGGAAGGATCTCTCTTTAAGACTAGAGTGAGCCACACCAATTGTAAAGTGTCCACTTTTTTTGACGTTTAGATTTGAGTGTGTGGTGTCAAGTAGTATGGACAAAAGGTACCGAGTGACATATGGCCTTATGTTTACGGTCACTTTTCACACACACTAGCTCAAAAAAAGTAAACAGCCGCATAAACAAATATCTATAGTTCCATCTCCTTCTACTATTAAAGGTATGTCATAAGACAAAAGAGACCAACTAAAATCGTAAATTTATGCGGACTCTATGGAGATCCTTCTTCTTAGACCACACATCTAAAAAAAAAAAACGAACTTAGACAACAACCTCAGATTTAAAAAGTTTTAAACGTTGTCGATGTGTTAAAGTGCTAGAGGTACACAATTTATAAACAACTTAACAAACTTTGCTGCAACGTTACATAAAAGTTAAATTGATGCATCACAATAAGGTGGCCTCTGCCGTGAATCCGTGTGAAACCCACTCTTATATCGTAACATAAGCTAGCACATTTGCTCGTATTACCACTTACGTCATCTGTAACAGTTGTAAGATGCTATATTGTTATGTACCTATCTACTGGACTGTACTGACCACTTTCGATTTCGCCGAGCTTTACGTTCGATCTTAGATGATATGCTGTAAATCTGCCTTGTATGGAGACAAGATATATTGCGGGCTTACTTCTTTAGGCACGCACCATAACACTAATGCTGCCATTTTCTTAGTTTAAAAGTAAGGCACTAATACGTGTTTCGTCTTTCTTTATTATTCTTTATTAAAGTTCACTAGACATCCCTATCTTCACATTAAAAAAGTCAAATTACAAACAAATTGTTATAATTTCAGCTGAGCGGCTTTCTACTGGCCAGTATTGGCGTCTGCTTCGCGACTTTTGGACATGAACAGTTAGTATTTTCATGTTCCCACATAAAAGTTTCTCTCTCCACAGTTAGCGGCCCATTGTTTTAGATTTTGTTCAAGTTGACTTTTTTTACACGTTTAAATAATAATCAGCTATGCTACCTATGTTGTTACCGGGACCGCAAAAACTGTGGATAGAGTAATTTGGATTTCTATAAGCGGTTCTCACGCGCCTCCTCATTGCGGTAAATGGTGAAATCAACCTATTGTGTTTAAATGACAGTTTACCCTTACGATTTGTTTTCACTTTAACCTTGCTGGCATTGCGATGTTTTCATTTGATTGTCAATCCATATACTTATTACAATGGAGCGATGAAAAGCGATTTACTAAATACTCAAGAATATTGTTTTTGTTCCAGTGTTCACATACGTGTCCATATACCTGAGCCTCACCATTCGTCGAAGGAAGTAGTGGTCCACGAACATCACGATGACCACGGAGGTGGTGGGTACGGCGGTGGAGGATTCGGAGGCGGCGGTGGTCACGGAGGCGGTGGTGGTCACGGAGGCGGCGGTGGTCACGGAGGCGGTGGTCACGGAGGCGGTGGTTTCGCAGATCATTTGCATGGAGGATTCGCCGATCATTTGAAGGGACATGGAGGTCATGGAGGTCACGGTGGTGGCGGCTTTGGCGGAGATGACCACGGACATGGCGGCTATGATTTAGGAGGCGGTGGACACGGCGGACACGATTTTGGTGGCGGCCAAGGAGGTGGTCATGACTTCGGAGGTGGTCACGGAGGCGGTGGATTGGATTTGGGAGGTGGTCACGGAGGTGGTCATGACTTCGGAGGTGGTCACGGCGGTGGCGGTCATGACTTCGGAGGTGGTCACGGCGGTGGTGGTCATGATTTCGGCGGTGGTCACGGCGGCGGTGGCGGATACGATCTAGGAGGAGGTCATGGCGGCGGTGGTCATGATTTCGGAGGTGGTCACGGAGGAGGCAGCTTCGATTTTGGCGGAGGCGGTGGTCACGGAGGTGGATTTGGAGGTGGATTCGGAGGTGGCCACGGAGGTGGATTTAGCGCTGGACACGATCACGGAGGCGGCCACGACTTCGGCGGAGGCTTCGGCGGGGGATTGGGAGGTGGACACGACGACCATGGAGACGGTGGCTTCTCAGGAGGTCACGGAGGCGGCGGTGGTTTCTCAGGACATGATAGCTACAGCGGCGGCGGCGGCGGCGGCGGCGGGGGTTCTGGACACGATAGTTACAGTCTTAGCGGACACGACAGCCACGGCGGGCTGGGTAGTTTTGGCGGCGGTGATAGTTACAGTATTGGGCACAGCAGCGGAGGCGGTCACGGCGGCGGAGGGCACGACAGTTACTCCGGTCTGAGCAGCTACGACGCGCCCATCGGTGGCGGGCACGGCGACAGCTACAGCTCTGGGGGACATGGGCACGGAGGAGGCCACGGCCACGGTGGGGGCGACAGCTACAGCGTAAGCTTCAGTTCGGGTTCCGGTGGACACGGAGGTGGTCACGGAGGGGGCCACGGGGGTCACGGAGGTGGCCACGGCAGCTTCGGAGGTGACAGTTATACGAACGCTTTATCCGCAGGGCACGGAGGTGGACCATACCATAGGAAGTGAAGTTGTTATCTAGTGTTAGAAAGAAGTCAGCTAAGTCATAGTCCGCAGATTTGTATCAAAAATTATTGGATGTCCAGTATTACATAGTACAAGTAGTGTACAAATTCTGTTATTGTATATAGATTGTAGGTTAAGTTATTGTTATGTTTTGTTTTTTAAAGTATAAACTTATTTAACTGAGTAGCGAGTTTGTTTAACTGCATCCCTTTTCTTGAACACTTGAGAATTGAATTCGACAACTTACTTTTCAAGTTAAAAACCTTTCGGTTATTGTTGTTAATCGATAATTTGCGTAAAATTTATAGATTAGCGAGATCGTTCTATTTTTCACAGAATTATTAACAGAAAACAGTGTTTTTTTCTATTTAAATCTTATAACGAATTTTGGCGCAAATCTTGAAATATTTCCGAAGCTTGAAGTTCAATATCTTTCAAAATCTAGCTGTGCTGAGTTGACCGATTATTGACTTCACTTACAAATTATACTTAGACGGTCTATAGTAAGTACAAGCTTCACCGAAATGGATCGAAGCTTTTTATCTCGACCCTCCTAAATTCGTCTAAACCTTCCGATTTGTTATTTTACATAATGAACATAATACAATAATTTTTATCGATTTTTCTTCGCTATTGGACAACATTTAATTAATGAAAGGTACCAACAATCTAATACCAAAATTATATTAAACATTAATATAGATCAACAGTAAATATAGCAAAATCTTAGTTTTTAACCTATTTTTATTACAAATGGTTAAAAAATGTTATGTTATCCATTGATACATACATTTCACGGGAAAAAGTAGCAAGCCTAAGGTACTTTTTAGAATGACACCGCTATTATAAAACGAATAAACCTAAAGGTTAGATACCCTGTGGGTTTGTCTGTAATGTCTAATGTATCACCTAAGAGGTATCTACTAACAAGCTGCTAACCAGCGAACTACATTTTCCGGACGCGGACCGAAGCATTTCGCACTATTATGATAGAATTTCGAGTTAGGTAAATTCTTCTATCGACAAAAACAAGCTAGACGGGTACAGGACCAGAAAATACTAAATATCACAAACATTTGGACATCATCTTCCTTTAGTCACGATGACGTAGACAGCCATAATTTTTTTTTTCCTAAATTCGACCTCTGTATATTCAGGATGAATATCTGAGTTTTAAGGGGCTATAGGTTCAGACGAATATTTTCTATGAGAATCGTCATTGCCCAGCCCTCCGTAAACCACGTGTGCGGTATTTTCGATTAAAAAGAATTAACAAAAATACTTTATATAAATTTTTTATATGACTTCACTAGATAAACTAATGGTGAAATCGGAAACTAATTTAAATTCTTCTAAAACGAGAAAAATATTTAAAAATTTATGAAAATACGTCATCTTTGTGACGATTTTCTATCGAGTGAAGTAATTCCAATCGTGGATTCAATGTATGATTTCACTAGATAAACTATCCAAGAATACTGAGGTATGACTTTGGTTTCGGTAAGTTTTATAAATCTAGACGAAAAATAAATAAAACATGCCTACAAGGTATTTCGTCCTACTATTGCGCCACCGTAAGCCGTTGCAGGTCAGTACCCATCGTGTATACCTATTCAGTCCTCATTTAGTACCATTTTACGAGTTAATAGATACGTATACAAAATGGTGTAGAGATACTTTGTTTACGTAACAGTTATGTACATCGTGAAAGCATCGAATGAGGAAACACTAGAAAGGTTAAGTTACGCTTTGTAAGTACTAAACTTTTGCGCTAGACTATATTTATTAAGCGTGAAATCATTTTGTCTGTCTAGGATTGTCTTTTTACGGGACCCTATTACTAAGTCTACGTTATCCGTCCGTCCTAACTACCTATTTAGGGCTGTAACTTTTGAACCGTAATAGCTAGACAATTGACAACATTGAATTTTTTTAACCACCTGTTTTTAGTAAAAAATATAAAAATAGGTTAAAAAATAAGAGATATGTATTTTTCCGATTTTATTTTTGACCGATATTTCTATTTTTAATTTACTTTTGAATTTTCTGTCAAACGTAGGATTTATGGCTAAGATACCTTGGCCGCAATAAAATTAAAAATAAAAAGTGTAAAATACAATAAAAGAGCCAAGCAGGCACAGGAATAAAATCTCATTCAACCTGTATTATATTTTTCAGTATTTTTCAAATAACTCGAGAAATAATGGATAGAAAAATCTGATAATAGTTAGGGAGGCGAGGTAGCTAAATGGCGTAATTCAACGGCGCCGTCGAGACCTATCAAAATCGAAAGATAAAATAATTTCGAAAAGAAAAGCTCGTATGGTAAAAACCATTTTAGCGGTGGGTTTGGCGTGTACGGTTTTTCAAAAATGTAAAAAAAAACAATTACTTGGGCATTCTCGAGCGCGTCAGATATTCATACTATGTATGCCCCAAGTGCCTCTGATAACAACGGTATACTAATCTGCCGGTTTGCGTGGTGGGGGTAGGCATATAAAGTAGTCAAAAATGCAAAAAAAAAAAATTTACTCGAGCGCGTCAGATTTTCGGAAGGGGTGTTAAGTAGGCCCCAAGGAAGCTCCCATTAAAAAAACTGACGATTTCGGCGTGACGATAAGTTACGATGAATTTTTGAAAATGCAAAAAAAAAAAGTTTTAACTTTGGACAAAAATGTAAAGAGACCTTTTTTGTGTAAAATAAAATTACCTTTTTTGTTTATTTAAACTTTTTTTTGTAAAATGTATCGTTCGCGACTTATATGCCGAAACGCGTTTTTCGGAAGACGAAATGGCTCCTCCACACTTCCGGTCATGCGGAAACCGGCAGATTTTGTATTTTTAGTAAGTTTTAGATTATATTCTTCAAAATAAAAAAAATAAAAATCGCGCTCGAGAATGCCGGATTAACGTTTTTTTTTTACAAGTCCGCGACCCTATAACTCGGCAGCGTCAAGGACTTATCGTCAGATTAGTTAAATTTAGTCTTAAAACACTAAAATCAACCCCCAATATCTTAATCTGACGCGCTCGAGTATTTCAGACTATCGATTTTTTTTTACTAATCTGATCGTCTATCCTAGGCGCGCGTCACTACATATAAAGCTAAATACTTTACAAGGTTGTTCTATTAGGTCTAAGGTATCTCTCATATCTTAAACTGCCACGCTCGAGTATTACCGAAAATTCCCCTATTCGCCTCCCTAACTATAATTTTGATATAAGCTTTGAATAACATAATCTATAAATGGTTTTCTTATTTTGGTACCTTTCTTAAAATTAAATGTTGTCAACTGAATTTTTCACAGAATTTGAGTTATTACGGCGGATTTGTTGACGAATAATCAAAATCTCAAAAATTTAAAAATTAAGGCTGGTCCTCATACAAGAAACTAGTTTTATCATTCTATTTTTTTCTCGCTCTATCGACAAAAATTCTAAAAATGGGAGCCGCGTAGCGAGTGGGTTAGCGAACTGTCGTGTCGACCGTGTGCCTTCTGGCTGGCCACGAGGGTTCACCCCATTTTGTATTGGCGCGATCTAATGTGTTTATGTTCATAAAACAATCCTTTGAGATTATGATACTCCCAAAACCCACTTGTTGGCTTGCAGTGCTTTGTCACAACAAAAGGCCGTCAAAATAAAATAAAACCGGTTAAGTGCGAGTTGGGCTACTCACGCACCGAGGGTTCTGTACCACACACTAACTTTTTTTTTGACTGGGCCCTTTAGCGGGAGACCGACTCACACTTGGCCAGTTATGATTATTTGTTGTTATACTGTAGAGTTTGTTCTATAATCACACCAAGTTTGACGCTTGTATGTATTACCGTTTTTACGATAGAGCGAGAAGAAAAAACGTTGATAAAAACTAGCTTCTTGTATGAGGATACCTTTAATCTTTACTTTTTGACATACAATTTATGTTTTGTTAATAAATCCGCCGTAACGCATATTCTGAGAAAATTTCAACTGTCTAGCTATTATGGTTCAAAAACTACAGCCCTAAAAAGGTAGGACGGACGGACGGACGGACAGCGTAGGCTTAGTAATAGGGTCCTGTTTTCACCGTTTGGGTACGGAACCCTAAAAAGTAAGAGGTTAAAATGAAATGTTCTACAGCACACTTACCTCTTCCTGCAGTGTCATTCATGAGAGTATTATCTTGATTATTCGATTATGTAAGGGCCTTGCGCGGGCGCACCCTCCCTTCACTTGCGACGAGCGAGAGAGCGGACACCTTCCGGAAACGAACTTTACTCTCCTGTCTCTGTCTTTTACGTGAAGCAATTAAGAAAATACAATCTCCATACAAGGACCAAAACGATTTACACCCATAGTAATCTTTCTATTGACACTCTATACCTAAGAGGAAGGATCTCCATAGAGTCCGCATAAATTTACGATTGTAGTTGGTCTCTTTTGTCTTATGACGTACCTTTAATAGTATATATTTGTTTATGCGGCTGTCCACGTTTTTTTGAGCTAGTGTGTGTGAAAAGTGACCGTAAACATAAGGCCATATGTCAGGCCAGCCGTTTCCAAACTTGATATGTTTTGAAAATACTTTTAGAAAACAAGTGGTTGAAAGGTACTGGTGTAATATATTTTTAGAACCGGCTTATGAAGCCCTTTCATTTGATACCCAACACGATAGGTTTCACAACAACAAAAATTAAATCCCATACAAAAAATTTATGACGTCATAACTAAGGGAAATATTTTTAAGAACTGCCGGTCTAAATGATTGTTTAACCTAAATTACCTGTGTACCAAACGGCTATCCTGTACATCGATTTGCGGCTTTTTATCGATGTTGATTATACTTAAACGCAAAAGTGGTCGCGAGAAAATCATTCGAGCTTCAACCTATGCTTAATTAAAACAAATAAAAATCACCTGCCTTCTCTTTCTAACTCTATACCGGAAACAGAAACGGCAACATTAAATGCCAAATTCTGACATTGTGAATAAACCGGGTCACAGGTGTAAGTGACAGCCTAGCAAATACTGAAACGGTGAATTCAGACCATCAAACTGAACAACTTTCACTATGGAGCCACACTCAGGAAACCCGAAAAAAATTTGCTGCTCCATACAAAACAGCTGTACCTACTCGAATCAAATGTATGTAACAGCTGATTTCTCCATAGCGAAAGTTGTTCAGTTTAATTATCTGAATTCACCGTTTCAGTATTTGCTAAGCTGTCACTCCCATCCATAAAATTTATGGACACCCCCCTAAGTCATAATAAAACATTTCAATATTGCCTGCTAGTTTTAAAGAGCAATGATTAAATATACTCTCACTCCTATTATGGCCATAATAATCTGCATAGGCGTTAAATATGAGTTGCTGAAGCATGTAGGTAATACTTTGACTATTTATATGTGGACTGGTTACGCGTGTAATTCTACTAACAAACATTTCTGCCACTTTTAGCGGGGGGCGAGGTAACATGAAATCCGCTACTTTGGATTTTATTCCCCATAAGTTTAGATTCTAATTTTGAATGTTAAAAATCATGAAAAGTAGTCTCGTGTGAACCCCAAACGTTCTAAGTTCGAAGTTATTATTTCGCAATTATAGGCTGTCTCGTTTAGTGGTAAGGTGTAAAATTGAATGTAAATACACAAGATCAATTGTGCTTATACCGTGGCAGAGGGGAAATGCTACCGCAAGGCTAGTCCTTATAATAATTAGTCTAAGAGGTAATATTATTAAATAAAACTGAAACTCGATTATCAAAAGCTGTGAAAAAAAAGTGAGTATTCATCTCTCTACTCCCAAAACCCACTTGTTGGCTTGCAGTGCTTTGTCACAACAAAAGGCCGTCAAAATAAAATAAAACCGGTTAAGTGCGAGTTGGGCTACTCACGCACCGAGGGTTCTGTACCACACACTAACTTTTTTTTTGACTGGGCCCTTTAGCGGGAGACCGACTCACACTTGGCCAGTTATGATTATTTGTTGTTATACTGTAGAGTTTGTTCTATAATCACACCAAGTTTGACGCTTGTATGTATTACCGTTTTTACGATAGAGCGAGAAGAAAAAACGTTGATAAAAACTAGCTTCTTGTATGAGGATACCTTTAATCTTTACTTTTTGACATACAATTTATGTTTTGTTAATAAATCCGCCGTAACGCATATTCTGAGAAAATTTCAACTGTCTAGCTATTATGGTTCAAAAACTACAGCCCTAAAAAGGTAGGACGGACGGACGGACGGACAGCGTAGGCTTAGTAATAGGGTCCTGTTTTCACCGTTTGGGTACGGAACCCTAAAAAGTAAGAGGTTAAAATGAAATGTTCTACAGCACACTTACCTCTTCCTGCAGTGTCATTCATGAGAGTATTATCTTGATTATTCGATTATGTAAGGGCCTTGCGCGGGCGCACCCTCCCTTCACTTGCGACGAGCGAGAGAGCGGACACCTTCCGGAAACGAACTTTACTCTCCTGTCTCTGTCTTTTACGTGAAGCAATTAAGAAAATACAATCTCCATACAAGGACCAAAACGATTTACACCCATAGTAATCTTTCTATTGACACTCTATACCTAAGAGGAAGGATCTCCATAGAGTCCGCATAAATTTACGATTGTAGTTGGTCTCTTTTGTCTTATGACGTACCTTTAATAGTATATATTTGTTTATGCGGCTGTCCACGTTTTTTTGAGCTAGTGTGTGTGAAAAGTGACCGTAAACATAAGGCCATATGTCAGGCCAGCCGTTTCCAAACTTGATATGTTTTGAAAATACTTTTAGAAAACAAGTGGTTGAAAGGTACTGGTGTAATATATTTTTAGAACCGGCTTATGAAGCCCTTTCATTTGATACCCAACACGATAGGTTTCACAACAACAAAAATTAAATCCCATACATAAAATTTATGACGTCATAACTAAGGGAAATATTTTTAAGAACTGCCGGTCTAAATGATTGTTTAACCTAAATTACCTGTGTACCAAACGGCTATCCTGTACATCGATTTGCGGCTTTTTATCGATGTTGATTATACTTAAACGCAAAAGTGGTCGCGAGAAAATCATTCGAGCTTCAACCTATGCTTAATTAAAACAAATAAAAATCACCTGCCTTCTCTTTCTAACTCTATACCGGAAACAGAAACGGCAACATTAAATGCCAAATTCTGACATTGTGAATAAACCGGGTCACAGGTGTAAGTGACAGCCTAGCAAATACTGAAACGGTGAATTCAGACCATCAAACTGAACAACTTTCACTATGGAGCCACACTCAGGAAACCCGAAAAAAATTTGCTGCTCCATACAAAACAGCTGTACCTACTCGAATCAAATGTATGTAACAGCTGATTTCTCCATAGCGAAAGTTGTTCAGTTTAATTATCTGAATTCACCGTTTCAGTATTTGCTAAGCTGTCACTCCCATCCATAAAATTTATGGACACCCCCCTAAGTCATAATAAAACATTTCAATATTGCCTGCTAGTTTTAAAGAGCAATGATTAAATATACTCTCACTCCTATTATGGCCATAATAATCTGCATAGGCGTTAAATATGAGTTGCTGAAGCATGTAGGTAATACTTTGACTATTTATATGTGGACTGGTTACGCGTGTAATTCTACTAACAAACATTTCTGCCACTTTTAGCGGGGGGCGAGGTAACATGAAATCCGCTACTTTGGATTTTATTCCCCATAAGTTTAGATTCTAATTTTGAATGTTAAAAATCATGAAAAGTAGTCTCGTGTGAACCCCAAACGTTCTAAGTTCGAAGTTATTATTTCGCAATTATAGGCTGTCTCGTTTAGTGGTAAGGTGTAAAATTGAATGTAAATACACAAGATCAATTGTGCTTATACCGTGGCAGAGGGGAAATGCTACCGCAAGGCTAGTCCTTATAATAATTAGTCTAAGAGGTAATATTATTAAATAAAACTGAAACTCGATTATCAAAAGCTGTGAAAAAAAAGTGAGTATTCATCATGTTTTTATATAATAAAGAAGAATCGCGAATCCGGACCCAGTCATTACAAAAACTATACAAGGTGTTACAAAAGTAAAAATAAATATTTAAAACTTCTAAGGGGGTTGTTTAGACCATCAAACTGAACAACTTTCACTATGGGACCAAAATCGAAATCGCGAAAAAAAAAACAACTGTCCCATTCATTTAGCTCGAGTAGATTTGTAGTTTAGTATGGAACATCAGATTTTTTTTTCGCAATTTCGATACTGTTCCTATAGTGAAAGTTGGTCAGGTTGATGGTCTTAACCACCCCCTTAAATGTTTATTTGTATTTTTGTAACACATTGTATACAAGTCCAGGTCAGGCTATAATTTTTTAAACAAATGAATTAACGGAATTTTCTTAAAATGTCTGGACCTCTAGAAGTTCGGATTCAAAAGCAAAAATTTTATATAAATTAAACAAGTCAGGAAGAAAACAAACAGGTACATAGCAGAACGCAACGAACCACACCACCACACAACATATTAACATAGAAAAAAGTTTTGTTTTTTTCGGGGACCTTTAGCGCGAGACCGGCTCACACTTGGCCGGTTTTTATTATTTGTTTAATACTGCAGAGTTTGCTCTATAATCACACCAAGTTTGTATTACCGTTCTTAAGATAGAGCTAGAAGAATACCGTTTTCACCCTTTTGGTACGGAACTCTTAAAAGCAAATCTTTTTCCTAAGTTATATTGTTGTGTCGTACGGAACTCTCGATGCGCGAATAGCCCGACTCGCACTTGACCGTTTTTTTGATCGTTTTTTTTTTCTACATATATTGCTAAGTCTCATTTATGTACAGTAGGTACCTATAAGACTGGGTCTGAAAAAACAGGACCTTCTTCTTTTCTACACATAGGCACCTACTTAACAAATCGAGCAGCATCACTTATTTCCATACGAATTATCAATTGTCTGATACACTGACAATGCGCAAAAAAACTTGTATTGAGCTAACTACTTTGTTATTTCTATGTTTTGATATTTGTACAATATTCCATAAAATTACATTTTCACGACTTTACGTTAAACCGATTTGATGTTCTATATACAACGTGTTAATGAATAAGCGCAAAACCTCATACACCCCAACTGATTTATAACAAAATAATTAGATTGAAACAATAATTTCATTTTTTTGGTAGTAAAAATTTTAAGTTATTCGCATTTTAAGTTTTCAGACAAAAATGATTTGTTATCATTTAAGCAATGAATGAAAGCGCTAGCGTGCTCGTGGATACATTTTAAGAATCTTGTTTTGGTAGTAAGTAGGTTGAGTGTGCTCTTGCGGTAGGTTGAGATCAAATTCAGTAAATTTTAAATTTCTCAAACATATTAATTAATATTTTGAAAAAAATTACCTATGTTGAAACCATGACAATTCGATTCTGCTCGCGGTTCTACACAAACTACTTTCTAGTTTTGCGTTAATTCATTAACACGTTGTATATGCTTGAACCCTGAGGAAGGACATACGCAAAAACGTTCCAAGCAAACGCCGGTTACAGCTGAATATTCTACACTAATAATATAAAGAGGAAAGATCAAACGTAAAGTTGTTTCTACTCTATAAACCGCGGAACAGAAAGTAAAGAAAAAAACTTGTTTAATTAATTTATTAAAGGATTTCGCTCTTACACTTCGCCTAGGGTTCGTATAAAATGCATGATTACCTACCATATCGTCGCGCTCTATGTATAGCTGGTTATAATCCCTTTAGATTATTGCAGCTATAAACATAGCATTAAATAAAAATGTTCATCCAAAGCAACAGAATTGGGTAACACCACTCACGGCATCCAGTGTAAACATAGAACTAAGATCACGTATATTACAACTAGCTTAAATAGCACTCACTGTATAGTTAATGTTTGCTAAATTTTGTCACCATATTTAAGGTTCCCTTTGACACTGGACGAGTCGCTGGCGTGCAGGTAGTAGCTGTCTGGATGTTGCAGCGCCTGTGCCTGTGCCTGTGCCTGTGCTGCTCTGTTCCCTGTCCTGAATCCCGCCACGGAGGACATCAACTCGTCAAATACGGAGTTGTATCTTGGTCTCTTTTCCCCGTTATTGTTTTTATTCTTTTCTTTTCGTCGTTTACCTTGTCTCGTGTCAGAAACGTAATCTGGTTCAGTGGTGACGGCGTCCGTACTCTGCATATTATACAAGTGTTGTGGATGGCTAGTGGTAGTTGCGATGGGTGTCTCGGTAGAGGCCGCTGCCGTCGGTGGATCGACGTATTGTGCATTGTCATTGGACGCCTCAGGCTGGTCGCCGTGTAAAGCTTTTAATGCCATCACAGTGTAATACTGATGAACTGGAGATGTTTCTTTGAT
This sequence comes from Agonopterix alstromeriana, assembly GCA_963924505.1. NCBI lineage: Eukaryota > Metazoa > Arthropoda > Insecta > Lepidoptera > Depressariidae > Agonopterix > Agonopterix alstromeriana. The sequence continues at coordinate 18,234,922 of OZ004661.1, forward strand.
GGTATAAGGCGTTGGCGTGGCATCAGCGGTCTCATCAATGTCGCTGTAATTGTCTGCCGCCGTCGGAGAACCGTCACTTATAGAGACTGCCGAATTACTAGAGGCTCCCAGGTGGTCGACGAACGTCTGATGGTCTTGTCCTCCAAAACTTATGTTTTGCGTTGAAACAGACTTCTTTCCAGGGATTCCTTGATTAGGGTCGTTTTTATCCTCAGATGTAAACAAGTTCGACGATGAGGCATATGTGTCGTAATCGAATTCATTCGTGTAGCTATCTTTAAAATCTACTAAATGATCTCTGAACTTTGAAAATCCAGTGGGTGCCGGTGAGAGTCCTGGGTATTTCTGGTCATAATTGTGAACCACTGTGGATGACACGGCGAACGGCGCCGGAACACTGGCCTGCTGCAGCTGGTATTTTGAGGTTTGTTTTCCATAATGCGGCGTTCCATTACGAGGTTTAGTTTTTCTCTTTTCTTTAAATCGGAACGATGGGATGGGTCTGAAATCATCTATGTTTGATTCTGAAGAGGCATCATAATTGGGCGTGGGTAGTGTCGGTCTGGGCACCTTTTTTGGTCTATGGGGCGTGTAAATATTCTCGTAATATGACATGTCTGGGGTAGGTTTGGTGGGTTTACCATAAAATTGCGTTTTACTGGGATATCTCTTATAGTTATTGGCGATAATAGGTAAGCCCTGACTGTTATAGGAAATTTTAGGTGGTAATCTTAGGGTTTCCTCAGTCACTTTCACACCTCTGGGCAGCTCTCCATGATCATGGAAGATGTGATCGTGGGTGACGTCACGTGGATTGTAAGCTGAATACTCTAGATGGGATGGTGTTCCCATAGAACCGACCACTGCCAAGTTAGCGAATGATTCCGAGGGTATCGCTACCAGGGTTTGAGCATTTTTAAGGGGAATCAATGGATGTCCTGCGTTGAGAGAGGACAAACTGGGGACCGGGTCTACACCGACGACGCCGGTCAGTTTTGAATCGTCATCAAAAACTACTTTATGAATATGTTCTTCACTATAAGTGTGAATATGTTCGGTGTCACCGTCGATAATTTTTTCAATTCGTGGTGGTTTCTTTACTTTCCTTATGGTGCCCGCTTCTTCCAAGTCTGAATAAAATTGTTCGTGAAACGACGTCACAGGATGTTCTTCATCAGTTTGCGGCTGAGGTTTCGGTTGAGGTCTGCTTCCTCGTAGAAGAACACGTTTTGGTTTAATTTTCCTAACAACTTTTTTCCGTGGAATTTCATTAAGTTTTACAATTTTTACTCTTTTCGGAGGACGATTGGAAGAAGCGACTGCCGTCGCAGGCGCAGAGGGGTAGCCTGAGGGTGCATAGTAATCATTAGTTTCTGGTGGGGGAGCCAGGTCGTACTCCTGCTCGTCCCACGCGGTGTGATGAGGTCCATAATGTCCGCGAGCGCGGTAAAGTGGTAGCAGTTTCGATGCAGCCGGTGCCACCCCAGGCAGTCGTGCCCGTGACTCTTCAAACAACTCCACCGAGTTGAAGGGTACGAAGCTGGTCACGGCCGGCCTCCCGACGTTTGACGGCAGCGCCACAGAGCCCTTCACGCCCGGCAGGTAGGCCGGCGCATATTGTGAGGGCGCAGGGTGGTTCGTTATATAGATCTTCTTATGATGATGTATGTGCTTCACCTTTTGCGGTAGATGTATGCGGATCTTTTTCCTGTAACAAAAGAAAATTAGAGTGCCGATATTCCATCGAGGGGCAGTCGATTGCATGCACGCTCTATTGCATGGTTGAGTTTTTGCGAGCGAGACTAGGTGTTCCGTCTAGAGTCATTGGCTTGGCGTGTGTGACGCGGCGCGGCGGCTTTCCCTCTCGGGGTCGTCGCGACGTCGCCGCCGCCGCGCCGATACACTCCACTATCCGTCACACGTGATATACAACTCAATTCCGACTTATTGTAGTAATTTGATTTTATGACATGCATAAAGCATATTATTGTTCCTCGGATTGACTTGCACTTTCTAGTAACCAGGCTCTCATTACGCGCCTGGTTGGTTCAGTTCAATGGTCAATAAATTAGAGCTTAGCGGGGAAACAACAATTAAAGCAATCGCCGGCACAGTGGCATTGACAGTGGATACAATTTCCATCACGTCGCATACGCTATAAACAATTAAGTCACTTTCGCATGAGTAGGTTCGACGACACTCCTATGTTATGGGAATCGAAAGTTTAATCAGTTCAGGAATATTGTCAATAACAAAAGGTGAGGAAATAATACTAAGACCCAAATAAAAATCTATTATTATTACAGAAAGCTCAATTAGATAATACAATATTAAAAAATGTGTCATAATGACTTCGCCAGCACAACTTGAATAGGTAGGTACTTACATAGCAATTATGTTCTTAGAATATAAATCATGTAAAATCTAAGACAACCAATTTTCTTAGACGTTAAAATACGAGAATCTCTCCTCGATGTGGTATGGCAGTGATGTCAAATTCAAATAACATTCTCAAATATGCTTCAAATAAAATGAAAAAATTATTTCACTAAATTTTAGTTGATTTGCATTCTAAGAATACCACCTTTTATTATACATTTCTCCGTTACAATTAAGGTTTAATCATGGACACAGATAATTGATATATTTGTATTATATCAACGATCATAAAGAAATAAGATTAACTGTTTACGTACTAGAGTGTAAATACCTACTATGTCATCTCTGTGATCATATCGAGCGTGTAAAATTATTAAGAACATTTAAATGAAAATTGTTTTCGTCAAAAGAGGCCTTGTAAAAACGTAATTTAAAACATAATTGTGGATTAGTTCCAATGTTTTCAAAAACCCATTCATACAACTAAACTATAATAATTTTAATTGTAAAAATTGACGCATTCGATACGATGACTATATAATAATATAGGCAACTTATACTTGAGCTGCTAAGAGTTGTGATCTGTTTCAGTTTGTCTGCGACGTATTTAACTATGATTTATCTTTTAGTTGAACGAATAGAAACACTTACTTAGGTCCTTCTGCCGTGATCTGTACGGAAGCAACAGCAATCAGAAGAGCGAACTGCAACAAATAAATGTTTCTTTAATTTCAATGCCTTCACATTATCTGTCTACGTGAATCAATCTTGAGAAAATATTAATGAGAACCATTCACAGATTATTGTCTCCTATCTTTAAAAAAATACAGAGTATTCAAAGAAGCTACATCTTAAACAAAATTACCATATAGTTATGTCGGTGGGTAGATTATGATACCTACATCTAAGTACCTGGGGTAAAACACTCGAGTATAGATTTACTATTTCATAAATGTTCTGATATTATAAAAGCACTTAATTTTGTGTAAAAGCTGCTGCCCCAATACCTATCCTAGTCATGCAACAATTTACCCATTAATTACAAGGTAGACAGCATTTGCTGGTCCCGTGTTTGAAATAAAGCTATTTTAGGAATAGAAATAGGTACCCAGTACAACTACAGGAAACTAGATTGCATTCTAGCATCTCTTTCGAAGGTTTTAGATCTAGTCCAGGTACATTTTACGTTTCAGCTGTAAAAAAGGTATGTATCTTTTTTACAGCTGAATCGCTTTACGAATAGATCGTACCATAAAGAAGTAACGTCAATAATTGAAGGCGACATTTACAGGGTGTTAGGGTCAATAGTTGCATTATTAAGGGGTGATTGTACCCATGATACTGAACAACTTTCCCTAAGATTTTCCGATAGGAAATTCTCAAAAAAAATTCTGGTCTTTCCATACTAAATACAATCGGCTGATCGAATGTTTGTATGAAAAGCCGAAATTTCATTTTGCGAATTTCTGTAAGTTTCTCAGGGAATGTTGTTCAGTATCATGGGTACAATCACCCCTTAAAGTTATGCAACTGTTTACCCTAACACCCTTTTTAAACTTATTGAATAACTTAGCAGTGAAGTTCATAGTAATATTATGGTTGCAAGTAAAACTTTGTAGAAAAGCGGTGATTATAAGTTGATTGCCAAATAAAATACAAACATAAATTCGCTGACCATTGGTTTACTTGTTACTTACAATTATTGTTATAGTTTTGGACAAAACAATTAAATCTAAACTGAATTTTGATACCAGAAGTGATTCATATACAGGGTCCTTCTTAATATGCTTTCACTTTTAATAAGCGGAAGATCAGACCATCAAACTGAAAAACGTTCTCTATGGAACCAACATCAAAATCGCAAAAAAAATCAGCTCTTCCATACAAAACTACAAACCTACTCGAGCCAAATGTATGGGACAGATTATTTCTTTTCGCAGTTTTGATGTTGGTCCAATAGAGAAAGTTGTTCAGTTTGATGGTCTGATCATGCCCTTAAAAAAGTGTCAGCATATAAAGAAGGACCCTGTATATCGTTTTTGAAACAAATACCATTACAAATGTTATTATCAAATAATGTAGGTATTATATCTCTTAATTTGACTCGTAAATTATGAATGTATATAATAATCGTTTTCAACAGTTGCAAATAATCAAAGTAATGATAAAGTAGATAATTGTATAAATTAACTATGGAAGAACAAGAGAGCGAGAGTCGGAGGGAGGCACAGAGTCAAAAACTCTATAATAATGCGCCTGCTACCCTGACATGGCCATCGATACTAAACTAGTTATCTTTAGTAGGCTAAGTTCCATTTATATTGGTTATAAGACCCTCGAGACCCTCGAGTTCATAGAACTGTCAATCTGTAAGGAATTTTTGGGCTCGAAGCTTCAAAAGCTTCTCCTTGCACATTCTGGTTACAGCTGAAAGTAATGGATGTTTTGAGCTAATCGATTTCTAATAAACAATAGAAAAACAAATCGATAACATCCGTTTAACGTTTCTGGAGCAACGATGCCACAGACAGATTTAAAAGGAAAGGCACATAATTATAATACCCCCTTTTACGTCCAAAGCTTAAAAAGTTTAAAATTACGATCACTTAAAATCTTGATCACGCTTAATCCACATAATTTATTTTCGGGGCATCACCATCACTATCCAAAATAAAAGTCACTTGGTACACTACTTTGCTATCACAGTCCTTGTATCACGAAAGCACTATCACAGCACTATAATATAAATCTAATCAATATGTGGCACCGAATAGATACCGACCAATTTCAGCCAATCCATTGTCGCTTTCTGCTGTTGACGGACCAGGAACGGAACTAAATTAACTTTGATTATTTTTATGTATAAAACTTCCACCGGTCGAAACTGCACTAGACTTCAAGCTCGTATGATAATTACGCGTGGTGTGCCTGATTATTTATAACATTCATTTTCACGCCTGAAAGAATTCCTATGCAGTTGTGTGCGAGCGGTGCAAGACATGATGCACATATAGCACGCTGCATTCGCACACATCGGCACTTTGCTTTCATACTGTAAGCTGACATAAGGCACTTGCTACTTAGTTTACAACAACATCGGTCACTGGACACAGTAGATAGTCCTAAGATATTTTTCAGGGATGCCATGGTATATTTAAAATTAAATGGACTTTGCTATGTTGACATTCATCAACATCATCATCAGCCTATCATCACCCATCGAACATAGGCGTCTCCCAAGGCGTGCCACAGACCTCTATCCTCGGCCTTCCTCGTCATCCAGTCGCTCTCCGCTGCCATTTTTAGGTCGTGTGTCCAGCGGGCCACGTGTCACACACTACGTCTGCCAGTTCGTGGTCTCCATTCTAGAACTCTGATACCCCATCGGTTGTCAGTTCTTTATTGGCATTGTACTGTAGTACAGGGTTTGCTTCTTCTTCTTAACCACCATGTCACAAATGTATAACTCACCCTGCGCCAAATAGCTATTAGTAACCTAACACTGTAACATTTGTGTCTTGGAGAAATACAATATTTTTTCATTTTCATTCAAGACTAATGTTTTGTTTACCTGATTTAATTTGTTTATAACCGCCACGACTTTTAGGCGAATCTACTGTTTTTGACATAGACGCCTAGCTTAAACTAAATAAATTTAAGGCTACACCTTTAAATTCACTCCACTCCACTACAGTGGATCTCCGATATCCGAGAGTTAAGCATCGCCGGCCGGTGTACAGTGCCTTCTTGCTTCGGAAGGCACGTTAAGCAGGGTCCCAGATAGTATTGTTAGAGGGAGGTAGATATCTATTCTTGGCTTGACCACTGTCTTGCCCTAGGCTATTAGTAACAGTTTCAATAAACCTGCTGTCCTATTATGTCCTATATATGTTGTTATGGCATAATTTTGGGTACAATAGATGTTTCTAATAAACAACAGCGGACCTTGTTTTCGTTTTTGTCCCCAAAAACTAACCACTCGAAATCTAAAGTCCAAATGTTCAAATTCTAATATAAAAATGGTACAAAAATGAAAAAGGACTTGCGCTCGAGACCATCGAGTATAATATCAAATTATATGGACTTTAAGTTTTATTCAGAGTTTGTTGTTTTTATGATACTCATGCATACTACGGTGTAACTTAATTTAACTATTGAAAGTTATGTTACGTACTTCAGTTATTGGTGCTTTAATCAGTATCGATCCATTTAATTGCAAACTGACCAATACCTAATAAAAGCAAAAACGTTAATCAGCTTATCGTGCTTATGCAAATACGTAATTGAAACGTAAACGCGTTCTGTGTAGGTAACACTCACCAGGTAAGGTTATAGCCTGTAGGATTCCACTGCAGGGCAAAGGCCTCCGCTCACAAATGGGGTGAGGGGGAGTAGGCCATACTCCACCACGTGGGCCCAGTGCGGATTGATGGAGGAAAGTTAGTGGTCAACTAGCCGCTGTAATATTCCTCTGACCTTTCTTAAGAGGATATGTTTAGCTGTGCGCTCCATGCAAACGATATTTGGTTAGGTATATTTTCAATACCAACTAATTAAAGTCAATGAAAGTTTTCAGAGACAATCTAAAAACGAATCTCTATGCTTGTATGTTGTCAGATTTTTGATAAAATGTATTATAATTGGACGAGTTAACCACAACGTATCGTTTTAAACTTACAGTGCCTCAAAGATTTCCATACAAATCTTAAGTGAATCCTTGCATTGAAACTGTATACTTTTACGAAAATCGGACAACTCGTACAAGTATAGAGATTAGCATCTAAATTGTTTCAGATAAATTTCATTGCTTTAATTGGTTAGTATTAAAAATATAACCAAATCTCGTTGGTATGGAGCGCGCAGCAAAAACCATCCTCTTAACGAATATTTACAACGCTATCTGTCGGAACTATCCGGGACCAATTGCTTGACGAGCCTTCCGAAGTACGCGTCGACGCTCGAGACGAAATAACACTAAACGATCACCCATCCAGAGACTGACTGGGCCTCACGTTGCTTAACTTTGGTGATCGTTTCCAATACCGAAGCTCCACCAAGCCAACGAGCGACTGCCTCAATCAGTCGTTAATTTGTAATATCTAATTCTTTTAATAACAATTCACGTGTTTGTAACGCATTTACGTGTCAACACCTAGACAATGCGATGTTGAATTGTTACAAAATTAAGTAGATATGTTGAATTTTCACATTAAATGAGAATTTGTTTTACTAAATTCTTGATAGGATGATTTTATGAACACATGAAAAATGTAATTATCTTCTACCGCTTATAAACGTCCAACTGCCGGACCAGGCGTGCCCAAAGAGGATTGGTAGACTTCCATATGCATCAGAATGTCTTCTTCATCGTATGTAGTTTTCTTCGCCGAATGAGTGCAGTCGATATTACATAACATAACATAACATAACATAACATAAATATTCTTTATTTGCACACCAAAAAACATACAGCAACAAAACAGAATACTAGAACGTAAGGGTACAAATGGCGGTCTTAATTGGCGGTAATTGATATTACGTAGGTATACATTATTATTGGAAAAACAAGAAACGTACATAAGATGAAAAATGTAAATAACACCACTCAATTGAAGCCTATAGTTTCTGTCACGCCTGCCACCTTTGAGATTAATTCGAAGTTTCAGCGGACTGAGCATGCTTTCCTTCGCAATGAAAATAACGGTCCTATATAAGTGCCTTGTATTTGTCTCTGTTACAAAGTACACCCCAATCCATTTGTCTGTTGTCGGAGGCTCGGAGGCCGAATGTTTCGAGCACAGCATAATAATAATGGCAGGCGAACTGTTTGCGTGCGCGGGCGCCTCAAGCACGCCACCGTATGGTCCGCATCCGCATTTATAATACGCTTGTAACAATAACAAACTACATATTTGTATTTGAGGAAATTGTATTCGTACGCATAGCGATGCACCATTCAATCATTTTTAAATTACTTGATTGTATGCTCTTAATAATAATTAAGTCTCGTTTGGGATACAGTTATAGAAAAGTTATTAAAATGATGGAAATCATTGTTATGTTCCTCTTACCTGATTGAGTCCTTTGGCACTAGTGATGCATGTGGGGCGCGAGGAATTTATCAATATACAAGGTTCTTCATAATGTGCTGACTGGTTTTTTAAGGGTATTATCAGACCATCATACTGAACAACTTTCACTATAAGACCAATATTGAGATCGTGAAAAAAGTCTACCGTTCTATACATTCGGTGAGTTTTATAGAAGAAGTTATGCATTTGTTTTCACGGTTTTAATGTTGGTCTGGTAAAGTTTGACGGTATTTTATGATTCATTATTGGTTTTTATAACATACGTCCTACGATTGATGATATTGAAAAAAAAAACGTTTCTACTTAACTGAGTTACGTAAACAGGTTAATTTTAGTTTTTTATTACCATTTTCCATTTAATACCGTGTACTTAACTTATACAATAACTAATGATAGAGTGAAACGTTAAGTAAGACTTAACGAACCGCATCAAACATGTTTAAAATGTTAAGTGACCGGCATTTCTTTTAGTACCTATCCAGTTTGTTGTTTTTAACATTTTGCTTGAAGGTTAATTCATGGAGAGTATACGGTTACTATACCGACCCTGTGAGAATATTGATCTTATAGCCAATTCCAACAAAGAAACCAAACGTACATACATACGCGTTACATATTTAAGGGGATGCCCCTTAAGTATTTAACGCATTTACGTTTACACCCGTAAAATTGTTCATATTGGTAAAATATATTTTTATTCAATATAAAAAAACAATCTCTTGGAATATTATCTCCGACTGTGGTAAAAAAATTCACATTAGTTTCGAATGTTTTCAACACCTGGATTATGCAGCAAAACCTTAACTGACAATACATGATATTCACCGATCCGATTTTTTCTTGCTCATGCAACATCCAAGCAGCAGTAAAAAAAACCGGAACCCTAAAAACGGTCGAATGCATTGGAAGATTAACGTTGCGCTCTCAATGCAGTACGTAATAGACTAGGTACGATTACGATGCGTCCGTGAATTAAATACAGCAACTATCCATGACCGGAGCCTTGCACTTGCGCGGGGTCCGGACTGGACACACTCTACTGAACGCTTGCGCCTACGCCAGCGCCGGCGCCGCTACCGACCGGTACTAAGACCACGCACGGCGCACGCCTGCAGGAAAGATTCATAAAATGATGCAAGTTAGTTATTCTTGAGTGTTCCAAGGACGGATCCAGCCTTCGAGTCAAGGGAGGTGATCACATAGTCGAGGCCCAGTCATCGACTGGTTCACTTTGGCTATTTTAATAATTCTAGCGACATTTTGGGTAGCATTTACCAAGTGTGTTTTCTTAGTAATTAGGACCTGCTGAACATGAATTTCGATGTTGGCTCTCCCGAATTTTGGAGCTCGAGGAACGGGATGAGGTCAACAGCCCGCGGAAACTATGACAGATAGGTATGGACTAATGATATCAATTTCACCCTGTATAATTTTTAAACATTAATGTACCTTGTATCATCATCAACCCAGCCGATGGACGTCCACTGCTGGACATAGGCTTTCCCCAAGGATCGCCGCAACGACCGGTCCTGCGCTGCTCTCATCCAACGGGTTCCCGCCGGTTTCTCCAGGTAGTCGGTCCACCTTGGGGGGCCTACCCACGCTGCGCAACTTTGTGTATTGTAAATATAAAATAATGCAGCGAAAGCAATGTCGTTGCAATTACGGAGTCATCGTCATTGCGTATCGTGACATGCGATCCGTTGTATAACTATTACAGCTTGTTCGACCGATAAATTGTAAACAACATAATATTTTGTTACTTTACATCATCATCAGCTTATATACGTCCCACTGCAGGGCACAGGCCTATTCTCATTGAGGGTGGGCGTTAGTCCACCCCGCGTACTCAATGCGGTTTGGTAGATTTCATATACGCATCAGAATTTCTTCTTCAGCGTATGTTTGTATGCAGGTTTCCTCACGATGTTTTCTTTCACCGTTTGAGAGCTGTCGGTATTACGTGCATAAGCACAGAATAGGTAATAGCATATAGTTCCACATACAGAACGGCCACTCCCCGCCCTCTCTGACTTCAGATACCCCACCTCACCTCACATTTTCTGGGAAACTAGAGGGAAGTCGCGTAAGGGAATGCAGTACATAAAATTGAGTCTTTTCAGTGCATAAAAATCGTTGAAAAATAACGCTAAATTAACATTTTCAGTAATTCTTTAGATCAAATACTATTTTTGATAACATAACGAACAAAAAAAAGTAACGAAATGTAGATGATGTTCATACGATGCGTCGTAAGTCAACCCTACACATATGCCATTTGCACCAAGTGCGCTTGTGCGAACACCATCATGTTTAATGCAAAACGTTGTTTGAAGTGCCGGACCTGTGGCATAAGTTAGAAAAACGCATTGGTACATGGCATGTCGTCCCTGCGAATTCGAACCTGAACCCTCATTATCTCCGGAACACGCCACCAACCACTGGTAGTTACTATTTTTAATTGACATGAATAGTAATTTGATGGGGACTACATACTCACTAAACTATAGTATTACACACGTGTGGCAAAAAAAAGAACAGTGGTGTCTAAATTATCTAAATGTTAAAAACACAATATGATGTTTCGAATAGCCACAAATCGTGCTTGACAAATTGGTTTTATAATGTATCTAATTACAATTGTGAATTATCTAGGTAGGTATGTTTGCCATGCATCATTAACTCATTACAAATTTTAATTTCGAACACGGAACTATCTATCATTTGATATCATTATTAATCTATTTATGACAGGGTTTGAAAGATATCCATAAACCATTAATGACATTGTTCTGCTTTCTAGGATATACAGGGTGTAAGTGACAGCCTAGCAAATACTGAAACGGTGAACTCAGACCATCATACTAACAACTTTCACAATGCGGCCTACCTCAGGAGACGCGAAAAATAATCTTATACATTTGAGTCGGGTAGGTACAGCAGTTTCGTATGGGACAGCAGATTTTTTTTCGCGTTTCCTGATGTAGGCTCCATAGTGAGAGTTGTTCAGTTTGATTGTCTGAGTTCACCGTTTCAGTATTTGCTAGGCTGTCACTTACAACCTGTATGCTTTTAATACTTTATGTATTTTTTATGAGATTTTAAGACATATCCTGTTATTATAGCGCGAGTTTACAATCGTATTCGTCAATTCTTCATTAAAAGTGTAAATTTTTGTATTACAATTCGAACAGCGCGAGACATCAGCGGCTCTTTTGACTAAAAATCTAAACCGGCCAAGTGCGAGTCGGACTTGCGCACCTAGTATTCCGTACCACAAAATTTACAAAAAGAAATCTCTGGGATCCTTAACGCGAGCCCGTCACACGACGGCCGGTTTCTATTATGTAGGTATTTGTTGTTTTCTACTTTAAAAGTGTTTGCTGTATAATCACACCAAGTTTGACAATTGTATGTTTTGCCGTTTTTACGATAGAGCAAAAACAAAAACCTTAAAAAAATACGCTTCTTGTAACCTTAACTTAAACTTTTTGCTTTTTTAATTATTCGTTAGTAAATCCAAAATAACTTATATTCTGTGAAAATTGCAACTCGCTACAATATTATGGTTCAAAAGATAGGGCCCTTGAGAGTTAGGACGGACGAATGGACACCGAAGGCTTCATTATGGTCCCGTGGGCCTTTGGGTATGGAACCCTAAAATTACCAAGTTAAAAAAAAAATTTGATACTTTTTATACTGTATTAACGAAAATTTAAGCATTCAATTATTTAATAGATAGCTTTAATAGATTATTTAATACCGTAACAGATAGTTCACTCAACCCGAAATGCGACCACTCAACCCTCGGTGGGGATCGGCCGTCAAACGTACCTGTGCTTAAGCTGTGGAGTGAGAAAGACCTGCCTAAAGCACAATATAAGAAAGAGTATCTAGGCGATCTCAATGCTAATTATCTAATAAGAAATAGTCGTAATATTTCCCTTACCTTTAGAACAACAGTCAAGCGACGTTTCTATTTGTTTTAGTTATTAACGCAAAATTATCCTTCCTACCAGTTCCTACCTCATCGCACAATGTGGATATATCGAAGTTATACTAAACCAACTTGAATAGTCTTATATAAGGCATTTCCCGCTTTCTAACGGTCTAAACTCAGCTTACCGGCCACAGTCAAGGTATTAATGCTGCTTTGTGCAAAAAAAAACTGCATAAATTCTTCCTTTAGTATCGATGTGATTATATAACCTAACAAATACTCGTTCAATGCATTCACCGGTATTGTAGTTTAAATATTATAACATGTTTTTTTTTTCAATTAAATAGTATACCTAAAATGGAACATTGTGTAGCAATATACTCACGAATCACGATTATATTCAAAAAGAAGTCAAAGATTTAGGACATTCACGTCTCAAAAGAACTTTTGTAATGCTACCGAGAGGCCCAAACTCTCACGTAGTGATTCCATTCTCTTTGCAAACTCTGTCAAAAATTTTGGGAATCCAAAAAGTTTTTATTTCTTGCCTACATGTTTTTTTCATACAACCAAAAAGTTTTCATTACATCTAAGAAATACAGAACTGGCAGCTATCTGTCAGAAAAAATTACGTTAAGCCAAATACTTCAATTAAAAAGAAAATGTTTATTCCTTTTTAGTTTTTATGGCTTTTGATTTTTTTTCCAAGTCATCTTGCCAGTTGACATTAAATTAAAACAATTTAGAATCAATAAAAAGTTATATAAATATTTTTATATGATTTTCCAATATTTCGAAAACAACGAGAAAATTTCCAGCAATTCTCCTGGGTCGCTGGTGTGGCGTTACTCTTATATTCGTAAATTAAACAAATAACAGACATGACAAGAATTTTTTTCTTTAGTTAGTGTTCTTTGAATTCATTTCTCGCCACAAATAAGGCCAGATCTCTCGAGAAAAGAAAAACTTCTGAACCGCAATGTACGAAATATGAAAAAAGCGCGCGAAATCGGGAGAGTGCGGTATTTCGATGTTTAACATCTGCCGGACGCCCAGCACTTTCTATAACGTTTGCGTATCCTGTTACTTACACCAATTTCATTACCAGGGTTCGACAGGATACTTTTCACTGATAATTTTGAACATTGTTTTTTTAGAACCTTTATTTAGAAATTTCACTCAACGCTATGAGTCAGTTGCGAATAATTATCTGTTAAAAATTACAATGATAATTATTAAAGAAAATAATTAACTTGATAATTTTGAACCTCATTACAACTCTAGCAGTATTTCGGACACGATGTAGCTCTAACCTTAGGTGATCGGCCGGATCGGCCTTACGCGAACATTTCAAAACAGAAAAGTAAGTCAAAACAAATGATAGGGTATACTTCAAATATGTACCGAGATGACAGACAAAGTGTGCTAGTTTGTATGGACCAAGTGTACTACTTGTGTGTTCAACTCGTAGAGGGAGAAGTAATAGAGGTCGGAACGTGTTCTATCCTATTAAATCAATAAGAAATGTGCATCTCAATAAGAGATAACGAATTCGCACTAGTTAAAAAGGAGATCGCTACCTTATTGCTGACCTTCTAGACGTAACCACTTTCTTGCGCCTGACTCAATGTCACTGCATAAAAAAAACGGTCAAGTGCGTGTCGGGCCACGCGCAGTGTAGAGTCCCGTACTTGCCCGTCACAAAATATGGACTTAGAAGGGGGTTTTTTGGTTTATACTTCGGTTTAACGGCTAGTAAAGTCTACAAAGTACATGTACAAGTTGGTCGACTATTACTCGGTAACTTGTAAAGCCTACTTAGGGGTGATAGTTTTCCTTTTAAATTCGTTATATAGCTGGCCTTGACTCTACCAAACGGAACGCTAACGGATCCCTAAATGGAAAAATCAAAAAATGGTTTTCCCACACCCACAATATTTTAAAAGACCTATCCAACAACACCCAATACCATGGGATAGACGAGAAAAAAAAATTTCATCCCCACTTTTCGTGTAGTATCCTAAAAAAATGTTTCAAGATTTTATTTTACCACTTTGTCGGCGTGATTACTATGCATACCCATGTCAAATTACAGCTTTCTAGTACCAAGTGTCACTGAGCTAAGCCGCGGACAGACGGACAGACGGACGTCTGGAAACAATAAGGGTTCCTTGTTGTCTATGGAACCTTAAGGGGATATAATTCGGAGCGCGCTCCATACAAACGTACTATGGTGATATTTTCAATACTAACCAATTAAAGTCAATAAAATTTTGCTGAAACAATCTTGAAACAAATATCTATGCTTCTATGGAATATATTTTCGTTAAAATATACAGTTTCAATGCTAGGATTAATTTAAGATTTGTATGGAAATCTTTGAGGCACTGTAACTTTAAAACTATACATTTTAACGAAAATCTGACTCTATACAAGCATAGAAATTTGTTTCTAGATTGTTTCTGAAAAATTTCATTGAGTTTAATTGGTTAGTATTAAAAATATCACCATAGTACGTTTGTATGGAGCGTGCTCCGAATTATATCCCCTTAAAAATTGTATAGGGTTCGCTGTCTCATACGCGGTTATACAAAATCTTGGCTTCAACTAAACGCGCTTTGGGCATATTCAAAGGCTCTAACGGGTTTAAACAAAAACATGCAGACTATCTTAAATTTTTTTGTATTAAGTATGTTAATTAGCCGGTTTCGGGCACCCCGAGGTAGTTACTTTAGTCGGGGCATCATCGCCGTAGTTTTTTAAGGTAAAGTATCACTGAAGCGTGGCAGCGTGTTCTAACAGGTCCAGATAGCAGCATGATAGTGCGGGGTAATAAAGAGGTTCAAAATTGGTTACAATTACCTTGCTTACAACTCGTAACGATTTAATAGCGACGTCCCATTATCCGTGGGAAACGATTTGAGAAAGTACTTTAGATTTTTATATGTTATGATTGATACTTAGTTGTTTCTTTAATGCCAGTGTATCAATATTGGTATTTTGTTTTAGTTTGTTATATTGTAACCATATAATAAAAAGACTGTTTTATATAACTAGTAGTAGCGCATCATTATTATTATGTTAAAAACTCTAAAATAAAATGACAGAGACCGAGAACCGTGATTTTAAAAACTTAGTTCCCTCAAACTTGATTGATTAGTAATATGTTATAAAATGTATGTAAGTATGTCTCTATTTTATTTTTTCTTATTAATTAATCTATCATTTCGATCTGAAACCAGAGCGGAAGAGGAAGTTAAAATGAATTTGAATCACTCTGTGCTGAAAGTTTTTCAGGCAATGATCAGACCACCAAATAACTTTCTCTATGGTACTAACATCGAAATGGCGAAAAAAAATCAACTGGAGGTACATATTCATATTACACACCTTTAGGGTCAATTATTTTTGCAATTTTGTTAACTATCCCCGTGTTTTTAAAAAAAACCTGAAAATGAGGAACTCTGTAAAATATCTGATAGTAATTATAGTTATCGCATGATACAGATAAAATAAAATAACAAAGCCAATAAAATTTATAATCTATATAGCTAACGATTTCCTAATGACCTAATAAAATAACTTTCCTCCTCTAATACAGTAATTTTTGGTTGAATTAATAAATCACTTTCGCTATAGTACTTTCCTGATCGGCATCGTATTTTCATGAGTTTCACCGCTGCGCTGCAAGCGGCTCGTAAGTGCAGGAAATATGCGCGCACGCAACGCTGCGCTCGTGACGTTTTAAAGACCTATTTCACATTGTTTGTTTGTGGTTCACTTTTAAAAGAATAGAGCGGTATGGTATTATGATTGACATGGGTTGATGAGCTTTGGTAGAAATCCGGGTAAGGAAAATATAAAATTGTTAATTACTTCTTCTTATCCGGTCTCTGACGTGGTTTTTTATGTAACGACTACTACCACAAGAGATAGCAGCCGGGGCCAACGGCTTAACGTGCCATCCGAAGCCCGGAATAATTTTTCTTTTCAAACAATCAGGTGATTCAGCTTGCAAACTGGAGAAAACGTACAAAGTGACATATCACTAGGTGTCCCCCGTGGGAACCGAACCCACGACCTCCGTGTCAAAAGCCCAAGAAAATACTAAACGTGACATTTTCACATTAGTCAATGTGAAAATGTCACGTTTAGTATTTTCTATATTATAGTATTTTCTATATTATTCATGTAAAAAGAGAGTTATTAATTGTTTTCGTTGATATTGGTCATACGTAGGATTGCATTATAGTAATCAATTTCGGTCCAGTACGTGCTAAGCAGTGGTGGTCCAATGACGTAGTTAACATGCCTGCCGTTTTATGTATGATTTGTAACACCACTGGGGTTTCGGTGTAGGCACAGAATAGGTATTAGTTTAGTGTAGGAAAAACATCGTAAGGAAACCTGCATGCTTTGAAAATTCAATTTCGAAGCAGTGAGAAGAGTTGTGCCCACTGTCCGTTATACTCGTAAGTGGCTACGGGCTCACTCCACGTGATACTGGACAGAGTTTCGGTACTAGGTACTAATAAAACGTGGATGTTCAGAACTACACAGAAAAATGTGAAGATTTTCAGGGAATATAGTCGTGAACATATACATAACAATTTTCGTACACTTCTACAATACCAAAACAACTATAGGGTGTTAGGGTAAACAGTTCATTACTTTAAGGGGTGATTTTACTCATGATACTGAACAATTTTCTCCAAGATACGGACAGCGAAAACACACAAAAAATATTCGACTTATAAGTTTTCATACAAATGTTCGATCAGCTGATTGCAAAGTCGAAAAAATGTTTTGCGAATTTCCTATAGATTTCTTTGGGAAAGTTGTTCAGTATCATGGATACAATCACCCCTTCAAAGTAATGCAACTTTTCACACTAACGCCATGTATATTTTGTCAGTTGCTGTAGTCACATATATTTGCAGCAATAAAACCATATTATTATTACCTATATTTATATTGAAATGAAAAAATTTGTTAAAAGATTTGTATCATTTTGGCAACTTGTGAATTTCTGTGTGTGTCTTCTGCTTTAATCTATATTTCCATACAAATGTAGTAATTTAAAATAGCCTTACAATTTCGTTGCTATTTGATATGGATTTGGTATAGTAAAATAATACCAAAGTCAAAAAGCTAAATCGAAATAGGAACGGGAAAATCTTTCCATCCTTATGCGGAATCAACTAATAGGTATTATTGTAAGAAAATCTTTAAATGTTAAAAAAATTCAATCCTTCACTAGTGTATCAACAGCTTTATAATTCACAAATACATTCGCAAGGCACTTCTAGGCTAACTACACTCACATGGGTAGGTGTTAATTACTATCTATCAATCAATTTATAAAACCTATTAACAGGATATACTTAACTAAGTAACAGTTTACACAAAGAATCAGTTACTTGCCGATTACAGAATTTAATGGTGTCACGCCACGCAAGCAAACCCGTTAATGTAAACTAGTATTAACTTCTTTTTCTACTTCTAGTTTCGGGTTTGCCTGAACGATAGACATATTCATTTGGTCCTTCTTAATATGCTGACACTTTTGTAACGGGATGATCAGACCGTCAAACTGAACAACATTCTCTATAGCACCAACAACGAAATCGAATTCTCTATAGCACCAAAAAAAAAATCTGCAACTGCAATCCTATTCATAGTAAAAGTTGTTCAGTTCAATGGTCTGAAGCACATTTATTTCTTAAATTAATTATGGTGTTTTAAATGCGTTACATAGGTACTTAAGGAGATGCTTGTGAAGCTGTCAATCTCTATACAAAAATCGATAACGTTTTAATAAGGTATTCGCCTACCCCAGTGTTAGGCAGGCGTGAGGATGTATTGGTATTACATATAACAAGGTTTGTAGCTTAGGATTTTTCGAATTTCAATGTAGGTTTTTACATAGCATTTCAATTAATGCGCAATGATGCCAAAATCATGCAAACCTAGATAACTATGAAAGTATTACCTATATGAGTGCATTAAATGAAACGAGATAAATTTCTGTGTGGTAAAAACATTCTCGCTATTTTTCGCTAATTGCACAGTTCAAGAACATTGTACCTATAAGTATAATACAACAATATTGGCAGAGATTGACATTTTTATGAATTCTTTATTTCCTTCATAAGTAGTCCTCGCATTAAGATTCTAAGAAAACTACGCTCATAAAGCGTTCCAAACTTTTTACGTCAGCGTGTTTTGAACAATAAAAAAGGTACCAATAAAATTAAGCATTTAAAACTGGGTCCGTAACATAACCGTAACACTGGATATGGGAGTTCGTTCCCTATCACGCATTCCCTAGCTTTTAACGGAAAGATACCCTTATTACGAGAGGCGATATTCAAATTTCAAGTTTAAACATTGGTTAAGTGCGAACCGGGCTTAGATATCAAGGGTTCTTCCGTTCCGGGCTTTGACTATTTATATGTGGACTGGTTACGCGTGTAATTCTACTAACAAACATTTCTGCCACTTTTTGCGGGGGGCGAGGTAACATGAAATCCGCAACTTTGGATTTTGTTCCCAATAACTTTAGATTCTAATTTTGAAATGATGAAAATGAAAAGTAGTCTCGTGTGAACCCCAAACGTTCTAAGTTCGAAGTTATTATTTCGCAATTATAGGCTGTCTCGTTTAGTGATAAGGTGTAAAATTGAATGTAAATGCACAAGATCAATTGTGCTTGTACCGTGGCAGAGAGGAAATGCTACCGCAAGGCTAGTCCTTATAATAATTAGTCAAAGGTTCCGGGTTACGATTAATCATTATGTATTTTACTGTTTTGTGTAAAAATAGGTGTTTTGTGTTATTATCTATACAGGGTGAAAGTGTAGATCGTTCAATTACTTCAAAGTTTATTTATGATACTGATCAACTTTCCCTAAGAAACCTATTTGTCATACTAAATGCAATCAGCAGATCGAACGTTTGTATGAAACGTATTTTTTTGCGAATTTCCTTTTGGTTCATTGTGAAAAGTTTTTCAGTTTCATGAGTTCAATCGACACTTTCACCCTGTACCTATAGGTAATAACGCAACACACAAAATGCCTACGATGTCTAAAGGTTAAGAGCACTGGGCTCTTGACACGAAGGTCGTGGGTTCGATTCCCACGGGGGGTACTAGTGAAAAATTACAATGTGCGTTTTTCCCCAGTTTGTTAGGGGACATTGCAGGCTAAATCGCCTGATTGTCTGAAAATAAAGATGATTTCGTGCTTCGGATGGCACATTAAGCCGTTGGTCCCGGCTTCTATTTCTGGTGGTAGTAGTCGTTACATAAAAACGACGTCAGATGCCGTAAGGCGGTTTTAAAAACTCTGACACCAGGGCTGCTGACCACACGATAAGAAGAACACCAAAATTAAATAATGTTGTTACGTATGTGTATGGTATGGAACCTTCGGTGCGCGAGTAGCCCGACTCGCACTTGACCGGTTTATATTACTATTTTAAAACACGCGCTACTCCGAGCCAGAAAGCTGTCAGCAGGGTGTACTGACTGTTATCACTCTGATGTTTCTGAATGTGCAAATGAGTCACCGGTTAATGAATGGATCCAATTAGATGCCAACACAGTAGATCTATTGTTTTGCAATTACATCTATCTAGAGATCATAATTAAGTAATAAGTTAATACATAGAAACACAATCTGAATACTTACAGACTCTATGTCTGTCTTCTGTCTTTATTTAACATGATTGAAACAAAAAACCGAACGCAATCAAACCGGGTCTTTCGACTGAGGATCCCTAAAAAATAGAAAAAAATCTGTACAAGGGTCCGCTCCGCAACAGTACCTCCAGAGCAGGCATCAATCTAGAGTCGTGCTAAAGCCCACTGATGTACTCCTTTTAGTTTTTTATTTCTTTTCGGATTATTAGGCCACATTAAATTGTCAGCCAGCGTGTTTCAAACTGTATTTTATTAGAGACCTTATTGCCAACAATTATATTTTACATAGCCTGTTCTTTGTTTGGGGGCGTCCATTAATTACGTGAGGTGCTTAGGGGGAGGAGGGGGTCGTGCGAAATCTCACCCAATCTCACGTGGGGGAGAGGGGGGGGGGGGGGGTCTCGGTAAATATCACGTAATTTTTATTTACACTAAACATACGCATTTTGAAAAATATCACGTGAGATTTGGAGGGGGCGGGGAGGGGGTCGAGCTAAATCTCACGAAATCTCGCCAAGGGCGAGCATCTTGGGGAGGTCGAAAAATCACAAAAATCACCTCACGTCATTAATGGACGCAACCTTTCACTGCAGGCCTAAATCATCCCCTATTATGTTTCAGTTATTTATTTAAGGGATATCGGTCGTGAGTTTATGTATGTATGTATTTATTAACACGAAACAAAGTAGTTAAATGATGTAAAATTTTAAAACAGGAGGTGCCTACAGAGTTTTGTGGTTTTTAAGGGGGAACTTAAACCTTTTTCTATGGGACTGACGTCGAAATCAAGAAATACTCAGCTGTCCCATAAATGTTAGTACAGTAGGATTGCAGTTTTGTAAGGAATAGCTGTTTTTTTTTCGTGATTTCAAATTTGGGCCCATAGAGAAAGTTGTTTAGTTTGATTGTCTAAAGCACCCCTTTCAGTATTTAACTTAATTATGCGTCCTATATAATTAAACGTTTCGATGTCATAATATTAGTTTCGAGTGTTGGCCTTAGATAGTACAGTAGAGTGAAGATATAAAGTATATAAGCACTCAATACATTTCTCAATAGTTATCCATATACAGGGTGTAAGGAAAAGTATCATTAACCTTTAAACCCCATACTCTACCCATCAAACTGAACAACGTGTACTATGGGAGCAAGCCTGTTAGAACAAAAAAATATCAGCAGTCCCATACGTTTGAATCGAGTACCTAGGTATTGCAGTTTAGTATGGGACAGCAGATTTTTTTTTCTCTGATAGGTTTACTTCCATCGTAAAAGTGGTTCAGTTTGATGGGTAAAGGGGTATGGGTATGTGGTTTAAAGGTTAAAATGATACTTTTCCGTACCCCTGTATGTCTCAAAGCTGCAGCCGACCGACAGTACAATAAACTAATACACTTGCTTGCTATTTTGCTTGTAGTATCTTTGTAGGTACTACAATACCTTACTATTAGTTTTTGGAGGACACGAACGTCATATTTCAAAATGAATGTAAATCCATTCAGTCTTTTATCTTAGTGTCAGAGTTGTAATAGAGAGTACCTAACAAACATGCATCCTTAGGGGATATTACCTACCGTTGGCGCGCTCCATACAAACGAAGTCTGGTTATATTTTTAATACTAACCAATTAAAGTCAATAAAAGTTTGCAGAAACAATCTGGAAACAAATCTCTATGCTTGTATGTTGTCCGATTTTCGTTAATACATATACAGTTTCAATTTTAGATTTGTATGGAAATCTTCGAGGCGCTGTATCTTTAAAATTTTACATTTTAACGAAAATTTGACAACATTCAAGCATAAAGATTAGCTTCTAGATTGTTTCTGAAATTTTTTTTGGACTTGAATAGGTTCGTATTGAAAAACTACGGTTGTATAGAGCGCGTCAACGGTAATATACCCAATATCACTCTTATTCCTCCAAACTTTTGCATCTTATTATACAACGTGTTAATGAATAAGCGCAAAACCTCATACACCCCAAATGATTTCTAAAAAATTGATTAGATTGAAACAATAATTTCATTATTTTGATACTTAAAATTTAAAGTTATTCGCATTTTAAGTTTTGAGGCAAAAATGATTTGTTATCATTTCAGCAATGAATGAAAGCGCTAACGAACTCATGGATACATTTTGAGAATCCTGTTTTGGTACTAAGTAGGGTGAGTGTGCCCGTGCGGTGGGTTGACATCGGGTTCGATAAATTAAATATTAAATAATTTTACAAACAAATTATTTAATATTTTGAAAAAAAAAACCGATGTTAAAACGATGATAATTCGATTCTCCTCTCGAATCTAAACAAACTACTTTCTAGTTGTCTGTGTTCTACTAACACGTTGTATATTCTTCTTATTATAAATTCATCCAAACTTTTGCATCATGGCCACGGCAGATAATCAACCATCTAATTATCAAGGATTGAGAACCATTGACATTTAAAAGAGGACTCCTTAAGATTTATTATGTACAAGGAAGAAGGTTCGGGTTTATTAGAAAGTCGGCTTATCTGTACATTTTTTGTGTTACGGTAAATCTGGGTGATGCCGCTGGGTAGTTTCCTGTCGGCCATCGGATCCACTCACGACATCCCTGTTTGGTTACGTTGCTGGAATGTTGGGAATGATAGGATACGATGCGTTGCACGTATGTTATGTTGATTAGTTGCCATGCTTTAGTTTTTAAGTGTTACAATTTGAATTGTTGGATATCTATCTTTGCCTTTACACTTTTGCAGATTGTATCATCTTTGTAGTGCCATCAATTATCTGTTCGATTTGTATGAAAGTTTTGAGGTGTGACACGTTAATCGAAACTTTAAATAAAACACACTTAAAACAGTGAAAACCGTGAAAAACTCGCGCACCGAGGGTTCCGTACCACGCCACCACACAACATAATAAATAAAAAATTTTTAGTCACGAGACCGACTCACACTTGGCCGGTTTTTATTATTTGTTGTTATACTGTAGAGTTTGCTCTATAATCATACCAAGTTTGACGATTGTATGTATTACCGTTTTTACGATAGAGCGAGAAGAAAAACGTTAATAAAGTCTAGTTTCTTGTATGATATTTTTATTATTTATCAACAAATCCGCCGTAATAACGCATATTCAAAAGTTACAGCCCTAAATAGGTAGGACGGACGGACGGACGGTCAACGTAGGCTCAGTAATAGGGTCTCGTTTTCACCCTTTGGGTACAGAACCCTAAAAATTATTAAAACATTGAAATAGAACGAACATCTATATTTGAAGGAGGTACCTAAGTATACAACTCAAATAAGTATGCAACTCCAAGTACCTGAATATTTATACCGGTAACACCCTTACCCACCATAAATTAATTAGGAATTAAGCTGCTCGTATGGGAGATACTCTTTCGTATGGGTTTGTGTTTGAAATGACACTATGTGGGGTTAATTTATTTACACGTGTAGCGCCATCTAGCTTCATGTCAGTGTTTAAGCAAAACAGTGAAAGGTTGCCAAGCCAAAGCTAAATATAGTACACAGTATGTAATTTGTAGTGAATTCTTGAACTCTGTGATAAACGAACTGTGGTGAATGGCAGTATCTTTCACGATTGCACCGCTGTTCCTCTAGGTGGTGCTGTTAACGGCCGAGTTAGAACTTCGCGGTATAACAAGACTTAACGACGAGTAACATTGCAAGTTTTGACGCGAGCGGTTGTTTTCCGTTGTGGTTTTCAATTCGCGTTAGAGCAAGCCACGATGCTCCGCAATCTCTCTGCAAAAGTTTTCTCTGAAAACATTGAATTGCTTTGTGACACAGGCTTTATAAAATAATTCTCACCTTTTGAGATAAAATATTCCATCATTTGCATCTATCCAGATAATTCGAAATACCTCTCCTACATTTACATATAAATCATATTCATTTTCAAACTCAACTTCTATAGGGACATGGATTATACGGTCCATTGGCAGACATGGACTTAATATTATACTAGATTCCAACAGTATACGGAGTACCGCCAATAAATTCAAAACTTTATAGTTCTCTCATACCTTATTAAAAACATTTCCAAACGTTCTCTCTAGTAATAATCACATCATATAATTCTATCAAATGTTTGATCAAACAAGTCACAGCGTTCTTAATCCTCTCATTGTACCGTAATAAAATAAGAAAAAAAATCTTCAATATCATTCAACAAATGACTACCGTCAAGCACAGGCTGGTTTCAAGAGGTGCGCCCGCGCAGTCGACTTAATTAATTGAAATAGTTAAAGGAGATGGGACGTCATTATTCTAAATAAACTGCCATTTGAGAGCGCAGGGGGCAGGACTGGAACCGATCGAAGAACGGGATACCACCCACTTGGAAATCTACAGGGTACATTTGTTGTAATATATTTGTAATCCTGGTGGTCAGGTAATTTTTAGTCTGTTAGTCGAAGTAGTTCCTTACTGTTTGTGTTGTATAATGTGATTACGACGTTCGTTCTCTAGTGATGCGGTTACCAACGAACAGAGTTAAATTTTCATTTATACAGAGTGAAATTGATATCATTAGCTTCTTTATAAACTAAGAGTCTACCAATCAAACTGAACAACATTTACTATAGGAGCAAACCGATAAGAGCAAAAAAAATCATCTGCAAAACCTACTCTACTAAAATATATGCAACAACTGACTTTTTTTTGGTCCGTTCGGTTTGCTCCCATAGTAAAACGTGTTGAGTTTGATGGGTAGACTCTTAGTTTAAAAGGATGCTAATGATATCAATTTCACCTTGTATACCTAGAAGATTATTTATGCTAATCAAATAGAACAATAATTTAACTTGAAAATTTAAGCCGTTTTGCTTGGCATTAAAAAACAACTAAACGATTAAAATAAATTGTACCTACCTACTGTCTTTATTGTCAATCAATACAAAATATAAAATCTCTAAATCAATAAAAAAAATTAGAAGAAGAATCAACATAAATCAAGTCGACATATTTATCAGCTAAATCTGTCCTATCCTAAGTACTCTGCCTCGAGTAAGAGGCTTTGAAGGCATTTTCAGGGTTCCGTACCTAATGGTTGGCAACGAGACCAGATTACTATAACAACGCTGTCCGACCGATCTACAAAAGCCTGACCTAGGTAGAGAGTTGACATTTTCACATAATAATTGTTATTCTTTTGGTATTTGGTAACAAAATATTAAGAAAAAAAGAAAAAGTAAAAAATGAGAAGGGATCCCCATACAAGAAACGTGTTCTATTAAAGGTTTTTTGGTTTTGCTCTATCTTAAAAGCGTCAATACATAAGAGCGTCAAACTTGGTGTGATTATAGAGCATTTAACGGGTTCTTACCGCGTTTTGTTATATTTGAGTTCCCGATATTTCGGCAGTGTCAGTTACAACTGCCATGATCAATATCGGGAACTCAGATATACCAAAACTTGGTAAAAACCCGTTAAAATGTTTAATCCTAGATTAATTAATAACCGCGTAACTCTCAAAAATTGTATAGCATACTCTCTCTCACTTTCACTCTTTTTGGTAAATATTATTATAGTTATCTCTACGGATCCATAGGTACGCAAGCCGGACTCACACTTGGCCTGGCCTTGGTTTTGTATTTATTATCAACATATTTTTAATCTATCTTTTAATAAATATACACCTGTCAACAAATTCTAAAGGATCTATTTCAAGTTCAGTGTAATAAAATCCCGAATGTTATCGATATTCAGATGATGCATGTGAAAGCGTACAGCAACCGGCAATGTTTTAGTCAATACATTAATTAAACAGTACAGACACTAAGCTCACGTGAGTAGTAAGATTTACTTAATTTAGGCTACTTTCAGCGACTGTGTTCCAAATAATATTGGCTATTTTAACACAGACTCTCGAGCAATGAGTTCTGTTCACTAACCTAAACCTTGATATCTCGGTAGCCGGGAATGATGGCGTATTCAAAGGAAAAGTGTTTTGTAGACTATTTAAATAATAATAGTACTTTAGTATAAATAATAATTTATTAGCTTAATCTATGTAGTATATACCTACTCCAAAACTATAAAGACTACTAACTTAAAATTTGGCATGAAAGTCTTTATTGGCATCTATAGGTAGTATGCACTACCAAAGAGATTTTTGAAATTCACTCCCAAAGGTGTGAAAACCGGGATAAAAGTTTGTACGGAAATTGATGCCGCAAACAACGTGGATTCCAGCCAATAAGTATTTTAAAATTTTTAATTTCGATAATGTTCCTCATTTTTTTTTATTTGTACTTTATTTAATTATAAAACTATAATATAACTAAAAAAAAATTCACGGTGGTCCGGAATCGCTAGCGGGCGCTAGCGTCGTGCACACAGCCAATAGTCGCTACTGGTTTATCGATGTATTGTACTCCTGGCTCCGGCCGAGGGCCTGCTATTGATTATATCGGAATGTAGCGGTCCACACTCAAGCCTCTAAGAAATTGATACTTTCTGGGAACCCACTTCCATAATCTACTAAATACGAGAGAACCAAAGTAAGTTTACAGCTTTATCATTCTACAAACGTAAATAATATTTATTTGAGCAATTTAAAACTTCTGAATTAAAATTCTTGGAAGACAACTTAATTTATTGTGTTGAATTTTGTGGTACAATAGAGTAATGGTCGATTTGACATTTTTGTAGCTTATTACCAGTTATTACGTACGTAATAGTCAGCCACCGGCTTGGAGATCATTAAGGGAAGGAAAGCATGAAAAATTGTTGGTCATCTTTTGGTGATTGTAATTTTATTTGTGGTGTTTGTGAGTGTAACATTAACTTTTATCTATTAGGTACAGTTTAAAATGTTACCCAGTTCTAAGAAAGCTTTTGACCACTTCTGGTACGATTATGAGTGGTTTAGAGTCTGAAAAATGAAATATTTACTTAGAGCTAGCGGAGCGAGCTCATTTTTTTTTTTCAATTATCTTGTCTTAGTGACAAACAAATTATGAATTGTGATAAACCACCCTGTGAGTCTCACGACTAACTTTATACGTCCTAACAGTTGGTCACCTCTCCGAACAATCTTATCGGAGACAAGAGGAATGACAAACTGAGGTTTTTGGCCGGTAGGAGTCCGGCACTATCTGGGTCTCCCTTCCCAGATGTCCATGATGGATTTTCCTCTTTTTGTCACAATGTAAAAAAAAAAGAAAAAACATTTGGTCACCGTTTTGGGGGAGAGCCATGGCCCCCTGTTGTATCCGTCCTTGGATTCACGAAACCCTGCCGAGTCTCCCACGGAACCCTTGGGTACCGCGGAACACACTTTGGGAACCGATGGTTTAGACCATCAGAATAAACATCTTATACTCAGTTGCAGAAACGCTCATTAAAATTAATCCTCCATTAAATGTCTTGCTAGCTTTTACTACGTCAACAAGACAAAAAATGGCCGCAAAAGATTTATTCAGGATTAATGAGCGTTTCTGCAACTGAGTGTTACACGACTATTAAGTAATCGGTGCTCTAACGGTGAAGATTAAACACACCTTAAAAAATCGGATACGGTTCCAAATTATCCAAATGTATCCATCGAATATCTTCAACGTGATCTCAAATGTATAGTTTCTCAATAGATTGCTTTGTTGTTTATTACAAACTGGTGGTGCTTCAGACTATCAAACCGAACAACTTTGACTAAGGAATCAATGATCAAATCGAGAAAAATTAAAACCGACTTCGAAACTAAAAAAAGTTAAAGTAATATTGCAGCTTTTACTTTCGAATCTTTAAGAAACATTAATTTGTATTAACTTAAGTTTAGAGGAGTTCTATTGTGTAGCTCCGAAGCGCGTAATCAGATCTTCACAAAATTTAAATAGGACCACCTTGGGAAAAACAGATTTTTTAAATTGATTTAGAAGTTTTTATTGACAATATTGATTTTTTATTTTGGTGAACATTATGTATGTTATACAAAATACCATACAACCGAACATAGAACCTCCTCCTTTTCCGAAGTCGATTAAAAATGGTTGTTCAATAGAAAACGTCAATCGACATTTCTGAAAAAGATTTTTCGATTTCGCGATTGCTTTGGTGGTCCCATAGTAAAAGTTATTTAGTTTGATGGTCTGATGGTAAGTAGGTATATCACGCATTTAAGTTTACACCTCTAAGTACCTATATTGGTTTAAACATTTTATAATTTGCATCGACTGGCCGACCAAGACGGAATAGTGCGACTGTACGACGAACGTTGTTCTCTCATACAAAAGACTTTAACGAGAGCTATAAAATGAGAGTAATGTTGCACAATTAATTGAAGCTACTATTATTATAACAAAACTATTTGTGATAATTTTATATCCTGAAAAGTAACTTGGCTAATAGTGACAATCCTGCAGTGTTCTATCCGTGACTAGGTAGGCCAGGTAAACAGTGGCGCGAACGACCGCTCTCGGAATAAAAAGGGTAGAGTTGGTTAGTAGTTGAGGCAAAGATTCGATCCATCCACGAATAAGGTCGTGAGTTTATACAGGGTGAAATTTATATCATCAGCATCCTTTTAAACTAAGAGTCTACCCATCAACCGTTGTCTCGTTCCCATCACATTGTTTGATCACAATTTTCTGTTACATCCAGTTCCCACAGCAGGAACGTAGACCTACCCCTTAGTGTCCAACGCCGTTTTGCGAACTTAACTTATAGCCCAGTAAAGCTGCGGTGCGCTCTTATGGCGAAATTAAATAATTTATAACAGCCTTTTTTTCTTTTATACTTTAGATTATAATTCTAGTTATCACTTAGACTGACTCATGTCCTGATCCTCCACCCATTATATCAAGCAGTGGAGCATAACCTACTTGAAAATCATACTGGACCCACTTGTGGTAAACAGCCCGAAAGGACTTTTTATTGAATCTATTCTAATACTTTATCATGTCATTAAAATTGATACATGAAAGTACCCGCACTTATGTAATTGGAGCAAAGAAGTTTGCATTTTGTTTTAGTTCCATTCTTAGATCTCCATGGTTCCTTTGAGAGATTAAATCTAACTATAATCTACGTCTCATGATCATGTGTATACTTATGTAATGACTTGGCTGCTACCTGTTACTTCATACTGATCTTTTTTCTTTTTTAGTTCTACTTATTTCTATGCCATCATTATATTTTTTTGTTCTAAGAAAAAAACGTAAAATGATCGGTTTATGTAATTTTAAGGTAGGTACGCAGTTCAACTATCTCTCTTTGAATATAACAATTTAAGTAAGCAAGCATGCAAACAAACATACAAACATGCAAGCAAGCGAAGTTTCTGGCCGCATCTTCTCTACAAAGGAACACCTTCCGAAGCGGTGGTAGAGTCAAAATGACGTCAGAAAGCTATCCATGTGATATTATTTTGAATAAATCATTTTGAGTTTTATTGACGCAAGCTTGCAATAGTTTGTAAGTGGGCTCAGATCCGCCAGAAGACTCGCTTGTATCGAATCGAATGCAACTCGTGAGCACTTATTTCATGAATCTATGTCATCATGTCACCTTTATTATATAGGGTTCCTTTGAATATGCTGACACTTTTTTAACAGGATGATCAGACCGTCAAACTGACCAACTTTCTTGGCACCAACAGCTAAATCGTGAAAAAAAATCTGCTGTACCACACATTTGGCTCGAGTAGGTTGGCAGTTTTGTATGGAGCAGCCGATTTTTTTTCGCGATTTCGATGTTGGTGCCATAGAGAAAGTAGTTGAGTTTGACGGTTTGATCATCCCCTTACAAAAGTGTCAGCATATTAGGAAGGACCATGTACCATTACAGGAGATGATCAGATCATTAACTAAACAACTTTCTCTATGGACTTACATCGCAAAATAAAATCAGTTGTCCTACACATTGGGTTCGAGTAGGTGAACAGTTTAGTATGAAACTTTTTATTTCCCCTGAAATGTCAGAAACACCCCCTTAAATTACGACCACTCCTGTCTATAACAATCGAGTTAACTCAGAGTTAACATACCAGAAGCACTGCATAATAATTTTATTCAAAATTGTACATGTAAAAACAGCTCCATAATTTGTCTTAGCGAGACTGTAAAAAACGTACAAAAAAGGTTTTTTATTATAATCGTGAAGAAATGTCTAGTTAGAGATTTCCTTTGACCTTCTGCGTACAGGAAACTCTCAGATTAAACCTGAACGGTTCAGTGGTCGCTACGCCGGCGCCGACGGACGGATGTCTATTGACATCGATTTTATTTAGGTTTATTTATCTCTCTGTAGCCGTGGTGGTCCAGTGGCGAGTAACCTTGCCTGCCGTGCAGGAGGCGATGGTTCGATCCCCGTCCAGACCGACTCATACCAATGAGTTTTTCGGAATTTATGTACGATTTGTAACACCACTGGCTTTTCGGTGAAGGAAAACATAGTGAGGAAACCTGCATGCTTCAATTTCGAGGCATGTATTGTACCCACTGTCCATTATGTGGCGACGGGCTCACCCCCGTCACACTGGACAGAGTTTCGGTACTACTGGTAAAACGTGGATGTTCTGAGGTTTCAGAATATCTCTGATTACCGCCTCAGGGAAGTCTAGTCGTGAGCATATGCTATGCTATGCTTACTTATCTCTCTAATGAACTATTTATGTAACAATTGCGGTCAGATTTAGAAGAGCCGTCAGTAATAAGGTTTATAAATAATAAATATGTAAACTTGTAGTTTGGAATATTATTTAACGACTAATAAGGGAGAAAATAAGAAACAAAGCACAGACCTTAAAAACTCTAAAATTATGTAAACATATTAAAGGAAAACCAGAGTAGAAAAGGCATAAAAGCAAATGAATCACGTGATGGGAGAAATATAACAAGCTCACGCAGCAATGTACTTCAAATCGCACATAGCCGCTCGGCGAAAATCGACTTCTGTAAATCCCGCTTTATTATAAGCGCCAGACTTCTTGTCACCTGTAACGTCAATCAGGTAATCGAATAAAACAACAATATAATATACGTTAGATCAGTTATATATCTTGATATTTCAGCCTTACATGTTCTATGGTAACAAATCTCCAAACAATCCAACAAATAATATTCTGAACTTAGTAATTTTTTCAAAAAATTACTCGAAAAGAAATTTGTTTCGTCATAACTGTTACATTTCTGTTTTGAGTGGGACTTCACGCCAAATTTCGATTTAATAGCCGCAAAAATGAGCGTGTTATGCAGGTGGGGCATACAGACAGACACAGGACAGACAGAGACAGAGAAAAAAACATTTTATTTAAGTTAATATGTTGTGTGGTGGTGGTGAGGTATGGATTACCTTTTTCTATGGAACAGCTTTTAGATTTCGATGTTGGCTCCATTGTGAAAGTTCTTAAGGGAGACCTTTGCTCAACAGTGGGACATCAATGGCTGATAATAATAACAAACGTATGGGAATTTTATTTTGCGTTTTCTCATAGTTCTAATACCTCGACCTCGGTTGACCCCGTAGAGACTTATGTTCATTATCAGTAAGAGCAGTTCATTAGCAGATTTTCTCGATGCCTGTACATTATTTTCAAAAACGGTGAATGTAGAAATAAAATGCTCCAAATATTAGTTAGTCTCATAAGAACGTTTACTTGTAGCTATAATGCTTCTGGTAGCTGCCCTTTGTACCCCATCTCAACTTTCCACCCTGTATACTCTACAAAATTAATTCAAAAACGTAAAGATGTTATAAAACATAGTATATAATAGTAGTATTACATGAGTTGTTGTAATCTCATCACTCATCAAGTTCCCTCTCGTTGTACCTAATGATAGTAAAAGTGAGAGCGTCTTCCTCCAGCAGAGAGACTGCGCACCCGTCGCGTCAACAGCGAACATTCACGCTGCAGTGCGCAGTGCGCTTCGTTTGACTATTGCAGAGAGCCTATCACATAGATTTAGTATATACTACGTTAGATCGGCTACGGATTATCCAAGGCGAAACCAAAAAAACCTGATATATTGGGGAAAAAAGCGGGATTCGTTCCGTTGACAACTGACGCTAGGTCCATACAGGCTCATAGCTTGTTCGTGAATGGTCTCGTCTATCTATCTCGCTCTAACATACGTTAATGATATGCCCTTTTTCTCTCGCATTTCCGATCTAATTTAGTATATACCAAATCTATGGGCTATCATGCTACCCCTGAGAAAACGCCAAAAAACCAGACGGGCCTCTTCTGTCAGTTGACAGTTGTACAGTTGACAACTGTCTCACTTTCAAACCCCATATCAAATCAGTTGCATTTAGAGTTCGAAAATTAATCGCTGTTTTCAGGAACATCCGACAAGTAGCTGATGCAAAGCTAGTAAGTACTGTATCTCTACATGGGGTGGAGCATGCAAAACCCAAACTTTTTACCCCTAGAAAGAGCCAAGAGAGCGACTTTAAAGGTGGCTACTTTTCGTAGGTGGCGCTATCCAACAACCTTACTGTACAAAAATTGCCAAGTACTCACAATTATACCACTTTTCGTAATGCACGTGATTCTGAGACAACATGGTACACTCCATTTTAATGCTGATGCTCCATTCTTAAAGAAGAGACGCAAGGATATGGTTTTCCCACCGATTAGTCTTAATACTAATCTGGCGCAAAAGCATCTGTGTTTTCTCGGTTGTTATCTCTATAATTCTGCATCACAACGTCTTTATTTATTTTCACTAAACTTCTACCAGTGTAAATCCTTAGTTTCAAGATGGCTACTTACTCTGGATTATGATGAGACTGAAGCTCTGCTTACTGTCGTGAGTTAAGACACTCATCCAACAAACACACCAATTCATCAGCTATACTTTATTGTACCTACATGCTAAAACAAAACACATACATATAAATACATTTATTTACACAATACACAGGTCTCCCAAAATCATGTTACTTTGTTTTGTAAATTAACTTTAATTTAATCTTTAAAAAAATAAATGTACTTCTTACTTCTGGCGGGAGAAGACCTGGTGACTTGAAGTAAAGGTATGGGTACGCAAGTACACATACTTACCAAGCACCAGTCTCCACCCACAAACTCTTGTACTTAATCTAATATTTGTAATTTGTTTTTATTAATCTTGTGTTTGTGGTGAGAAAAAATAAATAATTTGTATTTGTATTTGTCTTTGTTATTTTGTGTATGCGAAAGCGAGCTATGACGGTTTTCTCGTTTTGTCGCTTTACCGTGCATGCTAGCCGTAGACAAGTGATATAGGTAATTAATTTTTACCATCAGACTATTTCTGATGGCAAAAACTAACTTTCCCGTTATAATTTTCAAGTTATTCTGTCAAGTATTGCTGCTGCTGAAAGGACGATATGCTAGTAAAAGGTACTCTTATATCAATCAGTCGTAGAATATGACATTTTACGGCGTGTGTATGAAATTTCCCCAACTGGCAATGGTACTGGTAATTGCGGATTTGGTGTGGATAAGGCCTTGTTGCTGACAAAGTTTTCGACTTGCACAGTTAAAGTCGCCGGCCGGCATCAGCATCGGCTGGTCGGTAGTAAAATTAAGTATTATATCAAAATTTTCGAAGTCTTGTCATGTTTACAATCCCATGGTCAATGGGTTATTCAGTTACCTCGCATACCCAGCCTATATACGATGCTGATAGTGATGTTTCAATGTAGATGCTTTGATCGAATATACACTCTGCGCCTTTAATCTAAGACCACATTTTCACTATAATAACTAAGTTGTAATGTATTCGCAAAAAAATATGTCTTCAATAATGGACCTTATTATTACGTTGTCTGGTCTAAATTGATTCGTAGCAACTAAAACTATGAAGGACTGAAGTTCTATTCCAATTTTGAGCGTTATGCTGTCGTTTTAAAAGTTATATTTGTCCGTAGAGTGAGTGGTGCAGATTGGACAGAAGCCGCAGAGAGGCAGTGTCGCGAAACGCAACCACGTTGCAATATAAAAGGAAGTTTTGTAAACATTTCTTTATCACACAACGTCTGTCCGCATCAGCGCTCGGTTCCTCACCGCCGGTTTATCTCTCGCACCATGTCTTCACGTTTCCTGGTAAGTTCATGTCTTAATTAGGTACGCTTGCAATTGTGACATATTTTACATATTTAGACCCACTTAGCTCTAAATGTGTGTCAAAAAGCGGAATAAGGACTCAATCTACCAATTTTATTCAAATTTTACATCCCTATAGTTTAACAGATTGACAGCTAACACGTGTACGCAGTAGTCCTCAAAGCCGTATTCCAATATCCTCAAATAGAAACCTTTTGTTTATAAGTAATAAATAAAGAATATCTAAAATAAATAAGAATTTGAATCTAGTTTTAAAAACCACAAAAGAAATCGTTAGACATTGAAAGCGACCTGATACTGAAGGGCTGAAGTATTGCGTTACCAGCGCAGCGAGCGCACGCGCAGGCGTAGTTTGATTTCCATCGCGCCGCGCGTCTCATTTTACGCGAAAAACAAAGTACTTTTATCGAAATTCGTTATTTATATGCTACTGGGTCAGGAATAATTTTCATTAATACAGGGTCCAACTTAATATGCTTACGGTTTTATAAGAGGATGAACAGACCGTCAAACTAAACAACTTTCTCTATGGGAGCAACATTGAAATCGCGAAAATAAAATCGGATGTTCCACACATTTTGGTCGAGTAGGATTGCAGTTTTGTATGGAACAGCAGATATTTTTTCGCGATTTCGACCTTTGTCCTATAGAGAAAGTTGTTCAGAATTATGGTCTGATCATCCCTTTAAAAACCCGTCAAAACATTACATAAGCTCACGCCAATAATAAGCGTTGCTAAAAATACAAACTATCTTTTGACAGTTGTTTTTTCATAGAAAATTCCACAAATGCTATTTGAAAATTTTTATATAGAACAGTTTTCGAAATTATCACAAATAGTTCTTCTCAGTACTTACGTATATTATTATTTAAGAAAACATTGTTTGATCAATGGCAGAACTATAAATTTTATTCGCAGAAATGTGTAACTATTTCTACAAACGAATTATTATAGTGTCAAATGGCTTGTGCATTTATTTGCAAAAAAGTAAAAAAAACTGGACAGTGAACGGCATCGTTTTAGATCGAATCTCGAAAGTGAATCATTTTGCAACACCATTAGGTATAAATTCGGACTCGTATAAAGTTAATAGGGGGACATTGTATTGTTATCCAATGTTGTTAGAAAGTTATTACAGTTCTTTATTAGCTTGGTACCTATAGGTATAAATTAAACGATATCACGTAATAATTATATCTAAAAACATTATTTGTGACGAACTCTTCAGGTTAAAATAGAATAGAAGAATAGAAAAATATTGTATTGCCAATATAAACATTACAAAACAAGGACTGTTTATTCTACTAAACTTAGATTACCTATAAGGTGACAATTGACAGTTTCTTAATAAAATAAGTAGAGTAAGTTGAAAATTAAATAGACAAATTAAATTAAAATTAGGTAATAGGAAGGCTCTCAGTATATACATGATATATGTAAACTTAAATGCGTTACATACATAAAGGGGTGCTTCAGACCATTAACTTAAACAATTTTCACTGCATGACCAACATCGAAATCGTGAAAAATAAATCAGCTGTGCCATATATTTGGTTCAAGTAGCGGTTGACGTTTTCTATGGATCAGGTGATTTTATTTTCTTTAATTCCGTGTTGGTCCCATAGTGAAAGTTTTTCAGGTTTATGGTCTAAAGTATGAAACGCATTTAAATTTACGCCCTGTATACTGATCATCGTATAGCGCTGTTCTTCAGGCCAACCTGACTCTGGTTCGATGTTGGGTTAGAGTTTAGTTAGCTGGAAGAGTCTATATTAATACCTTTTTGTAATTGTTCGTCCGTGTGTGATACTGCTAACAAATTTCGAGCTCGCTTCCCTAGCTCCGTTATTTTTGGAAAGGCGACCTTATTATAAGGTCGGTCTGTGCTTAACAGAAACCCACGCTACGCCAGTGAACTCGGTGCAATCGGTTAATTCTTTCAGACTGATTGAACCTTGAATCTCATAATCTCCGCTTTTTATGAATTAATGTAAAAATGTACAATATATAGTGTATAAGGATACTTCTATTCCTATTTAATACATTTTGCTTTAGAAAAATAATCCTCACAAATTCATTTAGTTCATGCCGCAAGCGTCATGGGCTCGTTCAGACCAGAAACGAACCGCAACGGATTCTCTGAATAGTTAAGATTTTTAGATATAAGTATTTATGTTTTTATAATCTTAATATTAACCACAATACTGTCTTTCTCCTCAATAAATATTTAACTTTATTTAGTTCATTCCTAAATGAATATCCATAACTGCGAAATTCTATAAAGCAAAAGCGAAAACATAAGTTTTAAGGCTCAGTGCAATTGCGATTTTTATTCATTAGCATTTTATATCGATTAGGCGTTAGTCCACCACGCGTGCCCAATGCTGATTGGTAGACTTCACGTATGCATCAGAACTTATTCTTCAGCGTATGCAGGTTTCCTCACATTGTTTTCCTTCACCATTTGAGAACAGTCGGTATTACGGATGTAAGTTAGAAAAAACTCACTGGTACATGGAATATTGTTCTTACGGATTCGTACCCGGGCCCTCATGACTGAGTGTTCATACTTCTCGGCAACAGGCCACCGGCACCGATGCTCTTAATGACGCAAACAATTATCTAACATCATCCCTAATTTCTTTCCAGTTGGCATTATCATGTGTGGCAGTGCTTGCGGCTCTCGCCACGGCCGGCGGCGGCGGCGGCCACAAGAAGGTGATCATCCACGTCCCTCTGTATGTGAAGCACCACCACCACAAGCATACCATCGTAAAGCATGTGCACCATAAGAGCGGTGGCGGCGGTGGTGACGACCACTACGAGGTCTTAGGATACACGTATGGCGAGCCGAAGGCGGCTCCTCATGGTGGAGGTGAGCCTTGTATATTCATACTCATACTGCATTTAATCGATGATACTGCTCACCTATCATTCATTGTGGCGATATGCCCACTAGTGAGTGTCTATCAGCTGATGTGATGATGAAAATGGCTGCTATATTCTCTCTTACAAACAGATGGACTGAATTTTGACTGCAAGCCAGCTTCAGAATTTACTTGACGTATATTTCGATACATTATCAATCAATCAATCCCTCAAATCAGCTCTCATCAACCCGCTGCTGGGCTTGGGCCTATTATGCTTCCTTATTATTGTGGCACGGGCGTGTGATATAATCCGCCCGGGAACACGACTCTCCATACTAATTGACGTGAATCAGTCTGGTCAGAATTTAGCCGTTTTCTTCAAAAATTTAGATGAATTTTTATGAATTTTCGATAAATAAGAAATCCATATCATTCTATGTTCTATTTTAAAGTGTATTTTCATTTTCTTCCGATCAACAATGCAAGAGTAAAATTTTACTGCTTACCCAATTTTACGGTTAAATCGGGCGTTGGAGCCTTAAATAGACCTATTATTAAATCTACCAATATATGATCCCGCTCCACGTAAGCCTTCATCATATAAATATTAATGCACGTGACTGCAGTAAGTAGTATTCCGCTGGTCGGTGAGCATACTCCCAGTCATAATTCACCGTTCTGTTTACAATAAGCGTCAGCCTTAATAATCCTTGCTCCTATTTGCAGGCCACAGCTGGGGCGTGGCGGACGAGGGCCACGACGGTGGCTACGGGGACTCCCCGGTGAGCTTCGAGAGCGACCACGGCATCTCCGACGCCGGCGGCGACTACGGCTCCGATGACCATGGATACTGAACCAGATTTTCCCCTATCTAAGTTGGGACAGTTAACCGTAAAATATTGCTTCAGTATTTACATCGAAAAAATGTTACTTAAACTGTGAGGTTCCTGACCTGTCTCAGTAAAATAGACCTTTCACTATAATGTCTCGTAGACCAGTTTCCGGTCACTGTAATATCGGTTTTCGACTGCTGTAGATAAGATCTTTAGCCATTCATTTCATCGTATTACCCATTTATCCAAGTAACCTAATATACTTGATTAATTTTAAAAACCAGTAGAATAATCAGATAAGCAGAAACCTCCGATGTTCCCCCTACAGCCATAATTTAAAAGTACTTAAAGTGAGAAGAGACATTATTTGTATTTATAGAGATAGCAGTAACACTGTGATCATTTCAATTTCCTGAGAAAGGGTTAACTGCCTTCGCTTTAAATCATTGTTTGAGTGAACTAGTATCTCGTTAATTAATGGTTTTTAATTAACCTTCTTGGAAGATTTATTAACAAATTTTAATATTCAATAACGTATTATCTGATGCCCCAGAGCTGTGAAGGTTTGTGACTTTGTACATAGTATTATACCATTAGATGGTCGCCAAATCGAATCTACCTGTTATTGTATACAGGGTCTAAACTTAAATGCTTTGCATACTTAAGGGGGTGTTTCAGACCATCAAACTGAACAACTATACAGAGCCAACATCGAAATCGCGAATAAACATCTGCTGTTCAATAGAAAATTTCAATAGCTATTCGACCAAAAAGTATATGACAGCAGATTTTTACTCGCGATTTCATAGTAGGTCCTGTAGTGAAAATTGTTCAGTTTCATGGTATACTCCCTTCAGTTTGAGACGCATTTAATTTCACACCCTGTATTAGTTTAAGAGACTGTTGTGAGTAATTTCCCGGTTGAAACGGGAGTTTGTTGTTAAATGTATACTTTTGTTATTAATTTAAAATATTATTTCTAAACGTGTGTTTTTCTATCGACCCTTAGTTAACAGACTGTTTTCAAAACCGTCGTAAACAGCCTGCAACCTCCAACAATA
Organism: Agonopterix alstromeriana; assembly: GCA_963924505.1. Taxonomy (NCBI): domain Eukaryota; kingdom Metazoa; phylum Arthropoda; class Insecta; order Lepidoptera; family Depressariidae; genus Agonopterix; species Agonopterix alstromeriana. Next base: position 18,273,863 of record OZ004661.1, read on the forward strand.
TGATTCTTAAGAAGTACAGCATATTCTTTATAGAACGCTCCGTACAAAGTTTTCAATATTAGATATTATATTAAAGTCACCGAAAATTTTTAAACACGATTTAGTAACTATTCTCTGTCTGAATTTCGACAGATTTCCGGTTAGATAGTTTCAAAGTTACCACGGCACAAAGATTTCCATACAAATCTTAAATTAATCCAAGCACTGAATGAAACTATATATTTTAACAGAAATCTGCCGAAATACAGACACAGAGATTCGATTCTAGATCGTATTTAAAATTGTCTTTAATTAGTTAATTTAATATTGTAAATAGGACGAAACTTCGTTTGTATGCAGCGCGCACGTGCGCCCGACCCGAGATGGGTAAAATATTCTCTTGGTTGAATAAATCAGACAAAGCCCGAGGCGCGGCGCGGGCGCTGATGGACGGGCAAAGCGGTGTGGACAAAAAGCTAACCACAACTTTCTAGACTGCCGCTACCTTATCATTGTTCCTTTTGCGACTGTCCGTGCCTAAAGGTACGCTCTCGAAAGTGATAATAAATACTATAATATAAATACTATATTCTTTAAAACATAGAAAATAGACCTTGAGCTACTAACGCTATCTGAGTGCGTATTACCAAATGCACATTATACACGCTTTTTGTTATTTCAAGAAATTGTTTTTGAATTTATTGTTACCTAACATAACATAAAGCGTCGATGGCACGTTGCGGAGAGATATGGAAACCCAATATCGAGATCCGGGTTCGAATCCGCACGGACGACATACAAATGAGTATATATTTAATGCAGACTACTCCCAAACGGTGAAGGAAAACATCGTAAGGAAACCTGCATACGCTGAAGAAATTTCAGATGCTATGTGAAGTCTATCAATGCGCATTTAGCTCGCGTGGTATACAAACGCCTATACTAGTACACCCTCCCTGAGGGTAGGCCTGTACCCTGCAATGGGACGTATTAAATAGGCCTGTCTCACTCCACAGCTCAGGTACGCTTAACGGCCGATCCCCATCGAGGGATGAACGGCAATAGGTTAGGTATACCGTGTAAACTTCTTGGTCAAATTTCATTAGACTTGCCACCATTTCGAGAGTAGTCAATGCGAGACTTGACAACCCTAGCGATGTCACGCTGCCAGCACGTGAAAGAATGAAAGAGGGAGACAATGTGAAGAAAGCTTTCATGTCTAATGACTCTGTTCATTTTTGTTTGCACGCGCACCTTTGTTACGGTTGGTAGGTTTTCGCGAATTGCACGATAGGACGGGTGCGAATAACTTTGCACCTTACTGTCGTGCAGAGAGTCGCTATTTATTACAGTCTGTTTTCGAAGGGATTCTTCTGTACGGGTAGTACTAGTATTTATTCTGTGGTATTATACAGGGCTGATGATGATGAGTATAACAAAATAGGCTTTGCTTTAATGTGACACGGGTTTTTCATGTGATGACTTCAACCATCAAACTGAAGAACTCTGCTATCCCCTACTTTTGGGACGAGCTGGTAGGTTTGCAGTTTTGTATGGAAAGCAAAATTTTCGCCTTTTTTATATTAGACCCATAAAAAAAGGTGTTCAGTTTAATGTTCTGATCACCCCCTTAAAAACAAGACCATAGATATAAATTTGATTATGTGAATTACCTTTTTCTCTGTAATCCCCTGGGCATAGACAAATCATCGTTAGTTAAATTGACTGAAAATTATCAACAATAAACACAAGGTGCATTATTAACCCAAACATTTCCAATGACTTGATCATCACAGTCATTATTATAATGTTTTTTATTTGTAACATGAGACGGGATCGTTATTGCCGTCAATTCTATGTGATTGATATCTATTAACTCATTCTGGTTTTATAGTTTAGAAATAAATCTTTTACATTGGTATAATTTGAGATTATACAGGTGCAATTGAAGTCGTTGCAGAGACCATCTATTTAAACGGAGACTCTGCACACCTCCAACTTTGAAATCGTAATTAAAAAATCTGCTGTTCCCCACTACGCTACATAGCGATTGATTTTTTTTATGAAACCGCTTGTCATTTTTCGATAATTCAGGTTTGTTCCCGTCATACACTATACAGGGATATCATTAGCATCGTTTTATTTCATCTCAGCTACTGAGGGTGAGGAGAGAAGGAGAAAACCTTGGGACATATCCTGTGTGACTGCGATGTCTTGGCGGCTAATCGCATGTGCCTCTTGATGGCCATCCAAAACCGAGAGATTACAGGTTTCTTCCTCTGAACGGATCCCTTATTTACCACGTTTTTAAAGAACCCGTGGTGTAGGAGCCGATGGTTCGATCCCCGTCCAGGCCGAGTCGTACCAATGAGTTTTTCGGAATTTATGTAAGATTTGTAACACCACTGGCTTTTCGGTGAAGGAAAACATTGTGAGGAAACCTGCATGTTTCAATTTCGAGGCATGTATTGTACACACTGTCCTTTACAAGTGGCGACGGGCTCACTACCCGTCACACTGGACAGAGTTTCGGTACTAGAGAAACGTGGATGTTCCGTGGTTTCAGAATATCTCTGACTACACCCTCGGGGAATATAGTCGTGCGCTTTGAAGGGTAAAGTAAATAAATATGTAGGGGTCAACAGAAAAGATCCCATTGGGTCGAAGTTTTGCTGGCTTGCCAGCCCCCAATAAGATAGGTTTTAAGTTTATGTCAAGTCAAGTCAAGTCAAAGTACTTTATTGAATAACTATAGGTAAGTATTTACAAGATGTTGAGAGAATTAACATTATTGTCCCATATAGTCTACCTTTAAAGGTGTACAATAATCTTATCAACTAGGTACATTTTATCACACACATCGAACAAAATTAAATATATAGGGGTTAAAACAATACAATTAGGTATTTAAGCATAGCGTTATCAAGCATGTATCAATATCATTACTAACATAGGTTCTCAACTCTGTCCTACAATACATTAAAAATATTATAATAACATAATTGTAATAATACAAGCCAAACACTGTAACAATAGCATTAATAAGAGTCCAGTCCAATAACAAATTAAATTAACAATTAAATTAGATCATCCAAAAATACACCACTAACAGCTAGTTCATAACACATTTGCCAGTCATTAATTAATTATTCTTGTCATCTAGAAACTCTTGCACACTATAATAGAGTTTCTGAATTAGCCAATCGTTAACGGCTTTTTTAAATCTCAAGTCATTATACTGTTTGAAACGGTCTGGAATGTTGTTGTATACTTTCACAGACATAAAATATACACTTTTGTGGAAAAAAGTTGTTGCAAAGGATCCGGAACGAATTAGCCTTTCATTTCGTCTGAAGTTTCTGCCGAATTTACCCACAGTATCAAAAAGGGTCAAATTCTTATTGACAAATACGGCGACTTCTTTGATATACAGGCAAGGGAGAGGCAGCACCTTGAACCGAGAAAAGAGTGGTTTACAAGAATCTCTCTGACCCCAGCCGCAAAGTGCCCGTATACATTTCTTCTGGAGTCTGAAGGCGTGAATACTGTCGACAGAATTCCCCCAAAAAATTATACCATAGCTAAGCGTGGACTGAACATATCCATAATAGGCAGACAGTCCCGCCCCCGTTGATGCGTTATAAATAATCCTTCGTAAGGGGTACACAAATCGTGAAAGCTTGTCACACATAGTCCGAATGTGAGCCTTCCAATCACAATTACTATCCAACATAAGTCCCAAGAATTTAGTCTCGTTAACCTGGTCAATAGACTCATGATTGTACGCAATAGCAAGGTCCAATGGATGTCTTCTTTTGGAATAGAATTGCATGATGTGCGTTTTTGACAAGTTGATATGAAGACCATTTGTGTTCATCCAGTCTATGATCTCACGTATAGTATTGTTTATATCAGATTCATAGGATTCACTATCATTACACTTAATTAAAGCAGTACTGTCGTCAGCAAATAGGACCATTTGATTCTTTGTGTTTTTAGGAAGGTCATTAATATAGAAGAGAAAAAGAAGGGGCCCTAAAATGCTTCCCTGCGGTACCCCTTTATTACTTATCCTAAAACTCGATCTTACATGTGATATGTCCATCGTTGTCTCAGACAAAAATTGTATTTCAGTGCACTGCTGCCTATCGCTCAAGTAAGTTTTTAGCCAGTCTAGAGCCTTTCCTCTTATTCGTTAAAATAAAGTATGTATGCATGCAATTACGGCTACTGTAGCTTCTTGTAAGAGTACCACCTACCTATGTATTGTACGCAGTGGCGTAACAGCTGCCTGGCAGAACTAAATGAAGACAATAAACGATACGTTTAGAAAATAATAGTAGTCTAGTTTTTGCTGTCAATTTCTCTGTCGTCAGTTTTCCGTTTCCCTTACTCGCGGGCGTGTGAACCGTTTTGTCTTCGATACGGGCAAGAACTTATACCAAAGAAAATATAAACTGGCAAAAAAACAATTGTCCAAGTGCAAGTCGAACTTACGCAATTAGTGTTCCTCGAAGCCATAACAAAGTTAGTTTTGGATCTTTGTTTAGACTAAAAAATAAACTGTCTAGGTAGAAAGGTAGTGCAGTTCTTCAATTACCACTTTTTCTTATGCCTATAATTTAGAAAATAATAGTCGAGATTCATATTTTAATTTTTAAATTTGATTTCCGGCATTACATTTCCTTTCTCTAGGAGTCATAATCATAAGTGTGATTTGCTTATTTAAGGGTATATTACTATTGGCACGCTCCATACAAACGATATTTGGTTATATTTTCAATACTAACCAATTAAAGGCAATGCAATTTTGCAGAAACAATCTAGAAACAAATCTCTGTGCTTCAATGCTAGGATTTGAATGGAAATCTTTGAGGCACTGTCACTTTAAAACTTTATTTTAACGAAAATCTAACAACATGCAAGCATAGAGATTTGTTTTTGCAAAATTTTATTTACTTCAATTGGTTAGTATTGAAAATATAACCAAGCCTCGTTTGTATAAAGCGCGCCAACGGGGTTTCCTCAGAACAATCACTTTTCACTAAGTACCTACCTATAGTATCGAAACTCTGTCCAGTATGACAGGTAGTCCCACGTAGGACAGTAGCCCGTCGCTTCGCCACTGGATAATACACGATGTTTTCCTTCACCGAAGAGCAAATGGTGCTACCACAGAGTAGATATTATAATTACGTGCTACAAATCGAACTTAATTCCGAAAAAGTCATTTGCCAGGGGTCTTATTGTGTAACTATTCTATTCAATCGGTATCAACTGTTTTTTGGCAGTTCCAAAGAGAATGGAATCACTTGGGCAGTTCTTAGAGATTCTTCTTCTAAGTTAATTAATTAGAGACAATGGATAATGATGATCACAGAAACAAATTGTTGTAAAAATTTATTAGTAGAGTCATAATTGGTACGTTACCAATCTTGTAAATCATCGATTCTGCATGCTAGACTTGTTTACTCGCCACTACACCACCACGGCCTCTTCTCAATAATAATCCAGGATGTTAGGGTAAACAGTTGCATTACTTTAAGAGGTGATTGTACCCATGATACTGAACAACTAAGAAACCTATAGGAAATTCGTAAAAAATGTGTGTACTTCCCATACTAAATGCAATCAGCTGATCGAACTTTTGCATGATAAAACGAATTTTTTTATGCTAATTTCTTATAGGTTTCTTAGGGAAAGTTGTTCAGTATCATGGGTTCAATCACCCCTTAAAGAATTGCAACTGTTTACCGTAACACGATGTCTAATCACATGGTAATAAAATCACAATCATCTACCTCAATAAAAACATAGTACTTACCTATTTGTTAAGTACTAACAGTTCTATCACAATCCATGAGTAGGTTCTATTGTAATTTTAATGGTTTTATAATTCTAGTCGCGTAAACCGTTGTTTTCTTGTTAAAGTATCAACTAACATGTTTGCTGATTTTACAATAGAACTATCTTATGGAACATTTATATAATTAACTGCTTGACACATATTTGCATAAACGATTCATACTTTTTGCAGTATCAACTCGTATGCTGATTAACGTTGTAATTGATCTATAGTTCTTTTTTTGCCATAGGAGTCGATGAATCAACCACGTTAATTGTTTTACACATTCCGTTAAAACTTACATCTTTACCCAAATGCAAAAAATGTGTTACCTAGGTACTGAAACTCGTTGAGAACAGGTCTTTGAGATTTTTTGAATTTAGGGAAAATTCATCTTTATGAATGGTATCGTCGTTACTTAATTCTAACTATTGTAATTGATTCTAATCAAATACAATAGTACATCTACCAAGATATTAATTCCTTTACTCGTACTTGTTATACGTATACTTTAGAATTATACATTTCTTTTCGAACCCCTTGTGCCGATGTTCCATAACAGAGCAAAAATGAAATGAGATTAATTTTTATACTGGCTTTATAAGTTTAAAAAGATTTAATTTACGAGTATTACATGGTATTTAAAGAACTTGCACCAACCCTTGCTAACAAAATCGTGTCGTACGAAAACAAAACTGGGCATATACGGTCGGATAACATTGCCCACGAGTCACGTTGCAGGGTTTGCCCCGAACACTTGTCTTTCGCGTGGTGTTCGCGCGGTTCGCATCTCAGCCTGCCACGAGGCTCCGCAATCCTTCTCAGTTGTGTTCTTACTCAAAAAAAATCCTCGAGATTGGATAGATACTCCCTCAAACCATTTGACATGGCGGAAATGCGGTGCTAACACACAAGCAAGAAGTCCATTAATTATTTAAAAAAAACTTTGCCCACAAAACACAATTTTTGCTTTGATAAGATAATGAATTGTATCGTTATGTTATATTATTCAAATGAGTATAAAGTATCTACCACCTAAACTTTTCAAAGGTCTGCGACCTATAGTTTCGAAAAAAATTACAAAATGCAGCAACCAATATTGTAAGGACGAGCAGATTAACTTACCTTTCATTGTTCTTAGATTGCAGCCAACTCCAAAGCCACTCCAAAGCTCCAAGAGTTACCTCATACTTAACTTTCGCAAAATTTTAGTTAGATATATTAAATTCATTTAATAAAAAGTAAAACTGAAATGACGAATACAACAATCTGGCGGGAATGAAAGAAAACCGTATCATTGCGCAATGTTATGCTCAACTTTTTAAACTTTTTTTTTTCAAAAAAGTTACGATGATTTAAGAAACTGTTGGTTTATTTTTAACAGTGTTTGCGCAATCTCGGAAGTGTGGAAGTAGGCCGTGCCGAATTAGAATTAGGATCATTGTTGTGTTCTTTTTGAATGGAAAAAGTTTGACCTATTTGGTTTGTGACATAACTACGAGTACTTTCAATAAACTGATAATATTACATCTACAACATTGTAAAAAAAAACTAAATTTTTGTGTGCTATTTATTGAACAACAACAATAATTAATAACACAATTATTTATCATTAAATGTAATTGAACACTAAATTCCCTTTAATTAGGTATATTATTTGTACTTACAGCAACCCAAGGGTAACGTATTTTTTAAATACTTATTATAATTTTAAAATTCCTTTGGCACGGAGCGGCTCGATTAGTGGACGGATAAGGGAATTTAATTATAATCTATGCGAGCATGTTGACGTACCTACTTATTATTTTGATGTAGCGTATATTTTTTAGGATATATTTAATCGTTTCTCACGCTTCGCTCAATCTACAAGTTCGACGTTTACTTTAACAGCTGTTTTTAATTTAACATTTAACGCGCGTCAATAAAGCTCTAGTACTGTTCAATAAAATTCAAACTTCGGAACCGCATTCTGATTTTGTTGTTATTCGACCCTTAGCTTCCGTAAAATTTGTTTTTTTTTCTGTAGAATCATAACTCGGAATTACAAAATACAAATTTTGCGGTAAATTTTCGAACACAACTCGAATGGTTTTGAAGCTTGAACTTTAATTAACAGTACTTGTAAAAAAATCGATTTAAACTGGGTTTTTAAGGTTGTCTGGAAGAAATCGCTTTTTAGCGATAAGACCGCCTATTTTTGTACCGTCTGTATTCCCTGTTTATTAACTCTCTGTATACTATGTTTTTTGGTGTAAAATAAAGTATAATTGATTGATTGATTGATTGCTTTTATTTTAACTCCACGGTTTAAATCAAGCAATTTGAAAATACCTAAAGCCATTTCGACGCCAGCAACACATAGGTTTTTAAATTGTCCAAAATTATTGGAAAAATATCAAACGAACATAAAAATTTGCTAACTTTGGTTGTGCCTTAGACATACTAACGCTAGATCTAAGATTATTAAAACAACAATTTAATAAACAACAGTTTCTATTCCGCCTGTTTTATAGGTCTGCTGAATGCCAGCTACTCTGGAGTAAGAGTTTGGCGTTTCGTCAGTAGTCCTGTCTTCTGAAAGAAGCGCCGTTCCTCCATCGACGCCTATAAACGAATTATCTGGGTTGTCAAACCCTCCTTCTGCCTGGAAGCTGACTGGAAATTCCGGAGCAGTTTGTTCGTTTAAAGATACTCCTTGAGTCGGTGCTGCAGCGAAAGGATTGTTTGCTGTTCCCGTAAATGACTCAGCACCGGCTAGAGCAGAAGTCGGCTGTGGCACTGCAGCAAATGGGTCGTGTGTTTGTGAAACGCTCTGGGGTGTAAGCTCTGCGAAAGGATCATGAGTCTGACCCGCTGCGCCTCGTAGATACCCGAACGTAGCTGGGAACGCCTGCTGCACATCGGCGACAGAAGTAAATGAGTCGTCGTCGCTTTCGCCTTCTTCCGTGACCTGGTAGCCGGGCCCCACAGATGATGCACCTGGACCACCTGGTAGTGAGTCGAACACCTTTACTTGCTTCACTGTATGCTGGATACCATGTACGCGAGGAATCTGCGGCAAAGCAGGTATGTACGAAGGTACAATAGGTGGAGAATATGATGACCCGAAATCGTCTTCGAATGTGGAAGAGCCAGGGTCGTAGCTGACGGAAGGCGCGTCGTGGTGGTGATGACCATGATGTCCGTGGCCGTGATGCCCGTGGTGACCGTGGTGACCGTGATGACCGTGGTGACCATGGTGACCGTGATGACCGTGGTGACCGTGGTGCCCGTGATGACCGTGGTGACCAAGGTGCTTATGTTGAACGTGATGATGCCCGTGATGATGTCCGTGACCTTTACTCTCCGTGTGATGCGTCGTATGAGACTTCTTATGGTGGTGTTTGTAGTGATGGTGGGGTATGTGCGGCTTAGGATGGTAATGGTGATGATGATGGTGCTCTTTCTTCGGCTTATGGTGGTGGTGATGAATAGTTATCACTTTCGTATGGTGGTCGTGATGAATGAACTCCGGCATGTGTAATTTGACGTGATCACTGAAAAAGGATATTATTGTTAGGTTACATTATTTACAACAATGACATTATTTTAAGGCAATTTACTTCTAAAATTAGATTCATAAGCATTTAAAGTTGTTGTTGTAATTTCGCCAAAAGCATTTATAGTTAGCTTTGTTGTGGAAAGCTTTACTGTAATTAGTGAATTATGTAATATAAGTACCTACTTAACTACTCAAATGAATATTTATGATAGGTAGAATGATAAATAAACCTGGGTTGCTTTGTTTTTATCGATTTAGTGATGATTTTCAATTCTGGCTAAAGCAAGGTTTTCTGCATACTTTAATAAAACGATGGTTGTTTGTATTAGTTTAACGCCAAATTCATGAGCATCTCTCGCAGGTGGAATTCGCTTTTATGCCGAGGCTTCTTAATTCTAAATACTTATGAGTCGTAAAAAGATGTGTCCTTACTGATGTTCCCCTCCACCGCCGGTCTCGCCACCGTCGAAGAACAGTACCACCAGCACAGCTAGGTATTTGGCTAAATCCATCTTTCAATCCTTACAGCACTAGCACTAATTGTCCGCAATACTCTATGTCCAAAGAATCAAAGAACTCAACACTGTCAGCCGGACCTACGTTCACATTTTGTCTTACACCACAGTCTATACTTTCTTTTCTTCCAGATTTTTTAGTTTTTATTTTAGATCGGTCGAGCGGTCTCACAGCCCGCACCGCCGCCACACCGCACCAGATTGAATAGCGAAATATCTTGAGATGACCATTTATCCAATTTCACTTAAATAAACCCGTAATATCAACAAAAAGACAACAATTGCTTTTGTCAGCGAAGCATGCAAAAGTCGTACTTTATAAGTAGTCGCTGACCGATTGTAGATCTAATTTCCGCAGCCTAAGAGTAGTTTTACGAATGAGGAAATGTTGTGTTAACTTGTGTTATATTCGTTTTTGCGGCTGCTGTGTGAAATAACTATTTCGCTACCATTCCAAAACAACGCATTCGATTAGGCCGTGGGGTGGATGCCGTAATCAACTGACTTATTTCATACTTTACTAGAGTACTTACAATCATGACCGTGGATTCAATTACTGGATGAAATTAATTGAATGACTAGGTTAAATTATAGTTTATTCAAGTTTTATTATTTACTATTCTTTGTAAAAGGTTTAGAGTCCATATTATGAATAGGAATACCGTATATAATGTATGGCAGGGCGTGTAGTGGCTAATAAATAAAGCCCGTAGGCGTCTGATCGGCTCATAAATATCTTCAAGTGTAAACGTAGGCCATTAAATTTTAATTATCTGTTTCATTCCGATTTATTGATTTCCCTTAGGAAAGAATTTTTCTGAGTGCTTTACTACATTATTTATGTAGCCTCTTCCTTCACATTTATTATTTTATTAATGGATGTTCAACATTATTAAAGTTTTGATCGTTAGTGTGTCGAGTGTCGACGTTGTGTTTGATTGAACTTATCTTGTATCTTATTCTTATTTCGTGCGCAGTAAGAACTATTAACAGATACATTTGATTAGATTTTTTTGCATCATTGCTAGTTATTTAATCAATAAAATGAATGTCAGTAACTCCCATCAATAACATTTTGAAACCATATTTTTATGCGCGTTGTACCCTATATAGGTATGTTTTTAGTAAATATTGAAACCACTTTGTGTGTCATTAATTTTATTTAAGAAATACAATTTAACATAGGTACCTAGCCAGTGCCGGTAAATGAAGACTACAAATAAAAATAACATTGATTTCGCATAATAAAATAATGAAAAGCAACAAACGTGGTCAAAAATGGATTGCGTACAAATAATACGCAAAACCAAAAAACTGTGTTTGGAAAATCTCTAATTTAACAAAAGTTTATTCGTTAAAATCTATTAGCAATACAAAATTTTGACACAAGCTGACCACGCCGTTTACGAGTTTGTATGAAAAGTTGAATAAGATAATTATTTTAAAGTTAAATGTGAAGTGTTGATATCGATTCTTTTCAATCGATTTTCAGGATTGCGTTCATTTGTTAACACCGTGTAGGCACAGTGCATGGAAATCAAGCGGCCAGGAACGCGTTTTTTGAAACTCATACTTTGAACTCATCAGTTGAAAATATCAATATTACTATGGAGATATGCCTCTTTCTTTCTTTCTAAAGATGCTTTTCTCCATTATTGACATTTTCAACTCATGAGTTCAAAGTATGAGTTTCAAAAATCGCACTCCTGTTCTAAAAACATGACCTTGGTATTGCTTCGCGCTTAGATAATACATAAAGTATATATTATGTAGATAATTTCACTTAGCAAATGTAAAATCAAACGCAAAGCAATACACCAACGCTGCTTTAACAAAATCAGTGAAATGAAAATTAATAAAAAGCTAATAAATTATTGTTCGTGCTTATTTGCTTCCATTATTCTAGAGTTAAAAGGTACCTACTTAGTACAGCTTAATGTTAGTAAAGGTTACAATAGCTTTATTATCATACTCACTGACAGTAAATTCAAAAAAATGTGTTGTTAGATTTATTACTTTGGAGATCGCAAGTTTTAAAAATCTAATGCAATAAAGAGACGAATAACTAAAACAGTCTAAGTCTTTGGCATTTAGAGAGAGTTGAAACTATTTTATATAATATAATTATTTAAATAAATTATTTTAATATAGTAATTACAAATTAAATAACATTTTTGTACAACATTATGTAGATCTGTACTTTTAGTGTTGAACTATCTCAAAAATAACATATTTAATTTACTTGTGTTTAAATTATTATTCTAAAATAGATTAACGTAAGTTCGGGAATGAATATCGGGAAAATTGGGCTGTCATCTATTTTTATATGGCTTTTAAATATTCTAATATCTACGAATTGTCTTCTATTTCCTGAAACAAACATACAAACAATATTAGTAGGTACACGTAAAGAATAACAGCAATGTGAATGACTGAAGAAATTATTCTCTTTTTTTCCAAGCAAATAAATAAACGTTTCACATTGTAAATTTTTCATTCACATACAACAATGTTGACTGTTTTATTTTTTGCAATTGTAATGTCGTTTGTTAAATCAGCACCAACTAAACGGTAGTTCCGTAGCAAAAGCGTGCACAAAATCGATCTTCGTGGAAATTGGGTAGGTGTATTTCCAATTGCAGACGTGTTTCGATTGGAATGTTGATATTTAATTAGGGCGCAAACGATGATTGGTCCTGGTTGGTCTATGTCGTCGAAATTGTTGAACCTTTTGTAGGCGCTGTTTTTGGATCTGCTATTTTTGTACCGCTTATTGTACCTCCAGTTCTGTTACCCGTATACAACGTGTAAATAAATAAGCGCAAAACCTCATACACTCCAACTGATTTATGACAAAATAATTAGATTGGAAAAATAATGTCATTATTTTGATACTTAAAATTTAAAGTTATTCGCATTTTAAGTTTTGAGGCAAAAATTATTTGTTATCATTTCAGCTATGAATGAAAGCGCTAGCGTGCTCGTGGGTACATTTTAAGAATCTTGTTTTAGTAGTAAGTAGGGTGAGTGTACCTGTGCGGTGGGTTGAGGTCGAGATCAGTAAATTTTAAATTTTGCGGGATATTTAATTTATCAAAAATTAAAATAAGATATAAAAATTATCTATGTTGAAACCATTGATAATTCGATTCTGCTCTCGATTCTAAACAAACTAGTTTCTAGTTTTGCGTTAATTCATTAACACGTTGTATAAGAGATCAATGGTTGAATCATAATTTATTTTGTAAGGGTGCTCAATTTTATTTGAACTAAGTAAGCGCACTTTTCATTGGTGACTTTGATTTATTAATAAAAAAGGGCCCATAGAGAAAGTTGTTCAGTTTGAGGGTCTGATTATCTTAAGCATATTAAGAAGCACCCCGTATAGTATTAAATTCATAGAAGTTTGTCACTCACCTAATGTCGCCTATAAAGCGGAATCATATGCCTGTTCGGAAGTACCGGTAGACCAGGAATATCACGAGGCAAGTCCAAGTGCACATCTGGCACGTCAGGCAGGAACTCAGGGATCCCAATGCCTGGGATCGGCTGGCTATGCTGGCCAGAAGACGGCTCCTCGTGAAGATGCATGTGATGGAAGTGCTCGTGCTCCTCCAGGGGCGCGTGGTCGACGTGGTGGTGATGCACGGTCTTGTAAACGGTGTGAGTGTGCTTTATCTTCTTTACTTTGTAGGGGACATGAATCACCACTTTCTTGCTTCGCCTGCAATAGAGATTTTTTATTGGAGCGGGTATTCCGTTTTTAAAGGTTTTCGTGGTTGACACAGATTACCGTACTTTCATTACATAGGGTCCTTCTTAATATGCTGACACTTTTTAAGGGGGTGATCAGACCGTCAAACTAAACAACTTTCTGTATGGCACCAACATCGCAATCCTACTGCGAACCTACTCTGATTTTTTTCGTGATTTCGACGTTTGTCCCATCGAGAAATTTGTTCAGTTTGATGATCTGATCATCCTTTCATAAAACTGTCAGCATATTAAGTTCGACCCTGTATTTAAACTCAAAGTGCAAACTATCAATCAAAGTGCAAGCTATTTTTCATTATGTAAATAAAAGAAACAGTTTGATTAGATACATAGTTAGATAGGCAAACACCGTGTTTAATGCGTAAGCCAATAATTTGGCTTCCTTAGTGAGTCGCGCGTGAGTGCATTTTCTACAATTTCCTGACTCTACGGGACGGTGCGCGGGCGCACTCAATAATTATTATCGTAAATCCATTACGTAGCTCTTTTGTCCATGGAGTAAGTGCGAAGATTGTATATTAGCGGGACTTCTTGTGGGTAATACAATGTGGTTCGATTTACCACACATAGCTTTGAGAGTTGGTAATTATGAGCGGAAATGCAAAGTAAATGTTAGGCATAGCTGGAATAGTTAACAACGCAGGTAACTACGTTACCAGATAATTAAACATTTTATTACACTTTCTGATTTAGAATAAAAATAATTGGGTTTAATTTGAAACCATAATTTTACTTTCGCCAGCAAAAACGTTGCTTAAGTAGATACTCGTAGGTACTGTCATTTTCGTATTTGAAAAAACGTAATGGGAACACGTGTCATTTGGAAATTTAACTCGGAAGATTCAAAATAATTATATCTTACCCTTCCAAGTCGGAGACGAGCACCACCAGCAGCACAGCCAGGCATAACCAGAGCTGAAAGTTTACACAAACTCAATGTTTTCTAAGCAACCAGAAATCTGTTCTAATAATTCAGGAACCTTATAAGTCCTTACAAAAGTAAATCATAATTTAAAATTAAATAATGTATGTACAACATAACAGTTTGTAACAACAATGAACAGCAGACAAGACTCGTCGATGCGTGCAATCATCTCAGATAAATTAAAATGCAAATTACCAATTTGTCACTTAATAAACCATTAAACGATCATGCTCGGAGATAATAACGAAAGATTGAATACAATTACCCTAGCTAATTAACAATAGTAAACTCGACACTTACAAATTAACAATAACAGATACGCATCAACATACGAGCAAAAACTCACCGCAGCTCGACAATCCATAATCGTGTGGCTATTGTTTAATGAACAATGAAGTGAAAAGCACAGCTTAACATGTGTAAGTAGATGTTGATAAAAAGCGTGCGAATCTGACACACCCGTCGAAAAGATGCGCGTGCGACGTAAAGAGCGCGCGATCGCGGAAAATCGATGCACTTTCCCACGCTACGCGAAAATGATGCGCTCGTGCCTAACAACTGACTAGCAATGAAAGCCGATGCCGCTGTCAATACTTATATATGCCATACATGAATGCACTTTGCAAATATACAAACACCCTATTGTATGCAACTGTCCCGTTCCAGAACTTTCGTAGCTGCATTGCGCTATCTCATTCTACTGATCAGATAAGAGAGGGGTTGGATTTTTCTAGATTTTACATTGTTATTATTAGTTCCTTCCGGAGGCTGCGATGTATGTACGTATATGAACTGCACATTTGGACTGCTATATTATAAAACAGTTCCGTGACTGACTGACGACTGACTGAATGACAGATAACACACAGACTAAACCGCTGAAGGATAATGCAGATTCTACGGAGGATGTAGAGGTACACTAAGAAAGGATTTTTCTATATTCTAATTTCATGCGCACGAAGTCTCGGGGAAAAGCTAGTTTTCTAATAATTAGTGACCGTAAAAGTTCCTCAATGCCTCGTTAGCATAGGTATGAGCATTAGAATGCTATGGGTACTTTCATGTACAATTAATTTTTCATTCACATTTCGGAAAACGACATCCATTAGCTTCCGAATTTCTTTCAGAAATAAGAATAAATCTACCAAAGTATGTACTGTACTTAACTTTGATTAAAGTTAAGATGTGATTTTTTTAACACATTTGTATAATTTTAGATTAAAACAAAAACATTTACGGATTTGGCAATTCGCTGCAGAAACCGTCATCGTAGAAATTACGTTATGCGTAACCAACTGTTTGAAATCAAGTCGAAGTGAAGCAAATTGTTTATTTCTTACAAATTCTTATAAAATTTGTAAGTGAGGAGTTTCACGACCCAATTATCATAATTTAGCATGGAATAAACTTATTACTGTGCAATGAGGTCATAAGTCATCGCCTTAATAAGTTGAGGGTAAAGTGTATAGTGGAGATGAAGCTAATATACAAGGTGTAACAGTAGACCCTATTAATACTTAAGGAGGTGGTTTAGAACATCAGACAGGTGTTTTGTTACACCCTGCATATACAGTACACTGGCAACATAATGTCGCCGCCGCCGCTGCTGTTTGCAAATGCTGAAATTATCGAATGCATATTAGTAGTGTGATTTTTAATGAAATTAGCATAAGCTTACGACTATATTCCCCAAGGGGGTGTCTGAGATATTCTGAAAACTCAGAACATCCACGTTTCACTAGTAGAGTAGTACCGAAACTCTGTCGAACGAACGTTCGTTTAACGAAATTAAAACATATTTTACACCTTATGATTACACTTTTACGTTTTGAAAATGTGAGAGGAGGCTAAACTTTCGTTTGTTTTGTGCGTCAATTTAAAATCAAAATAATTTAAATATATTTTTTACACACTAGCTTTAACAAGTCACTAGAGTTTACCCGCGTCTTCGTCCGCAAAAATTATATACCTATTATATTTTAAGTTAAATCATAAGCTATCAAACAAAAAAAGTCTCATCGAAATCGGTACAGTGTTTTTTGCGTGACGCTGTTACAAAGAAACCGTTAAAAAGACAGACAAAATTACTTAAAAGGTTGATTTCGAGTCAGGGATACCTGAAAACCATATCTTAATCTTTTTCTTGTAAATATCTTCAATGTACACTTCTGTTTCAGTTTTATAAGTTTAGATATTTTTCATTCCTGAAAAGTCGTATTTTAGAAACTAGAATACTTATAGACTCCACGAGATAGAGATACGATAGCAAGATACATAGCGGAACTAAATACTTTTTTCGCAGTAGTTCTATGAAACAGCCATTCTTAACAGCGGAACTTTGTAGGAACAGAATGTTTATTTCCGGGGAAAATTTATTCTTGTACCTACCTTAGTTAGATAGAATCCAACTAATATTATAAAAGCGTTGTTTGTTTCCATCACGCTATAACAACTTAAATTAAATGATAATAATTACGTATAAACATACTAAAGCCGTGGTGGTCCAGTGGCGAGTAACCTTGCCTCCTATGCAGGAGGCAATGGTTTGATCCCCGTCCAGGCTGACTCGTACCAATGAGTTTTTCGGAATTTATGAACGATTTGTAACACCACTGGCTTTTTGGTAAAGGAAACATCGTGATCTGCACGGCCCTGTTCAATATGTAACGCTTTGAATTTTACAGCCAGTATAGGTAGGTAAGGTAAGCATAAGAATCTGTTTGTCACGTGAAAAAAATAATTGGTATCATAGTTACGGACTATTGGTTCCACTGCTTGGTACCACTAATGGGTCAAGTACCTCTCCTGTCTCCACTGCTGAATATGGGTGGAGCTAACAGGATTTGTGAAAACTTTTGTCTCCACCCAGTCTCCAGCCCAGGAATCTGGCATAGGTATTGTCTATCCCCAGGAAGCTGGCATAGATATTGTCTATCGCCAGGAAGCTGGCATAGATATTGTCTATCCCCAGGAAGCTGGCGTAGATATTGTCTATCCCCAGGAAGCTGGCGTAGACATTGTCTATCTCCAGGAAGCTGGCATAGGAATTGTCTATACCCCATGCTCCACCGGCACCGCTGCTGGTTGAAAAGATACTAGCTGGATGGCTGGCTATGCGTAAGCAAAAAGAATTCTTGGTCAATGTTGGCTGTATTTGACTGTCATTAACTTGCTTTATGTCATTGTCACTGAGCATTTTAGTAACCCCCGCCGCAAAAAGAGGGTGTTATATAGTTTGACGCCCATGTCGGTCTGTGGCATCGTAGCTCCCAAATGAGTAGACCGATTTCGATGCGGTTTTTTTAATAGAAAGCTAGTTTTTTCGAGAGTGCTTAGCTTTGTTTCATGAAAATCGGTTCAGCAGTTTTCAAGTACCATAAAAATTTACGAAATAACATTAAATTACAAGTTTAACCCATAAGGCTAAAAACAGACATTTAAAAGTAAAAATAATTCGGTCACCTATTAGTTTTGATTTAAACTAATGTTTGTTTTACTTTTTAACTCTCTTTAAGATATTGAAGGTAAATTAATGTGTCGGGGACCGACTGTGATTGTCGAATAAAAAAGTCAATGGTCATTTCATAGCGGTCCCCTACGCATTAATTTACCTTAAATATCTTAAAGAGAGTTTAAAAGTAAAAGAAACATTTGTTTGAATCAAAAATAATAGGTGATCGAATTTTTGAAATAGGAATTTTACCACATCTCTGAACACAACTAAAAAAAACACTAAGTTCAAAATTGCAGCAAAGTGACGTCTGCTCGTGCGCATAGTCAATCATTAGGTACAATTTGAAGAGTGAAACCGGTGGGAGTGATGGCAGGCGCCAATCGCATCGCCTCATTGTCATCATATGTGCAAAAACGTGCTGATCTGACTAAAGATAATATTATAAGATAGGTTATGTAATTAGTTTACGTCATGTTAATTGTTTTTGCAATTACGCCAACCCTTACTTACTGAGAGTTAACAAAAAAGTTTGTAAAATCTTAATTAGTTATTGTATATTCTATAAGCTGTATTCTCTTAATGGTCCGAGATCCGACCGCAAAATTATGCACCTATTTGTTTGGTGAACGAAATGGTACCATAAATCATCACGGTAAAGGCACTTGCAGCGAGATTTTGCTAGGCAACCCGGCGGCGTTGTATGAACCTCTGTATAAACATTCACTTAAGAGGATATAATTCGGAGCGCGCTCCATACAAACGTACTATGGTGATATTTTTAATACTAACCAATTAACCGCAATGAAATTTTTCAGAATCTATCTAAAAACTAATTTTTATGCTTGTATAGAGTCAGATTTAAGTTAAAATGTATAGTTTTTAAGTTACAGTGCCTCAAAGATTTCCATACAAATCTTAAATTAATTCTAGCATTGAAATTGTATATTTTAACGAAAATCTGACTCCATACAAGCATAGATATTTGTTTCAAGATTGTTTCAGCAAAATTTCATTGACTTTAATTGGTTAGTATTGAAAATATCACCATAGTACGTTTGTATGGAGCGTGCTCCGAATTATATCCCCTTAAATCACATTTCGTTCACCAAACAAATAGGTGCATAATTTTGCGGTCGGATCTCGGTCCATAAAGAAGAGCTATTGAATTGCAGCTTTAGATCACAGCTTCATTGGCGTTGCGTTGTAATAATATAAATACTCTAGCTCGCCCTTTATAGATGTTCTCTCAGCTTTGTATATTATTATGTCTGTGTGCACATTAACGTGTTATAATAATACTTACCTATAGGTAAGTTGGAGATGGTTCTAGGTAGATATGGACTCGTAGGTAAGTATGGTTCTACGTTAGTCCACGTTGCAAAATCTGTACTTCAATGTAATGTTGTACCTACCTATTATCTCAATAAAGTAAATTGCCTTTGACTTTGCATGCCGTAATCTCGTGAAACGACACAACGTGGTAGCTTTAAAAAAGATTTGACGTTTGATAAGTGTGCTGCAAGCTCCTATATTTAATAAATTATATTGACTTCGACTTGACTTTGACTGAAAAAGTCTCCTCTCGTGAATTAAGGTGGAGTGCGTGTCTTTCGAAGCATGTAGACGCTCGTAATAAAGACCATAAAACCTTCCCCTATATCTGTCCAGTGAAAAATCAGGAGGCCGGTCGCGCTAAATAAATGTCCGCTGAATTGTTAACTAACTTATGCAATTCGATTATAACTGCAAATGGATATGCATTGAACTTTTATGTTTTAAATTAGCGTGATCGGTCGCCTTTTCGGGTGTTGTTTAACTTTGAATGGCGATCGATTCAAACACCGAAGCTCTGCTACGCCTCTATTGATTATTTATAGGTATCGAGGTAGAGTGTAAACTGTAATTTTTGTAACTTGTGTTGCAAAACTCTTATCCGACTTGTCTTATTGTTCGAAATGTGCCTACTCTAAAAACCCGCGACCTGCGTGAACCAGTATTAG
Source organism: Agonopterix alstromeriana (assembly GCA_963924505.1). Taxonomy (NCBI): domain Eukaryota; kingdom Metazoa; phylum Arthropoda; class Insecta; order Lepidoptera; family Depressariidae; genus Agonopterix; species Agonopterix alstromeriana. Next base: position 18,293,896 of record OZ004661.1, read on the forward strand.
ATACCCTAAGGTGATTAGAATTTAAATATTATGCTACTGTTTTAAAGGTCTAATGGGCGCAACTTAAATGGCGACAAAACATAATTAGTTATGTTTTGTCGCCACTAAAGTTGCGCCCATTTGACTTATAAAACAGTAGGATAATATTTAAATTCTAATCACGAGAAATATAACAGCCTACTTACAATTACTGAAAGTGATAGACTTACTATACCACAGAAACAACTTCCTTCGAATCTTTTAGTAATTCGTGAGCGTGGATAATCTATAATTGATGCAAATTATTGGTTAGACAGTATTGGAAATACGCTTAGCGTATTCAAGCTACAGCCATTGAACTATTATGTACAACTACGTACTACGTACTAGAAATTAAACTGCACGTCACAACACTGTCCCAAACAATGTGGTGATATGAAATCGCCACACTTAGTACGCTCGCTACTGCTGCTGTCTGTTGTCTTTTTTAATTGAAAATGAATATATTGAAAAATTAAAATCCTTAATGTTGAAATGTATACATTTGAAAAGTATATCTTTAAGGATTTTCATGTACAGTATGTCAAATTATAGTATATATTTTCATATTAAACATTTTAATTTTTATATGAATTAACGTCATGTTATGTCTCTTATAGATTTTCAAAATATGGTTCTTGATAATATTAACTTAAGGTACCTCGCTTCTACTGCTGTCGTCTTTGGTTTTATTGATTTGCGACGCGTCTCTATAGGTATATGCTAGCGACGACATACTCGTGCAGTTTATTCAAACATTTGTATTAAATGCATAACTTACAATACAATAGCAGGCATTTTAGAACATAGATACCTATTTATATTATGTTATGTTAACTTAAATCCATAGTAGGTATCTTCTCTGTCTTCCTGCGTTCGCTTCTGCTTGACTTTACCTAAAAACAGAAAGATATGATACCATAATCACTACGTTAAAGGAATAAAAATTTGAACTTTCTCAAAGACCGTTCGAAACAAAGCAAAATTCTACAGTGTTCTGAAAACAAAAATGTCATACAAAAGACATCAACGCGACTACCAAATGTTTATTAATTTTTTTATTGAATAATACAGCGTTGCTCATGGAGCAGTTACAGTTTTTTACTGCGGACTATTGGAGGTTCGGTGGACCACGAAGGGTCTTCAAAATCGGTTCAGCTCACTTGCTTCAGGCAAGCAAGTGAGCTGAACCGATTTTGAACCTGAACCTGCTTAGATCTTAAAGCTTGAACGTATTTAATAAGTCTGACTTCAAATGCAACTAAAACGAAATTATTGATCACGCTGATATCTTTTGTATGTAACTCTAATTAAGGTATTTGACTACATAACATTTGTTTTACTTTGACCTTCTCAGTAAAAAAAACGTTTGAGAATAGCGCAAAGTATTTTTTTAAACTTGAATAGGTAAAACACTATGGTATGCTGTGTAACAGCATAAACTATAAAAGTATGATGATGGATGTAGATAACATGACGTCATATGGTACTGTTAGAGTTTCTGGCCACATCTTCTCTACAACGGAACATCTTCCGATGCGGTGGTAGAGTCAAAAATGTCCCGTCAGAAAGCTATCCACGTGATATTATTTTGAATAAAACATTTTAGTTAAATTTTCATGCATAGCGTACGTTTTGAAGTTCGATATAAAGTAGCTGATTTGACTAGGGAGGCAAATACCTTAATGTTATTGGAGCTATTAGAAATATAATTTTGATAATGTTATATAGAGGGGCGTCGGTGGCGCGTTGTTTGTGGGTCCGGGTTCGAATCCGCACGGACGACACCATGCCATGTACCAATGAGTTTTTCTAATTTATGTACGTAATACCGACTGCTCTCAAACGGTGAAAGAAAACATCGTAAGGTAACCTGCATACGCTGAAGAATAAATTCTGAAGCGTATGTGTAGTCTACCAATCCGCATTGGACACTTGTGGTGGTCTGATGCCCATACATCCTCCCTGAGGGCAGGTCTGTGCCCTTCATTGGGACGTTTACAGGGTGTGTGGGTACAGACCATAAAACTGAACAACTTTCACTATGGAGCCAATATCAGTAAAAATTAAATATTGCTATCCTACACAAAACTGCAGTATTCCTACTCGACTCAAATGTATAGCTATTACACCTGTATAGGCTGATGATGATGATAAAGACATCATCCCCTCGAACAACTACAAAATAAATCCATAAATACGAAGTCGTATCGAAACGTATTTCATAAACTTAGGTAATTTATTCAATAATGATATACTTAACTGGCTGTCTTTAAAATGCTTCCATAATCCGTATCTCAATTCCCAATCTTCGAAGAATAGGGTAGGTTTATTCCAAATAACATGATGACTTCTTATGCAATATACGGTCAGGAGGGGAGGATTCAGTTGTGGAGCCTCTTTTGCCCTTCGCGCTACTATTTCATTCACATAGCAGTATAGTACGGATGCTTTGTGCACCCAACAGATAAGTGACATCACTGATATAACTATAGCGTGCATCCAGTACCGACAAGCCACTGATAAATTATTTCCATTGAGAGCAAAGTCCTGTATAGACATCGCTATGCATGCGGAGGCGGCAGCCGTCAGACCGCAGGGCACCTCCATTACTAAACAGCAAATTACAGAGTACAATGCTTTCAAGTTAACTAAGCTGTGACAATGTTTTTTTACTGCTGTGATAAAATATTTATGAAATTTCTCTCGATGTTGCGCTATGAACATTTTGTCGCCGCTATCGTAGGTGCCCAATTTCAGACGAACCTAAAATATGTAGATTGTTTAAAATTGTCGTAATAGTTATCCTATAATTTTTAAAACCACCGAAATGTACCGCACCTGTGAAAATTCATAGTATATTGCAGGCACTTCAAAAAAGGATCCATTGGATTTTCGATCTAAAAATCGTTGCAGAAGACGACATCCAATTAGGCTGTAAAGAGCGTTAGAAGAGCCGACTAAATTTTTCAAAATGTAATTGATCAACCCTTCATTAAAACTATCAGCGTATGTACCGACTTGGTACAACTCAGCAGCTCGATCGAGTACCAGTGAAAATTGCAAGACATCGTCGTCAGTCATAGAGACCATCGAGAACCAGTTCAGAACGGTTGTTATTATAGTCAACCGATCCCGATTGCTTGCTCTCTCAAATATACGTCGCAGACAAACCTCAAAGCCTTCTCTTAAATATTTATATGTTGTTTGTTTAGCTCCGTTTTTCAAACTGTACGCAAAATAATCCAATAACCGAGTGATAAATGGTAGCAACGTTTGTTTATCGAGAATCCAATTATAACTATTAAGAAGATCGTAAAGAACTCTCATGCGATGCCTAGCAGACGTTACATCCGTGAATAGAGCATAGTGCATATCGGTCAGCAACAAATTGAACGGGATCATTTTTCCTCTATTTAAATATATGATAACTTCTAATATTTGTCCGACGAAGCTCTCGAATGGCCATAATGCGACAGCTGTAAAGAACTGGAGAGTAATTTTCGTCGTTGCTTCGCAACATTCAGGATTCAATAGGACCATAGTGCGTTGGAAGGCATCCTCGGCTTTCAGAAATTGTCGTTTTTCAAACCAGATTCCGTATTTAGATGTTTGCTTATTTAGTTTTAATCTCATACCGAAGTAATAGACGACAGTCAACGCACAAACTAGTACTTCTCCATACACTGAAGCCTGTAAGTCTGCTCTGCTGATATTTCGCAATATGAAATCAAGCTTTTGTATGGATCTCATTTTTTTATTATTAAATGCTGGATTCAGATCCAATGGCATGTACATGTGGTGTAAAACGTCTATCTTCTCCTGAAGGTCTGTTCCTTTCAGTACCACAGTATTAGTCTTTTTGAATAATTTGGAAATCATTTTCCCCATATAGTAATGTGCACAACCCAGGTTTTGCAATACTGTACCTACAGTATGTATGGAAGTACCTTCCGCACACTGTACCTACAGTGTGTATCGTAGTAGCTTTCGAATCTTTTTTCATTGGCCTACAGCCTGGTAACTATATACTATTACTTATTCTGTGGCCTGGTGCAAGAATTTAGCCGATCGGATGCTAAAGACTTAGCACTTGGTATATAATTGCATAATTGCTTAGCACGCACTTGGGTTTTGTTTAGATTTTACATTGACATCATGATTGACATCCAAATGTGACATTGATTAAAGATAATAAAACATATATAACAAGTAGGTTGTACGGTATTGTTTAACAACAGGAAGCTAAGAGAAAGGATCTCTCTTTAAGACGATCCTTTCTCTTAGACAGGAAGCTAGAAATAGGTATTGTCATGGATATAGAATGATGAAAGAACAAAAACAATCCTCCTTACAAGCTTTGAAACACGAAAATTGGCCATGGTGGTCGGTATTGTTCAACCTTCTTTCGTATCGATGTTTCAAACTTTAGGTTTGTCCCTTTGTGTTAGAACAGAAATTAAATAAAAATCTTTTTTTTGCCGTTGGATTAGAAAAGGACAAACCAACAACGACGACCGCCAAGGAGAATTTTTTCATTTTTCACCGCTTGTAAGGCAGTCTGTATTCCAGGTAAACACAATACCTATTTCCAGCTTCCTGGTATTGTCTGATTGTATCCAGGAAGCTGGCATGGGTATGATTTTAAACTTCTTAGTACTACAAGGGTAACCTAGCTTCCTGATTGTACATCAAATAAGTTTGGGAAAATACAAAGATTATGGTATCAAAATACTAGGTACACCTTACAACTTCTTACAAACGCCCTTTCCGCTCTCATTCATTAAAAATGAATGTATTAGTCTCAGCATCGGACCGTGAAAATAGAGCTCCCATTCTGAACATTTTATTTGACGATTTGTATCGTTCTAGCGATATCTAAAACATAATGAAAGTTTTTGCGTAACATTACTTCCCGGCCTGTTCCGAGTGGCCCGGCCGCAGCGCGTTCGTGCAAAAAGAGGAGCGTGCCCGCGTGCCCGCGTGCCGGCGCGGCGCGGCGTGCCTAAACAAACACCCGTAAACAAACTGAATGATACCCACTATTACGACACCATCATACCTAGACTCAGTTGCATTTTTACATAGGAGCCAAGTACACCATTGCCCAGGGCAGCCGAATTGTAGAGGAAAAATAACACGATCGGCAATAAAAGTGTGAACATGCCTTTAGCTAACCAATAACTTGTAATTCTAGGTTCTGCGTGTAACCGAAAGCATTCTACTAGACCCTAGTCACTATTATTCGGAAAATCAATCCAAACTAACAGTGGGTAACCACCTGTGGGGGCGGCCAATTGTAAGTGAAGTGGTCCGGGCGGCAATGAACCTAAATACGCTACTGACTACATTCATTATTTTATGTATTACGTAAATAGTGTTGTTACGATTTTGTAACGTTTAATTATAATTCAAGTTTTAGTAATTAGGTCGATATAAATAAACACAAGAACAAGTAGATTCGACGAAGTCAATTATCTGCCCTAATCTTGCCAGCAGTGGTACCCATTAATAAAAATACAAAACTTATCAGTAAACTACTTTATTTTATTAAAATAGTACAAAGGAAGGTACTTGTACAAACCTAAACTATCAGTCTTCATATGATGTAAGATATAAATATAAACAATAATAATTAAAAGAAATAAATTAAAAAATGTCATTGGTGCTTCTGTATAAATTAACACTATTGAATCTTAAACGACATAGAAAAGAAAGACTATTGTTTGGTAGAAGATTTGGTGTTGTCAGCGATTGATATCTGCTGAGGAGCGTACGATGGTTGGTAGGTTTGTGCCAGATATGGGCCAGGCCCCACTTGTTCTTGGAGCTTCTCGGCCTCCTCTGGGGCCACGGGGCACATGCAGGGCACGAGCTGGACGTGCTGTAGCGAGACAGGCGTGAGGCTGGCCCCGGCCGGGACGCTTATAGGAATGGGCGCCATGCTCTGCTGCATGGGGTCAGGCTGGGTGTACTGCGGGGCTGAGTACTGGTACACCTTGCGCGGTTCGTATGGAGAGTACGAATATTGGTACCGGTACGGAGACATGTTCGGGGAGAGCGGCTGGACCCAGGATTTGGGTATGGCCGCCTGCCTGCTGGAACAAGGAAAGTTATGTTAGCAGCAGCGAGTAGATACGTGGACGTTTATAAGTATTATTTTCTACAAATACACGAAAGCACAGCTTCATTAACTATACATAGAATCAAATTTTCTCGAAGTCACAAAGAATGTTTATGTTTGATAAAACGCTTACAAAACGCAAATATCTTTTGTTCGGTGACAATACTACGATAGCTGTCGAGTCCGGCAGTGTACGGTCAGTTTAACACAGTAACCGTATATTAATTGACATTACTCAATAATTACGTACTAAATATCTTTATTCATAAGGCAATTGTAATGTGCATTATAAGTTTATGGAACACTATGAATTCACTTGCATAATTATAAAACAAACAATTTCGCTTTTGCTGTACATAATTACTATATAACGACAAAAAATTCAAACATAAAACTAAAGAAATGTGATGGTAACTTACGTCGAATCTGAGCCCCATTTCAGAAAAAACCCCTCCGATGACGCGACCAGCGCTATACTCAGCAAGAAGTGTATCTGCAAATTTAAATTTCGTTATTGTATCTTAAACGTAGGATATAATCATTTTAAACAATTAAACATCAAGCAAAATGAAAACCATCATATTATAAATGACTAATATAAATATAAAAATACCGCCATCGCTGTTAAATTATTTGTATCCAGCAGTCATTATTTAAATAAAATATTGCTGAAATAAAATTATAGCAAACGTATTACATCAAAAGTAGACGTAACATGGTCTGCAAAATAATAAAAGAAGAAAACTATTAACTATAGTGTCAGTGAAGTGGTAGAGAAAATGAAAGTTGAATCAAGTATGGAATTGTTATCGTTATACGTAACAGTAAGTAAGTTTAACATGTAAAAGTGGTTAGGTACTTTTAAAATGACCGGAATGGTGTTCTGAATTCACAAATTGTTACAATTTTATGTTACTCCTTACACACTGATTTTAGAGGACAATTTTAAAGATTTTTCAATCGATTTGAGATCGTAAAATTACGCTCCGTCACTGATATCTATAATGATTACAAATACTGTTATGAAATAGTTTGCCTAGATCCGAATGAAAATAGTGCGTATTTCCTACTATTACATGCAACATTATACTTACAAACCAATTTTATTATTTCCTTCTGTTACGTTACGCTTTGCCATTAGTCAGCATCATTAATTATTAGTACAAATCATTCGCAAAGCAAAATTTTGATTAGGTACCATCTGGTACCATGGAAAGAACGTTAGTTGACATTTCAAACATAAATGAGGTACTGAGAACCCTGAAAATACCTAAATTATTTCAATCTTTGATAGAGAAGTTCAAATTCATGGTAAACCTACAGGGTGTTAGGGTTAACAGTTGCATTACTTTAAGGGGTGATTGCATCTATACACAACAACTTTCCCTAAGAAACGAATATAGGAAACTAGCAAAAAAAATTGTTTGACTCTCGTTACTAAATGCAATCAGCTGATCGAACGTTTGTATGAAAAGTCGTTGTTTTTTCGAATCTTCCTTATGCTCCTTTAGGAAATTAGTTCAGTATCATGAGTACAATCACCCATTAAAGTAATGCAACTGTCTACCCTAACAACCTGTAGTGTAGATACATTTATCCATACATATTCGACAGTACCTATGCTCCTTATCGGGGTCGTAAAACGTCGTTAAGATTAATTGAACTATTATGACTACAATTAATTATATAATTATTTTAGCCTTTAGCCAAGAGTTTCATGGTATTATTTTCAGTTAGGTAATTAGCATGTATGTAGTAAATAAATAGCTTTAAAACCAATCTGCTATTTGAGTAGCTTTTTCGACTTTCTAAACGTAAAAGAAGAATAGTATTATTTTGACTTCAAATAGGAGATTATAATAAATAGTTAGGTACCTAAATAAAGTTATTTTCTCCTTTACCACATAACAGATAATAGTACTAGCCTTTACGTGCACCCCAGGCAAATAGACTAGGCCGATTAATCTAACTACCTAATTCAAAAAAACGAACCCAGAAAGATTAATGATAGGACGAACTGTTCCAAAATCTCAACTACTTAACGATGCATTTTGTAATTACAGAGATAAACATAGATGTCAATCATAGCCTCGTTAGCCCCTTGTAATTATAATATTTTAAAATAAAACTATGTTGGTATAACGGTACGTTTATCTTAAACCGAGAAAGTATCTACCTGTGAACGTCAAATCATAAACTAAATGAACAGAAACAATATTAAAATGATTGGTGGTAATCGTTCCATAGTTGTTTTTGCTTATACTTAGAAGAAATGACTACGTGACTAAATTAAAATAAAAGCAGATTACAAGGTTTATGTTAGACAAACACTAAATTTATAGCTTGGCAGGCTTTTCTATCGACGGGGAAGTGCTAACAACTCCTAACTTAAATTTATTTGCGAAAACGACTTATGAATGAAGTTCGATAGAGAATGAATTGCGCGTCTACTGATATTATGAATTAAGTTGAAATTCACAAAATTGACGTAGGCACCGAAGAAATATCTCCTGTGTTAAGGTCCATCACAACCTGATTATTCATTAATTTTCGCCTCCTGTAAAATTTGGTTTTTGTAAGGTAGGAGTTGTTAGCACTTCCCCGTCGATATGAAAGTATTATTGTTTGAACCATTTATAATGCCGGGTCTTATGGACTTACTTACCTATATGATTGACCTTTAGTGGTCAACATTTCATTTTAGGAAAGATACAAAATATCTAAAAGCGTTTGGATTTCTAATTCCAACCCACCTAAAATTTTAGTCATAAAAAGCTTAAGTACATTACAATTTACAGGTTTGCCATTATTTTTGAGTTAGTTTGAAAATTACGGTTACCTGCCAGCTGAATAGCTAATTCAGTAAAAATGCTTGATAAAACAAAGGCAAGGTTTGCCCATTTCGTCAAGAATTCTTAAGAAGATTTTTCTCCCCTAAAATACCGAAGCCTCGTGGGATGAATGATAGTGATTCGCCAGACACACTGGACGGGACGGACATTATAAAGTAATTTGTGACGGTGCGTGGATAATCGTTAAATGGAACATGCTAGCCATTCACTCAAAATATATTAATAATAATATATTTCATTTAATTTCATTGCGTCACGTTAAATTTCTACGTCCTCGTAGGTCATTGCACTTTAATTGTTGAGTTGGTCTTTATCGTCGTAAAGTTTCTTTGTAAGTAATTTACCTATGTATAGGTATTAAAATAAATATAAAATCTTTGTAATTATTATCCTTATGAGACCAGGTAAATAGAAGTGCCAACATAAAATTGAAACAAGTTTACATTAAAAATAAACACGTTCATTTTACTAACTCTCCCCATTTGATAAATAAATATCTCTGTTATGTATTCTAAAATCTTTTAAATAGTTTCAATCGAATACTTTTTCCAATGAACCGTGTTTTCTCGGAGGCGGATCGAACGAAGTGCACAACAATTTCTATGTATCGGTGGCTGTCACAATAAAGATGTCAATAGACCACGAACGCCTGGTTGCACCGCAGGATGACTTGCATCGGTGCATGCACGGTTCCCGTCAGAGCCCATTGATCATTCTATTATCGACATTTAAATTGAAATTCAAACAACCGATAATCACGGAATTCAAGCAACAAAAACGTGATAAACTTAGGAGAAATTGATAGATAATAATAATTAAAGCTACTTATGTATGTTGTAGCTTATTCGTTATTTTATTACCTATCTGATACGTTAAATTTAACAAAAGATTAAGGGCCTTTTTCACCACATCCAAATAAGTTCTTGTTAGCTTATCCGACAGCTCATTTTGACATATTCTTCAATATGAGCTGTCGGATAAGCTATCAAGAACTTATTCGGAAGTGGAGAAACAAGCTCTAAATATTCAAGTGCTGAAAAGAAAAGGTCTACAATCGACATACGCGACACTGAACAATTATAGGTACACGTAAATTTGAAATAACGACTGCGGAAACAATAATTCAAATTTTAAAATAAATAAACATAGCAATTAGGAAGGGAACTTTAACGTTAGTCTGAGTGCAACTTACCATTTTATTAGCATCCGGATACATCGCACAAAGTAAAGTGGAACTAGAACAACAAGGAGAACGTTCACCCCTTCCGAGCCCTGACTGGATACTACTGCTTGTGGCCGAATGAAGGATTAAGGAGCCCTCACACAAAAAAGAGACCTTGTTATTCGGGATCGAAGATGCGCGCACCCACTCCGGCCGCGGAATGACCGATCCCGGGAGACCATCCGTTTTTTATACACGGGTTTCAGAAGCATTCCTTCCTTAAAAGCCGGTCTCCGACCCCAACACGAGGTATAATAATAATCTTATTAACTTATCTACACTTTTATCTTTACTTAGAACGTACCGTTATATTAGCCCGTTTTTTAAAGGAGTTTCAAAGACTATGGCCACTTAAGATAATTTCACACTTTTTTTTGGGAGCGGCTAAGTGTTTTGACATGAGTTTTTTGGGGGAAGGTGGATCGGCTGTAAGAGACGGCCGGCGCTCGCGGTCCGTTGGTTCCGTAACAGCAGGGGAAGGATGCGATGACGCTGAACCTCGTGTCGAATCACCGGGACATGTCTATAACCGCCGCGCTGGCCGCTGCGCGCTGGTCCGACCAACGCCCGTGACTTGCTCTGCTACTCGATGCGTGAAATACTAAATAGGGGACTCGACACTTACAATAGTTAAAATACACAATACGCCTCTCAAAATTGTTGTTAATTTACTATACAAATAATAGTCTAATATAAATGGAGATGGGACTGTTAGGTATCTACTGCATTACCAATTATGCATATGTTCACGACTATATTCCCCGAGGGGGTATTCCGAAACCTCAGAACCATCCACGTTTCACTAGTAGTACCGAAACTCTGATTAATGTGTCGGGGAGTGAGTCCGTCGGTCGTCACTTGTCGACAATGGGTACAATACATGGCTCGAAATTGAAGCAGGTTTCCTCATGATGTTTTCCTTCACCGAAAAGCCAGCCAATCGTACATACATTCCGATAAACTCATTGGTACGAGTCGGCCTGGACAGGGATCGAACAATCGCCACGGCAGGCAAGGTTAATCGCCACTGGAACACCACGGCATATTACATATTAATCATATACAGGGTGTAAGTGACAGCCTAGCAACTGAACTAGTACTGAAACGGTGAACTCGGACCATAAAACTGAACAACTTTCACTATAGAGCCTATCTCAGGAAACGCGAAAGAAAACAGCTGTCCCACACAAAACTGCTGCACCTACCCGACTCAAATATATGGGACAGCAGATTTTTTATCAGAGTTCATCGTTTCAGAATTTGCTAGGCTGTCACTTACACCCTGTACACCAATTAATCATAGTTAAATCCAACATTGTACCATACCGTATCATATACATAGCCGATACATAAAGCCAATATTCTAGAATTAAGAGTACTTTCCTAAACAAACGAGGCCCGCGTCGACTCCAGAAACCAGAAAGAAACCTATTAATTTTATCTCAAAAATCGAGCACCACTAAGTGCCAGCGACATTCTACGAACCATACCATACTTTCCACGTCAAAGGTACAGTTATGTTGGATAGATAATAAATTTATTGATTATAAATCGTTGAAGGGCCCAAGCTTTCGGTCAAACAAGATACTTTTACGACTGGACGTCGCTTACATAATGTTATCGAAGGTAATGGATGAGGGCTGGAGTTAACGAGACGTCTTGAAAGCAGTAAACCATTAGTTAGTGCGCTTTTATTGTTATTGCCAGTGGCCTTTGTACTGCCTACAAGTTATTTGTAAGTACATTGATTTATTGCTGAGCAAATGGAAGGATTTACTTGACTTGGTTTTAAACTCAGATCTCCAGTGATTTCTTTCCAGACCAAGAGTTTTTTTTTATTTTACGAAATTTCTGCAATATTAGGACACGCGTTTTTCAAAAATAGCACATTAGACAATTTTGAGGAAGTTTAGAATTGTACAGTATGCTGTACGGTCGCCATCAGATATATCGTAGCATACAAGGTGTTCAAATATTTCTGAGCAGTGCTAATTTTCAATATATTCTTTACAGTAAATGTTACCAATTATATCTAAACATGTATTTTGTCATAAATATCTGAACAGCAAATTTTCAATAATGTCTTACAATGTTATTTAAAATTGAAATGTACTTTCCTAAACTGCTCAGATGTTATTGATCACCTTGACTGCGTAGATTTGATGTTCTAGGCGTTCAGATATTTTTGATTGGTTATGTGTAAAGAAATTATTGAAAATTACAACTGCTTAGAAATATTTGAACACCTTGTTTGCTATGATATATCTGATGGCGACTGTAATGCCTACACGACTTAAACGTATGAAACAGCTGGTTTTTTTTCGGACAGGTTTGCTCCTATAGTAAAAGTTGTTCAGGTTGATGGGTAGAGTAACTACGTGATTTAAAGGTTTGCCTTTAGTTAGTTTACTTACTGTATTATAGCGTTGATATCTAAGCCACGGTTTATTGCCAACACTACTCTAGTAAGACTTAAATAAACTCTTAAATTGCTCCAATATAATTATACCTAAATAACGAAACGTGTTTGTCATGATCATAGCATAGATCATTGAAATAAATCCTTAGAAGTGTTATAATGCCTAAATTCTAAAATGTAGACAGTTTGATTATTAATTGTACTCATGATATTGAACAACTTGCCCCTAGGAACCTGTAGGAAATTTCCAAAAAATAAACTTTTCAGCTGATTGCATTTATTTTTGCTATAGGTTTATATTCCTATAGGTTCGTTGGGAAAAGTTGTTTAGTATCATAAGTACAATCACCTATTAAAGAATTTAATGCAACTATCTACACTAACATCCTGTATAAAGTGCAGGGCCTTCTGTTCATTGAAGGTTCCAGGATATTTATTTATTACATTAAACCTTTTATACGTATAATATATGTATCAAATAGTAATAGGTATAATTAATTAATGATTCTGAGTCTTCTGACTGACAGATTTAGTTTCATAGGCGCAATAATGAAATGGAACAATAATTTTAGTGTTTGTACACATTTAGGCCAGACAATAATAAAATAAAATAGTGCAATAAAACAGAAAAAAACTGTAGTCTTCTAGAATCCGAATAAAACGGCAAAGTAAAGAAAATTAGTAATGTTAATGATTGGTCAAGAACGAGTAACCTCTAACAAAACTAAAAAGCTGCTGCGAAAAATTTAATAAATCCACATACTTATTTTACTAAAACTTTTAAAAGTAGTTATTCATCATCAAAGTTGAACCTTCTCATGCCGTCGAACCGAAATCCGTACGCGGCTGCATTCTTCACGTCGACCAGCGCCGGGTTGCGGTGCTTGTAGAAACTGCCGTGGCCATGCGCAGGCCTCGACGACCCGTTCGGAATCCCGTGAGCTTCTCGAGGATAGAACGCCTCAAACGTACCGCCAGATGGCAGCACGCTCTTCAGATCGTCGTCCTCCGGGTCGTATGGACGCGGACGGCATAGAGATGGCGACACTATCGCGAACAAGCACAACACGCAGACTAGAGTCCGCATCTGTAACGGTAACACTTTTCATACCTACAAAACTATTGACTTCGATAACTCTAAAAATTAATTAAAAACTTACGTACTGTAATGGTCTGTGATGCACCGTTTGTATCTGGTTGCGTAAACGAGATGTCGGAGCACAAAGGAACCGTGTACGGAGAGTAGTGGCCTGACTGCGGTGGGCAGTCGGTCACCTTGACGGCGAACACATGCTAAAATACGAGCGATGTGACGGCCAGCGGCAGCGTCCGAGTGTTCCGCAACAACACTTTCCCTTCGCGTGTTTACCGCGGCTCCAGCTTACGTTACTTGTTCTGCTACCTACTTAATTGACGCGTATTGGTGTCATATTGCTTGGCAAAATTTAGAGTTTCTCAAAATAACGTAACTTTAACATTATTTCTCAATCAGTATACAATGTTAGAAATAAGATTAACATAGTAAAATAACTACACATATATCATTCCATATCTCATTTTTAATGATAATAAAATCCCTTCAAAAACTAATAAGTATTCTTTTAGACGAAACCAAACTTTTTAAGACAATAATTTTGTTACACTCCAATTTTACAAAGGGGCCAATTCTGTAAATTGATAATTAGTTACATGATTTTATTGTAAGAAATGAACAGTGATAATATTACTGAAAATTTACAGAACTGTAAGTAGATAATATTATCACACACAAGACTTACAACACACATAATTAGGTCAAATTTCGTTGAAGTAACGATTACAATTTGAAGTAACAAAGGATGTGCAACTAATTTATATTACATTCCTGTAGATCTATTAAAATTATACTTGGACACAATATATTTACAAATTTAAATTGCATAAGCCAAGAGTTTGTAATAGCTATGTCAGAATCTACGACACATCCGTGGATACTGATTATTATATTAAGATTATGCGCCATTTTCAAGAAGTTTTAAAATACTCAAGAATTATTAGCAATTATGAAACATTTCCAATGTACACCAAAACAACTTCAAAAGTAAATGGCAAACTTTGTAAAATATAGATTTGTTCAAAATTAATTACAATTGGAATTTCGCTAAAGTTCCATTGACTTTTGCTGTTGACCTTACCTACCTACCTAATCGTATTGCAAGAAATTCTTCTGAATACTTCTGTTAACAAAATAACTGCTGCATTTGGTGCAAAGATTTCGTTAAGTTAAAAAGAATGTCACTCATGTTGAATTATTTTTTATATAAATCTTTTTTTTTCTTGATAAGACCTATCAATTAATCGAAACATTATCGAAATTCTTGCATTGATTCCCGAAATCAGGGGCAAACATCCGTTGTTGACTTTCTCTTAATAGGTACCATATACTTCGTATTTAAACGTGTATAATGACATCATAATTACCTTTATAATAAAACGTGTTTATCCATTGACTAAGCTCAAACAAACCAATGTATTCCTTTGAAATAACTTTAAAGAAATTATGAATTTAAATACTGTTACTATTTTCTACAGGCACATACTATTTTTGTGAGGGCGTTACTTGAAAACATTTTCACTAAATCAGTTATAAGTATGCTTCAATTTCAAATAAATTATGTTTTAGTGGTAAAGACTAAACCTACCGAAGCAAATTATGTTTCGTAAAAGCTGATTAAACTACGCAGGTTTGTAATTGTAACAAAGAAGGAAGTTGAACAGAAACGGACAAATCCAAAACTGGGTAGAAATATTTACCTAATAAGCATAAGTACTATAAATCTAATTAATAAGTCTACTTAGTTGCTTACTAATCATTGCATAGTTAGTTTTCAGTGACCTTCCAATTGGTGGTTTAGAATATACCGAGCCTACAGTGCTGCCCTCAAGTGTTCTCATTTCTTTCTTTCTAAACAATTCCGAATTAAATACGATTAAGAGCAGCACTGAAGGCTCGGTGCCCCCACAACAATACCTTGCAATGATTTGTAATACAGGTGGTCTTCATGTAGGTACTTTATTTATAATATTTTTTTTATGATAGAGAATCATTAAAAATTTCCATTTTAACAACTATGTACGACCAAACATAAAATATTTCTTAGCATAAATGATAATACTACTTTGTTATTCATTCATAAAATTAAAAACTTTGCACTTGAAACTATAAGTTTTAACATTTCGACTGATATATTAAATTGGGCAATGTTCTTTATTGGTGTTTTTCATAATATGTTTCCGATGACTATTATATAGGTACATAAATAGTGATACAAATAGAAACCTACATCTCACTTACTATAAACATGAATTGTCCATGGAGTAGAACGGGGTTTTATTTCATTTTTAACTGGAATATAATGTTTTTACACATTTCCGAATGGTATCGTGAATTCCATTCGTGAAACATATTAATTGTGAATACCATTCACATTCAACATGTTTTACAAGTAAATATTTTAATTGTACATACTTATGTAAAGTAAATATTTCATTAGGTACAGCCACCATCAGATTCAGATACCATAGCAAACAAGGTGATCAAATATTTCTAAGCAGTTCTAAATTTCAATAATTTCTATACACATAACCAATCAAAATATCTGAACGCCTAGAACCTCAAATTTATCTACGCAGCCAGGGTGATCATAAACATCTGAGCAGTTTAGGAAAAAACACCTTACTTCATTGTTTTAAATTTAAATTTCAAAGTAAATTTCGATTTAGATTTCAAGTTCATAGTAAAGAAATAATTGAAAATAATTTGTTCCGATATTTATGACAAAATACATGTTTAAATATAATTGGTAACATTTACTATAAAGAATTTATTGAAAATTAGCACTGCACAGAAATATTTGAATACCTTGTATGCTACGATATATCTGATGGCGACTGTACACATTTGACTTACAGTGTATTTTTCATTGGAATCACATACAAATTTTAATAAAATACTTTTCGCGCTTAGAATCAACATAGCATATGTCGAATTTTTCTTAAATGTTTAATTTAACGTGTAAATTGTGGTTCGAAAACTTTATTACCATACATGAAATAAAATAAATTTTTGTAATACCTATAAATATAGGACGATTAAGAATTGTAGACATCAAAGATTAGTGGTTAAATCAATCACGATCAACATTAATTATTAAGGCATTTTATCTGCCCCTCTTCTCGTTGGAGAGAGAAAAAAAGGAAATATTGCCATCTCCTATTGGGAGAGAAAAACGGTTGATTTTAAAGCAGCCTACTCGAAAGAACTCGCAGTTGGAACTATATCTGTGGAAGTCTCCGAGTGTTGATGGCATCTACGAGGAATCGACTTTCCGGGAAAATCTGTATTTTTCTGAAATAGCTTGGAGAAACTCTAAGGGTTGAACCTCATCTGGTAGGATGTAATCGAATTTTTTGACACTCCATCCTTTTCTGTCGCTCAGGAACGTCATTTCCTAGAGCGAGAAAGATAGCGGGAATGCGATCGCACGCGGTAGGACCGTCGGTGCTGCGACCTTTCTGGCTCTAGCCAATGAAGTTCCTGAGAGACAGAAAAAGATAGAGCGTGCAAAAAATGTGATTCCGTGCAGAGGCTTCAACCCTTACTACCTCCAAGTTTGGTCGCTCTACTCCATTTGGAACTAAACGTACGATTGCTATCATATCTCTTATAAAAGTCAGTGGTAATCGAGCTTCTACATCTTGTTTTAGCCACCAGAGGTTGGCTTGATCAGGTTTTAACCGCAATAAAGTGGTTAACCTAGTTCTAACCAACAGTAGTCGGCTAAACCTACTTCTAGCTGGCTAAACCTTGGCGTAGACGCAGTTCGGGTTTTAGACAATACACTTGCAACGATACATAATGCAAGTAAGAAACTTGCTCTAAAGGGCTGCATTAAAAAAGGACATTAGGCAAGAGTGGTTCAAGAGCCCCCTGTATAAGGCTGCCTGTCCGCTGAAGACGAGCGAGGCTGTGGAGAGGAGAAACGAGGAAATATTAACCAATAGGATTGCATGAGATAAAATTGCGGAGATTTAATGCAATCTTATTTGTTAATATTTCCTCGTTTCTCCGCTCCGCAGCCTCACTCCGCTTCAGTGGACAGTCATCCTTAGTGGCATACTATGTTTAAAAGGGGGTTAAATTTTTTTTTAAAA
The DNA here is from genome assembly GCA_963924505.1 of Agonopterix alstromeriana. Classification (NCBI taxonomy): domain Eukaryota; kingdom Metazoa; phylum Arthropoda; class Insecta; order Lepidoptera; family Depressariidae; genus Agonopterix; species Agonopterix alstromeriana. The sequence goes on from OZ004661.1 coordinate 18,311,724, forward strand.
TGTGGCACCAATATCTCTTCGAGAGAGAAAAAGATACAGGATGTTATATTCAGCGGGTTTTCATACTAATGTTAGTATTATTGTTTTATTTTTATTTTAAAGCATAATCATATTTAGCACTAATTCATATCGTTCACTCTTCGTTCACTCAAAACGAGAAAATCGTTATTCCATCCTGATTGCCTTCATAGTAAACGTGAGCCTTATTACTTTTGCATGCTTTTGGACCATAATGTTAAAATAACTATTCCCTAAAACGACTACGTCGAAATAAAACATCCTGTATCTTTTTTATCTCGATAATATTTTGATGCCCCTTGTGTACCATGTACGTTTGGGTATCCTCTAACTGTCCCTGCCTGTGTCATAGCGGGGGGCACTTAGACCAGTGACCATAAAATTTTTGCCCAGTGTCCTTTAGTAAAAAAGAACGTAGTTCATTATTTTTCTGAGAAAAGTACGCACCGCGTACGTACACGCTCTGGTCACTTGTCAAACAAATCTTATCTGGGGAAACACCGCGGGAAATAAGGGAAATACATAATAGTATTTAAATTAAGTTTAAAATTAGGCCACCAGCTGAATACCTACTAAGTAAGCTAAGCTAGACCCGCTACACCACATAAATAAAGCATTCGAGCCCTGGACGCCACTTAAAATTATAAAAACAACCGCACTTTCAAGGTACTATAATGATAAAATAAATATTAGTACTAAGATATAGTCTATTTGTTCAGAGTGATTATCTTTTAACAGCGAAACATGTGCTCAAAGATATCTTCAAAATGTAGTTTGGGTAAAAAATTTTTGGAAAATAAACAAAATTATATTCTACTGGCCGAGCGTCATCTTACGTCTCAAAAGAAAACTCGAGATACGCTCTGGCGAATTTAAAGTTACAAAGACGGAGGCGCATCTCTATTTTTCTCGTTTTGTAAGGGAGCGATACTGGAAAAAGACTAATTAATCGTAAGCGAAAATTCTTGGTCAAAGCAATTTGTGCTAACGAAAGTGTACTATTCATGGATAAGACACTTTCCAGTCTATCTCTGATAGTATTGTATATTTGGAAAAATAAATGTTATTTCCGAGTGTTATTAAAATCTTTTGCGGATAAATAATACGCAAAATATGTTCATACAAATTATACGAAAAAGGAATTTCGGGATTCCATCCATGTTCAGAATTTAATTCATTCACCCAAAATAGACGCTCGACTAAATCCAATCGCTGTTTATGATACATTATTCAATTCCATGACATCAATAAAAAAAGTGATTACTAACGTTTAGATTCAGCTATAGAGGTCGCTCAAAAAGATATAACTAACATTGCAATTCCATAATATGTATTAAACACGTACACCATTCAAGCAACACTAGACGATCAATAAAAGCAATAAATATTAATTGATTGATTGAATAATGCCGGATAGTTGTTAAGCAATAAAGCACGCTAGTTGATTAAATTGAACAGAAAAAAGAACATTACATAGGCGCGCTTTCCCGTGCGCATCGTCATATGCAATCTAAGTATGCAAGTCATATGCACAGAAAAGAGAACCAATAGAAATAGCTTGAGGACGGAGGAGAAAACGAGCTTGACCAAAAAACTACTCGAATTAAATTCAACCTTAGCTTCATAAATCTTATGACTGAATATTCATTAAATTGTCATAGTGACTTATGAGTTATTTACCTTTTTGTCGAACGAAAGATGTGTGTAAAGTTGGCGTCGTTTTATACTTTCGCGGCCACTGATCGACGTACTGAAATTTAGATGAGGATACTAAAGCAAACAAACTTACTATGGAGCACATATATCTAACTAATTTGACGCCAACTTTGACGCCAATGGTCCATATAAAGTTACAAAAACTCCTTTATGAGAAGATAAGACTACACAACCATATTTGTGGCACGCGGGTTCAATCTGCATACTACTTATATTAAGGCGAAGCCAGGCTCTGTTCTGTGGTTATAAGCTTCATATGACGGCGGCAGAGCAATATACCATAAAATTAATGTATGTCTGTCCATTTGTTTATGCGTTCCTATACCGTTAGTCATATTAGGATGAAACTTTGGTGGGTTTTTGTGCGCATGCCCGCGAGGGTCTGGTCAAAACGAGAAGCCGCATTACAACGCATGCCGGCACAACTGATGGTATATAAAAGCGAAAAGTATGACCGAATCCCGCCATCCTATTTCCAACTTAAATCCATACAAAAAGCAACGTTTCTAAACCAATATTGCGTGATGTCGGACAACGAATACCCGTTTTGTTAAAATTTTTATAACTATAGTTTTGAAAGTGAAGTTGATAAACTGTCGGTTTTGTAAGGAGATGATCCGACCATCAAACTGAACAACTATCTACAGGAAGTTAGGGTAAACAGTTGTATTACTTTAAGTGTAAGGGTGATTGTACCTGTAATACTGAAGAACTTCCCCTAAAAACCTATAGGCAATTAGGCAATAAAATGTCTTATTTCCATACTAAATGCAATCAGCTGATACAACGTTATTTATGAAAATATTGAAATGTTTTCTTGCAAATTTCTCGTTGCTCCTTCGGGAAAGTTGTTCAGTATCCTCAGTACAATCTGTCATTAAAGTAATGCAAATGTCTACCGTAACACTCTGTATAGGACTAACACCGAACAGAACCGGGAAATATTTTCGTGATTTAGATGTTAGTCTAGTCTGATCGTTCCCTTAAAAATCCGTCAGCAAATTAAGAAAGACCCTGTATTTTTTGACACGGACAAATTAAACTTAACACGCGAAAACTAAATAAATAAAACAATGTTATCGCTAATAACCTCTAGCTTAAACAATTATCTTGATTATGAATGTTTATTATTATCGTTTCAATACTCATATATCATAATCAGAAACTATATGGGATAATTAAATTGGAAGAGGACAATTAATTAACTTTATGGACTTTGTAATTAATTGGTAATGTAAAGAATTAAGGAGCAAATATAAATATAATTAAAATATTAAAAATCACATTAAGAGAGATCCTTACTACAAGACGATTGGTCCTACTTGACAATATTTTAAGTCAAAACAAATAGAAATGTTGATACCTTAGAACCTTGTAACAACAAAGTATTGCAGTTAGTTAAGGTTGACTGTACATAATTTATATTCCAACAATCATATTCTTTCAGACAGTATGTATAAAAATTTTTTCTAATGTTCTTATGGTGGGATTACCTTTATAAGAAATTCGTTGTCAACACTATTCTCGTCCAGTTTAACTCGGTACCAGAGCGAATTAGAAAAAGCCCGAACCCGGTCAATATAAACACATGTAAACGTTTTAAAGCTTTTGTTAAGTGTTAGGTCAAACCTTATCGAAATAATGAATACGATAAGCGGAGGAACATGTGACAAAAAACAGTTTTGCCAGACAACAAACTAATGTCCATTTGTGACTGTGACTCAAGCTTTCATTTCGTAAGTGTAATAAATAACTTTGAAAACAGCAGGACGAATGCATTCACGGAAATATCTACGTAAATAAATCTGCTAGGGAACATGTCGTTCGACTTGTAGACCAACAGGTTGCACTTTGATTTTGATGCGCATGCGGCATGATAAAAGCTACGACGGCCCGGTAGCTCAGTCGGTAGTGAACCTGCTTGCTGTGCCGAGGGTCGTGGGTTCGGATCCCTTAAGGAACAAATATTTGTATGATGAATATGAATATTTGTACCAGAGTCATGGACGTTTGTATCTATACATGTATTATTTATCGTTGTCTAGTCATCATAATACAAGTTCAGGCTAGATTCTGGTACTTTAAATGTGACTAGATAATTTGTGTGACAATGTCCAAGATATTTTATATTTTTATTGTATATGCCTAGCGTCTTGCGTACTGTCGGTTACATCGAACATTGTGCGTCAAAACGAGCGTGCAAGCCTTTTCAGTAAGTCTAAAATACGAATTATCACATTTTGGTCGTAACATGAATCTTCAGAGGATGAATTTGATAGTTTTTAAATCAGTCGATAATCTCGTTTCAGGCTTTTGGAGTAAGTAACTTGAACCTATTTCAAAACGTCGCGCAAATTAAAATTTATCTGCAATCTATACTTATAAAACAGTTTTGTGACTAACTGACTGACAGACAACGCACAGCCTAAACCGCTGAAGATAGAAATATGAATTTTGGGATATAGATTCTACGGAGGAAGCATAGCATTTTACAACATAGTGGTTGCGCTCAGCGGTCGCGGTGGGTCTATTTTCGAGCGGTGTGCGGGGGACAGGGCACCGGAAAAGTCGGTACCGCGCGCAGGTAAGTCGGTACTGGAACACGCTCCCCCCGGCACGATTGACCGGTCGCTACCGCCGTGCGCAACCACTAGTTTCATAACACTATGATGTAGGGGTGCATTATAAAAGGATTTTTCGATAATCTAATTTCCCGCGGACGAAGTTGTGGGAAAAAGCTAGTTTATACGACTGACATATACTCTAGCGATAGACAAGCCCTTTCATAGAAACAACATGTTCCACTGGAATACGGTACCCGCACCGCATTGATGTTCCCGAGTTCACTTCGTTACTATGGCAATGACAGACTGCAAGGTGTCATTTTGTGTGACATGTTGTTTGTTTAAACGTACTTGTCTATCGCTATAGTATATATCAGTGGTTTATACATAGTTTTTTTCACATAAAATTATATCTCATCTATAATTTAAACGGAAAACGTAAACTCGAAGTAGTTTTTTTCATATTTTTTTTGTGAATGCGTCAATGAATGGTTCAAGTTCATTTACTCGCAGAGGAAGAACTAAGTATGTTTTGGGCTCATCTGTTAACGTAAATGTTGTACATGATAAAGAGCGTAAGCGACGGGTGTCATATGTCAAGACTAAGACCACATAAGTCACATTATAATGTGAATAAACGCATCAGGACATGGAACGAAGTAATAGATGTTTCATTTCCTAGAGTAACTGATCATTTACAAACATTTAAATTAAACTGAGGTCATTAAAAAATTGTAGTCGAAATTCTTAAAAACCTTTACATGGAACCTCACACCTAATTTATAGACTTTGTATTGATTTATGTTCTAAAGTATTTCTGTTTTAATTTCAATCGATTCAAGTCAGTTCATTATTATTTATATTCTAATCTAAAATAAACAAAAACAAATTGTGATAGTTTTTTGTAACAATAGTAAATGCAGTTGTTTGGCTCCTATAATTTGGAACAGATCACTTATGATTATATCTTGTTGTGTTCAAACACTTTGGTCACTGAAAGAAATACACTTCACCCGCTTTGCGGAATTCCGTTAAATATAAATGTAAACTTAAAAATAAAGTAAACCAATAATAACTAAATGTCCACATTATTTTGAGACAATTATACATACTACAACAATACATACCTAACTTTATATCGATACTCTAGCGCACAAAACAACAAACTACATTTTTCACGAGTTACATTATCACAATAAATACTACCTATGTTTATTCTCAGCCCATGGACGTCCACTGCTGGACATAGGCCTCCCCCAAGAATCGGCACAAAGACCAATCCTGCGCTACCCTCATCCGCCTTGTGGAGGTTGCCACGATGTACATTCCAGTACAAGAACTCTTCGGCCCCATCTGACATCGGTTCTGCGAGCAATGTGCCAGCCCATTGCCACTTTAGTTTAGCAATTCTTTAGGCTATGTCAGCTTCTCTGGTTCTTCTGCGGATCTCTTCATTTCAGATTCGATTTCGCAGGGAAACTCTGAGCATAGCCCTCTCCATTGCACTGTGAGCGAAAACGTCTCTGTTCCATATGTCATCACGTGCAACTGATCAATGACTTTTGATTTGAGATATCAGGTATTTGAGACGTGAAGATACTACTCGTATGAAGCATCCCGCTCGCGGCACAGCCGAGTTGGATTCGACGTTTGATCTCTTTCGCGAAGTTGGACCTACTGAACTGGATGGTTTGTCCCAGGTAAACATAATAGTCAACAACCTTGAGCGCAGAGTTTTCGATCTTTACGGGAATGGGAGAATTCTCAGGTCAATAAACATATTTTTTTGCAAAAATTTTATCTTTCCACATATCAATTCTATGGTGCAACAAATAGGACTTTTTGGGTAGAAGGAGATTGAGTTATGGCTCTCCGATGAGCACAAATGATAGAGGAGATACATTGACTCCATTTTGAATTTAAATGTTAAAAACCGATTCCATTTTTCTTTATTTGTGTGCTAGGGTATCGATATATACCCGAAAATTTGATCAAATCCTACTCTTATAAGACATCAGTCCACTTTTATTTTATTTGTAATTAAATTTTTTTCACTTTTATAGAGAACCTCATTTAAAGATCAATTTCATTTTAACAGTCCTTAAATTACGGAGCCAATATAAAATGAATCATATTAGTATTGCTTAAATTAAAATCATTGATTGTACATCTGGGCCGTTCGGCTCAAATGTTGAGAATATCTCAGCCCGTCTCAACCGACACGCGCCTCTCTAGCGTGGGTGTGACGCGTCTAGCACTATGTGATCGATCACACATCGAGTCCGGGTACTATTACACACTGTACAAGTAGCTCTCGAGCTTGGTTTTGGGCGAGGGCTGGGTGAAGGGAGAGAACCAGAAGATGGAGAACCTGCCGAACACCGACTGTATGCTCTTCCACCGAGACTTGCGCACCCACCGCGCCTGCTCTTTCTTCAGTTGCTCGATACCCTGGAATTAATTAAATTAAATTATTTCATACTTTTGAATGATTGGCTTGATTGATCACTAAGTACAGAACAGGGATGCAATCGCGGTAAATATTCGGTGATTGAACCATGACTGGACTACGTACGAACCATAACTTTTGACACATTTGGTATTGCGCTAATCGCGGTACAGCTCACGACAGCGGTTATATCCGTTTTGACAGATCGCTCAAACGTTAAAGGCTGTCAGTTACATAGAGTTTAGCGCGATGCGGAATTCAGCATTGTTGAATAGTAATTGGATTGCAATGTGATTGGAACTGAAATTTGATAAGAATAGAATTTCGATGTTTTAAACTACAGCAATCGTCTCCAGTTTTAGAACAAAGCCAATGCCGTATAAGCTTAAATTACCTAATCTCGTTGGATATTTTTGGCGTTTCGTATCCAAAAAGTGACAACGGGACCCTATTACAAGTCAGTCTGTCCTAACTTTAAATGGCTGTATATTTTTAATCGTTAGTCGACGTAACCACTTTTTTTTAATACGGCCACTGATCAAGAAATGTCACTTCATATAAATTGTATGCAATTGTATGAATATCGCTATCTCATATGCGGACTAATTAATGTGGAGGAAGCTAGAGAGGTTTGTCAGGATCGTAGCAGGTGGCGTTCCGTGGTCTCCGCCTACCCTACCTACGTGAGAATATGTATGCATGCATATGCGGTTACACTAACATTCTGTCTACTAGCGAAAGCGAAATTTCTTGGATTGACCAAGGTGTGTTTAGAAATATTGACTTTAAAAATTAAATGTATATTTTATGATAGCGACTGTAACAGCATACCGTCTCATCGTTCCATATAGCATGCAGCTGAGTGCCTAGCATGACCGCAGTGAAGATGGCGAACAAGAGAGCCTCGGCGATGAGGAAGAGCAGCAGCACGACGGTGGCGGGCGGCGAGTACGTGCTGCAGTCGCGCCACTCGTGCCGGATGCACGTCACAAACTGGTACACCGACAGCGTCAGCGAGTGGATCGACATCGCCGCTATGTAGAACTGTGGGCAGGCATTGCGTGGGGTTTATTACTGTGGTACTGGTGCTGGTGTTGAAAAGGCGAGACAGAGGTGACAGAATTCGGTACAGTACCCGGCGAACAACTTGAAAAATGAGCGGTGGCGAGGAGTATGCGCAGTAGCGCTTTCGCCTAAAAACTTTATTCTGCGCAGTCAAACTCTCGCGCTAGATGTTTTCTGGCCATTATAAGACCGTATTTTTTTGTTGTTGTACTGAATCGAAAACCATTTCTACATCAATAATTATCTCAATAAAATATTATCTTTGTTAGAGATTATAAAATGAAAGGATTACATAATTTTTAATACAACCTGTTAATGAATAAGCGCAAAACCTCATACACCCCAACTGATTTATAACAAAATAATATATTACTATATACATTGAAACAATAATTTCGATATTTTGATTGTTAAAATTTTAAGTTATTCGCATTTTAAGTTTTGAGGCAAAAATTATTTGTTATCATTTCAGCAATGAATGAAAGCGCTAACGTGCTCATGGATACATTTTAAGAATCTTGTTTTGGTAGTAAGAAGGGTGAAAGTGCCCAAGCGGTGGGTTGAGATCGAGTTCAGAAAATTTTAAATTTTACAAACAAATTATTTAATATTTTGAAAAAAAATTTGCTATTTTGAAACCATGATAATTCGATTCTGTTCTCGATTCTAAACAAACTACTTTCTAGTTTTGCGTTATTTCATTAACACGTTGTATAAGGAAGTAATGGATATCAGTTTCCTAGATAGAAAAAAACACAAAATTATCTGCTGCCTGCCTCTGAGCATTGGGCTCTTGACACGGAGGTCGTGGGTTCGATTCCCCCGGGGGACACCTAGTGATATGTCACTTTGTGCATTTTTCCCTTGTTTTCCCCCAGTTGGTTAGAATATTGCAGGCTGAATCACCTGATTGTGTGCTGCGGATGGCACGTTAAGCTGTTGGTCTCGGCTACTATCTCTGGTGGTAGTAGACTTTACATAAAAACCACGTCAGAGGCCGTAAGGCGGTCTGAAAAAACTCTCACACTAGGGCTTGCCCACACTATAAGAAGAAGAAGTAAGGTGTACTTACAGTAAACAAGACGAAGTACTTCTGATTGTTCTCGCCGACGCAATTATTGACCCAAGGACAGTGGTGGTCCATCTTCCTGATGCACCTCTGGCACACGGAGCAGTGGTGCGCGCGCTCGGGCTTGATGCTGCAGCACTTGGTGCACTTGAAGATCACCTGCCCTTCGCGGAAGCTCATCTGCTTTATCATCTCCTTTGTAGCATTGCCTTTCGGTACGGCACCCTACAAAACAACAATTATCTTCGTCTTTATAAAACACTAGCTTTTCTAAAAATCCTTCCTTCTTGAAAAATACACAAGGAACAATATAAATATGATTATAATAATATTACTGTGGTACAAATAAACGTGGTATAAAATGTTATAAGATATAAGAATAAACTAAGAATAAGCAAAATGTCTACTAATAAACCCGGAATAACTTAAACCTAGTATAAAGTCGGCGTAACTGTTCTGTATCATAGACAAATTTCGGTTTTTCTCTCAAGTTTACCTATGAACCGCGTATCCCACCAACGTAGTTACGAGTTTATAAGTAAGAAATTATGATCTCCTTATTCTTAGCTTATTCTAGTCATAACTATTCCTAATATAAGTTAAGTTAAGTTTTTATAGACTGGTTTACTTTGATCTAAGAATATTAAGATATTATACTAACTGGATCAGTAAACATAGTCCTGAGATGCGAGGCGAATGCGAGGAATGCGAAACATTGGAATATGAACAAGTTGACGTAGCTGTATATCGGGTACGTCGACAGGCCAGGCAGCAGCATCACCATCATCACGACGAACTCCGCGTACAGTATCAGCAGCCATGTCAAAACTGCGCATATTATCCCGCATATATCCTGCAATTCAATATTTAGAATCATGAAACTTTATCGAGACCTACCTACGCAATATCGATTAATTTTGTATGAGGGTAAAGAAACGCTTAAACGAAACAAAAATGTAGTTTTAGTACCAGCACACGATAAAAACAAAAAGGATTCGAAGAGTTAGAATCTGTTGAAGATTTCTAGACGTTGCTTTAAGGTAGCTTGGTTGGAAAACATCCTCTCACGCGGTAACAGAGGGTGAAAGTATTGCAGCCGTAGTATGGCAATGTGATACAGCGCTCTCACCGATCCCCGCTTCCCAACCCGTCGCGTAATCCCAGCAACGCCCATTGCCGAGGTCCGTACCCCCCCTGGGGTGCCCCTTGGGCAGGTTGCTTAAATCACTGGTTCGGTGACCTACCAGGGCGCTTCGCCGTCACTTGTAAGGCCACCCCCAAAAGCCCGCTGTAAAAAGCGGTAAATGCTCCCTGAGCAAACTGTATGTCATTAAAAAAAAAAAAAAAAAGATACAGCGCTATCGCGCCTTCGCTTTCTTTTTATTTGCGAGCGAACGTACGAGATATAAGGCGTGATATACTCGAATTACGCGCAACATGCAACGGCTTCAGGAATACTTTTCACAGATACCTACTCGGTCGAAAAGTAGCGATCATTCACTAGCGAGCACTAAATAACAGCCAACCCACACGATACGTTTCGGTGCCGCACAGGACTTGCCACCCGCGAAACGAGGCGCGAAGGGGTTAATAGAAATGACGACGACGCACGGTGGACCGTCCGAAGAAAACATTATGATATGAAACACACAGCTGCGGCTCCCGTGTGGCTTCATCTGCGGTGCCGCAACGCACCGTGTGGCTTGACTCTAAAAATGATTTATCTCCTATTTCAAACAACTAAACTGCGATCACCAACCAGCCTGAAAAGCGTGATTATAACAAACCCAAGCATGAAATAATTGGGCGAGGCCTATTTTTCCAATAATGTACGCATTACGGCTGAAATGACCATAATGATTATATTTTTCTACCCATGAATATTGGTACCGATTATATTTTCCCCGACCGTAATTAAGAACGGTGCTATCATAGAATGAATAAATAATGATACAGCACAAATGATTAGGAAATAGTGAAGTAATCAATCTATAGCGTAATGATAATTGATTTATAATTACTCTAATTACTCGTAAATTAAATATTTGGGCACGCTCTTAGACCATATAACCAGCCAGACCAGCCTCGCGTTAGCATTTCCCCTCACGATACAAGATTATAAACGCAATTACATAAAATGTTTTACCTTATCACTAAACGAGACAGCTTATAATTGCGGAACAATAGCTTCAAACTAGTCACGAAAAGTATCAGAAAAGTTTGTTAGTAGAATTACACGCTTAATTATTAGCTAAACTGCCTTAGTTAGGGGTACGCTAATTAGAGCACTGAAAGAGCACTGACTGCACATGAAATATGAAATGAATCAATGTTTAGCTGACTTACACTGGAGTAAGGAAACAACGCGAAAAAATTTATGAAATCACATTCGGTATCACAGCAGCTCGTCACGTGTGAAGTCACACATAAATTGGGACGATTTTGTAAAGGCTCGGCGGCTTATGCAGCGGCAGATAATGAATGAGCTCCTCCACGTCTAGTATGATTTCTCTACACGTGCGCGACGCGCCTTCGCTGCATACAAAATAACCTGTTCCCGCTCTTTTAGGAGAACGCAAGCCGCGCTTGCCGCGACTCGTATGGGAAAAAGCTAAGTCGCGCGCAAGTAGAGATATCATGCTAAAGCTGCTGGTAGTGTAGTAAGGTAATGACTATATATACCAGGATTACAACTCTGATTTATCTTCCTGTTATAAAATCATTTGAGACATGAGTACTTGGCCTAGTCTTTCCAATAAGTTCATGGTTCTGTCTCTGTATACGAATTAGGCTTCAAAATAGTTACCTTGATACACCAAGCCTTGCCTCCACAGCACCTATTATGCATGTCACGCTCCGGCCGAGTCAGAACTGCACATTCTGGGTCTATCGGATACTGACTTTCCATTTCATCTTCATCGGAACTGTCGTAGAATTCGCGTATCATTGAGAATTCCTTCTATATCTAAAAGTAAGTGTGAACAATTAAATAACATGACCTCGTTATTATGGTACCTACAAATTGTAACACTTAATAAGAACAGTTTACTATAATTATTATGATTTTCCTCTTATTTTCTCATTGCATTGTAGGTAAATAGTTTGTAACAACACAATAGAGTTTGTAGTGTAGTCATAGTACACTATGATTGTTTTTAACTCATAAAGTTATAGAAACTGCTGAGGTAAATGTCAATTTATTAAATATAGCTGTGCCCTGTGGCTTCTCCCGCGTGTAATTCTAACGTGGTAATATACAGCCTATGTCCACCCTGAAGTTACATTCTACCTATACATATTGGTGAAAGAATTATTGAAATCGGATAAGTAGTTTCGGAGATTACCTCCTTCATCCAAACTTTACCTCTTTATAATATTAGTGAAGAATAGCAAGATTCACAACATTGTTTGTTCAACTCTAAAGCATAGGATTCTATAGGACAGATTATTTATTAGTGCTCAAGTGCTTATTAGAAGAGAGAATTATATGTACAATACATAAAACAATTATCATATAATGTTACTTATTTTTCGCTTAGCAATCAAATTGAAAAATGTATCAAAATGCAACTTCAGTTATTAAATAATTATATTTCGATGCTAATACATCTTCTCGGTTTAGCAGTGAAAACATAGCAGATAGAGAAACTTTCGCATTTATATTATTTTGATAGGAATTCGTAAAGTTCAGTAAAGTTAAAAATTACACTTCTCATATTATTGGTTGAGATATATTAGTTGGGATTTTATCTAAATATGCTAAATAACAGTAGCATACAGTCACAGGCACATTATCAAACAATATTTCGCTTGGCTTTATTGAAAAATATAATAATAGTAGTCTACCCGCGACGTCGTCCGCACAAATTATATACCAGATTTTAAGTCAAAACATAAGCGATCAAACAAACAAAAATTCATCAAAATCGGTTCAGTAGTTTTTGCGTGATGCTCGCACAAACAAAAAGACAGACCAAAATCCTAAAAAAGGTTGATTTGGAGTCAGGGACACCTAAAAACCATATTATCATTTTTTTTTTGTAAATATCCTCAATGTACAGACACACTTCTGTTCATCAGAAGCATTTTAAGCACACAAATAAACAAAACCTAATGTTACCACATTTTAATGGAACTAGTTATTAATGGAATATTCAGTAGGCATCTGAACAGAGTTAAATCTATTGTAGGGTAAGGCCACAGTAAACTCCCTGCCTCCCACCAAATACCCCACTCACCCCCTCTTGATAAGAAGCATGGCAGAAGATGTGGGCAATGGTGTATCCCTCTCTCACGCACTCACTCAGTAACACACATGCTCATTCTTTAAGTAAATTTTTCCCATTCGTAACTCCAAACTCAATCACGAGGTCCAGGCTCGAGTCTGCACTGACGACATGCCACATACCAATGAGTTTTTATAACTTATGTATGTAATACTGACTGCTCTCAAACAGTGAAGGAAAACATCGTGAGGAAACCTGCATACGCTGAAGAAGAAATTCTGATGTGTATGTGAAGTCTACCAATCCGCATTGGGCACACATGGTGGACTAATGATAGGCCTGAGCCCTGCAGTGGGACGTAAATAGGCTGCATTGTGTGCAAAGTAACAGCCAGGTTTCCAAGGTACCACATCTTGCAAGCAAGCATCAAAGCATAACTAAGTCACAGCCAAAATAATAAAATGAAGAGGAAGCCTCAAGTGCTGTCCTCTATTATTTTGAAGTTTCTTAACACATTCGCGGACAGTAACTCTCTATAGCAGTGAAAACAATAAAAGTTCTAATGTCTCGTTCACTGCCCACAAATGTGTTAACAATTTATACAACATTTTTAAAAAACACTGTTGTTGACAATGACATTCTATAAACAAGGAATTTGCATCAGTGTGCGCTAAAATGTGCTTAATTGTTTTACATTACTGCTTTGTGACACTGGATATTTGAAAGGACTGAAATGTCAACGACAATGTATTACAGCCTAACATAACTGAGGCATACTAAGGTGACATTAGAGACATGTAATTTTTTTGGTTCTGTTATTATATGACGTGGTGAGTCCATGTGTATAGAATATCATTGGTAGTTATAGCTGGTTCTCATTTATCGGGACCTTATTACCTCTTTTTAAAATATTAGTATAGAGAAAAGGCTGATTTCTTTTCAATTACAAGTATATAGAATATAATCTATGAAAATATGGAGAGAAGCGCTAGAATTACAACTTTGTTCAATGATCTTGATCAGATCACAGAGTACTTTTTGTATTAAAACAGTGTTATTAGCAAAAACTAGAAAATAAGTAATTAGGATACAAATCTAGCTCTTTTTTGGGCTACGTGATTTTTATCTTGCTCCATACAAAGGATTTTACTGGCAATCCCATTAAAAAATTTCTGGTTTGACACCTAAACGATAATAACATATTATCAAAAATTTTTAGTAATAATTCGCAAAATATCTGCAGATTTCAGCCCTCAGCACTTAAAGGATAAGCAGACAACATAACATAACATATTATACATTTATCATATCATTATACTCCATTCAAAATAGCAACAAAATTTTAAGGCTATTTTGCATTACAGAAACAGATTTGAAACACTTCCTCTCCCTTATCCTTAGAACAGCTTTAGTAACATCCAAGATATGTCGGATAGTATATGTATCCAATAAATTAATTACATTTAGTAATCAGAATTGGCCAGAAAGCTAAATAGGAATCGGAAAATCTCGTCGTCCTTATTTGGAATGAAGTATATGTGCTAACAAACAGTAAAACATTCGCAACTTATTTGGCAAAAAATTAGAACATACAAATCGTAGACGACAAGGTTAAGTGCATTGAAGGAAACTATAATCGGTAAAAATTGAACATACTTACAATTTTAAAGTATTCGTTTACCCACCTGTTTAAAACCAAAATCCAAAGTATGTGTATCGTATTATAAACGATATCGCATGAACCGTCTCATCTAATCATCGATGCATCATTTAGGTAGGTAAATGATATAAAAATTTGCAATCAGTCACCCAATTTTGAGGGTCAGGGTCTAACCAAGTCAAAGTTATATGAAAATTTCATATTTAAACGAAACTTTATCGTTTTAGTGTGATATATCTACAAATAGACAGAATAATCAATTCGATTTCACTTGGATTTTCATTTTACACTAGTTCAAAATCAATAAAGCGAAGGAAATCTCTTACTCGCAAAAGCACTAACATTCACCACAGATCAGAAATGGCATCCATCTGTCAAAAGTGCATTGTTGCCAGATCCCTGCCAGTCTAAATCGCGAACAAACTCGTTTTACGTCATTGAATAATTATACAAGTGTCCCAAAACTCAACTTCAAGCCGAAAACAAAGATAGGCTAGGTTATCACTGTCCAGGGAAAAATACAAAGAAAAATCTAAGTTTGGTAGGTTTCGAGATTTTTGAATTTTTGTAACATTGGAAAATTGCCTACAAATTTGGAACTTTTTTCACGGAAATACTTGTTACACAATCCTGAACAATTAGTGGAACCAATTCAAAGATAAAGGATTAGTGCTATATTTTTAAAGAAAACAATACCTTCCATCAGATTTCTGCGGTAAAAATGTTTTCTGTATCAACTTTGAGACTACTTCCTGTATAAAAATGTATGGCGCTAACCTGGCAAGCTATTTCAAACGTTCGCCCGTTTAATCCATTTTTCAAAATGGTATCACATTTTGGCATTTATTGTATATCTATGGGGTGACATAATCAGCATTTTACTCACAATAACACTTATTTCTAGATTTTTCTAGACGTAGCCTAGAATTGCCCATTTTAATTATGAAGATAGTCTAAATGGCCGTCAATTGACAACATTACATTTTTTAACCACCTGTTTTTAATAAAAAATATAAAAATAGGTTAAAAATAAGACATACACATTTTTTCGATTTAATTTTTGACCGATATTTCTATTTTTAATTTACTTTTGAATTTTCTGAAAAACCTACCTACAAGGTACCTTTCTTAAAATGAAATGTTGTCACTTGTCAATTACATTTTTTCCACCGATTGACCCCCTAAGGTAGCCTAAATGGTGATAAATTGCCTAATCTGGCACCACTTTGAATGCACAATATGTTTTTATTTCTTCTTCCTTTTAGAAAGGCAATGGGAACTAGCCCTTACAGCCGTTGTCTTCAGTATTTTTTGTTTTTCTCTTGATCTTAACCTAACTCCTGAAATTCCAGGGTGGTTTGCACATTCCAATGGAGAATGTTCATGGGATGTTAAATTAAACCTATAAAATAGGTGGTGTAAGTGAAAAATTATTGGTCAATGATACAGATATTTCTTTTCGATTTCTGAACGACCTGCCACATGGCCGCGGATAAGAGTGACATAACATTTTTGAACATAACTTTTTTGACATTTCGTATTTTGGTTTCGTTGACCTCTTGGTTCCCTGGGAAAAATAATATTAGAATTCAGAAATTTTGCCTTGAGTTCGACCCCAATAAAACTCAGAGTCGTGTCAAAAATAAAAGTAAAGCTAAACATAGTATTTACTAGCTGAAGGTGAACATTGTTTCGAAGAGTTGCTGTTCCAGAAGAAATAAATCATGCCGCCAGTAAGTGAAACTTGGGGTTTCTCACAAAACGATAATTATTAGAATGTTCTACGTTTTTTTTTCTATTAGAAGGATGTTTATCCATTTAACCTGGTCGATGTGTATATCCCATCCCAGTCATAAATCTAAAATACAACCGTGAATAACTTTGATACTATTACAATATCTTGTAATTTCGAATTGTATTTCTGTTTTAGCAAAACCATGTTTATCAAAAACAATGAAGGTTAATATTAAAAATTAATGAAAGTAAATCGGAAATAACGAAGGTCACATAGTTAATAAAAAAATATTATTCCAGCCTCCGAAAGGAAAAGCACCCACCAAAGGTGCAAAGCAGATTTTAGTAGAAAATGCAGCTACTGTCAAATTCTACCACAAGATGGCCCTGGGAGCCTGTGCTTTCTACGGTATTCTTACTGCCGCATTGTACTATGAGAACTTGACGTCATGGATTATTGTAAGTAACATCTACGAGTTGAACCTCATCTGGTAGCACAGAATCAAATTTTTTGACGCTCCATCCTTTTCTTTATGATAGATAGAGTGTGAAAAAATGTGATTCCGTGCTATCAGATGAGGCTCAAAAATAATGTGTAACTTATTTTTTGTATTATCAGCATCTTTTCGTATCATAGAAAAATTCAAAGCTTTACAAATCACAGAATTAAATTTAGATCACAATACTGTTCAAATAATCTGTTGTACTCAAGCCAAGCATTTTGCAAGCAGAGAGTATATCATGCCCCTGAAAATTAGAAATAGGGAGATGTCCTTCTGTCTTAGTTACTGTATGCATGCCAAAATGTGCGTAGATGATAGTTTTTGTGTTTTTTTTCTCTTTGTGGTGAGGTATTGGAGGTATGCTAATCCTAGCACAGTGGAAATTCCAATCACTGGTTTTTCACTTGCCTCATTGTCATGTAGGTTTGAAGACAGTTCAGTGAGCAAGCCAGTGAACTGGTTTTAAACTGACCTAGTTTTTCGAATCAAATTAATGATTGCAAAATTTAGTCTCGGGCGGTACTTGAACCTGCACTCTTCCAAACTGGGGAATTGCGTTATCCAATTTCACCACCGAGCCAACTACCAAGACAACAAAATTTTCAATCTATTGCGTCTTAAGGGGACATGAGCGCCATCTACTGGAAGTTATTACAAACTAATCAATTCACAAGTCCAGCATTACAACTGGAATTCAAGCGGGTTCAAGTCCCGCTCGAGACTTAATTTTTCAATCTTTGAAATTGACCTAGTTTTTAGCCGGGTTTATTATCAGTATATGAAGAGCTCATTAATTGAAATATGTCATAGTTTTGTCGAATTGACAACATTATGTGTAGGAAGATTTATGTATGGATATAAATACGTTTTCAGTTTTTCAACATCATTGTGGTATCAATATACATAGGCTGCTTTCAAATGATGAAGTACATAAGTCGGCCCCGGTATGCCGATGAAGAAAAAACCCAGCTCATTGACCCCGGCCTTGACCTGAACATGGAAGGTGGGATGGGAGAGTAAGTATACATTTATACTACATAATAATACAGAATTCTTGATTATTTATTAAATACATTAAATGATTATGTAATATTATTTACATAATTTTATTCTATGAGAGTTTGTATTGAAACTAAAATTTAACATACTCGGAGCCAGCTAATCCTATTTGATGCATTTCTCAATTATAAAATGTATCTTGCCACATACATAGAAAGTTAGTTGATAGTTTTAGTTTAGTCATCTAAATAGAACTTACATTTGTTGAGGAAAAAGTTGAACATCGGCAAAATATGTTGTCGCATCATAAATACCTTGCAAATTCAACAGAAATTTATTGCAATTATTTTACAAAACACTGTCGTCAATTTGCCTTTTTTTTCAAATTTATGTTATATATTTAACTCTTTGTTTCAGACATGTGAAGGACATCATTATCTTGACTTCTATAACCCATGTCTTGGCCGTTATATCGGACTACTTTTGGCTGTTGCTACTCCTTCTGCCCATCAGAGCTATGTGGCTGATCTGGGTCAACCTCCTGGGACCTTGGTTCTTCCAGGAAGCTCCGCAGGACACAGAACAAGATGACAAGAAAAGAAAGAAATTAGAAAGAAAAATGAAGCGGTATCAACAGTAATAGATATGTTTATTTGCGGCCTATATTTAATCATAGTAAATTTTTTACAAAATTTTGTACAGTTTTCGAGATAGTGAAAAAGATAATCATTATATTAATTTTATTATAATTACTTTTATTAAGTGACTCGATGACGACAAAAAAATCGATGAGGTATTTGCGTTTAGAGTAAGAAGTTGCTCATGTTTACTATCAATCACTTTTCTCCAAGATGCAAATGTTTGTTTCAATGTCAGGCACATGTTTTCACAATAGCAAATGTTGAGCAGTATGCAAATTCAATCACTGCCCTAGGATGACAAAATGTGGCTATTCAGTCCACCGCGTTTTGTCGTAAGACCTTTAATTTTAATCTATAAATCCAGTAGTGCTATTTTTTAATCTCACACTTTCAAATTTGTTTACTCATTAACATGTTGCATATAAAATTCATAGTTATATTGACATTTTCGTATACGAATTAAAATGTGTAAGATTCAAAAGTAGCACTCCTTATCTTTGCCAAGGTGTACCTACAATTTATAAACCTCTATTATGTACGAAGATAGAAAAATTACTATTCTTAATTTCGTTTGCCTACGATGCCAAAAACAACTTGGATATTCTCAATTCTGTAACTTTTTGGTTACCACGTTTTCTTATCCCAGTACACACTGCGACACATCAAGCTACGCAAAACAAAGATAAGCTGGCCGTGTGACGATATACATTAGTCTACCTACGCGCGGCTAGCTTATTTTGGTTTTGCGTAGTTTGATGTGTCGCCGTGTATACATTTGTAGTGGTTTGTAGAGAGTCCTCTATACTGCATAGCTTGCTCAATCGCAAATACGCCACATAATACATCTTCGGTGCGAAATGCGTGTTAGATAGGATTTACCTTCATAGAAATTTATCATTTGTTACTGATTGTAAATAGAATTTAAAGTTTTTACTTGTGGTGTTTTAGTGCAGTAAGCTAATCTACTGATTCTTATGAAGTTTAATTACTTTCGTAATTTTCATTTTTGGTGTGTGTTTGCAGATTTCGTTACACAATATTATTAGCTAATCTTTTAAATGATAATGATGTATTACAGGTCGGTTAAATAAAGCTACCGTTCACAGACACACACAAAAATTCATTTTTTGCTTGAGTCTGTGCTTAGAGCGATAGGGTAACTTTTATTATGCTTGCAGTGAGGCAGGAGCGTTGCGTAAATGTGTGGTATTTGGCAGCTTTAGTTAACCGACTTGTATACAATTTATTGCATTCATTTAAATTTCTATCTTTTGGAGTAAATTTTCCTTTTGTGTTGATAAATTATTATGGAAACCCGTATCTTATTTGCTTTCTCGAGATGTCGAGTCGAGGACATTTTAGACATATCGACGGTTAAAGTCTATTTTAATTTTGAATTACAGAAACCGATATTTGAAACACTTACTACTAATTTCTAGAACAGCTCCAGTAACATCCAGATGTGTCAGATGCATATAGTATAATATCTTTATGATAAATAGATTATATTCTGATAGCAATATTCAGAATTGCTCAGAAAGCTTAAAATAGGAATCGGAATATATTTTCATGCCTATGTGTAATGAAGTAAAATGTACACAAAATACGGTAATCCATCCATAATTTTTTGTAAATATCATGATAACCACAAATTAATAAAAGTTTTTGATACATAACCGTCGACTAAGAATGCAGGTGTTAATGTTTCTATTATAATATATTTGGGTACGGAACCCTAAAAAGTAATTAAAGTACTTCAATTTGAAAGAACAAATAAAGTACGAATATTATGTTTGCGCTTCAGTATAAATTAAGTGTAATAAGTGCCTATTCTGATTCATTTATCATTTGGAAATTAGCAAATATTTCACTCCTGAATAATACACGACTATTTTTATATGCTTACATTTATACTAGAAATATTTTAAGGACTCTTGATGTTCAGATAATGAAACTATTTTCCCTAAAAAAATCCGCACTTTTGTATGGAAGGTGCAAAAATAAAATTCTTGTTTTCGACCCATGTTCCTCATAGTTCGTCCAAGATAGCTCCGTGATTTTGACAGATAATTTTAGAGCGATTATTTTATTTTCTGAAAATGTTTGAGCTGTAAAATCATTAATTTTATGTTAAATGTTAATTAATCTTGTATATTTTTAGTTTTTAACAAAGATTTGACTGCTGAAAGTAAAATAAAAGTGAAGCTTTAAAAAGTAAAATAAAATCGCTAAATCCGCCTGCCGAAATCACGGACCTATGTTGGACGCAGTATAGCGAAAGATCACTATCTGAATACAACCTTAAACTGTTTCTGGTATATAAAAATTGTGGTGTATAATTTATCTATCATAGGCATCTTTGTATATAAGGTCTAACAAAATTAGGTGAAACTATTTTAAGAGGATGATCAGACCATCACACTGAACAACTTTCTCTATGGGACCAATATCGAAATTACGAAAAAAAAAATCTGCAGTCTTATACATTTAGGTATTTGGTTTGTATGGAACAGCAGATTTTTTTTCGCAAATTCGATTTTGGTCCCGTAGAGATAGTTGTTCAGTTTTATGGTTTGATCATCCCCTTAAAATAGTTTCAGCTAAATTTGTTAGACCTTATATTCTATAAGAGATTTTATAGCTTCTTATAAAACTGTTAATTTCATACCGAATTTGAACTAAAATGGTTATGCCTTATGCCTTTTGTCAATTCGATGGCATGTCATAGAATATAAGGTCGTGGTAAAGATTTCCCTGTAATTTTCTATCTTTAGTCATAATTATCTTTCTTCTTATTTGTGTTCATTGGCTCAGGGACATCTATGAAGTAAGGAAAACAGAGCTGTAACTGTCATAAATATTGTCAATGCAAAATGTACCGCATTTTTTCATTATTAGTTCCAAATTAGGGCCGTATCACACAAGTGATATTTAAGCGTTCGCGGACATCGTTTGAGCTTAAAAATCACTTGTGTGATAGTTATCTAAAACCATCTATCTATCTAAAGTTCGGCGTCGAAAAGTATACTAGATAACTATACTCCATTTCAAATAGCAATGAAATTTTAAGGCTATTTTGAATTCAGAAAAAGAGATTTGAAACACTTGCTCTCACTTATTCTTAAAAACAGCTTTAGTAACGTCCAAGATATGTCGGATAGTATATCTTTCTGATAAATAAATTATATTTGCAAATCAGAATTGGCCAGAAAGCTATACAAGGTGTTACAAAAGTAAAAATGAATATTATAAACTTTTAAGGGGGCTGTTTAGACCATCAAACTGAACAACTTTCGCTATGGGACCAACATCGAAATCGCGAAAAAAAAATCTGCTGTCCCATACATTTAGCTCGAGTTAATTTGTAGTTTAGTATGGAACATAGATTTTTTTTTCGCGATTTAGATATTGGTCCCATACAGAAAGTTGTTCAGTTTGATGGTCTAAACCACCCCCTTAAATGTTTATTTGTATTTTTGAAACACCTTGTATAGGGATCGGAAAATCTTTTCGTCCTTATTTGAAATAAAGTATAGTGACCATACCAGAGAATTGTATAATATTATACGAATGGGAATTCGTATAGTATACCAACACCCTAGTTAGAAAGAGACAAAATTATCTGATTATTCTTCCCTCGCTATGAAGCCTTCGAAACACGAGTGGGCCGTCCGTGTTTGTAATAAGTCCATGGGGACATCAATCTATACAGTTTTTTAAAATAAAACTATGGATTCTTTTTTCGTCTATCGATTTAAAAACGAAAATAAATATGGAAAATGCACTATTCAGTTACTGTTTTATTGTATTAGATGTAAGTTTAAAGCGGTTCTGTTCAGTCCAGGTTCCGAAGTTTGAACTTCAGTGAACAGCATAAGTATAAGCATATGCTCACGACTATATTCCCCGAGGGGGTAGTCAGGGATATTCTGAAACCTCAGAACGTTCAGTGAACAGTACGTCACGTGCTTACCTCAATCAGCCCTTCTAGTATTTCTCTATGTGCCAACGCGCCTTGGCTGCACAGATAATGAAATGACCTCTTCCCGTGCTTGAGCAAACGCAAACGTTGTCAAAAGATGCGTCGCGCGCGCAACTAGAGAAATCATACTAGAGGGGCTGATGTTATACAGGATGTAACGAAACACCCTTGTAATACTTAAGGGGGTGCTTCAGACCATCAAACTGAACAACTTTCAATATGGAGCCAACTTCGAAATCGCGAAAAAAATCTGCCGTTCCATACTAAACTGAAGTACCGTCTCGACTAAAATGTACACGCTGCTGCGGCCTGCTGCCGGCAGCAGGGCTGCCAGATTGTATAATTGGATTCAAAAACTGTATAATTAGGTGGCTGTTTGTATCCTCTATGTATCCTGGACTTTCGTGTATAATTGGATACATAACAAATATTTTCACTGAAAAGCTATGCTTGAGTCGGTATATCGCAGAATAGTAAGATAAAAACCGCTACACTCAGTCAAGTTACGATTAAATCGAGCAAAAACGCTATGTTTCGTTCAAGTTCTAAAAATATTATCTCTCTCGGTTCAACCGCGGCCCAATAGATGCGAAATCGACCTAAGTTCAAATTACGTGATGAATAATCAGAAAAAACAATATTTTTTTTTGTTTCGGAGGTTTTTACACCTGTATGTCCTACGAGTCAATTTTGTATAATTTCGGGAACCTGGCTGAATAATTATAAAAAATCTACTGGCAGCCCTGACCGGCAGGCATCGGAATCATACCGGCCGCAGCGACAGGCGGCACAACGCGGCGACACGTTGCTGCTGCCGGCGTCTCTGTGGTAAGACCTACGTTTTGCGGAGGAATGCTTGTAATTCTAGAAAAGTCCGATATTAAATTATTATCACAGAACATTAAGACTTGGTAAAGGTAGTAGGTACTCTTTGGGTTAGGTTTTGCGAGATAATCTTAGGATTTCCCGTACTTCGACGTTTTACTGAAAAATAATTGGTAATTATCAAAACCGGACAACGAATCGTTGTTGTGCGGTTCTCATACATTCACAATAACCTACGAAATACGAAACCAGTAAGGGTAAATCCGATAAGGCAGTCCTGGCGTGGTAACCACTCCAATCGGGTCGTCGAATCCACATCACTGGGATGCTATTAATTTCACTCCTTTTATTCGTATACGAAAGTAACTAAGTACAAATAGTAAAAGTTGTTCAGTTTGATGTGTAGAGACTAGAGTCCAATATTTTTCAAGTAATGGGATTTATGATAATTTAAATGGATGCCAACGACTTCAATTTCATCCTATATGAAAGTAGTACAAGTGTTAACAAAAAAATATTAATAACATTATGTTTCCCGATATTATCGTTTTTTATCCTACATAATTAGATAAGACAGCATTAAATAGATAGGTACCCTACGGAACTACGCACTTTAAGTAACCTTTTTTTTATTTTTACGCTAAAGAGTTAAACGTGCAAGTAGATAGGTAGATACTATTAAAAATTTCCGAGGTTTTAATAGAGAACTATACAGGAGGCGTTCACAATAGATCAAAGATGGTCGCAGGGGCAACAAGCGTAGACGCAAGCCTTCAAGTCCCCCTATACCCGAAACAATAGAAATTTCAGATCTTTTTCACTTATATTTTGTGTAAAACTGTTTTCAGGTTTTACGCTTACTTATAAAACTATGATAACGCATACAGCATCTGTTGTTTATGTTTTAAAAGACTGAAGTTAAGAAAGATTATCGAAAGTCCTAATTAGATGGGCATGTTACATTATAGCAGGTCCGGCACTTCAAACAACGTTTTGGATTTGACATGAGGGCGTTCGCGCATGTGCACTTCGTGCAAATTGTCTTTGATATATGTTTAAGGGTTGCCTTTACCACGCATCGTATGAAAATATTTCGTTATGTTTTATTGTTCGTTCTGTTATTAAAAATAGTATTTGAGCTAAAGAATTACTGAAAATGTGAATTTAGCGTTGTTTTTCATCGTTATTTATGCACTGAAAAGACTCAATTTGAACGTGTGCGCGCGTCAGACTGCATTCCCTTGCTCGGCTTTCCTCAAGATTTCCAGAAAGTGTGAGGGGAGGTGGGGAATCTGTAGTCAGAGGGGGGCAGGGAGTGGCCGTTCTGTATATAGACCAATTTATACTATTACCTATTTTGTGATTATAGTGCTCAAGGCCAAAGTTTAAAACTTAATTTGTCATGTTAGGCATGCGAGACGAGTCAGGTATTATTTCATTGCTAACTGCGCCTAACTCGCGTTTTTATAATTACTACCTATAGTAATTACGACCATGTACAGTAAACATGACCTGCTGGAGATTTCGTTACCTTCCTCCAAAGAATGCCGTAATATTTTACAAAATTATCTGATTTTAAGTTAGCTAAACTTATGTAAGATGAAATTACAGTGACGGAATACCACCCAATTAGTTAATTATATTATTATCCTTACCATGCTCAGTTGGTGATGACGCCTCGGCTCGGCCTATGGATTGCACAGTGCGTTGAAATAATAGATAGAAGTCGCGTGCGCAGGTCGCGGGCGGAACATTACGCGGCTGCGCGTTGTAGAGCACGCTGCTGGAACGCGGTTAGCAAGAGACGCGCCAAAAAAGTTCAAGTAAGTTATCAAATATATTTTTTTAAAGTATTTGCTTGCGATTGTTTTACATTTGAAATGAATTTGGTTTTTTCTAATTTATAAATCCCCTATATGTATACCTATAGCTTTTCTTTATACAACGGTATACCTACCATATAGGGTTTAAAATTAAATGCGTTGTATATCAAAGAGCTTCAGACCATCAAACTGAACAACTTTCACTGTGGACACAAAATAGATACCGCAAAAAAAGAATCAGCTGTTCCATAGAAAACGTCAATGGTTACTACACCGAAATGTATGGGACAGATGATTTTTTTTTCGCGATTCTGATGTTGGGTCTATAGTGAAAGTTGTTCAGTTTGATAGTCTGAAGAAACCTGTTTAATGTTACACCCTGTATAATTTAAAAACAAACAAAAAAATTCTAGGATTTGTCTTTGATATTTATTGTTTATAGGTAGGTAGGCACCTACTTACCGGAAAAATATAGTCTATGCATTGCAAAGTATACCTGTATCGTTTTTAACCGCATATACATATTTTCTTTCACTGCTGAAATTATGATAATGGTTAAAATTTTAATCCACCGCGCCCCGTGCTTACCGGCTTATCACAGTAGACAAAATCAGTCTTCTGTACTGGACTCTCTATGGTCTCTATGGTCTTATTGTACTGGACTGAAGTAATATTTACATAGACCTACACTTAGGGAAAGTTTTCATATTTTATACAGGGTGAAATTGATATCATTACCATCCTTTTATAAACAAACGGTCAGTTGCGGCAGTTACGTTCATTAAAGTTAATCTTCCATTAAATCTCTTGCTAGCTTTTACTACGTCAACAAGACATAAAGTCACATCAAGACATATAATTGTGGATTAACTTTAATGAACGTACGTGCAACTGGCAGTAAGAGTCTACCCATCAAACTGAACAACTTTTACTATGGGAGCAAACCGATCGGAACAAAAAAAAATCTGCTGTTGCATACATTTGAGTCGAGTAAGCATTGCAGTTTAGTATGGAACAGTTAATTTTTTTTGCTCCGGTCGGTTTGCTCCCATAGTAAAAATTGTTCAGTTTGATGGGTAGACTTATAGTTAAAAATGATGCTAATGATATCAATTTCACCCTGTAGATGTAGTAGGAGCTAATGTAGGTCTCTTAATCTAGTCTTAATTCTGTTTAGTTTCTGGTTAGGCATTAAACAAATATATCATTGATAAAAATTAAAACCGATCAAAGGCGAGTGCACCTAGGGTTCCGTACCACACCATCACACAACAAATTTTACATACATTAAGTTTTATTTTCCCCGGGCCCTTTAGCACGAGACCGACTCACACTTGGCCGGTTTTTATTATTTGTTGTTATACTGTAGAGTTTGCTCTATAATCACACCAAGTTTGACGCTTGTATGTTTTACCCTTTTTACGATAAACCGAGAAGAAAAAATGTAGATAAAAACTAGTTTATTATATGAGTACCCCCCCCTTCATTTTTAATTCTTTGTTATTTTTATTTTTGGTTTGCAAATCCGCTATAATAACGCACAGTCTGTGAAAATTTCAACTGTCTAGCTATTACGATTCAAAAATTACAGCCCAAATAGGTAGGACAGACAACGGACGGACAGCGTAGGCTTATGAATAGGAACCCGTTTTCAGCCTTTGGGGACGGAACCTTAAAAATGATTAAAATACTTAATTCTAGTTATATTATAATTAACTAGAGTTAAATCGCGTCTTCGACCGCTAAAATTATATACCAGATTTTTAGTCAGATCATAACCTACCAAAAAAAAGTTTCATCAAAATCGGTTCAATAGTTTTCGCGTGATGCTCGCACACACAAACAGACGAACAAAAATTCTAAAAAATAGGTTGATTTGGAGGCAGGGACACCTTAAAACCATATCGTCAATTAATTATATTTTTTTTGTCATTCTGTTACAGTTTTATTAATAGTTAAGATGTGAAAGTTTGTGACGATGTTTCTATGTTTGTGACTCAATCATGCATAAACGGATGAACAGATTTACCTTGATGAAATCAGACACAGATATAATATGTTCTGATCTGGATTAACAGATACAATACTTTACTAAAGTCAAAGCAAACGAAGTAACAAGGAGCAAAACCAACAACTGGATGTTATACAGGGTCCTTCTTAATATACTGACACTTTTTTAAGGGGATGATAGACCGTCAAACTGAACAACTTTCTCTATGGCACCAACATCGAAATCGCGGAATAAAAATCAGCTGTTCTAAACAAAACTGCATACCTACTCGAGCCAAATGTATCGGACAGCTGTTTTTTTTCACTATTTCTATGTTGGTCCCATATAGAATGTTGTTCAGTTTGATGGTCTGGTCATCCCTTGAAAAAGTGTCAGCATATTAAGAAGGACCCTGTATTTGTATAAGTATTTCAGGTATACGTACCTATAAGCAATTTATGAAAAAAGGGCAATCGCACACGCAATGTATTTTTTATTTATTTGTTTAGGTAATCTTTGATGTAACTCATATAAATCGGTTTGCCGAATGATAATGTAATGTAATTGACTGAAAATTGTCTTAACTTTTTGTTTCTCGTTCGAAATGTTTGCGTAAGGCATATACTCTGAAATAAATCAGCTGTCCCACACATTTTGCTCGAGTAGGTTTGCAGTTTTGTATGGAAGAGCAGATTTTTTTTGCGATTTCGAGTTTGCTCCCATAGTAAAAGTAGTGTTGGATGGTCTGACACACCCCTGAAAATTTGTCGAATCATTTCAATTTCAACCTGTATAGTAATCTGAAAATCGTTTCGTCCTTATTTGGAATGAAGTATAGGTACCTATCCATTCATTTAACTTTGATCGAAAAATGTAGGTGTCTACTGTAAACAGACTAGGTACATTTACTAAATACATATTACTATACTAATACTAGGTACATACCGAAAATATACAGGGTGTAAGTTGCAGTCAAGCAAATACTGAAACGGTGAATTCAGGCCATCAAACTGAACAACTTTCACTATGGAGCCACCCTCAGGAAACGCGAAATAAAATCTGCTGTCCCATACATTTGAGTCGGGCAGGTATCAGTTAGTTTGTTCAGTATCTGCTAGCTTCGATATAAGTAGGTAGACAAATAAATTTTAATTATACATTATGCGATTAAGTAAATCGCATTTCCTAACTATAAGTATCATAAGTACAGAAATAACTATTCTCGAGCACAACGCAACAAGACCACCTCGATGAATACCGGACAAAAATATTTAAGTAGGTACCTACTTTTGGATTGGAAATAAATACTTATATCTGGAGTTCAGATTGGGACCACGTGCATCATATTTTGTGTGGCTTTAATACTCATATGTCCAAAATATTTGAAAAAAAAAAACGTCTCTCGTTAATTCTGCTCTATAAGAATAGGTAGGTAAAGCTTTCGTTTTCAGTGGGTATGTACACCTACAGACGTGTAACAGATATTTAGATTAAATGTACCTTTAATATTAATACTTTAATTTATTGGTTCATAAAGAAAAAGCACACATACATTGGTGTAATATGACAGTGAAAAATAAATGGTAATAAGTAAGAGTTTGTACTTCCTAATCATAAGTTACAGTTGCTGTCTATAACTAAGATTTACTAGAAACACTGAGTCACTGACACTGTAGCACTGAGTAAACGTTAGTCGTATCAAACATTGTACAAATTGTGGTAGATAATCTATATCAACAGGAGGTAAATGAGTACTTATTATAATTCTAGTCGTCATAGATGAAGTGTACATAGACAACGTGTTTTGGAATTATGTAGTGAATCCATGTAATTTAGTGTTCGAAATAGAAATCAATTAGGCTGTCACTTACACCCTGTATATCTTATTCTTGGGAACATTTGTCTTTCCCGAATAAGTATACGACGAAGATAGAGCGAAGCTTGGTCGCCCAGCTACTTGGTCTAGCGATTAAACAACTGAATAGCTAATAAAAAAAACTCTGGTTTTGTCAGTTTCAATCTCGGTATACCGAGATCCCGAAATACCAAGATCTCGCACGATTTTTCATTGTTTTGCACGGATTTAAATTGTTACAGGCAAATCCTTTCGTGAGCGTTGTCGCGGCAGAAACTACTTTGAAGTTTATGAAAAATTTTAACTTTATGCCAAAGACTTAGCTCATTCTTTACGACAACGTATTTCTGAAAGACGAACAAATTTGACTGCAGTTTTAATTTACTTACACAATCCAGTAGCCTACCATGTTACTAGGAACGTTGTGTTTCTTGTGGAAACAGTATAAAATGAAAACAAAGTACTAACATCTTTTTTCCAAAATTCTTATTTTGTTCTATTAAATATTCTAAATGAAAGCATACTACATTTTATTTACCAGTACTTTGAACTTTAACCACTTTTATCATAAAATGCAGGATCGCGTCATACCTACCTACCTACTTACCGAGATCCCGCACTATTAATTTTCGGAATGTTTATTTCATACTGTGAAATAAGCATTCCCAAGCTTAAATATGATGAACCATGTAGGCAAAGTTATCAAATGGTTACCTGCTAGTTAGTTGACTCGGACCGGACTAAGTAGTACTTAGTAATATAATACGTACTTAGGTATTACTTAGCAATAACATAGGTACCTACTTACGTACCAGGTTTATAAGTTACACCGGTGTATCTGCGCAATTGACAAATTTAAATAGTGCGCGAAATTAAATTGTCCAATCAGGATGTGCCACCTTCAATCCCTTGCCACGATTGGCTAATTGTTTTCGCGCCCTTTTCGTTGCTATCAGACTCTGCGCCCTTTGATTACAAAACGACAACAGGTTTTGTCGGGGGACTCTGCACAAACAAAGATTGACGTGGGGAATTATTTTCCTGATCGAACTGTACCTACCTACATGACTGTAACCCATGCAACCATTTGTTACCATTTCGGTCGACGTGTAGTAATGTTACTACGCAAGTTTAGTAACATTACTACACATGTAGTAACATTACTACACGTCGACCAAACTCGTAACAAATGGTTGTATGGTAGTAATCTGATACATTTTTAATTTACGCTCAGAATAGATAATGTTTAGTTACCATTAACTTTATAGGTACAATTAAGGTAATATTTTGGTAAGCTAATAAAGGTAGACATGTGCAACTATCCCATTAGTCAACATGCCTATGGTAAATAAACTGCAACAGTGAAATTAAAGTGTTGAAAGTTTGCGTTACCTTTTCATTACGAAAAAGCGTTTATGGTTGTCAGGTTAGATGGGTTACGTCACACGCAATGAGGTCTACTAACGTGACTTCTAAATGATTCAACAGTCAACACCGTGAGATGTGTTACTTGATAGTACATGAGGGCCAAGGCATTATACCGCCCATGATACCTATCTTCCATTCTGACGGCCCACATTACTAACGGACTGTGCCGTCTGCTGGAAAGTAGAAAACTTCACTTCCAAGTTACTCGTAGTTACACAAAAAAATAACTTTTCTTATCTTGGTACTTATGGAAAGAGGTCAGATGTATTGTATTCCAATATATCCAAGCATTGCTTCTTCCTCGCCCATAGGTAGGGCTTTAAGATTGAGGGCATCGGTCATCGGCCAATTGCCCATTTTTTCAATGAATTCTGGCAGTTCATACCTAAAGCAAGTTGACTATTTGTCTGGTAAGTAGGTACTTACACAGACCAGCAAGAGTACTTATAAGCTTTTGTTAGCTAAGAGCACCGGTAATTTGGAATTCACAAGGCTGTTTTTTAAAAGAATAAGTTGATGGCAAGGTGTTATTTTTAGCCGCGGCAAACGGTAACAATCTTTTTCAGATCACGTCTAATCGAGGGCTTTTTGAAATAATTTATTAACACTCACATATCACGCAATATCGTTGCATTGAATCCATCGATCTGTACACGATACTTACCTATACCTACACATATTGAATAAATCTAGCATATACCTACCACAATGCCTATTTAATTCTGCAGATGTGTATGACGAAGCAGCCTTGATTGCTTACTATAATATTTATACTTATTACCTATGTAGATTATTCAATCCGGTCTTTTGCTTAGTTTAATTACGTGTACTTAAAAATTTATATCAACAACTAGGTAATGATGTTATTAAAGTTCACCTTTAGAAGCCTTGGTGAGGACCTTTAGTTTTCTCAATGCAGCATATTTTCCTGCGCCGATTCATTAAGTTGTTTATTGTTCATTTCTCGGTTGGCTATCAATTAACTACTGTAAAGGAAATCTTCCGCAATAACTGCGACCTAGACTCTTATTTATGTATTTTAATAAGGTTTACAACGCTTATTATACTTAGCCCCACTTGCGTCATCCTGGGCTGACAATGGTTAACCCATGACTTTTTGTATAGGAAAACAATTAAGAGAGCAAGTGGGGCTTAGTAGACGTAACTAATTCGTACTTATTCTAACAACAGTTTTTAACCCCCGACGCAAAAAAGAGGGGTGTTATAAGTTTGACGCCAATGTCTGTGTGTCTGTCTGTCTGTGGCATCGTAGCTCTCGAACGGATGGACCGATTTTGATACGTTTTTTTTACGTGAAAGCAAATTTCCTTGCGGCGGTTCTTAGCTATATTTGGTGAAAATCGATTCAGCAGCTTTCATGTAACTTTAAAAAATTATGAAATAACTTTAATTTACAAATTTAAAAAAAACCTCAATGCCTAAAACAAACATCGAAAAGTAAAAAATAATGCAGTCACTTATTTGGGGATCCATCAATTAATGCGTAGGGTACGCAATTAGTGCGACCGCTATGAAATGACCATTGATTTTTTACAATCACTTGCCGGCACATTAATTGACCTAAAATATCTTAAAGATAGTTCCCCAAATAGGTGACCGAACTATTTTTTACTTTTTAAATGTTTGTTTATGGCGTTGGGGTTTTTTTAAATTTGCAATTTTAACTAATTTATTTCGTTGAGTTGCCGATTTAATCGTCGTTATCAGATATGTATTAACTTACCTATTACCTACCCACTTCGTTTCATTTACGTACTTATTTTTTGTACCAATGTACTGACGATTTCTATTTACTTACTGAACAATTCGGCCTTAACCTCTATTCAGCACAGAGATTAAGTTTCTTATTATTCTTATATATCACCTATTAACCTTCAAATAATGTTATACTATATGATGTAATAATAATACATAATGCTGGCAATTATTAAATTGCAGTATTAGTTATAAATATTACCCTGTATATACGGTAATAATAATTGGTATGCTTTATGTATTTTAATAAGCTTAGTTTATGCTGTCTCAACATAGGCACTCGTAGGTACGTTCTAAGTACCTATATTACAGTACTACCTCGAATTAATAAGATTGTCAGTTAGTTCTCAGGAAATCCAGTTCAATGGAAAAGAGGAAATTTAATTATCGAACACTTTCTATGAAGGCAAAACGTCATGATCCCACAATATCGATGATCTTTATGTACACAAAAACAAATTTAAACACTTAGGTATCTTAAAGCATGTCAGTGACCAGGTAAAGAAAGTAAATATAGTCAGTAGTCTACAAAAAATCGTACACGTATAGTACCTAAATCCAGTGCGTTATCATGGCGAGCCTATTGTGAGGAATTATCATTTATTATTCACAATTTTTCGTCATAACGACAAAAAATTTCTACGGAAATCCAACACTAAGCAACTTTAGAATTTGTTTATTGAACATGCTCAAACAGACCCATATGTATATTTGCTGTAAGTCGACTTCTAAATCTTCGAATACCTTATGGCGTAATCGAAGACAAGCACCAAAAAATTATGTATGCCCGATACCTACTGACATAATTTGTATCTTTCGTTAGAGTGAATATTATATAATCAAAAGAATTGCTTCAGTCAATATATTTTAGGTTTTTTAAACTAATAATGAATAGAATCGTTAGCACCTACGTTAGCACACACAACGAAAGTCGAAAACATTTTATTACTGAAAAATGTGTTTTCGTATAATCTTGATGACTGGACTTACATAAATAAGTATTATCTTTCAAAAATCTAAGTAGAATAGGTAATACAAGCTAAGTAGATACAAATTAAATAAAGGTAGGTAAGTACATTGTGCTCATGTTTATCTACTTAGCTGACAGGTTGATCACACAGCACGATTTGTTGAATATCAAATACCTCTCATTGGGTATACGTGGGGCTTACTTATATATATTTTAAAAGCAAATATTAGGCTAACCGTCTCAGTTTGTTCCGGTATTTTAAATCAAGACAAGAACCGCTTGTTTGTTTTATTATCTTTTATTTTAACAATAATCATCAATCTCTAATTCCTAATAAATATAAGTAGGTACATTAGACAATTAGTCTATACCTTCCAGGAATCTGGCATAGGCATTGGTCCAAACTTCTTGGCACTTACCTTTTTTACATTTTTACCTAACCCAAGTACTTAAAAACTGACTTCAAAACTTAAAATACTATCATAAAATAATACCTACACCCTAACTATACTCCATTTCAAATAGCAACGAAATTATGAGGCTATTTTGAATTACAGAAACAGATATTTGAAACACTTCCTCTCACTTATTCCTAGAACGTCCAAAATTATGTCGGATAGTATATCTTTCTGATAAATAAATTATATGTGCAAATCAGAATTGGCCAGAAAGCTACGAGTATATAGGAATCGGAAAATCTTTTCGTTCTTTTTTGAAATGAAGTATAGGTATATTTTACGTTCGCAACTATTAAAGTGCTTGGTTCCAACTAATTACGCCATGGCCACCAGAATATCCCTACCCAATTATCTAAACTGCTCCAAACACCCAAAATTCAGTTACACACTATAGTACTCGGTGGTTACATATTATAAAAACAAAGCTTACAAAAGACCTTATGATTGATAACTATTACAGCACAATGTCGATCGAACCAAAATCGAACCCTTGTGGACGTAACCATGGACTCAATGATTGAATATGGACTGTAAAGGCTATTTCGATCAGTCCCAAATGAGAAATTGAAATATAAATGAGTTCGTAGTAACTCTATTATACGGTTCTGCGCTCTAACAGCGATGAGAAGCTCCATTCTTTTTTGAAGCACTCAATTACAAACACGTTTTCTCTTGTGTTACAATAATAAAATATTTCAATGCACTACGCAATTTTGATACTGATCTGTAAGATCATGACGATACACTGCCTGACTTGTGATGACATTTTAGAGTTGCCTGCGAACAAAATATTAAATTTACAAGAGCTACAAACGGTTGACCCCAAAGACGTTATCCAGTGCCTGGCACATTTGGGCAAGGAACAACTGGGAATCAACGAAGCGGACTTCATATGGAAGACTCTTGTTAAATATTATGACGGCATTCCAAACATTCCTGAAAAGGTGCTCGCACTACTTCATTGGGTCACACCTGCGATCAGTCCAGAAGAATACGCTAACATAACATTAAGCAGCATCGACGTTATACAAAATTTTGGACTAAACTATAATTTGAATCAAGCTCAGTTATCAGCTATTGCTGATCGTGTCCGGGAGGATTACGCTGGTAAAGAGCCCGAAGATTACACCTATTACGATTTAGCTGCACTGAGGCAAATATTGTGCGCCTTCAACAGGAGTGAAATAGAGAGGATTCGCCCATCGGCATACAGGGAGGCTGCTTTGATTATCGGCAAACTACAGCAATGCAATCCTGAAGTCCTGTCGGGATTTGCGCTTTTAGCGGTGCAGAAAAGAGCTTTCGGCTTGCCTCACACGTGGTCGAGTGCAGTGGAGGATGTAGTAGGTGTCGTAGCAGAATACGTTACGAATAACGCAAAACAAATACATTATGATCCCACTACTGCTCCTGCCACATAATTTAATTTGTATCTACGAGTATTATTGTTCTGTTATCCTAAGGGTATAGTACCGTTGGCGCGCTCCAAACAGACGAAGTCTGGTTATATTTTCAATAAACCAATTAAAGTCAATGAAGAAGAGAATTTCAGAAACAATCTAAAAACTAATCTCTATGCTTGTATGTTGTCAGATTTTATAGAGATTTGTATCTAGATTGTTTTTACAAAATGCCATTGATTTTAATTGGTTAGTATTGAAAATATAACCAGACTTCGTTTGTATGCAGCGCGCATTAGTGCTGCATTCGGAATAAAATTCTCTTAATGTTAATAAATGATAACTGTCTATTGTTGTGTTGTCATTCTGTTCTCATTTTCTTTCATTTCATCGTCCATTTTTAATGACAATATGTAGGTAGCTATAGGTACCTAAGTAGTTAGAGTAACATGAACACAGAGTTAAGTACTAACATTGAGCTATAAGTACGACGACGGACGCGACAGTGTCATAGGCATAGTAAATTACAAACACCTAAGTGGGCTTTCGCCTGTCATTCATTGAAAAGCGAACAATAGCAACATTGCGAAGGTTTGTTACAGCCTACTCGTATGTCGAAAAATAATAATCAATAACATTCATTCGTCGGACAAGTCAAAATCTGTACCTGAATGTCAGTCAGCTGTAACACTTACCTAATTCATTCATAAGTAATATAATAAATCAAAAGCCGAGACATGTTGTTGCCTGAGGCAACCTCTACCTTGCAGCGGCTATTACGAGATGAATAGATTGAACTTGCATCATGGATAATCTTGCTATACATACATGCAGAACCTGGTCTGAATGCCTGCATTTTAAAACGTCCGTTAGTGCAAAATGATTAAAGTTCAGTCTGCAGATTGTGTAATTATGTTCGGTAATAGTTAGATTCCTACCTGCTTACTAAGATGTGATTAGGTGGGTTTGTCATTTTATGCTACTTACCTACCAAATTCAATGCAACCGAACAAATACCTAATTCAAATCTGACAGTCTCTTTTTCTTCTTCATTCGTGTCTGCAAAGCTATATCGCATAACAATCACTCATGCTGTAGTGAAAAGATTAGCCTGTCAGCAATGGTCGTATTGAGGCACAGTCTCTTTTAATAATTTCTGATATAATATTGATGACAAACATTAGGTATATTTACACGACTTTTCGAGCCCAGAGACGACCTACCACCTGGGTGGGTACCTAATCCTAACCACAGTCCTAACACAGTTTATTCTTTGTCCAGCAAACCCATCACAATGACGACAGCAAGCGTGCTACTGACGGTGAGCACCACATGGGGAGCCATCAGTGACAAGCACGACAAGGAGTCCTGCCGACCGCGCAACGTGGCCGACGTGGCAGCCAGGGAGCTCCGAGAGACCCCGGCCACGAAGGAGCAGGCTCTGCGCATTATGAGGGACTGGATCCACCAGAACAACGACATCAGGAACATACGGACAGGTAGGAACATACCAACGGCTACAAAATACTAAAAAGTATAAAAAATCAAAGCATCCTTGAATTTTCCTACAAAAATAATAAGCGATATTACAACAACAAGCTGCCATACCATACATCCAATGAAATATGTAGTCTTTAACAATAATAATGAACTTGCGACATGCCACCAGGAACCCGTTATTCTAGGCGTGATACAGAGTGTTTTAATTATGTTATGTAGTACCTACCTATTTGTTCTTATATTGTATTTTAGTATCATGTATACCTATCGGAATAGCATGCCCTATGCATAGGAAAGATTATTTAAAAAAAATCTAGTTTTATGACAGTATACAGAATATACAAGGGTAAACAGTTGCATTACTTTAAGGGGTGATTGTACTCATGATATTGAACAACTTTCCCTAAGAAACCTATAGGAAATTCGTAAAAAAATCTACTCTTCATATAAACGTTTAATTAGCTGATTGCATTTAGTATGGTAATTCCAAATATTTTAAAGAATTTCCTATCGGTTTCTTAGGGAAAGTTCTGAACAACTTTCATGGTGCAACCACCCCTTAAATTAATGCAACTGTTTCACCTTACACCATATGTTTTTAAATGCAAAACATAAAACATTTTTGAAAACGATAATTTCAGTCCTTTGTAGTAGGTCCCTTTTAAGTGTAACTTATATTAAATTGTTTGCTTAATACTTGGTATGCACCATACTGAAATTAATCGAAAATAGCTGAATATAAGATGTACCTGTTACCTACTTGATCTTCTTCTTCTTCTTATCGTGTGGGTAGCAAGCCCTGGTGTCAGAGTATTTTCAGACCGTCTTATGGCCTCTGACGTGGTTTTTATGCAACGACTACTACCACCAGAGATAGTAGCCGGGACCATTGCCATACGAAGCACGGAATCATCTTTCTTTTCAGACAATCAGGTGATTCAGCCTGCAATGTCCTAACCAACTGGGGAAAAACGCACAAAGTGATATATCAGTAGGTGCCCCCCGTTGGAATCGAACCCACGACCTCCGTGTCAAGAGCCCAATGCTCTTAACCATTAGACCACGGTCGCAGACCTACTTGATAATTTTGTGTTTGTTTTTCTATCTAGGAAACTGATATCCATTATGACTTTAAACAATTTAAGACCTGTTGCGACGCATATCATCGCGTGGTATACTAAAGAGATGTACGAGTAACCTAGTTATCGAGGCTGATAAATCGAAAGGAATTTGATTAGCTGGCCACTTCCACTCTAGCTACCTACTCGAAATGTTGCAAAACCCTGTTAAGGGCCTATGTCGAAAAATAATTGAAGCGAAATGGGCGTGTGATAGCTTATATTACTGCCTAATGCGAGAGAAAGAGACAGGGCGGCGCGCGCGCCTGAAATGACGCAAGCATAAAACAAACTTTATTTAATGGTAATTGTACTATTTATGTAAGTTCAATTCTGCTCTAATCAAAATTTATAAAAAATCAATCTTTTTTTTTTAAATCAAGCCTCTTGTTTCTAATATTCACAGTTTAGCACTTCCAAGCGTTTAGCGATAAAGACGGAGGCTACTTTGGCTTGTTTTTCTATCGAGAAAATGTGTCTTAATCGTGTTTTGGCTCTAATCAAAACTTCAATTATATGTTCAATTTACACATATCCGCAAATCATACTCCTACTGTTAGTACTTCATGAGATATGATGCTTTGAAGAATCCTATTTTTTCACATAGCCTCTTAAATAGATATCTTTGTGTGTTGTTGCAACCAAAGCGTTTACCATGCTAACCCAAAAATGGTTATGACATAAATATAGTTGAATTGTCTCATTAAATTCTTCTCCGTACTCGCTTACATAAGTAGGGCAGAGATAACAATCGTTCCAGTAATATGGCTATAATTTGTTTGCAATTGATCTTATCCGTTATATAACATGTTACACTGTATTTAAGACCAATCTTATACTTAATGGTATTAATAGCCATACTAGTATTGTTTGTAACACCACTGGCTTTTTGGTGAAGGAAAACATCGTGAGGAAACCTGCAAGCTTGAATTTCGAGGCATGCATTGTACCCACTGTCCATTATTAGTGGCAACTGGCTGGACATAGTTTCGGTATTATACTAGTGAAACGTGGATGTTCTGAGGTTTCAGAAATACTCTGACTACCCCCTCGGGGAATATAGTCGTGAGCATATGGCTCTGCTATAGTAGGTATTGTTTTTTTTTCAGATGAGACTTTCTTACTGCGATTTCTTCGTCAGAAAAAATACAGCATACCGATGGCTCAACAGACTCTATTAAAGTATTTGAGCTTAAAAAAATTCTACCTGGAATACTTCACAAATCTCGACTGCGAGGATCCGAAATTGGAAGAAATCCTCGGCAACGGGTAATTATCATTAACTGGGTACAATAACTATACCAATCTTCTGTTTAATTGACCTCAGCTGCTAATGTTAATGTTAAATACTCGTTAACTTAATAATAACCAAGTTTCAATTCAATAGTAACCTTCAGATGTTAACCTAACATCCTTCATGATTTATTATGTAGTATTAGATTTTGCTCACTTGTAATTTTTGGAACGAAACAGTAGGTAATCATAAAATGTCGGTCGGGGCCCACAAGTATTGTCCCGGAAGCCTATATCCCAGGTCTAAGAATTTACATAAATTAAAATCTATCCAAAAAGTATATTTTATATTTCTGAGATAATAAAGTAGCTCTGTAAAATTATCTAAACTCGAAATTTAAATTTTATCTTGCAAAAATCCCGCCTACCTACCCACCTACCTACTAACCCAGTTCTTTCTCTGGCATGGCTATTATAACATATAATAATGCAACACCGTTTATCTAACGTGAAAGTTCTCACGCCACCCTTGTAGCCTTGACCATAGCTGACCTGTGTTAGATACCTATTGCAGATTTCGCAGTTATGCAAAATAAATATAAATGTTGAGTATATGGAATAAATTACAAAACGATTATCTAATTTAAGGTATATAGCGGTTTCACCGGTTCGTGACGCGAACGGTCGACGCGTCATCATTTATAATATGGGTAAGATGCTATCTTATTATTTTATACCTAAGTACCTAGAATTAATAATATGTTATAAGATTTATAGCGAATTATTTATATGATATGCCAACGCGAATAAATACCTAAATTATATTATTATTATGTCAAACTTTGTTTTATAATGTGAAATCAGCTAGCGCAAAATAAAACTGACACATTTACAATTAAATTTACGCATAGTTTCATTTGTCCTCAAGGTAAGTTTAATGCGACCAAATTCAACTGTTGGGACATGTGCCGGGCCCACACCCTGGTCTACGAGACACTGTTGGAAGACCAAACGGACCAGGTCTGTGGGTACACCCACGTAGGCGACGGCAGTGGGGCCACAGGCGCCCATGTAACTACGTGGAACCCCAGTGACTTCGCTCGCCTTATGAAGTGGGGAGAGGTGAGATGCATTTTTAGTCTTTAGAGGTTGGCGTACAATAACAAACTTGTCCATAATAGTTGAGACAACGCCTACGATTTATTAACTTTAATGTTTGATTGTTTTATTATAGGTACCCCAGTAATATTTTGTAGGCTTATAACAGTCTTACCGGTCTCGAGAATACTTTTATTGTCATAGACATTACACCACAGATTATCTAGTCCTAACCACAGTTCCTAAATCTAGTCTATAACTATAATTGCTTACAACATAATGTTGAGATACTCGTATATTCATGACATTGTGTACTACATATTCATCACACAAATACATATTTACCTTTATAATCCTCAGCATCGCTGGAAAGTACCCTACCAATCATTATATCAGGGACATATCAACACGATGTAAACTAGATTCGTTCTGTTTCCAGCAATCGATGCCGATGCGACACAAGGAATTCCACATCGTGAACACTCCCTCCGCTCTCAAATATATCATAGACTTCGCTATCAGTAAAGTCACACCTAAAATGGCACAACGGTTACATGTAAGTACCTCCTAAAACTCTATTGAAATTTGAATTTACCCATTGATAGGAAATGCGTGCAATGTTCAATGTTCAATGCTTTTCAACGGAATAGCTGTCAATTTGGTTGATTCGTGTTATATCGCCTTCAGGTCCTAATTCATTTCGAATAACCTTCGCATTAAAGAAATACCTAATACTTAGTGATATGATAATGTTACTCAGTATGTTACATGTGCTGTCATAGTGGGGCAGTGTGGTACTCCCTTCTCTCTTCTCTGTCTCAGAAGATGACATTTTAGGAAGCTGAATTGTTATCTAGATAACCAAGATAGTTTATTTTTAAAAAGTACATCGTATACGACTACACCTGCAAAATTGCAAATATTGTATTCTTTATTTAACTTGCCTCTCTCTTTGGCCAAAATCCTGGCTACGTAAAACCGCCCTCGGATAAATTATGTACAAGACTTTTCTTGATTTACTCATAAAATTAGCCAAATTAGAAAGCACCGCGTTTTGCTATCTTTATTACCACAAAGGTTTCCTTTCATCATCATCAGTCCATCATCATCCACTGCTGAACATAGGCCTCTCCCAAGGCTCGCCACAAAACTCTGTCCTCGGCCTTCCTCATCCAATCGCTATCTATCGCTACTAAGGTTTCCTTTAACATATTAAAATGTTCCCAGACTCACACAAATCTGAAGCAACTACACAAGCACATCGACGTCAACTGCCTTCCCACGATATACGGCGGCACTATCCCCATGCAAGACATGATCAACTACACAAAACAGTTGCTAAGCGACCAGAGGAAGAAAGTGCTGGGCTTGGATGACATGCAGATCCTTAGCACCAGAGGAATCATCTCATCTAGAAGTAAGAACAACGGTGCAGATCTTGTGTCAGTACAAGGCAGTTTCAGAAAACTTGAGATAGACTAATTGTTACTTTATGGAAAGCATAATGTACAGTAATTTTAAAGTGATGTTTTAGTGGTTTAATTGATCGTAGGGTTACCACAGACCGCTAAGAGGCGAATCTTTAACGCAACATCTTTATTAAATTCGACTGACTTATAACAATACTGAATGAAAAAATCAATCTTGCCTAAAGTCTAATTTGCAGAAACTTTTCAGAGGTTAATTAATACCTTACGATACAGTGGCGCCAAATTGTGACTCGTTTAGCAATGGGTAACCCTTATTAAAGTACCTCCGCGCGCGTAAACAAATGTTTACTTTGCTATTTTGTTTAACGTATGTTATTATCAGTATAAATAATTGTGATTTAGTTTTAGTAATAAGGTATGTATTGTAGTTTATATACTACATTAAACGTCATTTATAATACGGTCTTGTAATGTCCTCAAGCTCTCGTTTAATTTGAAATATTAAATAGTTATTACGTAAGTTGTTTATTATTTGAGGGAAGACAACAAATTATTCCCTACAAACTGATGATTGAAAAGTGATAGAAAAGGCTTTTCAGCGGTGTTATTAAAGAGTCCACTATTTACCGCAGACTCACCATGTTTGACCACACCCGTCTACACCACCGTTAGAAATGTCAATCTATAGAATGAATGAATGAATGAAGATAAATTGTTATATTAAAATGGCTTATCAACTGTCCATAATATGTAATCATGTGTCCATAATGAGAAAAAAAGGGCTTGCCGATGAATGAGAATAGAAAGAAGAATGAAACTTTATATGTTTAATAAGAGAGAGAATTTTGTTTATCTGGTATAATCCAAACCCAAGTTATGAGGGTTCAAAAAACGTCGAAGCGCTTCGAGAAAAGGTAGGTGTGCCCTGGCGCCTCGCTTGGCTCGACTTGGCGGCGGCACTGCCGTGCCCCTAGATAATGATGAACCTGATCAAATACGTACATAATCTAAATATAGGTCACTGTCACTCAGGGTCGACGTGAGTGGCCCACGCGAACCATTAAAGTTGGAAATGGTTCGCGTGGGTCGTTTTTCGAAATAGACATTCTTCATCCTACATTTGTAATTGTTTTTCCATTAACTCTCCGCCAATTATACTCTTGACTATGTACATAGTACTATATAGGTCTTTTTGTACTGTGTATTGACTTTGCCTCACTGACTTATTCATCAGCATTGGCAATACCTATACCACCTTCCTGATCATCAGAAACCTTTAACCAGGAAGCTGGGAAAGTTATTGTCTCCTTTGACTTAAAACTAGGGTAGAAACATTATTTCTAAGTCAGAGGTTTCTGATGAATGAAGCAGCGAGCAGAAACTCGAGAATTCTCAAAGCGAGAATTCGCGAGAAATCTGGCCTTAGTCAAGACGCTAGTAAAGTTCTTAACAATTCGAGAAATCAATTCAAAGAACACTAACTAAAGAAACGCGCGTATCACGTATGTTTTTTGATAAATTTAGGGCAGATTTTTCAATTGTTATTTGTTGAAACAAATAGAATACTTATACACCTGCGATCCAGGAAATACTCTCGTTTTTTAAATATTTTAATTCAGTTTGGATAATAGGATAATAGCATTCACCAAGAATTTTTCGCTAATAATCTAATAATAGACGCCAAAGATACATTTTTGGGATATGTTGGATAGGTTCGGGATAAAACTTTTTAATTATACAAACAATTTTTGTTGCGAACTGGCAAGATGTCTTGGAAAAAAATATCAAAAGCCATAAACACTAAAATGGAAGAAAACTGTTTTCTTTTTATTTGAAGTATTTGGCTTAACGCCA
Organism: Agonopterix alstromeriana; assembly: GCA_963924505.1. NCBI lineage: Eukaryota > Metazoa > Arthropoda > Insecta > Lepidoptera > Depressariidae > Agonopterix > Agonopterix alstromeriana. Next base: position 18,355,108 of record OZ004661.1, read on the forward strand.
TTTTTTTCTGACAGATACCTGCCAGTTCTGCATTTTTTAGATGTAATGAAAACTCTTTGGTTGTATTAAAAATATATGTAGACGAGAAATAAAAACTTATTGGATTCCCAAAATGCAAACTTTTAAGGGGGTTGCTTCTTAGACCATCAAACTGAACAACTTTCACAAAGGTACTAACATCGAAATCGCGAAAAAAGCTTGAGTAGATTTGTAGTTTAGTATGGAACATCAGATTTTTTTCGCGATTTTGATATAGGTCCCTTAGTGACAGTTGTTCAGTTTGATGGTCTAAACCACCCCTTAAATGTTTATTTGTTGTAACAGCTTCTATAATACCTACGTCTTAGAAAAAGTATATGTCTAGAACGAGCCTAACGCTTCTACAGTATAAAACAAAACGGGCAAACTTTCGTAGGTTGGTGTGCAGAAATTAATATGTCTGTGTGCGTGTATATGGATAGGGTTTAGAGGCCAGTGCTGGTTGAAATTATTTTCGACGCTTTCTTAGCTTCGACTGAACTGAAGTTATCCAAGTCCTACGTGTAATTTAGTGTAGGGACTCGGTTGAATACGCCTCTATTAGGAAGAATGGCGCGGGATGGCGCGTAAACTGGTGTGTCGCCGGTATAGAGAAAAGCATTGCACGCGTATTCAACCGAACGTTCAGCAGATGTGTCCCTACACTTATGGCACAGGTCCGGCACTCTAAAGAACGTTTTTAAATTTCGAAATGGCGTCTGCACATGCGCACTTTGTGCAAACCGTCCATGACATTGCGTGTAGGGTTGAAAGCCACGCTTTGCATTTAACGTCATCGACATTACAATACTTTTAATTGTTCGTTCTATTATTAAAAATCGTATTTGAGCTAAAGAATTATTACAAATGTGAATTTAGAGTTATTTTTCAACGTTTTTTATGCACTGAAAAAAAAAACAATTTTATGCAGTCAAATCCAACGGGTGCGCGCGGCTGACTGCATTCCCTTGCTCGGCTTCCCTCAAGTTTCCCCGAACGTGTGAGGTCAGGTGGGGTATCTGATGTCAGAGGGAGGCGGGGAGTGGCCGTTCTGTATATAGAACTATATACCTATTCTGTGGTCCAGGTACAAATTTTATAATACGTCGTATTTAATTACGCAGGCAGTAATAATAATAAAACAGAAATACTTTTATCTCACAAGTGGGTAATTTATTTTATTTACAATAAATAAAAGTTAACAGAAAATGGTACATTACAGTCAGCAAGTAGGTAGTAGAAAAATTCTAACGCATTCTTTTACTGGCGTCATTCTATTCGGTTTCTTATTAGGATTAGAAAATTCTATGGGAATAATTGAAATAAGACTAGAATGTCTAACCTCAATTAATTAGTCACATTTATTAATAAATCTTAGTAAACTTGTACAACATTTTGCTCAAAACACTTTGTATAAATTTTTTCATCGTTTTGTCAATAATTGATGACGTGTTGCCAAAAAGAGCTAGCCCCATTTTGGTGAACGTCAAACATAGTTAAATATACCCTATTCTCATGAGTCAAAGACTCATTATTAATATCTGTCATATTGTATTGACGGAAATATAGGCTAAATCTACCAAACATAGAATTCGAATTTTCGCTTTCCAGGCGCGGATTCAGGTTGTGGTCACGGCCACTCGAAAATCGGCCAAGTGCGATTCAGCCTACGAACTCGCTCACGAACGATACATTGCATTCCTACAAAGTGTATGATGCCCCGGCCAAGACCTTGTACAGTTTATAGGGGAAAGCCGCGGGGCGAACATTACTAAATTAATAAACCTGTAAAAAATTTGTCCTGTAAATATGTTTGTTTGCACATCACATATGTCACATCTAGACTAAACTACTGAACCGATTTTGATGAAAATTTTACAGCTTGAAAGCCTATCGACCTCAATTAGGGTTGTGGGCATGCCCACCGTGCCCACAACAGTGGTTCTTAACCTATATCTACGCTACTAAGTCACTCATGGTGGGTGAGGGCACGGACACGCAGCTGTCACTTCATAGAAATAGGAAAAACTGATAAGTCTGACAGAAAAACTGTACTTTATTATTGTCTGTTGGTTCGTGCATCACGCGAAAAGTACTGAACTAATTTTGATGCGGTTTTCACAGTGAGAAAATAGGGCCCACCTTAGAAAATGCGGTACTTCTTAGCGAAAAAAGCTGGTTATGCGATAATATCGGAATTTTGCGTTTTAAGGCGACATGGGTTCTACGCGGAAGAAATAGAGTCAGGCAAACCTCTGCTAAAAGCTAGTACTTACCTACTTATATTCAGAAAATTGCAAATTTCGAGTATGGACTCTTAAAAAGAAAAGGTTGCTATTTAGAGCATTCAATATTTAATCGTGTGTTACCCGTCTGCGAAAAGGAGGATAATGTACCTAATTGAAGCGCCTTCGGGGCTTTGAAAGTATTGCTTTCACTTACTATTGTACCGCAGTGCAGGCGCAACCACGTTAACAATATGAAGCTTTAAAAAATAAGAACCCGATTGCGGTAATATCTGTCATATTTGAGTTATGATGCCGCCATATACCCTAACACTCATTTGTTTACACACACCTTATATTGTAAATATCGGTTGAGGCGTTTAGTCTGTATTGTAGGTGGTTACATACTTACACCAGCGTTAAAACATTTCCCTTTTTTGGCTTTTTCGAATAAGAAGCCGTCATGAAAATGTTAGTCAAAATTGCGACAAAACGTGCGACTGCTATTAAAACAAATGATTGTCTACCCTTCTATTCCTAATAACATTTATACACTTTCCATAAAACTATTGCACACATTTTATACATTCTACTTTTATTGAATCGTTTTATTGGTATTTAACTTCGAGTACTGCTTTATTTACTTACTTAATTAAAATAATATTTGGCTAGGTATAAATAAATGTGGTCTAACATAAAATAAATCATTCGAAAACATGTTGTTACAATACACGTAAAAAATTACATGAAACAACTCAACCTGTTTCACCTAGCGATAGATCGTTTTGACATAATATATTTCAAACGATCTGTCAGAGAAGCTATCAGAAGTGGTGAAAAGGCCCTTAGCTTCGAGCCCTTAGCAAAGGATTATTTAATAGTTACCCCTTAGCCACGGTTTATACAGAAGAGACGTGTGGCGATGGCGGATTATCTAAGTAACACAATATAAACTGTAGCATAGCGACGTTTCTATCGTAATGGAAAATCGCGCCCACGCCTCCAGATGACGTCGCCTGTAGGCGTGGGCGTAATTCTCCAAACGACGCCGCCACACGTATCTTCTGTATAAACCGCGCCTCAGTCTCTTTTCACACGTTCCGGTAGCCTGCGCCGGGCACCCGGCAATGTATGGGTTTGTCAACTAAATTACGCCGGAACATGGGATATCATATAAGACGGCCGGCGCGCCGCCGGTTAACCGGCTACCGATACTTGTGAAAAAGCACTTAGTCCCTTTTCATACGTTAACGCTTGCCGGGAAACAGCCTGCTGCGTTTGATAGCTTTCACCTTTGACTATTTCTACAAGGACCAGCCTTGCGGTAGCATTTCCCCTCTGCCACGGTAAAATATCAATTGACCATGTGCATTTACATACAATTTTATACCTTATAACTAAACGATCGAACGCAGCCTATAATTTCGAAACAATAGCTTCGAACTTATCTCGTTTGGGGTTCACACGGGACTACTTTCAATTATTTTTAAAATCAACATTAGAATCTAAAGTTATGAGAATAAAATCCAAAGTTGCGGCTTTCATGTTACCACGCCCCCCGCAAAAAGGGGCAGAAATTTCTGTTAGTAGAATTACAGTGGTAACTAGTCCATATATACATAGTCAAAGGGTTTCAAACATGTCCATACACTTTGCTGCCGTATACCCGGCGACCGTCACGTGTGGAAAGCGCTTAATGCTACGGCATTTTATGAAAATAATAATATAAATAACAATCATAAATATCTTGGACATTGTCACACAAATTATCTAGTCACATTTAAAGTACCATAATCTAGACTGGACTTGTGTTATGAAAATGACACTATGATTCCCACCCAGCCCCTCAGATGAGATTAACAAACTCTACTCCTCACATTATCGGTGCATCTAATACACAAACTGTGCGTTAAGTTACCGTCTATTCATACGAATAATGTCGAACAATAGAATTTCTACTAAAGTATACAAACTCATGCCTGACCAAAAAAATAATAATAGGCGCGGTTTATACAGAAGAGTCGTGTAGCATAGCGTCGTTTGGAAAATTACGCCTGCGCCTCCAGACGACGTCACCTGGAGGCGCGGGCGCGATTCTCCTTTACGACAAAAACGACGCTATGCTATAGATTAACCGCCACCGCCACACGTCTCTTCTGTATAAACAGTGGCTAAGAGTTACGATTTAAAGTACGATTCTAATACAAGCATTCTCGAATTGTTCTAAGGAAAGACATCCAATTAAAATATATTAAGTATTGAGTGAAATAAATAAATAAATGTTTTTAATGTGTTTGCTTTGGGGGCACTACTTTCGAATATTACCATGCATGCATGCATGCATGCATATCAATGTTGGGAGTACAAAAATTAGTTCCAATGATTTTTAGCAACATAGCGAGGTGTGACATTTTGCGAATGTGTCATTGTGCACCTAACCCGTCAAATACGTGTGTTATTTTTCTGGTCAGGCTTTACATGCTTTTTAATATAACAATCAATTAAAAAAACCCTTGACTACTATGGAAATAAAAAAAACAATTAGGTTTAGGTACAGCATCGTATCACATAACTTTGTCCATTAGCAAATACATTTACAACTCTTCAAAAATACCTTATCAAGAATGAAAGCAGCTGATCGCGCTCGGTAACGTACTTTAGTATATAAAGGGCTCCTTAATATGCTGACAATTTTTAAGGGGATGATCAGACCATCAAACTGAACAATTTTCTCTATGGGACCAACATCGAAATCGCGAAAAAAAATCATCTGTCCCATTCATACATTTGGCTGGAGTAGGTTTGCAGTTTTGTATGGAACAGCAGATTTTTTTTCGCGATATCGATGTTGGTGCCATAGAGAAAGTTGTTCAGTTTGACAGTCTGATCATCCCCTTAAAAAAATGTCAGGATATTAAGGAGCCTGTATGTACTAAAGTACATTGAATCGAGTAGGTATTGCAGTTAAGTTATGGGACAGCTGATTTTTTTTGTGTTCTGACAGGCTTGCTCCCATAGTAAAAGTTGTTCAGTTTGATGGGTGGAATATGTGGTTTAAAGGTAAATTATACTTTTCCTTACACCCTATACCCTATGTCAAGATATTTTCTTCCAAGTTGTAAATGAGATAGTATTTATTACGTCATAGTATCAGACAGCCGACTGTCCCACTGCGGCAGTGTCTTCAGACTTTGGAACAGGTACGTTGGTGCATCTTTTGTGCTCATCCTTCTGCCGATTATAACGAACGATGGCTCTAAGTGCTGCAAACTCACCGACTCGGCGAAAAAGTTTTTAGCCTCGTCTATTTGCTGTCGGGCCGGGAGAGATTCGTTGAAATTACCTGGAAACAAAATACTAAGTGAATGATTTATGTAAGAACTTCATGAAGTGTGTCGACCTAATTCAAAAGGAGGCTCCTTATGGCGGTTGCAGAGTTATCAAGAAAATTTCAAATCTTTACATCTTCGTAATTATATTATAAACGGGCGTTTACCCGCGACTTCGTCCGCACAAATCAAATACCAGATTTTAAGTCAAATCATAAGCTTTCAAACAAAAGAGTTTTATCAAAACCGGTGCAGTAGTTTTTGCGTGATGCTGGAAAAAACAAATGTAATCTATGAAATGTACCTATGACATACCTATAAAACCTAAGACTAGAGCCGTGGGGTGCTCCGGGAACAGGGGCGAAGGCCTGCGCCACCCGAGCGCCTCGAACGTCAACCCATTTGGCGACAACAGGAAATTGTGTTGCAGGTTCTGTCCCGTTGAGTTCTGCAAAAATACATCTTGAGAGGATTGTGAAGCTTTCTTTATGCGAAATGTTTTTACAGTCGCTAAAGCTTAAGAGGCTATGTGAAAAAAATTGGATTCTTCAAAGCATCATATCTCATGAAGTAATAACAGTAGTAGTATGATATGTGTAAATTGAATATACATATTGTATAATTGAAGTTTTGATTAGAGCCTAAACACGATTAAGACACATTTTCTCGATAGAAAAATAAGCCGAAGTAGCCTCCGTCTTTATCGATAAACGCTTGGAAGTGCTAAACGGTGAATATTAGAAACAAGAGGCTTGATTTAAAAAAAGAGATAGATTTTTTATAAATTTTGATTAGAGCAGAATTGAACTTAC